>OX422218.1:341894027-343208118 GCA_949130495.1 Sambucus nigra | reverse complement strand
ATTTTATATACAACACTCTGATGACATGTGTTCGGCCTAATTTCTATTTACATTTACTCATTATGCCCGCATGTCCCGTGTGTTTTACACCCCATTCATAGTGATTCATATCTTGAGTCTAAACATCGGTGATGAATCGAATATGATGCACGCTTTAATACTTATTCGATTTATAAAAACATATCCAAATCAAACTATTTCATATGCTCGCTCTCCCCCCCCCCCCCCCCCCCCCCATATTTTAAGGATTAAATTCTATGAAGTTCATTATATAATATTAATGATAAAAAACTTGTTGAAATTATTTTCGTTATTATTTATCATGTCTTGTATTGTTTTTTGGGCATACTTTTTTAGGAAACTTGATGTTTATGGGTTCCATCCTAGAAAACCCTCATGAGACAATAGTCGTCTCCTAGGTAACCCATGGGTTTTGTCTTATTCCATATGCTAAATGAAATCGTTCGCCCGAGAAAGTGGAATTTTTATCTTTGTCGCGTACTGATTTTTGTTATATATCGTTGTTTGAAGGTTTTGTTTTGTTTCATCACTAGGGACTAGCAATGTCTATGTTAGGGGGTATACGTCTCTAACATTGTATAATATAGCCTTTTATTCATATGCATTATTTCACAATTGTGCCTGTTGTAGCCTACTTTTATGCTCATATATTGTTTAGCCTATATATATATATATATATATATATATATATATATATATATATACTGTTGTAGGTATTTAAATGCTTAATAAAGCAATTGGTTATAATTCAGGAATGATTTATCATTTGATGAAACTTCTAGGGAGATTTCATAAATTCATACTTTATGTGCCAACCAATGGAATTCCATTTCAACCTAGTTCATTGAGTTAGATTCACATGTCCACAAACCGAGCCTTATTCCGAGTTCAAACGATGAAGTTAAAGATATTTTCGTACGGTGCAAATTCTCCCCTTTGAAGAGAAAATGAGGCTAGAAAAGTGAGCCCCGATCGATGGGTCAAAAAGTCCCGATCAATAGGCCCTTTAAGTTTTTTTCGTGTAAAGAAGATGAGTGGATAATTTTATAAATTATGAAATTGAGATTTAGTTCATTATCTTTCATTTTGTATAAGTTTAAGCTAGTGTTTGGTTTGGTTGGTATTTGGGAGCTCTTGCCTCCTTTCTTTCTCCAAGGGGTTGTTGTGTAAGATTACTATGCATCATCTTCTCCAATATATTATAGTTTTATTTCTTACATTCAAACTTTGTTAATTAGTTTTCTTTCTTTAATAATTAATTTTACTTGCTTATTTTTTTCTTTCCTTTATTTCCATGCAATTTAATACCACTACATCAAAATGGTCAAATTGACACCCTTCAACCGTCCAGCATTGTCACGATCATTGACTGTGACATGTCCGTGACAATTCCGTCAGTAAAAAAACCCTTCCCTCTTCTTTTTTCCCACCGATTTCTATTTCCTCCATCTCTCTCTCTCTCTCTCTCTCTCTCTCTCTCTCTCTCTCTCTCTCTCTCTCTCTCTCTCCCCCTCTCTCTCTCTAAGCAACTGCACTCTCTCTCTATGATTTTGGTATGCTTTGTCTCTCTATTTCTCTTCCATTTATGTATATGTGTGTCTATATGTGCGTGTGTGTATATATATGTGTGTGTAAATGTGTGTGTGTGTGTGGGGTGTATATATGCATGTGGGTGTGGGTGTGGGGAGGGGGCAGGGCTGGGGTGAGGGGGGGCACTGTGTGTGTGTATGCGTGTGTGTGTGTGTGTACGTTCATGTGTGTGTGTGTATATGTGTGTGTACGTGTGTGGTGGGAAGTGGTAGTGGGGGGGGGGGGGGGGGAGGAGGCGGGGCTAGGGGCAGGGGGCTGGGGGGGGGGGGGACTGTGTTTGTGTATTTGTGCATGTGGGCATTTTTTTAATTATATTTTTATTGGTTTATTAGATATTTCCCCTCATATTGTAGTGCCCCTTGTAAAAGAATTGATTGATTAAATATTTATTGGTTGTTAATTTGTTTAGTAAATTAATAATTAGTGCCCTTTTCATATGCAAGTAGGATTGTCCCTCATTGTAAATTAATAATTGTATACTTTAATTATTAGTTTAATTCATGAAAAGAATTAATTGAGTAGATGAATTAGAAGGAGTACGGGATACACATTTGTTGTTGCCATCGCGGTTGGATTTTAGTGGATCGATGTTCGGTCGATTAATTTTAAAAGTAGCATGACCACTGGATTATTGTCTGTATGGGGGTGGGATTTTTCAATTTTTTTTAAAAATTACTTTGTATCATGAACAATATATATATATATATATAGTATGATAATTAAATTAAACATACTTGAAATTACATAGAGTGCACATAGATACTAGCCTTCTAGTTCTTAAGCGTACGCATTCAATAGCACTTAGACCCGTTCGAGAGTCATTACCCCTGTAATGAGATCTCTCGAATTGTCCCATTTGGACGGTTTGGGACTGCATAATTTCTGTATAATAATATTCTTTGTGTCTTAAAATTGTTACTTTTGGAGAAATTTCTGCAGTCATATCCTAATGTTCTCTGGGTACATACTAAATTGACAAGTGTGACTGTTATTTCAATTGATCAATTGAAATAACACCCATGCTTGCCAATCTATGTCGTGTAGTTGGAGAACTACGGGGATATGTTGCCAATTTTTTATCAAATCGTAACAATGTGCATGAGCTGTTAAGTATATTACAGAAATATGCGATCTTGAATGGGATAGGACCACACACCCTATAGAGGAGATGGAGGAAATAGGAATTTCTATTATAAATTGAATGTGAATTTGAAATTTAAAATTCGAATATAAATAAGACATAATTAAATGAAACATACTATAAATCTAAGTTTTTTTTATACTAATACATGAATATACGCTTCTTACCTTTAATAAGTGATTAGTTGTGGTAGCTGTGATGGGATATCCGAAATAAAAAGAGTGGATGGGTGAGACAAGTAGAATGGGGGATGTGTTTCGTAGAGGTGCTAATGAATTTATGAAATAAGCAAACATATGTCATAATGATGAAGAGTTTATGTCTCCGTGTGCTAGGTGTAAGAATGGTAATGTGTTTTAGTGGAAAACAGTTTAACTACATTTGTTAAGATGGGGTATGCAAGATATTTATCGATTTTGGAGTTCTCATGGTGAATTGAAAGTTCCTTTTGTCCCTAAACAACCTTCACAACAACCTTAAACAAGTAGTATAGATGTAGAAGGGGACGATGTTGATCATAATATGTTAGAGGATTTAGTTGATGATGCATACGTAGTTTATAAAGCTGAAGAGAATGAGGTTACTGATGATGTAAAAGGTTCAAGTGCTTGTGAAGATATCGCGATAAACCCTGATGATGACTATCAAAGTTTAAAATTTAAGGTGACCCAACCGTTATACTTTGGTTGTGAGAAAGATCAAACAACTTTACATGCCATGGTTGGTTTGCACAATTTGAAGACGCAGTACGGTTTGTCTGGCAATAACGTGACAGGTTTTCTGAATTGGATGAAGGGCTTATTACCCAAGCAGAATACGCTTCCAAATAGCTATCCTGTTATGAATAACAGTTTGAAAGGTTTGGGAATGAAGTATAAATTGATTCATCCTTGTGTGTATGATTGTATACTATACCGAAAGGAGTATGAAAATCTCGATCGTTGTCCGGTATGTGATGAACCTAGATATGTCTAATATATTGGTAAGGAAGGCCCAGGCTCAAAAGTGCCCTAAAAAGTGTTGAAATATTTTCCCGTTGGGCCTAGATTAAAGCGATTTTTCACACTACCATGGATAGCGGAGGCAATGACTCGGCATGCTAGGGCAGAAGTAGGGGGTAATCTCATGCGTCATCTTATTAATTCTACAGCTTGGAGGAGGATGAATTATGAGTATCCAAATTTTTCGCAAGAATAGCGCAACATTCGTTTGTCTATATCAACATATGGTTTCAATCCATTTGTAAATCTAAGCACCAATCAGAGTGTATGGCCAGTGATCCTAGCCCCACTCAACCTCCCTCCTTCATAGTGTATGAGACCTGAATTTTCGATGTTGTCTGTGTTGATACCTGGGCCAAAGACACCAAATGATGACATCGACATCTACATGTCTCCTTTGGTAAAAGAATTAAATGAGTTGTGGGAAGAAAATGTGCAATCATTTGACTCTTTAGAAAAAAAGAGATTACACTGAAAGCTATGTTGATGTGGGCGATTCATGATTTTCCAGCTTATGGGATATTATCCAGTTGTGTAGTACATGGGTATTTGGGGTGTCCTATTTATGGAGAGGAGACTTAATATCTTAGTCTATCTACTAGCTCAAAATATGTATACCATTTCCATATGAGGTTTTTACACCCGGCTCATAGTTTCAGACTGGAGAAAGGTTCTAATTTTTTATCAGGTGGGGTTAAACATAGGCTACCGCCGAGATAACTTTCAGGTTCAGAAATTGAAAGTAAATCTTCTGAATGTGGCCCTAATATGCCAGGTAAGAATCCAAAATTTAAAAATGTCAAGAATAAGAAGACCATAACTGGGAATGAAACTGAGACAAGAAAGGCATGGTCTAGGAGGTCAATTTTATTTAACTTGCCTTATTGGAAGAATAACTCGGTGCGCCATTTATTGGATGTGATTCATGAAGAGAAGAACCTCGCTGAACATATTGTGGGCGCTTACCATGGGGGGAGTCATTTGAAGGATGGAGAAAATGCATGAAAAGACCTTAAGTTGTTAAACTTAAGCCACAACTATGGTTGAAAGAAGATAGTAGGGAAGGACAATAATTCCCCCTAGGGCGTTTTCTTTGATGAGTGGGGAAAGGAAGTTTCTTTTAGACATAATATATAATTTGAAGGGCCCCTCTAATTTTTCGTCCAACTTGCAAAGGATTGTGAATTATGCTACTCATGATTTACATAAGTGTAAGTCCCACGATTGGCATGAGACCGTGCAATTGTTTCCTCTATTGTTTAATCACTGATTCTCCAAGCACAATGATTTACGGAGGGACATTATGAAAATTAGTATTACTTTCTCACTTTTGTGTGAGAAAGTAGTCAATTGATAACACATAGTGGCCGCAAAATTGGCGGTGACCAAAGCGATTTGTGTGTTGGAGAAGTACTTTCCCCCAGCATTCTTTGACATAAGTGTTCACTTGTTGGTACACCTATGTGAAGAGCCACTTCTTTGTGGTCCAGTTAAATATCGGTGGATGTATCTGTTTGAAAGGTTGATGAAAGCTTTTAAAGATTACGTCAAGAATACGCGATACATTGCATGATCAATTGCAGAGGAATACATCACCGTGGAGTCACCAATCTATACTCGGGAATATATGCCTGACTCGACCAGAATTGATGAAACTGATGAGTTCGTCGATGATGGTGTTCATGTGATGGGAAAACAAGTTAAATTAACTTGTTTGCAACATGAACAAGTATCTCGTTATCTATTTGACACACATGAAGATGTCGAAGAATGGAAAAAGTAAGTTTAAATTATTTTAAGTTTTACATTATTTTAGATTATTTTATACATGATTAATTTTGCAATATGCAGAAAATATGAAGCCTGTGAGAACAATAAGAGACGAAAAACAATGGTACAATCAAACAACGAATTTAGGTTTTGGTTGTCACAAGAGGTAATTGTAATGAAAATGGAACTTTACAACTAATCTAATTAATTTATCTATAATCTCAGCTCTTAAAGACGGGTGATGCGACATCAAGGCTTGCTCGTATAGCCACTACACCCTTGTTCATGGCACAAGAGTACAAATAGTATCGATTGAACAATTACGTATTCGGTGCAAAAGTGCACGAGAAAAGTACAAATGCACAGAACTTGGGCATTTCATACAAGGCTCTTACTTTCTTTCGAATGAGCGCAAAAGATAAAAACCTCGTTGAAGCTGAAATGATGTACTATGGTGTAATTCGAAATATATTTGAATTTGATTATATAAGCTTTAAATAGGTTGTATTTTATTGTGACCGGGTAAGAGTTGAGGATAAAAATGCTTGTAAAGTTGATCCTGACACCAATTTGATCATGGTTGACTTGTCCAAGTTAAAGAGCAAATACCACGTATGTGAGCGATGAGCCATTTATTTGTGCATTTCAAACAGTCGACCAAGTGTTTTACTCTGATTATATCAACAACGAGTCGTGGTCAACTATCCTACATGCGCCAAAGCCTCTAAATAGTAGTGTGGATGACTTGGCTACTCCTACCGAATATCAATCCATTTTTATGATAACCCGAATTTGAAACAATTTTTCAATTTGTAATAAGTATTCCAATTTGTACTTTATCAATCCATTTTTAATACTTTTAATTGATTTTCACTTTATCACTTTCACTCTTGTGTAGTGTGCAGGTGTGTGGGCAGTAGGGGTGGGGGTGGGGGTGGGGATGTTTCATAATTTTAGTAATTGTACATATTATGAGTTAGATGTTGTTGTTTTGGAATTCATAATTAAGGTGTTAAACAATAATCATTCATTTGGATATGTAGTAATTGTACATATTTGCATGTCTTTTTCTAATTCATTTTGATTTGTACTAATAACAATACTTTTTTGTAGAAAATGTCTCCTTCAGGTATTAAGGGAAGGATGATGATGTTGATTATGATAATGTCATCTGGGCTTGGTGGTAGCGGAGGCGATGAGGGCTCCTCGTCCCCTAGGCTCCCTAAATATGGAAAATTGGAGATCGCCATCGAGAACAAGACGGGGCTACTAGCGAGATCCCTCGAACTAGTAAAGACGATCATCGGCTCGGGGTACACTAGTTGGAGGGAGGTGCCAAATGAGCTTAAGTTTGCTATTTGGGTGGCACTACAGGTAATGTATTTCTATTTATATTTATTTGAATATTTCAATTTCATTTTCGATTTCAATTTCAATTTCATTTAATATTTATATTTATATTTATTCGCAACTAACATTGTATTTGTTGGACATGAACAATTCACCTTGGATCCAAAATTACGCGATTCAGTCTTAAAGGAGTTGAGGGAGCAACACAAGACGTGGAAGAAAAATATGCGGACCCGGTACTTTGGAAAGAATCGAGAGTCCGTTATCCGAATGCGTGACTCCATCCCGTTGAAGGAGCTGATCTCATTGTAACAATGGAAAAAGTTCATTGACAATGATATCGGGGAGCGACAATTGACATCTAGCCAATCGGGGAGGGAAAATCGGGCAAAAAAGATGGATGTGCACTACTTAGGTCGGACGTCTTACACCGAGGTGGAGCATAGGATGATGATAATATTTAATTTTTCTATAATTACATAAATATATTAGTCTGCATTATTTTACTTTGTGGGGTCGATACTAATTTTGCATTAATTTCTTTCAGGGGACGGGGAGTGGCCTTAGGGGTAGGCCACATAGGCTCAATACTTATGTGGCTATTCGAACGAAGAAGGGGAAGGATAAGGAGGTGTCCCCGAGCGTCGCGGCCACAATTGTAAGTAATCCGACATATTACTTTTTGTTAATTACGTTATAATTTTTTTATTTACTTATTTAACTAATCATGTGCTGTTTGTCGTTGCAGGCAAAGCTTAAGGAAGTCCATGAGCCGTAGTCTGATGACGACAAGGCATCTTTATCCACAGACGCACTCAGCCAAGTGCTTGGCACTGATCGCAAAGGGAGGAGAAGGGGGTGAGCTTCCGGGTGGCCAAATCTAGGTTCATCGGATTGGATATGAGCGACACCGGGTTGGCTCGAACGGTGGACTCACATGATACGAAGCTGTCTCGTTTGGAGGTGACGGTCCAAGATAAGTTCTCATTCATGAAGCGTTCGTTGGGAAAAAATTGTAAGGGGAAAGGAAGGAGAAGGTGGTGGTGGAGGAGGAGGTGCAGAAGGACGAGGATGTGGACCTCGCTACTTCATCGTCGATATGTGCGGACTCTGATGATCCAGTCCCCTATTTGGATCCCTTCGACCAACCGATGTCGACACTTGGTTTACCGAGCGTGTTTATATAGGACATATTTGATGGCTAGCAGATATGGAGGGGGTTGAGGGATCCGAATACCGTCCAGGGTATGCCAGTTCATGGACATTTACTTTAAGACATTGAGGCCAAGGTTCACGTCATGCATGTGATACCCGAAAAGGAGAACTCCCCATTATGGTTGCATGAATAATGCGGCACGATGCACATTGTTAGGTGTATTAATTCGTATATCATGTGGCCTATTCACCTCCTCAGACTTACCCCATACATATAGTGACATTATTTGAATTGAATTATTTTAAGTTGTTACATTTGAATTATATTTGGATTATATCTTGATGCATATTGTTTTGAATGTATATTTGTATTATCTCTATTTTATTTGGATACATGATGTTTGAATAGGTACAACGTTGTTATAACAGGTACAAATATACTAATGGCAGTGGCAGTGGCAGTGGCAGTGGCCATACTGCCCAGCAAATTTTTTTCAATTTTGCCCAGAATTGTCACCGTCATTGACCATGATAAGTCCGTGACAAAGGAACTTGTCATGAACGTGTCACCGTCATTGACCGTGACAATTCCATAAACATTTTCACGAGTTTTTCACGGTTATTAACAGTGACAAAACTTGTCGAGGTCAAAGACAGTGACATGACCGTGACAAGTCTAATGAACTTATCACGGTCAATGACCATGACAAGTTCGAGGCAACAAAAGTTGTCACCCCCATAATTGTCACGGTCATTGACCTTGACAAGTTGGACATGTCACGGTCAAGGACCGTGACAATCCGAAAGATTTGATGTAGTGTATGCTTTATAGCAAAATCAGTTTAGGTTAAGATGATTGAACTCATCTTGGATTAAATGGTTTCTTTGATTTGGTTATGGATTAGATTAGTTTTAATGGGTTAGGATGTTCTTGATTTTGCGCCTAGTTGATTTAATGGTTTATATCATGTATGTTCCGCATTTATGACCTTACGTGTATAATCTGGTGGATATTTGTTCACGTACAAAATCAATTAATCTTTTTGTGAATTTAGGGGGTGATAACTCCAGATTTTATAAATTATGAAAATGAGATTTGATCTTTATAGGATCTTCTTCACATGTAACAATTTATACTAATTAAACCAAGGTGGGGGGATATTATTCTCAATCTATATTTGTTACTCGTTTTGTTAATCTTAATTCTAATTCATGCGTAGATTAATATTTTGTTAAATTGACGCCTTTTATACTTTTATTTATAAGTAATAAATCAATTAACGTCTAGCAACATTTCCTATGGATTGGAAACCTGGACTAGCCATTATACTCTCGTAAAAAGTGTAGTAATAGTTTATATTTTTGTATATCGTTAGGGGACGAAAATAATGACAACTTAGATAACACAAACGCACAATTTCAAGTGTTGTCAAAATATTTATATGGAATAAATTATCGATATAAGCGTACCTTAATTGTGACATATTAAAAGAATGATTTATGATTTAATTATCTCTACCAATCGCTAAGACATACATACTCATTTTGTTCAATTTAAAAATGATGAGGGATACATATGCATCTTGATGGGAAAAAATAAAGAATTTTAGGAAAAATAAAGGGCCACACCTAAAATCACTTTATGGGTTACCTATGTAGTTGTATGGGGAATAAAATGAGTATTTTCGTATAATTTTGTTTTTAAGAGGATCATTTCCTATGTAGTTCTTACATAGAGGAAATATAATAGCCTTTTTTTTAGAATAGAAAATAGGTGAGAAGTGTGTAGCTTAGTGAGACTCATCTTAAGGATAAAACTTCGCAAGGTGATCCAGGTTCACTAGTTACATCATTTCCTACACATCAAGGTCGGTTAATATGGTTGCGCTATCTAATAGGATTTTCTTTACCAAGTAAAACCCACTCAAGTTGGGCTTGAAGTTTCCTCGGAGTACCATGTTGGTTCCACAATTTACTAGAGAGTGATCTACCCTTATCGTATGCCACAGACTGTGATTTTATTATTGAATGATCGTGCAATGTTATGGTGATACTCTTGTACATGATGTATTGATCTTAGTCTCTTTATATCTAAAAGTGTTAATTCATCATACCTGTTATGTTACCAATCAACTTGTCCTATTTGACTTCCAAGAATGACTCACAGGGAAGGTAATTCATTTTTTGAAGGTCAAGGCGAGTTTCATATTATAGACTAAGGAGTATGGGATATCTAGAATGGGTGTTTTTTGATAGATGTGCGGTAACCCTAAAGGGGGTTCAGAATCTTATCGGACCAATCTTAGCAATTGTCAGTCACCTTGTTAATGATGGATTTAAGGACTTTGTTCAAGGTTTTAATAATCCCATTCATCTATGGCCTATATGACGAGGACTTATTCCATTTAATTTTTTAATCTTTGACTATTTTTATGACTTCCTCTTCGAAGTGGAGGCCATTATCAATATGCACAAATAGGGAACCCCGTAGTGACAAATGATTTTCTTGTGGATAATTTTGTTTACTTTTGTTGCATCGAGTACAATATATAACTCGGTAATAACCCATTTGTTAATGTAATCAATAGTGAATAATATAAATTCGTGGACATTAGATTATTTAGGAATGACTTTGACGATGATGTCATCGGCCAGAGTTGATAAAGACTATGGAAAGATCATGTTATATTACTCATGGGGAGCAAAATGCATACTGTAGGTAAATTATTAACATTTTTTATATATTTTAACTTACACTATGCAATCATGAATCTTCGTTGTTCAATAGTACCCTTGTTGAATGATCTTCTTGGTAAGCATGTCGTCATTTAAGTTAGGTCCACATATTCTAATATAGATTTTTTTTCATAATTTTTTCAATAGTGGCCTCTGATATGCAATGTATTCGAGTACCACTGAAATTCCTCCTGAAAAAGGCCTTGTCACAAATGATATATTGGGATGAGAGCCTCTAGAGAGTTATGCGATCTTTCTTGTCATCCCCTTCAGGGTACTGGCCATACTTGAGTAGGAACCATATATCATAATACTAGACTCCAATTATGTGTGTCTCTACCAGTTGTGAGTTCAATATGATAGAAATCAGTAGCTTTATATATTTGGATTTTGTAATGGGGTGATTTATATTCCCTCGAGGATCTTAACTATGGTGGGACGTGTTACCATGGCATAGGTAAATATGTTTATGGAATTAGAGAGATAATTAAATATGACATCCTCGAATCGCGAGATGAGATCCTCGAGGTGATCATGGAAAGGTAGAAGTTTCTCATCCTTAACTTTCCACTTTTAAAGAACTTATCCTATGATGAGTTTTTAATCCTACTAGATGTTGAGATACTCCATTATACTTTTGAGTGAATCTTTGAATCCCACTATTAACATCTCATATTCTATTATATTCTTCAATATCCCTTATTGTTGGTTGCTCCATCAAAGATTAACTTCCATCGAAGATTTCAGTGGAAATCAATAAAATGTCTTTATCAATAAATTATATAATCCCCACACCAGCCTAATCTATCGGATAATATGCTAGGTATTCGAAGATGGATTTTCCCATTAATGGACTTTTAAGTGACATAAATAATGACTAATTCAGCTAATAGGAGTTACCACCAGGCCATGTGGTTGATAAGGTAGATTTCTCCAAGAGGCATTTCACATGATACATTTGGTACTCTAGTTTGATGGGGAATAAGATCATGTAACTTTTAAGTTTTGGGGTGACCCAAATTAGGGCAACACATCCTTTTACAGTGCATTATAATTCACAAATGGACAAGTCTTTGGGTGACTCGAAATCCATATGTGGATATGTTTTTACTCTTAGAGGAGCATTAGTAAGATAAAATTCCTCAAAGAAAATGTGCATTTCTATATTCAATATGGAATATGAGTTTATTTATTTAAATAAAGAAGGAAAATAAGTGGAATGTATTCACAATTTTTCAAATTATATTCAATGTTTGTCAAAACCAATGACCGTTATTTGTCTGGGTTATGATAGGTTATTAGTAATCAGAATGGGAAAGATCATATTTTAACGGTAAGTCTCGACATATATGTCAATGACACAGTGGCACTAAATAATTTATCTTGAATTGAATTATATCAGTGACTATGTTAAGTCAAAAGATAATATTATGGACCCACTATTTAAAGGTTTGGCACGAGAGAAAGTGAATAGTTAATGGAGGGTAATGGGATTAAATCACTTTAATTAATTAAGACTCAATATGGCGGAAACCCATCCTAGTTTACTGTAGATCTTACGATCTAGGTTCAAAAGAAAAAAAGAATTGTTTATGTGACTCAATCGACATTTGTTACATGTTTACTCCAACACATTACTGTGGTGATATTGTGAATCAGTTTCCACCTTTTTTAAGGTAACGATGCTTTTATTTATTTACATGTATTTCATGTGTTCGACATTATTCTCAATGTTCACATTCAACATATTTGGTTTTATCATTTAAACCCTGTTATTAGTCATTTTCCTAATGAGACGAGGAGGCTACTTAGTCTCAACATCGAACACTAACATACTAATTTCATCATTTTTACGTCATTTTACAAGAATGCTATCTCACACGTTTAATTTTTCAAAGGCAATTTTTAGCATTTTTTCAACCATTTTTAAAAAAAAACACCATTTAAACAAGTTTTCCGCTTATTTACCAAATCTGCCATCAAGGAATTTTTACCAAATATTCACCATTCTAAGTGGGTTTTTAGCATAATATTCCATCTTATAAAGTTCCTACAAACTTTTAACGTATTTTAATGATGATTAATCCATTTTTTTCTTCTTATTTTACAACCTTCAAGGGAAGTTGTACCAATAAGGATTAAGCCCTTTTTATCAAAGTTTAACCTCTTAAACTAGATTTTTGACAAGATTTTAAAGAGGGTTGTTTTTATCAAGTCTCTAAATGCAAGTGTAACTCCACATATTTCACCATTAATCACATTTGTTAGTACGATTAAAGTGTTTTACAAAGTCTACATATGAAAATGGGTCTTCTACCAAAAAGAACCCTCAAAATGCAACTAATATGTATTGACATGTCGTATTTCTATTTTAACTTTTATTTCATGTAGTATTTAGGTTCTATCATGAATTAGTTCAACATAAACAAATCTGAAATTTCTTCAAAAGATTTTCCTCTCCATTTTTCAGCACTAACAAAATGGATTTTCACATATAAAAGAAAATAAGGAGAATCACTTATCTAGCATGGATTTAACATATAATAACTCAAGGGTTTGCATTTATAAAGGAGTTTAAGTAGAGGATAAGCCTACTTGAATGAAGGAGTTTGAGTGTAGATGTGAAGAAGACGAAGTTGAGCTCCCAAAGTTCCACCAAAAACTCCCCAACAAAGTTTCATTTGAGCTCCAAAAACCCACTTCAATGATACCCACTTGCTGTCCAGGCTTTGGTGTGGCTTTAATGGAGTTTGAGACCCTTTAGAGTGGTGTTTGCATAGGGGCAAAGAGGAATGAAGCTATGTATTTGGTGTTTGTTTACACTTGTTAGAACTTGAGAGATTGAGAGAAAACAACATGATTTGATGCAAGGGTTACACCTAAGGCTTCCTATCTCTCTCTCTCTCTCTCTCTCTCTCTCTCTCTCTCTCTATCTCTCTTATAAAGCATTCTTGGGAGTTTTCAACTCTTGTCTAACAAACTCAGAGGTTTGTATGTCCTAAAATATCTAAAGCTTATCCCAAGGTCTGATTTTGAACAAGATAACTCCCAACCACCCAATAACCCAGCTGAATTAACGCACCTACTAGCCTAGGGCTACCAGTAGCCGTCATTTCTCTCTCGTCTATATTTTTTTTGAAACTTTAAACCATTAGACATCCTTCCTTATATTTTTGTGAGTCCAAATATGTGTTCAAAATAATTTTCGAACCTCCCAATCTTCCTAAAGAATTTGCACAAGAGTTTGTCCCTCCGAAAAAAATATCCTTTTCGATTTTTCTTTACATAGTATCTTTCCTTATAGTTTTATGAGTTTAAATATATGGTCAAAACAATTCGCACAAAACTGAGCTTCCGCAGTGTCGCGCACCGTCAGAAAGTGTTGAATGAAATAATTGTTTTTTTTTATGTTTTGAACTTTCTACCTAGGGTCTTATTCCTTGTATTTTTTTGAGTCAGTATTCACACTATTTTTTTTCCTCTCGGAATGTCCTATTCTTGAGTTGCAAAAATCGGAACCTCCATGCAATTTTTTTTTTCATTTTTTCTTCACACGGTACTATTCCTTATATTTTTACGAGTCTAAATGTATGGTCAGAATATTTTTTTGACTTTTCGGTTGTCCTATAAAATTTTCTCAAAGCTACTTTTGTAGTTTCGCGCGACGTCGAACAATTAGTACTCAAGCTCGTGTAGCATTCATTGCTTGTCTGTATCGCGTGAAACTTAACCAAAGTATTTAAAATAATTATACGAATACAAATCATAACTCGTGCGAAAACATGCGATGCAAAAATTTCATTAACGGACCGTCGCTAAATAAAAGGATAATCATACAAGTACAATTTACAAATGCGGGTATTACATCCTCCCGCCCTTAGGAGATTTCATCCCCAAAATTTATCCTAAGTCACTCGAAAATCTATGGATATTCCTCTCGCATCTCTTCTTCTCGCTCTCAAGGGGCACCTTCAACTCCCTGTGACTCCCATAGGAGACCTTAACCAACATAATGACTTTTTTTCTCAAAACTTGGTCCTTCCATTCCAAGATAGATATGGTCCTAGTCAAGAAATTAGTATCCTCTTCCAACTCAATGTTCTTCCAGTTGACAACATGGCGAGGATTATGGAGATACTTCTTCAGCATAAAGACATGGAAGCCACTATGAACATGAACCAGTGGTGGAGGTAGTGCTAAGCGGTAGGAGACATCCCCGGCCCTTTCCAAAATCTCAAAGGGTTTAATGTACCTTGGAGAAATCTTCCCCTTCTGACCAAATCGCAAAATACTAGTCCTAGCCCTGACCTTCAACAACACTTTAGAACGCACTCTGAACTCTAACGGTGTACATCGATTGTTGACATAATTCTTCTGTCTGACCTGAGCTGTCACAAGCCTCTCTCGTATCAATTGAACCTTATCGATCATCTTCTTAATCATATATAAGTTTGTAAGATGCTTCTTGCTCACCTCTACCTAACATACTGGAGAACAACACGATCTCCCATGCAAGGCCTCAATAGGGCCCATCTCGATACTGGCTTGGTAATTATTGCTATATGAAAACTCCTCTAGAGGCAAGTTCTTATCCCAACTAACTTGAAAGTCAAGTTCACGTGCCCACAACAAGTCCTCCAGAATCTGAATCGTACATTCTGACTATCCGTCTGTCTTCGGATGGTATATTGTACTTAAATTCAGATTGGTACCCAGCTCCTGTCGAAACTTTCTCCAGAACTATGAAACAAATCGAGGATCTCTATCAGAAATAATGGTTAAGGGTACACCATGGAGTCTGACAATATCCCGTATGTACATCCTGGCTAACTTTCCTATGTTGTCCATGATCATGATTGGAAAGAAGTGTTCTGACTTCGTGAGATGGTCAACCACAACCCAAACTGCATCATGACCTCGTTCAAACTGATTTAATGCTGTGACGAGTTCCATGGTGATGTTCTCCCACCTCCACTTGGCTATTTGGAGTGGTTGCAACAACCGAGCTGGCTTCTTATGCTTGGCCTTCAATTACTGTCACGTATAACACTTAACCACAAACGTCACTACGTCCCGCTTCATTCCAGACCACCAGAAATCTCTACAAATGTCCCTATACATATTTGTCTTACTCAGATGTATACTGAATCGATACTAATGGAACTCTATAGGGATATCTGTCTAAAGCTCTTTAATGACTGGCACAATTAACCTACCCTTGTGCTGGACACCTCCACCCTGATCAATCTTGAGAGTATTAAATTCCTCACCATTCAGAATATGGTTTAGGAAATGCATAATCTCCTCGTCACAAAGATGCACATCAAGAACCTTCTGGTGAACCATTGGCTTAGCCATCATACCCCATAGATAGGCTTTGTCGTGGTTTTGCCTAATAAGCAACTCACATCTCTTAAGCTCCCCATAGATCTTCCTACAATAGAACCTCATCGACGCTAAGGTGAGACCCGACTTCCTACTAAGAGTATATTCCACCACATTTTCCTTCCCCTAATGATATTCTAATGTGAAATCGTAGTCCTCTAAAAGCTCAATCCACCTTCGTTGTTAAAGATTGAGGTTTCACTGAGTGAAAATGTACCCGAGGCTCTTATGATCGGTGAACATCTCAAACCTTTATCCATACAAGTATTACCTCTAGATCTTCAAGGCAACCGCAACTGCGACTAACTCTAAATCATGGGTGGGGTAGTTCCTCGCATGCATTTTAAGCTGACAGGACCCATAAGCAACCACCTAACCCTCCTATATGAGTACTTCTACAAGGCCTGATCCGGAAGAATCAAAATATATGGTGTAACCATTTCCCTGTTCAAGAAGAATGAAGATGGGTGTCGAGGTAAGCCTGACCTTCAACTCCTGAAAGGTGGACTCACACTCATCTAACCACTCAAAAAGGACACCCTTTCGTGTTGACCACGTTAGAGGTGATGCAACTCTAGAAACATTCTGAACAAATCTCCATTAATATCCGACCAAGCCAAGAAAAATACCATACATATACAATGCATTTTAATAATACTGAAAACCATAATTATCCAATGTTCATTAGTTACCATTAATGATTATCTTAGTTAACATTTAATTATGCCAACAATATTCAAGAAGTCATTATTACATTCAAATAAGTTATCATTTATCTAAACTAACAAGATTATTTAACTTAGTCATAAATTCACCTACATGCAATGTCTCGGGCTACATACCGACTCACACATAACATTTTAATGTTCCGTTCCAGGAACTTAATCACATTCCATTTTGTTACCACATAATAATCTAATGAATATATATACCGTTCGTTCATGCATCTTTCATGAATATTTAAATTATTACTTAGTATTATATTTGGGATTCCACTGACACACTCGTCCTTCACAATACATGTATACCCACGGTTTAATGAAATTTCACCGCCCGACACCAAGAGCCATATGCTAACTGCATCTCGTTTAGGGTCTTTCACCATTAAGGATATCATAGCCCTGCTTAATTACTTAACCCGACATCATCCAAATATCATTATCTTTCATGTGTTCGACATTATTCCCAATGTTCACATTCAACTTATTCGATTTTATCATTTAAAACATGTTATTAGTCTTTTTCCTAACGACCCGAGGAGGCTACTTAGTGTCAACATCGAACCCTAACATACTAATGTCATCATTCTTTACTTCGTTTTACCAAAAATGTTATCTCACACATTTATTTTTTTCAAAGGCAATTTCTTAGAATTTTTCCAATCATTTTTCAAGTAAGAACACCATTGAAACAAGTTTTCCACTTATTTACGAAATCTGAAATTTATTCAAAAGATTTTCTTCTCCATTTTTCAACACTAACAAAATGGGTTTTCACTTATATAAGAAAATAAGGAGAATCACTTATCTATCATGGATTTAACATATAGTAACTCATAGGTTTGAATTTCTAAAAGAGTTTAGGTGGAGGATAACCCTACTTGAATGAAGGAGTTTTAGTGGAGATGCGAAGAAGAAGAATTTGAGCTCCCAATGTTCCACCAGAAAGTCCCCAACAATGCTTCCTTTAAGCTCCAAAACCCCACTTTAGTGATACCCACTTGTTGTCTAAGCTTTGGTAGTGGAGTTAATGGAGTTTGAGACCATTAAGAGTTATGTTTGGGTGGGGAAAAAGAGGAATGAAGCTATGGATTTGGTGTTTGTTTACACTTGCTGGAACATGAAATATTGAGAGAAAACAATGTGACTTGCTGCAATGGTTACACCCAATGCTTCCTTTCTCTCTCTCTCTCTCTCTCTCTATATATATATATATATATCTTATAAACCATTCTAGGGATTCTTCAAATCTTAACCAACACACTCACAGAGGTTTGTATGTCCTAAAACCTTTAAGGCTCATCCCAAGGTCTGATTTTATGAGTTTGAACAAGAAAACTCCCAACCACCCAATGACCCAGCTGAATTGATTCATCTTCTAGCCTAGGGCTGCCAGCAGGTGTCGTTTCTCTCTCCTCTATATTTTTTTCAAAGTTTAAACCTTTATACATCCTTCCTTATATTTTTGTGAGTCCAAATGTATGTTCAAAATATTTTTCGGACCTCCCAACCATTATAAACAATTTGAGCGACAGTTCATATGTCCAAAAAAATATCGTTTTTTCGATTTCTTTTATATGGTATTTTTCCGTGTATTTTTATGAGTTTAAATGTATGGTCAAATTATTATTTTACTTACTAATTGTTCTAAATAATTCGTGCAAAATTATACTTTCGCAGTGTCATGCACTGTCAAAAAGTGTTGAATTAATTGATTAATTTTGTTTAAATTTTTATTCCTTGTATTTTTTTGAGTGATAAATCATATTCACACTATTTTTTTTTACCTCCCGGAATGTTTTATACATGATGTACAAAAATTAGTACCTCCCTTATATTTTTGTGAGTTTAAATGTATGGTTGAAATATTTTTTTTACTTACCAATTATCCTAAACAATTTTTGCAAAGTTGGACTTTCGGTGTGTCGCACGTCGTCGGACAATTAGAAGTCAAGCCTGTGTAGCGTTCGTTGCTTGTCTGAATCGCATGAAACATAACGGAAGTGTTTATAATAATTATGCGAACACAAATCATAACTCATGCGCAAACATGCGACGTAAAAATTTCTTTAAAGGAGCATCACTAAATAAAATGATACTCATACAAGTACAATTTAAAAGTGCGGTTATTACAAGTAATCCTACACAGCTAATGTTTACAAGTCTAATTTAATGTTTTATACCTATATTAACTTATTTGAATTAAAAATAAAAATTTCAAAAACAATCTCATTTAATGGAGAACGAACCTACCTCAATTTGCAAAATAATCTAACAAATTCTATAGAAATTTCAACCCTGCTCGTAATTCTGAAAATATTCCTAAGCTATTCATTGAACCTCCAAAAAATTGTGAAATTAAGGCCTACTGGTTGCTTATTCAATTTAACTAATATCTTCAATTTTCGAAAAAGTCAAATTTGCATATATATTATGCCTAAATCATCCTCAAAGTGAAAGGTTTTCTCCTAAAAAATTCAGCATTGTGAGTTGATAAGAAAATATTCGTAAAATATTCAGGGAAGTAGGAAAATTACAGAGGCAACATCCGCGTGTTGCTATTTAAATTTAATTAGGATCTTATTTTTACAAGAAAGCCATATTAATAGCTATACCCCACCGAAAATGTCCTAAAAGTAACCTATAGAGAACAATAGAGTTCAATTCAATCTCAAAATCATTAAATTTCTCAACTAAATCATGAAATATCAAAGAGATTTTCCTCAATTACACCAATCTACCATAAGTCAATCCTCAATTTATCCATATAACTCAAGTTCATATTGAAAATTATTAATTAACTTATAAATATGGAGTTTTAACATAAATTCCCAATTTAACAATTCCAAACATTAGAAATTATTATCTAACTCAATTTTCCAATTTCAATTTAGAATCTAATGTGTAACCATACTATGACACGACTTAAATTATAAAATTATACTAAATAAACTTGCCATAAACAAAGATGTGAGATTCCAATTCAATTAGCCCAAATGCTTCTTCTCTAAGTCCACTTGCCTCCAATTTCTTCTTGTCCAAGTATTTTCCCCTCTCTAGTCTCTCTTTAGACTTGGGTTTTCACTCTAAAGTGTTATGAATGACCTAGGCTAACTTTAATACCTTTTTGTTATCCACGAAATTAGGTTTGGGTCCCTTATTTACCTTAACATTTTAAAGTTAGTAAGGGATCCAACCCTAATTGTGTGGCTAACAAGATAAAAGGGGGATTACATTTAGCATAGTTCATTCCTAACACTTTAAGGAGAAAATCCAAATCATATAATAACCTATGGGCCTTAAAAAACAAAAATTTAAAGGTGTAATGAGACATTCTACACATCCCAAATGTCATTCAAATTATTCCATTTCAACATAATTATTTGCATTGGATAAATAATTTTGTAATTCAATTTTAAATAAAAATAGAATTTTTAGGGATGTCACGAGTCACAACACATAAATATTCATATGTATAATTTATTCAATGTACTATATATTATGGGGTGTTACATTCTTCCCCCTAAAAGAAGTAATTTCATCCTCAAAATTTTAATCTATTATACCTAAACACAAAAATCTAGGAATATATCACTTGTAAAATCATCATAATCTACATGGAGCATCTACTCATTCATCGACCTAGCACAAACTAAAGGATCTCATCGTAAATCAAGTTCGGTTAACACTCAACCAACTAGTTGAATAATTAAAATACCAGTTTGTCTCACAAGAACTTCCTTCGTTTTATAAGTGTAACAACATCGTCTCACTACTATCGATGATAAGGTGAGATCAAACAACATTTTCCCTACCTTATCCACTAGTATGGAAAAGGATCCATACCTTAGAATGTCAACATCCCCTTGGAATCTGACTTCGCAATCTCCATCTTTCAGAAGGTCTTTAAAAATACATTACTAACCTCTTGGGGCCGTAAACCATGTTCCCATTCATCACAAAAGCTCTTTTGCTTATGCTGACAATATTTGTACTCCGTGTTAGTCCATCTGATCCTAGAATGGGTGTATCGGAGAGGTCTCACGTCCCGCTCGGGGATGCTTCGATCGTCGTCAGTGTGAGGTAAATATAAGGAGATAGAGTAGCCCAATCTATTTTCCTCAAAACTGACAAAAGAACATGTTCTCGCCTCGAGAGGATGGCATGAAAGATAAACTGATGAGTATAAAACCAATAGTTTAAAGGGTTCGGGGGCTAAGTTACGGAATGGGAAGGTGTTAGGCACCCATACCTCCTTCTCAGTCTCTTATGGGCTTATGTTAGAAATTTCCTTTATTTCTCCATAAAATGTGTGTGAGTGTATATATAATGGAGATATGAATCACTCAACTCATATCATGGAAACGATAGAGTGAAATCATCCATAGGAATGTTCCCAAATGTAATATATATATGTAGAGAAAATATGATTTGTGCGCTTATCTTGATATTGACCACTATGATAATATATGTCGGATGGAGTACTAACAAAGAATAATAATGCAATAAGATGAGGAAATATAAGAATGGAGATTTTATGAAAATTAGAAAATCGAAAGTTGAACTCGAATCTCGGGTTTTAATCCAAAATGCCTATGTAGCCTATAAAGGAATCAAAGTCCACGTAGTTCACATGCGGTGCGAGGTTGGGGCTTCATCCCATAAATTCGAACGGGATTTTATTATAAAAGTGTGTGTGGAAAAAAGAGTTTTAGTTTTGGAAAACTATGAAAGATGAATTCGTTCAGAATTTATGGGTATAACCCTCTTTTTGTTGATTTTGGGTTTTTTGTAAAAAAATAAAGTATGTGTAATATACTAGTAAAGATGTAGAGATTAATATGTATGAATTAAGGTAAGAATTTGATTATGAATCTAATATAACTAATGCAAAAATAAGAAATTTAAAGAGATAAGGGAAGGATTTGGACCTTCTTTTAAGAATGATAGCTTGCCCTTGATTTTGGATGAACTCCCTTGATGCTTGATATGAATATTGAATGAGATCTTGCCAAATTAGGTATGAAAGGGATGGGAATGTGAACTTGGATAAAATTGCACATAAGGGAACTTCGCTGATTGAGAGAATGTTGTTGAGATCAATGATGTTGATGGATCTAAACTGTAGGTATGCTTTAGAGTGAGGTTATTCCCTCCTTTTTTTAGGGTCAGGGGGATATCGATCGGCATAGCCCTGGTCCTTCCAATTGGTAAGTGACCCTAGGCACACTGTCGATAGGCAGGGTTTAAGACCTGCCAAATGGCAGTCTAGTGCAGATTTCCCAAGAAAAATGGTCGTAGAATGCAATTCGTTGATCCAAATCATGCACAGGGAATACCATTAGAAATTTAATTCCTAGACCTTCAAGATTCATTGGTACCATTCTCGGGTCCGGGAGTTGACTTCGGGTTAAATGTGGCTCGGAAGTGAACGTCGGTCCTTTGGATGGTAGATCGTCGAACGGAAATGGATCATTCGTCTAAATGGTAAGTCAGAATCTCGCACGGAGTGGACCTCTCGAAAGGTTAGGGTATGTAATCCGACATTCCAAAGAGTTTTGCTCAATTTGGATAGCTGACCTTGGTCAAGTGGTGCTCGAAAGCACCCGGTCACTTATTAGAGTAAAATGGGTCGGTCGTCCGTATTGTAAGTTAGAATCATGCACGGGGCAGACCGTTGGAAAGGGAATTCAGTGACCTTCAAAGATTCAATCTGTCTCAATCGATCTGAAGAGTCGACTTTGGTCAAATGGAGTTCGGAGCGTCCGGTGGCCTCTGAATTAATTTTTTGGGGAAAACGGATTGTTCACCCGAATGGTTATGCTATTTTGCGGATGGAGCAGACCCTTGGAAAGGGTATTCAATGACTTATGAATATTAACGAGCTTCTTCCCAAATGATAAGGTTGATCGAAGTCAAACAGTGCTCAGGAGCGCCCGATGGCCTCTAGATCTGTACTCAGAGTATGACCTAGGGTTCGTGATGAATTGGGGAGGTGCTAGGGACCTAAGGAGAGACTTTGGGGTTCTAGAATGGGGTGACTATAGATCCCCTTAATGGGTGAGGTTAGATCAAGTGATAGTCATTGAATAGATACCACATGATGTTTTGGAAAGAGGTTGGTTCTGCAGACCTAAGGTAATGATGGGGATGGATGAGCCGAGGTCAATTCTGAGAACCTAGGTGGGAGTGACTAATTCCAAGGGTCGATGTCACTTCTGACCTAGAATAGGTGAGATAGCCAGTTCTGACCTAAAAGAGGTGACGACCGAGGGCCGAGGTCAATTCTCACCTTAAAGGGGTGACGACCGATGAGAGGTAACGACTAGGGGTCGAGGGAAATTATAACCTAAAAATGGTGATGACCGGGGGCGGAGGTCAATTCTAACCTAAAAGAGGTGATGGCCAAGGGACGATGTCAATTCTAACCTTAAAGAGGTGACGACCGAGGGCCGAGGTCAGTTCTGACCTAAAAGAGGTGACGACTAGGGCCTGAGGTCAATTATGACCTTAAAGAGGTGACGACCGAGCGCCAAGGTCAATTCAGACCTAAAAGAGGTGGCGATCGAGGGACGAGGTCAATTCAGACCTAAAAGAGGTGACAACCGAGGGCCGAGGTCAATTTAGACCTAAAAGAGGTGACGACCGAGGATCGAGTCAATACTGACCTAAAAGATGTGACGATCGGGGGTCGAGGTCAATTAGGAACTAAAAGAGGTGATGACTGGGGGTTGAGGTCAATTCTGACCTAAAAGAGGTGACGATTTGGGCCCATGGTTAATTTTGACCTAAACGAGGTGGCGATCAGGGGCCGAGATCAATTCTGACCTAAAAGAGGTGACGATCGGGGGCTGAGGTCACGATCAGGGGCTCGATCAATTCTGACCTAAAAGAGGTGATGATCGAGGGATGAGGTCAATTCTGACCTAAAAGAGGTGACGATCGAGGGGCGAGGTCAATTCTAATCTAAAAGATATGACTACTGAAGGACTAGGTCAATTGTGACCTAAAAGAGGTGACGACTGGGGGCTGAGGTCAATTATGATCGAAAAGAGGATGACCATGTAATACCCCGCATTTTTATCGATATTTATTTATGGGATTAATTAAAGTAAATGTGAATTAATTGAGAATTAATCCGGATAAAATACTAACAAGATGTGAGTTGGTATTTTATTATAATGTGTATATATATGATGTTATATGAATATTGAAACTATTGAAATTGTCGCGAGATTGAAATACGACAATTTGGGAAATTTCGTTAGGACGCGCGTGACAGTCGCATCAGGAATGTAATGATTTAAATTAAAAAGTGAATTTTATTTTTATCAATCGTATGGTCATTTTGAGTGCGCCAACGAGTCCGGAAGGGTCGAAATAGTCAGAAAACACTAGTCGGGGGTTTAGTTTGGGTCCCGGGGCATTTTTGGGCCATACCGGCAACTTAAAAGGGTATTTTGGTAATTTTGAAATTTCAGGATAATTAACCAACGAATTTTGGGAGTTAAATATTAGGAAATTAATGACCCACTAACCCATTACCATCACTTAGATGATTAGAGGGCAACGGGAGTTGGAGGAAAAAGTTAGAAAAGTTTCCAAAGAGAGGACCTTAACCTCCATCTTCAACCTTCAACCTTGGGAGAGAAAGAGAAAGACCAACCTTCATCAATTCAACAGCAAATTCAGAGAACAATCCGAGGCAAGTGGTTTAATTACGTTAATTTCAAGCGAATGTTTCTTCCATGCTTAGAAAATTGATAAATTTGCATTGTATTGGGAGATTTATAAAAACCCATGAAATCGGAGTTATAAATTCAGATTTTGATGTAGGTTTGCATGTAGAGTTGTTATTGGGTGATTTGGCTAAAAGAATTACTACCTTTTATGTTACAAAAATGAATTATATATGGAAATTGATGACTTTAAATTCTAGGGTTCATACTCATAAGGTTTGGGGAAAACTTTGGGAGATTTAAATAATTAGGTGTTGTATAGGAGGATTTGATCCCATGAATGTGCTATATTACGACCTAAGAATGTTTAGGAATGTTGAGGAACCTTAGAATATTGTTGGAATAATTTTTGGAGGAGTTTTGACGTGAGAAAATTGGTGAAAAACGTAATAGGAAATTTCTGGGCTTGAAACTGTCACCTCGTTAGAAGACCTGCCCAGGTCGTCCGAACGAGCTCGTTCGAACAAGCTTTTAACGAGTTGAAAGTTTGACTTCTAATGAGTGGGATGTTCGTTCGATGCCTTTCGTTCAAACGAGATCTCGTTAGATGGACATTTCGTTCGAACGAACTCTCGTTCGAACGACCTCGTTCGAACGAGACTTCTAACGAGTTGACAGATTGTCCTTTTTGGCCTGGTTTGATTTCTAGTGTCCCGTAACCTTGTTTAATTGTAGAGATAACATTACCTTGATGACTAATTGAGATAGTTGGGATATTCGGGATATATTGGGGAGTAAAATATAGAAGAATGATTTGAACCAAATGGTAATTGTGGGTTAGGACGCGAATAACTAATTACGACGTGAGGATAATGGATGATGTGTATATATAAACCGAGGACACGTGTATTGGTATAAGAATGAGAAGTATACCACTAATAAAAAATGATGAGTACTAAAATGTGTGCATTCTTAGTATATGTATATGATTTTATGTGTATGACATACCTACCATACTTGCTATCACAGGAGGTTTACGTTCGCTTAGGGCCATCTAATCCTTGTGTGCCCGGATTTAGATTGGTGCCTAGAGAACATAATGCTAGAATGACTTATTTGTGAGTTAATAAGTCATCTGACTATGGAGAATAGGTATGTAAGTGACCCATGGATATGTTGAATTATGTTCGCCTCCATTTTCGTGTGTTGTGCTTATTCTAACAATTACTGAGAGATTCGGAATTTGTGATCCTTATGTATGTGATGTACCGGGATGGATAGCAGAGTATGAGTGCACCACAGCTTAGCCTTGGGGTGCTTATATTGTATATTTATGATGTGAATAATATATGGTTAAATGAAAAGAATTGTTATGTTTGAATGTGAGAATCATTATAGTAACACATTGAGAATATAAAATGGGAGAAAAACTTTCGTAAATTGTACTACTAATACTTTGAAATTTGAGAATTTAAGTAAAGCTCTCTATTAAATTGATAACGTTGGGACTTATAGTACGAATCGAGTAGAAAGGATAGTATTTGTTTTGGTCTAGTTAGATATGAGAAACACTTGTACGGGTACGGTACGTTAGTAGTGCACAAATAGCCGAGAGGTGAGTATTTCATGTGAGAGCACGTCCTAACATGTACTTTGCATTCATTGTTTTAATGTTATTAAAACACTTGTTGTTTTTAAAATACTCTCCACTATCGGGTTCTGACCCGTTTGCTTTCAAATCTATTTTTTTTGTAAAAATCTTTTAGGTGCCCAGCCACAAGGACACCATGCATAGGATTCCAATTCAGGTGACGAGCTGTAGCTGTTGTGGAAGTTACAGGGCCTTGCTAGTAGACGCTTCTTTTGTCATGAATCCATATTCAGTTTTAATCTTTGTAGGGCATGTCGCCCATTTCCTTTAGAGACATTTTATATTTCAGTTATTCAGACTTGGGTTTGTAATTAATTCAGGATGCAGACTTGTTTCATTTATTTCCATTTTGGGATTGTTGTGAGGAGTATTTCCTCCAGACTCATCATTAATTTGTTGGTTACTCTATTGAGACTTTATCGTGAATGGTTGTGTTACATTTCTATATTTCATTTATTGCATGTTAATCAGATCTAATTTAAAATTTGGCAACTCATTTTTTAAATACTAGGTGGTTAGTAATCATTAAAAATGTTTTCGACAATGATGCTATTAACTGGACCAACTTAGCATTTTGTATTGATTTAATAAAGGAGTTGCTAACCGGTATTTAATTAGTCGGGGTGTCACAGGTGGTATCAGAGCATCAGGTTCTAGTGTCCTTTAGGATCTGTACGACTTATTATGTTTCCGCTGAGCTTTCTTTGATGTAGAGCCCTATATTTTAGGACTGTTGTATTCCTTTATGTATGCTTGGCTCTTCAGCTATTTTAAGTTTATAACTGCGAACTTATAGACTTTACTCTTATTTCAGATGCCTCCACGAAGTGCACCACGGGTTCCTAGGAATGCACAGCCCGAGCCACAGCCAGCTCCAGTACAGGGCACCATGAATGCCGCCGAGGTTGCAGCCATTGTAGCCCAAGGGATAAATGCCGCTCTCTCCGTTGTACAGCAGGCAACACCCCAGGCGCCGGTAGCCGCGCCAGTTCAGGCACATGCATTCCCGTCTACTTGTGAACGTGTTCGATATGCTTTTCAGAAAGCACACCCTCCGGAGTTCGCTGGTAGCTCCGATGTTGTGGTATCTAGTCAGTGGAGGAAGGATATCCAGAGGCACTTGAGGATGTATGAGTGCACCGATGTTCAGAGGCAGGTACTAGCTACTTTCAAGCTAGTGGGATATGCATTACAGTGGTGGGAGTCTATTACCACCGTGGAGGAGAGAGATACTCTCACTATACAGGAGTTCTGGGTGCGGTTCGACCGCAAATATTTTTCGTCAGCTGTTCATACGGAAATGAGGAGGAAGTTGATGAACCTTAGACATGAGGGTAAGACTGTGGCCGAGTATGAGGCCGAATTCACAAATTTGCTGAATATTGTCCCGGATGAGATACCGACAGAAGAGAAGAAGATTCAGAAGTTTACAGATGGATTGACTTGGAGGATCCGTCAGCATTTATTGGGGAACCTCTCGTTGGCCACTTATTCTAACATGCTTAACGCTGCACTGCTCCATTGCTAGGACCAACGCTTTCACTTGACAGAGGGGAAGCGATCAGGAGAGTCCATCCATCAGGGCAGGATAGGGGGAAATGGTGCCAGCGGGGCACAATCAGCTCAGTGTCAGTATAGGCAGGGTGATTAGGGTTCCCAGCAGGGGGATTCTAAGAGATTTCGATCAGGAGGTTTCAGGCACGGACAGGGAGGTTTTAGGCAGGGCCATCAGGGTTCGAACGGCCATCAGGGCCAGCAGGGTCAAAATGTTCAACAACAGTAGTTTCACCAGGGCCACCAAGGCCAGGGCAGAAATGGTAACGGTCACCAGGGCCGTGGTCAGCAGGGACAGCGAGGGGGAAACTTCCAGGGGAAGTGTTTCATTTGTGGTAAGATTGGCCACAAACGTCAGGAGTGTCCTGATAAGGGCAAGGCCCCGCAGCCGCAGCAGCAGCAGCAGGGTGCTCGACACGAGCCACAAAGGCCTATGTTTCCCACCGCCCTACCAGCACCACAGATGGCAGCATTACCACCCATTCCAGTAGTCCCAGTTCAGCAGGGACAGCTTCAGTATGGGAGAGTGTATCAGCTCCAGCAGGTCGCAGCCCCATAGAAGCCACCGACCATTGAGGGTATGTTCTCTATTCAGGGGACTATGGGGCACATTTTATTTGACATGGGGGCTACACACTGTTTTATTGCTATCAGATTTGGACGCACCATTAGGTTGTTAGACACCGCAGATAGCACCCCTACTTGTGTAGACTCACCGTTGAGTAGCGGTTCCATGATTTCGCTTATGTGTAGAGGTGTGGGTATAGAAATCGGGAGTGAAGCACCTTATACCTTTGACTTACTTAAGTCCATATTCTATAAGTGTTCAACTAATTTGGAAATAAGTGACAAAATTGGTTGTCTAACCTAGAATCCAAAGAGCCTCAGAATTAATCCCTCTAATCCTCTTCAATAATCCAAGAAGGTATAACTTGAATCACACTACACACATTAGAAGTGCATACATGTGTATATTTTGCTTAAAATTGATTGTGTGTTAAATTCCTCTTAAAATGTTGTTTTAATAATTTTTTGGGAATTTTTAAACATTTTTAAAATAATGTTTTCATTAATAAAAGTGTGATTATAAAATTTGTGTGTTTGATTGGGTAGAATGTAAATGCGCTAGAGACTTCAGGGTGCTGCTTGTAATTATCTTTGACGCACGTTTATAAGCCACTTATATGCCAACACTTGTCACGTTCCTGATGTATCAATTTGTGTTTGTTATGTGAGAGGGTTGCCTGGTGGTTTGCTGTTCGTTAGATCAATCCTTATCGATGGCCTGCATGTGTTTTAAACCTATCCTTGTGCTATCCTGTGAACCAATCACATTCGGCTTAACCACCGACTTCTTATAACCCTTGGATCAAGTCAATATTAGGAAGACTTAATCTCATCCCTTGATTTCCTTTGACTATCCAGAACCTTCCTCCACTCCTATAAAAGCCCTCTAATTCTCAACCCTTCAAGACTTTTGGCAGTCGTCATTTTTGAGAGGAAAAAATAGAGAGAAGAGAGAAGTGAGAGAGAAGAGAGAAGTGAGAGAAGAGAGAGAAAGGGAAATTGTGTTAGCCAAACCCTAACCCTAACCCTAAACACTTCATATCTGATTCAAACCTTCGTATACTCATAACCCCAAACACAACCTTGAGTGTTTGAGAGAGAGTGGTGTTACTTGGTTGTTCATATTGAAGCTGTAACCTCTTAATCAGTGATCTTATTACCAACTTAAACATTCGTGTGAAGATCTGTATTTCTTCTTCATAGAAATTGTAGATCTACACACTGCATGTTATATTTCACTAGATCTGCATGTTTCTTTCTCGATTTAAGAAAATCCTTACTGATTTAGTTTTGAAAATGTTTTATGGTTTCTATTCTTACGAAACTTAACCTTGACCTAGTTGGATTCACACTTGGAGATTTTCGATCTTAAAAATATTTTTAAAACAGAGATTGATTAAGATCTTGGCCGATTTAGAAGCAAGATATCCGTGGAATCTGGGATATATTTAAAGGTCAAAAAGGTTTCAAGTTCTGTAAGAAAGAAAGAAAAGAAAATCACAACATATAGTCTTTATATGTAATTTTCTAGGACTGTCTGTAAAACTAAGTGTGTGTGAGTTCATGCATGTTGATAGGAATCATATCACAAACACTTAACACACTACTACACTGGATGTGTTGTGAATAAGATCAAAGATTATTGAGTCGACGCAAGGAAGCTAAAGCAAAAGGAAGTTATCAAACTGGAAGAACATCATCAACAATCAGATCTATGAGAAGTTAGAAGGACACCAAGTGGGGTATATTCCTAATCTTAGAATAGGTTGATTTGTGTGCATGTATGTTGTATTGTTTGTAACTACTATTTTTTGTTAGTGGATTTTTTACTCTCGTGACTTAGAAGTCACCGTGGATGTTTCCTCTATTGGGAGAGGTTTTACCACGTTAAAAACTGTGTGTTCAGATTATCTTCATCTCCTCATCTCATTCTATTGTGTGCTGAATTTTTGAAACTGTCTTAGTTTTAAAACTGATTACAAAGTCTTGATTACTCTCGTACATAAGTTCCTATAAACACATCTTGTTGTTTATAAGTTTTATTTTCAAAAGAAAAGGATTTCTTCAACAAACATCTCAGAGTTGCTTATATAGTTTAATCTTGTATTAAACGGCATTAGCAACGTTTTTCAATTGGTATCAGAGCCCTGTAAACTTTTATTTCAAAAAGATCTGGTGTTTCTGAAATCGTTTTCTGAAAAACCTTACTATGGACGAGAAGAATGAAAGGTTTGGTAATCTGTCCAGACCTCCACTCTTTGATGGAAACAACTTTGTTTACTGGAAAGTAAGAATGGTTGCCTTCATACAAGGGACTTTAGGAGATGATGTCTGGGACATTATTGAAAATGGATACACTTATCCTACTAAACCAGCCACTGAAGGAAGTGATGAGAGGGTAAAGAAAATCTTAAGTGAGTTTACCCAAGAAGAGAAAACTATTTCTCGAAATAACAATAAAGGCAAGAATGCCATTTTTATGTCTATTAATGATTATGAGTTCAAGAGAATCTCATCTTGTGCCACTTCTAAGGAAGCTTGGGACACATTAATCACTGCCCATGAAGGAGACTCAAGAGTTAAAGCTGCTAAAACTCAAATGGTTACCTAGCAGTACAACTCTTTAATTATGTCTGACTCTGAGTCTTTTGATGACTTTTACATGAACTTAACTGATATAGTTACTAAGTTGCATGCTAATGGTATAACATATGATAGGAATGAGATTGTTTCTAAAATTCTAAGATCATTACCACAAAAGTTTGACAGCAAGAGGTATGCTATTGAGGAAATGAGTGATCAAAACCTTACCCCTGAGTTACTCAGTAGCAAACTTAGGACTGTGGAAATGGAATTAGATTTTAAGAAATAATTAAATCAGTCTAACTTGAGTTTTTCGTCTAAAATATCTAAGCATGAGACTAATCTGACCAACTGTGACTCTGATGAGGAATGTGATATAGACAAACTAGATAATCAGATTTCCTTAATGTCTAAACAATTTAAGAAAATTGTTAAATTTAGAAACAAACAGGCATCTAAACAAGGCAAGCCTAATTATCCTACTGTGTCTAATCCCAAACCTCATGAGAGAGGCCTTGCCAAACATCCTAATAATAACAACTTCAATTCTAACAGAGACCTTAAAAAGATTGAATGTTTTAGATGTGGGAAACTAGGTCACATTGCTCACGATTGTAGAGTTAATCTGAATAAAACCAACACACACAATAGAGCCAATGTCTGTAAAACTTGGGATGATTCAAGTGACTCTGATGAAGAGGAACTTGAGTCATCAAATGTACTTGACCCTTGCATGTCCTTTTATGCTAAAATCATTTACAATGATGATATGTCTGTGTGTGATAATGATGATTCTACTCCTTCTTGTGTGAATACTGCTTTGACTGGCCTAGATGCTCTATTATCTGAAAATGTTGCTAGCTCTAGTTTCGTGTGTGTGAGTCAAAGTGATCTCGATAATGACGATGTAAATGTGTGCGTGAGTACTGAAACTGAATCGTTAGGGGTCACTACACACACTTCACTTAGCGACTCAGACACAGATGACCTCCCAGATATTCATACTTTGTATGCTAAAACTCTCAAAAAAGGCACTAGACTGGAGAAGACTGTTAGAGACCTGACTAAGAAATTAGATGATGTAAGTCTTATTGTGAAGCTGAATGCCGAAGAGTACACTAACCAGTGTCTGTCTCATCAATCCGAAATTGAAACTTTTGATCAAAAATTAAAAGAGTTGACTAAAACTAATGAAACCCTGGAAATGAAATACAAGGGAACATTATTAGAACTGGAGGAAGCAAAAACAAAGACAGCTACTGTTTTCAAAAAAAATTCTAAGTTTGAAAACAATTCAAATTGTTTTACTGACTTTGTTGTTGACTCCAAGACCAATTCTGATGATAGAACCGTTATTGGATTTTGCCCTAAGAACAAACCACAAACTACAAATCTTGAATCTATTAAGTTTGTGTCTGGGGGCAAAAGACTAATTGAAACATGTCCAGACTTTCATTTTATTAAAAAGGAATTTGATCAAAAGCAAAAACAGAAAGACATTGGAGAGTTTAGTAATTTTAAGGCTGACACTGCACTTAAGACTAAATACGTCTGTCCTTTGATTAGAAAGGCTGATTCTACCTTTAAGACCATACCTCCTAGGAATAAGAATTCTGAACAGAATGATGTTAAACCCATCTTTAGAAATTTTCCAAAGGAAGTTCATCCCTCAAGCAATCAATATTGCTCCTATTGTGACATTTATGGTCATTCCTTTGAAGGTTGTTATGCTAGGCGTCTGAACACCCCTGTGTACAACACTCATGTTTACAAGAACTTTAACTATTCTAGGCAAAATCGTAACCATTATGTCCATCCAAGACAACCTGACAAGAACTCTAACTACAGGAATAGAAAGACCAAAACTAAGAGTTCATTTAAGAGAAAGGCTCCCAGAAACATTCCTAAACCAAAAGCTCAAATTTTCCACAATAATCAGTTTGTTGCTCCAAATATTTTTCGACAAAAATCTACTTCTCAAAAATTTTATCAAATGAGGGCAAACTTGCGCAAAATTAAAACAAGAGCTATTTGGGTTAGAAAAGATGATCTGTTACCCCAAATGAAGTGTAACATTGTTATCACTGCCTTAAAAGCTGAACACACTTCATCTGGTTGGTACTTAGATTCTGGATGCTCCAAACATATGACAGGAGATGAAACCAAACTCTTAAACAAAACCAGATTTGCTGGAGGCAAAGTAGTTTTTGGTGACGGAGTTTCATCCCAGATCATAGGTAAAGGAACCCTAAAAGAAGAGGGAATGCCTACTCTCGAAAATGTACTTTTAGTTAAAGGCCTTAAAGCCAACCTCCTAAGTATATCACAATTTTGTGACTCTGACCATACAGTTACCTTTTCAAAGAACAATTATAAAATTCTAAATGATAAAGGTAAATGCATTATTACCGGATTTAGAACACTTGACAATTGTTATACTGTTTAGACTGGTTCTGAAACCTGTAACATTGTCAGAATTGATGATAATGAAATCTGGCATAATCGTATGGGTTACCTAAGTTATGATATCCTTGGTAGATTGTCTAGTCAAGATATTGTTAGAGGAATTCCTAATATTAAACCTGTTTCCAGTGTTGTCTGTGGTCATTGCCAGGAAGGAAAAATAGTTAAGACTTCGCATAAAAAAGTTAAAGACATTCTCACCTCTAGACCTCTAGATGTCATCCATATGGACCTTATTGGTCCCTATAGAACTGTTAGTCATTGTGGACACAGTTATATCCTTGTCATGGTTGATGATTTCACACGATTCACTTGGGTTGCCTTCTTGAAACAAAAATCTGACACGTTTCAGAATTTTTTGAAAATTTTACTAAGAATTGAAAATGAGAAGGACACACAAGTCAATCGCATTCGTAGCGATAGAGGGGGAGAGTTAATAGACACAGGAATAGTTGAATATTGTGACTACAACGATTACAAACACGAATTCAGTGCCCCTAAGACTCCTCAGCAAAATGGTATTACTGAAAGGAAAAACCGAACTCTTCAAGAGATGGCACGTGTCATGTTGCATGCCAAATCTCTACCTAAATACTTCTGGGTAGAATCTATTAGAACTGCATGTCATATCATTAATAGGGTTTACCTTAGGAAAAACACTAAACAAACCCCTTATGAGTTGTGGTACGGTAAGAATCCTAATCTGAAATATCTAAGAACTTTCGGAAGTCAGTGTTATGTCTGTAAAGACAGAGAACATTTGTCTAAATTCGAGACGCGTGGTGATAAAGCCATCTTCTTAGGATACTCTCCAAACAGTCGTGCTTATCGTATATACAATCTGCGTACTAAGGCCCTTATGGAATCGATAAATGTAATTGTAAGCGATACTATTGTCGAAAATAAGATATCTGAATCACCTATTGTGGTTGAATCTGAAAATGATTTCAAAACTGATTCACCAGAAATAGATGACTCATTACCTATTGAGAGTCTAGAAGTACCTGGTTGGGTCTCTAAAGATCATCCCATTGACAAAGTGGTCGGTAATCCTAATGAGCCAGTTCGTACTAGATCCCAGTTAAGAAATTATGCTAATTATGCATGTTTCGTCTCCCTTGTGGAACCGAAAAATGTTAATGAAGCATTGAATGACACACACTGGATTTCTGCAATGCAAGAAGAACTTTTACAATTTGTCATTCACGATGTCTGGTATCTTGTACCGCGACCTCAAAACAAAAATGTTATTGGCACACGTTGGATCTTTAAGAACAAATTTGATGAAAATGGGGTAATCCTTAGAAACAAAGCTAGACTAGTTGCTCAAGGTTACTCACAAATAGAAGGAATAGATTTTAGTGAGACATTTGCCCTTGTCACTCGTCTTGAATCTGTTCGACTTCTTTTCGCCATAGCGTGTCACTTAAAATTTACACTTTATCAAATGGATGTCAAGTCTGCCTTCCTCAATGGAATTCTATCCGAAGAAACGTATGTAGAACAACCCAAAGGGTTCATTGACCCTAAATACCCTAACCATGTCTTTCGTCTAAAAAAGGCTTTGTATGGCTTAAAACAAGCTCCTTGAGCTTGGTATGAACGCCTTTCCAACTTTTTATTGGATAAGGGTTTTAAGAGAGGAGGAAATGACCAGACCCTCTTTGTCAAACATTTTGATAAAAACATTATTATAGCCCAAGTCTATGTAGACGACATCATTTTTGGGTCTACTTCAACATCTGAAGTTAAATCTTTTTCTGCTATTATGCATAAGGAGTTTCACATGTCCCTTATGGGGGAGCTACAGCTTTTCTTAGGATTTCAAGTGAAACAGAATTCTGATGGACTATTTATCTCTCAAACTAAGTATGCCTTAGATCTTGTTAAGAAATTTGGTTTAGATAATGCTAAAGTTGCCAAAACGCCTATGAGTACTACTGTTAAATTATGTAAAGATGAAAATGGAAAGTCAATTGATTCCACACTTTATCGTAGTATGATTGGTAGCCTACTCTATCTAACTGCCTCACGACCAAATATAATGTATGTTGTATGTCTGTGTGCTCATTACCAGAATAACCCTAAAGAGAGCCATTTATCGTGTGTAAAACGTATAATAAAGTACATAAAGGGCACTCTTAATCTTGGACTTAGGTACACTAATGATACCTGCAGCACCATCATAAGGTATACTGATGCTGATTGGGCCGGATGTACTGATGACAGTAAAAGTACATCAGGTGCCTGTTATTATGTCGGCAATAATTTAGTAGGTTGGAGTAGCAAAAAACGGAATTGCACATCTTTATCTCCGGCTGAATCCGAATATATAGCAGTAGGAAGTTGCTGTGCTCAATTGTTATGGATAAAACAAATGTTAAGCGACTATGGGATTAAAGAAGATCAGTTACAATTGTATTGTGACAATCAAAGCGCTATTAACATATCTAAAAACCCGGTTCAACACTCACGAACTAAGCATATTAAAATAAGACATCATTTTATACGCGAACTTGTTGAAACTAAGGAGTTAGAAATCCATTACCTGCCTACTGATCTGCAACTTGCAGACATATTCACTAAACCTTTAGACTATAACAGATTTCTGTATTTGCGTAATTCTATAGGTATGGTATGTGTTGATTAAACTCTGAAGACCTTAATTTTTACCCTTTGTCCATTTGAGACAAAATGGGGGAGAAATTTGAGTCTTACGGGTTCAATGTTTTGTTCACATTTCATCTAAACTCCTTGATCTTAGTGTGCATATTTGCAGGAATCTCTTCTACCGATTGTCTACCATTTCTAGTGTACAAATTTTGTAAATAGTTGAGTTATGTAATTTTTGACTTTCTAGGAAATGGGTAGATAGTATCTTTTGTATAGGACTAGGTTTTATTTTATTTGGTTCTCTAAGAGTTTAAGCTAACTCAAAGGAGATTTTGTCTCATATTTCCAAAGGGGGAGATTGAAGCACCTTATACCTTTGACTTACTTATGTCCATATTGTATAAGTGTTCAACTAATTTAGAAATAAGTGACAAAATTGGTTGTCTAACCTAGAATCCAAAGAGCCTCAGAATTAATCCCTCTAATCCTCTTCAATAATCGAAGAAGGTATAAATTGAATCACACTACACATATTAGAAGTGCATACATGTGTATATTTTGCTTAAAATTGATTGTGTGTTAAATTCCCCTTAAAATGTTGTTTTAATAATTTTTGGGGAATTTTTAAACATTTTTAAACATTTTTAAAATAATGTTTTCATTAATAAAAGTGTGATTATAAAATTTGTGGGGTTAATTTGCTATTTTGAAAAATTCATTTTTCATTAGAATGTTTGATTGGGTAGAATGTAAATGCGCTAGAGACTTCAGGGTCCTGCCTGTAATTATCTTTGACGCGCGTTTGTAAGCCACTTATATGCCAACACTTGTCACGTTCCTGATGTATCAATTTGTGTTTGTTATGTGAGAGGGTTGCCTGGTGGTTTGCTGATCGTTAGATCAATCCTTATCGATGGCCTGCATGTGTTTTAAACCTATCCTTGTGCTATCCTATGAACCAATCACATTCGACTTAACCACCGCCTTCTTATAACCCTTGGATCAAGTCAATATTAGGAAGACTTAATCTCAGCCCTTGATTTCCTTCGACTATCCAGAACCTTCCTCCACTCCTATAAAAGCCCTCCAATTCTCAACCCTTCAAGACTTTTGGCAGTCGTCATTTCTGAGAGGAAAAAATAGAGAGAAGAGAGAAGTGAGAGAGAAGTGAGAGAGAAGAAAGAAAAGAGAGAAGAAAGAGAAAGGGAAACTGTGTTAGCCAAACCCTAACCCTAACCCTAAACACTTCATATCTGATTCAAACCTTCGTATACTCATAACCCCAAACACAGCCTTAAGTGTTTGAGAGAGAGAGTGGTGTTACTTGGTTGTTCATATTGAAGCTGTAACTTCTTAATCAGTGATCTTATTACCAACTTAAACATTCGTGTGAAGATCTGTATTTCTTCTTCATAGAAATTGTAGATCTACACTCTGCATGTTATATTTCACTAGATCTGCATGTTTCTTTCTCGATTTAAGAAAATCCTTACTGATTTAGTTTTGAAAATGTTTTATGGTTTCTATTCTTACGAAACTTAACCTTGACCTAGTTGGATTCACACTTGGAGATTTTCGATCTCAAAAATATTTTTAAAACAGAGATTGATTAAGATCTTGGCCGATTTAGAAGCAAGATATCCGTGGAATCTGGGATATATTTAAAGGTCAAAAAGGTTTCAAGTTCTATAAGAAAGAGAGAAAAGAAAATCACAGCATATAGTCTTTATATGTAATTTTCTAGGACTGTCTGTAAAACTAAGTGTGTGTGAGCATGTTGATAGGAATCACATCACAAACACTTAACACACAACTACACTGGAAGTGTTGTGAATAAGATCAAAGATTATTGAGTCGACGCAAGGAAGCTAAAGCAAAAGGAAGTTATCAAACTGGAAGAACATCATCAACAATCAGATCTATGAGAAGTTAGAAGGACACTTAGTGGGGTATATTCCTAAACTTAGAATAGGTTGATTTGTGTGCATGTATGTTGTATTGTTTATAACTGCTATTTGTTGTTAGTGGATTTTTTACTTTCATGACTTAGAAGTCACCGTGGATGTTTCCTCTATTGGGAGAGGTTTTACCACGTTAAAAACTGTGTGTTCAGATTATCTTCATCTCCTCATCTCATTCTATTGTTTGCTGAATTTTTGAAACTGTCTTAGTTTTAAAACTGATTACAAAGTCTTGATTACTCTCGTACATAAGTTCCTGTAAACACATCTTGTTGTTTATAAGTTTTATTTTCAAAAGAAAAGGGTTTCTTCAACAAACATCTCGGAGTTACTTATACAGTTTAATCTTGTATTAAACGGCCTTAGCAACGTTTTTTAAGGAGGTTTACTTTACCCGCTGATATGTTAGTGTTAGAGATGACCGAGTATGATGCCATTATTGGTATGGATTGGCTAGTTGCGTACTAAGCCATGATTGACTGTTTTAATAGGAGTATTATCTTTGCCATTCCCGGGCAGGAGATGTTTTTAGTGGCGATGCCTCTCCCTGAGGGAGGATCGTCCACTCATTTGTACTACATAGAGGAGGAGACCTCTAAGGAAGTGGTGATACCACTTGATTCGATACCCGTTGTTAGTGAGTTCGTCGATGTATTTCAGGATATACCTGGACTACCTCCGAGTAGGGAGATAGATTTTGTGATTGATTTGACGTCGGGCACTCGGCCTATTGCCCGCGCACCTTACCGTATGGCTCCAGCTGAGATGAGAGAGTTACGGGATCAGATTAAGCAGTTGTTGGGTCAGGGGTTTATTCGTAGGAGTACTTCGTCGTGGGGTGCCCCTGTGTTATTCGTGAAGAAGAGGGATGGATCGTTGAGGTTGTGTGTGGATTACCGGAATTGAATAAAGTCACGATACGGAATAAGTATCCGTTTCCCTGAATCGATGACTTATTCGACCAGTTGAGAGGAGATTCTTTCTTCTCAAAGATTGATTTGCGATCGGGATACCATCAGTTGCGTATCAGGGAAGAGGACGTCTCGAAGACTGCTTTCTTAACGAGATATGGTTCCTACGAGTTTCGGGTTATGCCTTTTGGTTTGACCAACGCTCCAGCAGTGTTTATGGACTTGATGAATAGGATGTTCAGAGAGTTCCTGGACCAGTTCGTCATTGTTTTCATTAATGACATTCTGGTTTACTCCCAGACAGAGGAGGAGCACGCCAAGCATTTGAGGCAGGTTTTGCAGACGCTACGTCAGAACGAGCTGTATGCAAAGTATGAGAAGTGCGGGTTTTGGCTGAAAGAGGTTCAGTTTTTGGGGCATATTATTTCCGACCGGGAGATATCTGTTGATCCGGGGAAGGTATCCGCAGTAAGGGAGTGGGGACATCCCACGACACCGACTGAGATCCATAGTTTCTTGGGCCTAGCAGGATACTATAGGAGGTTCATTCGGGGTTTCTCAAAGATAGCAGGTCCTTTGACACATCTGACTCGTAAAGGTGTGCCGTTCATTTGGAGTGATTCCTGTCAGTTGGCATTCGATGAGTTGAAGGACAAATTGACTTTAGCACCTGTGTTAGCATTGCCGAGACCTGGAGTTGAGTATCTAGTTTACACCGATGCGTCCTTGCAAGGACTTGGAGGTGTATTGCAGCAGGAGAGTCAGGCCATAGCTTATGCTTCCCGTAAGCTTAAGCCTCACGAGAAGAATTACCCCACCCATGACTTGGAGTTAGCGGCAATGGTATTTGCCCTTCGGATTTGGAGACATTATCTTTTGGGGGAGAAGTTTCGATTGTTCACGGACCACAAGTCCCTACAGTACTTGTTCACGCAGAAGGAGTTAAATATGCAGCAACGGAGGTGGCTTGAATTTGTGAAGGACTATCAGTTTGATATCCAATATCACCCGGGGAAGGCTAACGTGGTAGCAGACGCGTTGATCCGTAGGCCAGTAGATGAGGTGGCAAGGGTGTGGAAGGCAAAGTGGAAGGATTTGGGAAACCAAGATGCAGTGGCCCGATCATTCATGTCGGTGATGACTGTTACACCGCAGATTGTCACGAGAGTGGTAAAGGCACAAGCAGATGACTCGTTCTGTCAGGAACAAATATTTCGATTATTAGCAGAGAGAGCCGAGTCCTATACCGTTAGCTCAGACAGGGGATTAAGCTTCAATGGGAGACTAGTAGTTCCAAAAGGGGAGGAATTGCAACAGGAAGTGATGGCAGAGTCGCACGGCTCACGGTTCGCGGTACATCCCGGTGGGGACAAAATGTACCAGGACATGAGACGTCAGTATTGGTGGAGCGGGATGAAGAGAGATATTGTCGTGTTTGTTTCTAAATGCGCCACTTGTCAGCTGGTAAAAGTGGATCATCAGAGACCGGCAGGACTTCTACAGCCATTAGAGGTCCCAATGTGGATGTGGGGGAGCATCTCCATGGACTTTATCACGGGGTTGCCTACGTCACAGAGAGGTCACGACTCCATTTGGGTAATTATGGACAGGTTGACCAAATTGGCTCATTTTCAACCCGTAAGGACAGACTACACTACGGGACAGTATGCCCAGCTTTTTATTGCAAAAATAGTGAGACTTCACGGTGTGCCCCTAAATATCGTGTCTGGCCGAGACAAGATATTTGTTTCACGATTTTGGCAGAGTTTTCAGGAGGCCATGGGCACGGAATTGCGGTTGAGTACGGCTTATCATCCGCAGACCGATGGGAAAACCGAGCGTACAAATCAGATGTTGGAGGACATGTTGCGGATGTGCATCATTGACTTCGGGGGTGGATGGGAGTAGTATCTTCCACTGGTGGAGTTTGCTTACAACAACTCCAACCAGTTCACCATTGGCATGGCTCCATTTGAGGCATTGTATGGTAGACCTTATCGTTCCCCAGCATGTTGGTTGGAGGTGGGGGACAACAAACTACTTGGGCCAGAAGTAACTCAGGATACTTCGGCGAGGATAGAATTGATACGGAGTCGCATTCGGGTAGCTCAAGATCGGCAGAAGAGCTATGCTGATGCGAAGAGGTTCTTCAGGGAGTTCCAAGTGGGGGACCAGGTTTTACTCAGAGTATCTCCTATGAAGGGGATTATGCGATTTGGGAAGAAGGGGAAGTTGGCACCAAAATATGTGGGACCATTTCCTATCATCGAGCGGATTGGGTCTGTTGCGTATAGACTTGGGTTACCGGAGCATTTACACAGGATACATGATGTGTTTCATATTTTCTCGCTAAGGAAATATCTTAGAGATGATTTGGCTCATTCTCACATTGCTTTGGAGGACATCGATCTCCAGCCCGATAGCTCCTACGAGGAGGGGCCGATTGCTATTTTGGACCGAAGTGAGCGGAAACTGCGGTCAAAGATAGTTCCGTTAGTGCGTGTTTAGTGGCAACATCATAATATCGAGGAGTCCACATGGGAACGTGAGGATGAGATGCATGAATGCTATCCAGAGTTATTTTTACCAAGTACTTTTTAGTTCCGAATTTCGGGATGAAATTCCGTTATTAGGGGGGAAGTATGTAATACCCCGCATTTTTATCGATATTTATTTATGGGATTAATTAAAGTATATGTGAATTAATTGAGAATTAATCCGGATAAAATACTAACAAGATGTGAGTTGGTATTTGATTATAATGTGTATACATATGATGTTATATAAATATTGAAACTATTGAAATTGTCGCGAGATTGAAATACGACAATTTGAGAAATTTTGTTGGGACGCGCGTGACAGTCGCGTCAGCAATGTAATTATTTAAATTAAAAAGTGAATTTTATTTTTATCAACCGTATGGTCATTTTGAGTGCGCCAATGAGTCCGGAAGGGTCGAAATAGTCAGAAAACACTAGCCGGGGCATTTTTGGGCCATACCGGCAACGTAAAAGGGTATTTTGGTAATTTTGAAATTTCAGGATAATTAACCAACGAATTGTGGGAGTTAAATATTAGGAAATTAATGACCCACTAACCCATTACCAGCACTTAGATGATTAGAGGGCAACGGGAGTTAGAGGAAAAAGTTAGAAAAGTTTCGAAAGAGAGAACCTTAACCTCCATCTTCAACCTTCAACCTTGGGAGAGAAAGAGAAAGACCAACCTTCATCAATTCAACAGCAAATTCAGAGAACAATCCGAGGCAAGTGGTTTAATTACGTTAATTTCAAGCAAATGTTTCTTCCATGCTTAGAAAATTGATAAATTTGCATTGTATTGGGAGATTTATAAAAACCCATGAAATCGGAGTTATAAATTCAGATTTTGATGTAGGTTTGCATGTAGAGTTGTTATTGGGTGATTTGACTAAAAGAATTACTACTTTTTATGTTACAAAAATGGATTTATATATGGAAATTGATGACTTTAAATTCTAGGGTTCATACTCATAAGGTTTGGGGAAAACTTTGGGAGATTTAAATAATTAGGTGTTGTATAGGAGGATTTGATTCCATGAATGTGCTATATTACGACCTAAGAATGTTGAGGAATGTTGAGGAACCTTAGAATATTATTGGAATAATTTTTGGAGGAGTTTTGAGGTGAGAAAATTGGTGAAAAACGTAATAGGAAATTTCTGGGCTTGAAACTGTCACCTCGTTAGAAGACCTGCCCAGGTCGTTCGAACGAGCTCGTTCGAACGAGCTTCTAACGAGTTGACAGTTTGACTTCTAACGAGTGGGATGTTCGTTCGATGCCTTCCGTTCGAACGAGATCTCGTTAGATGGCCATTTCGTTCGAACGAACTCTCGTTCGAACGACCTCGTTCGAACGAGACTTCTAACGAGTTGACAGATTGGCCTTTTTGACCTAGTTTGATTTCTAGTGTCCCGTAACCTTGTTTAATTGTAGAGATAACATTACCTTGATGACTAATTGAGATAGTTGGGATATTCGGGATATATTGGGGAGTAAAATATAGAAGAATGATTTGAACCAAATGGTAATTGTGGGTTAGGACGCGAATAACTAATTACGACGTGAGGATAATGGATGATGTGTATATATAAACCGAGGACACGTGTATTGGTATAAGAATGAGAAGTATACCACTAATAAAATATGATGAGTACTAAGATGTGTGCATGCTTAGTATATGTATATGATTTTATGTGTATGACATACCTACCATACTTGCTATCACGGGAGGTTTACGTTCGCTTAGGGCCATCTAATCCTTGTGTGCCCGGATTTAGATTGGTGCCTAGAGAACATAATGCTAGAATGACTTATTTGTGAGTTAATAAGTCATCTGACTATGGAGCATAGGTATGTACGTGACCCATGGATATGTTGAATTATGTTCGCCTCCATTTTCGTGTGTTGTGCTTATTCTAACAATTACTGAGAGATTCGGAATTTGTGATCCTTATGTATGTGATGTACCGGGATGGATAGCAGAGTATGAGTGCACCACAGCTTAGCCTCGGGGTGCTTATATTGTATATTTATGATGTGAATAATATATGGTTAAATGAAAAGAATTGTTATGTTTGAATGTGAGAATCATTATAGTAACACATTGAGATTATAAAATGTGAGAAAAACTTTGGTAAATTGTACTACTAATACTTTAAAATTTGAGAATTTAAGTAAAGATCTCTATTAAATTGATAACGTTGGGACTTATAGTACGAATCGAGTAGAAAGGACATTATTTGTTTTGGTCTCGTTAGATATGAGAAACACTTGTATGGGTACGGTACGTTAGGTGTGCACAAATAGCCGAGAGGTGAGTATTTCATGTGAGAGCACGTCCTAACATGTACTTTGCATTCATTGCTTTAATGTTATTAAAACACTTGCTATTTTTAAAATACTCTCCACTATCGGGCTCTGACCCGTTTTCTTTCAAATCTATTTTTTTTGTAAAAACCTTTTAGGTGCCCTACCACAAGGACACCATGCATAGGATTCCAATTCAGGTGACGAGCTATAGCTGTTGTGGAAGTTACAGGGCCTTGATAATAGACGTTTCTTTTGTCTTGACTCCATATTCAGTTTTAATATTTGTAGGGCATGTCGCCCATTTCCTTTAGAGACATTTTATATTTCAGTTATTCAGACTTGGGTTTGTAATTAATTCAGGATGCAGACTTGTTTCATTTATTTCCATTTTGGGATTTTTGTGAGAAGTATTTCCTCCAGACTCATCATTAATTTGTTGGTTACTCTATTGAGACTTTATCGTGAATGGTTGTGTTACATTTCTATATTTCATTTATTGCATGTTAATCAGATCTAATTTAAAATTTGGCCACTCACTTTTTAAATACTAGGTGGTTAGTAATCATTAAAAATGTTTTCGACAGTGATGCTATTAACTGGACCAACTTGGCATTTTGTATTGATTTAATAAAGGAGTAGCTACCCGGTATTTAATTAGTCGGGGTGTCACAGACCAATACTGTGGGTCAAAGCCGATTTTGAGGGCTTAAGTGGAGATGAACTTGGGAGGCTCCACTGGGGATATTTGTCATGCGGTTTCGTATCTGATTTAGGTTCCGCCAGGGAGGTGGTTTGGTTTTTCTTAGCTGGAGAAATTTCACTTGGAGAAATCAATCGGTTTTGGGCATTCCGTTGGGGAAGTGAGAGTTTCGCTAGGGAAATGGGCGTGGAAAAAACTTTTTCTTAATGAAAAATATTCTAAAACTCATTTGGAAATTTGAGGAATTCTTAGAGAATTTTGATGGATTTTCTGGCATTTTTCTGGAGTTTTGTACGAAATTTGATGGGGGTGCTGACGAGCATGGTTTGAGGGGTTAGAAACAGAAGTGGAATGGTCTTTCAGGTTACCTTGGGCATATGGAAGGCCAGTGCCAATCGGTGGGTGGCAGGTTCCCTATGCTATAAAAAGGGGAGGGTTCCCCTCATTTTTTACAGATTTCTTCTGTGTTTTCTTCTGCATTTGTCCTCTACAAACCATTATAAGGTTTCAAAATCAAAAGATGGCCAAATTTTTAAGCAATTCACACATATGGCGTGGCTTAATGTAGATGATTGGGCAAATCTGGAATGGAGGGTTAGTGTGCCCCTTGATTTGGGCAATGAGAACTCATTTGATTCTTCTGAGCCCGTGGGGGATGAGCGAACCCTTCTTCATGAGCTGACGCGCCATCGTTCTTCGAAGATAGTGAAGCCTAACGGTTATGTAAGTGCTAATGGATTTTGGTTTTCTTTCTTTTTTTTTCATTTTTTCTTAATTTTTTTGAATTTTGACAAAAGGTTTCTTTTCTGCTTTGACAAATTAATGTTTCTTTGTCGACTATGCATGCTCAGGGGATGAGGGGTCTTAGTGATGTTTGGGAGAATTTCCCACCTGTGGTGCAGTGGGTGGTGTCCTCTGCTAGGTTTAGGAGGTTGGCATCTACGCTAGATGAGATTCCTTGCCCTACGGCCGTTCTGTGCGCCTTGGGGGATAGATGGTGGTACACTACCCACACTGTTCATTTTAATTTTTGGGTGATGACGGTGACTCCCATAGATGTGCAGCGACTATTGAGGCTGGAGTGTGATGGGATGGAGGTTGAGGTTGACAGGTCTTTAAGGGTGCCGTCGACGGTGGTGATGGAGGCCTTGGGCGATGTGGAGAGTATAGTTTCTAGGGACTCTCTCTGTTTGTCTTCTTTGAGGGATTTGTTGTTGCGTAGGGTGGTTGATGAGGAGGATGGACTATAGGTGAGACAAATGGCCTTATTATTTATCATGCTAGTGTTGGGAGATTTTCTGGTGGCATCGAGTGGCGACGTCGTTCATTTGTTATTTTTATCGTACTTGAGGATGTTTATGAACATTCCTCTATACGACTAGGGGAACCTAACCTTAGCACCCTTTATTCTTCTCTGGATGCATTTAGACGATGCTGCTGGAAAACATTTACGGGAGCCACGTATCTTCTTGTGGTATCCTTTAATTTTCTCACTTGCCTTTATGCATTCTCATTTTCCTTACTTCTTGATTTTTGATTGCCGATTTTTATCCTTTATAGACAAGGTTTTCTGAGTTAATTGGGTTTAAGACCCAACTAATTTCTTTAGGGGATGAGTTTACTGGGAACTTATGTTGGATGTACCAGTAGCGGACGTCCAACCGACGATCGAAAAAGCCGATTTCTCTGGCGCCTATGCGTCAGGTCTTGAATGGCCTAACGAGCGAGCGGGTAGGTCCTTCTTATTTTTCTTTTGAAATTTTTCTTCGTGATGATCCTTTTTTATATTAATCCTAATCTTCTGGGGAATTTTGCAGGTGTCTTTCTTCCCTTAGGGGACGACTATCCAAGATACGGGGGCGACCGAGGAGAATGCGTAGATGCGGCATTTTTTGGTGCACGAGTTTGGCTACTCCTAGTATCTTGGGGAGAGAGTTTTTTGAAAAATTGTGGAGGAGGAAGTGGTGACACCATTGGTATAGCCCCCGATGCACATGAGGTGGGTGCGAGAGATGGAAGATGATACACAGATAGTGGAACTATTGGGCGAACCTTACTCATCCTATACCAATACACCAGTGCCGTATGATTATCTGAACTTTGTGTTGAGCTGGATTATGCCTCCCAGCATATACAACGGGAAACCTCTCCCCCAGGCAGGTTCGAGTAGACCGGTGGGATCTTCCCATAATGTAGGTGGTCCGTTTACATCTGTTGCACCGACATCCTCGAAAGTTTCTTTTTTACGGTTGAATTCTCTTACTTATAATATTCGAAGGGCTGATGGAGGGTCGATGCACCTGCAGCATCTCCCTAATGCGATGGATTAGAAGGATCCGGGCTTGACCGAGGTGGTCCTTCATCCTAAGGTATACTTTTAATCTTTTTGCCTTTTGATTACTTTCTTGGTTTTCGATTGACTAATTCATTATTTTTTTCTCACAGCACATCCGTGTGTCATCCACTTGGCTGAGCGATGTTCGGGACTGGATAACTTTGATGATTTCCCATATCCCAGATATGATTTTGGTGCCTTATTAGTTGGTACAGTCTGCTTCTTCTAAATAAGGGTCTGGCTCGGGGAGTGGAGGTACATCGTCTCCACTGTTGGGGAAAGAGAGTGCACTGCAGGGAAGGAGATTCCTAGAGAGAGAGAGAGAGAGAGAGAAAATGTAGGTGGAAGGAGTGAGAGAGAGAGAGAGAAAAAAAAATATGTGGGTGTGGGCTGAGTCCTATTGTTATTTCTTATTTCTTGCAAAACCTGATGTAACACAACAAAACATATCTCTGTAATGAAGTTTTTGTTTTATTTCCTTAGTGTCTTAATGTGCATGCTCTTTTTACTTTTCTGCTGAGACCTTGAAAAAGAAACGATTTGGAGAAAATTTATCTAAAACATGGTTAAATAAAGAAAAAGGATAAGGAAATTTTAGAATATCAATTTATTTTTATTGAGTTTTTCAATTTTGATAAAAAGGAAAAAGGGAAATTTCCCAAAGTAGGGGGTTGTCGATCGGCATACCCCTTGTCCTGCCTATCAGTATATCGGTCCAGTACAATCAATCTAAGGCCTTGATTGCACTTTGTTCAATGGGTTAGTACTTGGTGGGGGTAGGTTTGATTTTCGCAAAAATCTTTGTCTTTCTTTGAGCCTTTCTAAGTATAAATAGGGGGCATGAGTGGAGTATTTCCTCACACCTCCATATCCTTCATCTTTGCAGTCTTCTACTCACTATCTTTTCATTTGTGACACTGCTCTCCCTGGTAGTGTTGAATTTTCTAACTACCTCAAGACTTTGAAGGCAATGTCTTCGTACAATGTCGACTACGATGCTTTCCATATGTGTCGAGTCTCTTTAATGTACAATCGGTCCATAAAAGTTGAACATGCTAATGGAAGCTGTGAAATTCTGGTACCCTGAAGACCATGTGTTCCGTTTTGGGTTAGATGAGGTACATCCGACCTATGAGGAATTTTTTTCCATGCTGGGGATAAATCCTAGTGTTGTTGAAGCTATGCTTAGAGAGTTGTTAGCAGGACTTCTACATATTTCGCCTTCGGCGGCTAGATCATTGGTAGTAGGGGGAATGATCTATCTTCCTGTTATGATGTATTCTGTGCATATGCATGGTGTTAGTGATGCTGGCTACACTGGAGTCGTCATCCTCATCCTTATTTCCAAATTGTTGTTGATGACTAGGGACCTGTTAGTGGATTCTCAACACGTAGCCATTATTTTTTAGATGTTGTACCATCACAATCCTGCAGCGGTAATACTAGCGGAGACTCTGAATGGTCTGGATGCCTGTCGGGAAGGCCGTTCTGATTTTTTGAGGGGTAGACCTATAATGCTATTCATGTGGCTGTCAGATAGATTCTGTATGGTAGTCCCATCTGATGATCCCTTAATGGTCGTACCAAACTTCTTTTCACGCCACTTCATCAACATAGGTCTGGATATTGAAAGATAGGGGAACTGGTTTATGGAGCACGGGGATCAAGGCTTGCGTTGGTCAGAGACTTGGTGGGGTAACTAATGCCCATTATGGAATTGGGGAGTACTACTATGTTCGGTTGGTTGGCCTCAGGCATACCTCTTTCTACTTTTTTTGGCGACGCTTGTGCCAATTTGCCTGGGAATAGATTTTGCCACCGTGGACACTGGATTTATTCTCGGTGGAGGACCTGACAGAGAGAATACGCATGAGGCTTTGCTCTTTCTGGGAGAATCGTCGACCATCATCTCATCCTTTACAGTCTGTTGGGAAGGTATGTCATGTCTCAGGGGACTACATGAAGTGGTTATGGAGCAGGGTAGTTACCAAGATGCTGGCGGTGGAGTCCGGTCAATAGTGGTTTGTCACTTTTAATACCTATGGAGGGAGGCGTCGTGGTTTTCCACAGGCTAGTTAGAGATTATCGGGCTATGGAGCATCAACGACATTCCATTCTGTCGGGGGAAGTTTGGGGGCCCCAATATACGAATAATGATGATGGGGTTGGCTCATCTGGCAGTTGCGAGTAGGGTTCCCTGGGAAGTTTATTTGTGAAGCTTTTGATATCGTGTTCAGTAGTGTATCTGGTTATTTTGGTTGTGTTGTGTGGGAATAATTTTAGAAGGGTTGTTTTTAGGTGTGACTTGTTTTTAGGAAAGTAGGAGTAGGTTGGTAAGTAAATTCATTTAACTCCCTACACCGATTTAATTGTACCGGAATTTTTAAATAATGGAATAAAAAAAATTTGACCATCTAGTTGTGCCTCTTGATGAGTTTTAAACTTGCATATCTTTACTAATCACTAAGGCGTACATAATCCTTTTGTTCAGGTATATGTTAAAATGAACTATCATTCTCGGAGATAATAAAAGAATAGAATTTTGTGAAAAAAGAAAGGGGTGTGCTCATGTGATGCGTATGAGCTGCCTACGTACCTCTGAGGTTTTTGAAATTTTTTTTTTAAAAGAAAAAAGGTTATTGTAGAGGATCAGGCCCCACGTAGTTCTGGGTAGGGGAAATAAAGAGTTTTTTTATAATAGAAGGGAGATGAGAATAATTTAATAGCGCAGATATTTTGGACTAGTGGTATAACTTATTGAGATGGTCCTGGTTGGCTGGATAGGCCATCTCTTCTCCATCAAGATCAAAGAGCATAGCGGGGCCACCTGATAGAATTTTCTTTACGATGTAAGAGCCGCTCCAATTGGGTTTGAATATCCCTCTGGTGTCCCAATTGGGTTCTACTATTTCTTTAAGGGGTAAGTCCCCTTCTTCGACACCACGATCCTTGACTCTCTTGTTAAATGATTTGTCTATTCGGTAATGGTACCCTTGTATGTCGTATAGATCTTTCAATCTCCTCTCGCCCAAGAGTGACATCTCATCAAGACGGCTCCGATGACAGTCTTCTTCGCTGACTTTGCTTTCTATCATAATACGCAGTGAAGGAATTTCCATCTGCACGGGTAGGACTGCTTCCATGTTATAAACCAGAGAGTAAGGCGTGGCCCCAGTAGAGGTTCGAACTGAAGTGCAGTAGCCCTAGAGGGCATAAGGGATATGATTGCCCCAATCTCGGTAACTAATACTTTGGGTAAAATTAGTAGAGATCCTATTTGGTCTTTTGTGTGAGAATCTCACTACAAATGGGGGTGTATGTAGCATTCTAAATCACCATTGATAACTTTTATATTGTTACTTCTTTAGTTGAGGAGTATATGACATATCTAATGGTGATTTTTAGAGGCATCCTTACAATTTTAGTATCTGGAGGATCACATGTATCATTTTGGGCTGGATAAAGTTTCCCTACCTATGAGGAGTTTTCTTCCATCTTGGTGCACGCCCAAATGTTCTATCAACAATGCTAGATTTTTTCGGCATCTCAAGATCGACTCTGTGCACATTTGCATAATTCTCCTTCGGTCGCATGACCTTTAGTGCAGGGTGTGAGAATTAGCCTCCCAGTTATACTTTGAATCGGCGTGTTAGTAGAATAACCAGTTGGTTATAACTTTTTTATCATTTTGTGCCTAACTACCAAATTTCTACTACTGACAGGCACTATGAGTGTGATATATCAAGTTGGTAATATAATCTTCTAGATGGGTTATTATTATAATCCTGCAGCTCCTATTTTATTAGAGATTTTAAATAGTCTCAGTAATTGGAAGGAGGATCCGATTACCTTTCAGAAAGGGATTCCTGTGATGTTTTATGTGGATGGAGAAGATGTTCCAATTGGTTATGCCTCCTCCTTTCCAACCTTTCAATATAGGTAGTTTGTTTATCCATCTCTGTGCAGACTAAGCTGTATCTACATTGTATATGCAGCTTGTGGAGAGGTTTCAATTATCTACGCCAACCCCCTTCCAACCTTTCAATATTGTTTGGATTTGGTTTTTAAAAATTCTGGTCAACTAGGAATATCTTTGTTATTGTGATTAACGTTCTGTGATGATGTTATTATTCGTTTGAATAAAAAGTATGATAGGTCTCACATATTGTATATTATCTCCCTTTATTCTTATGTATTCTAGCACAATTGTGTCCGTTATATCCCACTTTTAAACTCATATATTAGGTCACATTTGTTTTGGATATATATATGTATATATATATATATATATATATATATATATATATATATATATATATATATATATATGTGTGTGTGTGTGTGTGTGTGTGTGTGTGTGTGTGTGTGTGCTTTTTATGGTTTATTTGATCTTTTGTAAGTATTTGAACGTGTAATGGAGCAATTGGATGCATTTCATAAAAGTTTCATTATTTGAATCAACTTCAAGGGCAATTTCTTAAATTCATAGGTCATTTCGCCTCTAGTGGAATTTCATGGCAGCTTATTCATTAAGATAGCTTCATGTGGCCACAAACTATTCCTCGATCCTAGTCTGAACAATGAAGCTAGAGCCATTTCTATATAGTGCAAATTCTCCCCATTGAAGAGGAAATGAGGCCAGAAATTAGAGCCTCAATCAATCGGTAAAAAAGGTTGGATCAACCGTCCCTTCTAGTATTATCGTGGGATGAAGATAATGGGCATATTTCAATTTGACCAATCGATCAACCAAATTAGCCGATCAATCGGGTATAGAAGATATTTGGCAATTCGTTCCTTATGTCTTATTTTCCCTTTTTTTAATCCATTACTATAAAGAGTAAGTGGATATTTTTAGTTCATAATCTTTCATTTTGTATTAGTTTAGGCTAGGGTTTGGTTAGGTGTTTGGGAGCTCTTGCCTCCTTTCTCTCTCCTACGGTTTGTTGTGTAGGACTACTACTCATCATCGCCAATATATTATTGTTTCATTTCTTATTTTTAAGCTTTGGTAATTAGTTTTCATGCTTTGATAATTAGTTTTACTTGCCTATTTATTGCTTTCCTTTAATTTTATGTCATTTAGTATGCTTTCTAGCTAAATTAGTTTAAGTTAAGATGATTGAAATTTCCTTAGATTAAATGGTTTATTTTCTTCGTTCATGGATTAGACTAGTTTTAATGGATTAGGTTGTTCTTGATATTGCGCCTAAGAGATTTAACGGTGTATATCATGTATGCATCGTATTTACAACCTTAAGTGTGTAATCTCGGGGATATTTGATGATGTCCAAAATCAATTATGATTTTGTGAGAATTTAGACAGCGAAAACTCAAGACTTTATTAATTGTGATAATGAGAGTGAATCTCGATAATCTTTTCTTCCCGTATAACCATTTATACAAATCAACCTGAGGCGAGGGATGTTATTCTCAATCTATTGTTTTAACTCCCTTTATTAATCTTAGTTTAAATACATGCCTAGATTGATTTTTTTTTAAAACTATCACCTTTTACAGTTTTATCAGGAAGTAATAAATCAATTAACGTCAAGAAACATTCCAAGTGGATTTGATACCCGGACTAACTGATATACTCCCATAAAGAGTGTAATAATAGATTAGGTTTTTGTATAGCATTGGGAGAAAAACAAATGACAACATAAATAACATGGATGCTTGATTTTCCATTGTTCTCAAATGGCACCGTTCACAAAGTTTTTTTTTTGCTTTAGATTGTAATTGATTTAGTATTTCCTAATATTTTATATCGATTTGTATTCTTTGTTAATTATTTTATAGGAATTCTATATTTGATTGCCAAAAACACTTGGATCCATCAGTCGCAATTTTTTTTGTGGATTTTGTTATCTTGAGCTTATTGGGGTGAGCATGTAATATTCTAATGTTCTCAGTAATCATAATGATAATTCTCTAAATACCCCTAAACCTATTACTTCTGGTGAATACTCTCAAATGTAAAAACTTGAAACACCTAATATGTATTTCGGTGAGTATTACAAAAGTCAAGTTATAGATTATGGGGATTTTGAGAGTGATATTTTTTATAGTGGGCCCCAAGTTTCTTATAATAATAATGTTGAAACTAATTGCAATAGATTTAAAAATTCTTACAATAATGATTTTGATAGTAATTCGGAGGATAATTTCAATAGTTCTCATTTTCAAGAATTTGTGCCTCCACCATTGACATTGCGTGAGGGTTTGTGAACTCTTGAGAATGAAAGTCTTGAAACCCATTATCGGGAAGAAAATCATTGTTAGGATCAAGACTTGAATCTATTATTTGAATCCAGCAATGATTTTTCTTTTGAGGCTTTTGAAGTACAGGAGTATTTTGAACGTAATGAGGAATAAATGCCTACTTTGGTACAAACCATTCTTCTCTTCGACCAAGGCATAATAGAGAATGGGAATGAGGATGAAATGGATGTAATATCCATTTGAAATAAAATGGTTTCTTCTTTGGTAAGAGAATAAAAAAATTATTGAGAAGGATATTATCTTGAGTGATGATGACCCATATCTCGATATTGAATTTATTTCCTCCCCTTTTTCATTCCCCATTATCAAAATGTTACAAGTATCCCATAAACCGGTATAAAACTTTGAAATGTTTAACCCTTTCACCGATAATGGTTACCTGCTCAAGTTGCTTTCAATCAAGTCAATCTTGCCACCATGTGCGCAACCTCCCATTCCAATTACAAATTCTTTAAGGGGAAACTCTACTTTTCTCGAATCCAATGTGTATTCATCAACCATTCAATCAAAATCCCCATCATTCATAAAAAACTTTTATTTTTTTATGGTTCATTTCTTACTTCATACACATGCCTTCTGTTTCTCGAATAGAATTCTAATTTTCCAAAAGGGATGCACGCAATTAAGGGTATGCCACTAATCCCTCAAAGTGAAATAGTGTTTTGGGTGGGCCCTAAAAAATTTCAGCTTCTAGTGCATAGTTATTTAGAATTCAAAATTATAGGTGGTACATATTAGGTTAAATTTTCTTTTTACTTATTGTCTAGTGTAATTAGTTGAAGAATTGTTATTCGTTTTGTTATGCTTGGTTCAAATATATTTTGTAGAATATTTGGACTTGTACTTTTTGAAAATCGCCCCATTTTGGGTTATATAACTATTTTACTCTCTTCAACTTGGTTTTTGATTCACATTGAGGATAATACAAGGTTTAAGTTGAGGGTGTGGCATATGCTTCCCATTATTTGGTAGTTTCTTTTATTTGATCACATGTTCTTACATTTTATGCTTTTTTGTAAAAAAAATGATAACTTCAAAAAGATTTTCTTCCTTTTTTATACTTTTTTTGGGCATTTTGTCTTTCTTTCCGATGAGAAATTTTAAATAAATGCCCGATTCAATAGATAATTCAACAATGCATGCTCTCTATTTAAGGAGTTATTAGACTTAAGTACTCGAGTCATTGATATTATGAAAATTTGCATGAAATAAACTTTAAAACCATGAGCATGTGCGCTTTTCTTGTTTATATGACTTGGTTTAAAAAATTTATAATTCGATATTTTTTGTTGTATATACTTACACCAAGTTTAGTGTGTACTTTTTTTTGTTTGTGAGCGTATATACATTACTACCTCCTCCATCACATTGTTACAGTCATTGGTAAAATCATTATTCTGTCATTTATCATTCATTAATTGAGTTCACCTTGAAATGTATTACTTGATCATGATTTTAAAAAAATTTATGACTCAAGAATTGCATAAAATTTAGGAAAGGATCATAGGCCCTCTTTGTTGTTACAACCATATTGACCATGTACTCACCTCATATGTTTCCCCTCGTCAACCCCATTGATCCTAATTATAGTCTTTCGTTTGAAAACCTAAAATCCCATAATGTAATTTGTAACACCCTGTAATTTTGAGGATTTAACATTTAATTATTTTTGGGAGAAATAAAAAAAATATTTGAATTGGAAAAACTTAAATTTATGATTTAGAGAATTTATTTGAGTGGAAAGAATTATTTTTAATTGGGAACTTTAAGTTAAATTGTTCGAATTAATGTGTGTCGCATTTTGATGTCGAAATTTGCAAATGTTATAAAGTATTTCGGATGACAATTTTGAGTGCGCAGTTGAGTCCGGATTGGTCGAGATAGTCAGAAAAGAGTACTTGAGGGTAGTAATCGGGTCTTAGCGCATTTTTGGGCATAGCCGGGGGGCCCACACGGGGTGATTTTGGGCATTTTAATTAGGCCCATATGGCCTAAAACGGGATTTGGGATTTTTAACCTAATTGGAGAAGTGTTGAATTGCATTTAACACAACTCTAAACCTAGGGTTTGAGAGGAAATTGGGGGAAACAAATCAAGAAGCGAATCAGTGATTTTTGGAGCCAAATTAAAGGTCAAAAGTGAGCGTTCTTCACCAACACCTTAACTACAACGGATCAGACCCTGCGAACAATTCCAGGCAAGTGGTTAATTATTATGATTGTAAATTGGTGATAATCAATTCATATTTTTGTGATGGGTAAACCAAAATCCATTTTGGGTATAAATGGGTATTCGGGTGAAATCGGCATTTGGGATATGGTATATCTTGATGAGATTTGAGATGACAATATTAGGTTTCATGATTCTATAGCTTAGGAATATGAACCGTATGATTAAATCCAGCATGAATAGACATTTAAATTATGAAATTATAGATGTAAAGTATTTGGGTGTTTGAAACCCGGGTAAGCCCGAATCTGGAAAATGTTAAAATTCGTGGAAATTGGTTATTGAATTAAGGCTTCTAGGTTGAGTAGAACCTGTTTTCATATGTTAAAATGGTGGATTATGATAGGAGACTTTTAGGGAAGAAAGTAGAAGCTTGGTTGGGTTAACAATGGCTGAAACAACAAGCCAGATAAGACGAATTCTTGTTTGATAGATCGATCAACAGTCCTAGAATTTTGGCAGTTCGACCAGTTTTATATATAAAGGAAAAATTAATTTAGATTTTTCTCCCACTTCTTATTTAGTGATAAATGCACATGTGGTATATATATTCCTCAGTAATTATAAGGGGTTATACTTGGGTTTAGGAGGGTGATCATTGTACGCCATGAGATTAATGAATTTCGGGAAATAATTCGTAAGTATTGATTTTGGACGGAGGGAAAATATTAGGGTATTGTAGTTGAGTGGCAGTACATTATTAAAGGAATTTTAAGTGCTATTAATTAGTTATGGGGTGAAATATAGATTCGTGCATTAATGATGGTACGGGCCAAGTGAGCGAGTCCGAGTATAATGGTTGGGCGACACCAAGTGTTAAATTAATTAATGTGTAAATTAATTAAAATAGAGTCGGACCATAGACCCAGATTGGTATTAATTAATTAATGTGTAAATTAATTAAATTAGAGTCGGACCATAGACTCGTATTGGTAATGATTAATTAATGTGTAAATTAATTAAATTAGAGTTGAATCATAAACTCAGGTAAATATTATATAAATTAATGCGCAAAGTATTTATATAAGAGTCGGACTATAGACTCGGGGAAATATTATATTAATTGACGTGTGAATTAAATAAATTAGAGTCGGACCATAGACTCGGGGAGTAGATAAATTAATAAGTGAAAAACTTAATTAAGTTGAGTCAGGCCATAGACTCGGGAAATTTTAGGCTAGTGTTAAGGGTTTTAGTACACGGTAAAGCCGGGGTTTATATTATATATATACGGTATATATATATATATATATATATATATGTTTATACATTGTGTGTGCTATTAAATATCAGTGACTAGATATTTATTTAATTTATATATACCCTAGTGCTATCAAGGGAGGTTGCGCTATGTGGGTAAATCCCCTAGCTTGAGAAGTAGGGTGAGTATATCCCCAGGTCATGGCGTCCGGTATATGGGTGATGGGCCTATCTCACTTTCAGGGAATGAATATGACCGCCTCCACTACGTTTATATTTTGGGCCAAGCTGGTGAGCGATTCCAATTTGGGTAACTAGGTTATGTGAGCACACAAAGTGAGATAGCACTTTAGAGGGAATCATCCGGCGAGGGTATACTCGAAGGTATGGATGTACGTATGATATATGTGTGATGTTGTGGTAAAGGTACGTATATAATGGTAGTAAATATTATATGTGGGAAATAATACAGTGTGTGACGTAATTGTTTTATATAACTTGTGACACAGTTATATGATTATTCTTTAAAGGAAATTAGTTAAGTTAATCGGTGAAATAAATTATTAATCCAAGAATTTTTATACTCGGGTTAGAGTAGTATGGCAAGGGTAGATTATACCATGACTAATTGGACGGGGTAGTACAAGTAGGTGGCGTTAAGTTAACCGTTAGGTGTGCACAATAATGGAGGGATAATAATGTCCTCATGAGAGTGAGACACTAACTTATATATGAAGCGCATTCATGCATTTTAAATTAGTGTAGTTAATTCACTTTCTAAATATTTTCAAAATATTTTGGGTTCTAAGCCTTTCTATAAAACTATTTTCAAAACCTTTTAGGTGTCCAACCACAGAGACGCCAGGATTGATATTCTATTCTAGGGACACGGAGTTGCGGTATATGTGGATGCTAGCAGGAGCTTGGATTAGACGCCTCATTCATTCTTTCCTAGAGTAGGAATCATATATCAGTTTCAGTTTACTTAGGGCATGTCGCCCAAACTTTTCAGTACAGTTTTCAGATTTATTTATTTAGGTGTTGGATGGTTGTATTGGACCATTTACTTTGGTGGCCGATGGTTTATTCGACATATCATTTTATTATTTGTTCAGTTTATTTAATTCAGTTGTGTGAATGGATTATATTTATTTCTGCATGTACTGCTTGGTTTAATTAATAAGATAAAATTTGGCACCCGCTTTTTGGAATACTAGGTGGTTAGTAAGTTTTAAAAAGGGTTTTGACAGTGATGCTAAGGATGAACCAACTAGGATTCCTGTTTTAATTTGGTATAGGTTTGATCACCCGGTATTTTATTAGGCGGGGTGTCACATAATCCACATTGGAGTATTAACCATATATACACCTTCCATACCATAGTTTAGAATGATACTTGGTATTGAATGACGTTCTTCATACGTGGTTACAATTCAACATATGAGACTGAAAAGAAAAGAAAGAAAGAAAAATAAACAAAAGATAAAAGAAGAAAATGAAAGAAAAATAAACGAAAAAGAAGAGAAAAAAGAAGGAAAGAAAATAAAGAGAATTTATTTCCATATTGTACATAGTTTCCAATATTCTTTGTTACTCTCCATTGTTATATCCAATGTTTGTTATGGAAATCATATTTTAATTGTAAAATTGCACACAATTTTCCATTACCCCAAGTGTTTCATCCCGAAAGACCTCTGAATCCGTACATGTTTCTTTCATTTTATAAACTTATCCCCAAGCCTACATTATAATCCATACACGTCCTATATGATCGTAAGGTGAGTGTATATAACTGCGATAGTCTGTGAAAATTCATTTCACATCCCTTAATGAATGATATATTTCATTGAGATTGCAATTTTTCATTTTATATATAGTGTTCTTCATTGATGACATATGTTCAGTCCAATTTCCATTTCCATTTAATCATTATGCTCGCATGTATCATATGTGTTACACCCCATTCATAGTGATTTATTTGCTAAGTGTGGAAACGAGTGAGGAATTGCATATAATGCATGCTTTAATGCTTATCCAGTTTATAATTTTTTTTCCAAATCAAACTATTTTCATGTGCTTTCTCATCCTCCCACATTTTAAGGTTTCAATTCTATGAAGTTCATTCTATAATACTAATGATAAATAACTTCTTGAAATCCTTTTCGTTATTGTTGAGCATGTCTTGTATGTTATGTAGGCACATTTTTTAGGAAACTTGATGTTTATGGGTACCATCGATAAAAACCTTCATGAGACAACAACCATCCATTAGGGTAAACATGGTATTTAATGGCTTATTTCATAAGCTAAATATAATCATCCACTTATGAGAGTTGCAATTCTATCACTGTATATGTACTTATTTTTTTTATCTCCAGTCGTTGGTTAGTATATTTGTTTAATCACTAGGGACTAGCAATGTTTAATTTAGGGGATGTTATGGGTCTCAAATATTGTATATTATCGCTCTTTATTTTTATCCATTCTAGCACAATTGTGTCCTTTATATCCTACTTTTCTGTTCATATATTGGTTAACCTTGGTTTTGGATATATATATATATATATATATATATATACTTTCGTTGGATGGTTTATGTGAGCTTTTATAGGTATTTGAATGCTTAACGGAGCAATTGGTTGCATTTTGGGAAAGTTTTGTCCTTTGACACAACTTCAAGGGAAATTTCTTAAATTCTTACTTCATGTCCCGACAAATTGAATTCCAAGAAGGAGTATTTCGTTGAGTTAACTTCATGTGTCTACAAACAGCAAAGTGCAAATTCTCCCTTTTGAAGAGGAAATGAGGCTAAAAAAGGGATCCCCGATCGATTGGTCAAAAAGGCTTGATCGATCGAGTCTTTCAGTTTTTCGTGGAAAGAAGAGAGTGAGCATATTTCACTTTCACCGATCGATCGGCCAGATTAGTCGATCGATCAAGTATACCAACTATTTGTTCTTTTTGTTTTATGTTCCCTTTTTCTATTCTCTTGTTATAAAGAGTAATTGGATATTTTTGGTTCTTAATATTTCATTTTATAATAATTCAGGCTAGGGTTTGGTTGGTGGTTGGGAGCCCTTGCCTCTTTTCTCTCTCTTAAGGTTTGTTATGTAAGACTATTATTCACCATCTTCTCTAATATATTATCGTTTTATTTCTTGTTTTCAAGATTTGGTAATTACTTTTCTTGATTTGATAGTTAGTTTTACTTGCTCATTTATTGCTTTCATTTAATTCCACGTCATTTAATAAGATTTCTAATTAAGTTAGTTAGAGTTGAGATGATTGAACTCACCTTGAATCCTACCGATAATTCTTAAAATCCCCCTAAACGTATGACTTTTGGTGAATACTCGCAAAGTCAAAAACATGAAACATCTAAAATTTCTTGGTACGAGTATTACAAGAGTCAATTTGTGGTTTATGGTAGTTTTGATAATGATCTTTCCGATAGTAGTCCACAAGATCCTTGTAAATAGAATGTTCAAACTAATTGCAATAGCTTTGAAAATTCTTATAATAATGATTTTGATAAGAGTTCTGAGTATAGTTCCTAAACTTCTCATCTTCAATAATTCACACCTCCTCATATGACTTTGTGTGAGGGCTTGTGCATTATTTAGAATGAAATTCTTAAAACTGTTATCGGGAAGAAAATCATCATTGGGAGCATCACTTGGATATATTATCCTAATCCAATGAGTATTTTTTTCAAGACTTTTGAAGTTAATAAATGTTTTGAACCAAATGAGTAAAATTGATGCCTACTTTGGCACAAACTGTTCTTATCTTGGCCCGAGGAATAATAAAGAATGAAAGTGAGGATGGAATGGATGTAGTATCCATTTGAAATGAAATTATTTCTTTTTTGACAAACAAAGAAGAAAATTTCATTCAGAATGATCCTATCTCCTTAAAAATCAAATCTTTAAGTGATGATGAGTCATGTCTCGAGATTGATTTTATTTTCTCCCCAATTGCATTCCCATTATAAACTGTTTCAAGTATCCCAAGAATTTGTTCAATAGTTGAAATTGTTTTACCCTTTCACTAATTATGAATACTTAATAATTTTAATTGGTGATGGTCCATTTCTTACGGATTACACATGCCTTCCATTGTTCAAACATAATTCTTATTATTCGGACTGTATACACGCAAATGATATTTTGGGTGGACCCTAAAAAATTTCAACTTATAGTGTATTGTTAGTTATAAGTTAAAATTGTAGGTTGTACATATTAGGTTGATTTTCTTTTTACTTTTTACTTAGTGCAATTAGTTAATTTTTTACTATTCTTTTTGTTATGCTTTGGGCTAACATATTTTGTAGAGTCCTTGGACTTGTACTTTCTAGAGATCACTCCATTTGGGGTAATATATTTTCATCTCTTTAACTTGTAATTTGATTGACATTGAGGGTAATCCAAGGTTTAAGTTATGGGGTGTGGGACATGCTTTCCATTCATTGGTAGTGTCTTTGATTTTAGCACATATTTTTACCAAGTATGCTTTTTTATAAAACAAATAAAAAGTTTAAATTTTTTTTTTTTTTTTCTCCTTTCTTGGGCTTTTTGTTTTTTTCAATGATAAATTTCAAATAAACGCCTGATCTAATTAATAATTCAATGATGCAAGTTCTCGATTTAAGAAGTTATTAGACTTTAGTCCTCAAGTCATTAATATTATGAAAAAAATCATGATTTAAACTTTTAAACCATACGCATATCACTATAAGAAAAATAACTTTTAGTTGCAAAACAAAATTGTGACTAATCATTAAACATTTGCCACTAAATTATTTAGTGGCAAAAAAAAAATTCACAACTTTTCCACTAAAGACCTGTTGCTAATACCTTTAGTGGCAATTGTTTTGCGTTTGCTACTAAATGTTACAAATTTAGTGGCAAATAGATTTTGCTACTAAATGGTGTACTTTTAGTGGCAATTTTTTGCTACAAAAAACTATCAAAATTGTCTCTAAAAACATGTTATTTGCCAGTAAAAGACTCTTTTTGTAGCAAATATATGATTTTCTACAAAAACTAAGTTTGTACTTAAAGTTCAACATAATTATGTGACAATTCAGATTTGCCACTAAATGGTTCTTTTTGTAGCAAATATATGATTTGCTACCAAAACTATTTTTTTCTTAAGATCAAGATAGTTATGTGGCAATTCAGATTTGCCAATAAAAATATTTTTCTGTAATAAATTATTCCCTCCACAAATAGTTTTGCATTTGATATTCAGATTTTATGCATAAATTAATTAACCAATAATAATAAATGCATTCAATTTTCATATTTAATATTTAGGATAATAAAAACAATGAAGTAAGAACTTTTATGCTTCATTGCTTCACAAAAAATATTTATGATATTGTATACTCAATGTGACAATCAATATTTGAACTATTCCACATCCAAATTAAGTCAAATACATCAATTATAGAAATCGTTGCATCGTTAAAAAAAACTAGTACACTCATGTATTATTACACGCTATGCGATTAGATAACTCCTCAAATCTTCCAAAAAGGTCATCCATTCGTTCTTTCATTGCAGCATTCTCCCTTCGAGCTTCATTTGCTTCTCTCCTTGCTTCGTCAACTTCCCTTCTCGCCTCATCAGCTTCTCTCCTCGCCTAAACAACTTGTATATCCCTCTCAATATCTTTCTCCCTTTGCATAGCTTAAAGTTGATTGGTCTTAGAACCAACCCCTCTCCCACGTACATAGCCAAAGCGATACCCTAAAACATTTTGAAATACTTCTGCATCATCCATCTTTGCACCATCTTCAGATTGTGATGCAAGTACTTCTTTTACCTCATCCTATTAACAATTGTAAATAATGTATAATTTAACATAATGTTATTATAAGAAAATGTAGAGTTAAAAAAAACTTAAAAACATCTTACATATACACTTCCAGCCTTTAGAATAACCCAATTGTCCTTTCTTTTGCTGCAATGAGTCGTATACCACACATTTGCCATAGGCGCGGAATCTCCAGTTTCCTTTTCACGCTAAACAAATTTGAGATAAATAAAGTATCATAACCAATAACAAGAAAAATAATCATTACCAAACATAACTTTTTTAAGAAATATATGTTACCATCTCATACTCCACTTAACGAAATCCTTTAGTTCCACTACAATGCAGAATTTGCTGCTTAGATCTATTGATAGAGTTAATTTGACTTCTTTTCTGAAAATAACATAAGACATTTATATTCAATAAAACATTAAAATAATTCTCATGAAAAAAGAATTACATAAAATTTAATATTACCTCGTACTTTGCATCAACAAATGTCCCACAAAGATCAATCCATTTATCATCTGACGATAAGTCAGGCGGACGACACTCAAGAGCTCGTTCCAAAGAGCCGTGTGGTTTGAAGCCTTCACAATGCATTTTTGACCGAAAGTTACAAAATTGCGTATGGAGTTGATCCATCACTACACCCTTTATATTATCTTCATTTGGCAATCTAAACTTATCCTATTTAAAAGGGAAAAAACATTAAAATGAACTTTACATGGGGATACGTTCTATATACGAGCATAAGTAGAAGCTTACCCGCATAATTGTCGACATGTGCTCTTTGCTCTCTTTTGGGATGTTACCCCATAATCGAAATTTAAATGGAGCGTGATCGCGAATAATAATGCCGATTTCAGATTAGAAATTAGATGAAAAACTACCCACTATACGGCCCTCTGAGATGATGATTTCGATATTCTCCCCCCTTTCAAGTTTCTTTTGAAACCCAATTCCTCGCGTTGGTCCTCAGACTCGTTTCTTGGAAGATGAACCTAGTAAAATGTACATACAATGAAAATTTAGTTTTAATGTTTACACATTTTCATACAATGAAAAGCTTATATTAAAGGTCATCAACAAACATCAACATATTTAGTTATAAAATAGCACCAATCCATTAATATAGAATTTGCCACAATTGTATGTTTCTAATCTCTACTGATGTTGTCTCAATTTGAGTTTCCTCCAATTAAATTTCCATCAGCACTAGTAAGTTTAAACTCCAAGTAAAATTCATGAATGGGAACAAATCTGCTAATCAGTTATATTAAAGTCAAACTTTTCAAGATTTTCAGTTACCAAATCACACATCAGTTGTAGGCATATAGTCCATTCTGTATATGCAATGGAAACACATCAGTTATAGGCATACAGTTCATGACTTCTTTATCTTGAGTTTTGAAAATGCAATACGCAGATTGCAAAACCAATCAGAGGAGATATAGATATTTATCAAACTAACCATGGATGTGTGAATGATGAGTACAATCATTAATTCACATTGCAATGAAAAACAAAATAATGTTGCAATGAAAATGATGTGAACCAACCATGGGAACCATTTCTTGAAATAAAAATCTATATAATTGGACTGAATACCGAATAAAAACCCCAAGGCCAAGAGCTTAAAAGATGATTCCAAAGCTGAGCTAATTTTTAAGCCTAAGAGTTTTGTGTTCTCTAATTCAGTAACTGCTGCCGAAGTGTTTTGTGTTCTTTAATATAGCAACTACAGCCAATGATCACCATTGCAGCCATGTAGGACACACGATCGTGATCATTGCCACCCAAACGCTGCGGTGCATTAACTGTCTTTGGGATAATTGGATTGTTGATGTTGGGAACAAGGAAGTTCATCGAGCACTACCTTACATCGAGCATTGCCTTGCATATTCTTAGATTTATGTAGAGTGGTATTAATTACATAAGGCAGTGATTCCTTAACACCTCTTCACGATTTATGTACAGTGGTATTAATTATATAAGGCAGCAATTCCTTAACACCTCTTCACATCCCTCACTTCCTGCCTCCCTCCCCTGTCATAAATTCTTCAAGAATCCAACTCTACAACTTTCACAGTTATTATCTCTTCATCTGCCTTAATAGTTTTTTTTCTAATCTATTTTGTTTTGTAGGGGTTTGTTTGGTCGGGGCTTCTAGTTGTGGTATTCTGTGGGGGATTAGTCCCATTAGCCATTTTTCTCAGCAAGTTTCCAACTAATAAAGATGCGATCCTCCAAATTGGTTCAGGAGTATCGGCTAGACAATCTAAAATTAAAAGGTTTTGGTTAGTATAGATATCAAAATAAGAGATGACATTATAGTTGGGAAAAAATTATGAATTCATTTTTCTGACTTACGTTGCTCAGTCAGAGGATTAACCCCCAGTCCTGTCTTTTCAAGGAAAACTAGAATCATCATATGTTCGAATTTTATAAGGTCACCATCGTCACTTTGACACTGGAGATGATCAATAGAGTCTCAACATCCATGCTTAGACTGGGGTCAAGTCTGACTTATATTAAAGCTTTGGCCTATCTTTGGGGCACCCTCATCCCTGGTGCACAACACGGGGCATCAGTGTCAAACTCCCAAGCCCCCGATAAGAAGTGTAATGGGATTTTGATAATGGTTGGATACTCATCGAGGAATAATTGTTGCAACAATGAAGATACTTGTCGTAGCAGTAGTTCCCCACCAACCATTCATGTATAAAGTTGTAATAAGAAGCAAAACAACTGCAACATGACCGATGGTTAAAATGGTAGGCAATGTAAGCAACTTATTGGATTGATGTTGCGAATGAAATGACGTCGCCTTGTCGCCTTTAAAAATGATAAAACCACATCTAGTAGATGATATTTTTTTATAATACTTACACTACTTCACGGCCCAACCACCTGCTGTAATAGCTACCTGCAATGTTATTATGTATTCATATACTTTAACTAATATTAATACTGAAATGGACACTATGGCAGAGGGAAAGAGGGAGCAGTAAAAAACAGTCGTTCATGTACTACTCGATGTTTTGTTTACCTAGCATATCATTTTTATTTTACTTCGACCTATCTAGTTTCGCGGACACGCGATGTTTTGTATACTATTTTATAAGTAACGAAAGAAGCTTAATAATTGAATTCTAACAGCTGACATTAGGAGTCCACAACTAAGGCACCGAAATCAAGAACCAAAAGCGCATGGTTAAAAGGTATGGCCTAAAGGTCTAATGAATCATATAACAAATATTTGTTATATAACATATATATAGCTAATTTGTTATTTTTTAGATTTTGTTTCACAATTATTGTGTCTAACAAGCTCACTTTGTCTTATAATTGTTCTATTAGATGACGCAAAAGAAATAGAAAGACATAGGGGTGTCAATGTGATTGATTTCAATATGTACGATCCATCTACAATTACACGATGCCGTCGATTATGAATTTGGGGTATATCAGTAGACGAGGATGATAGTAGCAGCTAATCCAATATTCAATTCCAAGAATCATCAAGATTCCGAAGGAATTACTCAAGATCCAAAAAGAAGTGGTATGCAAACATAAAGATATTAGTCAATTATCAAATCCACTTAGGATGAACCTTTAGAGGCTGATCCTAGGAAATTATGTTTGACAAAGATCCCAGTGAGCTGAACATATGTAATTTGCAAGAAACAAATGAATAATAAAGAAACCTATTGTAAGAAAAAGTCCAGCTCAACTTATTGGAATAAAGAAGTTGATTCATAGTTTTTGTCCAGCTCAAATTAGTTAATTTAGCAAAAACAGGGGATTTTAAAGGCTGCAATCTCGTACTTTAGAGGCAGCAATCTCTGTTCTTGAATCAATATAGCCATGATTTTTGCAAAATAACTCAAACTACATAAATTCCCATTTCCAAATTCTAATACTATATAAACCAAGACACTGTATCACCAGATATACAAGAATATAGCTGAACATTCATAAATGCCAGTGTAAACTGCAAAATTTGAAGATGTATAAGAATATGGTTGAACATTCACACCCCAATTTTCAGAATCAAAACTAAAAGAAACAAAAGTACGGTTACAATATGCATCCAAGTACAATACCTTTAGTGTTAACAGCAGATACGATCGTGTTAGGCATGATGGAGACATTTGGAATTACTGAATGGGAAGGATGATGTATGGGTTCTTGTGTGCATCCTTGATGCACGGAAGATCTCGAGGCTGTAAGATCAGATGAAACATGACTATTTCATGTAAAAAAGTGTTCACGTAAAGTCACAAAATAATTGCTTCATACCTTCGCCACCCGATGAAATGGTGTTGATATAGTTGTCTACCAATGGATGATTAGATTGCAAAGGAGCTTGATTAGACTCAGCCACAGATAGTGACATGTGTGTTCCTCTATGACCTATAACAAGCATGGCATGTATTAATACAATAACAAATAACTGAAAAATAATATAAAAATCATACCATTATTGTTAACATCAGATGCAACGGTAGTGGAAGTGTTAGAGACATTTTGAATAATTGACTGGGATGGAGGACGTGTGGGTTCACGTGCGTATCCTTGACGAATAGAAGATTTCGAAAAACGTGCACGACCAGAGCCAGGCATAACTAAACAAGAAACCAACATAAGGTAAAATCATAATAATGGATATGCATAATTAATGGTGATATTGTATGCTCAAAATATTTGAAACATTAATAATGTTAAGAATCATTTTGCCATATGAAACCCATATAATATCAATATCATATCATATTAATATATTCGAAAGTGATAATGAGAATTAACAAACCTAATGGAAATGCATCATCGTATTCATCATCCTCCCCCCCCGCTCAAATTCGATAATATCTCCTCTCTTTCCGATGGTATATATTCTTCATCTTTGTCACCCTCTTTTCTTTTACCCTTCATATCAATCTTACACCTCTTAGAACCAACCATATAAAATTTAGCCCCTTTATGCAATCCCATCGCCTTCATTGTGTCCAGGTTATCTTGAATTCTATTAAGCCTTTATTTCTCATAATTTGTGATCATCATTAGACACCTATTACAATAATAAAAAGGTATGAAAATAGACAGAGTAAGACTTCAAAAGTGAATTATACTAAAACATTGTTGTTACATAAATAAATTAAAACATTTAACATTATTTAAAAAAGAAAAAGAAAAAGAAAATAGCGCAAACCATCATGAGTGATCATCATATTCATCCCCATCATCATCACTAAAATCACCAATATCTCCATCATCGTCACTAATACCATCACAATCACTATCTATGAGGTAATCATCCTCGTCATCCCCATCATTTGCCAATCTTTACTCTTCATGTTTACTTATATGGACTTCTATTTTGGGGATGTAATTCCTTCGTAATGAAAGGCTTTCGTCATCAATATCCATTGTTTCATCATCTATGATATTATTCTTAAATTGTTGGTTTCTTCATTCATTTTGAACTCATCATCTTATTCATTTTTAGGAATATCATACTTATCTCTTGGGGTATTCTTCACGACAACTTTCCAATCGTTTCCTAACTTAATATCTGGCACATAGAAGACTTGATTTGCTTGATAAGGTAGAAGAAATGGTTGAGTTTTGTACCAAGTATTAGCAGTGTTCAAACTAATGAATCCATACTCATCTTCCTTTAATCCATATATACCCTTCTTTTTTCCAAGATCCCACCAATTAAACTTAAAGAGAACAACATGATTATATCCAGTGTATTCTAACTCTAGAATATCAACCAATTCACCATAAAAATCAATATCTTTTTGTTCATGTTCACCCACTACAACAATTCCACTATTTTGAGATTTTTTAAAATGCTCATGATCTTTGGTGTGGAACCTATATCCATTAATCAAACAACCTTTGTAATGTTTAGCTCGTCGATCGGGACCCCAAGATAAAGCGCGAAGTTGCTTACTAACATGGTCGGGAGACTCACGCTCCATTTCTGTCACTTGATTATTTTTTATAAATAAATGTTAGAGTAAGAGATTATAAGAAATTTTTTGTTTGCATAATAAATTACATATCAAATTACTTACACGATTTTTAAACCATTCGCGAAAGCTCTTAGCGTGTCTCTTTTCAACATTAATGTTACTTCCGGCCTTCAATAAATCATTATGCTCACTGGCATACATGAATGCATTAAATTAGAAAACAACTCTAGTTAATAAAAGATAAAGTGAAGAATAATATAGATAGACATACTTGATAAATTCTTGTATTTCTTCACAATTATCTAACACATATATAGAAGCATTTTGCCATTCACTCTGTCCAAGGTATTGGTAATCTGTTTTTCCAAGGAAACGACCATTGTACTGAAATACAGATAAACCTTCTTGATCATCATCACCATCATAATTCCGCTCAGTGCGGTTGAATTTTGTCCCAATGCCGCCCAGATACATCGAGCAAAATGTTACGCATTCATTTAGAATGTAAGCCTCCGATATTTAGCCTTCTGTACGCGCTTTATTTCCCACGGTAAGTTTTAAAGTGTGCATATATCTATTAAAAAGTAACAAACATAAGCAAAATATTTTTTTTTAAGAATTACTTATATAATACTTGTTTTATTATATTTACCTTTCAAATGGATACATCCATCTATATTGCACTGGCCCACCAAAAATGTCCTCTCTTGCAAGGTGAATTGGTAAGTGAACCATAACATCGAAAAATGACGGCGGGAATATCCTTTCAAGTTTACACATGGTTATAGCAAGTTTCTCCTCAAGCCTTTCCAAAACATCAACTCTCAAGGTTTTCGAGCATAACTCCTTAAAGAATAACCCAAGATCAATTAACGGTTCATAAACATCCTTTCGAAGATGACCACGAATTGCAAGAGGTAGTAAGCGTTGTAAAAAAATATGGTAATCATGACTTTTCATTCCCAAATTTTTTCATTCCTTGGCACCCACACATACAAAAAGGAATTGTATGTGTGGGTGCCAATATCGTTGAAGGGTGAAATATTGGACGCATATCCATCCGACAACTTCAACAATTGCCAAAACTCACATAAAGTCCTCTTCTCTTCCTTGGACAAAGTGTAGCAAGGAGGAGGAATCACCCATTTATCACTCTTTTTGTATGGATGCAAGTCTTTGCGTATGCACATTTCTTTCAAATCTAATCGAGACTTAATAGTGTCTTTCGTTTTCCCATCAATGTTTACCAATGTTCCTAAAATACTTTCCGATACATTTTTCTCAATGTGCATGACATCTAAATTGTGACGTAATTTAAGATATTTCCAGTAAGGCAACTCAAAAAATATACTAAGTTTGTCCCAATTCAACTCGTACACCTCACGACTCCTCTTTTTAGAAGCTTTACCATACACTTGAGGTCTAACTCTATCCAATTGAGCACGTATTTGATCAGTACTAAGCTTTTTTGGCCGTTCCCGATGCTCCTTCTTACCATCAAAAGAAGACATATTTTCTCGCTATTTATGATTCATTGGTAAGAAACGACGATGGCCCATATAGCATGTCTTATGTCCACTTCTTAAATGCTAGGAATGTGTCTCCTTATTGCAAATTGGGCAAGCCAATCTCCCCTTTATGCTCCAACCCGATAAGTTAGCATACGCCAAAAATCATTGATAGTCCACATAAGCACTGCACGTAACTAAAAGTTATTCCCTGTGGAGGCATCATACGTTTGAATCCCATCCTCCCATAACTCTTTGAACTCCTTGATTAATGGTTGAAGAAACACATCCATGTCATTTCCAGGAACCTTAGGACCTGGTATAAGCAACGATAACATGAAGAATGGTTCTTTCATACATTTCCAAGGTGGTAAATTATACGGTACCAGAACAACCGGCCATGTGCTATGTTTGCTACTCATATAAGAAAATGGATTAAATCCATCACTGGAGAGACCAAGCCTGACATTACGAGCATCTCTCGTAAATGATTGGTGAATCTGGTCAAATTCTTTCCAAGTTTCCCCATCAGCCGGGTGTCTCAAAACATTAGCCTCCTCAACACGCTTTTCTTTATGCCACCTCATCCCTGAAGCTATATCCTTATTTATAAATAAACGTTGTAACCTAGGTTTCAGTGGAAAATAACGCAAGACTTTGTGGGGAATCTTCACGCCATTTCCTTTCTCAACTTTCCATCTCGACTCTTCACACATTGGGCATTTAGTTTCTTTCTCATTTGGTCCCCAAAAAAGAATGCAGTCATTAATGCAAACATCAATCTTTACATAGTCTAGACCCAAGTCTCGAACTATTTTCTTCGCCTCATAAAATGACTTCAGGATGTGGTCATCATCCGAAAGTGATTTCTTACAAAGTTCAAGAAGCGAGTTAACGGATTTCTCACTCCAGTTGTTCATTGACTTCAAATGGAGTAGCTCAATAATGAATGATAACTTTGACAACTTCTCACAACCCGAATACAAATTTTGTTGTGTATCCCTAGCTAGTTTAGCAAACTTTTCCCCATCGTCCTCATTGCCTTGAGTGGCATCTTTATCAAATTCATTTCCTATCATGTCATTGTTGTAGGATCCAGTAAAAATATCATGTAACATTCCCTCTATGTCATCTTTCTCTAACCCGTCTCCAGCATTATCTTCCTGCCCCGTACTATCTTCTCCAACTTCAAATGCATGTTCATTGTAATCATAAGCATTGTCATTGGGTGACAACAATGGTTCCCCATGATATATCCACCTATTATAACTCGACACAATTCCATGTATAATCAGATGACTCTAGACATCTTGTCGACTCTTCCGATAAAAGTTATTACATTTTTTGCACGGACACTTAATATTACCATTTGTCTCAACATTTGCAAAGGCAAAATCAAGAAATTGTAAATACCATCTCAATACACACTATTAATTCTATTTGGGTGATTCATCCAGCTCTTATCCATCACAATGACCTTATATCACACGATAAAAAAAAATGCATCAACAAAAAACCAATGAACTTATAATTTAATTAGAAATTGTTATTATTTCTTATGCATTTGAATGTTTCATATCTATATTATTCTTATTATTGTTTTGTAACTTTATATGTTGGAATAATATTTACATATAGTTCAAATAGGTACCTTCTCATTCACCTCACGGACCTCTTTGTTCCCAGAGTTTTTCGAAATAATGAGAGAAACACCTATAAACCATGATTCCCAAAATACGATTCTCATGTGAAGCGTGTGTGACACACACACACACACACACACACACTAATTAGGAAAGTAATTAACATTATGTGATTCACACACTTAGCATGAATTATCAGTGGGTTTGATTGAATCGTAAATGAGCCCTAACTTTTGGACTAATTTTCCATTTTTCCTAAAATAATTATAATAGTAAAGATGTATAGTAATTATTAATTATGACAGTGGTAAACAAAAATTAAAATATTTTAACTCAATCATCACATTATTGCAATGAACCTAATTTAATTTGTAATGGTATACTTCATCCATGTTTCACGGTTACTAAATGGAACACCGATTTTAGCATGCAAGTATAGACCAAATAAAGAATCAGTTATACAAAAAAAAACGAGATTCATTAATCACCCAATGAAGAATCAGTTATACCAAAAAAACTTCACATAAACAACTTTCTAACAGAAATAGGGATACGAATGCTTACACGGTTCAATGTTTCATATCTTTATTATTGTTTCATAACTTTACATGTTGAAATATTTTAACTCAATCATCATATTATTGCAATAAACCTAATTTAATTTGCAATAGTAAGAAAATTAAAATTAAAACTATCATCATTAAACACTAGAAAATTTTCTAAAACATAAAACTATATGTCAAAAGAAAACGCACCTGTAGCAAGTCAGACCAAAGAAAAATCAAACCGGAGCAAAATCAAACAGGAGCAAATCAGAACGGCCCAAATCTGGGGCAAAATTGCACCTGCTAAATAATGGCGGATCCAGGATATTTGGTTAGGGGGTGCAAAAGTTTAGAGTAGTATCTGGGGTTCGCCCCCGAGACGATTATTTAAGGTTATTTTGAGTTTAATGCAAATTTTTAGCTCTAAAATATATTAATTAATTAACAAATACTTGTAATCTAACAATTACTCAATATGATTGCCCAAACTGAAATAAACATCAAATTAAACTTTTAGCAATCAAATGACAACAATTAAATTTAGAAAAATTAAAAATTTCAGCAAAAAAATATTACTACTAATTTATAGGAAATAAGTAAATAAAAATAACAAAGGACAAACAATATATTACCAGATAAACAATACTAAATAATCAACTACTTAGGGCGGATAATCAATATATTTACCGAATAAACATAAGATGTGGGTAATCATTTAGTCAGATTTTAAAACAATAATTAGCAAAGAAATATATATGTTATTGTTTACTTTACAAGTTGAAATACTAAAGGTAACGTTTACTTTACATGTTGAAATACTAAAGATAAACAAATAAACCTTATTATCGTTTTGGCTGAAAGTGCTTATTCCAGATGAAACGCAAATTGCTTAGTCGCTCCTGCTACAACTACTTAGGGCGGTGGAGGAGGATGAAACGCAAATTGGTATATGGGGCTTTGGAAATGGGTATGTGGCTTTGGAAAAATTCTATAGTAGCTAGGGGCAAGAGATGAAATGCATCTGGTGGATTTGGGGGAAGAATGGAAGATGAAGAGGATTTGGGGGAATGAATGGAAGAAGTAACGTATTGGGTATATTTTGGAGGGAATGGTCATAAACAATTTTTTTTAGAAATTAATTTTGGAGGGTAAGTGAAGTGTATCTAAATTTTTTTTTGTGGCAAAGTAGAATATTTGCTACTAATGAATATACATTAGTGGCAAATATTTTAAGCTTGCAACTAATTAAAATTTTGTGTTCCCGCTAAATGTCTAATTCTTCTCACTTAATATTTAGTGGCAAAATGAGTGGCAATATTAAGTTGTTGCCACTAATGCATTATCTTTTAGTGGAAAACATAAATTTTGCAACAAAATATATGTTTTAGTGCAATAAATGATTACCCACTAACAAAATTGCTACGAAATGATATTTTTCTTGTAGTGTATTCAATTTCTTATTTATATGATTTGGTTTAAGATTTTTGTAACTCAATAATCTTTTGCTGCATTGTATACACTTACATAAAGTTATCTTTATGATTTTCTTCATTTTTGATTGTTTATACATTACTCTTTCATCATTGAAAATGTTAAATCATTGGTAATATCACAATTCCTTCAATTATCGTTCATTAATTGAGTTCATCTTCAAATGTGTTACTTCATTATCATTTTTGAAGTTATTTTGTCTCAAGAATTGCGTAAAGTTTAGGAAAAGGATCTTCTAAGTTATTGCAGCCATATTGACCTTAACCACACCTTCCATGTTTTTCCTCGTCAACCCCTTTGAGCCAAAATATAACCTCTCGTTTCAAAATGCAAAATCCCATAACCAACTCCACATTGGAGTATAAACGATATATACATCTTGCAGACCTTTGTTTGGAATAATACTTGGGATTGAATGATGCTCTTGTTACGTGGTTGTAATTGATCATGTGAGAGTGAAAAGAAAATAAAAGTTGAAAAAAGAGAAAAGATAAAAGGGAGAAGAAAAACAAAAAAGAAAAAGAAGTGAAAAAAAGAAAAGAAAAGAAAAATAAAATATTTCCATATTTTACATAGTGTTCAATAATCTTTGTTACTCTCCATTGTTATATCCAATGCTTGTTATGGAAATCCCATTAAAAAATTTAAATTGGCCATAATTTTCAATTATCCTAAGTGTTTCATCCCCAAAAGCCTTTGAATCCGTAAATATTTCCTTCATTCATAACCTTAACCCCAAAGACTATATTATAACCCATACAAGTCTTATGTGACCCTAAGGTGAATATAATTCAAAAGTCATTATAAGTGCGATAACCTATGAAAATGCATTCCACCCCCTCAATGAACAATGTCTTTTATTGAGATTGTAATTTTTCATTTTATACACAACATTCTGATGACATGTGTTCGGCCTAATTTCTATTTACATTTACTCATTATGCCCGCATGTCCCGTGTGTTTTACACCCCATTCATAGAGATTCATTTGTTGAGTGTTAACATCGGTGATGAATCGAATATGATGCACGCCTTAATACTTATTCGATCTATAAAAAAATATCCAAATCAAACTATTTCATATGCTCGCACCTCCGCCAATATTTTAAGGATTCAATTCTATAAAGTTCATTTTATAATATTAATGATAAATAACTTGTTGAAATTCTTTTCGTTATTATTGATCATATCTTGTATTTTTTTTGGGCATACTTTTTAGGAAACTTGATGTTTATGGGTTCCATCCTAGGAAACCCTCATGAGACAATAGTCGTCTACTAGGCAACCCATGGGTTTTGTCTTATTTCATATGCTAAATGAAATCATTCTCCCGAGAAAGTGGAATTTTTATCTTTGTACGCGTACTAAATTTTGTTATCTATTGTTGTTGGAAGCTTTTGTTTTATTTCATCATTAGGGACTAGCAATGTCTATGTTAGGGGGTCTGATAGGTCTCTAACATTGTATAATATCGCCTTTTCTTCATATGCATTATTTCGCAATTGTGCCTAGTGTAGCCTACTTTTATGCTAATATATTGTTTAATATATATATATATATATATATATATATACTTTTGTAGGTATTTAAATGCTAAGTAGAGCAATTGGTTGTATTTCAGGAATGATTTGTCATTTCATGCAACTTCAAGGGCAATTTCATAAATTCATACTTTATGTACCAACCAATGGAATTCCATTTCAACTTAGTTTATTGAGTTATATTCACGTGTCCACAAGTCGAGCCTTATTCCGAGCTTAAAGGATGAAGTTAAAGATATTTTCGTACAATGTAAATTTTCCCTTTTGAAGTGGAAATGAGGCCAGAAAAGTGAGCCCCAATCGATCGGTCAAAAAGGCCCGATCAATAGGCAATTTAAGTTTTTTCGTGTAAAGAAGATGAGTGGATAATTTTATAAATTATGAAAATGAGATTTAATTCATTATCTTTCATTTTGTATAAGTTTAAGCTAGGTTTTGGTTTGGTTGGTATTTGGGAGCTCTTGCCTCCTTTCTTTCTCCAAGGGATTGTTGTGTAAGAATACTATTCATCGTCTTCTCCAATATATTATAGTTTCATTTCTTACTTTCAAGCTTTGTTAATTAGTTTTCTTTCTTTAGTAATTAATTTTACTTGCTTATTTTTTCTTTCCTTTAATTCCATGTAATTTAATATCACTACATCAAAATGGTCAAATTGGCACCCTTCAACTGGCCAGCATTGTCACGGTCATTAACCGTGACAAAAAACACGCATTTTTGTCACGATTAACGACTGTGACAATGCTATAATGTTGTCACGGTCATTGACCGTGATATGTCTATGACAATTCTGTTAGTACAAAACCCTTCCCTCTTCTTGTTTCCCACCGATTTTTATTCCCTCTATTTCTCTCTCCCTCTCTCTCTCTCTCTCTCTCTTTCTCTCTAAGCGACTTCACTCTCTCTCTCTACGATTTTGGTATGTTTTCTCTCTCTATTTCTCTTCCATTTATGTATATGTGTATGTATATGTGCATGTGTGTATATATGTGTGTAAATGTGCGTGCGTGTGTGTGTGTGTGGTGTATATATGCATGAGGGTGTGTGTGGGGAGGGGGCAGGGCTGGGGTGAGGTCAGGGGGCACTGTGTGTGTGTGTGTGTGTGTGTGTGTGTGTGTGTATATATATATACATATGTGTGTGCGTGTATATGTGCATGTGTGTGTGTATGTGTGTGTGTGTATATGTGCATGTGCGTTTGTGATGGGCGGTGGTAGTGGGGGAGGGGGCAGGGCTGGGGGGTGTGCAGTGGGTCAGGGGGTGTGGGGTTGTGTGTGTATATGTGCATGTGTGTATTTTTTTAATTAAATTTTTATGGTTTATTAGATATTGCCCCTCATATTGTAGTAACCCTTGTAAAAGAATTGATTGATTAAATATTGATTGGTTATTAATTTGTTTAGTAAATTGATAATTAGTGCCCCTTTCATATGTAAGTAGGGTTTCCCCTCATTGTAAATTAGTAAATTAATAATTGTATACTTTAATTGTTAGTTTAATTGTTGAAAAGAATTAATTGAGTAGATGAATTAGAATGGGTACGGGATACACATTTGTTGTTTGCGGTTGGATTGTAGTGGATCGATGTTTAGTTGGTTAATTTTAAAAGTGGCATGACCACTGGATTATTGTCCATATGGGGTGGGATTTTTCAACTTTTTTTAAAATTACTTTGTATCACGATTATTGTAAATGTGTGTGTGTGTGTGTGTGTGTGCATTTGTGGTGGGCAGTGGCAGTGGGGGGGAGGGGGCAGGGCTGGAGGTGGGGGTGGTTAAAGGGACAGGGTGTGTGTATATGTGCGTGTATGTGTTTTTTTTAATTAAATTTGTATTGGTTTATTAGATATTGCCCCTCATATTGTAGTTCCCCTTGTAAAAGAATTGATTGATTAAATATTAATTGGTTGTTAATTTTTTTAGTAAATTAATAATTAGGGCCCCTTTCATATGCAAGTAGGATTGCCCCTCATTGTAAATTAGTAAATTAATAATTATATACGTTAATTGTTAGTTTAATTGGTGAAAAGAATTAATTGAGTAGATGAATTAGAAGGAGTATGGGATACACATTTGTTCTTGCCATTGCGGTTGGATTGTAGTGGATCGATGCTTGGTCGGTAAATTTTAAAAGTGGCATGACCACTGGATTTTGTCCATATGGGGGTGGGATTTTTCAACTTTTTTTAAAATTACTTTTTATCATGAATAATATATATATATATATATATATATATATATATATATAGAGAGAGAGAGAGAGAGAGAGTATGATAATTAAATGAAACATACTTGAAATTACATATAGTGCACATAGATACTAGCCTTCTAGTTCTTAAGCGTACACATTCAATAGCCCTTAGACCTGTTCGAGAGTCATTACCCCTATAATGAGATCTCTCGAATTGTTCCGTTTTGGACAGTTTGGGACTGTATAATTTCTGTATAATAATATTCTTAGTGTCTAAAAGTTGTTACTTTTGGAGGAAGTTCTATAGTCAAATCCTAATGTTCTTTGGGTACATACTAGATTGACAAGTGTGACTATTATTTCAATTGATCAATTTAAATAACACTCATACTTGCCAATCTACGTCGTGTACTTGGAGAACTACAGGGATATGCTGCCAAATTTTTATCAAATCGTAACAATTTTCATGAGCTATTAAGTATATTATAGAAATATGCGGTCTTTAATGGGATAGGACCACTCACCCTATAGAGGAGATGGAGGAAATATGAATTTCTATTATAAATTGAATTTTAAATTCAAATTTAAAATTCAAATATAAATAAGACAAAATTAAATGAAACATTCTATAAATATAATTTTTTTTTTATACTAATCCATGAATATACGCTTCTTACCTTTAATAGGTGATTAGTTGTGGTAGCTGTGATGGGATATCCGAAATACGAAGAATGGATGGGTGAGATAAATAGAATGGGGATGTGTTTCGCAGATGTGCTAATAAATTTTTGAAATACGCAAAGAGATGTCATAATGATGAGCAGTTTCCATCTCCGTGTGCTAGGTGTAAGAATGGTAAGGTGTTTGAGTGGAAAATAGTTGAACTTCATTTGTTAAGATGAGGTATGCAAGATATTTATCGATTTTGGAGTTCTCACGGTGAATTGAAAGTTCCTTTTGTCCTCGAACAACCTTCAGCAAGTAGGATAAATGTAGAAGGGGACGATGTATTTCATAATATGTTAAACGATTTAGTTGATGATGCGTACATAGTTTATGAAGCCGAGGAGAATGAGGTTACGGATGATGTACAAGTTCAAGTGCTCGTGAAAATATCGCGATAAACCTTGACGATGACTATCAAAGTTTAAAATTTAAGGTGACCCAACCATTATACTATGGTTGTGAGAAAGATCAAACAACTTTATATGCTATGGTTGGTTTGCACAGTTTGAAGACGCAATACAGTTTGTCTGGCAATAACGTAATAGGAGTTCTGAATTGGGTGTAGGGCTTACTACCCAAGGAGAATACGCTTCCAAATAGCAATCCTGTTATGAAGAACAATTTGAAAGGTTTGGGAATGAAGTTTAAATCGATTCATCCTTGTGTGTATGACTTCATACTATACCGAAAGGAGTATAAAAATCTCGATCGTTGTCCGATATGTGATGAACCTAGATATGTCCAATCTACTGGTAAGGAAAGCACAAGCTCAAAAGTGCCTCAAAAAGTGTTGAAATATTTTCTCGTTGGGCCTATATTAAAGCAATTTTTCACAGTACCATGAATAGCGGAGGTAATGACTTGGCATGCTAGGGAAGAAGTAGGGGTAATCTCATGCGTCATCTTATTAAATCTATATAGCTTGTAGGAGGATGAATTATGAGTATCTCGATTTTGCTCAAGAACAACGCAACATTCGTTTGGCTATATCAAGAGATGGTTTCAATCCATTCGGAAATCTAAGCACCAATCAGAGTGTATGGCCACTGATCCTAGCCCCACTCAACCTCCCTCCTTCATAGTGTATGAGACCTAAATTTTTGATGTTGTCTTTTTTGATACCTGGGCCAAAGGCACCTAGTGATGACATCGATGTCTACCTATCTCCTTTGGTAGAAGAATTAAATGAGTTATGGGAAGAGGGTGTGAAATCATTTAAATCTTTTAGAAAAGAAGAGTTTACGCTGAAAGCTATGTTGATGTGGGCATTTCATGATTTTCCAGCTTAGGGGACATTATCCGATTGTGTAGTACATGGTTATTTTTGTTGTCCTATTTATGGAGAGGAGACTAAATGTCTTCATCGCTCTGCTAGCTCAAAAAATGTATACCATTGACATATGAGTTTTTTTACCACGGATCATAGTTTCAGATTTGAGAAAGGTTCCAATTTTTTATCAGGCGAGATTAAACATAGGCTATCGCCGAGATAACTTTCAGGTTCAAAAATTGAATGTAAATCTTCTGGATGTGGCCCTAATATGCCACACAAGAATCCCAATCTAAGAATGTCAAGCATAAGAAGACCCCAACTGGGAATGAAACTGAGACAAGAAAGGCATGGTCTAGGAGGTCAATTTTATTTGACTTGCCTTACTGGAAGAATAACCCAGTAAGCCATGTATTGGATGTGATGCATATAGAGAAGAACCTCGTTGAACATATTGTGGGCACTTGCCATGGGGGGAGTCATTCAAAGGATGGAGAAAATTCACGAAAAGACCTTACTTTGATGAGTGGGGAAAGGAATGTTCTTTTAGACACAATATATAATTTGAAGGGCCCCTATAATTTTTCGTCCAACTTGCAAAGGATTGTGAATTATGTTACTCAAGATTTACATAAGTGTAAGTCCCACGATTAGCTTGAGATCATGCAATTGGTTCCACTATTGTTTAATCACTATTTATCCAAGCACAAGGATTTGCGAAGGGATATTATGCAAATTATTACTACCTTATCACTTTTTTGTGAGAAAGTAGTCAATCGAGAACACATAGTGACCGTAAAAATAGCGGTGATGGAAGCGATTTGTGTATTGGAGAAGTAATTTCCCCCACCATTCTTTGACATAAGTGTTCACTTGTTGATACACCTATACGACGAGGCACTTCTTTGTGGTCCAGTTAGATATCGGTGGATGTATTCGTTTGAAAGATTGATGAAAGTTTTTAAAGATTACGTCAAGAATACGCGATACATTGAAGGATCAATTGCAGAGGAATACATCATCGTGGAGTCGTCAATCTATACTCGAGAATATATGCCTGACTCGACCATCATTGATGACACTGATGAGTTCGTCGATGATGTTGGTCATGTGATGGGAAATTGAGTGAAATTAACGAGTTTGGAACATGAACAAGTAGTTCATTATCAATTTGACACACATGAAGATGTCGAAGAATGAAAAAAGTAAGTTTAAATTATTTTAAGTTTTACATTATTTTAGAATATTTTAGATTATTTTATACATGATTAATTTTGTAATATGCAGAAAATATGAAGCCTGTGAGAACAATAAGAGACGAAAAACAATGGTACAATTAGACAACGAATTTAGGTTGTGGTTGTCACAAGAGGTAATTATAATGAAAATGGAACTTTACAACTAATCTAATTAATTTCTCTATATTCTCAGCTCTTAAAGGGGGGTGATGCAACATCAAGTCTTGCTCTTCTAGCCACTGGACCGTTGTTCATGGCCCAAGAGTACAAAAATTATCTATTGAACGGTTACGTATTTGACGCAAAAGTATACGAGGAAATCACAAATGCATAGAACTCGGGAATTTCATACAAGGCTCTAACTTTCTTTTGAGCGAGTGAAAAAGATAAAAACCTTGTTGAAACTGAAATGACTTACTATGGTGTAATTCGAAATATATTTGAATTTGATTATATAAGCTTCAAAGAGGTTGTATTTTACTGTTACTGGGTAAGAGTTGAGAATAAAAATGCTTGTAAAGTTGATCCTAGCACCAATTTGATAATAGTTGACTTGTCCAAGTTGAAGAGCAACGACCACGTGAGCGATGAGCCTTTTGTTTGTGAATTTAATAAAGGTTAATCAAGTGTTTTACTCGGATTATATCAACAACGAGCCGTGGTCAACTATCCTACATGCACCAAAGAGTCTAAATAGTAGTGTGGATAACTTGGTTGCTCCTACCGAATATCAATCCATTTTTATGATAACCCGAATTTGAAACAATTTTTCAATTTGTAATAAATATTCCAATTTGTACTTTATCAATCCATTTTTAATTATTTTAATTGATTTGAACTTTATCATTTTCACTTTTGTGTAGTGTGCATGTGTGTGGGAAGTAGGGGTGGGGTTGGGGATGTTTTGAATTTTTAGTAACTGTACATATTATGAGTTAGATACAGTTGTTTTGAAATTCGGAATTAAGGTGTTAAACAATAATAATTCATTCGAATTTGTAGTAATTGTACATATTTGCATGTCTTCTTCTAATCCATTTTGATTTGTACTAGTAACAACATTTTTTTAAAGAAAATGTCTCCTTCATGTATTAAGGCGAGGATGATGATGCTGATTATAATGATGTCATCTGGGCTTGGTGGTAGCGGAGGCGACGAGGGCTCCTCGTCCCCTAGGCTCCCCAAATATGGAAAATTGGAGATGTCCATCGAGAACAAGATGGGGATATTAGCGAGATCCCGGGGTACACTAGTTGGAGGGAGGTGCCAAATGAGCTCAAGTTAGCTTTTTGGGTGGCACTACAGGTAATGTGTTTCTATTTCTATTTATATAATTATTTCGATTTTGATTTCAATTTCATTTAATATTTATATTTATATTTATTCAGAACTAACATTGTATTTGTTGGACCTGAACAATTCTGCCTAGATCCAAAATTACGTGATTTTGTCTTGAAGTAGTTGAGGGAGCAACACAAGACATGGAAGAAAAATATGCGGACCCGATACTTTGGTAAGACCCGAGAGTCCATTATCCGAATGCGTGACTCCGTCCCACCGAAGGAGCTGATATCATTGGCACAATGGAAAAATTCATTGACAATGAGATCAAGGAGATATAATTGGCATCTCGCCAATCGGGGAGGGAAAATCGGGTGAAAAAGACGGACGTGAACTACTCCGTCCGGACGTTTTATGCCGAGGTGGAGCATAGGATGATGGTAATATTTAATTTTTTTATAATTATAGAAATATATTATTCTGCATTATTTTACTTTTCGGAGCCAATACTAACTTTGCATTATTTTATTTCAGGGGACGGGGAGTGGCCCTTGGGGGAGTCCTTGAGCATCTTGGCCATGATTGTAAGTAATCCGACAGATTACTTTTTTTTAATTATGTTATAATTTTTTTTATTTACTTATTTAACTAATCATGTGCTTTTTGTTATTTCAGGCAAAGCTTAAGGAAGTGCATGAGTCGCAGTCTGATGGCGACAAGGCATTTTTTTCCACATATGCACTCAGCCAAGTTCTTGGCGCTAATCGCAAGGGGAGGACAAGCGAGGTGAGATCGCAGGTGGACAAATCTAGGATTATCGGATTGGAGACGAGAGACACCGAGTTATCTCGAACGGTGGACTCACATGATGCAAAGTTGTCCCGTTTGGAGGCGACGGTCGAAGATATGCTATCATTCATGAAGTGTTCGTTGGGCAAAAACCGTAAGGGGAAAGGAAGGAGAAAGTGGTGGTGGAGGAGGAGGTGCAGGAGGACGAGGATGTGGACATCACTGCTTCATCACCTACATATGCGGACTCTGATGATCCAAACCCCTATTTGGCTCCCTTCGACTGATCGATGTCGACACTTGGTTGGCAGAGCGTGTTTATAGAGGACTTATTTGATGGCCAGCGAATAGGGCGGGGGTTGAGGGACCCGAATACCGTCCAGGGTATGCCAGTTCTTGGACGTTTGCTTCAAGACATCGAGGCCAAGGTGCACATCACGCATGTGATACCCGAGAAGGAGAACTCCCCATTATGGTTGCACGAATAATGCGGCACGATGCACATTGATGGGTGTATTAATTCGTATATCGTGTGTCCGATTCACCTCCTCAGACCTACCTTAGACATGTAGTGACATTATTTGAATTGAATTGTTTTAAGTTATTACATTTGAATTATATTTGGATTATATTTTGACGAAAATTATTTTGAATGTATATTTGCAATATCTCTATTTTATTTGGATATATGATGTTTGAATAGGTACAATGTTATTATAACAAGTACAAATATAATACTAGGTAGTGGCAGTGGCCATACTGCCCAGTATATTTTTTTTCAATTCTGCCCAGAATTGTCATGGTCATTGACCGTGACAATTTCTTAAACATTGCCACGGGTTTGTCATGATTATTAACCATGACAAAACTTGTCAAGGTCAGAGACCGTGACAAGTCTAATGAACTTGTCACAGTCAATGATCGTTACAAGTCTGTAACAGAATGGTCACGATCATTGACCTTGACAAGTTAGACTTGTCACGATCAATTACCGTGACAATTTGGAAAATTTGATGTATTATATGCTTTATAGAAAAATTAGTTTAGGTTAAGATGATTGAACGCGTCTCGGATTAAATGGTTTCTTTTCTTTGGTTATGGATTAGATTAGTTTTAATGGGTTAGGTTGTTCTTGATTTTGCGCCTAGTTGATTTAATGTTGTATATCATGTATGTTCCACAATTACGACCTTACATATATAATGTTGTGGATATTTGTTCAAGTGCAAAATCAATTAATCTTTTTGCCAATTTAGGGGGTGATAACTCCAGATTTTATAAATTATGAAAATGTGATTTGATCTTTATAAGATCTTCTTCACATGTAACCATTTATATTAATTAAACCCAGGTGGGGGATATTATTCTCAATCTATATTTGTTACTCGTTTTGTTAATCTTAATTAAAATTCATGCATAGATTAATATTTTGTTAAATTAACACCTTTTAAACTTTTATTGATAAGTAATAAATTAATTAACGTCCAACAACATTTCCTATGGATTGGAAACCTGGACTAGACATTAGACTCTCGTAAAGAGTGTAGTAATATTGTAGATTTTTGTATAGCATTAGGGGACGAAAACAATGACAAAGTAAACAACACGGACACACAGTTTCAAGTGTTGTCAAAATATTTCTATTGAATAAATATCGATATAAGCGTACCTTCATTGTGACATATTAAAAGAATGCTTTATGATTTAATTATCTCTACCAATCGCTAAGACATACATACTCATTTTGTTCAATTTAAAAATTATGAGAGAGACATATGCATCTTGATGGGAAAAATAAAGCATTTTAGGAAAAATAAAGGGCCGCACCTAAAGTCACTTTATGGGTTACCTATGTAGTTGTATGGGGAATAAAATGAGTTTTTTCATATAAATTTTGTTTTGAGAGGATCATTTCCTATGTAGTTCTTACATGGAGGGAATATAATAGCCTTTTTGTTAGAATAGAAAATAGATGATAAGTGTGTATCTTAGATAGACTCTGATTAAGGATAAAACTTCGCGAGGTAATCCAAGTTCACTAGTTACATCATTTCCTCCACATCAAGGTCGGTTAATATGGTTGCGATATCTGATAGGATTTTCTTTACTAGGTAAAATCCACTCCAGATGGGCCTGAACTTTCCTCGGAGTCCCTTGTTGGTTCCACAATTTACTTGAGAGTGATCTAACTGTGATTTTATTACTGAATGATCGTGCAATGTTATCGTGATACTCTTGTACATGATGTAATATTAGTCTCTTTATATCTAAAATTGTTAACTCATCATATTGGTTATGTTACCAATCAACTTCTCCTATTTGACTTCCAATAATGACTCACAGGGAAGGTAATTCGAGTTTGAAGGTCAAAGAGACTTTCATATCATAGACAAAGGAGTATGGGATATCTGGAATGAGTGTTTTTTGATAGATATGCGGTCACCCTAAAGAGCGTACAGAATCTTGTTAGACCAATCTTAGCAATTGTCACTCACCTTGTTAATGATGGATTTAAGGCCTTTGTTCATGGTTTTAATAATCCCAGTCATCTATGGCCTACGATGAGGACTTATTCCATTTAATTTTGTAATCTTTGACTATTTTATGACTTCCTCTTCGAAGTGGATTCCATTATCAATATGAACACATACGGAACCTCGTAGTGACAAATGATGTTCTTGTGGATAAATTTTTTTATTTTTATTGCGTCGAGTACAATATATAACTTGGCATTAACCCATTTGTTAATGTAATCAATAGTGAATAATATAAATTCGTGGACATCAGATTATTTAGGAATGAATTTGACGATGATGTCATTGACCTGAGTTGAGAAAGTCTATGGAAAGATCATGTTATATAACTCATGGTGAGAAAAATTCATACCGTAGGTAAATTATTAACATTTTTGATATATTTTAACTTACACTCTGCAATCATGAATCATCGTTTTCCAATAGTACCCTTGTTGAATGATCTTCTTGGTAAGCATGTCGTCATTTATGTTAGTTCCACATATTCTAATATAGATTTTTTTTAATAATTTCTTCAATAATGGCCTTTGATATGCAATGTAGTCGAGTACCACTGAAATTCCTCCTGAGCAAGGCCTTGTCACAAATGATATATTGGGGTGAGAGCCTCTAGAGAGTTATGCGGCCTTTCTTGTCATCCCCTCTAGAGCACCGACCATACTTGAGTACGAAACAGATGTTATAATACTAGAGTCCAATTATGTGAGTCTCTACCAGTTGTGAGTTCAATATGATAACGACCAGTAGCTTTATATGTTTTGATATTATAATGGAGTAATTTATATTCCCTCGAGGATCTTGACTATGGTGGGACATGTTCCCATGGCATAGGCAAAGATGTTTATGGAATTAGAGAGATAATTAAATGTGACATCCTCGAATCGCGAGACGAGATCCTCGAGGTGATCACGGAAAGGTAGAAGGTTTTCATCCTTAACTTTCCACTTTTAAAGAACTTATCCTATGATGAGTTTTTAATCCTCCCAGATGTCGAGATACTCCAGTATTCTTCTTAGTGAATCTTTGAATCCCACTATGAACATCTCTTATTCTATTATATTCTTCAATATCCCTTATTATTGGTTACTCCATCAAAGATTAACTTCCATCGAATATTTCAGTGGAAAAAATATCTTTATCAATAAATTATATAATCCCTACACCAGCCTAATCTATGGGATAATATTCCAGGTATTCGAAGATGGATTTTCCCATTAATGGACTTTTAAGTGACATAAGTAATAACTAATTCATTTAATAGGAGTTACCACAGGGCCATGTGGTTGATAAGGTAGATTTCTCCAAGAAGCATTTCACGGGATCCATTTGGGACTCTGGTTTAATGGGGAATAAGATCATGTAACTTTTAAGTTTTAGGGTGACCCAAATTAAGGCAACTCATCCTTTTCCAGTGCATTATAATTCACAAATGGATAAGTCTTTGGGTGAGTCGAAATCCACATGTGGATATGTTTTTACTCTTAGAGGAGAATTAGTGAGATAAAAATCCTCAATGAAAATGTGCATTTCTATATCCAATATGGAATATGAGTTTATTTATTTAAATAAAGAAGTAAAATAAGTGGAATGTATTCACAATTTTTGAAATGATATTCAATGTTTGTCAAAACCAATGATCGTTATTTGTATAGGTTATGATAGGTTATTAGTAATCGGAATGGGAAAAATCATATGTGTAACGGTAAGTCTCGACATATATGTCAATGACACAGTGGCACTAAATAATTTATCTTGAATTGAATTATATCACTGACTATGTTAAGTCAAAAGACAATATTATGGACCCACAATTTAAAGGTTTGGCACGAGAAAAAGTGAATAGTTCATGGAGGGTAATGGGATTAAATCCCTTTAACTAATCAAGACTCAATATGGCGGAAACCCATCCTAGTTTACTAGAGATCTTATGATCTGGGTTCAAAAGAAAAAAAGAATTGTTTATGCGACTCAACTGACATTTGTTACACGTTTACTCCAACACATTACTATGGTGAGATTGTGAATTAGTTTCCACCTTTTTTAAGGTAATGATCCTTTTACTTATTTACATGTCTTTCATGTGTTCGACATTATTCTCAATGTTCACATTCAACTTATTTGGTTTTATCATTTAAACCCCGTTATTACTCATTTTCCTAATGAGACGAGGAGGCTACTTAGTGTCAACATCGAACACTAACATACTAATTTCATCATTTTTTACCTCGTTTTACAACAATGCTCTCTCACACGTTTATTTTTTCAAAGGCAATCTTCATCCTTTTTCCAACCATTTTTCAAGTAAGTACACCATTTAAACAAGTTTTCCACTTATTTACCAAATCTTCCATCAAGGCATTTTTACCAAATATTCACCATATTAAGTGGGTTTTTAGCATAATATTCCATCTTACAAAGTTCATACAACCTTTTAACCCATTTTAATGATGATTAATCCATTTTTTTCTTATTTTACAACCTTTAAGGGAAGTTGTACAAATAAGGATTAAGCCCTTTTTATCAGAGTTTAACCTCTTAAACTAGATTTTTGACAAGATTTGAAAGAGGGTTGTTTTTATCAAGTCTCTAAATGCAAGTGTAACTTCACATATTTCACCATTAATCACATTCGTTAGTACGATTAAAGTGTTCTACAAAGTCTACACATGAAAATGAGTCTTATACCAAAAAGAACCCTTAAAATGCAACTAATATGTAATGTCATGCAGTATTTCTATTTCAACTTTTATTTGCTGTAGTAGTTAGGTTCTATCATGCATTAATTCAACATAAACAAATCTGAAGTTTCTTCAAAACATTTTCTTCTCCATTTTTCAATACTAACAAAATGAATTTTCACATATATAAGGAAATAAGGACAATCACTTATCTAGAATAGATTTAACATAAAATAACTCAAGATTTGAATTTATAAAAGAGTTTAAGTAGAGGATAAGCCTACTTTAATGAAGGAGTTTGAGTGTATATGTGAAGAAGACGAAGTTGAGCTGCCAAAGATCCACCAAAAACTCCCCAACAAAGTTTCATTTGAGCTCCAAAAACCCACTTCAATGATACTCACTTCTTGTCCAGGCTTTGGTAATGGCTTTAATGGAGTTTGAGACCCTTTGGAGTGGTGTTTGAGTAGGGGAAAAGAGTAATGAAGCTATAGATTTGGTGTTTGTTTACACTTTCTAGAACTTGAGAGATTGAGAGAAAACAACATCACTTGATGTCAGGGTTACACCCAAGGCTTCCTCCCTATCTCTTTGTCTCTCTCTCTTATAAACGATTCTAGGGAGTTTTCAAATCTTGTCTAACAAACTCAGAGGTTTGTATGTCCTAAAACGTGTAAAAATCGTCCCAAGGTTTGATTTTCTGAGTTTGAACAAGATAATTCCCAACCACCCAATGACCCAGCTGAATTGACGCACCTACTAGCCTAGGGCTACCAACAGGCGTCCTTTCTCTCTCCTCTATATTTTTTTAAACTTTAAACCATTATATATCCGTCCTTATATTTTTTTGAGTCCAAATATGTCTTTGAAATAATTTTTGAACCTCCTAATCGTCCTAAACAATTCGCGAAAGAGTTCGTACCTCTGAAAAAAATATCCTTTTTTCGATTTTCATTTACATGATATCTTTCGTTATATTTTTATGAGTTTAAATATATGGTTAAATTATTTTTTTGAATTATTAATCGTTCTAAACAATTCGCACTAAACTGGACTTCCGCAGTGTCGCGCACCGTCAAAAAGTGTTGAATTAATTAATTAATTTTTTTTATGTTTTGAACTTTCGACCTAGGGTCTTATTCCTTGTATTGTTTTGAGTGAGTATTCACACTATTTTGTTTTTGCCTCCCAGAATGTCCTATACATGACGCGTAAAAATTAGAACCTCCACGCAAAACATTTTTTTTTCATTTTTTCTTCATATGGTAGTATTCCTTATATTTTTACGAGTCTAAATGTATGGTTAGAATATTTTTTTGAATTTCTGGTTGTCCTATAAAATTCACTCAAAGTTGGACCTTCATAGTGTCGTGCGGCGTCGAACAATTAGTGCTCAAGCTCGTGAAGCGTTCGTTGCTTGTCTGGATCGTGTGAAACTTAACCAAAGTATTTAAAATAATTATACGAATACAAATAATAATTCACGTAAAAACATACAACGCAAAAATTTCATTAATGGAGCGTCGCTAAATAAAAGGATAATCATACAAGTACAATTTACAAGTGCGGGCATTACATCCTCTCGTCCTTAGGAGATTTCATCCCCAAAATTTATCCTAAGTTCCTCTCGCATCTCGGCTTCTCGCTCCCACGTGGCACCTTTGACTCCCTGTGACTCCCATAGGAGACCTTCACCAACATAATGACTTTGTTTCATAAAACTCAGTCCTTCCATTCCAAGATAGATATGGGCTTAGTCAAGAAATTAGTATCCTCTTCCAACTCAATGTTTTTCCAGTTGACAACATGGTGAGGATCACAGAGATACTTTTTCAGCATAGAGACGTGGAAGACACTGTGAACATGAACCAGTTATGGAGATAGTGCTAAGCGGTATGAGATATCCCCGGCCTTTTCCAAAATCTCAAAGGGTCTAATGTACCTAGGAGAAATCTTGCCCTTCTGACCGAATCGCTAACTACCAGTCCTAGCCCTGACCTTCAACAACACTTTATCACGCACTCTAAACTCTAATGGTGTACAACGATTATCAGCATAATTCTTCTATCTGACCTGAGCCGTCATAAGCTTATCTCGTATCAATTGAACCGTCTCAGTCATCTCCCTGATCATATCTATGATTGTAAGATGCTTCTTGCCCACCTCTGCCTAACATACTGGAGAATAACACGATCTCCCATATAAGGCCTCAATGGGGACCATCTCGATACTAGCTTGGTAATTATTGTTGTATGAAAACTCCACTTGAGGCAAGTTATTATCCCAACTAATTTAAAAGTCAAGTGCACATGCCCACAACAAGTCCTCCAGAATCTGAACGTTCATTCTGATTGTCCGTCTGTCTCCTGATGGTATGTCGTACTCAAATTCATATCGGTACCTAGCTCCTGCCAAACCTTCCTCCAGAACCATGAAACAAATTAAGGATCTATATCTGAAACAATGGTTAAAGCTACACCATGGAGTCTGACAATATCCCGTATGTACATCGTGGCCAACATTCCTACGTTGTCCGTGATCATGATTGGAAAGAAGTGTGATGACTTCGTGAGATGATCAACCACAACACAAACTGCATCATGACCTCATTCAAACTGATGTAATATTGTGACAAAGTCCATGGTGATGTTCTCCCACTTCTACTCGACAATTTGGAGTGGCTACAATAATCGGGCTAGCTTCTTGTGCTCGGCATTCACCTACTGTCACGTATAACACTTAGCCACAAACATCGCTACATCCCTCTTCATCCTAGAGCACTAGAAATCTCTACATAGGTCCCTATACATATTTTTCACACTCGTATGTATACTGAATCGATACTGATGGAACTCTTTAAGGATATCTTCTTGAAGCTCTTTGATGACTGGCATAATTAACCTACCCTTGTGCTAGACACCTCCATCCTGATCAATCGTGAGAGTATTAAATTCCTCATTGTTCTGAATACGGTTAGGAAATGTATAATCTCCTCATCACAATTATGCACATCAAGAACCTTTTGGTGAACCATTGGCTTAGCTATCATACCCCATAGATAGTCTTTGTCGTGATTTTACTTAACAAGTAACTCATATCTCTTAAGATCCCCATACATCTTCCTACGCTAGAGCCTCATCCCCTCTAAGGTGAGACTTGACTTCCTACTAAGAGCATAGTCCACCACATATTCCTTCCCCTAATGATATTCTAATATGAAATCGTAGTCCTCTAAAAGCTCAATCCACCTTCGTTGTTGAAGGTTGAGGTCTCGCTAAGTGAAAAAGTACCTGAGGCTCTTGTGATCGGTGAACATCTCAAACCTTTATCCATACAAGTAATACCTCCAGTCTTCAAGGAAACCACAACTGCGACCAACTCTAAATCATGGGTGTGGTAGCTCCTCTCATGCATCTTAAGCTCACGGGACGTATAGGCAACCACCTGACCCTCCTATATGTGTACTGCTACAAGGCCTAATCCGGAAGAATCACAATATATAGTGTAACCATTTCCCTGTTCAAGAAGAACGAGGATGGGTTTCGAGGTAAGCCTGGCCTTCAACTCCTGAAAGGTGGACTCACACTCATCTAACCACTCAAAAAGGACACCCTTTCGTGTCGACCACGTGAGAGGTGATGTACCTATAGAAAAATTATGAACAAATCTCCATTAATATCCGACCAAGTCAAGAAAAATACTATACATATACATTGCATTTTAATAATATCGAAAACAATAATTATCCTATGTTCATTAGTTATCATTAATGATTATCTTAGTTAACATTTAATTATCCCAATAATATTCAAGAAGTCATTATTATATTCAACTAAGTTATCATTTATCTACACTAAAAAGATTCTTTAACTTAGTCATAAATGCACCTACATGCAATGTCTCAGGCCACATTCCGACTCACACATAGCATTTTAATATTCTGTTCTAGGAACTTAATCACATTCCATTTTGTTACCACATAATAATCTAAAGAATATATATACCGTTCGTTCATGCATCTTTCACGAATATTTAATTCATTACTTAATTTTATCTTTGGGATTCCACCGACACACTCGTCCTTCACAATAAACGCATACCCACGGTTTAATGAAATTTTACCATCCGGCACCAAGCGCCATTTGCAAACTGCATCTGGTTTGGCGTCTTTCACCACTAAGGACATCATATCCCTGCTTAATTATTTAACCTGAAATCATCCAAATATCATTATCTTTCATGTGTTCGACATTATTCTCAATGTTCACATTCAACTTATCCGATTTTATCATTTAAAAGTTGTTATTAGTCATTTCCCTAACAGCCCGGAGGAGGCTACTTAGTGTCAACATCGAACCCTAACATTCTAATGTCATCATTCTTCACTTCGTTTTACTAAAAATGCTATCTCACACATTTATTTTTTTCAATGGCAATTTCTTAGCATTTTTCCAATAATTTTTCAAGTTAGAACACCATTTAAACAAGTTTTCCACTTATTTACCAAATCTGAATTTTTTTCAAAAGATTTTCTTCTCCATTTTTCAACACTAACAAAATGGGTTTTCAGATATATAAGAAAATAACGAGAATCACTTATCTAGCATAGATTTAACATATATAACTAATAGGTTTGAATTTCTAAAAGAGTTTAGGTGGAGGATAACCCTACTCCAGTGAAGGAGTTTTAGTGGAGATGCGAAGAAGAAGAAATTGAGTTCCCAATGTTCCACCAGAAAGTCCCCAACAAAGCTTCATGTAAGCTCCAAAAACCCACTTTGGTGATACCCACTTATTGTCCAAGCTTTGGTAGTGGAGTTAATGGAGTTTAAGACCATTAAAAGTGATGTTTGGGTGAGGAAAAAGAGGCATGAGGCTATGGATTTGGTGTTTATTTACACTTGCTAGAACTTCAAATATTGAGAGAAAACAATGTGACTTGCTGCAAGGGTTACACCCAAGGCTTCCTCTCTCTCTCTCTCTCTCTCTCTCTCTCTCTGTCTCTCTCTCTCTCTCTCTCTCTCTCTTATAAACCATTCTAGGGTTTCTTCAACTCTTGACCAACACTCTCAAACGTTTGTATGTCCTAAAACGTGTAAGGCTCATCCCAAGGTCTGATTTTATGAGTTTGAACAAGACAACTCCTAACCACCCAATGACCCAGTTAAATTGACACATCTTCTAGCCTAGGGCTGCCATCAGGTGTCGTTTCTCTCTCCTCTATATTTTTTTCAAACTTTAAACCTTTAGACATCCTTCCTTATATTTTTGTGAGTCCAAATATATGTTCGAAATATTTTTCGGACCTCCCAACCATCCTAAACAATTCGAGCAGCAGTTCGTATGTCCGAAAAAAATATCATTTTTTAATTTTTCTTTATATGGTATTTTTCCTTGTATTTTTATGAGTTTAAATATATGGTCAAATTATTATTTTTACTTATCAATTGTTCTAAATAATTCGTGCAAAACTGAACTTTCTTAGTGTCGCGCACCATCAAAAAGTGCTGAATTAATTGATTAATTTTTTTTCTATTTTTGAAACTTTTGACCTAAGGGTCCTTGTATTTTTTTTTTAGTGATAAATCATGTTCACACTATATTTTTTTTGACTTACCAATTGTCCTAAACAATTTGTGCAAAGCTGGACTTTCGCAGTGTCGTGCGTCGCCGGACAATTAGTACTCAAGCTCGCGTAGCGTTCGTTGCTTGTCTGAATCGCATGAAACTTAACCAAAGTGTTAAAATAATTATGCGAACACAAATAATAACTCATGCGGAAACATGCTACATAAAAATTTCTTTAAAGGAGCATCACTAAATAAAAGGATACTCATACAAGTACAATTTAAAAGTGTGGGTATTACAAGTAATCCTACACAGCTGATGTCTACAAATCTAATTTAATGTTTTATACTTATATTAACTTATTTTAATTAAAAATAAAATTTTCAAAAACAATCTCATTTAATGCAGAACGAACATACCTCAATTTACAAAATAATCTAACAAATTCTATAGAAATTTCAACCCTACTCGTAATTCTGAAAATATTCATAAGCTATTCATTGAACCTCCAAAAAATTATGAAATTAAGGCCTACTGGTTGCTTATTCAATTTAACTAAGAGCTTCAGTTTTTGAAAAAAGTCAAACTTCCATATATACTATGCGTAAATCATCCTCAAAGTGAAAGGTTTTCTCCTAAAAAATTCAGCATTGTGAGTTGATAAGAAAATATTCGTAAAATATTCAGGGAAGGTAGGAAAATTACAGAGGAAACATCCGCGTGTTGCTATTTAAATTTAATTAGGATCTTATTTTTACAAGAAAACCATATTAATAGCTATACCCCACCGAAAATGTTTTGAAAGTAACGTATAGAGAACAATAGAGTTCAATTCAATCTCAAAATCGTTAAATTTCTCAACTAAATCATGAAATATAAAAGAGTTTTTCCTCAATTACACCAATCTAACATAAGTCAATCCTCAGTTTATCCATCTAACTCAAGTTCTTATTGAAAATCATTAATTAACTTATAAATATGGAGTTTTAACATAAATTCCAAATTTAACACTTCCAAACATTAGAAATTATTATCTAATTCAATTTTCCAATTTCGATTAGAATCTAATGTGTAACCATACTATGCACGACTTAAATTATAAAATTACACTAAATAAACTTTCCATAAAGAAAACTTGGACAAGAAGAAAATGATTAAAATACCAGTTTATTTAATGTACATAAATATTCATTTGTATAATTTATTTAATGTACTATATATTATGGGGTGTTACATTCTTTCCCCCTAAAAGAAGGAATTTCATCCTCAAAATTTTAATTTATTATACCTAAACACAGAAATCTAGGAATATCTCGCTTGTAGAATCATCATAATCTATACGGAGTATCTACTCATTCATCGACCTCGCACAAACTAAAGGCTCTCATTGTAAATCACGTTCGGTTAGCACTCAACCAAGTAGTTATATAATTAAAATACCAGTTTGTCTCACAAGGAATTCCTATTTTTTTATAACTATAACAACATCGTGTCACCACTATCGATGATAAGGTGATATCAAAAAACATTTTCCCTACCCTATCCACTAGTATGGAAAAGGATCCATACCTTGGAATGTCAACATCCCCTTAGAATCTGACTTCGCAATCTCCATCCTTCAGGAGGTCTTCAAAAATACATGACCTACCTCTTGGGACCGTAAACTATGTTCCCATTCATCACAAAAGCTCTTTTTCTTATGGTGACAATATTTGCACACCGTGTGTGGCCATCCGATCCTAGAATGGACGGAACGGAGAGGCCTCACATCCCGCTCGGGGATGCTTCGGTTGTCATCAGAATGGGGTAAATATAAGGAGATAGAGTCGCCCAATCTATTTTGCTCAAAAATGGTAAAATAACATGTTCCCGCCTCGAGAGGATGGCATCAAAGACAAACTGATGCGTACGAAACCAATAATTCGAAGGGTTCGGGGGCTAAGTTACGGAATGGGAAGGTGTTAGGCACCCATCCCTCCTTTTCAGTCTCTCATGGGCATGTCTTATAAATTTCCTTTATTTCTCCATGAAATGTGTGTGTGTGTGTATTTATAATGGAAATAGGAATCACTCAACTCATATCATGGAAAAGATAGGGTGAAATCATCCAGAGGAATGCTCCCAAATGATATATATACATATATATATATATATATAATATGATTTATGCACTTATCATGATATTGAAAACTATAGGGAAATGATAATATATGTCGGATGAAGCGCTAACAAAGAATAATAATGCAAGAAGATGATGAAATATAAGAATGGAGATTTTATGAAAATCGGAAAATCAAAAGTTGAACTCGAGTCTCGGGTTTTAATTCAAAATGTCTATATAGCAAATAAAGAAATCATAGTCCACGTAGTTCACATGAGGTGCGAGGTTGGGGTTTTATCAGATATATTCGAACGGGATTTTTTTATAAAAGTGTATGTGGAAAAAAGAGTTTTAGTTTTGGAAAACTGTGAAAGATGAATTCGTTCAGAATTTATTGGTACAACCCCTTTTTGTTGATTTTGGGTTTTTTGTAAAAAAAAAAAAATATGTTCAATATACTAGTAAAGATGTAGAGATTAATATGTATGAATTAAGGTAAGAATTTGATTATGAATCTAATATAACTAACGCAAAAATAATAAATTTAAAGAGATAAGAGAAGAATTTGGACCTTCTTTGAAGAGTGAGAGCTTGCCCTTGATTTTGGTTGAACTCCCTTGACGCTTGATATGAATATTGAATGAGATCTTTCCAAATTGGGTATGAAAGGGATGGGAATGTGAACTTGGATAAAATTTCACATAAGGGAACTTCGCTGATTGAAAAAATGTTGCTGAGATCAAGGATGTTGATGGATCTAAACTGTAGGTGTGCTTTGGAGTGAGCTCATGCCCACCTTTTTATAGGGTCAAGGGGATGCCGATCGACATAGCCCCGGTCATGCTAATTTGTAAGTGACCCAAGGCACACTATCAATAGGTGGGATTGAAGACCTAGCAAAATGGTAGTCTAGTGCAGATTTCCCTAGAAAAATGGTCGTAGAATGAAATCTGTTGATCCGAATCACGTACAGGGCATACCATTAAAAATTTAAGTCAGAGACCTTCAAGATCCATTGGTACCGTTCTCGGGTCTGGGAGTTGACTTCGGGTCAAATGTGGCTCGTAAGTGCACGTCGATCCTTTCGACGGGAGATCGTCGGACAAAAATGGATCGTTCGTCTGAATGGTAAGTCCGAATCGCGCACGGAGTGGACCTCTCTAAAGGTTAGGGCATGTACTCAAACATTCCAAAGAGTTTCGCTCACTTTGGATATTTGATCTTGGTTAATCGAGCCCCGGAAGCACCCAGTGACTTGTTAGAGTAAAATGTGTCATTCGTCCATGCCATAAGTTAGAATCGTGAACGAGGCAGACCGTTGGAAAGAAAATTCAGTGACCTTTGAAGATTCAATATGTCTCAATCGATTTTAAGAGTTGACTTTGGTCAAACGGAGTTCGGGAGCGCCCGGTGGCCTTTGAAATAATTTTCGGGGGAAAATGGATGTCCGCAAGGTTATGTCATTTTGCACATGGAGCGGACCCTTGGAAAGGGCATTTAGTTCCTTACAAAGATTCAAAGAGATTCTTCCCTAATGATAAGGTTGATCGAAGTCAAACAGGTCTCGGGAGCGCCCGATGGCCTTTAGATCGGTACTCAGAGTATGACATAGGGTTTATGATGAATTGGGGAGTTACTAGGGACCTAAGGAGAGAATTTGGGGTTTATATAATGTGGTGCCTATAGAGCCCCTTGATGGGTGATCTTGGATCAAGTGAGAGCCATTTAATACACACCACATGATGTTTTGGAAAGAGGTCGATGGGGATGGATTAGCCGAGGTCGATTCTGAGGACCTAAGGTGGGAGTGACCAATTCTAAGGGTCGATGTCAACTCTGACCTAGAAGAGGTGAGATGGCCAGTTCTGACCTAAATGAGGTGACGATTGAGGGCCGAGGTCAATTATTACCTACAAGAGGTGACGACCGATGAACGAGGTCAATTCTGACCTAAAAGAGGTGACGAACAGGGGTCGAGGGAAATTATGACCTGAAAAGGGTAAAGACCGGGGGTAGAGGTCAATTCTAACCTAAAAGAGGTGATGGCCATGGGCCGATGTCAATTATAACCTCAAAGAGGTGACGACCAGGTCTCGAGGTTAATTCTGACCTAAAAGAGTTTATGACTGGGGCCCGAGGTCAATTCTGACCTTAAAGAGGTGACGACCGAAGGCCAATGGTGAATTAAGACCTAAAAGAGGTGATGACTAAGGGACGAGGTCAATTCAGACCTAAAAGCAGTGACAATCGAGGGCTAAGGTCAATTTATACCTAAAAGAGGTGACGACCGGGGACCGAGGTCAATACTGACCTAAAATAGGTGACGATCGGGGTCCGAGGTCAATTCTGACCTAAAAGAGGTGACGACTAGGGGTAAAGGTCAATTCTGACCGACTTGGGGCCACGGTAAATTATGACCTAAAAGAGGTGACAATCGGGGGCTTAGGTCCATTCTGACCTAAAAGAGGTGACGGTCAAGGGCCGAGGTGACGATCGGGGGCTCGATCAATTCTGACCTAAAAGAGGTGACGATCGAGGGTCGAGGTCAATTTTGACCTAAAAGAGATGACTACTGAGGGCCCAAGTCAATTGTGACCTAAAAGAGGTGACGACCTGGGGTCGAGGTCAAATATGACCTAAAAGAGGATGACCAATACTATGGGTCAAAGCCGATTCCAAGGGCTTAAGTGGGGATGAAATTGGGAGGGTTCACTAGGGATATTTGTCATGAGGTTTCGTATCTGATTTAGGTTCCGCTGGGGAGGTGGTTTGGTTTTTCTTAGCTGGGGAAATTTCACTTGGAGACATCAATCGGTTTTGGGCATTCTGTTGGGGAAGTGAGAGTTTTGCTAGGGAAATAGGCGTTGAAAAAAGTTTTTCTTGGCGAAAAAGATTCTAAAACTCATTTGAATATTTCAGGAATTCTCCGAGAATTTTGTTGGATGCAGTTAGCCGGTGCTGCCTTGTTGGAATTCTCTGAGGAAATTTTAGGAATTCTAAACCTTGGCACCCTTTATTCTTCTTTGGATGAATTTAGTCGGTGCTACCGGAAAACTTTTACGGGAGGCACGTATCTTCTTGAGGTATCCTTTAATTTGCTCACTTTCCTTTATTCATTCTCATTTTCCTTACTTCCTGATTTCTGATCGCCAATCTTTGTCCTTTGTAGAAGGTTTTATGAGGTGATTGGGTTTAACACCCAACTAATTTCTTTGGAGGACGAGTTTGCTGGGGATTTATATCGGATGTACCGGTAGAGAAAGTCCAACCGATGATCAAAAAAGCCTTTTTCTCTAGCGACTATGCATTAGGTCTTGAATGGCCTGAGGAGCGAGCGGGTAGGTCCTTCTTATTTTTCTTCTGAACTTTTTCTTCATGATGATCCTTTTTTATATTAATCCTTATCTGATGGGGAATTTTGCAGGTCACCTTCTACCCTTGGGGGACAACTATCCAAGATACGGGGGCGACCGGGATGAATGCACAGATGCGGCATTTGTTGGTGAACGAGTTTGGCTACTCCTGGTATCTCAGGGAGAGGTTTTTTTGACTGATTGTGGAGGAGGAAGTTATGGCGCCATGGGCACATCCCCCAATGCACATGAGGCTCGTGCGAGAGATGGTAGATGATACGCAGATAATGGAACTATTGGGCGAGCCTTTCTCATCCTATACTAACACAACGGTGTCGTATGATTATATGAACTTTGTGTTTAGTTAGATTATGCCTCCCAGCATATATGATGGGAAACCTCTCCCCCAGCCAAGTTCGAGTAGACCGGTGGGATCTTCCCATAATGTAGGTGGTTCGTCGACATCCACTGCACCGACATCCTTAAAAGTTTCTTTTTTACGGTTGCACTCTCCTACTTACAATATTTGATGGGCTGATGGAGGGTTAGTGAACCTGCAACATCGCCCTAATGTGATGGATCCGAAGGATCTGAGCTTGATCGAGGAGGTCCTTCGTCCTAAGGTATACTTTTCATCTTTTTGCCTTTTGAATCTTTGATTTCTTTCTTGGTTTTCAATTGACTGATTCATTATTATTTTTTTCACAGCACATCCGGGTGTCGTCCACTTGGTTGAGGGATGTTTGGGACTGGATATCTTTGATGATTGCCCATATCCAGGATATGATTTCAGTGCCTTCTTGTTTGGTACCGTTTGCTTCTTCGAAATAGGGGTCTGGCTCAGGGAGTGGAGGTACACCGTCTCGCTAATAAGGAAAGAGAGTGCCCCGCAAGGAAGGAGGTTCCTAGAGAGAGAGAGAGAGAGAATGTAGGTGGAAGGAGTGTATGTGTGTATGTGTGTGTGTGTGTGTGTGTGTGTGTGAGAGAGAGAGAGAGAGAGAGAGAGAGAGAGAGAAATATGTGGGTGCGGGCTGAGTCTCATTGTTATTTCTTGTTTCCTGTAAAAACTAATGTAACACGATAATATATATCTCTGTAATGAATTTTTTGTTTTATTGCCTCAGTGTCTTAATGTGCATACTCTTTTCACTTTTCTGCTGAGACCACGAAAAACAAATGATTTTGAGAGAATTTATTTAAAACATGGTTAAATAAAGCAAAAGCATAAGGAAATTTTAGAATAAAAATTTATTTTTATTGAGTTTTCAATTTTTATAAAAAAGGGAAATCTCCCAAAGTAGGGGGTTGTCAATCGGCATACCCTTTGTCCGGCCTATCGGTATGTCGGTACAGTATAATCAATCTAAGGCTTTGATTGCACTTTCTTCAATGGGTTAGTACTTGGTGTGGTAGGTTTGATTTTTGCAGGATTCTTCGTCTTTGTTTGATACTTTCTAGGTATAAATAAGGGGTATGAGTGGAGTATTTCCTCACACCTCCACATTCCTTCCCCTTTGCAGTCTTTTGCTCACTATTTATTCATTCGCGATATGTCTCTCCCTGGTAGCATTGAATTTGCTAACTAACTCAAGACTTTGGATGCAATGTGTTCATACAATGTCGACTACGATGCTTTCTATATGCGTCGAGTCTCTTTAAGGCACAACCGGTCCATGAAAGTGGAACATGCTAATGGCAGCCATGGAATTCTGGTACCCTGAAGACCATGTGTTCCGTTTCAGTTTGGATGAGGTGCGTCTGACCTATGAGGAATTTTTTTCCATGCTGGGGATAAATCCTAGTGTTGCTGCAGCTATGCCTAAATTTTCCCGGTCCCCTAGAGAGGTGTTAGCAGGACTTATCCATATTTCGCCTTCAGCGGCTAGATCATTGATAGTGGGGGAATGATCTATCTTCCTATTGTGATGTATTATGTGCATATGCAAGGTGTTAGTGATGTTGGCTACACTGGAGCCGTCATCCTGGGCTTCGTTTCCAAATTGTTGATAGTGACTCGGGAGCTATTAGTGGATTCTCAACTCGCAGGCATTATTTTGTGGATGTTGTACCATCCCAATCCTGCGGCGGTAATACTGGCAGAGACTCTGAATGGTCTGGATGCCTGGCGGGAAGGACGTTTTGATTTTCTGAGGGGTAGCCCTATAATGTTATTTGTAGAGGGGGCTTGAAGCTCAGCTTGGCAACTCAAGCGTGGCATCTTGGTGAGGCAGCTCAGCGTGGCAGCTTGGGGAGGCAGCTCAGCGTGGAAACTCATACTTCAGCTTGTTGTGTTAATCATATTGTACCTTTGATTACATTCACTGTAAAGCTATAATGGTCGTAATGACATAACGATAATAATAATACAGTTTGGGTGAGGTCAAATGGTACTCATGAGAGACCAGGCATGGCAGGACCTGGGAGGGCTTTCATGCCCTATCGAATGACCTCACCATGGGAACTTTAGAGGGACTTGGTTTGGAGGATTGAGAAGTAAGGCACCGTTGGGGCTTGTCCTGACCATCTTAGATACACCTGGTAAAACACCGAAGGACCCTGACCGTGGAACCTCAAGCGGAGCAGCTTGGAGTTCCATCGGGCATTGAGTTATGGACCAAAGGACCCTCTACTTAATGTCACATCTACTGTGGGTGATGTCACTAGCCATCTAAACAATGTCAGACATGAACTTGAGTAAACCACCGTGGTATTTGGGGTTGTCAGGTAGTTGGTGAGCCACCTCTGCGACAACAACCCCCTGACACACAGTGGTTAGGTAAAAGGCATGTCTTGGCATTTAATGTTTATGACGTTGAGACAACTAGTGCATCCGGCATTTAATGTTGTGACATAAAGTATGAGGGATGTCTTTCATAGTCTTCAATGACTGAGTTGCCTCGGTGGTGGTGTGGGGGGCTATTTAAGGACCCCAACCACCTTTGAGGAAGGGATCCCCTCTTTGAGAATTGAAAAGAGTTATTGCAAACTAGAGAGTTCACTGACTCACCATTGTCATTTATTACAAAGATTTTAATACTTGACAGAGATTCTTGAGGGTGTTTTGTGTGTTTTTACTTGCCCGCCAGGGTGTATCTAGGGTGCTTACTTCCCTCTCCCTCTGGCTAAGCCACTTCTAAAGTCCATTATTATGACCTGAGTTATACACGAGAGTTTTGTGAGTTTAAGTTGAGTCTATCCTCATTGGGTTCATGTTTTATGTGTTCTATCATTAACCCTAAGCTTTAACCAACTCACTTATCGTTACCATACTCCATAAGGGGTCCATTTATAATCTAAAGTACCCTCTTACATTTGGCGACTATGCTGGGGAGGCATCCTTCTAGAGAAGGAGTATGGCGCAGGATAATGCTACTAGAAGACTCAATTTTGATGACATACAGCATAATGAAGAACAGGCTGCGAGGGAGCAGGAGGCCCTAAGAGATGGGGCTCCTCGAGTAGAGGTACCGTTGGCTCCAACAACGATAGGCGTCCCAGGGGCTGCACAACCTGCCACGAGCGCAGGGCTGGGACCTGCCCAGATGGCGCTCCTCATGAGCAAATTTTACGAGTTTTTGCAAACCCCAGTAGCTTCAACTATGCTGGGAGGATTGGAGACTAATGCCTTCGTAACACCAAGAGTGGCCCCAGGGGCCCCACCAGGGGCAGGCATTACAGGAGCGGTCCCAGCAAGTGTACCCTCTGTTGTGAATCCAACTGTGGGCGACTCAGGAGTTTCGACGGCCCAACCGATTACGTTCGCTCTGGTTGTAACGAGCGCTCAACCGTCTTCCCCGTCAACCGTCTGCCCCGTTGCAGGTGGCCCCAGTAGCCTCGCCCTTGGAAGAGATGAGAAAAGAGATGCTGAAGTTCATGCAGTCTTACTCGCAGGCTGTGGGGGAGGTGGCAGCGGTCTACGACGACTTCCGAACACCCTACCCCCAGGAGTACAACGACGAACCCTACCCGAAGGACTATATTCCCCCTACCTTTGAAAAATACTCAGGGAAGGGCGGGAACCCGAAGGAACACATTAAGCGTTTCGTTGAACACTTGGGGGGGCATTGCAATGACAAAAAGCTTAGGCTGAGGGAGTTTTCCAAATCCCTGACTGATAAAGCATACACTTGGTACTCTCACCTGCCACCCAATAGTGTCTCCACGTGGTAGGAGATGCATGTATTGTTTGTACGAAAGTTCTTCTTGGCAGAAGATGAGTTCACCTTAACCCAACTTGGCAGGGAGAGGCAAAGGCCTAGAGAGGAGGTAGTGGCCTACATCCGAAGGTTTAGGGAATGGTCCCTCGACGTGAGGGAAGAAACTAAGGAGGATAGGTTACTACAAATTTGTGCTGAGGGATTACTTCCTGAGTATATCTGTCACCTGATCAATGAGACACGCGAGGGAACATTTTTAGCATTCTTAAAGTCCGCAAGAAATATATCTTTGGTGGTACGACCTATCTCGGTAGTAGCTCCCATGATGTTCAGACAGCCGATACAACCCATCGGGGGAAGGTCTCAGGCCCCACGGGTGGGATATGTCGAGAGAGAGGATGGGGGCAAGGCCCAAAGGAAGGACAACAAAAGAAAGTTTTGAAGGGATAGAGAAGACCCACCACCGTTGCCTTGTACGGTGGAGGAGGCTGTGAGTTGCTATAACGCAATGGTACAAGGCGGAACGATTTACGAACCAAAAGGCGTCCCGGAGGAAGAACCCGACGCGGCAACCAGGGTCAATCCCAAATATTATTAGGTTCATCGAAAGGTCCAGCATCCAACAGAAAGCTGCTTCACGCTGCGAAGAATCATCGACAAGTACATGAAGGCGGGAACATTACAAATCCCCCCGCGGAACGTTAACAATAACCCGCTCCCGGCGCATGGGGCCAATGTTGTAATGGCCTATGATAAGGAGGCAGAGCGGGAGGGGGGAGGGGCAACAATGGAGTTCGATAAAGCACTGGAGTATTGCACTAGGGGAATGGATAACGTAGTTCTGGCGTATGATGAAGCAAGTTCTAGGGATGTAGAAGACGCCTATAGCGTTGAGGGAGAGGAAACGGACCCAGTCATAGAATATAGCGCAATTTCAAAATCTCCAAAGTTCACTTGGTTCTTCGACCAAGTGGTAATCCCAAAAGAAAGAAGAATGGAGATAACTCAGGCGATCTTGGATATTGTAAGAAGAAATGCAGTCCGCTCACTAAGATGAAGGGGACCCATGGCTAGGCTGGTAAAGAAGTTCCTATCAGAGGTAACGTTCAGTGATGCGGATAGAGCTGTAAGGTTCCCCCATAATAGGCCCCTGTATGTAACCGCCAGTATTAACGGGGTTAGCTTCGCCAGGACTCTTATGGACGGGGGTGCCTCCATCAACATTATGCCAATCAACTCCTTCCACGCGGCTAATATTCCGGAAGAAAGGTTGGTTGCCATGCCCTTGGTAATCTCGGGCTACGATAATCAATCTTCCAAATCCATTGGGTATGTAAACGTGGGGATACTGATGGGAAATCTGAGTTCCCATATCAAATTCCACGTAATAGAAAGCGCAACTTCCTATCATTTGTTAGTAGGGAGAGTATGGATGCACAACCATGGGATAGTTCCCTCAACATACCACCAATGTGCTAAGGCGAATATCAAGGGGACATAAGTAACTATTAGGGCAACTAAGAGGCCTTTCGCTATCGAAGAAGCACACTTGGTGGATGCAGCCTTTTATACAGAGCTCGAAGAGGACGTGCAAGTTCTAACGAGGAGAATGGAGGGAGCATGGGTCCCCTAAATTAGAGAAAGAATGGGACCTTTAAACGAGAGTGGAGAGGAGAAGAGGAGCGGGGAAGCATATCGTACGGTCCCTCGACCCCAGAACATTCCGAAGTAGCTCAAAGAAAATATGAGACCCAGGGCAGACCCAGGCGAGCATGAGGTCCAACGACAAAGCGTATTAAATCACTTTTCAGGGGAAAGAATCGCTGAGGCTTCCAGAGAAAGGAAGAGAAAGGCCGTGGTAACAGCTACCAACAGGCAATGCAAGAAGATTGTCACTGAAGAGGGAAAAGTGGTGTACCGCTTGTAACGGTGTGAACGGGCGGCCGAAAAGACTGACAATGAGGTTGACCCGATATACGAGTGATTTTTAGTGGATCAACGGGGGCAGTGCATGGTGATAGACAACTCTAGCATACAAGAGTTCGTAGAAGATGTCGCCGAAGAACCAGACTACATGACAGACCAACTAAGGCCCCAGGCACAAGAGTTGGAGAAACTACACCTAGCAGAAGAGGGGGAAGACCTAGGGCCTATCTTCATCTCGAAGGATCTTGTTAAGGAGAAACAAAAAGACTTGGTTGACCTGATTTGGGAATTCATAGATGTCTTCGCATGGAAGTACACAGAAATGGAAGGGCTGGATGAGGAAGTGAGCTGCCACAAGTTGAACGTGATCCCTTCGGCTATTCCAGTAAAGCAGGCAACAATAACGTACAAGCCAGAAATAGATTTAAAGATCAAAGAAGAGGTCCAACGCTTATTAGCAGCAGGGTTTATCAGGCCTATACAACATCCCCTCTGGCTATCCAGCATTGTGCCAGTAGGGAAGAAAGACAAAAACCAAATAAGGATCTGCGTGGATTTCAGAGACTTGAATAGGGCTTGCCCTAAGGATGAGTTTCCCCTACCCTCCATCGATAGTTTGATAGACGCCACGGCTGGTCATGAGATGTACAACTTCATGGATGGATATGTGGGATACAACCAGATCAAGATGCACCCTTCGGACGCAGAGAAAACAGCATTCAGAACGCCGTTGGGCAACTTCATGTACAAGGTAATGTCGTTTGGGCTCAAGAACGCCGGAGCTACGTACCAAAGAACGATGATGGCCATTTTTCATGACTTCTTCCACAAATTTGTGGAATTCTATGTGGACGACTTGGTCATCAAATCGAAGAAGGAAGAGTCCCATCTGAATGATTTAAGGAAGGTGTTTGCTCGGTGTAGGAGGTACAAGTTAAGGATGAACCCGTTGAAGTGTATCTTCGGGGTAACAAGCGGTAAGTTTTTAGGCTTCGTGGTTAATCGGCAAGGGGTACAGATGGATCAGGACAAACAGCGGGAATCCTGGAAATGCCATGTCCAAGAACGGCGAAGGAGCTGAAAAGTTTTCTCGGTAAAGTCTCCTACCTTAGGAGATTTGTGCCTGGATTGGCCGAAATAACACACCCACTGATGCAATTGCTACGAAGGAACACGAAATTCAGATGGGAATAGGTTCACCAGAAGTCCCTCGTTGGTCTGAAGAAGCTGCTCATATCACCACAAATCATGGTTCCTCCCCAGGCGGGAGCCCCATTGCAGCTATACCTCACATCCACCATGAGGTCCGTCGGAGCTCTGCTGGCACAAGAAGTAGACGAGCAAGAGCGGCCTGTTTACTACCTCAGCATAATTATACATGGGCCAGAAATTAGATATACTAGCTTAGAAAGGCATTGTTTAGCCCTGGTCTTTGTAGCCCAAAAACTTAGGCACTATATGTTGTCTTTTACCATTCATATTGTAACTAGATGTGACCCAATTAGGTATTTGCTCGCAAAGACTATATTGATTGGTAGGGAAGCTAGATGGTTCCTCATTCTCTCTTAATATGACTTAAAATGTGTAGTCCCTCGTACAATCAAAATCCAGGCGTATGCTGACCTATAGGCCATCTTCCCTTCAGGAACCTTCGAGCCACTTAGGGAAGACATTCCAGGAGATGATTTGCAGGCCAATTACCTGGATGCAACTGAGGAGGAATGGACGATGCAGTTCGATGGATCTTCGGCAGAAAAGAAGGGAGGAGGAGTGGTTGTTCTTTCAAAAGGGATGGAAGAGATTTGCCTTTCCTACAAACTAGATTTCCCCTGCTCTAATAACGAGGAAGAATACGAAGCGTTAGTACTAGGGCTTCTAGAGGCTCTTCGAAGAGGAATTCGCTCACTCTGCATTAAGGGTGACTCAAACTTAGTAATTCAGCTGGTGAACGGAGAATATGCGTTGAAACACATGAGCCTGGCGCCCTATAGAACAATCATTCAAAGGCTTATCAACCAGTTCCATCAGACCAAGATCAGGAGGCATCCCAGAACGATGAACCGCCATCCAGATGCCTATGCCACTATTGCCCAGAAGATGATAATGAAAACCAATGAGACCACAGTTGTGATCCAACGAAGAACAGCTCCTTCGGTAGTACAGTCAATACTGCCGATGGAGGAGGAGGTGGGCTGGAGAAGAGACATTAAGAAGCAACTGGAGTCTGGTGAGGGGGCGATGCGGCTAGGAGAGTTGGCCCAATATTTTACATGCCAGGGAAATCTCTACTTCATAAATACAGGAGGATGGTTGTCAAGATGCGTCATCCCCGAGGAGGCCGAGCAAATATTGAGGAAAACGCATGAGGAGCACTGCGAAACGACTGAGATAACTCTATATAGGAGAATTCAAAGGGAGGGGTATTTCTGGCCTAGAATGAAGCAGGATGTGGCAGAGCTACAATGGAAATGCAACAAGTGTCAGCTATTCTTCGAAGCAGCTGAGTGCCATTTTATTAAAACTCAAACGGACTAGAGGCAGCCCTACATCGACTTCATTCAGGAGGGGGTTGTCCCAACGGAGAAAATAGATGCAATGGGTCTAAGGCGAAGGGCTCCAAGGTTCTACGTCCAGGAGAGGCAGCTTTATCAAAAGGGGTACTTTAACAGGCCCTTGCGATGTATCACGAGGGAAGAAGCAGTGGAGGTCCTCAAATAAGCGCATGATCCAGCACATATAGGAGGTGCCAAGCTGTATGATCAGTTGATGACATTGGGGTATTATTGGCCAACAATGGAGAAAGACTCTGCTGAGTTTGTTCGAAAATGCAAGGCTTGCCAACTTCAAGGGAATATGATCCATGCCCCATCGACGGACTTGCACTCTCTATCAACGCCCTATCCATTTCATACTTGGGCGTTCGACCTAGTGGGGGCAATTCACCCCTCTTCGAGAGACAAGATATGGATACTAGTAGCAACAGAATGTTTCACAAAATGGGCCGAGGCAATACCACTCAAACGGGCAACGGCTGGGGTGGTAATCAACTTCATCAGAGAATACATCATTTGCTATTTTGGGATCCCAAAAGTAATTCTTTCAGATAATGGGACGCCCTTCGTCAATTCTGAAGTAACAATGCTCACGGACAAATACTCCATTGTTCATCACACTTCAACAGTGGCATACCCAAAGGGAAATGGTCAGGCCGAAGCAACTAACAAAACCCTGATTAATATTTTGGCCAAAATGATGGAAGACTTTCCAGGGGCGTGGGATGACAAAATACCAGTTGTCCTGTGGGCCTATCGAACAACCAAGCGAAAACCCACAGGATACACAACGTTCTCTCTTGTTTATGGCGTTGAGGCAATCCTCCTAGTAGAATTGGAAGTTCCCTCTGCTCGTTATGCCTTGAGAAGTAGCATGCTACCTAATAGTAGACATGTACAGCTGGAAGCGTTGGATGAGCACAGAGATAACTCGATGCAACACTTTTAAATGTATACGAAATAACTCTCCAGGGCATATGACAACTTGGTGAGACCAAGGAAGTTCGTGGAAGGAGACCTCGTATTAAAAGCGGCAGTAAAGCACATCAGGGGACTTCCTCTACCAAAGTTCGCAGCCAACTGGGAGGGACCTTACGTTGTGAAGGAAGCACATGACTCAGGTTATTGCTTAATTTCGAAGATAGAAGAAGACAAGACATTTAAGATTAACAATAAGTGGCTGAAGGTTTATCATGTGTAAAATAACCAAGTTTGAGCTGATGTTATATTGTTATAAATATACAAGTTTTGGGTGACATTTTTTTTAGAATAACGAATTGCAGAAACACAAAACTCTATAGCACACAACGGCAGTCACAACACATGAAGGGATTGAAAAGTATGCGTTCTTCATTCATAAATAATAGAGTATTACAAAATTTCCTTTGGAAGCTATTGCCCAAGAATTACATAGAGAAAAGAAGTAAAAGATCTGTATACAAGAAGTAACTACTCTATAAGAAAAGATAAATCCGAGGAAGAGAAAAAATCTCCAGGCAGGCCCGAAGAAGCTGCTGCGAAAGACCGTTGGGCGTTAATGGAAACCTCCAGCCTCATTTGCACTTGCGTACGTTCGATCAGGAGTCTCTCACGCTTCAGTTTGGCCAGGCACAAAGCTTCTTCGGCATCCTTCACCTCTTGGTCCACTGCTTCCAAAAGAGGGGCCAATGCGATCAACCTAGCCTCCTCAGCTTGCTGGTCCTCCTGGTTCTTGTGCAATACCTCCCTCTGGCCGATCAGTTGCTGGTTTTTCAAGGTCTTCAGATACGTAATAAGCCAGTCAAAACGGAAACCATCACGTCCCAACTCCTTCAGAAAACCTAGAAATTGGTTGAGAAGGGATCTGGTAACACTGGCAGTGGGGGTACTGGCAATTTCAGCAACAACGATCACCATGCCTTGCAGTCTGTGACTCATCACATGAATATTTGAGCGCAGGAAATCCGGTGTGAAGGTCTCAGGATGGCGATCCACCAATTGGTCAATCACCAGGCGATGGTTGACGGGCATTTGATGAGACTGCCAAAGCACTATGAGGCAGAACGAGTGAGGAGCTAGGTCAGGAAGAGGCAATTCGCACCCAGATTCGCTCTCGGCTGTAGCACCAGTCGTAGAACCTTGATCATCATGAATAGAATTTTCCGAAACATCAGGTTCTCGAAAGGGCGGGCCTACAGGTGAGAGAACTGGGGGCGAATTTTCCCGAGCAACCTGAAAAGAAAAAGCCCAAATAATGGAATTATGAATAATAAAATAAAAACTTAACAAGTGGTAAGTTGTTAAGTCACCATTATAAGGTGGAGTTTGCGAAAAAATCTTAACAAGTGTTTTCGTTGTTAAGTCACCGTTATAAGGTGGAGTTTACGAAAAATCTTAACAAGCGCTTTCGTTGTTAAGTCACCGTTATAAGGTGGAGTTTATGAAAAAAAACTTAATAAGTGTTTTCGTTGTTAAGTCACCGTTATAAGGTGGAGTTTACGAAAAATCTTAACAAGCGCTTTCGTTGTTAAGTCACCGTTATAAGGTGGAGTTTGTGAAAAAAAACTTAACAAGTGTTTTCGTTGTTAAGTCACCGTTATAAGGTGGAGTTTACGAAAAATCTTAACAAGCACTTTCGTTGTTAAGTCACCGTTATAAGGTGGAGTTTGTGGAAAAAACTTAACAAGTGTTATCGTTGTGAAGTCACCGTTATAAGGTGGAGTTTATGAAAAATATTAACAAGCGCTTTCGTTGTTAAGACACCGTTATAAGGTGGAGTTTGTGGGAAAAAAAAAACTTAACAAGTGTTTTCATTGTTAAGTCACCGTTATAAGGTGGGGTTTATGAAAAAACTTAACAAGTGTTTTCGTTGTTAAGTCACCGTTATAAGGGGGAGTTTAAGAACAATCTTATGAAAAATCATAAGATGGAGATTATGGAAAATCTTAACAAAAGATAGCAAGCAAAATATACCTCAGTCACAACGGGAGCATTTGAGGCAGCCACTGGGACAGGAACCGTTGGGGGAGCGATTATTACCCCAGATGCCTTAACAAGGTCCCTGGACGCAGAAGCCTCCACGCTTGTCCAAACCTGATCACCCGTATAGGGCATAAGGGCCAGCATATTGGGTTCATCGTGAGAAGACACTGACCCCTCAAATAAAGCCACATCAGGAGGGGGTGTAAACACACCAACCTGGGCCCTCACTACAGGAGTTGGTACAAGATCAGGAGAAAACTGTGCACAAAGCCAAGTGTTAGAAAAGAAGAATGGGCACAGAAAATATGAAGGAATAGCTCGACGTGTTACTTACCTCAGTTATGGTGCTAAACAAAGGAATGACAGTCGGGGGTTTCATCAGCATCGTTGGAAGAAGAATGCTCGCCAACAACGAGGGCATTTCAACCTGGGGTACCCAAAACATATCACAATTCAGAAAGCAAAATAAGAAAAGAGTATGACCGAAAGGACTACAACAAATAAATTATAAAGAACATCATACCTCGGGATCACTCTCCTCAACAAGTACAATGGGCAGAGGAACCTCAGGTGAGGCTTGTGAATCAGAAGGGACCAAGGATGTTATCTCAGGATGTGCCACTTCGGGCAGGGTTACCACTTCAGGCGAGGAATCACTCGTATGATCAACTTCATCACCTCCCACAATGACTTCCCTCGCACGTTGGCTGACCCCACGACGAGAATACGTAAGCCCTGTCATGGGGGAACGGGGAGGAGTCATATCGGTATGAGATGCACCGAAGCGTCCCCCCACAAAAGGGCTCACGGGAGGACTGGAAGGGTCTGGTCTTTCTATTTCAACTCCCTGCAAAATAATTGTCAAAAAAAGGGGGGAGGGATAAATATACACACAAGTAAAGACATTCGTCCTCAAGCAAAAAGGAGATAATAATTAAGTCAGTCATACATACCTCCGATTCAGAAGGAGAACGAGAAAACACGACCACGGGCGAAGAGGGAGGAGTAGCAGCAACTGATGGGGCAGGGGTGGATTGCACCTCAGGGGTCAAGTGTACTTCAGGAGTCTGTTTCTTTTGGGACTTGGTGCCCAGAGTCTTCTTCCTCGAGCTAGCTGCACTAATGCTGACCCCTTGAGGAACCCTGGAACTCTTCCTCTTTTTAGTCGTTGGCTCTGAAGGATCCACCACCACCGTGGGGAAAGCAACGGAGGTAGGGACAACGACTGCATGCCGTTGATACTCAGCATTATTCGGTCCAGTTCTTCCTGGGCCTCCCTCCTCACACGCTCAGCCATCTCAGTAGGCATGGGAGGAGGAACGGAGGCTATGGGAAGAGCTTCCACGGGAGTTTGGGGCTTCTGGGACTTCGATTTTGATTTTGATGTCCCACTCTTGGCCGTTCTTGCCTTCTTGGCAGGTGGTGGAGAAGCCCCCACGTCGGTAGTAATTACAGTAGAGGGGGCAGCCTTCTTCGCAGCAGCAGTTTTGGACTTTAGCGTGGCAACTGGGACCATGGCACAAAGTGGGGGAAGCTCGTTGGAAGGTGCTTTGTGGGTTGAACTTAGAGGGAATTCTATCCCAAGTACAAAGTTGCCTTTTATCCCTAACTCCAGGGCAGAAAATGAAGAAACGGGAGGATACACAGGCTCTCCCTCAACAAACTCAGCAATTTCAGCTAGTTGCTTCGGTCAATACTTGGTGGCAAACAGAGGGGTCACATCCCCATGCCTGGTAATACTGGGAATGGTGACATGCCCAGCCATTGTTGAAGATATCCCCCACGCAGCAGTCTAAGAAAACAAGGAGCATGCCTCGCCAAAGGAGACTTTGGGGTTTGATGATTGGAAAACTGGACAAGGCACCCCCTGGTCAAACCCAAATTGACGCCTGCATCGGTTGGGATTATAATGCTCGCTCGTGTATCCCCACTCGGTGTAGGAGGGTAGATATCCAGGAGAAAGCAGAAGAACCACGGCAAGCGAGGGATCCTCAATGTCAGGAGAAGGGTCCTGTATCAATCTGACATCATGATGAAAAAATTTACAAGTATGAAAAAAGGCCTCTTCTTAATAGGGCCTCATAACGAAACTCTCAAAACGATCAATCACTGAAATCAACTCCTTTCAGCTTTGCCTCTTATGATAAATGAAGGACCGAGGAGGAAAAATTGTTTCAGCCGAAGGAGGACTGTTGGGGTTGGCCGCTACGGCAGGAAAGAGGAAGTAGAGAAAGCTAGTCAGAAGCACACTGTTGGCAAAATTGGCCAAGTTATAACGGCCAATGGAGCGTTCCATGTCAAATAAAGTCGTGTCCAACCAGGTGTACAGGGATCCCAAGGCAATTGCAGCCAGGGGAAGCTTTATGCCTCGAGCTAAGCGAAGGGACAGGTTGATGAGGTCTCTTCAGGGCTGATAGTTGGTCTTGCCCGTTAAAAAGAAACGGGACAAAATCACAAGAATGTAAGCAGGAAGCTCCAACGGCGTACCTTGACCAGGGGAAGTTGATGAAGAACTGCCTTCACTAGAACTCTGGAAGAAATAATTGATCAAGGGAGAAAAAGTAGCTTTGTTGGAAGAACCGATGCAGCTTCGGCATATACGATCCAACTCCAAACGATCCGCAGTCTCTTGAGCATCAAGAGCTTCATCGGTGTAAGGCTCATGGCCTGTTGCATCAAGGCCCAGGAGCTCACACACATCCTCCAGAGTTATGGTAAACTCACCCCAGGCAGTAATGAATGTATGAGTATCCACGTTCCAGCGAGAGACCTGTATAGGCAAGGAAGCGTTGTTCTTTGATAGAGTAAACTCACCAAACCACCTTGCCCATTGCAGCCCAATCTTAGTAAGGACATCAGTATAGGAACTCTGCATGTGAGAGTTCCAGGCAGCAAAGTGCGCGGGGAATCCCCCGGGTGCTTCAAAATCAATATGGGACCATGGGAAGTCCCCTCGCTCTAAGCGAAATCTGAGAGTTCCTTCTGGGGGCAGAAATCCCCACTTAGACACCTCTTCGTCCTCATCACCCAACAAGAGGGCGTCAAACTTAGAGGAAAAGCAGACAGCCTTACGGGCAATAGCAAAGCCATCACCCTCCCCAAAAATGGGAGAGCGACGATAAAATCTCAGCTGTTCTTGGCGAGCAGCACCTAGGGCTAAGGCAGCAGTGGTGGTGGCAGACGGAACACTGGTGGTGGAAATGGTGGGGTTGCTTGAAGATGCCATGACAAACAGTGAAGATGTAACAAAGAAAGCTTCGAGAGAAAAGGTATTGAGAGCAACAATGGAGACGGACGATTACAAATGGTGGTATAGCTCTTGCAACAATGGAGTCTCTCTCTCTCTCTCTTTCTAAAAAAGAAGCGACAGTCTGATGAAGAAGATAATAACGAAGTAAGGAAATAAGCAAAGAAGAAGGAAGAAGTGGAAAGAGACCCCTGAGGCCCACGTGTTTAAGGTTCAAAGTATTTTGAATATGGCTGTTGAGACTTTCGAGTTTAGCATTTAGATTTCCCCACCCTCGCACGTGCACCGCCGCCTGTAATCATTTCACATGAACACGCGGCACTTCGGGAATTGCTGTGACAGTTGAAAAGACACCGCACGTCATTAATGAAATGACGCATAGAGAACAGGAAGCGTTGCCTTCTTCAGCAAGCTTGAGTTTTTGGCGCCAATCTTTTTGTCAGACTTATCTAACAAGGCCCCAACGAAGAAGATGTTCCAACGGTTACACAAAGAAAAATCCATCAAGTTGAGTCATTTCGTGCAGACATTTCTTGTCCCAACAAATCTCTCCACGAGGGGGAAAATGTAGAGGGGGCTTGAAGCTCAGCGTGGCAACTCAAGCGTGGCATCTTGGTGAGGCAGCTCAGCGTGGCAGCTTGGGGAGGCAGCTCAGCGTGGAAACTCAAGCGTGGCATCTTGGTGAGGCATCTCAGCATGGCAGCTTGGGGTGGCAACTCAAGTGTGGCATCTTGGTGAGGCAGCTCAGCGTGGCAGCTTGGGGAGGCAGCTCAGTGTGGCAACTCATACTTCAGCTTGTTATGTTAATCATATTGTACCTTTTATTACATTCACTGTAAAGATATAACGGTTGTAATGACATAACGATAATAATAATACAGTTTGGGTGAGGTCAAACGGTACTCACGAGAGACCAGGCATGGCAGGACCTGGGAGGGCTTTCATGCCCTATCGAATGACCTCACCATGGGAACTTTAGAGGGACTTGGTTTGGATGATTGAGAAGTAAGGCACCGTTGGGGCTTGTCCTAACCATCTTAGATACACCTGGTAAAACACCGAAGGACCCTAACCGTGGAACCTCAAGCGGAGCAGCTTGGAGTTCCATCGGGCATTGAGTTATGGACCAAACGACCCTCTACTTAATGTCACATCTACTGTGGGTGATGTCACTAGCCATCTAAACAATGCCAAACATGCACTTGAGTAAACCACCGTGGTATTTGAGGTTGTCAGGCAGTTGGTGAGCCACCACTGCGACAACAACCCCCTGACACACAGTGGTTAGGCAAAAGGCATGTCTTGGCATTTAATGTTTATGACGTTGAGACAACTAGTGCATCAGGCATTTAATGTTGTGACATAAAGTATGAGGGATGTATTTCATAGTCTTTAATGACTGAGTTGCCTCGGGGGTGGTGTGGGGGGCTATTTAAGGACCCCAACCACCTTTGAGGAAGAGATCCCCTCTTTTAGAATTGAAAAGAGTTATTGCAAACTAGAGAGTTCACTGACTCACCATTGTCATTTATTACGAAGCTTATAATACTTGACAAAGATTCTTGAGGGTGTTTTGTGTGTTTTTACTTGCCCGCCAGGGTGTATCTAGGGTGATTACTTCCCTCTCCCTCTGGCTAAGCCACTTCTAAAGTCCATTATTATGACCTGAGTTATACACGAGAGTTTTGTGAGTTTAAGTTGAGTCTGTTCTCATTGGGTTCATGTTTATGTGTTCTATCATTAACCCTAAGCTTTAACCAACTGACTTATCGTTACCATACTCAATAGGGGGTCAAGCCTCCATTTATAATCTAAAGTACCCTCTTACAATATTCATGTGGCAGTCAGATAGATTCTGTATGGTAGTCCCACCTGATGATCCCTTATCGATCGTACCAAACATCTTTTCATACCACTTCATCAGCATAGGCCTGGATATTGAAACCTAGGAGAACTGGTTTGTAGAGCATGAGGATCGAGGCTTGCGTTGGTCAGTGCCTTGGTGGGGGGAACTAATGCCTATTCTAGAACTGAGGGAGTACTAGTATGTTAAATTGGTTGGCCTCAGGCAGACCTCTTTCTACTTTTCTTAGCAAATCTTATGTCAATTTGGCTGGGAACAGATTGTGCCACTACGGACACTGGATTTCTTCCCAGTGAAGGACCTGACAGAGAGAATGAGCATGAGGCTTGGCTCTTTGTGGGAGAATAATAGACCATCATCTTGTCCTTTACAGTCTATTGGGCGGGTCTAGCATGTCTCAGGGGACTACATGAAGTGGTTATGGATCAGGGTAGTTGCGAAGATGCTGGCTATAGAGTCCGATCAATAGTGGTTCGTGACTTTTGATACCTATGGAGGGAGGCGTCGTGGTTTTCCATAGGCTGGTTTGAGATTATCGTGATATGGAGCATCAGCGGCATTCCATTCAGGCAGGGGAAGTTTGGGGGCCCCATGATACGAATAATGATGATGGGTTTGGCTCTTCTGGCAGTTGCGAGTAGGGCTCCCTGGGAAGTTAATTTGTGAAGCTTTTGATATGGTGTTCGGTAATGTATCTGGTTATTTTGGTTGTGTTGTGTGGGAATAATTTTAGAAGATTTTGATATGGTGTTCGGTAGTGTATCCTTGACTCTCTAATTAAATTATCCGACTATTCAGTGATGGTACCCTTGTATGTGGTAAAGAGTTTTCAATCTCCTCTCGTCCAAGAGTGACATCTCATCAAGACGGCTCTGATGACAATCTTCTTCGCTGACTTTGCTTTCCAGCATAATACGAAGTAAAGGAATTTCTAGCAGCAAGGGTAGGACTGCTTCCATGTTGTAAACCAGAGAGTAAGGAGTGTGTAATACCCCGTACTTTTAAAGATATTTAAATTACAAATGTGGGCATAATTTGGTAAATTGACGAATTCCTGTGAATAGCAATTTTGGAATTTATGAGTCAAATTAAATAAATTTAATGTTATAAAGTGAATAGTAAATATTAGTTTTCAAGTGTCGGACTAATATTTACATGGATTATATTTTCTTACGAGACTAAGTATATGAGTGGATTATTTTTAATTACATGTCGCAAGTTGGGTAAAGCGACAGAGGAAATATTTTAAATGGAAAAATACGTGTATTGAACGTGTTGGGTCAAAATAGTGAATTTTAGTTAAGTGACTCGGATGGAAATTTTGACTGCGCCACTGGGTTCGGAATGACCAAGATAGTCAAAATAGAGTACCCGGGGGTAGTATTTGGATTCCGGGCATTTTTTGGACTAGTAGGGACTCGTAAATGAGTACACGAGTCATTTAACAATTGGGTATACACCCAATTTCGGGTTTAATAAGAGAAAACCCTCATTTTTGCCCCAAAATCAGATCTAAGAGAGAGAAAGAGAAGAGAGAAGGGAGAGAAGAAGAAGAATAAGAAGAAGAGAAGAGAAGAAGGGATAAGAAGAGATTTTCGGCCAAAATTCGTGAATTCGACTTGAGGTCGTCGGATTTAATCCACGAGGCAAGTGTTTACTTTCTTTATAAATTTAGTGTATTTATTTCTCGTATTATAGTTGATGTGTAAAACTATAAAGATTTTTGGGATGAGTTTTCATGAATCAAAATGGGTTTTTCGGAAGATTAACGAGTAAAACCCGAATAATATCAAATTTGAGAAATTTATGAATTAATTGAAATTAATTGTTGAATCTGGATTCTAGGATGATTATAACCCTTTCTATGAGTGTATTTATGATTGATTGAGGTTGTATGATGATGGGTGAGAAAATAAAAACCTCGGAGGTGTATTAATGCAAGTGTTTAATATTAATGAAAGTTGTGGATATTTTCGATACGGTCGCGTGAGAGCCAACTGCGTATTTTTTTGATTTTCCTACGAATTGTTATGATTTTTACAAGATGGTAGTTCCAGGGTGAAACCACCAACATGGAAATGCACTCGGGAATTTGAAAAAAAAATAAAGGCTAAAATTCTTTGGAGATAAATATTTGGGGTTCCTAAAAATAGTGTGGGTACTTCTAAATATTTTTTTTAGTAAGGTGTGTATCTTGGGTTAGATGAAAGTAAACCCCAAAATTTACCCAAATAGGGGTGGTTGGGAGGAGTAACACTCGAGGTGATGTTTAGGTGGGCAAAATTTTATATAAGTAATTGTACGCATAGAAAACACACTTATATGCGAATTTTGATTGAGTAAAATCCTATGAGGTGATGAGGATGAAATTTAGGATACGGGCTAAAGAGAATTGAGCAGTCATCCGATACGTCTATTTATGACAATTATTATAGGTAACTGGAATGCCTATCGTTATTTATGGGACGAATAAATATATCGGTGTTGTTGGTATTGTCATCGTGCGGTGAGAAAATCTCGGAAATAATATATTGAGGATTAGTCAAAATTGAAAAATGCGTAGGATATTCGAGAGATAAATATACTACGTAGGAAATTTATTATACGGGTTGTGCGTATGCCCGAATGTTATTATATACGTGGGTTAAATAATTACTGATGGGGAATTATGTATAGGTGAGAGAAATACCTATAATTATAATATGGTTGTGTGAATACCAAGTTGATGATATATTTATATAGGTGGAATGTGTACCTCTATGTATAGGTGAGACATACCTACCATACTTGCTATCACGGGAGGTTGGTGTTCGTGTGAGGACAATCTTATCAAGTATTGCCTTTGGGGGGATTTTAGATTTGGTACCTCAAGAACATAGGACTATGAAGGGCTTATTTGTGAGTCGATAAGTCTGCTGACTTTAGGAGCGTAGGTATGTGCGCGACCCATGGGTATGTGAACTATAATCGCCTCCAATATGTGTGATTTGTGTTGATATGGTTCCTGAGTGATGCGGAACGCGTGATCCTTATGTACGTGATGTACAAGGATTTGATAGCAGAGTATGAGTGTACCGCAGCTGAGCCTAGGGGTGCCATATATGTATATATATGTATTGTGATTAACATATATGTGTACTTGAGATAATCCACGGATGCTTAGTAAATGATAATGACTAAGCCACTTATATTATAGTTTAGTGGATGATTAATAAACTTGTTGCGTATAGTATATTGTTTATATATATGAGATGAGATATCATATAACCTAACCTTGTATATAGTGAAAAGAATGAATAAAGTGTGATATTATTTCCGGTAAATGAATATCAGGATTTATATGAATATGAATCTTGTGTTCTAATGAGAACTATTAATAAATACGGGACGGTATAAATATGGTATGTACTGAAGGCCTAATGGATCCCGATGATCAACATTGTCACGTAGTAGTGTATTGGGGGGATTTCTTGTTTGGAATTATCTTCGCGAGACACCCCACGCACGAACGTAACGTAATATTGGAAATGGGGAGAAGTTTAGTCCTTAGTACTCGAATTGATGAGGATTATTAGAAGGTGGGTAATTACATTAGTTAGGCGGGGTATCTTAACTAGGTTGTTTAAAAAGGTATGCGATAGTTGTGCACTGTTAGAAGAGGGGTGAGGTGAATCTCATGTGAGAGCGATACCAGTTTAAATATGAGAAATAACATATTTTTTTAAATATGGATTTTAATGCACTTGCTAAAATATTTTCAAAACTCGGGCTCTGACCCGTTTCTCTATTTTCCCCTCTCTTGTTATATCTATATATATATATATAGGTGTCCGGACACAGGGACGCCTAGATGATAATTCTTTCGAGTCAGACGTTTGTTGCAGCAGCTGTGGAGGTTTATATTAGACGCTTCTATCATTGAGATCTAGAAAGGAGGTATTGTAGAAACATTCGGGCTTATGGCCCAACTGTACTCATTTATTCTTTTATCACCTTTTAGTGCGGCATTCGATTTGGTTGTATTATTGTACCGAGTGTTCGTTTATTTTATTTTATTTCATTTTAGTTGTTGCATATAAATTGTTGTAATTGTTTTATTTGAATTGTTTGGTTAAAAAGATTAGTTAATTACAAAAATTTGACGCCGGCCTAATAGGATATTAGTAAATAAATTGGTTTTTGCCAGTGATGCTAAGAATGAACCATATGAGACTCCTACTTTAATTTGATATAGGAGTGATCACCCGGTATTTTATTAGGCCGGGTGTCACAGGTGGTATCAGAGCATCAGGTTCTAGTATCCTTAGGAATCTGTGCTAACGTACTACCCTTTCAGCGTTGCTTTTGATTTGATATAGAGCCTTATGATTGGGATTGTTGATATCCTCTTGTGAGATTTCGTTCTCCTGCCATTATGTAAGATTATAGTAAATCTTTTGCGCGCTCGTTCGGGATTCGGGTGCTGATCGACGAAAGGCGACCATGGAAGTCCATTTTGAGGGCAGCAGGAGGCGGGGCTTAGTTAGAGCTATAAGTTGAAGTTGGAAATGAGGATCGCGGTAAAGGTCATTTTCCTTGCGGCATTGTCATTGATTGCTGTAATGACTACTATAGAATAGTAATTATAATTATCTATGCACCGCTATAATAGAGAATGATGCTAAACTTGAATTACCCAGTGAAGTTAGATGGGGAAAAAGCTTAAGAGGTCTTTGATGAGGACCGTGCGTTGAAGTTGAGCTAGGCGGAAATGGTGTAATTTCATTTCTAGGAAGTCGAAGGCTCGGAAGCTTTGGCTTAGAGTTGGGTATGGAAATACCCATATGTGAAAATTTGAGGAAATTTTTTTCACTCGTTGGAGAAATGTGAAATGGGGGGAACGATTGTCACCATATTTAGAGGTGCATAATATTTTGCTCATAAATTAATCTTACAGATGGTTTTAAACTGAAAATTCCCTTGATTTAGAATAAAGTGAATGCAGTTTCTAGGTTATTCACATAAGAATCGGTCAGAGATCGACGGTGAATAAAAAGTGACATGGTTAAGTGAACGTAGTACCAGAGTAAGGTAGGTACAATGGAGAATGAGGATTCTCGAGTGGAATAATAGACTCACTAGTAAATTGGACTTACGTACAGTGAGTTATGGTTGTTTTAGTGCAAGATGTGAAATCTGCAATAATAAAAATTAAAGTTGTGAGACTTCGTGATTTTTAAGAGTCTAATGGGATAAATACTCTTTGGATTTGAATTGGAATTTCGAATATAATTGGGATACGAGCTAGTTGTGATAAGCTTAATATTTATTTATATTATAAGTAAGTGATTACTTATGGGGTTAAATTGAATATGTATATTCGGGATATACGGGCTAATGTTACGAGAGATATACACAATTAGCCGGATTATATTGTATATATATACGAGCATAGTGAGACGTATATATATGATATGTTTAAATATATTTTTATGTGATTGGTATATTTGTATGAAACATACCCCTCTAGTGCTATCATGGGAAGTTATGCATTTTGCGTGAGGCCCCTGGCTTGAGGAGCAGGGAGCGTATAACCCCAGGTCATAGTGTCCATTTTATATTGTGTGATTTTTATTAGGAATGAGACATAGTGGGTATGTTTCGTTCTCATTTCCAAGGAGGAACTATGATCGCTTCCCATTCATTGTGATTTGGTTTTTACCAAGTCGGTGTGATAGTCCGACCACTGGTACCCAGGATGATGTGTGAGTAATTTCCTGGAAGATGATAGCATTGAGAGACTGCATCCATTGAGTTATAGCTCTGAGGGATGGTTATTATACATATATAGTGTGTGATATATAAGTATGGATATACTTGACGTGTATAGTATATTGTATATATATTTATATGAGATGTGAAACATATATATACGGGCATAATAAAGAATGGAATGCGAGATAAATTCTGGATGATCCCGCCTTTATCATATGCTTAGATGGAACTCCGATGAAGAAGTGTTTCATTGCCACGATTTTAGTGCATGGGGACCTTATAGATATAATTTAAGGTATACATGATTTATTGTTGAGCTGTGAGTTTAAGCTCATTGTTGTTTGCGGTAAGGACTTAGTGTTAGTACAAGCGCTTAGTGGTGTGGCTCCTAGAAAGAATTAAGAGTTTTGACCACATTTGTCGATAGGAGAGATGGGATTATCCGAGTGGCATATTTGAACTAGCGGACCATCACGACCGACAAAGTTAACTAATAGTGTATAGGAGGGGTTCCTTGTTTGGATTTCTTTTGCGAGACGCTCCACGCATGAACCTTAACGACGTCAGGAGTGGAGAGATGTTATAGAATGCAAGGATGCTGGTTTTTATGATAAGTCACCTAGTGTAGAGAAAACACTATAGAGTGAGAGCCGTTTGATGACTGTATAATTATATAGAGATATAAGTGCTACGGAGAATCACTGAAAATTATTCTCTCATCGTAAGTATGTGGGTGAGTTAAGGTGAAGGAAATCGATTTGAGACGTATATTCAGGCCTTGAATAGAAGGAAAATTAAGAGAAAATACATTTTGGGTATAATGTTCGTAGCTCTTTTCCAGAGAGTAGGCGCCCGATTAATTAGATTTTCCATTTCATTAAGATGGAAGGATGTAGTGGTAGAAGTACGTTGGTAGGTTAACGAGGTAAGATTTAGAACATCTCGTTGGTATCCCTTGGATCGTTATATCTCGATGATCGATGATACGAGGGAGTAGTGTAACGGGAGCGTTCCTTGTTTGGATTTCTCTTTGCGAGACATCCCACGCATGAAACCTAGCAAATGTCGAAAGTTGAGAGAGGTCTTGGTCACTAGGGATATTGCTGGGATAATACTCATTTTACGTGTGTGGGAAACACCTTGATCTTAAGACTACCACGAAATAAGGCCAGTTGGACTAGTGGCGCTGATATAGGAAAATTGTTGTGAGTTAACCACAAGAATATCGATGGGATAATTTTAAGAAGGATTGAATTTCCAGGTATCGAGAGAATTAAATTTTGAATTATTCGAGTTAAGGGATACCCAGGTGTTAGAACCAAGCCAATGAAATGAGGCCCGTTATTTAGAGTGAGTGTGATGTATCAAAACTTTTGCAATGGTGGTGCATATATGCACAGATGATAGGGGACATGGGTACCCTGATTAGTAAATCCCAAAAATGTCCGAGATGGAAAGATGTGAAAATAAATATGTATAATATATGCCTGAAGGGCGGCTATAAACAAGGTTAAACGGTATATCGTATTGAATGTCGTGCAAGAATGATAATAATGCAAACTTTTATGTGCAACAAGAGCTAACACACCCGAGATGGGATTGAAAGGCTGTGGAAAGTCATTTAAAAAGGTACCTCTGAATGAAAAGGTTACCCAATTTTTTATGAGAAAGTAGAGCGGAGTCTTACCCAAGCAAGTATTGAAGAGTGGCTTGCGTGTGACTGTATGGTTAGCATACTCCAAGTAAAGAAGGAGTGTATGTAGTTCCAAATTCTGAAAAAGTATATGAGAGTTAATACTTTCATTATTCGGTATATGGAATATACCTTGTAGATTACGAGAGAGATAGTAATCTAAATATTTATATAATACCTAGCGATAAGAATAAAATACGTATGAGAAGTGTATGATTAGGTTGGGAATATGCCTATGAATCTTAATAAGATGTGTGTATGCCTATTATGTGATATTATTATTAAGAGCACTAATGGGTGATAACCCGGGGGTGCAAGAACATTATTGATTAAGTGCGCTAATGGGTGTTAACACGGGGGTGAAGGATTAATATATATATGTATAGGGATGATGTGACTATATGTGTATATATATGGATTTGTGAATATTTCTACTGTGTGAGACTAGTAGATATGGTATTAATAATAAATACTTTGCGCTAAGGGGTCTTAACAAAAAGGGTGCAAGACTAGTGTAAATATATAGAGATGATGAGACTATATATATGAGCATACGCCTTGAGATGGGTGGAATATAGTGAGAGACTATTATGTTAGGCTATATCTAAATTTGGTTCAGCTAGGACGTAATGTATATACCGATCATAGAGTAGTGGCGCAGGCTATATCTGAATTTCGAGGACGAAATTTTGTTGTAAGGGGGGAATCATGTAATACCCCGTACTTTTAAAGATATTTAAATTATAAAGGTGGGCGTAATTTGGTAAATTGAGGATTTTCTGTGAATAGCAATTTTGGAATTTATGAGTGAAATTAAATAAATTTAATGTTATAAAGTGAATAGTAAATATTAGTTTTCAAGTGTCGGACTAATATTTGCATGGATTATATTTTCTTGCGAGACTAAGTATATGGGTGGATTATTTTTAATTACATGTCGCAAGTTGGGTAAAGCGACAAAGGAAATATTTTAAATGGAAAAATACGTGCATTGAACATGTTGGGTCAAAATAGTGAATTTTAGTTAAGTGACTCGGATGGAAATTTTGAATGCGCCATTAGGTTCGAAATGGTCAAGATAGTCGAAATAGAGTACCCGGGGGTAGTATTTGGGTTCCAGGCATTTTTGGACTAGTAGGGAATCGTAAATGAGTACACGAGTCATTTAACAATTGGGTATATACCCAATTTCGGGTTTAATAAGAGAAAACCCTCATTTTTGCCCCAAAATCAGATCTAAGAGAGAGAAAGAGAAGAGAGAAGAAGAAGAAGAAGAAGAAGAAGAAGAAGAAGAAGAAGAAGAAGAAGAGAAGAGAAGAAGGGACGTGAAGAGATTTTCGGCCAAAATCCGCGAGATTCGACTCGGGGTTGTCGGATTTTATCTACGAGGCAAGTGTTTACTTTCTTTATTAATTTAGTGTGTTTATTTCTCATATTATAGTTGGTGTGTAAAACTATAAAGATTTTTGGGATGAGTTTGCATGAATCAAAATGGGTTTTTCGGAAGATTAACGAGTAAAACCCGAATAATATCAAATTTGAGAAATTTAGGAATTAATTGAAATTAATTGTTGAATATGGATTCTAGGATGATTAGAACCCTTTTATGAGTGTATTTATGATTGATTGAGGTTATATGATGATGGATGAGAAAATAAAAACCTCGGAGCTTTATTAATGGAAGTTTGGAATTTTGGAGAAGATGATGAATAGTAACGTCATAGCTTGCAGGATATATTCGGACAGGAAGAGCGCAAATTCAGCTCTCAATCAAAGCATGAAAGTTGTATATATTTTTCATACGGTCGCGTGGGCACTGACCGCGTATTTTTCGGATTTTTCTACGAATTGTTATGATTTTTACAAGATGGAAGTTCCGGGGTGAAACCACCAACTCGGAAATGCACTCGGAAATTTGAAAAAAAAATAAATAAAGGCTAAAATTCTTTGGAGATAAATAATTGGGGTTCCTAAAAATAGTGTGGGGACTTCTAAATATTTTTTTTAGTAAGGTGTATATCTTGGGTTAGATGAAAGTAAACCCCAAAATTTACCCAAGTAGGGGTGTTTGGGAGGAGTAACACTCGAGGTGATGTTTAGGTGGGCAAAATTTTATATAAGTAATTGTACGCGTAGAAAACACACTAATATGCCAATTTTGATTGAGTAAAATCCTATGATGTGACTATGATGAAATTTAGGATACGGGCTAAAGAGAATTGAGCAGTCATCTGATACGTCTATTTATGACAATTATTATAGGTGAGAGGAATGCCTATCGTTATTTATGGGATGAATAAATATATCGGTGTTGTTGGTATTGTCATCGTGCGGTGAGAAAAGCTCGGAAATAATATATCGAGAATTAGTCAGAATTGAAAAATGCGTAGGATATTCGAGAGATAACTATACTACGTAGGAAATTTATTATACGGGTTGTGCGTATGCCCGAATGTTATTATATACGTGGGTTAAATAATTACCTATGGAGAATTATGTATAGGTGAGAGAAATACCTATAATTATAATATGGTTGTGTGAATACCAAGTTGTTGATATATTTATATAGGTGGAATGTGTACCTATATGATAATTTATTATGTGTATGACATACCTACCATACTTGCTATCACGGGAGGTTGGCATTCGTGTGAGGACAATCTTATCATTTTTTGCCTTCGGGGGAATTTTAGATTTGGTACCTCAAGAACGTAGGACTATGAAGGGCTTATTTGTGAGTCGATAAGTCTGCTGACTTTCGGAGCGTAGGAATGTGCGTGACCCATGGGAATGTGAACTATGTTCGCCTCCAATATCTGTTATTTGTGTTGATACGGTTCCTGAGTGATGCAGAACGCATGATCCTTATGTGCGTGATGTACAAGGATTTGATAGAAGAGTATTAGTGCACCGCAGCTGAGCCTATGGGTGACATATATGTATATATATGTATTGTGATTAACATATATGTGTACTTGAGATAATCCACGGATGCTTAGTAAATGAGAATGACTAAGCCACTTATATTATAGTTTAGTGGATGATTAATAAACTTGTTGCGTATAGTATATTGTTTTTATATATGAGATGAGATATCATATAACCTAACCTTGTATAAAGTGAAAAGAATGAATAAAGTGTGATATTACTTCCGGTAAATGAATATCCGGATTTATATGAATATGAATCTTGTGTTCTAATGAGAACTATTAATAAATACGGGATGGTATAAATATGGTATGTACTGAAGGCCTAATGGATCTCGATGATCAACATTGTCACGTAGTAGTGTATTGGGGGGGTTCCTTGTTTGGATTTCTCTTCGCAAGACACCCCACGCACGAACGTAATGTAATATTGGGAATGGGGAGATGTTTAGTCCTTAGTACTCGAATTGATGAGTATTATTAGAAGGTGGGTAATTACATTAGTTAGGCAGGGTAGCTTAACTAGGTTGTTTGAAAAGGTATGCGATATTTGTGCACTGTTAGAAGAGGGGTGAGGTGTATCTCATGTGAGAGCGATACCAGTTTAAATATGAGAAATAACATATTTTTTTAAAATATGGATTTTAATGCACTTGCTAAAATGTTTTCAAAACTCGGGCTCTGGCTTGTTTCTCTATTTTCCCCTCTCTTGATATATCTATATATGTATATATATAGGTTTCCAGACACAGGGACGCCTAGATGATAATTCTTTCGAGTCAGAAGTTTGCTGCAGCAGTTGTGGAGGTTTATATTAGACGCTTCTATCATTGAGATCTAGATAGGAGGTATTGTAGAAACATTCGGGCTTATGGCCTAACGGTACTCATTTATTCTTTTATTTCCTTTTAGTGCGGCATTCGATTTGGTTGTATTATTGTATCGAGTGTTCGGTTATTTTATTTTATTTAATTTCAGTTGCTGCATATAAATTGTTGTAATTGTTTTATTTGAATGGCTTGGTTAAAAAGATTAGTTAATTACAAAAATTTGACGTCGGCCTAATAGGATATTAGTAAATAAATTGGTTTTCGGCAGTGATGCTAAGAATGAACCATATGAGACTCCTGCTTTAATTTGATATAGGAGTGATCACTCGGTATTTTATTAGGTCGGTTGTCACAGGTGGTATCAGAGCATCAGGTTCTAGTGTCCTTAGGAATCTGTGCGGACGTACTACCCTTTCAGCATTGCTTTTGATTTGATATAGAGCCTTATGATTGGGATTGTTGATATCCTCTTGTGAGATTTCGTTCTCCTGCCATTATGTAAGATTATAGTAAATCTTTTACGCGCTCGTTCGGGATTCGGGTGCTGATCGACGAAAGGCGACCATGGAAGTCCATTTTGAGGGCAGCAGGAGGCGGGGCTTAGTTAGAGCTATAAGTTGAAGTTGGAAATGAGGATCGCGGTAAAGGTCATTTTCCTTGCGGCATTGTCATTGATTGCTGTAATGACTACTATAGAATAGTAATTATAATTATCTATGCACCGCTATAATAGAGAATGGTGCTAAACTTGAATTACCCAGTGAAGTTAGATGGGGAAAAAGCTTAAGAGCTCTTTGATGAGGACCGTGCGTTGAATTTTAGCTAGGCGGAAATGGTGTAATTTCATTTCTAGGAAGTTGAAGGCTCGGAAGCTTTGGCTTAGAGTTGGGTATGGAAATACCCATAAGTGAAAATTTGAGGAAATTTTTTTCACTCGTTGGAGCAATGTGAAATGGTGGGAACGATGGTCACCATATTTAGAGGTGCATAATATTTTGATCATAAATTAATCTTACATATGATTTTAAACAGAAAATTCCCTTGATTTAGAATAAAGTGAATGCAGTTTCTAGGTTATTCACAAAACAATCGGTCAGAGATCGACGGTGAATAACGAGTGACATGGTTAAGCGAACGTAGTACCAGAGTAAGGTAGGTACAATGGAGAAAGAGGCTTCTCGAGTGGAATAATAGACTCACTAGTAAATTGGACTTACGTAGAGTGAGTTATAGTTGTTTTAGTAAAAGATGTGAAATCTGCAATAATAAAAATTAAAGTTGTGAGACTTTGTGATTTTTAAGAGTCTAATGGGATAAAGACTCTTGGGATTTGAATTAGAATTTCGGATATAATTGGGATACGAGCTAGTTGTGATAAGCCTCATATTTATTTATATTATAAGTAAGTGAATACTTATGGGATTAAATTGAATATGTATATTCGGGATATACGGGCTAATGTTACGAGAGATATACACAATTAGTCGGATTATATTGTATATATATACGAGCATAGTGAGACATATATATATGATATGTTTAAATATATTTGTATGTGATTGGTATATTTGTATGAAACATACCCCTCTAGTGCTATCATGGGAAGTTATGCATTTTGGGTGAGGCCCCAGGCTTGAGGAGCAGGGAGCGTATAGCCCCAGGTCATGGTGTCCATTTTATATTGTGTGATTTTTATTAGGAATGAGACATAGTGGGTATGTTTCGTTCTCATTTCCAGGGAGGAACTATGATCGCTTCCCATTCATTGTAATTTGTTTTTTACCAAGTCTGTGTGATTGTCCTACAGTTGGTACCCAGGATGATGTGTGAGTAATTCCCTAGAAGATGATAGCATTGAGAGACTGCATCCATTGAGTTATAGCTCTGAGGGATGGTTATTATACTTATATAGTGTGTGATATATAAGTACGAATATACTTGACGTGTATAATATATTATATATATATTTATATGAGATGTGAAACATATATATACGGACATAATAAAGAATGGAATGCGAGATAAATTCTGGATAATCCCGCCTTCATCATATGCTTAGATGGAACTTCGATGAAGAAGTGTTTCATTGCCACGTTTTTAGTGCATGGGGACCTTATAGATATAATTTAAGGTATACAGGATTTATTTTTGAGCTATGAGTTTAAGCTCATTGTTGTTTGCGCTAAGGACTTAGTGTTAGTACAAGCGCTTAGTGGTGTGGCTCCTGGAAAGTATTAAGAGTTTTGACCACATTTTATCGATAGGAGAGATGGGATTATCCGAGTGGCGGACCTTCACGACCGACAAAGTTGACTAATAGTGTATAGGAGGGGTTCCTTGTTTGGATTTCTCTTGCGATATGCTCCACGCATGAACCTTAACGACGTCGGGAGTTGAGAGATGTTATAGAATGCAAGGATGCTGGTTTTGACGATAAGTCACCTAGTGTAGAGAAAACACTATAGAGTGAGAGCCGTTTGATGACTGTATAATTATATAGAGATATAAGTGCTACGAAGAATCACTGAAAATTATTCTCTCATCGCAAGTATGTGGGTGAGTTAAGGTGAAGGAAATTGATTTGAGACGTATATTCAGGCCTTGAATAGAAGGAAAATTAAGAGGAAAGACATTTTAGGTATAATGTTCGTAGCGCTTTTGCAGAGAGTAGGCGCCCGATTAATTAGATTTTCCATTTCATTAAGATGGATGGATGTAGTGGTAGAAGTACGTTGGTAGGTTAACGAGGTAAGATTTAGAACATCCCATTGGTGTCCCTTGGATCGTTATATCTCGATGACCGACGATGCGAGGTAGTAGTGTAACGGGAGCGTTCCTTGTTTGGATTTATCTTTGCGAGACATCCCACGCATGAAACCGAGAAAATGTCGGAAGTTGAGAGAGGTCTTGGGCACTAGGGATATTATTGGGATAATACTCATTTTACGTGTGTGGGAAACACCTTGATCTTAAGACTACCACGAAATAAGGCCAGTTGGACTAGTGGCGCTGATATAGGAAAATTGTTGTGAGTTAACCACAAGAATATCGATGGGATAATTTTAAGAAGGATTGAATTTCCAGGTATCGAGAGAATTAAATTTTGAATTATTCGAGTTAAGGGATACCCAGGTGTTAGTACCAAGCCAATGAAATGAGGCCCATTATTTAGAGTGAGTGTGATGTATCAAAACGTTTGCAATGGTGGTGCATATATGCACGGATGATAGGGGGTATGGGTACCTTGATTAGTAAATCCAAAAAAATGTCCGAGATGGAAAGATGTGAAAATAAATATGTATAATATATGCCTGAAGGGCGGCTATAAACAAGGTTAAACGGTATAGCGTATTGAATGTCGTGTAAGAATGACGATAAAAAAAACATTTACGTGCAACGAGAGCTAACACACCCGAGATGGGATTGAAAGGCTGTGCAAAGTCATTTAAAAAGGTACCTATGAATTAAAAGGTTAACCAATTTATTGTGAGAAAGTAGAGCGGAGTCTTACTCAAGCCAGTATTGAAGAGTGGCTTGCGCGTAACTGTATGGTTAGCATACTCCAAGTAAAGAAGGAGTGTATATAGTACCAAATTTCGAAAAAGTATATGATAGTTAATACTTTCATTATTCTGTATAGGGAATATACCTTGTAGATTATGAGAGAGATATTAATATAAATATTTATATAATACGTAGCGATAAGAATAAAATACGTATGAGAAGTGTATGATTAGGTTGGGAATATGCCTATGAATCTTAATAGGATGTGTGTATGCCTATTATGTGATATTATTATTAAGAGCACTAATGGGTGATAACCCGGGGGTGCAAGAACATTATTGATAAAGTGCGCTAATGGATGTTAAGACGGGGGTGAAGGATTAATATATATATATATGTATAGGGCTGATGTGACTATATGCGTATATATATGGATTTGTGAATATTTCTACTGTGTGAGACTAGTTGATATGGTATTAATGATAAATACTTTGCGCTAAGGGGTCGCGTGGGGGATGACTGCGTATTTTTCTGATTTTTCTATGAATTGTTATGATTTTTACAAGATGGCAGCTCCGGGGTGAAACCACCAACTCGAAAAATGCACTCGGAAATTTGAAAAAAATTAAATAAAGGCTAAAATTCTTTGGAGATAAATATTTGGGGTTCCTAAAAATAGTGTGGGGACTTCTAAATATTTTTTTTAGTAAGGTGTGTATCTTGGGTTAGATGAAAGTAAACCCCAAAATTTACCCAAATAGGGGTGTTTGGGAGGAGTAACATTCGGGGTGATGTTTAGGTTGGCAAAATTTTATATAAGTAATTGTGCTGGTAGAAAACACACTGATATGCCAATTTTGATTGAGTAAAATCCTATGAGGTGGCTAGGATGAAATTTAGGATACGGGCTAAAGAGAATTGAGCAGTCATCCGATATGTCTATTTATGACAATTATTATAGGTGAGAGGAATGCCTATAGTTATTTATGGGACGAATAAACATATCGGTGTTGTTGGTATTGTCATCGTACGGTGAGAATAGCTCGGAAATAATATATTGAGGATTAGTCAAAATTGAAAAATGCGTAGGATATTCTAGAGATAAATATACTACGTAGGAAATTTATTATACGGGTTGTGCGTATGCCCGAATGTTATTATATACGTGGGTTAAATAATTACCTATGGGGAATTATGTATAGGTGAGAAATACCTATAATTATAATATGGTTGTGTGAATACCAAATTGATGATATATTTATATAAGTGGAATGTGTACCAATATGATTATTTATTATGTGTATGACATACCTACCATACTTTCTAACACGGGAGTTTGGCATTCATGTGAGAACAATCTTATCCTGTGTTGCCTTCAGGGGGATTTTATATTTGGTACCTCAAGAGCATAGGACTATGAAGGGCTTATTTGAGAGTCGATAAGTCTGCTGACTATGGGAGCGTAGGTATGTGCGTGACCCCTGGGTATGTGAACTATGTTCGCATCCATTATGTGTGATTTGTATTGATACGGTTACTGAGTGTTGCAGAACGCGTGATCCTTATGTGCGTGATGTACAAGGATTTGATAGTAGAGTATGAGTGCACCGCAGCTGAGCCTAGAGGTGCCATATATGTATATATATGTATTGTGATTAACATATATGTGTACTTGAGATAATCCACGGATGCTTAGTAAATGAGAATGACTAAGCCATGTATATTATAGTTCAGTGGATGATTAATATACTTGTTGCGTATAGTATATTGTTTATATATATGAGATGAGATATCATATAACCTAACCTTGTATAAAGTGAAAAGAATGAATAAAGTGTGATATTACTTCTAGTAAATGAATATCCGGATTTATATGAACATGAATCTTGTGTTCTAATGAGAACTATTAATAAATACGGGATGGTATAAATATGGTATGTACTGAAGGCCTAATGGATCCCGATGATCAACATTGTCACGTAGTAGTGTATTGGGGGGGTTCCTTGTTTGGATTTCTCTTTGCGAGAGACCCCACGCACGAACGTAACTTAATATTGGGAATGCGGAGAAGTTTAGTCCTTAGTACTCGAATTGATGATGATTATTAGAAGGTGGGTAATTACATTAGTTAGGCAGGGTAGCTTAACTAGGTTGTTTAAAAGGGTATGCGTTAGTTGTGCACTGTTAAAAGAGGGGTGAGGTGTATCTCATGTGAGAGCGATACCAGTTTAAATATGAGAAATAACATATTTTTTTAAAATATGGATTTTAATGCACTTGCTAAAATATTTTCAAAACTCGGGCTCTGACCCGTTTCTCTATTTTCCCCTCTCTTGCTATATATATATATAGGTGTCCAGACAAAGGGACGCCTGGATGATAATTCTTTCTAGTCAGACGTTTGCTGCAGCAGCTGTGGGTGCAAGTAGGTTTATATTAGACGCTTCTATCATTGAGATCTAGATAGAAGGTATTGTAGAAACATTCGGGCTTATGGCCCAACTGTACTCATTTATTATTTTATCGCCTTTTAGTGCGACATTCGATTTGGTTGTATTATTGTATCGAGTGTTCGGTTATTTTATTTTATTTCATTTGAGCTGCTGCATATAAATTGTTGTAATTGTTTTATTTGAATGGTTTGGTTAAAAAGATTAGTTAATTACAAAAATTTAACGCCGGCCTAATAGGATATTAGTAAATAAATTTGTTTTCTGCAGCGATGCTAAGAATGAACCATATGAGACTCCTGTTTTAATTTGATATAGGAGTGATCGCCCGGTATTTTATTAGGCGGGGTGTCACATAGTGGTCCCAGTAGAGGTTCGAACTGATGTGAAGTAGCCCCAGAGGGCATAAGGGATCTGATCGACCCAATATCGATAACTTTTAGTCATCTTTCTCATGATGGCTTTGAGCTTCTTATTGGCATCTTCAACTACACTTTTTTTAGGTCGATAGGAGGAGGATTTGTGTCTTTGAATCCCATATTTTGCTACCACTTCTATAACTTCTTCCTTGAAATACAACCCATTGTCTGATACCAGCTCGTACGGGACCCTATATCGGTAGATGATATCCCTTTTGTTGAACTTGGCTACCTTCTTGGCATTCATAACTACGTATAATTTGGCTTCGACCCATTTGGTGAAGTAACCTATGGAAACTAGGATGAATTCATGTCCATTGGAGGCTTTGGGCGTAACCTTCCCTATGATGTCTATGCCCCGTATGGATAACGACTAGGGAGAAGTCATGTAATACAATTTCCGAGGAGCCAAGTGCTGAAGATTTGAGAAATGTTGGCATTGAGACATCTCCGAACATAGGCGATGCAATCGTGAACCATGGTAGTCCAGTAGTAACCCTATCGAATGATTTTTTTGGCGAGCATATGATCGTTCATTTGGGGTCCACACTCCCCGCTGTGGATTTTCTATATCATTTCTTTAATGTCAACCCCTGCAATGCTGTGTAAATAGGTTCCATCGAAGTTCTTTTTTAATAGTGCTTTATCACAGATTATATACTAGGCAACCAGTCTACGTAGAGTTGCTCGGTCTTTCTTGTCAGAGCCTTGGGGATACCAACCACGTTTGAGGAGGCGACAAATATCATACTACCTCCAATTGGCCATTTCAGGATTTTCCTCCATGACGAGCTCATTATGGTAACAGTAGATTAGTTTGTCTTCCTTTTGGTTAAGGAAGGGGTACATTGTTATTCCTTAGGCCATATTAACTATGAAGACTAAGGTAGAAAGGGCATAAACTAGGTTGTTCTTTTCTCGAGGAAGGTAATGGAAGGTAATATCTTGGAATTAAGAGGTTAGCTCTTCTAGGTGGGCATGAAAGGGTAAGAGTTTATCGTCCTTTAGTTTCCATTTTTCGAGCACTTGACCGATGATGAGGGTTGAGTCCCTACAAACATCCAAGTATCGAATTCCTTTCTTGAGAGCGACTTTGAGGCCTACCGTACATGCCTCGTATTCAGTCATGTTATTCGTACAGGAGAAATCCAGCTCGATGGCAATGGGAGTGTGAGAGTCATTAGGGGAAATTAGGATAATCACAATGCCATACCGCTTTTATTGGCAAGTCCATCAAAGAACATTTTCCATCGAAGGTATTCTTGAGAGGTGCAAAGGATATTCTCATCTGGGAACTCAGAAATCTAGACGTCGGCTTCTTCCATAGGGTAGTCGGCGAGATAATCAGAGATGTATCTTCCTTTCATGGACTTCTGCGTGATATATGCAATATCAAATTAGGCTAAAAGTATCAACCAACGAGGCATTCGGCTAGACAAAGAAGGATTTTCTTGCAAGTATTTGATAGGATCCATTCGGGATACAAGTTTGATGAGAAAGGTGAGCATGTAATGCCGCAGCTTTTGGGTGAACCAGACAAGGGTGACACATGCTTTTTCCAAATAAGTGTAATTCAATTCGTACTCGAATAATTTGCAATTGGAATAGTAGATGGCCCTCCCAACTGTAGTATCTGTAATGGTTAGGTATAGGAGTAGGGGAAGACCAGGCTGCGGCGTTATGAGTATCATAGGTCGATTTAAGAATAATCTGATACGATCAAAGGCTTCTTGGCAAGCTTCTTCCCAAATCGTGGTTGAATCCTTTTAGAGGAGTTTAAAAATGGGTTCACAGATGGAAGTCAACTGGCTGATGAACCGGCGGATGTACTGTAATTTCCCAAGGAATCCTGCCAAAGACACATTTCTGGGGGTTGAGCCACATCTGATATTATCGCAGTCACTCGAAGAACTTTCGAAGAGTGGGAACATGACCTTCCCTAGTCTTGGACTTGATAATCATATCATCCACATAAACCTCGACTTCCTAGTGTATCAAATAATGCAAAATGGTTGTGGCAGCCCTCTGGAAGTAGCCCCTGCATTTTTTAGACCTAATGGCATAACAGTGTAGCAAAAAGTTCCCTACGGGGTGATGAATGTTGTTTTCTCTTGGTGATCCGAGTGCATCCTGATCTTGTTATACCCGAAAAACCCATAAAAGAATGATTTTAGAGCGTGACTGGTCGTGTTGTCTACAATCATGTCGATATTGGGTAGCAGGTAATCATCCTTCGGAGAGGCCCTCTTTAAGTCTTGATAGTTGACACATATCCAAACCCTCCCTCTTGATTTTGGAGTGGGAACGATGTTGGCTAGACATGTGGGATATTATATCACACGAATGAAACTCACTTTCAACTATTTGACCACTCATTCTTGAAACTTGAGCAACCATTCGGAGCGGAGCTTTCACAGTTTTTATTTGACCAGTTTGCATTCTGGGAGAGTAGGAATCTCGTGCTGAGATATCTCGATATTAATACTGGGCATATCAGCATAAGACCAGGAAAAGACATCCACAAACTCCTTCAGTAATCTTCGAGTTGCACGCGCTTATGCTCATCAAGGGTGAGACTTATTCTAATCTCGCGTAGTGGGCTACTAGAATCGAGATTAAGAACAATTATTTCATCTTCATTAACTTAAAAATGGTTATGTTGTTTATTATTAACCTTATTTAGATCAGTTAAGAATTGTTCATTTGCAAAATCATCAACATCGAGAGTTTGATTGGGATAAAGATGATTAATGTAAGGCATGACAAGATATTCAAAATGTTCATTTATTTCATTGATAAGAAAAATAACATTGAGAACCTCGTCAAAAGAGGTATCTATTACATCAGAGTAAGAAGAAATAACATAAGAAGAAATGGGATAAACATTAGGGTTGGTTTAAGTTTTGGCAGGTGGAACTGGGATAGCATGCCAGTGGAGGAGAGGTGTGTTAGTAGCTTTGATCAGGCGTGATGGATTAGATGATGTAGCCCCTAAGTGGATCATGAAGAGTGCTAGCCCTAGTGTTTGTAAATTGAAGGAACCTTAGGAGTCACTTTCTTTGGAATTTCTTGCTTTGGTTATGGTCTTGTCAATGAGCGATTGCCCGAGATGCTGGGAATTCTCAGCCCATGAATAGGTGTCCTAGAAAAATATCTCCATTCTAGGTTTTATCTTCTTGTCCACATGGTTATACCAAGGTTTAAGAAAGCCACAGAATGAGAAATCTTCACCCTTTCTGATGAATCTTCCATTCAGGGAAGCTCTTGAGATGGTCTTGATACATTCTAGTCTTATCTTCAATCGACGATAGTGAATCGTCCTGAGTTCTTCTACTGACGGCTGATAGCCCAGGCGACAAGGAGGAAAAAATTTCTTTAGCCCAATGGGTTTCGAGTATCCCTGATTATTTTCGCCCTAACCCCAATCCGAGCATAAAGTGCATATTCTTGAACGTATGAATCACGTTGACGTTGCCATAGGGGTCATACTCTGGACAAACCCTGTCTTTGAAATCATCCCCTGATGGGAGTAAAAGTAGCTCAACTCGGAATTGGATAGGAGCATATCATTTGACCCATGTTATATCTCAAGTACTGGATTACTAGTGGTTTCATTATTAGTATTGTCGTCGTCGCCTAAGATGGTAATGACTTGCCCATTAACGAAGAACTTTAGTTTCTTATGCGAGGAATAAGAAACACCCTTGATACTGTGGAGCCATGGTCGTCCAAGAAACAGATCGAAACAAGTTAGGATGTTGATGACTTAAAATTCTATGACAAGATTTATAAGGCTAGCCTCTATGGCAAGGTTTATGAATCCCATCACTTCTCGATGAGTATTATCATAGGCCCTTATAGTGATAGAGGTTGGAGCAAGATCGCTTACTTTCAGTCCCAAACAGTTGATGGTTCTTAGCGGGCAAACATTCAGAGAAAATCCATTATCGACGAGAGAGAGTGGGGCATTCTTTCCCATGACTTCGACAGAGATATTGAGAGCATAATTGTGGTTTGGCATCAAAGCTCCAACCAAATTCACTACATCTTTTGTCATGGTAGATGGAGGAACTGTGGACCCAATGAGTAGCTTAACCAAAGAATTTTTATGTAGCTGGGAAAATATGAAGAGTCCCTATAGAATGATGTTAGCTTGGGTATTTTTCAACTAATTGAGGACCTTTCTCTCCTCAAGAGTTATTTTTGGCATACGAAGATTCTCAACACCTTTCCCTTTATCACTTGCTAATGGTGGGGGGTTTGGAACTTAGTAATGTCTCCCTGGCCTGGTCATATGGTTCACAGAAGAGGGGAAAAACATAAACCATGTTTCCTCATCGATCTCTGGTTGTTCTGCCACCCTGTTAATCTCTCTTAGCAACTCCTTAAATGATATCATCCCACATATGTTGATTACCGAGCTAGTACTTTCTGAACTTTGCTCATCATTTGAATAATTGAATTCCTATCCCCATATGGAGGCGATAATATTGTATTTTCATGAAAATTCAATACACTCCATAACTTCAATGGATTATTCATATAAATCCTCCCATTTGACGGGAAGGTATAGAGGTGAATGGACCAGGCGCCCTTGTAGTTTCATAGCATCTAACAGTTCGAACATGATGCTAATATTACCGATCTGTTGAAATGAATCTTCCATGATCTAGATAATATCATCTCGACTGACTTTATCGGGAGGTACTACCCAACTGTTTGATTCTCGATCCCATTCTCGTGCTTCCAATAATAGTGTACTGAAGCTTTAGCAATAGATGATCATCTGGGAGGGAAATTTTATCCCGAACTTAAGGAGTTAGTTCAATACTTCTGATAATTCCATACTTCCATTTATAGAATGAGTACGTATAGCGATGCATGCTCTGGTAAGGATTGACAGTGCCTGGTCAGCGAGGTTGGCAGGGTGTAGGAGGAAATATAGGAAAGTTTGGAGAGGTTTAGGAGAGTACATGGGTATGATGGGTAATTGGTTTGGTGTAATTTGGGTTGGTGGATCGAAGGGTGGGTCTTCTTCTAAGAAGATGGCATTGGTATGATTTAGGAGTGGATTGTGAGTAGTATTTGTCTTAGGATTGGTTGGTGGGGAAACAACACTCTGATCGATCAGACCTTGGATTATGTTTCGAACGTGAAAACATTGGTCGGTAATATGGCCAGCAGTTTGATGGAAATCAGAGCAGGCATCTGGTTTGAAGTTCTTGGGAAGTGGGTTTGGTAATGGGCGAGGATCTAGTGTCTCAATAAGGTTTCGACTTAGGAAGAACTGTTAAACTTTAGAGAAGAGAGAATGGAGCTCGGTGTATTCCTTTCGGACTGGGACAGGGCAGCTTTTTGGCCCGCGTGAAGTGGCTAGTTGAGAAATGTTGTTAATGGTTGAGACTTCAACACTGGTTGTCTTTTCATAATTCTTGAGAGTAAATTGTCCAGAAACTTTCTTCAGTTCAACTTTCATCTTGACAAAACCTTCTTCAATCTCCACTCCTGCTTCTTAGAGAGCTCTAAAATGATGGTAGTATTGTCCTCCCATCGTTGCTTGGACATTGGGTAAGAAGCTCTTCTTTACAATGCTAACTTGCTCTCCCTCAGAAGGTCGGTTGGTCATGGTGGCAGCTTTCTTTCTTCACCTTGTTATGAAGGTGCTAATTGATTCCCCATGGATGTGTTTGAGCATCTATAAATCTCGATAAGTGACTTTCAACTCTTCATAATAATTGTATTGTGACATGAATTCCCGGGCCACATCTTCCCAGCTACGGATTCTGGACTCTTCGAGAGATAAGACTGAACGTAGGGCATTGTCCTTCAAAGTTTGCTGTAATATTTGGTCCATTATTTCTGCAGAAGCTCCTAGGAGAGTCATGACTCGATGATAACTGTGAAGATGAACAATCGAAGGTATTCTACCTTTGAACTTCTCGATGTTGGGCATCTTGAACATTTCTAGCAACCTCACTTTCGGATACAGAGACATGTGGGTATAATCCATGTAGTTTCTCAAGATTCTAAATTGGTCAAACTTCTTGGTTAATATCTTGAGATCCTCCTTAACCTTGTTTAATTCCTCCTCTATTGGATCAATGGTCACGGCTAAGTTAGCCCCTGGTTGGGTGAGATTTGGCATAGAAAGGTGGGCTAGCGGTGGCCCATTAGTAGGAGGAGCGCGTTGAGCATGATAATATTCCTCGGGAACCCAGATAGGCTAGAGTGAGGTTAGACCCATAGTGCGAGGGAAGAGAAACTCGAGCTGTTGAAGAATAGGGACCCGATTTCGTTTCGTTTCACAAACCTCAGCTTGCAGGATGTCAATCTTGGTCGTGAGTTGAGTTAGGACTATCATTAGATTTGTCTACACAAGCGGTACTTGATCTTTGTTCTCCATGGAAAGCGGGTGAATTTCGGACTTGGAGGAAGTGAGGGGACTGAAGGAGCTATAGGGCAGTTCTACTGAAGCCCGAATCCAATAGAGAGCCAGGACAAGGGTATGCGATCGACCTGAGAAAGAGGAAAAATGAATTTAGTTTTTAAAGAGAAAAGGGAAAAATTATTGTTTTGGAAAGGATGAAAAATGTTTTTGACATTTTGGAAAAGATGAAGGGAAAATATTTTTGGACAAACTGGAGGAAAAATATTTTTGGTACAAGAAAGTGGAAGATATTTTTGGTATATTTTTTTAATAAAGAAGAAAGAAATGTTTTTTATATTTTCTTTAGAAAATAGGAGAAAAAAGAGAGACGGGTCTCAGCATGATTATTATGTTTATTATGTTCTCACTTCTATTAGTTTTACCTAAATACAAAAAGAAATGCCAGACGGGACCCGGGCCTGGAAAAATTGGGTTTGAAAAATACATGAAAATATGGTTGGAATTGTTACCAGGTTCATTGGTAGTGTCCCGTTTTAAAAATTGCGCAAAATTTTTGGCCAGATGCCGATCCATCATTCTGACAGAGTTTTGAGTAGAACTGGCGATTAAATATGGGTGTCCTAGGTTTGATGCCCATATGAGGGTATGCATTTATTGGGTTAATTGGAAAGGATTCCCCCCTTTGGCATGACTTCCACAATAAACATCTTGCTTTTGAGGGAAATAGGTATGTGTGGACAAGCCATTTGATATACCTGGGTGTACGTGAATTGCCTCACTATGTACCTCATGGGTACAGTATGTGTGAGAGTGAATTCGATATACTAGATGTATGTGAATTAGTTTCCAGCTATATATACCTCCCATCATGACTTCGGTCAAGCGATACGAAGCGTGGGGGGGGGGGGGGGGGGAACCATTCGATATACATCGAAGGTACTTGGCCAATGGAAGGTGAGAGTCATATCGCTTAGGCTAATTGCGACCTTCCGGACCAGCGCCCATCACGAAGTGATCCTCTAGTTACGGGATAAAATTTGGTCAATAGCAATGCTCTTTGGTGATGTGGAGTGCAAAAATGCATGATTCTTTAATTAGTATCTTATGGAGAGAGTATCTTTATTTATGAGCATCATGCCAAGCAGGGGATCATGTACGAGTATATAAAGTAAATCTATATTAAGCATGTATATATGAGAGTGAGTGATGTGCGACTATCCACAAGTGAGTGTGTGATAGTAAACCTTAGCATGGATCATCTATAAGTGGTGTGTGAAAAGTGTGAGTGTGTGTTAGTGACACCTAAGCATGAATTTCTAAGTGATGTGTGCAATATGTGGATATAAGTGATCCTAGGTGCACAAGTGTACATAGAGAATTTCTACGAGTGTGTGAGTGAGTAGTGATATAAGTATGAGGTATATAAGTGCAAGAAATAATGGAGGAGAAAAAGGTAACATACAGGAAGGTGCATACGCACACAAGGAAACGAAACACCCATGCAAACAGAGTCTAACCCTCTTATGAATATCCACATCAGATTCACAACCATGGCCATCTCGATCCGAGCTTGGGTGGCTCGGAGAGGTCTTTCTTCCCACTCGGGGGATGCTTCTGACGTCTTCGGTGTGGGGTAAATATAAGGAGATAGACTCACCAGTGTATTTTGCTCGAAGCAGACAAAATAATATGTCACCGCCTCGAGAGGACGACATCAAAGTCAATATGATGCGTACGAAACCAATAGTTCGGAGGGTTTGGGGGATAAGTTACGGAATAGGAAAGTGTTAAGCACCCATCCCTCCCTTTCGGTCTCTCATGGGCTTCTGTTATTGGTTTCCTTTATTTCTCCTTGAAATGTTTTTGCATGTATATATAATGGAGATAGGAATCACTCAACTCATATCATGGAAAAGATAGAGTGAAATCATGTAGAGGAATGTTCCCAAAGGTATATATATATATATATATATATATATATATATATATATATATATATATATATATATATATATATATATATATATATATATATATATATATATATATATTGTAAACGCAGAGAGATGGATCCCCGGTGATTTTAATGATTTCAAATTAAAATAATTTCCTTTTGAAATTGATGCGGAAGCGTAAGGATGATGGTTCAACAAAATAAACAAGGCCGGGTTTTAATATCTTAAGAAACAGATTAAAACATAATTCAAGTCCTAGAAATTTGCCTAAGTCATGATTAACAATTATATCCGAAGTTAGACGAAACCAAATTAATGCAAGTGACTTGAATAAACCAATTTTACCCAATATTTAATTTAAGTCCCAAATTAAATGAGTGTGATAATTAAACACGATTTTATCTTGAATTAAACCTAAAGCATGCGTTCTAAATGATGAGCAAGATAAAAATAAACAAAGTCACACTACACCGCGATGTACGAGGAAAAACCCACTAACGGGAAAAAACCTCGGGACGGCCCTAGCCTCAAATCCACTAAAAACGGTATTACAAAATACAAGACAAAAGACTTACTTCCTAAACTCGAACCCTCTCAAGCCGTGATGCTCCTTATTGTATCAACCTCCAATTAGCGGATAACCAACGGACCTCCACCGTGGTCTCGGAATACACCGATGGGACTTTATATGGTCACCGTCACCCAAGCATGGAGCCTTTCTCCGTGTGGGTAGAATCTCAACAAAAGTCTTCTTTGTGATGGGGTGTAGAAGAAAACCCGAAACGTCTCTTGAATTCGGTAGAGAAAACCGGTGCCAAAAACTCCAAGCAATTGATATAAATATAGAAACTTGGATAAACAATTATTGGGTGTAAACTAGAGTGTGTATGAATTTTTCATTGAAAATTGACACTCAAAACTTGAACATTTTCCTAAAATAATTTTGCTCTCAAACTCTCTTTTGGAGATAAACAAATGTTGGAAAAGTTGTCTTGGAAAATGTGTTTCCCGCACATAATTAAGCATGAAAAAGTTGGTTGAAAACCAAGTGGAGAAGTGGGGAAAAAACTGTCAAAAACTGCTCAAAGCCGTTCCCGCCTGACGTCTCGTTCGAACGAACTTGACTCTCGTTCGAACGAGACTTCTAACGAGCGACCAGCCTGGGCTCGTTATAATCTCGTTAGATATCTCGTTAGAATGAAAACTGGTTCGAACGACATATCGAACGACTGACCAGAATAGGGTCGTTGGCAAACTCGTTCGAACGAACTTGGTTCGAACGACAAAACTCGTTCGAACGAAACCTGGTTCGAACGAAAAAACTCGTTCGAACGACATTTCAAACGAACGACCAGAAAGATTTAAAAATTCGATTTTGGCCCAGAAACTTTTATAAACTTTTATATACTTATTTTTTTAAGTTTCTAATTGATTCTTTCTGAAAAATAAAATGCAGTTTTTATTAACCTAACACCCAATACATATTGTTCCAAGCTCCTATATACATATAATTACATTCATACCTTGGGAGCATGGAACCTTAATTGATGACGTAGAAACGAGGCACACAAACCGGCATTTTGATGAAGCTTTAAGTTCTTTGCCGCTACGTCTTCAATATACACTTCATAGGCTTGAGAATATTACAATAAATACTATCCTATGGATAAATGTTTTTTGTCCGGAATTGAGCCAAAACTATATATGGACTCAATTGGAAATTTGTGTCCTTACAAATCTCCCCCTTTGGCTATTCCGGGACAAAAACCAAACAAAAATCCTAAAGGGCCGTCAAGCTCTACTAGACTCAAAACATAACCCACCCAATCTTGACTCAACCCAAGGATTAAACTCTATGCCATAGAAAGATGCCGCTTTATAATAATTCCTGCACACTTAAGCAAACTCATCAAATGCATAGGGAATATCAAAATATTAAATGCAATTAATTAATTACTCCCCCTAAATTAATTCTCCCTTTAAACACATGACCTACTTAGAAAGACGTCTCCCCCTAAGATAAATCTCCCCCAAACGAAGATACGATAATAATAGGATTAGATACCATTTCTCCCCCTATCATCATTCTCCCCCTTTTTGTTCGGGAATAGGCAAAGGATAAAGAACTAATAAACAGCAAGTGAAAGCTTAAAGTGATAAGACATGAAAGCATATGGGCAATTAAAAGCAAGGCAAAGACAAACAAATATCATATATACATATACTAGAAATATATCAATGAAGCACTTGCATATATATATAGATATAAACACACACATGACACAAAATACAATAAGTTTGCACACTCGTATGGAAAAAATGTGTCATATGGAAACGGAAGTGTAGGGGTGTGAACTAGCAACAATTAAATTTAGACCCAAACACTTAAGAAACGTTCACGGAGTTCTCATTTGATTGCAAACTTCATCATAGTTAAATATAACCTCATGTGACAATATAAAGATTGAACTCAATGAACAAACATACACAATGCATACAAGCCTAGCATGATGATGATTCTACAAACCAAATAGAGTCATGACATTAAAGACAACTAGGATAAACGGACATTGTGCAAACCTTTGATATACCATCCAATTCTCCCTCAATGAGCATATATATTCTTTTGTTTTTGAATGAATATATCAAACAAACATAGGCCTTGGCAATTGCTTTCTTTGAATGCCAAATATTCTATTTTTAGGCCTTTGGATCACGTATTTCTTTTAGATCCAATCAACGGTGGCTTACAATCGCAAAGGATTTAATTCATCCTTTCGGAGCCCTTCCCCGTGCATATATTAATTTATCATGTTTTCATTTTTCTCACAAATCTCACATGCAACGGATTTTGACATGCACTAGTCCTCCTAGGTCATAGATATGTAGATGACTAGATTGATAGGAGAACACCTCAAAAAGCTCAAATATAACATGTGACATTAAGATTTCAAAAGAGCTCGTGCATGTGTGAATAGAGGCATATAGAAATAGAATCCATTTAAACAATACAAAATCCAACTACTCCATATAAAACATGGTAAAGAACATTTTAAGGATTGAAAATCTAAACCAAAAGTTCTGGCCACATGGAAGCGTAAATGATAGGATTCAAACACAAATATATGCCACATAAAGTGTGTAAAACTAAAATACACACAAAAAAAATCTTTTTGAGTTTTTAACATTTTTAATCAAAAATAGATATTTACTCAAAAGGACAAACAAAAATCATTTGTATTTTTCATTAAGCTTAAATGAAATAAATAAAACACAAATGATAAACAAAAATCTTTTTATATTATGCAGTCGATTCAACACAAGATATAATACAAAAAGATAAACAAGTCATAATTTCTAGCATGTGATATGAAATAAGGCAATGACTAGAAAATGACTAAACAAGCATACATTTAGCATATGAATATAGCATGAAGTACAAACGCTAAAGTATGCAAACACTAACACATTTATCCTTTAGATTTAGCAAGGGAGGAGGCATGTGTATGTAAATGAGAATCAAAATCCCTATTTTGTGAGGCAACCAAGTCGGATTTCCTAACCCAAATTAATGAAGAATTACTATCTTGGGGTGTAGGAATGTTAGCTATCGTGGTTACTTTACTATGGGATTTTCTAGGAATTCGTTTAAGATCTAAACAAAATTTCCTAAGAAGACCTTGTCGACCACAATGTGTACAAGTGAAAACATTTCAAAAAGATTTATCTAAGGAGTGATCATTAAATGCATTCCTAGAAGATTCTCCTAAAACATTGGTTTTGACTTTAGGAGTAAAATCATTACAAGAATTGAAGCCTAAACTAAAAGTGTCATTTTTAATTTGGACCGTTCCTAACATTTTATCAAGTTTTTCCGAACGACATTCCAAATCAAATTTGACAGAACTAGAATCTTTTAATTTATTTTCCAATTCAACAATGTTAGATTCTAGTAAAACATTTCGCTCTTCAAAACCAAGAAGCTCCTTTTTCAAGGATTCCATTAAACCCCTAAGGCTATCTCTCTCGCCTTCTACATAGATAAGCTTCTCTTGAAGAGTCCTCTCATGTGTCCTAAGGTCTTCTATTAAGGCACTTTCATCAATGACCTTGACACTCTCTCTTAAACTCGCTTCTAACTTCAAATTAGCTCTTTTCAATTTAATAGATTCTTTATATAATTCATGAAAAGCATTTTGAAGTTCACTCATATCAACCTCTTCTTCATTTTCACTCTCTTCTTCTTCTTCACTCTCACTATCATCAAAAATAAGAGAATCATGTATAATGACCTTGGAAGTGGCATGTGCTATAATTTCATCATCCGATGAGTTCTCATTATCACTCACATGTGCCATAAAAGCCACAAAATTTTTCTTAGTGGGGGATTCGGGCTTCTCTTCCTTATCACTATCACTAAGGGTCGCATTATATGAAATGGGTCGTTTACCCTCTTTCCTTAGTTTAGTGGGGCACTCAAAAGCCCTATGGCCATAACCTTCACAACCAAAACATTTATTAGACTCGTCCCTATCAATATTTTCATTACTAGGTTTAGGGATCTTATCGGCTTTAGAAATCTTCTCGTTTTTATCATGTTTAGAAGATTCAAATTTCTTAAAATCATTTTTAACTTTATCTTTGTTAAATTTAAGAAATTTTCTAAATTTACGAGCAAACAAAGCCATATCTTCCGAGTCACTATCACTATCGCTCTCTACTACTTGTTTGACCTCTTTTCGGGCTTTTAAAGCAACGCCTTTTTCAATTTTCTTTTCAGTTTTAGAGGGAAACATATCTAGTTCATAGGTTTGTAAATCACCTACAAGCTCTTCTAATTTTGTAGAGGCTAAAGTGGGTAAAGAATTTAAAACGGTCACTTTAGGAATAAATCTATCGGGTAGGGACCTTAAAATTTTCTTTACTACACGGTCGTCAGGTATTTTCTCTCCCAAGTTAAAGGATGAATTGACAATATCAGAAAGTCTAGCATAAAATTTATCAAAAGTTTCTTTTTCATCCATTTTGATAGTTTCAAATTGAGTGGTGAGGTTTTGGAGTTTAGAAGCTTTAACGACACTCGTTCCTTCATGAGTTAATTGTAAAATATCCCAAGCTTCTTTAGCGGTTTCACATGTCATAATACGTCGGAATTCATCCGGTGCGACAGCGCTAAATAAGGCATTTAAACCACGGGAATTAAAGTTTGCTAGCTTAAACTCATTTTCAGTCCATCTATCAACGGGTTTGGGAACATGTACATTTTCAATTAAATGTGTTGGTGGGGTCCAACCGTTAACAACAGACATCCAAACACGTTCATCGATAGATTTAAGTGCCGATTTCATTCGCGCTTTCCAATACGCGTAGTTTGAACCATCAAAAATAGGAAATTTTGAAAATGGGGAAAAATCCATATTTAGCCAAAAAGTAAAGGATCTTTAACGAAATAATTTATCGTTTTTGGCTCTGATACCAATTTGTAAACGCAGAGAGATGGATCCCCGGTGATTTTAATGATTTCAAATTAAAATAATTTCCTTTTGAAATTGATGCGGAAGCGTAAGGATGATGGTTCAACAAAATAAACAAGGCCGGGTTTTAATATCTTAAGAAACAGATTAAAACATAATTCAAGTCCTAGAAATTTGCCTAAGTCATGATTAACAATTATATCCGAAGTTAGACGAAACCAAATTAATGCAAGTGACTTGAATAAACCAATTTTACCCAATATTTAATTTAAGTCCCAAATTAAATGAGTGTGATAATTAAACCCGATTTTATCTTGAATTAAACCTAAAGCATGCGTTCTAAATGATGAGCAAGATAAAAATAAACAAAGTCACACTACACCGCGATGTACGAGGAAAAACCCACTAACGGGAAAAAACCTCGGGACGGCCCTAGCCTCAAATCCACTAAAAACGGTATTACAAAATACAAGACAAAAGACTTACTTCCTAAACTCGAACCCTCTCAAGCCGTGATGCTCCTTCTTGTATCAACCTCCAATTAGCGGATAACCAACGGACCTCCACCGTGGTCTCGGAATACACCGATGGGACTTTATATGGTCACCGTCACCCAAGCATGGAGCCTTTCTCCGTGTGGGTAGAATCTCAACAAAAGTCTTCTTTGTGGTGGGGTGTAGAAGAAAACCCGAAACGTCTCTTGAATTCGGTAGAGAAAACCGGTGCCAAAAACTCCAAGCAATTGATATAAATATAGAAACTTGGATAAACAATTATTGGGTGTAAACTAGAGTGTGTATGAATTTTTCATTGAAAATTGACACTCAAAACTTGAACATTTTCCTAAAATAATTTTGCTCTCAAACTCTCTTTTGGAGATAAACAAATGTTGGAAAAGTTGTCTTGGAAAATGTGTTTCCCGCACATAATTAAGCATGAAAAAGTTGGTTGAAAACCAAGTGGAGAAGTGGGGAAAAAACTGTCAAAAACTGCTCGAAACCGTTCCCGCCTGACGTCTCGTTCGAACGAACTTGACTCTCGTTCGAACGAGACTTCTAACGAGCGACCAGCCTGGGCTCGTTATAATCTCGTTAGATATCTCGTTAGAATGAAAACTCGTTCGAACGACATATCGAACGACTGACCAGAATAGGGTCGTTGGCAAACTCGTTCGAACGAACTTGGTTCGAACGACAAAACTCGTTCGAACGAAACCTGGTTCGAACGAAAAAACTCGTTCGAACGACATTTCAAACGAACGACCAGAAAGATTTAAAAATTCGATTTTGGCCCAGAAACTTTTATAAACTTTTATATACTTATTTTATAAGTTTCTAATTGATTCTTTCTGAAAAATAAAATGCAGTTTTTATTAACCTAACACCCAATACATATTGTTCCAAGCTCCTATATACATATAATTACATTCATACCTTGGGAGCATGGAACCTTAATTGATGACGTAGAAACGAGGCACACAAACCGGCATTTTGATGAAGCTTTAAGTTCTTTGCCGCTACGTCTTCAATATACACTTCATAGGCTTGAGAATATTACAATAAATACTATCCTATGGATAAATGTTTTTTGTCCGGAATTGAGCCAAAACTATATATGGACTCAATTGGAAATTTGTGTCCTTACAAATCTCCCCCTTTGGCTATTCCGGGACAAAAACCAAACAAAAATCCTAAAGGGCCGTCAAGCTCTACTAGACTCAAAACATAACCCACCCAATCTTGACTCAACCCAAGGATTAAACTCTTTGCCATAGAAAGATGCCGCTTTATAATAATTCCTGCACACTTAAGCAAACTCATCAAATGCATAGGGAATATCAAAATATTAAATGCAATTAATTAATTACTCCCCCTAAATTAATTCTCCCTTTAAACACATGACCTACTTAGAAAGACGTCTCCCCCTAAGATAAATCTCCCCCAAACGAAGATACGATAATAATAGGATTAGATACCATTTCTCCCCCTATCATCATTCTCCCCCTTTTTGTTCGGGAATAGGCAAAGGATAAAGAACTAATAAACAGCAAGTGAAAGCTTAAAGTGATAAGACATGAAAGCATATGGGCAATTAAAAGCAAGGCAAAGACAAACAAATATCATATATACATATACTAGAAATATATCAATGAAGCACTTGCATATATATATAGATATAAACACACACATGACACAAAATACAATAAGTTTGCACACTCGTATGGAAAAAATGTGTCATATGGAAACGGAAGTGTAGGGGTGTGAACTAGCAACAATTAAATTTAGACCCAAACACTTAAGAAACGTTCACGGAGTTCTCATTTGATTGCAAACTTCATCATAGTTAAATATAACCTCATGTGACAATATAAAGATTGAACTCAATGAACAAACATACACAATGCATACAAGCCTAGCATGATGATGATTCTACAAACCAAATAGAGTCATGACATTAAAGACAACTAGGATAAACGGGCATTGTGCAAACCTTTGATATACCATCCAATTCTCCCTCAATGAGCATATATATTCTTTTGTTTTTGAATGAATATATCAAACAAACATAGGCCTTGGCAATTGCTTTCTTTGAATGCCAAATATTCTATTTTTAGGCCTTTGGATCACGTATTTCTTTTAGATCCAATCAACGGTGGCTTACAATCGCAAAGGATTTAATTCATCCTTTCGGAGCCCTTCCCCGTGCATATATTAATTTATCATGTTTTCATTTTTCTCACAAATCTCACATGCAACGGATTTTGACATGCACTAGTCCTCCTAGGTCATAGATATGTAGATGACTAGATTGATAGGAGAACACCTCAAAAAGCTCAAATATAACATGTGACATTAAGATTTCAAAAGAGCTCGTGCATGTGTGAATAGAGGCATATAGAAATAGAATCCATTTAAACAATACAAAATCCAACTACTCCATATAAAACATGGTAAAGAACATTTTAAGGATTGAAAATCTAAACCAAAAGTTCTGGCCACATGGAAGCGTAAATGATAGGATTCAAACACAAATATATGCCACATAAAGTGTGTAAAACTAAAATACACACAAAAAAAATCTTTTTGAGTTTTTAACATTTTTAATCAAAAATAGATATTTACTCAAAAGGACAAACAAAAATCATTTGTATTTTTCATTAAGCTTAAATGAAATAAATAAAACACAAATGATAAACAAAAATCTTTTTATATTATGCAGTCGATTCAACACAAGATATAATACAAAAAGATAAACAAGTCATAATTTCTAGCATGTGATATGAAATAAGGCAATGACTAGAAAATGACTAAACAAGCATACATTTAGCATATGAATATAGCATGAAGTACAAACGCTAAAGTATGCAAACACTAACACATTTATCCATTAGATTTAGCAAGGGAGGAGGCATGTGTATGTAAATGAGAATCAAAATCCCTATTTTGTGAGGCAACCAAGTCGGATTTCCTAACCCAAATTAATGAAGAATTACTATCTTGGGGTGTAGGAACGTTAGCTATCGTGGTTACTTTACTATGGGATTTTCTAGGAATTCGTTTAAGATCTAAACAAAATTTCCTAAGATGACCTTGTCGACCACAATGTGTACAAGTGAGAACATTTCAAAAAGATTTATCTAAGGAGTGATCATTAAATGCATTCCTAGAAGATTCTCCTAAAACATTGGTTTTGACTTTAGGAGTAAAATCATTACAAGAATTGAAGCCTAAACTAAAAGTGTCATTTTTAATTTGGACCGTTCCTAACATTTTATCAAGTTTTTCCGAACGACATTCCAAATCAAATTTGACAGAACTAGAATCTTTTAATTTATTTTCCAATTCAACAATGTTAGATTCTAGTAAAACATTTCGCTCTTCAAAACCAAGAAGCTCCTTTTTCAAGGATTCCATTAAACCCCTAAGGCTATCTCTCTCGCCTTCTACATAGATAAGCTTCTCTTGAAGAGTCCTCTCATGTGTCCTAAGGTCTTCTATTAAGGCACTTTCATCAATGACCTTGACACTCTCTCTTAAACTCGCTTCTAACTTCAAATTAGCTCTTTTCAATTTAATAGATTCTTTATATAATTCATGAAAAGCATTTTGAAGTTCACTCATATCAACTTCTTCTTCATTTTCACTCTCTTCTTCTTCTTCACTCTCACTATCATCAAAAATAAGAGAATCATGTATAATGACCTTGGAAGTGGCATGTGCTATAATTTCATCATCCGATGAGTTCTCATTATCACTCACATGTGCCATAAAAGCCACAAAATTTTTCTTAGTGGGGGATTCGGGCTTCTCTTCCTTATCACTATCACTAAGGGTCGCATTATATGAAATGGTTCGTTTACCCTCTTTCCTTAGTTTAGTGGGGCACTCAAAAGCCCTATGGCCATAACCTTCACAACCAAAACATTTATTAGACTCGTCCCTATCAATATTTTCATTACTAGGTTTAGGGATCTTATCGGCTTTAGAAATCTTCTCGTTTTTATCATGTTTAGAAGATTCAAATTTCTTAAAATCATTTTTAACTTTATCTTTGTTAAATTTAAGAAATTTTCTAAATTTACGAGCAAACAAAGCCATATCTTCCGAGTCACTATCACTATCGCTCTCTACTACTTGTTTGACTTCTTTTCGGGCTTTTAAAGCAACGCCTTTTTCAATTTTCTTTTCAGTTTTAGAGGGAAACATATCTAGTTCATAGGTTTGTAAATCACCTACAAGCTCTTCTAATTTTGTAGAGGCTAAAGTGGGTAAAGAATTTAAAACGGTCACTTTAGGAATAAATCTATCGGGTAGGGACCTTAAAATTTTCTTTACTACACGGTCGTCAGGTATTTTCTCTCCCAAGTTAAAGGATGAATTGACAATATCAGAAAGTCTAGCATAAAATTTATCAAAAGTTTCTTTTTCATCCATTTTGATAGTTTCAAATTGAGTGGTGAGGTTTTGGAGTTTAGAAGCTTTAACGACACTCGTTCCTTCATGAGTTAATTGTAAAATATCCCAAGCTTCTTTAGCGGTTTCACATGTCATAATACGTCGGAATTCATCCGGTGCGACAGCGCTAAATAAGGCATTTAAACCACGGGAATTAAAGTTTGCTAGCTTAAACTCATTTTCAGTCCATCTATCAACGGGTTTGGGAACATGTACATTTTCAATTAAATGTGTTGGTGGGGTCCAACCGTTAACAACAGACATCCAAACACGTTCATCGATAGATTTAAGTGCCGATTTCATTCGCGCTTTCCAATACGCGTAGTTTGAACCATCAAAAATAGGAAATTTTGAAAATGGGGAAAAATCCATATTTAGCCAAAAAGTAAAGGATCTTTAACGAAATAATTTATCGTTTTTGGCTCTGATACCAATTTGTAAACGCAGAGAGATGGATCCCCGGTGATTTTAATGATTTCAAATTAAAATAATTTCCTTTTGAAATTGATGCGGAAGCGTAAGGATGATGGTTCAACAAAATAAACAAGGCCGGGTTTTAATATCTTAAGAAACAGATTAAAACATAATTCAAGTCCTAGAAATTTGCCTAAGTCATGATTAACAATTATATCCGAAGTTAGACGAAACCAAATTAATGCAAGTGACTTGAATAAACCAATTTTACCCAATATTTAATTTAAGTCCCAAATTAAATGAGTGTGATAATTAAACCCGATTTTGTCTTGAATTAAACCTAAAGCATGCGTTCTAAATGATGAGCAAGATAAAAATAAACAAAGTCACACTACACCGCGATGTACGAGGAAAAACCCACTAACGGGAAAAAACCTCGGGACGGCCCTAGCCTCAAATCCACTAAAAACGGTATTACAAAATACAAGACAAAAGACTTACTTCCTAAACTCGAACCCTCTCAAGCCGTGATGCTCCTTCTTGTATCAACCTCCAATTAGCGGATAACCAACGGACCTCCACCGTGGTCTCGGAATACACCGATGGGACTTTATATGGTCACCGTCACCCAAGCATGGAGCCTTTCTCCGTGTGGGTAGAATCTCAACAAAAGTCTTCTTTGTGATGGGGTGTAGAAGAAAACCCGAAACGTCTCTTGAATTCGGTAGAGAAAACCGGTGCCAAAAACTCCAAGCAATTGATATAAATATAGAAACTTGGATAAACAATTATTGGGTGTAAACTAGAGTGTGTATGAATTTTTCATTGAAAATTGACACTCAAAACTTGAACATATTCCTAAAATAATTTTGCTCTCAAACTCTCTTTTGGAGATAAACAAATGTTGGAAAAGTTGTCTTGGAAAATGTGTTTCCCGCACATAATTAAGCATGAAAAAGTTGGTTGAAAACCAAGTGGAGAAGTGGGGAAAAAACTGTCAAAAACTGCTCAAAACCGTTCCCGCCTGACGTCTCGTTCGAACGAACTTGACTCTCGTTCGAACGAGACTTCTAACGAGCGACCAGCCTGGGCTCGTTATAATCTCGTTAGATATCTCGTTAGAATGAAAACTCGTTCGAACGACATATCGAACGACTGACCAGAATAGGGTCGTTGGCAAACTCGTTCGAACGAACTTGGTTCGAACGACAAAACTCGTTCGAACGAAACCTGGTTCGAACGAAAAAACTCGTTCGAACGACATTTCAAACGAACGACCAGAAAGATTTAAAAATTCAATTTTGGCCCAGAAACTTTTATAAACTTTTATAAACTTTTATATACTTATTTTTTTAAGTTTCTAATTGATTCTTTCTGAAAAATAAAATGCAGTTTTTATTAACCTAACACCCAATACATATTGTTCCAAGCTCCTATATGCATATAAGATTCATACCTTGGGAGCATGGAACCTTAATTGATGACGTAGAAACGAGGCACACAAACCGGCATTTTGATGAAGCTTTAAGTTCTTTGCCGCTATGTCTTCAATATACACTTCATAGGCTTGAGAATATTACAATAAATACTATCCTATGGATAAATGTTTTTGTCCGGAATTGAGCCAAAACTATATATGGACTCAATTGGAAATTTGTGTCCTTACAAATATATATATATATATATATATATATATATATAGAAAATATGATTTATGCACTTATTACGATATTGACCACTATAGGGAAATGACAATATATTTCAGATGGAGCGCTAACAAAGAATAATAATGTAAGAATATGATGAAATATAAGAATAGATATTTTATGAAAATTGGAAAATCGAAAGTTGGACTCGAGTCTCGAGTTTTAGTCTGAAATGCCTACGTAGACTATAAAGGCATCAAAGTCAACTTAGTTCTCGTGTGGCATGAGGTTGAGGTTTTATCCCATAGATTCTAATGGGATTTTATTATAAAAGTGTGTGTGGAAAAAAAGAGTTTTAGGCTTGGAAAAGTGTGAAAGATGAATTTGTTCGGAATTTATGGGTATCACCCTCTTTTTGTTGATTTTGGATTTTTTTGAAGAAAATAAAGTATGTGCAATATACTAGTAAGCATGTATAGATTAATATGTATGAATTATGGTAAGAACTATATTACGAATCTAATATAACTAATGTAAAAACATGAAATTTAAAGAGATAAGGAAAGGATTTGGACTTTCTCTGAAGAATGAGAGCTTGCTCTTGATTTTGGATGAACTCCCTTGATGATTGATATGAATATTGAATGAGATCTTGCCAAATTAGGTATGAAAGGGATCGGAATGTGAACTTGGATGAAATTTTACATAAGGAAACTTTGTTGATTGAGAGAATGTTGCTAAGAACAATGATGTTAATAGTTCTAAACTGTAGGTATGCTTTGGATTGAGGTCATGCCCTCATTTTATAGGGTCAGGGGGTTTCCAATCGTCATATCCCTGGTCCTTCCAATCGGCAGGTGACCCTAAGCGCATTGTCGATAGGCAGGGTGTGGGATTTGCCAATTGGTAGTCTTGTGAAGATTTTCTTGGAAAAATGATTGTAGAATGTAATTTGTTGATCCAAAATTAACAAGGGATATACCGTTAAAAAGTTAATTCAGAGACCTTCAAGAGTCCTTGGACCGTTTCTGGGTTCGGGAGTTGGCTTCAGGTCAAATGTGGCTTGGAAGCACACATCGATCCTTTGGATGGAAATGGATCATTCGTCTGAACGGCAAGTCATAATCACGCACGGGGTAGATCGTTGAAAAGGTTTGAGATGTACTTATATAATAAAAAGAACTTATCTCGGTTTGGATAGTTAACCTCGGTCAACTGGGGGCCAAAAATTCCCAGTGACCTGTTAGAGTAAAACGGGTGGTTCGCCTATACCGTAAGTCAGAATCGTGCACGGGGCAGATCATTGGAAATGGTATTTAGTTTCTTTTGAAGATTCATTCAGTCTCGGATGAGATGAAGAGTTTACTTTGTCAAATGGATTTCGAGAGTGTCCGGTGTCCTCCGGATTAGTTTTTGGGGGAAACGGATCGTTCGTCCGAACGATTATGTCATTTTGACCACAGGGTGGAACTTTGTAAAGGGGATTCAATTCCCTTCAAAGATTAAAAGATATTTTTCTCTGATGATGAAGTTGATTAGGGTCAAATTGGGGCCTGAGAGCACCCGATGGCCTCCAAATAGATTTTTAACAGTAAAATGGTCCGTTCGTCCGAACTGTTATGCTGATTCATATACGGGGTGGACCGTTGGAAAGGTTATTCAGTGACATTTAAAGATTCAAAGAGATTTTGGTCTGATGATAGAGTTGATCAAGGTCAAACGGGGCCTGAAAGTGCTCGATGGCCTCTAAATCGGTACTCGGAGTATGACCTAGGGTTTGTGATGACTTGGGGAGGTACTAGGGACTTAAAGAGAGACTTTGGTGGTCCTAAAATGTGGTGTCCACACTGTATTAGGAACACAACTTCTTCAAAGGTTCCTTAAATACATCCTCATACAACAAATTGTTAACTCTTGGACCGTCATCCACTTGGTTAATATAACACCAATGACCTAATTGCTTACTTATCCTTATTGGAATTCCTTAACCCTAATAAGACTCAATAGTTCTCGTCTTCCACTTTAACACTAAGATATCTAACCCTGTAACTCTTTGAATGTCTTTGGTGCTCTACTTTTTCTATTAGTGGAAGCCCCTTCTCGATAAAAACTATACATATAGATATTTCATTGTATTACCCGTACGAACTATTCAAGTTACGGTACACCCCCTTACTTATTGAATTTAAAGTAACCCACAAAACATTTCACTCTTCCAAAACTACCTTTTGGAACTTGGACCTTTTGGGACAACCAATTTCTCTTATAAAGATAACCTCTTTCATTCGTTAATGTTGAAAGGGACTCTTTCGAGTTACAACCTCCATTTCGTCCCTTAATAAATGTCCCCACTTGATCCCAACCCACCTTAACCCCAAATTCCGGTGTAATGGTCACCTTTACTATAAGTTCTTCTGCCTCATCAAGAGGTCATCGTTAAAATGAAGAACTCATCACATCGTGGAGCTTTTCTTCAAATAATCAAGAAAGTCATTGATAAAAGATAACGAAAACTCATTCCATGCCATGACCTTGTCAACTACATTTGAGGTGAAATATACATGTTCAAAGCATATCTTGTAGAAGTACAAAGATATAAGAAGACATGTCACGACCTTGTCAACTCCAAATCATGAGTGGGATAATTATCCTTCTAAGTCTTAAGATTTTAGAAAGTATAAGGTATAGGCTAATATTCCTATACCAACACACCACCTAGTCCTTGGAGTAATACATATGTATATACCAAGTGCTCCATGTCTCCTCATGATAACACAACGATGAGAACCGTGTTAAGGTCCTCCTTGTGCTATTTGTACATTCTCTAATAATCTACACTCTAAATAAAGGTAACACATTTTGGGTGAGGTAAGTTAGTGTCTCGGCCATCATCGAGAGAACCTCTAAACGAACTTCCCATAGTATCCATCCAAAGACGTCGTGGCATGTCCCCAATATGCAAGTGCATAAACTTGGATAGGTACTATCAAAATCTTATTTGATGGTACAACATGGCACAAGAAATGTATTTCTCAAAGCCCAAAACTTCACTTAGAGAACTTAGTGTGCAATTTATGTTCTTGTATTATTTATAAAACAAATGGAAAATGTTCCGCGTGTTCCTCCTACAATCGAGGATTCACTAGAATATTGTAAATCAATACTATAGTGAATGAATCTAGGAATGGTTGAGAAACCCAATTCATCATGCCCACAAACACCTCTGGCGCATTGATCAACCTAAATGGCGTGACATGGAACTCATATGATCCATATTACATCAGAAAATTCATCTTCAGAATGTCCTCCTCCCTAATACGTAATTGGTGATACCCAATACGAAAGTCACTCTTAAATCCTCAATTGGTCAAATATGTCATCAATGTGCGATAAAAACTACTTATTCCGTATCGTGACCTTGTTTAGCTCCCGATAGTCCATAAAAAATCGAAGTGAATCGTACTAATATTAACAATTAAAATTGAGCTCCCCTGGAGTCATGTTCTTCCGTATGAACACCTGACTCAAAAACTGCTAATTCTTCTCACTCGTCTCCCGTGTTTTTGACAAATTCATCTGATATAGTGAACTCTCAATGGGCGTAGTACTCGGTGAAAAATCTATACAAAAGTCTTCCTCTCTAACTAGTGGTTGTTCTATTACCTTGTCGCATATGTTTGTAAACTCCTGGACAATTAGTATTGAGTCTGAATCTCGATGATAGCCTCTTGTAATCATATTAAGCATCTTACCTGTAAATAATTACAACTCATCGATGTCTAAGTCCGACTCCTATGCGTGTGTCATAAATATAATCGTACCCACCCCCCGGTGGTATTAATAATAACACAAGTAATTATACGGCTTTAACAACCTAAGTGATCTCACTTTCCTTATCTTAAATGAACTATTTAAATGATGTCTCTATAAGCAGCCCTATTGCCCCTAACTTTATAGTCGCCATCCTTATCTCTTGCCTTATTGGTTCTATTCTCAATAGGCGTGACCCCACTAGTTAAAAAATTCTTGGATCTACTGGACGCAACATATCATATTTTCTACTTTTCAAACCTCTTGGGGTATTCTCCCCCCATGCGATTCCTTTTTACTGGTGTGGTCTTCCCTTCTTGAGTCCACGTTGCACCATCTCTAGTCATTATACCTACTTTAGCCCCGATATTCACAACCTTAGAACTCTAGCACTTAGATAGTTATGGCGGTCTTATTGATGTAGTAAGGTAACTATCACCATTTGAACATAAGTGATGCATAAGTATTTCTCTTGATAACTAAAGCCTCATCGTAAGGTAAGTTCCAAGGCGAAAGAAGTTTTTCTCGCAGTGAAGCGAGTAACACACACATCCTTCTTCGCCTCTATATCACTCTCTCTAAGTGAAAAAATATAAATGTAGTTGAATTCCTCCTTATCTCGGATACAACGCGTTCTCACAAATGAAGAATTCAAAATTGTAATTCTATTGTTGCTACGAAAGGTGAGTAAAATCATTTCCCCCCGGACAATACGTTAATCAATTGCTACACACCTTCTTCTAGTCTTTTAGTTTCTTTTATGTTAACCTAGTCCAAAATAACCCTAAATATCATTTGCATCTACACCTAAGATTATATGTTCCCCATGATTATGTCTTAATCATTGCTTTAGAGTTTTATGTATTAATTATCTCAGTAGAAGTATTCTCTACTAAATTATGTTAATCATATCAATTGTATAATATCTCAATATAATTATGTTCTCTCTCTCTCTCTCTCTCTCTCTCTCTCTCTCTCTCTATATATATATATATATATATATATATATATATATATATATATATATATATATATATATATATATATATATATATATATCAACATAATACAGGCACGATCGAACACTCTTACCTCATAAAAAGGGCGGCACTTCATAAACCCTCATATAAGAAGGCTTATCTTACCGCCTTCGGGGATCGCCCGCGTGTACTATGTGTAGTTATAGGTTGTCCCACACCTATAACTATTAAATCATCACGAAAGTGATAGTCACTACACCTTCACACCATTCTTATAGCCCCATACCCGAATCTATATGAAAGGATCAAATTGAGCATCTTACTCTAGATACAATGGAAATTTCAACACGTAGTGTTCGGGGTAATCATAACCAAGATTAACCCATCTCATCGCATTAGTGTACCCCCGTGATCATTGTCACTCAATTATAGTAAACTAGTATTTCACGTAAGGGGACTAACGTAATCATCTTCACCCCTACCACATATGGATATCCCCTCGATTAAATATTCCACGAGTACATACACCAGACATATCGCAACTAATACAAAAAGCAACTAATGCATCATAGTTAATGTTTACAAGTCTAATTTCCATTTTTATTCCTTGATTAATCTCTTTTCATTCAAAATAATGTTTTTTAAACAGTCTCATTTGATAGAGAACTCATTTCGCAAAATAATCCAACAAATTTATAGAAATTTCAGCCATGCGTATTGTTCAGATATATTCATAAGATATTCGTCGGGCCTCCAAAGATTACAAAATAAATGCCAACGCATTCCTTATTCAATTTAACTAGGACCTTGAGTTTTTGAAAAAGCCAAATATGCACATATACTATGCCTAAAACATCCTCAAAGTGATGGTTTTGCTCTAGAAATTTCAGCAGTGTGCCATGTTAAGAAAATATTCATAAAATATTAATGGAAACTTCATAAATACCAAAATCAATGCTCACGCTTTGTTAATTGAATTCAACCAGGAGCTTGTTTTGGAAAGAAAGTAACATTACCAGGTATACCACAACAAAAATGGCCTGAAAGTTACGGGTAGAACCCTAGAGTTCAATTCAATCTCAAAATCATCAAAAATTTTATCTAAATCATTAAATATCAGAAGGATTTTCCTCAATTACATCAATCTAACATAATTCAATCCTACATTTATCCATATAATCAATTATATATTGAAAATAATCAATTAACTTATAAACATGGTTTTTAACATGAATTCCCAAATCAGCAATTCACAAAATTATTAATTATTATCTAACTCGATGTGCCAATTTAGGTTTAGAGTCCAATGAGTTACCATAGTGTAACACAACTTGAATTATGAAATTATACTAAATAAACTTGTCTTAAACAAAGATATTAGATTCCAATCTCATCATCATCATCATCATCACCATCATCATCATCATCATCATCATCATCATCATCATTGCCTTAATCCCACCACATGGGGTCGGCCACATGTATTCTCCTTTTCCATTATAATCTATTATAGGCAAAATTTGCATTCAAGTTTAATGCCTTACGATCTCACCTAAAAAATTCCTCTCATGATAGCTTAGGGCGGTTCTTTCTCTTTTATCCTCTATTTCCAATAATCTTACTTTTGTAATAGGTGCATCTATTGGTCAACACATCACATGTCCGTACCATCTAAGTCCAGTTTCCCTTAATCTATCACTAATTAGATTATAATCTAATTATCCCAATTACTTTTCATCCAAGTTAACTCGCCTCCAATTTCTTCTTCTCTAAGTATTTTTCTCTCTCTAGCCTCTCTTTGGACTTATGTTATCTCTCTAAAGTGTTAGGAATGAACTAATCTAACTCTAATTACCCTCTTATCTTAGTAGCCAATAATTTTGGGTTGCGCCACTTACTAACCCTCCATTAAGCCTAAAATCATCTTTAGATAATCTAAAGTCTAGCTCAAACCATATACTACCTATAGGCCTTAAAATACAACATTTTAAGGTGTAATCGAATATTCTACAGCTCCATAAATTCACTCGAATCCTAAAATCAATCGAATAATTCTATCAATATAATTATTTTATTTGTTAAATAATTAAGATTTCATTATTGTATTTTAAATTCAATTCAATTTTACATAAAAATATAATTTGTAGTGATATCATTAGTCACAGCAGATTAATGCACACAAATATTCACACGTATAATTTATTTAATTACTATAAATTACAGGGTATTATAGCATATCAACAACTTGTTCTAGAACATCTAGTTTCAATCGGAGGGAATATATTCGGAAATGTATTTTTATGTATAGCCACTTATGTCGTGCAAACCTAATTACACATTGTTCAAAATCATAATATAACCAAATGAAACTGAATTGACAAATAATCACAAATATGATTGTCCAAACGATGTCAAATATATGACTACATATACAATTTAACATGTACTAGACATAAAAAAATTACAAAAATATTAATGCTAACAAAAAAAATCAATCTGTAGTACAGTGATATTTCAGCCCATTAAATCATCAAATCAACAAGTAAACACGTCTATAAATAACATGTACTTCTGGTCGACAAAGTACACCAACAAATATAACACATTACACATAAAAAAAAAACTTATGTACACTTGTATATATAGAATGATAAGTGTGGATACAAAAAACACATGCATGACTATATGAACAATACGTTCGATCAACAATCGATACGTAAATAATCAATCAGCACATGGAAAAATAACAAAGTACTAACGTGTGTGTATAATTGTCAGCGTATAAATTAGTAGGTATAAATATATGTATATTATAGTATAGACGTTTATAATAAAGTACAAGAAATGTGAATTATAACTTGATCAACATCGTTATCGCAATATAAGGGCCTAATTCATGCACAACATCAACAAAAAACACAATATTTCAAAATAAATATATTAAAATTAACACATATTATAAAAATTTTGACCTGTTTGGTCAATTTTACACCATTATTTTTAAAAAATAATAAAACAACATGAGTTGGTTTATATATAAAATAAAATTAACAAATTATATCGAAAGAGAAAATCATCATTTGGTTATTAAACAGAAATACCTCCATCATCTTCCAAATGAATTTGAAAGTTGATGATCATATCCACATTGACAATATGTTGCGGACACGTCTTCAGACAGTGGAATAAATGATGAGCATTTGAAATTTCATTAGTTTGAAAAAATAAAGTAAACCCCTATACCCCCCCCCCCCCCAAAGTTCAGAAGCTAGAGTTATATATATATATATATATATATACACATTGAGGATCTAGTGAGGCCCTTAGTTGCGGACCGTTGTGAAAAAATAGTAAAAAAAATATCTTCGATTAACTTTTTTACAAGGCATCTAAACATTCCACTTATACCTCGTAAACAAAATTCTGGTCAAAGTAATTTTTTTACTATTGTTAATAAAAACAATCAATATTCATCAGTTTTTAATCTTTTTTAAAACTCACAACTATTGATTGATTTTTTTAAATAGTAAAAAAGCTTATTTTTATGTGAATTTTTTATAGGGTATCCATGGAATGCCTAGATATCTTGTAAAAATATTCAGTCCAAAATATTTTTTTTACTATTTTTTTGAAATTAGTCTTCTGCTTAAGACTTCATTTTAGGTATGTATTGGAATGAGACTGTATATATAGGCGGTGGGGCTCTCCAACACACCTCGCTTATCTTGACGTAAGTGTATTGGGTTATTATATTTTGGGCCTAGTTTTCTAGAATGACCCAACCCAATCTAGTACATTTATGCGAAGATAAGTGATGTGTGTTCTTATATATATATATGTGTGTGTGTGTGTGTGTGTGTGTTTATAATTGTGGTGTCAAAAAATCTCGAATATCGGGGGTTCCCATGTACCATGATGTATGCACATTAATAAATAAAAGAGAGACAAAGATTTACGTGGTTCGACCATGAATGGCCTACGTCCACGGGGATGCTGTTGTGTTCCATTAGAATGATGAGAGAGTTTTACATGAGAGTGTTTCTCTAGACTCTAAGCCCCCTTTCACAATGGGGGCTCTCCCCTTTATATAGAGTTAGGGGTTACATTAGGGTTATAAATATGGATGAGTCGTATCTTCGTGGAGTTTGATTTGACTCTGATACTGCTCCTCGATCTTATAGTTTATCAAGGACTCTAGATGTCCCTATCTTCTTGGAGCATCTGTTGCTCTCCATCTTGACCTGGGTGCTCGCAACGTGTCATGCTATTATGTAGGTATATTTTTTACCCCCATAATAGCCCACAAGTTGCAGTTCAGCTGAGTTGATTCTGAGATGAGATGGGAGCTGGTCCATAATCTCTTTAAACGTGTGCAGTTGTCAATGTGAACTGGACTGGTGTTCTTTTAGTTGTCGTTCAAATTTTAAGCCTTCTTTGGTTGATCTTCTTGCCTTCATAAGTCTTTTATATGAATGCTTAGCTTGAGTTGAGAGACATTCAATTCATATAGGAACCGGACTCGAGAGTGTCGAGCTGCCTACGTACCCTCATGGGATCAGGACGAACGTAGTTCATTGTTCTATTTTATTGCATGGCTCAATTTGTGAGGCTGACCAAAAGCCTATTCAGAATTCATGTGTTGAGTCTTGTTCGAGCACGTACCTAGTCGGGGTAAGACCCTGCATTAGGTTTCTCATATGGTTCAATTGATGAGGCTGACCATGGGCCTATGTGTCGAGCCTTTCATGATCACGCACCTAGTCGGGGTAAGAACCTGCATTGGGTTTTTCATATGGTCAAATTGGTGAGGCCGACCACAGGCCTATGTGTCGAGTCTTTCTCGAGCACGTACCTAGTCGGGGTAAGACCCTGCATTAGGTTTCTCATATAGGACAATTGGTGAGGCCGACCACAAGCCTATGTGTCGAGTCTTTCTCGAGCACGTACCTAGTCGGGGTAAGACTATGCATTAGGTTTTTCATATGGTCCAATTAGTGAGACCGACCACAGGCCTATGTGTCGAGTCTTGATCGAGCACCTACCTAGTCATGGAAAGACTCTGTATTAGGTTTTTCATATGGTCCAATTGGTGAGGCCGACCACAGGACTATGTGTCTAGTCATACTCAAGCACATACCTAGTCAGGGTAAGACCCTGAATTAGGTTTTTCATATGGTCCAATTGGAGAGGCCGACCACAGGCCTATGTGTCGAGTCTTACTGGAGCATGTACCTAGTCGAGGTAAGACCCTACATTAGGTTTTTCATATTTGATATGTAATCAGTACGCTTATTGTATTTAGGCCTTTCCCGCAAGTCAATGTAATACAATTTTTTTTTGCATTTTTCCATTTTCTAATGCCTCGCATGTAAATATCCGTCTATTTTACCTTTTAGGTTGTGCCGTCACACTTCCTTATGACTAAACGACGATGGAAAAAATGCACCTGGTTTAAGGGTCATCCACCCATTCAGTATTTTAATTGACCAACATAGTTGGCAACCAACCTGAGTTATCTTTTCGCCTAGGGATCCCTCGTAGGGCTTTTATTGTTACTGGGGCAACTCGTGGGGCCATTTATGTTTGGAGATGACAAAGGCCTATGGATTTCCTTAATTTAATTGGAACCATCAAGAAATTTGTTGTAATTAAATCAAGCTTAATCTTGATCGTCATTTGAAAGACTAATTCCAGTGTTAACTATGTTGGCAACCATCGTAAGTTGGCCTCTTCTATTTTTCTTTAAATATTGCGGTGAATCTGTTCATGTGTCATCGTTTCCCTAGAGCCCCCAATCGGGCTGTGAAGAGAAGACTGACCATCCGTCCATCGAGTTATTTGATCTGTATAACCGAGATGATAAGTGTGCTCGTTCGTTCCTCGGGGCTTTGTTGTGTTGAAAAGTGTCGCATTGATCGTTCGTCGACCTGGATATAATTAAGGATTGTCTTGTTCATATAGCTCCATGTAGTATCATTCCTCGTGGCACACTTGTTTGTTGACCATGCATGGTGGTTCCAGGAGGCCGTGGAATACTCCATATAGCTCATGAACCTAAAGAAATTAATATGACTTCAAAGCATCTTCGTGCAGAAATGCGTTTATTTGATATGGCGCTCAAGAAACACCATTCCTCTAGAGTGGATATCTTAGTGTTGATGACGCATTAATTCATTTCTTAGTGATCTTCGATCACCATGGGTTATATGACGATGTTGTTTGATACATTCAGGGTGGTCTAGTGTTGTTATCAACATGTTTTATTCGTTGACTGTGATTTTGCTGGATATGTGACTTCTTACATGTTGGATTCATCCTTGTTGATAAATATAGTTGACCGTTGCTCTCCATGCTGCTTTATATGTTATTGGATCTTTGTTCTATAGATCGCACAATTTATCATTCACCGAGGTTGAATTAAATAAGAATTTTATTGCCCAACTGTCCATTGGAGCTTGAGACGTGATCACATAATGTCGACTATCCATCGAAGCTGAGGGTACGTCGAGGCAAAATTGCAAAGGACCTAGTAGATGTTATGAACAATCCATGCTCGAGAATATTTTGGAGCATTGATAAGATAAATGATGCGTGAATGCCTGTCGAGGAAAAAATTATAGAAGATCTGGTAGATATTGTGGGTGATCCATGCTCAAGCATCCGTCGAGGCAAAAAGAATCGAGCAAGTATTACGAATGATCCTGCAGTGTTAGTGAAAACTAAATTTCCAAACCATATATTAGGGTTGAATAACAATAATAAATGTGACGTTGATCATTAATCTATTGTGTTAACCATCTGTCAAGACTGAATATAAGAATTATCCTGATCAACCATTTGTTGGGGATAAAATGCGACGTGTGTGGAAAATATCTTCGGGACTAAATATATAGAAATATTTTGCCGATCATTTGCCGAGATGAACCTTGAATATTCCTGATCATCCTTTAGGTCAAGAATCACAAAGCCAGATAATCAATACTGAAATTGAAGAAATATCAACGTCTGAGCATCTGTCGGTTATCACAAATAATATTTCCCAAGCATTTGTTGGGTCCAAAGTGGTGTAACATGCTTGACCACCCGTCAGAGCATTAACAAAATAAGTGGTGCCTGGGTCATTTACAGGGGCAAAGTTGTACATGTCCGAGTAGATATAGAGAGCGATCTGTGCTCGAGTATCTATCACTGCATTAATAAGATTTCCAAGAGCTTAACATTATGTTCGAGCATTCTTCGGGACTAAATCTTGTACCTGTGGAGGTTAATAAGTTTCTCGACCATTTTTCGAGGCTAATTCAAATGGAATTTATCACGAGATTCGTTTATTCAGTCAAGGAATATATGATGTTCATCTTCTCAATCATGTGTCGAGGAAAAGATTCATAGTATTGAATGAATGACATGAATGATCCCATCATTTCTATGATAAAATCTCATGAGGATGGCCGTGCCCGAGCATCCTTCGAGGCTATGCTAGGTGTTGATGTAAAAAATTAGATTGCTTCTAATTATTTAATCACAGATAAATATAAATGAGACGAAGAATTTTAAAGTGGTTCAGCCTTATAAGAATGGCCTACATCCACTGTTTCTGTTATTGCCAAGTGTTTTGGAATTCTCGATATGTAGTTCTATCAAGAAATTCCGGTCCTCCTGAATGAGGGTGATACAATGTATTTATAGCCCTTGGGCTGTACATGTGAAAGGGTAAACAACTAATGCCCTTTAAGAATATACGTCTGTATGATAAGCATTCAATGAATAGTTGAACTGTTGATTATCTGGCAATCAATGATGTGGCCGAGATGCAGCTCGGACCACCTTAGTTGCTCGTCGTTCAGGAGTTCCTCAGAGTGTTGGAGTTCCTCGGAGTGCACTTGCTGCTCGGAGTGTATATGACTTGGTCGGGAAATTAGACTTCCTCGTTGCTATTGTGCCACGTAGATTGACACATGTCTTCTTATGATTCGTCTATATCAGCATATTAATTTTGGTATCAACAGAAGCCCCTAATGTTTCATATTTCGAACTTTGAGGAATATGGAACATTCTTTCTCGGTATATGGCAATATTAAATGACCTTCCTGGTTTTTAGGAGCATTTTCTCCGTGTTCGAACGTCTTCCAAATTCGCAGAATCCGCCTTTTTGAATTTTTATTATCGCTTCGATCTTCGCGCACTTTTTGTCCTTTTAGCCGCCGGTAGCGTACTAGTTTCTTTTTGTAACCATTTCTTTCGCCGTTTCCCAAGGCAAAGTATTTAAACTTCATTGGTAATCCCATCATCTTCTACCTTTTTCCAATTTCTGCTTTCGAGTTTTCCACAGTTTTTCTCTCTCTTGTGCGTTCGTCCTTTCCTTCGTTCGTTGTCAACAGATCTCCCTTTTTCCTGTAAGATCTTCTTCCTTCTTCTTCATTTCTTTTATTCACCATGGTTTATATTATCGAATCTCTCGAGAAATTCCATTCTGATTTTTCCATTCCATCTTGGGTAACTCTGGAGGATCTTTCTGAGCCTTTAGATTACTTTCGTTTGGCTGAGGTACACTAGTTCCCCAGCCTCTTTATTGCTGAATGTGGATTTTCTTTTCCACCAAACCCTTTATGCTTAGATTTATGTCAATATTTCAATGTTGTCGTTATCTGGAATTTGCATCGAAAAGTTATAGACGAGCACATCAGGTCTGCTTCATATTTGTTGCAGTATAGGAGTTATACAACATCCTTTACTGCTCATCCTGTGGTTAGCACCAGTGAACCAGCATCAATTCCTGAGGACTCTTCTCCAGAATCTCACATTCCTTTAAGTCAGAAAATGGGCAAAAGAAGAGTTTTTGCTCTCTTTGAGGAGACTACCTCTACTGGAGATGGGAAAAGAAATAAGACTGATGTCCCAAAGGGGACAAAGAAAGTAGATGCTTCCCCTTCTGTTGCTCCTCAGAAGGCTGCCGAGAAGCCCCCAGTGGCTCCGAGCAAGAAAAATGTTTATGTGGAAGTGGTCACCATCTCTCCCACTAAAAGTTCTTTGGTTGAAACTGCTAAAATGCCACCGAGGAGACTAAAGAAATCCTCCTCGGGCAATTTGGCTGAAAACCTTTCCCAGCTCCAAGTTAGTGGAGCTGGTGTTCTAACTATCATTCCCCCGAGCTCTGCAATGAGCTCGGTAAAGACTTGGACTATTCCTGAAGTCCAAGGAATCGAGGAGAGTATGTCTAGGGATATGCTTACATCCCTGGCTACTCGTCACATTGCTTCAGTAAGTTTCTCATATTCTGAATTTTCTTTCTTTCCATCAATACATGTATCTCTGTGCTGACTTATCATTATCTTCGTTTTTCAGCTGGTGAGTTGTTTTAACACCATTGTGAAGAAGGATGAAGCAATCAAGGCTTCTAGCTCCTCTTCTGGAGTGGAGGATGCTTTGTTGAGATTAACCAAATCTTTGAAGGATTCCCGTCAAAAGTATGACGAGGATAAGGCTGAATGGGAGAAGAAATTGGCTGCAGTTGAGGCAGAAAAGGTGCAGCTGGAAAATAAAGTGAAAAATTTGAAGGGGGAGAAAGAGAAGTCTGACGAGAAGCTCAAGAGCTTTGGGGAGCTTGAAGACAAGATGAAAATGGCTGAGGAAGAGCTAACCCTTCTGCGAGAAGTAAATCGCTAGAAGGAGGAGGTAGATGCTAAGTTGAAGGCCACCGAGGATCTTCTATTCGAGAAGCTCTCCTCGGAGAAAATAAAAAGAAAAATGGAAATAAAGAAATCCTTCAACACATGTTGGGACAAAGGGTGGAACAAGGGGGTAGCAGATATGATGACTCAGGTGCGGTATGGGAGTTTGAAATACTTCCGAGATGGTTGGGTGGCTGCCCTGCAAGAGTTGAAGGTTAATGAGGACTCAGAACTGTTTCAACAACATATCCTTGGTCCTCCCCCAGCTATTGAAAATGAAGAAGAGGATGAAGCTGCCTCCGAAGAATCTTCAATGGTAGTGGGTGATCTTATCCTTACCCAACCTACTGACGAGGATCTTTCATCTCTGCATGCTCCTCCTGAACAAGTTCCAGCTCCGGCCGACCAACTCGTTGTTCCCACCGAGCAACCGAGCTCCTCATCCCAGCCTCTCGAGAAAGTCTTGGGAGACAAGGAAAAGGTGTGAAGTTGTTCGGTATTTTCTTTCTATTTTTCTTCTTTTTCAAATGTAACCAAGATCTTTGTAACTCTGCACTATGATCTAATAAAATTTGAGTTCTTTTCTTCCATATGATTGCTCTTTTCTCTTCTTGTTGATGATTACTTTTTCTTTCTCTGCTAGTTTCTGGCCAGGATGGATCTGTTGTCTGCTAATGATACAAAGCTGATGAAGCAATGTTATGAATATTATAATGCTGGTCACACAGAACTGAGTGTATCAGAAGTTGCCAACATCCTTGGTCAGGATGCTTCAGAGCAGGCAATCGAAGCTTATCAGTACCTGAAATGCTACTTGATCGAGCTGTGGCCAATAATGTGGCTTACTACGAGATGATTGAAGACTTGCAAGGTACTCTCGATGAACTTCAGCATCAGTATAAATAATCTTCAGCTCTTTTGCACGAAGGATATGAGAAGAAAATTAAACAACTTAGTGTTGAAACAGGCTACAACAAGATGCTTGCTGGCTATGAAGTGAGAGATAGAACATTGAAAGCAGATGCCGAAGGGCACAGGAAAATCACCGAGCTATCGGAATAGGAAAACAACAATCTGCAAAAAGAACTAGCTCAGTTGAGGTCTGCTGCTTCATCTTCCACTGCCTTGGTACCGGTCACTGATGAAGGATTCTCATTTTTGGAAGTGGAAAATGCCAAGTTACGAGAAGAGTTAGAGACTTTGAGAAGAGTTGGGCTTTCTACTGCTACTCGGGGATGAGGAAGAGGTTCTCGTGGACGAGGAAGAGTTTCTCAGAATATTGCCGAGGAACCAAGTTCTCGACCTGCTCGGGGAGGATCCAGAGGTCTTCGTCGTACTGTTGAAGAAGCTCATACTCAATCACCATTGGATAACCAAGCATTCCAATTAATGGCTAAGAACCAAGCCTTGTCTGAGTTGTCCAAGAAAGTTAGAGAATTGGAAGAACAACTCTCTTCAAAGGAATCAGTAATGAAGACTAATGAACTTTTCATCCAGAGTCTTAATGAGAAGATTGCAAGGTTGACCTTTCAATTTCACAAACAACCCAGGGAGTTCTGGATGGGTGGATACAACGAAGCACTATTCCATTTAGATGATCGTATCCAGAATGCCAATAACGAGGGCTACAAGCAAGGTTGGCTGAATGCCTTGGGCGTGCTGAAGCTCGAACAAGGACATTACCTATGGGACTATTATGATCCTGGGGTACTTGACTTGCCTGTGCCACCATATAAATTGGACATGGAATGGATCCCAGCTCGTGCCATTCCTCGGAGCTTAATTGTAAAATACCTCGGTGACTACAATCTTCATTCTCAGATCGAGGTATCTCGTCCCGAGCATCTACTGGATACACCTTCAATAATGAACGTCAGAATGCTTCGAGATATTAACTTCATTAATTCTCCCCTTTGCCTGGAAGATCCTCCTGCTGGCGAGGAGCCTATTTCAAAAGCAAAAGGGAAAAGACCAGTAGAATAGGAAATTCTAATGTAATAATTAGTACACAATTTAATATCAATGCAATAAATTTGTGTAATTCATTTTGAATTTAATGAAAGAGTTTCATTTTTGCAAATTTGTATTGCCATTGTCTTGTATTTGTCAAATACTTTATATTTGTGCTTGCATAACAATATTGTGTGGTTCATCGATCCACTTAGTAATAAAAAATTACAAGTATTAGTAATGTTGCTCGATCACTTAATAATAAAGTAATGAGTATAAAAATGTTTAAAATTTCTTCCAACCAACCAAGGTTGTTAAATTGTGCTCGTCGACCAATTATAGTTAATGGGTTTTTATCCCCGACCAGCTATACTTGGTACTGTTTAAAATATTTTCTCCTTGTCGACCAACTACAGTTAGTGGGTTTTGATCCCCGACCAACCATACTTGGTTCAGTTTGGAATATTTTGTTCTTCAAGGAACTTTTTGTATTTTCTGTAATAATCTTACCTCCCTACCAATATAAGTTGGCATTTGAGAGCATATCTTGTTTCCTAACCAAACACATTGGCATTTTTAGGAATGTTGATGTTGTTCTCGCCCTTTTACCAACCGGAGTTGGTCTGAGTTCGAACTATTATGTCCACTTGCCTTTTTACCAAAATTGGTCTGAGCCAGTGTCAGCCTCCTAACCAAAGGAGTATGGTTTGTTCTCGCCCTTTTACCAACCGGAGTTGGTCTGAGTTCGAACTATCGTGTTCTTTCCCTTTTACCAATCGGAATTGGTCTGAGTTAGAACTATCATGTCCACTCTCCCTTTTACCAACCGGAGTTGGTCTGAGCCAGTGTACGCCTCCTAACAAAAGGAGTATGGTTTGTTCTCGCTCTTTTACCAACCGAAGTTGATCTGAGCTTGAACTATCGTGTTCTTTCCCTTTTACTAAGAGTTAGTCTGAGCTTGAACTATCGTGTTGTTTTTACTGCCGAGCAGCGTAGTGTTACACGCTAGTATTCCTCGAAAAACTTTCAATAAAAGGAGAGAAGATGGCAAAAAATCCTCGTTTTATTCATATTGATGGAACTGCTTTACATTTTACATCACTGATAATACTTGCGTAGGTGTTCAGCATTCCATGCATTCTTAAATTCCTCTCCTTCTAGAGTTTCTATTCGGTAGGTTCCTGGTTGAACAACTTCTGTAACTCGGTAAGGTCCATGCCAATTTGCCTCCAACTTATTGTGTTTCTGAATGACCTTCTTTAGCACGTAATCTCCTTCTTTTAAGTCGCATTTCTTCACCCTCTTGTTGTAGAACAGGGTTGTTAGTTGTTGGTAAGCAGCATTCCTAATGGCTGCCTCTTCTCTAACCCCCTCGAGCATGTCCAGATCTAATCTTCTCATTAATTCGCTGACTGGGGAATTTAAATTCAGCACTGTATGTGTTGGGAGACCCAACTCGGCAGGTATTACTGCTTCACTTCCAAAGGCCAGCATATATGGTGATTCTCCAGTTGCTGCTCGGGGGGTTGTTCGATAAGCCCACAATACTAACTGTAGCTCATTAATCTAATTAGCTTTAGCCTCACTTAGCCTCTTCTTCAAACCATTTAGTAATGTTCTGTTCGTCACTTCAGTCTGTCCATTGCTTTGAGGATGGCCTGGTGCTGAATGAACCTTCAAAATGTTTGACTGATGACAATAGGTGGCAAACTCCTCGTTATCAAATTGTGTTCCATGGTCTGTGATGAAGGCATGAGGGAGACCATATCGACAGATGATGTTCTTCCAAACGAACTGGTACACCTTCTCGTATGTCATATCAATAAGTGGCTCGGCTTCTACCCACTTAGTAAAATAATCCACTACGATAACGAGGTACTTGAATCTTCCTCGGGTCATTGGCAGTGGTCCCACCAAATCCATTCCCCATATGGCAAATGGCCATGGGGAAGTTATGGGTGTCAACAGTGCTTGTGGAGTTCGTCGGATGGAGGAAAAACGTTGGCATTTATCACATCTCTTAGCATAGGCTATACAATCAGCCCTCATCGTAGGCCAGTAGTATCCGTGAGTCATCACCTTTTGCAAAAGAGTTTGACCTGCTACATGGGCTCCACAGGACCCTTCATGGATCTCTTCAATCAACTCTTTAACCTCGGAGGGATGAACACATCTTTGCAAACCTGCTATAATTCCTCGTCTATACAAAACACCATTAGTTAGTACATACCGAGCAGCTTTAAACTTTAATTTCTTGGTAGCGAGCTTATCCTCCGGTAATCCTCCCTCCTCAATATATGCCCTGATGGGATCCATCCAAGATGGTCCTAAATCAAGGGTAATAATGTTCATCGTCAGGTCTTCATCTATGCTCCGACTTTCTAATACTTCAATTGGTATCGTTCTTCGCAGCTCGGTACGAGTAGCTGATGCTAGTCGGGCCAGCGCGTCTGCTCGTGCATTCTCCAGTCTTGGTATTCTGATCAACTGAATGGCATCAAATTCTGCAAATAACTCCATCACCTTTGCATGATACCTGACCATTAATTCTCCTTTAACAATATATATTCTTATCATCTGATTCACAATTAATTGAGAATCACTGAATACCATCACTTGTTGCGCTTCCATAATCTTTGCTAAATTAAGACCTGCTACCATCGCCTCATATTCAGCCTCATTATTGGAAGCTTTGAATTGGAATCGCAGGGCGTATTCAACGTCGACCTCGTCTGGAGTGCTCAAAACTATTCCCGCGCCACATCCTGCAGTGCAAGATGAGCCATCTACATATAGCCTCTATATAGGTAACTCGTCTTCAAATTTCTTATCTGACAAAGTTCCTCGGTGAAATATTTGTTGTTTCCTTTCATCCTCCCCTGATATTTCTCGCTCCTCGTCGATCATCTCTTCTCGTCCTTTTACCAACCGGAGTTGGTCTGGGATCGAATTTGATGATCCTTCAATATCCACAAGCCCTTTTACCAACCGGAGTTGGTCTGAGCTTGTGTTTGTTGATCCTGTAACATCCACAGGTTGATCAGCGAGCAATTTTTGTTTCTCGGGGGTATCAGGATATGTGAACTCTGCGATAAAGTCTGCTACAGCCTGCCCTTTTAATGACGATCTGGGTTCATACACAATATCATATTCACTGAGCTCTATTGCCCAATACATCAGTCACCCTGATTTTTCTGGCTTATGAAGGGCTTGTCTCAATGGCATGTCGGTATACACGACGATGGTATGGGCCTGGAAATATGGCCTCATTCTTATACTTGCCTCAATTAATGCCAATGCCAATTTTTCCAGCTTTGGATACCTGATCTCTGCACCTCGGAAAGCCTTACTTGTGTAATAAATTGGCTTCTGGACTCCATTCTCCATTCTGATCAATGCCGAGCTGACTGCATTCTCTGATACTACCAGGTATAAGTACATCTTTTCTCCCATTACTGGCCTGGACAACAGTGGAGGTGCTCCGAAATATTTCTTCAAGTCTTGAAAGGCTTTCTCACATTCATCATTCCACTCGAAAGTTTTTCAAAGCGTTTTGAAGAATGGGATGCATCTATCAGTTGCTCGGGATACAAATCTGTTGAGCGCTGTAAATCGTCCTGTAAGACTCTGCACCTCTTTCTTCATCGTTGGAGATCACAACCCCAAAAGAGCTTTGATCTTTGCTGGATTCGCCTCAATGCCTCGCTGGTTGACAATGTACCCGAGGAACATTCCTTCTCGTACTCCAAATGTGCACTTCATCGGGTTGAGCTTTATTTTGTATTTATCCAGTTGATCAAAGGTCTGACCTAAGTCAACTAGATGATCAGCAGCTTTCTTTCTCTTTGTCAGCATATCATCGACATAGACTTCCATATTGCAACTAATTTGTTTGGAGAAAATCTTGTTCATCAGCCGCTGGTATGTCGCTCCTGCATTTTTCAAACCAAAAGGCATAACATTATAAGAATAAGTTCCCCTAGGGGTAGTAAAAGAAGTGCTTACCCTGTCTTCAGGTTTCATTTTGATCTGGTTGTATCCAGAGTAAGCGTCCATGAAGCTGAGCAGCTCGTGTCTCGAGGTAGCATCCACTAGTTGGTCAATTCTGGGCAATGGAAAGTGATCCTTTGGGCAGGCCTTGTTGAGATCAGTGAAATCAACACACATTCTCCATTTATTGTTTTTCTTCTTTACCATCACCACATTTTCTAACCAGTTTGGGTATTTCACATCTTCAATGAATTGGGCTTTCTGGAGCTTCTCGACCTCTTCTTGTATAGCTTGATTCTTCTCGGGACTAAATACTCTTCTTCTCTGCTTTACAGGCTTGATCTCCTTATTCGCATTGAGCTCATGACATAAGAAGTTTGGATCTATTCCTGGCATGTCTTCATGACTCCATGCAAAAGTTTTCTTTTTGTTTCTCAAGAAAGTTATCAACTCCTGTTTTATTGAAGCATCCAACGTTGAACCTATCTGGGTTATTCGTTCAGGGTGCTCATCGTCCAAAATGACATTTTCTGTAGATTCCACCACCTGTCCTTTTACAAGTTGGGATTCATCTCTGGGATCCAGTGTTTCAATTTCTGTACCTTCATCCACCTGGTAGGTAGTAGTCTTTTTCCTTGACTCTTCAAGCTTTTCTTGCTCGACAGACGAGTAATAGCATTCCCGAGCTACTTTTTGATCACCTTTCACAACTCCTACTCCGAAATTTGTTGGGAATTTTAAACACTGATGTACTGTAGATGGAACTGCTTCGAACTTCTTCAAACCAACTCGTCCCATGATGATGTTGTAAGCTGATTGCACATTCTTATCCATCACAAAGAAGCGCATTCTTTCTGTTCGATAATCAAAAAAAAAGTTCCAATGAATATATCCAACTTGATCGTCCCAAGTGGAAAAAATTTCTCGCCAGCAAAACCCAGGAGAGGTCTGTGATAAGGCTCCAATTGAGATAATTTTAAATTTAAACTGTCAAAGCATGAGTAGAACATGATGTCTGCCGAACTACCGTTATCTACCAGAACCCTTGAAATCATTACTTCTTTCATCCTCATTTTGATTACCAAAGGGTCGTCGTGAGGGTAAAGAACACCTGCAAGGTCGTTTTTTGAAAAACCAATGACCAGTTTCTCTTTGTTTATCTTCCTCGGGCGATCTTCCTCAGCCAAATTTATCCGTTGAATGTATGAGCAAGCCTGAGCCTCACCAAGGTAAGATTTTCTTTCTGCAGTAAGATCTCCTCCTCCTGCATCTCCGCCTGTAATAACATTGCAATCAAATGTTCCGAAACGTATTGAAAATACCTCGCGTTCTGGTTGCCTTGGCCTTTTGGGAAGATCGGGGTCATCCTCTGTATCATCTTCATGATTCCTCTTCTTCTTCTCCTCTACTCGACGAGGAGATCTAGACCTCTCTCTAGTTCGATCATTATTTCTTCTTTCACCTCCCCCATCAACATACTTTGCTAGTTTCCCTCTTCGGATGAGTGTTTCAATCTCGTTCTGAAGAGCTATGCAATTTTTGGTCATATGGCCATGATCCTTATGAAATTCGCAATATTTCTCCCTATTCCTCGTGTCAGGGTCTGACCTCAGTTTCTTTGGCCACTTTACTTCCTCGTTATTCTTGATTTCTTCCAAGACATGATTAATACCCATTTTCAAAGGAGTATAATTATCAAATTTCTTCAGGACTTCCCATGACGACTTATTATTTTTGGAATGCTTATCACCGCCATTGCCCTTATGCTCTTTCTTCTTGGATTTGTCTTCTTCCACCTTGGTTTCTCTATCCATATTCTTCTTCGCATCCATGGCCTCCTCGGCATTCATGATTTTGGCCACTTTTGCCATCAATTCTGACATAGTTGTAGGCGGATCTTTGGCCTAAGTGTAATACAATTTGTTAGGCAACAATCCACTCATCAAGGCGGTGATTGTTATCTTTTCTCCATAATCTATGACTTCCAACTTCTCGTTATTGAAACGAGTTATGTAATCTCTAGTACTCTCACCAGATTTTTGTCTAACACTTAACAAGTGTGCTACTCGTTTTACTGGCTTTGCTCCAAAACAGAAATTGCCGATGAACAACTCGACCAATTGAAAGAAAGTTGAAATCTTACCCCGAGGAAGATTGTTGTACTATATCTAGGCAGGTCCAGTAAGAGTTCCTGAAAATGCTCTGCATCTCATCTCGTCGGGGACAGCATAGATGTCGGCAGCAGCTTGATATTGCTCTATGTGAAGAACAGGATCTGTCTTTCCATCATATTTGGGGGTCACCACAGGTGCTTTGAATTTTGACGGTGTAGGAAAATCCACAATGGCCTGTACAAAAGGTGTCCCTTGAACGAAAGTTCGTTGTAGGGGGTTCTTTGCCTTAGCCATTTCTCCCAATCTATCATCCAACCGCTGAATGGAACCTTTCCACGCATCATTTCCTTCCTCGGGCTTATTAGTTCGAGCAATTGATTATTCTTAAGTGGCTTCCTGGGATCTATCTTGACGAGCAACTGGTCGTGATTGTGCTGATCCTTCTCTTAGATCTGATGGTTGTCGAAAACTCCTCGACATGGTCTTAGGTGGACTCCTATTCCTCCTAGGGCCTAATCGACTGAAAGGAGATACCCTGCTCAGTCTTTCCAAGGAGCTGGGTCTCTCTGGAGAGAGAGTGATACGTTGCTCAGTATCTGTACCCCTTATTGATGAAGTTCACCCAGGTTGATAAGAGAAGTCATCAGATTCCTCATTACGATACGCATCTGTACGCCTGGATCGTGAAGAAAGTAAATAGGTTTGTGTTTGACCACTTCGATGTCCCGAATGTGCAGGTGCACCGCCATGAAGGGTCTGTATGAGTTTCCACATTGTCTCTTGCATGGCGGTTTGTCCTTGAGCCAGATTCATCATAATTCCAGCCAGATCTGGAGGTGCAGAGGGATTTGGAGGATTTCCAGCATTTCCAGCGTTTCGATTGCTGGATTCTGGATTATCTGCCATTGATGGAATGATTTTTGGTGAAAAACGATAGCAATAGTCGTTCCCACAGACGGCGCCAATCTGTTGATGTAAAAAAATAGATTGCTTGTAACTATTTAATCACAGATAAATATAAATGAGACGAAGAATTTTAAAGTGGTTCAGCCTTATAAGAATGGCCTACATCCACTGTTTCTGTTATTGCCAAGTGTTTTGGAATTCTCAATATGTAGTTCTATCAAGAAATTCCGGTCCTCCTGAATGAGGGTGATACAATGTATTTATAGCCCTTGGGCAGTACATGTGAAAGGGTAAACAATTAATGCCCTTTAAGAATATACGTCTGTATGATAAGCATTCAATGAATAGTTGAACTGTTGATTATCTGGCAATCAATGATGTGGCCGAGATGCAGCTCGGACCACCTTAGTTGCTCGTCGTTCAGGAGTTCCTCAGAGTGTTGGAGTTCCTCGGAGTGCACTTGCTGCTCGGAGTGTATATGACTTGGTCGGGAAATTAGACTTCCTCGTTGCTATTGTGCCACGTAGATTGACACATGTCTTCTTATGATTCGTCTATATCAGCATATTAATTTTGCTATCAACAGAAGCCCCCAATGTTTCATATTTCGAACTTTGAGGAATATGGAACATTCTTTCTCGGTGTATGGCAATATTAAATGACCTTCCTGGTTTTTAGGATCATTTTCTCCGTGTTCGAACGTCTTCTAAATTCGCAGAATCCGCCTTTTTGAATTTTTATAAGAGCTTCGATCTTCGTGCACTTTTTGTCCTTTTAGCCGCCGGTAGTGTACTAGTTTCTTTTTGTAATCATTTCTTTCGCCGTTTCCCAAGGCAAAGTATTTAAACTTCATTGGCAACCCCATCGTCTTTTACCTTTTTCCAATTTCTGCTTTCGAGTTTTCCACAGTCTTTCTCTCTCTTGTGCGTTCGTCCTTTTTTTGTTCGTTGTCAACAGATCTCCCTTTTTCCTGTAAGATCTTCTTCCTTCTTCTTCATTTCTTTTATTTACCATGGTTTATATTATCGAATCTCTCGAGAAATTCCGTTCTGATTTTTCCATTCCATATTGGGTAACTCTGGAGGATCTTTCTGAGCCTTTAGATTACTTTCGTTTGGCGGAGGGACACTGGTTCCCCAGCCTCTTTATTGCTGAATGTGAATTTTCTTTTCCACCAAACCCTTTATGCTTAGAGTTCTGTCAATATTTCGATGTTGTCCTTATCTGTAATTTGCATCAAAAAGTTGCAGACGAGCACATCAGGTCTGCTTCATATTTGTTGCAGTATAGGAGTTATACAACATCCTTTACTGCTCGTCCTGTGGTCAGCACTAGTGAACCAGCATCAATTCCTGAGGACTCTTCTCTAGAATCTCACATTCCTCTAAGTCATAAAATGGGCAAAAGAAGAGTTCCTGCTCTCTTTAAGGAGACTACCTCTACTGGAGATGGGAAAAGAAATAAGACTGATGTCCCAAAGGGGACAAAGAAAGTAGATGCTGCCCCTTCTGTTGCTCCTCAGAAGGCTGTCGAGAAGCCCCCAGTGGCTCCGAGCAAGAAAAATGCTTCTGTGGAAGTGGTCACCATCTCTCCCATCAAAAGTTCTTTGGTTGAAACTGCTGAAATGCCACCGAGGAGACTGAAGAAATCCTCCTCGGGCAATTTGGCTGAAAACCTTTCCCAGCTCCAAGTTAGTGGAGTTGGTGTACCAACTATCATTCCCCCGAGCTCTGCAATGAGCTCGGTAAAGACTTGGACTATTCCTGAAGTCCAAGGAATCGAGGAGAGTATGTCTAGGGATATGCTTACATCCCTGGCTACTCGTCACATTGCTTCAGTAAGTTTCTCATATTCTGAATTTTCTTTCTTTCCATCAATACATATATCTCTATGCTGACTTATCATTATCTTCGTTTTTCAGCTGGTGAGTTGTTTTAACACCATTGTGAAGAATGATGAAGCAATCAAGGCTTCTAGCTCCTCGTCTGGAGTGGAGGATGCTTTGTTGAGATTAACCAAATCTTTGAAGGATTCCCGTTGTTGATACCAAAATTAGTATGCTGATGTGGACGAATAATAAGAAGACGCGTGTCAATCTACGTGGAACAATAGCAACGAGTAAGTTCATTTCCCCGACCAACTCATGTTCTCTCCGAGCAACAAGGATACACCGAGGAGCTCTAGCACCCCGAGGAACTCCAACGCTCCGAGGAACTCTTGAGTAATGAGCAACTAAGGCGGTCCGAGCTGCATCTCGATCCCAGCATTGATTGTCAGATAATCAACAGTTCAACTATTCAATGAATGCTTATTATCTTGACGCACACGCTGCATTAAATGTATTACCCTTTCATATGTGTATCATTTAATGTAACACCCTTTCATGTACAGCCTAAGGGCTATAAATACCTTGTATCACCCTCATTCAAGTGGACCAAAATTTCTTGATAGAGCTTGTAATCGAGAATTCCCAAAACACTCAGCAATAACATAACAGTGGACGTAGGCCATTCTTATAAGGCTGAACCACTTTAAAATCTTTGTCTCATTTTATTTATCTGTGATTGAATAATTAGAGCTATCTAATTTTTTACATCAACAGATTGGTGCCGTCTGTGGGAACGATTATTATTATCATTTTTCACCAAAATTCATTCATCATTAATGGCAGATAATTCGGAATCCAGCAATCGAAACGCTGGAAATCCTGGAAATCCACCAAATCCCTCTGCACCTCCAGATCTGGCTGGGATTATGACGAATCTGGCTCAAGGACAAACCGCCATGCAAGATACAATGCGACAACTCATACAGACCCTTCATGGCGATGCACCTGCACGTTCAGGATAGCGAAGTGGTCAGAGGCAAACATACTTACTTTCTTCACGATCCAGACGTACTGAGTCATATCGTAATGAGGAGTCTGATGATTTCTCTTATCAACCTGGGCGAACTTCATCAATAAAGGCTACAGATACTGATCAGCGTGTCACTCTCTCTCCAGAAATACCCAGTGCTTTGGAAAGATTGAGTAGGGTGTCTCATTTCATTCGATTATGCCCTAGGAGGAATAGGAGTCCACCTAAGACCATGTCGAGGAGTTTTCGACAACCATCAGATCTAAGAGAAGGATCAGCACAATCGCGACCAGTTGCTCGTCAAGATAGATCTCAAGAGGCCACATCAGAACAATCAATTGCTCGAACTAATAAACCCGAGGAAGGAAACGATGCGTGGAAGGGTTCCATTCAGCGTTTGGAGGATAGATTGGGAGAAATGGCTAAGGCGAGGAATCCCTTACAACGAACTTTTATTCGAGGGACACCTTTTGTCCAGGCTATTGTGGGTTTTCCTACCCCATCAAAGTTTAAAGCACCAGTGGTGACCCCCAAATATGATGGAAAGACAGATCATGTTCTTCATATAGAGCAATATCAAGCTGCTGCCGACATTTATGCCGTCCCCGACGAGATGAGATGCAGAGCATTCTCAGGAACTCTTACTGGAGCTGCCCAGATATGGTACAACAATCTTCCTCGGGGTAAAATTTCAACTTTCTTTCAGTTGGCTAAGTTGTTCATCAGCAATTTCTGTTTTGGAGCAAAACCAGTAAAACGAGTAGCACACTTATTAAGTGTTAGACAAAAATCTGGTGAGAGTACTAGAGACTACATAACTCGTTTCAATAACGAGAAGCTGGAAGTCATAGATTATGTGGAGAAGACAGCAATCACCGCCTTGATGAGTGGGTTGTTGCCTAATAAGTTGTATTACACTTTGGCGAAAGATCCACCTAAAACTATGTCAGAGTTAATGGCAAAAGCGGCCAAAATCATGAATGCCGAGGAGGCTATGGCTGCGAAGAAGAATATGGATAAAGAAACCAAGATGGAAGACGACAAATCCAAGAAGAAAGAGCATAAGGGCAATGGCGGTGACAAGCATTCCAAGAATAATAGGTCGTCATGGGAAGTCCTGAAGAAATTCGATAATTATACTCCCTTGAAAATGGGTATTAATCATGTCTTGGAAGAAATCAAGAATAGTGAGGAAGTAAAGTGGCCGAAGAAACCGAGGTCAGGTCCTGATGCGAGGAACATGGACAAATATTGCGAGTTCCACAAAGATCATGGCCATATGACTAAAAATTGCATAGTTCTTCAGAACGAGATTGAAACACTCATCCGAAGAGGAAAACTAGCAAAGTATGTTGATCGAGGAGGCGAAAGAAGAAATAATGATCGAACTAGAGAGAGGTCTAGATCTCCTCGCCGAGCAGAGGAGAAAAAGAAGAGAGACCATGAAGATGATCCAGATGAAGACCCCGATCTTCCCAAGAAGCCAAGGCAGCCAGAACGAGAGGTATTTTCCATACGTTTTGGATCATTTGATTGTAATGTCATTACAGGAGGAGATGCAGGAGGAGGAGACCTTATTACAGAAAGAAAAGCTTACCTCGGAGAGGCACAAGCTTGCTCATACATTCAACGAATAAATTTGGCCGAGGAAGATCGTCCGAGGAAGATCAACAAAGAGAAGCTAATTATTGGCTTTTCAAAAAATGACCTGGCAGGTGTTCTTTACCCTCACGACGACCCTTTGGTGATCAAAATGAGGATGAAAGAAGTAGTGATTTCAAGGGTGTTGGTAGTCAATGGTAGTTCGGCAGACATCATGTACTATTCATGCTTTGACAGCTTGAATTTGAAATTATCTCAATTGGAACCTTATCACATACCCCTTCTGGGTTTTGCTGGCGAGAAAGTTTTTCCACTTGGAACGATCAAGTTGGATATATTCATTGGAACTTGGCCTTCTTGCCGAACAGAAAGAATACGCTTCTTTGTGATGGATAAAAATGTGCAGTCAGCTTACAACATCATCATGGGAAGAGTTGGTTTGAAGAAGTTCGAAGCAGTCCCATCTACAGTACATCAGTGCTTAAAATTCCCAACAAATTTCGGAGTGGGAGTTGTGAAAGGTGATCAAAAAGTAGCTCGAGAATGCTATTATTCATCTGCCGAGCAAGAGGAACTTGAAGAATCAAGGAAAAAGACTACTACCTACCAGGTGGAAGAAGATACAGAGATTGAAACTCTCGATCCCAAAGATGAATCCCAACTTGTAAAAGGACAGGTGGTAGAATCTACAGAAAATGTTATTCTGTACGACGAGCACCCTGAACGAGTAACCCAGATAGGTTCATCGTGGGATGTTTCAATAAAACAGGAGTTGATAGCTTTCTTGAGAGACAGAAAGAAAACTTTTGCATGGAGTCATGAAGACATGCCAGGAATAGATCCAAACTTCTTATGCCATGAACTCAATGCGAATAAGGTAATCAAGCCTGTAAAGCAGAGAAGAAGGGTATTTAGCCCCGAGAAGAATCAAGCTATTCAAGAGGAGGTCGACAAGCTCCAGAAAGCCCAATTCATTGAAGATGTGAAATATCCAGACTGGTTGGCAAATGTGGTGATGGAAAAGAAGAAAAACAATAAATGGAGAATGTGTGTTGATTTCACTGATCTCAACAAGGCCTGCCCAAAGGATCATTTCCCATTGCCCAGAATTGACCAACTAGTGGATGCTACCTCGGGACACGAGCTGCTCAGCTTCATGGATGCTTACTCTGGATACAATCAGATCAAAATGAAACATGAAGACAGGGAAAGCACTTCTTTTATCACCCCTAGGGGAACTTATTGTTATAATGTTATGCCTTTTGGTTTGAAAAATACAGGAGCGACATACCAGCGGCTGATGAACAAGGTTTTTTCCGAACAAATCAGTTGCAATATGGAGGTCTATGTCGACGATATGCTGACAAAGAGCAAGAAAGATGCTGATCATCTAGTTGACTTAGGTCAGACCTTTAATCAACTGGATAAATACCAGATGAAGCTCAACCCGACAAAGTGCACCTTTGGAGTGCGAGAAGGAATGTTCCTCGGGTACATCGTCAACCAGCGAGGCATTGAGGCAAATCCAGCAAAGATCAAAGCTCTTTTAGGGTTGCGATCTCCAACGACGAAGAAAGAAGTGCAGAGTCTTACAGGACGAGTTACAGCGCTCAATAGATTTGTATCTCGAGCAACTGATAGGTGCCTTCCATTCTTCAAAACACTCCGAAAAACTTTCGAGTGGAATGATGAGTGTGAAAAAGCCTTTCAAGACTTGAAGAAATATCTGGGAACACCTCCATTGCTGTCCAGACCAGTGATGGGAGAAAAGTTGTACTTATACCTGGCAGTATCAGAAAATGCGGTCAGCTCGGCATTGATCAGATTGGAGAATGGAGTCCAAAATCTAATTTATTACACAATTAAGGCTTTCCGAGGTGCAGAGATCAGGTACCCAAAGTTGGAAAAATTGGCATTAGCATTAATTGAAGCTAGTAGAAGAATGAGGCCATATTTCCAGGCCCATACCATCATTGTGTATACCGATATGCCATTAAGACAAGCTCTTCATAAGCCCGAAAAATTAGGAAGACTGATGTACTGGGCAATAGAGCTCGGTGAATATGATATTGTGTATGAACCCAGATCGTCCTTAAAAGGGAAAGATGTAGCAGACTTTATAGCAGAGTTTACATATCCTGATATCCCCGAGGAACAAAAGTTGCTCGCTAACCAACCTGTGGATGTTACAGGATCAACTGACATAAGTCCAGACCAACTCCGGTTGGTAAAAGGGCTTGTGGATGTAGAAAGATCATCAAATTCAAACCCAGACCAACTACGGTTGGTAAAAGGGCGAGAAGAGATGGTCGACGAGGAGCGAAAGATACCAGGGGAGAATGAAAAAAACCACAAATATTTCATCGAGGAACGCTGTCAGATAAGAATTTTGAAGACGAGTTACCTACGTGGAGATTATATATAGATGGATCATCTTGTACAACAAGCTGTGGAGCAGGGATTGTTTTGAACACCCCAGACGAGATTGACGTGGAATATGCCTTACGATTCCAATTCAAAGCTTCTAATAATGAGGCTGAGTATGAAGCCTTGATAGCAGGTCTTAATTTAACAAAGATTATGGAAGCGCAACAAGTGATGGTATTCACTGATTCTCAATTAATTATGAATCAGATGATGGGAACGTATGAAGTAAAAGGAGAATTAATGGTCAAGTATCATGCAAAGGCGATGGAGTTGTTGGCAGAATTTGATGCCCTTAAGTTAATTAGAATACCAAGAATGGATAATGCACAAGCAGATGCACTGGCCCGACTAACATCATCTACTCGTACCGAGTTACGAAGAACGATACCAATTGAGGTGTTAGAAAGTCAAAGCATAGATGAAGACCTGACGATGAATATTATTACTCTTAATTTAGGACCATCTTGGATGGATACCATTAGGGCATATGTCGAGGAAGGAGAATTACCGGAGGATAAGATCGCTGCCAAGAAATTGAAGTTTAAAGTTGCTCGGTATGTACTAACTAATGGTGTTTTGTATAGACGAGGAATTATGGCAGGTTTGCAAAGATGTGTACATCCCTCCGAGGTGAAAGAATTGATTGAAGAGATCCATGAAGGGTCCTGTGGAGCTCATGTAGCAGGTCAGACACTTTTGCAAAGGGTGATGACACAAGGATACTACTGGCCAATGATGAGGGCTGATTGTATAGCCTATGCTAAGAAATGTGATAAATGCCAACGTTTTTCCTCAATCCGACGAACTCTGCAAGCATTGTTGACACCCATAACTTCTCCTTGGCCTTTTTCCATGTGGGGAATGGATTTGGTTGGACCCCTGCCAACGACTCGAGGAAGATTCAAGTACCTCGTCGTTGCAGTGGATTATTTTACTAAGTGGGTAGAAGCTGAGACTCTGATTGATATGACGTACGAGAAGGTGTACCAATTCATTTAGAAGAACATCATATGCCGATATGGTCTTCCTCGTGCCTTCATCACAGACCATGAAACACAATTTGATAACGAGGAGTTTGCCGCCTATTATCATCAGTCAAACATTTTGAAGGTTCATTCAGCACCAGGCCATCCTCAAAGCAATGGGCAGACTGAAGTGACGAACAGAATATTATTAAATGGTTTGAAGAAGAGGCTAAGTGAGGCTAAAGCTAATTGGATTAATGAGCTACAATCAGTATTGTGGGCTTACCGAACAACTCCCCGAGCAGTAACTGGAGAATCACCATATATGCTAGCGTTTGGAAGTGAGGCTGTAATACCTGCCGAGTTGGGTCTTCCGACACATAGAGTGCTGAATTTCAATTCACCAGTCAGTGATTTGATGAGAAGACTGGATTTGGATATGCTCGAGGAGGTTAGAGAAGAAGCAGCCATTAGGAATGTTGCATATCAACAACGAACAGCTTTTTTCTACAACAAGATGGTGAAGAAATGAGATTTAAAGGAAGGAGATTACGTGCTAAAGAAGGTCATTCAGAAGCACAATAAATTGGAAGCAAATTGGCATGGACCTTATCGAGTTACAGAAGTTGTTCGACCAGGAACTTACCGACTAGCAACTCTAGAAGGAGAGGAATTCAAGAATGATTGGAATGCTGAACACCTTCGCAAGTATTATCAGTGATGTAAAATGTACAGCAGGTCCATCAATATGAATAAAACGATGATGTTTCACCATTTTTCTCTCCTTTGTTTGAAAGTTTTTCGGGGAATACTAGTGTTGTACACTACGCTGCTCGACAGCAAAAAGAAGACGATAGTTCAAACCCACGACCAACTCCGGTTGGTAAAAGGGCGAGAACAAACTATACTCATTTGGTTAGGAGGCATACACTAGCGTGACCAACTCCGGTTGGTAAAATAACTAGTAGATAGTTCGAGCGTGATCAACTTCGGTTGGTAAAATAGCGAGAACACGATAGTTCAGACCCACGACCAACTCCGATTGGTAAAAGGGAGAGAACAAACTATACTCCTTTGGCTAGGAGGCATACACTAGCGTGACCAACTCCGGTTGGTAAAATAACTAGTGGACACTAATAGTTAGAGCGTGATCAACTTTGGTTGGTAAAATAGCGAGAACAAACTATACTCCTTTGGTTAGGAGGCATACACTAGCGTGACCAACTCCGGTTTGTAAAATAACTAGTGGACACTAATAGTTCGAGCGTGATCAACTTTGGTTGGTAAAATAGCGAGAACAAACTATACTCCTTTGGTTAGGAGGCGAACACTAATGTGATCAACTTCGGTTGATAAAAGAGTTAGTGGGCATGATAGTTCAAACCCATGACCAACCCCGGTCGGTAATAGGGCAAGAACAACATTCTTAAAAATGCCAATCTCGGTTGGTTTGAAAACAAAATATGCTCTCAAATGCCAACTTATGTTGGTCGGGAAGTAAGTTATTACATAAAAATTCATCGAAGAACAAATATTCCAAACTGAACCAAGTATAGTTGGTCGGGGATGAAAACCCACTAACTGTAGTTGGTCGACGAGGAAAAATCTTTGACCTTGGTTGGTCGGGCACATTTATTGAAAAAGACAAAATTTACCAAGTATAGCTGGTCGGAGATAAAAACCCATTAACTATAATTGGTCGACGAGCTCAATTTAAACAACCTTGGTTGGTTGTAAGAAATTTTAACATTTTTTATACTCATTACTTTGTTATTAAGTGATCGAGCAACATTTTTTATACTTGTAATTTTTTATTACTAGATTGGTCGATGAACCACAAAGAATTGTTATGCAATCACAAATATAAAAGTGTTAGACAAGTACAAAACAATAGCAATACAGATTTGCAAACAAAAAATGAAAGTCTTTCATTAAAATTCAAAATAAACTACAAGTTACATATGTGTGCTAACTATTACATTGAAAATCCTATTCTATTGGTTTTTCCCCTCAGCCTTCGATACAGGTTCCTCGCCAGCAGGAGGATCATTTAATGTCTGAGGAGAATTGATAAAATTCAAGTCCTTCAACATTCTGACATTCATTACTGAAGGAGTATCCAATAGATGTTCGGGGCGAGATACTTTAATTTGAGAATGAAGATTATAGTCACCAAGATATTTTGAAATTAAGCTCCGAGGAATGGCACGAGCTGGGATCCATTCCATGTCCAATTTATAGGGTGGTACAGGCAAGTCTAGTAGCCCAGGAGTATGATAATCCCACAGGTAGTGCCCCTGTTAGAGCTTCAACACCCCCAGGGCGTTCAACCATCCCTGTTTATAACCTTCATTATTGGCATTTTCAATGCGAGAATCCAAGTGATAAATGGCCTCATTATAGCATGCATTCCAGAATTCGCGAGGTTGTTTATGGAATTGGAAAGTTAATCTTTCTAACTGCTCATGAAGGCTCTTGGCAAAAATGTCCTTATTATCCAGAGCAGACTTTGTCGCAGTAAGTTGATCCTCCAAAGTTAGGATTTTCTTGGACATTTCAGACAAAGCCCGATCTTTGGCATTCAGTTGGTACGCTTGGGTTTCCAATGTTGACAGAGTACGAGCTTCTTCAATACTACGAGGAGTTCTTGATCGACCTCGAGCAGCTGGAGTACTTCGTTTCTCGACAATATCATGGGCAACTCTTCCTCTCCCACGAGAACCTCTTCCTCGTCCCCGAGTACTGGACCTTCTCAAAGTATCCAATTCTTGCCTTAATTTGTCATTATCAACCTCTAAGAATGAGAACCCTTCGTCGGAGGCTGGTACCAAGGCAGTGGAAGATGAGGCTGCAGACTTATACTGTGCCAACTCTGTCTGCAAATTGTTGTTCTCTTGTTCCAGCAGCTCGGCGATCTGTCTGCAGGCCTCAACTTCACCTTTTAGGGTCCTCTCCCTGACATCATACCCAGCAATGAGTTTGTCATAGCCCTTCTCGGCAGAAAGCTGTTGATATTTCTTTTCATACCCCTCATGTAACAAGGTATTTGACTCCTTGTACTGATCCTTGAGATCTTATAGAGTATATTGAAGCTCCTCGATCATATCATAGTAGGCCATGTTATTGGCCACTGCTCTATCAAGTAAGTCCTTCAAGTACCGATAAGCTTCGATTGCTTGCTCTGAAGCACCATGACCAAGGATATCAGCAATTTCGGATGTACTAAGGTCTGTGTGGCCAGCTTTATAATACTCATGGCATTGCTGCATCAACTTTGTGTTGTTAGCAGACAAAAGATCCATCCTGGCCAGAAACTAACAGAGAAATAAAAAGAAGATCAAGACCGAGTGCAGATAAAGAAGAGACAATCATATGGAAAGAAAGAACTCAAATTTTATTAGATCATAAGGCAAAAGTTACAAAGATCTGAGATACAAAGTACAAGTAAGGAGAAAAACAGAAAGATAGTACCGAACAACTTCACACCTTTTCCTTGTCTCCCAAGACTTTCTCAGGAGGCTGGGACGAGGAGCTTGGTTTCTCGGTGGGAACACTGATTTGATCGGTTGGAGTTGGGATTTGTTCAAGAGGAGCAGGCAAAGATGAAATCTCATCAGCAGATGTCTGGTTGGGTTGAGGAGCAAGGATTTGATCACCCATAATCATTGAAGATTCTTCAGATGCAGCTTCGTCTTCATCTTCGTCTTCAATAACTGGAGGAGGACCAGGGAGATGTTGTTGAAATAGCTCGGAGTCCTCGCTCACTTTCAATTCCTGCAATCCAGCAACCCAACCATCATGGAAGAATTTCAAACTTCCATAATTCACCTGGGTCATCATTGCTGCTACCCCCCTATCCCATCCTTTATCCCAACCAGTCCGAAAGGATTTCTTCACAACTGTTTTTCTCTTCATCTTCTCCGAGGAGAGCTTCTCGGATAGAAGATCCTCGGAAGCTCTCAGCTTGGCCTCCAACTCCTCCTTCTGACGATTTGCTTCGCGCAGAAGTGTCAGCTCTTCCTCAGCTGATTTCAACTTATTTTCAAGTTCCCCGAAAGTAGTGAGCTTCTCGGAGTATTTCTTGTTCTCCTTCTCCAAGTCCACCACCTTGTTTCCCAACTGCATTTTTTCTGCTTCAGATGCAACCAATTTCTTCTCCCATACATCTTTATCCTCGTCGTACTTCTGACGGGATTCCTTCAGAGATTGGGCCAAACCCTGGAATGCATCCTCTACTCCAGACGAGGAGCTTGAATCCTTGAGCGCTTCATCTTTCTTCACAATGGTGTTAAAATAACTCACCAGCTGAAAAAAGAATGTAGTGATGAGTTAGTGCCGAGATACATATATTGATAGAAGGAAAAATTAAAGATAAAAAGAAACTTACTGAAGCAATATGACGAGTAGCTAGGGATGTCAGCATATCCCTAGGCATGTTTTCCTCGATGCTTTGAACTTCAGGAATAATCCAAGTTGTTACCGAGCTCATTGCAGAGCTCGAGGGAATGATGGTTGGAACACCAGCTCCACTAGTTTGGAGCTAGGGAATGGCTTCAGAAAAACTAACCAAGGAGGATTTCTTCAATCTCCTCAGTGGAACTTCAGCAGTTTCAACCAAAGAACCCTTGGTGGGGGAAATAGTGATCACTTCCACAGAAGTACTTTTCTTGCTCGAAGCCATTGGAGGCTTCTCGGCAGCCTTCTGAACAGCAACAGAAGGAACAACATCAATTTTCTTGGTCCCCTTTGGGACTTCAGCCTTGTTCCTCTTTCCATCCCCGGCAGAGGAAGTCTCCTCGAAGATAGCAGGAACTCTTCTCTTGCCCATCTTCTGACTTAGAGGAATATGAGATTCTGATGAAGATTCCTCGGAAGCTGGCAATGGGTCACTAATGGTGACCACGGGACGAGCAGTAAAGGATGATGTGTATCTCCTGTACTGCAACAAATATGAAGCAGACCTGATGTGCTCGTCTGCAACTCTCTGATGCAAACTCCAGATATGTTTCAACTGCTTTATATTGACTTCTGACTCTTTTAGAGTTTTTCTCTTGCTGTCAACTGTAAACAAGAACATATTGAAATATCAGTCATACATTTTATCAAATACCATGAAATCATAATTTCAAAAACAAAATAAGATGAAAACGACATATCCCATTGCCATATGGGGGGCATCTGGGACCCTCATATACTGCATCTCCAAACAAAGGGGCATGTTGCCAATTTTTTATAACTACCCCGTGTTCAAAATAATCCATGTTGGCATCATGGAGGTTGACTACTAAGGCCCTATTCAAAAACCTAGTTTTTAAATAAAAAACATTGTCTAAAATAGCCCATCTGTAACAGTACATAATCTCAGGAATTCCTATACGAGTTCCATGAGTTTGATTTAACCTATATACCCCATTAACTATTCACCATGTGTTGGGGGCTACTTTTGCAGGGACAACGTAGAAGTACTGACAGAACTCTAAACACAACGGATTTAGTGGAAAAGAAAATCCACATTCAGCAATAAATAGGCTAGGGAACCAGTGTCCCTCAACCAAATTAAAATAAGTTGAAGGTTCAGAAAGACTCTCTAAAGTTACCCAAGAAAGAATAGAGAAGTCAGAGCGGAACTTCTCAAGAGACTCAATAATGTAAACCATGATGAATAAAAGAAGAAGGAAGAAGAGCTTACAGGGAAAAAGGAGATCTGTTGACAAACAAACGAAGAAAAGGATGGACGCACAGGAGAGAGAAAAGCTTTAGAAAACTCGAAAGCAGAAATTGAAAAGGTAGAAGACGATCGGATTGCCTCTGAAGTTTAAATACCTTGCCTTGGGAAACGGCGAAAGAAATGATTACAAAAAGGAAATATTATGCTACCGGCGGCTAAAAGGACCAAAAGGGAATGAAGATCGAAGCGCCTATAAAAATGCAAAAAGGCGGATTCTGCGAATTTGGAAGGAAATTTAAATACGAAGAAAAGGCTCCTAAAACCCAGGAAGGTCATTTAATATCGCCATATACCGAGAAAGAATGTTCCATACTCCTCAAAGTTCGAAATATGAAACATTGGGGGCTTCTGTTGATACCAAAATTAGTATGCTGATGTGGACGAATAATAAGAAGACGTGTGTCAATCTACGTGGCACAATAGCAACGAGGAAGTTCATTTCCCCGATCAACTCATGTTCTCTCCGAGCAACAAGGATACACCGAGGAGCTTTAGCACCCCGAGGAACTCCAGTGCTCCGAGGAACTCTTGAGTAACGAGCAACTAAGGCGGTCCGAGCTGCATCTCGGTCCCAGCATTGATTGCCAGATAATCAACAGTTCAACTATTCATTGAATGCTTATTATCTTGACGCACACGCTGCATTAAATGTATTACCCTTTCATATGTGTATCATTTAATGTAACACCCTTTCATGTACAGCCTAAGGGATATAAATACCTTGTATCACCCTCATTCAAGTGGACCGGAATTTCTTGATAGAGCTTGTAATCGAGAATTCCCAAAACACTGAGCAATAACATAACAGTGGACGTAGGCCATTCTTATAAGGATGAACCAATTTAAAATCTTTGTCTCATTTTATTTATCTGTGATTGAATAATTAGAGCTATCTAATTTTTTACATCAACACCCGTCAAAAGTATGACGAGGATAAGGCTGAATGGGAGAAGAAATTGGCTATAGTTGAGGCAGAAAAGGTGCAGCTGGAAAATAAAGTGAAAAATTTGGAGGGAGAGAAAGAGAAGTCTGACGAGAAGCTCAAGAGCTTTGGGGAGCTTGAAGACAAGATGAAAATGGCTGAGGAAGAGCTAACCCTTCTGCGAGAAGTAAATCGCCAGAAGGAGGAGGTAGATACTAAGTTGAAGGCCACCGAGGATCTTCTATCCGAGAAGCTCTCCTCGGAGAAAATAAAAAGAAAAATGGCAATAAAGAAGTCCTTCAACACATGTTGGGACAAAGGGTGGAACAAGGGGGTAGCAGCCATGATGACTCAGGTGCGGTATGGGAGTTTGAAATACATCCGAGATGGTTGGGTGGCTGCCCTGCAAGAGTTGAAGGTTAATGAGGACTCAGAACTGTTTCAACAACATATCCCTGGTCCTCCCCCAGCTATTGAAGATGAAGAAGAGGATGAAGCTGCCTCCGAAGAATCTTCAATGGTAGTGGGTGATCTTATCCTTACCTAACCTGCTGACGAGGAGCTTTCATCTCTGCCTGCTCCTCCTGAACAAGTTCCAGCTCCGGCCGACCAACTCGTTGTTCCCACCGAGCAACCGAGCTCCTCATCCCAGCCTCCCGAGAAAGTCTTGGGAGACAAGGAAAAGGTGTGAAGTTGTTCGGTATTTTCTTTCTATTTTTCTTCTTTTTCAAATGTAACCAAGATCTTTGTAACTCTGCACTATGATCTAATAAAATTTGAGTTCTTTTCTTCCATATGATTGTCTCTTTTCTCTTCTTGTTGATGATTACTTTTTCTTTATCTGCTAGTTTCTGGCCAGGATGGATCTGCTGTCTGCTAATGATACAAAGTTGATGGAGCAATGTCATGAATATTATAATGCTGGTCACACAGAACTGAGTGTATCAGAAGTTGCCGACATCCTTGGTCAGGATGCTTTAGAGCAGGCAATCGAAGCTTATCAGTACCTGAAATGCTTACTTGATCGAGCTGTGGCCAATAATGTGGCTTACTACGAGATGATTGAAGACTTGCAAGGTACTCTCGATGAACTTCAACATCAGTATAAAGAATCTTCAGCTCTTTTGCACGAAGGATATGAGAAGAAAATTAAACAACTTAGTGTTGAAACAGGCTACAACAAGATGCTTGCTGGCTATGAAGTGAGAGATAGAACATTGAAAGCAGATGCCGAAGGGCACATGCAAATCGCCGAGCTATTGGAACAGGAAAACAACAATCTGCAAAAAGAACTAGCTCAGTTGAGGTCTGCTGCTTCATCTTCCACTGCCTTGGTACCGGTCATCGATGAAGGATTCTCATTTTTGGAAGTGGAAAATGCCAAGTTGCGAGAAGAGTTAGAGACTTTGAGAAGAGCTGGGCTATCTACTGCTACTCGGGGACGAGGAAGAGGTTCTCGTAGACGAGGAAGAGTTGCTCAGAATGTTGCCGAGGAACCAAGTTCTCGACCTGCTCGGGGAGGATCCAGAGGTCTTCGTCGTACTGTTGAAGAAGCTCGTACTCAATCAGCATTGGAAAACCAAGCATTCCAATTAATGGCTAAGAACCAAGCCTTGCCGAGGAAAAAATTCATAGTAGCGTATGAATGTAATAAATAATCCAATGATTTTTAACACAAAAATCCCACTGAGATAACTGTGCCCGGGCATCCGTCAGGGCTAGGCGAAATAACTAATTAATCTCCTTTTGCAGAAATTAAATAGTTGTAGCCAGATGACAATATTGAAAATTAAATGATCGAATAAATGATGAGTGCTTTGTAAGGCTTTGTAAGTGCGCCCCACTATTTATGTGATCAAAATAATTTGTAATAAGGTCGCATAAAAAGTGCCAACTAAAATCTTTGTAATAAAATCACATGGTCCCTTAAAATAATTTTATTTTTAGAGAGAACCGAGAAATGCAAAAATTAGTCAAATATATTCCAAGTGTAAGACAAGGATTAATTCAAATTTTTTGTAAAATTATTTGACGTCCAAATACAATTTTGGTTTCAAAAATTTATTTCACTCAAATATGTGAACTATAAAGTATGAGGGTCAATTCTCAAACTTATTTTTCACAAAAAGAAAAGAGAAGGGAATTAGATATTGTTTTGGCCCTGTTCATGGGTTTCACTTCCGAAATATGCATTTGGCTTGATGTGTACCCAGGTCGTATGGGAGATGTCCCAATGTCTCCTCGACGCCGACAAGCGAAAGCATTACTGCACAGTGGTCGCCGACCACCGTTAGTGGTCTGACGATGTTCGTTGAAGGTTGGCCAGCAGGGGCGGGTATGTTCGTAGCAGATCGAAGGTAACCGGAGATATTATCTGAGACTGCAGGCTGAAGATGAAGACTTGCTAGTGATCAATCTAAGAAATACAGTTGGGCGAGGAGTTATGGCTTCTCGAGCACGGGTTGGTGCCGCCAACCAGTGATTTGGTCCAACGATGATTCTTCTCGAGCTCGCCGCCTGTTCGCGGGTGTCACACCTGAAATATGTGCTCGAAGCGAGGTATACAAAGCTAAATGATCATCAGGTCGTCCTCGTCGTGGTCGTCGAGCATCCAGAGGAGAGGTGCTGCTACACAGATGGAAGTGTTGCTCGCCACCACTGATCGGAGAGGAGAAGGAGCTGGTGTGATACAAAAAACATAAGAAAATTCTTGTTGCTCCAGAATATTTTTGCATAAAAGAGCAAGCTTCGGATTGGAATTTTGTTGCTGTCTCACCGATGATGGGCCGCCGGAGTTCGTACTCCTTATGCTTAGAGATGACTGGAAGATATGACTAACATATTGTTGGCCTGATTATGTGCCAGAATATGTGAACACATATCCGTCAAAATAACATCCTTAGAAATTTCGTAAAGATGCAGAGATGATGCGTGACGAAAGAGAAACGCTGTAGACGGTTATCTCCTTCCATAAAATTAGGGATATGGGAATCAAGATTATAATGTAACCCAGTAAATAAGTGCGTATAACTAGGAGTTTCTCAAGAGACTCCGAATATTTTGGGAGTCCTCGTAGACCTCCTCGAGTGAAATTCATCTTGTCAAACAATGAAAATTACCCGGAAACAATACTACTACGTAGATTTTCATATGAATGAAAATTGAATACAAGATTTATGAACACAAATGTACGAATAATCATGTATCAATGAAACGATATTTGTACAAAAGAAATAATTATATATGAAACATATAACTACTCGTGCACATATTAAAAAAGAAAACTTACGTTTTGATTATGTGCGTAGCGTAGGTTTCATTGTCCTTGAACGTAAATCTAGATCTCTTCTAGCAAGAAAGGGAAGGCCTTTTTTGCCGGTTCTTACAGACGTCGCTAATTTTGGTGTCAAAAAATCTGGGATATAGGGGGTGCCCATGTACCACGATGTATGCACAATAATAATTAAAAGAGAGACGAAGATTTACGTGGTTCGACCATGAATGGCCTACGTCCACGGGGCTGCTGATGTGTTCCATTAGAATGATGAGAGAGTTTTACAAAAGAGTGTTTCTCTATCTTCTAAGCCCCCTTTCACAATGGGGGGTCTCCATTTTATATAGAGTTAAGGGTTACATTAGGGTTACAAATATGGATGAGTCCTATCTTCATGGAGTTTGATTTGACTCAGATACTGCTCATCGGTCTTCTAGTTTATCAAGGACTCTAGACATCCCTATCTTGTTGGAGCGTCTGTTGCTCGCCATCTTGATCGGGGTGCTCGTCACGTGTCATGCTATTATGTAGGCATATTTTTTGCCCCCATAATAATAATAAAATATTGTTTTCAAATGGATCATCTCCATTAATATGATGATATTTGCATGGAACGATTGTTTAAAGGTGAGTTAGTTTTCAGATTCATCTCTCCCCGTACAAAAATAGAAATATATGGCAACCACAATGATTTTAAAACAATGATACACTATACATATGCCTATGCCAAAAAAAAAAGGCCATTTTTCTCTTGATAAACTCAAAAATCATTTGTACATCCCACAAACAATAGCCATTTGTGTCTTTATAAAACATTTTTTTATCAAATTTATATTGTATTCATACTATATTAATAGGAAATAATCATTACAAAACAAGAAATAACAATAACATGAAGCGTCACAACCACTAAATAAATACACACGCCGCACAAACATTACATCCTTTTAGATCATGTGAAACCAATTACACACACATATATATATATTGTATATGTATACACTATAAAGGACACACGTCACTCATCAAAACTAGACACTTTAATATAATCACTTACGTTCGACATCAACTCATTTATTATTTTTTCACGTGTGCATCATATACAATATAACTTGAATTTACTTTTCAACGAAACTATCAAAAATCGACACTCCATTTCACCAAATATTGCTATTGTGTATACAACTACAAGCAAAAAAAAATGCTTATAATTTAGAGAGTACACTAACAAAATCCATGTAAGTTCATTAAAATCCTCTTGTTTTACAAATATGGAATAAAATATTTGATCTTTTAATACAAATAAATTTCAAGTGTCAAAAATATTTCACTAAACCCTTTACTGATATCAATTTACACATTGTAACACCCCGACCTCGATTTATGGTTTACCCGTAGTCAACCGGGTCCGATCCGGGCGTTAGGTGTGAAGTGCAATGAAACAACTTATGTAATGTTACTAGTACAATTTTATTTTAATTAAAGTTTCACATGTTAGCATGCAATTCCAGTTTCAAGATAGAACTACATGAAGGTCCCATGGCGAGAACCACGAAGTCCAAGTATACAGAGTTACTAACATAAAAATAAATAATGTACTTACCTGTATAATGCCCTCAGAATACGAAACCGCTCCCAACCTGCAATAACAAAGCGAGGGTAAATGAAGCATAGAATTGAATGACAGAAATGAGACTCAACACTTTATGCCTACATGAACATGCAACTACATTGTATACATATACATATATCAAATGTATGAAAAGGTTTTTAATTCCGACAACCTTACTTATCCTGATTAATTTTCCTTAATCTTATAAAACACTTCCTTTAATCATTCTTAACATTTTTCACTTTATTTAACACACCCGGTTCAACACTTGAAACTACTACATTTGAATTATCTGAATGTGTTCCTTTACTAAAATCACCTTTTTTTTATTTTTTCCAATACACTTTAGTATTTTTGTTGAAATTCACCCTTTCAACATATGCAATACCCATGTTAGAAAATACTTTTTTAATCTTTGAAAAGCTTTTTACAACACATCCTTATGTTAATTATGGTTTTAACCTCTTAGGGGGCTTAATAACCCAATTACCAAATTTTTTTACCTTTTTCCTTCCTTTATGGACATTTATCAATTATACACTTGTCCATTTTAACTTTACCGGAACATTTATTTATCTATTCAAGTTAGGTTGTATTAACAAGTTTTACCATATAACCCATTTCTTGACATGTTCCTTGTTCCTTTTATCTTTTCTCAAAATCTTCCAATACCGTATACTTTGATAGGATCCACATGGTCGGCAATGCGCGCCATATGCTTTGGCCAGTAATTTCGGGCTTTTCACCCTAGAGCTCCGGGGCCCTTCTTGCTTTTTCGGTGTCATTCGGATTCATTTTAATGTGTTTTAACATTTTACAAATGTCCACATTATTCTAATTTTCCTTTTTACTCGGTTGAAGCCAAAAACTCGGGACTTTATCGCCCCACTTGTGTTACACTTTGAAATTTTCCCATGTCCTTTACATTTTAGCCATGATTTTATTCCAAAAATTAAATTTATTTAGGACCACTTTGTGTAACACCTTATCAACGTTTTTATTTCATAAAAATGTTCGACTTTAAGTAAAATTATCATTTTACCTATTTGTTTCCAAAACCACTTTTTACTCTACTTTCACAAGTGTTAATTTTGCCACAAAATACTATTAAGTTTTATATCCTAACATTTTAAGTGTTTTAACACCTTAACAACCTTTTTAACCTTGGAGTAATATTCCCATAAATTGGAAACACTTTTGCACCTTTAATCCCTTTTCAACTTCATAAGTGTTAATATTTTCCTACTACTTTCCCATGTTTACTCATGAACACTTATTCAATAACTTCATTAACTATTTTCCAAACCACACATTTATTTAGTTTATTTATACAAGAATTTTATTTACACTAAAGACTACTTCTATAAGAAAATATCATTTCTTTCATTTTACATGTAGTCTTACACTTCATCCTTACCACATTTGTAACCTTTTTTCACACACTTTTAATGAGAAGAGTTTCTACACTTCTTATTTCATGTTTAAACCCAATAAAATCTTCTTTAAACTTGTTTACACAATTAGTACAAAAATATTACAAGTTCAAATACATGAGAAGATGAATTTCAAACCATAGAATCTTATGAAATGGGCTAAACACATTTTCCTTTCTAGAAATTCATTTTTTCTTCCAAAAATACAATTTCAAGACATAAAAGACATTAAATTTTTTCAATGCCAATAAATGTCTATTTTTCATAAAATCATCACTTTTGCAAGAAACCCTAAAAACACTATTTCACCAATGTTTACTACCATAAATCAATATTTTCAATCATTTTATTTCATAAAATCTTTAGCACCAATCTTTCTAGAAAATACACCATTGTCATTAAAATATCAACTTTTTAATATTTTAAAACTTTAAAATATTTATTTATTCTTCGTTTTCCACAAAATATCATTTTTCCAATATTTTTATTTCATAAAAATATTTGCTATCTTCTACATATTAATTACACCATTTAGCAAATGCACCCTACTCTAATAGTCTAACTATAAGACTAAAAATGTGCAAAATAAATCTTACACTAAGAGTAAGGTTTTCCCCACCTCTAATGGAGCTCCAAAATGATAGGCCTGAAAGGTCTAAGAAGATGAAAACCTCCCACTTCCTATAGTTGCCTCAAGGAGGTTGCCCCACTTCTAAAGAATGTTCCATCAAGATTCCAAGGAACAACCCCCTTCAAATCCATGAAAACCCACTTTCATCTTTTCCAAAAATCACCCAAACACTAAACCAAAATTCCTAGCTCTCCTACTACAATGGTGGAAATGGGTTTTTCAGGCTTAAATATGGTGGAATATTACATAAATGGAGGTGGAAAGGTGTTGGGGGAGGTGGAAGACCACCCACCTCTCTCTCTCTCTCTCTCTCTCTCTCTCTCTCTCTTAATCCTTCTTCCATCTTCTCTCAACTCAATAAAACCCCAAATAAACCAAACAACAACTTATAAAACCGTCCTTAAGGCCAAAAATGTCGTTTTTCCCCTTTTGGGTTGATCTGAGCTAGACAGATTGAAGATCCAACGATTGATATTGTGACAGTGCACAAGGGCAATTGAGATTAAAATTTTGATTTACGTCGTTTGAAATACTTCCTTATGTCGTTCAAACTGTAGATCATGTGATCCTTCACACGACCTGCTATTGTAAATAAGTAGCACGTCGTTTAATGACCTGCTTCTTACAACCCTTATCGTGACCTCACCTTGTCGTTCAAACGACATTCCCTTGTCATTTGAACAATAAAAATATATTAGATAAAAATAACGGAGTATGCTTCCAAATGCACGTAATCAAACAGTAGCTCAACTCACTTTTAACAGTTCATAAAACATCAATATTAAGGATTGTTGAAATACCCTATATGCAGTAGGTTAATTAGGTTTGAATCAATAATAATTGGTTTATCAAATGTAATGTGTTCTTCTACAATGTCTTCCAGATTTAAGACCCTCTACTACTTACTACCAGGCATTGATGTTTCCTATGACAATATTTCGCAAATATAAACTTTGCACATAACGATATTTTCTCCTTAAACTTCCATCATTGCTTACTATTGAATTGTGTACATTAGTCTTTCATAGCTCTCAACTTTAATCATCCTGCTTTTATAGGCATACTAATCTTGGACCAGTTAACCTAATGGGTTTTTAGCTTCCCTTTGATCGAACCCCATATTCATCTTGTTTTAGTTGACAACCACGTAAGAAATATTCCAGAACTTAAAAATTCTCGATAGGAATACCATAGACATCTCTAAAGTATGTTCAAACATAATTATATAAATCAATTTCACGAAATAAGTGGTCCATCAAAAGGACCATATAGAGAGATATACCTTTGAGTGGAAGAAAGTAAATGTTGGAATCAAAAGTACCTATAACGCCAAAAGGAAAATGAGTACTTGAAACACCAAAAAAGAAAAAATAGTAAAATAAAAGTACATGCAACAGGTCATTTTTTATTCCATTAAAACAACTTTTCTCAACTCATGCTACCGTATAACAAACGATACATTATATGAAAACTGAAGTTAATATTAGCACATAAACCAAAGTTGATCCAACTATGTGAAATCTAACCAGCTAAGAGGAGGAGTACTTATAAGATATGAAATTTATCGTCCACGTTATTTCTATGTAGACTTTGATGCATACGCAAGTGCATAAATTTTTTGACTGACCTGACTGGTACACCTAACGGGAATAAATTATAGTGTTAAAAATGAGATTATAGTTTCATATTCATTATTCAAATTAATGAGCATGATTTCCAATATATTCTAATAGTTTTTTAATCATAAACATTAACCAATCACAAATCAATTCAAGTGGTAACAAAACCATACTTTTCTATTCAGTTAAATACAAATTGGAGTGTTAAAAATAACCAAGAATTATTATTCAAAAGATAACCACCCTCATGTCAAAGAAGTATTATCTGAAGACTTTTACCATTTGGAAAAAGTCTGCATCTATATCAATAAAGTGAATTAGGGGTTCTATCTAATTGCGATATATTAAGTGCAACATCTCATTAAAAGACATTTTATGTGAAATAAAACACACTTCTAAACAAAATAGAGAAACAACAATGTAGAAAGAGAAAAAAGGAGTAAAGCTTCATGACTCAACATATGCCTGAATGATAAACACTCAGTACCTCGATTAAACAGTACATCAAATCGCACTCCATGAAGTTCCCGTGATAGGGGTTACATTTGGCCTTCATGGATGATGGTTCGAACGTGCTGCTGGTTATTAGTTTAGGCTCCCTCTCTTGCACTCCTTAAAGTAATGGCTCAATTACACCCAACTCAATATACCATATCGAAACTTCATATTTAGATGTGCAGTATACCATATATGTGTTGTTGTACATATATGCATATAGTTGTTGCATATACGATGATGTATGAATATATGTTGCATATATGCCGTTGTGCATATATGAAGCATATATGCATACAACCGTTGCATATATGTTGTTTTATGCATACATGTTTCATATATTATGTTGTAAGCATATATGTTGCATATATACAACATATAAGCATACAATATACAACACATTGAATGAGCATATCAAACATCTAAATGTAAAACTGTTAAGGCATCACACAATATATGACACATCTAAACATAAAACTGGATCAACCTTGAAATTGTTCCATGCTAACCAACATTGACATTGTTCCACGCTAAGCATGAGGCTTAATTTTGCTCGGAAGTAGTTCAACACCTTAATTTTGCATATTTTAAACAAAAAACATAATAAAACTAGATTATCTAACTGAGGTAAACCAAAGAACAAATCCAATGAAGCTTCAAAGTTGGAATCAAACATAAAAAACACCAATCTTTGAAATCGCATAATAATAACCCATGCAAATCCTAACCGCAAAGTCTCATTGAACCCATAGAAAAATTTAAAGAAGAAAAATATTTACAAAGGAATAAAAATAAAGCATTCAATTAGTGTCCCTTGTTATTAAATTGACTAAGAGATATAGATTCATCCATGATGGGAAGGTCGGTGTCACCGATGCCGCTGAAGATTCTAGTTGTGATTGTAGATTAGCTGGCTTTGATTCCAATGTCATCAATGTCACCGATTTAGGGAGATTATGAGTATGGGCATGACAATGCCAAAAGGCACAATAAAATGCCTTATCTCCTTAATTTTATCACAATTTATTGTACTATGGGATATAGTCTCTGTTGATCACTCCTATTTTGTATCAAGAGCATATATATGTTCTTGTTAATCCACATTTCATAATATAAGATTAAAATGATACCTCATAGAGGGAGATTGACTTTGATAATAAAAATACTCACATGGAGAAAGTAGCACTTATCATGAAGATATACCTTTTCTTTCTGAAAATTCATTTTAGGTTCCACATATAATACATATGATTAATACTAGGAGGGAATTAGAAGTAAACTAAAAAATGACCTTTTGAATTTGGTAAAAGTAAATACTTATATAGCTTCTATATACAAATTTTATAATGGTTTTGGACCTAATGTCGACTTGTTCCCATATCCGAATACGCATTTTAAGCAAAAACTTATGTATGGATGAATAACCTAAGTCAAGTGAAAATAAAATCTATATAATCAAGTCATAATAACCTACATCCAAAAACTACCATATTTAAATCCCAAATGGTACATGTAAAATCAAAATTAACAAAAATATACATCTAAAAATCTGAAACCAAACATCCTAAAGTTAAAACATCTATTTTAGAGAGAGAAACAGAATATACCGGATTAAAATTACAAAATAAAAATAAAATTCTAAACTCTACAACAGTTACTAAAAGCCCTAATTTTAAACCCTAAACAATGGAACTCGCATATTTTTGAAACCATTGAGTTTGACTCTAATATCTACAAAATCAAATCAAGTCAAAACCAAAAACCTTGGAATTTATGTAAAAAAAAATTAATGAATGGTTTTCTAATGGAAAAAATTGGAATACCATAAATTAATCCCACAAAAATCCGTAACTAAAACCATAAAACAAAAAGTGACTCAAATCTAGAAATAAAGAAAGTCCAAAATTTGAACCGCAAGCAAGCTATAACCTATATAAAAGAAGTAGAACTACTAATATCTAAAGTGAATTTGTTGGAAAAAACATGTCAGCAACCCTAAAATTTGGGGGAAAATGTCAGAAACCCTGAAACTCTTAAATTCCATAGCCAAATCCAAAAACCTTAAAACCCATATACCCAATAGAATAAATCTATAGATTATATGATAAAAAATTAGTAGGACTCCCTCTCTTTTAGTGTCATATTTGAAAACACCAAATAGTAGGTCTTAAATCATGAGGAAATGGGATAAATGAGAATGTACCACTTTATTGTTGAAGGTAATTTATATTACATGACCCCTCTACTTTTATATGTCTAGCATGTACGTTGTTGATTGTTCAGTCAACTACAACCTATATACTTTGTTTTGCATAAAAACGAAAATCACCACATCAACATTAAAGAAAGCTAAAAAAGAAAAAAAAAAATCCATTACTTACCCAATGTGTTATAGTCACACGGATCTTAAAACTCCAAATCAAAACACCTTTGAGTAGTGATGTTTTGGGTTCTTCAACAAAAAACGGTTGGTGTTTTTGGCTGCAATGTGGGAACCCAGACAAATTTCAAGGGAGAGAAAGAGAGTAAGATTAAAACTGCAAAACAAAAGGCCTTAATTTGAAACCCCAAAAAATCAAACTCACCTATTTTGGTAACCCTATGTTTTAATCTCATAAATGCAGAAATCACAAAAAAAAAAACTAGAACCTTATCATCTAAGAACACTGAAACCCTCGAGAGAGAGAGAGAGAGAGAGAGAGAGAGAGAGAGAGAGAGAGAAGATTACTTGGATGGATAACAAATAGGAGATCGAGAGAGAGAGGGAGATGTGAGAGAGAGGGAGAATTAGGAGAGTCGCGAAAAAGATAGAGAGACAGGAAAATGAAATTATGGTCTATAATGAGGGGAAAAGTAATTTGTGGTAGAAAAATAAGTGGGGGGAAATGAAAGTGTCGAGTAAAATGAGTGTGGGTATAATGAAATTTGGGGGGGGGGGGGGGGGAGGAGAATGAAACTTTGAATGAAAGTTGAAGATTCAATCTCCACCCTTCAATTTTGGTTGGTGAGGTGGAACAATCTCAACCGTTATTGTGCTTAGACAATTCAAAAACCAAGCTCCATTATTATATATATACACACACACATGTAGAGAGATGCTCCTGTGCACACCAAGTATGCATACTTATTGGCGCAAACCTATTTTTTTTAAATATTAAAAAAAACAAATTTGAGTGGAATTTTTTTGTATGATATTTAAACGTTTCAAGGAACACATATAAAAAAATCAGCTCAAAAACACCTTTTTCTGATATTTTAAAAAAATCGATCAAACTTTCGCTGCTTTTAAAATTAAAAGCTGTGAAAGTTTGACTAATCTTTTTAAAATAACAAAAAAAGTTTTTGTGATTATTTTTTTATGCTGGTTACTTGAAATTTGTAAGTACCACATAACAAAATTCAACTAAAAGTAATTTGTTTACTATGTCAAAAAATCGATATGCAAACTTGGGTGTACACAAGAGCCTAGCTCTCTCTCTCTCTCTCTCTCTCTCTATATATATATATATATATATATATATATATATATATATATATATATATATATATATTGCTCTTGTGAGGATTGTCCTGCATTTTAATAGTGCAGATTGGACATGTGTCACCTGATAGTGAGCCCAGAAAATAGAGAGAGAGAGAGAGAGAGAGAGAGCCTACAATTTAGCCGATAATCTCTGGGTCACCGCCAGGTGACACATGTCCAGCCCTGAAAATGATAAGACCCCAATTTCAAAAATTCTTATTTCAATTAAATATGATTAATTTCCTAACACGTGCGGACTAAAGATGGTTCAACACACACAAATGACAAATTTTAATTTCTTAAAACAAATTAAAATTAAACACTACAAAGTGAATTAAAGTAAACAAAAACACACTTTAAATTCACTCAAACCAAGTTAATTTAATTATCAAAGTTAAACAATTTAGGCAAGAAAATTATCCAATTAATTTAGTGCCAACTTGAATTAAATTAACTTAAAATAAACTTACCCAAATAATTAAATGTGCACCATTTTAATCAAGATTGCGAACTAAATCTAATTTTATCTTTTTACCCTAAGCATGCGTTCTAGGTGATTTTTGCAAAAGATTAAATAAATTCACAATCCCAAAACACGACGATGTACGAGGAAAAACTCAAAACGGAAAAAACCTCGGACGGCCCTGGCCTAACAAATTCATTAAGTATGGTTTATATTTTACAAAGACTCGACAAGTGGACTTACACGATAAACTCGACTCCTTTCAAGCCTTGACTTGCTCCTTCGATCTTCAACCTCCGCCTAGCAAATAACCATGGACTCCTCCACAGTCTCGGAATCCACCGATGGGGCACATGGAAACCTTCACCCACACATGGTTCCTTTCACCATGTGAGAACACCACAGTGAAAACCAAAATGATTCTCCATTTATTGAGGTAGAGAAACAAGACCCAAACTCTTTTTTTCTTGGGTAGAAAAGTAAACCCGGTGCCAAAATGCTCCAAGCAAATATATAGAAGTAGAAATACTTGGAATAAACACAGTTGGGTGTATGTGTTTTAGGTAGGAATTATTTCATGGATTCACTACAACACAAAACTATGAACTTTTGATGTTAGGAAATTTTTCTCTCTAAATTTTCTCTCAAAGTATGTTTAGAAGTTATCGAAAGTTATAGTTTCAAAAGAGGTTCCCGCACTAAATAAATGTGGAAGAGTTAGTGGAAACAAAAGAGTGGGATCATGGAGAAAACTGCCAAAATATTTTCCCTCTGAAAATCTCGTTCGAACGAACAACTAATGATGTTCCATTGGCCAAATGGGAAAAGTCGTTGGCAAGCTCGTTTGAAAGAAATTCTCGTTCGAGCGGCAAACTCGGTCGAACGACAATTTCTAACGAAATCCCAGAATGTTCATTTTTTAATGATAAGCCCAAAAACTTTATTTTAAATAAAAATTACACCCAATAAAAATTATTCCAAGTCTCCTACAAATATATAAAAGCATTCATACCTTTGGAGACCTGAAATATGAAGTTGATGACGTGAAACGAGGCACTGAGACTCGGTAATGATGTTCTCTTGAAAAACAAGGCCGCAACATCTTCAACTTTAACATGTCACAAGTTTGAAGGATACACAAGAACACTATGCTATGACTCAAATGTTTTTGTGAGGAATTGATCCAACACTACATAAGACTCAATTGGAGACTTGTGTCCTTACAAATCTCCCCCTTTGGCTATTCCGGGAAAAAAACCCAAAATGAAATCCTAAAGGGCCGCCAAGCTCTATTAGACTCAAAAACTTTCCACCCAAAAATAAAAAAACTTGACTCAAGACCCTAGGATCAATAGCTATGTCGATGAACGTTGCCTCTTAGAAGAATTCCTGCACACTTAAGCAAAAATATTAAACTCATAGGGAATATCAAAATTTTAAATGCAATTAAAATAAATACTCCCCATAAATTAATTCACCCATTTTATCCACTATTATCTACCTAAGAGGGTCGTGACCCCCCCTAAGTTAAATCTACTAAACTAATATTTTAGAAACCACTTCTCCTCCTTTTTGTTCAGGAATAGACAAAGGATTATGAATTAATTAATTACCATTCTCCTTCAGTTGAACAAAGTACCATTCCCCCCCCCCCCCCCCCCCCCCCAAAAAAAAAAAAAAAAAACTACCTAAGGGATATAAGAATGGGGAGCAAGAAAACATGATTGAGCATAAAGTGATTAGAACATGAAAGCATATCGACAACAATAGCACGGACTAATCCACAACAAGGATAAATAGATACCAACATATGATGTAAAAAAATGATACCAATTTGACAAATAAGATACTAAGCATGATATCAACCAAACATTTTGCAACCAGTTAGATACCAATTCTGAATTAAAGCATAGGTGGACTAGAAAAATAGGCAAAGAGCAAAAAGAAATTGCCATATATATGTAGACATAATGAATATCACTAACGCACATATATATAGGTACAAACACCACACATGACACAAAATACATTAAGATTTTCACACTCGTATGGCAAAAATGTGTCCAAATACATGTGGTTAACTGAAGTGTAGAGGTGTGAACTAGTAACAATTAAATTTTGACCCAATCACTTAAAACATGTTCATGGAGTTCTTATTTGATTGTAAAATTTTATCACATTTAGATATAGCCTCATGTGACAATATAAGTTGAACTCAATGAACAAACATACACAATGCACATAAGCCTAAAATTTTGATGATTCTACAAACCAATAGAGTCATGATAATGAAATCACAACTAGGATAAACGGTCATTGTGCAAAACCGTTGATATACCATCTAAACTCCCTCAAAATATGCATATAGTTATGGAATTACTATATCAACTTAACAAAATAAGCTTTGGCAAATATTTTTCTTTTAATGCCATTTTCTTTTAGGCCTTTGGACCACGTATTTCTTTTAGGTCCATTATAAACATTGGCTTACTCGCAAAGGATAATTTCCTTTTGGAGCCCTTCCCCGTGGACATTTATATAACACATTTTTTATATCACACAAAACTCACGTGCAATGGATTTAACATGCACAAGTCCTCATAGGTCATAAAATATGTAGATGACTAGATTGGTAGGAGAACACCTCATAAAGCTCAAATATACATGTGACATTTAAATTTCAAATGAGCTCGTGCATGTGTGAATTGAGGCATATGAAAATAGAATCCATTAAACAACACAAAATCCAACTACTCCATGCATGCATGACAAAGAACATTTTAAGGATTGATAATCTTAACCAAAAGTTCTAGCCATATGAAAGCGAAAAAGGAAAGGATTCGAACACAAGTATATGCCACATAAAGTGTGTCAAACTAAAATACACAAAAAAAATCTCTTTGAGTTTTTGAACAAATTTTTTTTTTAACCAAACATAAAAATTATTAACTCAAAAGACAAACAAAAATCATTTGTATTTTTCATTTAGTGCAAACTAAAATAAATATAATACAAAAGATAAACAGAAATCATAATTCTTAAATGAGATATGTGATAAAGCAATTACTAGAAAATGATAAACAAGCATACAATTAACATGATAATATAGCATGAAGCATAAAATCTAAAGTATGCAAAATACTAGCAAATTCAACCTTTAAATTTAGCAAAGGAGGTATCGTGTGATAGTAAATGAGAATAAAAAATCATATCTTATAAGGCTACTAAGTCGTATCTCTGACGCGATAGAGAATTTTGTCTCAAAAAAATGTGTTATATCTAGGCTCAAGTGCAAGCCTGTCGCGTTAGTAATAATCCGACAAGCCGGGATCGTATCCACAGGGATCAAAAATTGGCACTTTTATAGGAGTAGTTATTTAACCTTGAAATGATTCCTCCAAAGAAATGAAAAGATGATTGATGGTTATAAATTTGCAATTGGCGATGAAATAGAATGTGCACAAAAATATTAAGAATTATAAAGAAATTAGATTTGAAAATGAGAGAAAATAGGGTGGAGTACAATCCCTCAAATCTTAACAAATTATCGTATAGAATTTTAGAATTGTACATTGAAATTTTTGACTAAATCCAATCTTTATAGATCCTAAGCATTACATATATGAAGGATCTAGCCTGCATCATATGAAATCAAAGGAAAATACAAAGCGGTGAAAGGACAATTACACTTGCAAAGCGTTCTTAAACATCCCAAATACCTAGGGCAATAGAGATTAAAAGATCGGCTATGTTCATATAATTTCCATACACGATTTGATCAATATTTAATTTACCCTCTATTTTCTACATATGTAATTTGCATCGGAATGAGTTCATGTACCCCAACCCTTGAGAATTTAGCTAGACATGGTTTGACTATAAAACAATTTCATACATGAAATTATGGATCTAACAAACATTGGGAATAATATGCAAAACAATTGAGAATTGAATTTCAAATAAAGTAGAGAACAAATAAGATAATGGAAATTTTATACTTGTATTCAGCAACAGGAAAAGCAAATGAGTTCGAATCCAGAAAAATTCTTCTTAATCAACCTTACAAACTAGGGTTTATGAAAACTTCTACCAAAAACTAAAAAGACTCTCTAAAATCTGACTCTCTCTCTCTAATTCGACTCCCCCACAATGAGGTAGGGCTTGGTCTTTTATAGCACCAACTAGCACGAATTTGACAGCTAGAATCGCTTGCTGCGTAAGATTCTGCCAGATATGCACCTCTCGATCTTCATAATTAATGCCAGGATTTTGCACACCCGGACAGGTCCGAATCCCCTCGGATCGGTTCTGCTATCATCGGTTCGGCATCAATCCGGGGTCTACTGGAATTGTGACATTTGGAATCGGTCCGAAATCTACCGGATCGGTCCGATTTTCTTCAATGTTGACTTTTTCTTTCCATCTTTGACTGGCCATAACTTTTGATACCAAGCTCCGATTTGAGTGCCGTTTCTTTCGATGCTCTTGTGAAATTAAGATCTTCAACTTCCCTTTAGGGGTCGAATCCTAACTCTGGGTATAAATTTACGCTTTTTCCCTCTGACTGTTCTTCCTTTGTTCTTTTCCTTTCTTCCTGTTTCTTTTTCTCTTTTCTTGCACTAAATTCCTGTAAAATCCATCAGAAATACACGAAACTCGGGGAACTTGTTAGAAATAGTCAATGGCAATGATATGGAATAAAAATGTTTCAATTACCTTGTTCGAGATATCAAAATCACTAACTTAAGGGGCTAAATTCAGAAGAATTAATGCTTGGTCAAATCCCCCTAACTTAGGACTTTGCACGTCCAGGGCAATGTAAATGAAGCTACCCAAAGTTCTATTTTTGAGAATTCCTTTAAAATTCCACTTTTGCAGGTATGAGATTGCATTGAGCATATGCAACAAGCCTTTAAACCCCTAGGTTACCCTAGTAGGACGAGTTTTGTCTCGTGAGGGTTTGCAGTGAATATACCCACACAATTCTTTATTGACTCAAATAAATATCAAAATATTTAAAAATTATACAATTTAAATTTTTCAAAAAATAATTACCATAAATTCATATTCAAATGTCTCAAACCATAGTGTGTGTGTGTAAAGCCAAAAATTAAACCTCAAATTTCCACCGATTGAGCATTACGTTACTTTTCGAAAATTCGTTTTGATTCAAATTCTTACGGATGCACTCACAAATGAATCACTCGGATTGTGGCTATTTTCTCTCGGTGTGGATGATATAAAGAGTAAATATAATGGACACAATTTCATGTATACAAAATTGAAAAGAAAGAAATATATGGTGAAAAGATCTCATCATCGGAATATAGTTATTAGAAAACGGGAAACATCATCTCTTAATCACACCATTTAATCTCTCATATTATCTTTTCATGTCTTAGCTCTCCATGCAGTAATTAATTTCACAATTTGGACTCGGTTAGGACTTTTAGGGATAAAAAGTGTAAAGGGTAAAAATGGGAATGGACGGAATGTTCGGAATTGGAAAATGTCCTTAGGACGTCCATTAGTGCTTTTTTTTTCCGGGCATTTTGCTCATTTTTCTCTTTCTCTTTCTTTTTCTATTTTCATTTTTTTTTCTTTTCTTTTCTTTTTTTTTCACTATTTTTTTTTGTTGAGCATTTTTTTTTCCTGTTTTGCTCTTGCCCCTTTTTATTGCACAATTTGGACTTACTTGATGAATTTTCTCAATTTTCACAATTCCGGGCTATTTGGGTTTTTCGTGATATCAAACGAATGGGAAATATTTATTTGGCTCAAATTGAGTCGCAAAGGGATAATTTTTCACAACGTTTTTTATGGCAAATATTTTGGGTTAAACAAACGAGGGCCTACTTCATTGTCCAAATTGCTAATCACATTACCATATGCATCTCGAGATTAGTTATGTTTAGAGATATATTTAGCACGAATTTTGAGACAACATTTCACACATTTTCCATAACCGATCAAAACAAAGGATTGAGATCATCAACGACTTATTAAAACGCTGAAAAGAACTTTGAGTTAATCATAAACTCGGATTGATTTAAAAACTCATAAAAAATTGAGAGGCTCGAAATCTCACCGGGTTTGATCAATCTCCACACTTATTCGTTAAGTCGTCAATTTTCTTTCAATTTCCATCTTCGGTCTATTTTGGCTTAGTGCAATTGATTGTTAACAATTTGAGACTTTAAATAGAATAAAGGTGATATTTTTGAAAATTTTAAATTCTAATTTTTATTTATTTTGAAGAAAAATATTTTTTGGTTATATATATATATATATATATATATATATATATATATATATATATATATATATATATATATATATATATATATATACGAAGTTTTATGAATACGCACTTATCATCCCCCCTAACTTAGTGATTTGCATTGTCCTCAATCAAATGGACGAGAGAGTGAAATATGACGAAATAATAAATGCGATAAATAAAACAAGAAAATACCATACGAAAACTGTATATTACAACACAATGTGGAAGCAAATGATAACAAACATAACTAATATAACATAACCGGAGGATCGGGGCTGCCTAAGGGGCGGGTGGGGCCGGGAAGATCCGGGGGCAGCAGGCTCATATGGATTATAGTAATAGGCAGGAAGGGGGGCCTCGGGACCCGACGGGAGATAGTACAAATCAGCCTGCATACGTAGTACCAAACTCATGTCCCTCTCGTATGATGTCAAAACTCATCCAAACGCATCTCAAGAGAAACAACGCGCTCAGTCAAACCCGTACCAACCGAAACATAATTCGGATCGGCGGTTTCATCATATTCTTCCTCCTCACCTTCTTCCATCTCAACATCTTCACCAGCAACGTCCTCCTGTTCAGCAGCCTCCTCCTCACTTGAGGTATCTCGGTCCTCTCGTCGCGCACAGATCAACTAGATTTGCTTTTCACTTCGAGTGCGGGATTCTTGCCCAAGAGGCTTGGGCAAGTTGATAAGATCTTGTGGGGGAACGATACCGACATCCTTGAGAAAGGAGGTAATGAGGCGACCATAAGGAAAAGGGGCCCTACCCTTTTTGTCCAGCACTGCAAAGATGATATCATTGTAAAACGTGCGGGCCAAATTAATAACAGTTGAATGGTCAAACAAATGATACATCATAGTAGCTTGACGCGGTCGCATAGCCGAGTCATTTGAAGTTTGCAAAATGTTGGCACAAACGATGTGAAAAGTGAGGCGTGCCTTGTCGGGTAATCGCCCAACAGGAAAGGTCTCGGTATCCCAAACCGCACCTGGCGCGATGCGAGAGATGCAAACAGTTTTGGACAGAACGGGATCAGGACTAGGATAAGTAAATTGGGCTGGAGTGACCACACCTTTCGACTCGAGTTTTTGGGCCAGAATTTCAAGCAAGAACGATATCGGTGTTGAATCCACAAAAGCTTGAGATTCGAAATCAGCGGTACGGATGAGCGAACCGTAAAATTAACGAACTTCATTCTCCCATACAGCCTCGTATGGTTCATTGAAAAATCGGCACCAGCCTCGGGACATAAACATACCTGTGACAGAATTGGGCAGCTGATCCCAAAGTACCTGACGTTCAATGTGGATTTTTCGCGTTGGACTGAAAAAACGATGGCACCAATTTTCTTCATGGCGGGAACGATATTCGCCATTGCCGTCGGGCGGGACTTCAATAGAATTATAGTTCTGGGGAGTAGCCATGGGTATGGAAGAATTAGACAGAAAGTGAGAGAGAAGAGAGGAGATGGAGGTGTGAAGAAAATGGGGTGGGGAATGTGGGTATTTATAGTTGGGATGATGGAAAAGGGGGGAATGGATGGGGGAAATAGAGGGGACGAAATTTTTGGGGAGAGAAAGGGATTGGGGGAATGAATGAGGTTTGGATTGAAGAGTTTTTAACCTCGGGAAGGGGCGCGACTGCAGATGACCGGATCGATCCGGTTTCAGATTGGACTGGTCCGATTGTACCGGATCCATTCTTTTTATTTAGGGTCGGACCGATCCGGTCTGTTGAGTTTTAGAAATTCCCCTGCTTAGCTTCTGTGGCCACTTTTATCCAAATTTTTCCACTCCAATGCTTCCTTCAATGAAACTGATCCTCAAAACTCTCGAAAGTCATATCGACACCTGAAATACCCCCAAGACATGTATTGGATTCCCTTCTCTGGTTATGACACATATCTACGACTCCTAACATCCTAAGACGATTATACACAACATTCACCCCATACACGTCGGGGGTACAACGACCTCACCTTTCTTTTTCAGTCAATCCCCATAATGGGGTCTGACAACCAGATTGTGTCGGATTCCATGACTTTCGCTTCCAAATATGGCTTGAGACGATGCCCGTTGACCTTGAATGTGTTTCCCCCTTTTTGATCGTCTAGTTCAACAGATCCATGGGGAAATACTTCCTTCACAATGAATGGACCTGACCATCGTGACCGCAATTTCTCGGGAAACAAGTGCAACCTCGAGTTGTAGAGAAGTACTTTTTATCCCGAATGAAATTCCTTCCGTCGAATGATTTTATCGTGAGCTCGTTTCATTCGTTCTTTGGAGATTTTAACACTTTCATACGCATCATTGCGTATTTCTTCCAACTCGTTCAACTGAAGTTTACGTGTTTCACCGGTTTTTTCCATGTTAAAGTTCACCCTTTTGATAGCCCAATACGCTTTGTGTTCAATTTCAACCGGAAGATGACAAGGCTTGCCATATACAAAAAGAAATGGGGACATCCCAAGGGGATTCTTGTATGCAGTTATATACGCCCAGAGCGCATCATTCAATCTGAGAGACCAGTCTTTCCTATTAGGTTCGACTGTCTTTTCCAAGATATTTTTAATTTCCCGATTGGCGAGCTCGGCATGGCCATTCGATTAAGGGTGATAAGTTGTTCCAACTTTATGGACAACTCCATACTTTCTCATTAGCTTTTCCATGGGCCTATTGCAAAAATGAGTACCATTATCACTGATTGTAGCCTTAGGAACTCCGAATAGAGAAAGTATGTTTTCTTGAATGAATTAATCACCACCTTATTGTCATTCGTCCTTGTAGCTATGGCCTCTACCCATTTTGAGATGTAGTCTACAGCGATGAGGATGTATAGAAAACCAAAAGAAGGGGGAAAGGGCCCCATGAAGTCAATACCCCAGCAATCAAACAGCTCCAAGACTAGTATTGGGGTCAATGGCATCATGTCACGGCGAGTAATAGCTCCCATTCTTTGGCAATTTATCGCATTTTTGCAAAAAGTATTCACATCCCGGAAGATTGTGGGCCAGTAGAGACCGCTTTGAAGGATTTTCGCAGCAGTTTTATTTTTGGAAAAATGACCTCCACATGCTTCCGTATGACAAAATCGAATTACCCCTTGGATTTCTTCATCAGGTACACATTTCCGGATGATTTGATCATTACAATACTTAAACAAAAATGGATCATCGTAAAAGAACATGCGTGACCATGTAATGAACTTCCTTCTCTCTTGCGGACTCCAATTGGAGGGAACAACTCCAGTGACAAGGTAATTGACTATATCCACAAACCAGGGGAGAGAAGAAGTAGCGAATAGATTTTCATCCGAAAAATACTCATCTATGGGAATAGGATCAATAGGTACGTCGGACGAGAGGCGTGACGAATGGTCAGCAACGACGTTTTCTACTCCTTTTTTATCTTGAATCGAGAAATTAAACTCCTGTAAGAGTAGGATCCACCTTATTAGACGTGGTTTGGCATATTTCTTGGTCAAAAGATATTTGAGGGCTGAGTGATCAGTGAAGCAAATGATGGGTGACACAACAATGTAAGAGAAGAATTTGTCGAGAGCAAAAATAACTGCTAGTAATTCTTTCTCCGTGGTAAAGTAATTAAGCTGGGGGGAAGATAATGTCCTACTAGCATAGTAAATAACATGAGCTTGCTTGTCCTTTCTTTGTCCAAGAACAACCCCAATCGCGTAATCACTTGCATCACACATGAGCTCGAATGGGAGTGACTAGTCAGGAGTTTGCATGATAGGAGAAGAAATTAGCATGCTTTTAAGTTTGTCAAAAGATTCTTGGCATGCTTTATTCCATTCAAACGGAGTGTCTTTCATGAGAAGATTACTCAAAGGTCTAGCGATGGCGCTAAAGTCTTTGATAAATCTCCTATAAAATCCAGCATGGCCTAGAAAGGACCTCACATCTTTAAGCGATTTTGGCGGGGGTAACTCAGCTATTACTTCTATTTTTGATCGATCAACCTCAATTCCCCTAGATGAGACTATGTGGCCTAAAACTACGCCCTCGGTGACCATAAAATGGCATTTTTCCCAATTGAGGACTAAGTCTTTTTCCACACACCGGAATAGAACTCTTTCAAGATGAGCTAAACATTGGTCGAAAGATGGACCGAAAATGCTGAAATCGTCCATGAACACCTCAAGACCTTTTTCTATCATGTAGCAAAAGAGACTCAGCATGCACCTTTGAAAAGTTGCTGGTGCATTACATAGCCCAAATGACATACGTTTGTAAGCAAACGTACCAAACGGACATGTAAAAGTCATCTTTTCTTGATCAAGGACATCCACTTCAATATGCTTATAGCTAGAATACTCATCTAGGAAACAGTAGTAAGGATGGCCCGCCACTCGTTCAATCACTTGATCGATGAACGACAAGGGAAAATGGTCTTTTCTGGTTCCGGCATTGAGCTTTCGATAGTCAATGCAAACACGCCACCCGGTGGTGGTGCGTTGAGGTATTAATTCTCCCTTAGCGTTTTCAACCATGGTCATATCCGTTTTTTTGGAATGACCTGAATTGGGCTCACCCATTTACTATCAGAAATGGGATAGATAATCCCAGCATCAAGCAATTTGATGATTTTCGCTCGAACTACATCTTTCATGGTTGGGTTTAGTCGCCTTTGCATCTCACACGAGGGCTTCACCTCCTCCTCAAGATGGATTTTATGGGTATAAATCAATGGACTTATACCTTTCAAATCTGCTATAGTCCAACCAAACGCACTTCTATGCTTCCGCAACACATTCAACAACATGCCCTCTTTCTCTTTTTTTAAACTGGAAGAAACAACAATAGGGAATGTATCATTATCTCCCAGAAAAGCATATTTGACATGAGAGGGTAGCTTCTTTAACTCAAGACTAGGAAATCTATTTTCAGAGGGAATCATGGGCGACTCCCTTGGGGGTAATTCTTCAAATCTAGAAATCTAGTCAACATCTCTTCAATTCTCAAAACTTACTTCTTCTAGTAACCACATTTCCAACTCTTCCACCTCACACTCAAACTCAGTATAAGAATTCTTATTCTCATCACCTTGCACTAAGCAAACTTCCAGTTCATCTCCTCCTATGATCTTCTCGATGTGTTCATCAACCACCTCTTCAATAAGATCAACCTCAAGAATTTCATCCTCATCACCCATTTGGTTAGCGACATTGAAAATATTGGTCTCGAGAGTCATGTTTCCAAAAGTGAGTTGCATTTGGCCATTCCGTGTATTGATCAAAGCATTAGCAGTAGCTAAAAATGGACGGCCCAATATTATTGGAACATTATTTCTCGCATGGGGAGAAGGCTCAGTGTCCCAAATGACAAAATCAATAGGGAAGTAAAACGTGTCCACTTGAACTATCACGTCCTCTATAACCCCACGAAGCACTTTCACTATTCGATCAGCTAATTGTAGAGTGATTGGGGTAGGTTTGAGATCACCTAAATCAAGTTGCTTATAGATAGAGTATGGAAGGATGTTCACACTCGCACCTAAGTCAAGCAATGCTTTTTCCACTATATTCTCTCCTATGACACACGAAATTGTAGGTGCACCGGGATCCTTGAATTTTGGTGGAAGATCATTAAGAAGGACCGAGCTCATATTTTGTACCAAGAAAACGTTCTTCTTCACCTTGAGCTGTCGTTTAACAGTCAAAAGATCTTTTATGACCTTGGCATATGTTGGAATTTATTGGATAGCATCCAGAAACGGTAAGTTCAACTTTACTTGCTTCAAAACATCTAACACTTCCGTACGCGAAGCCCCTTTTTTGGGTGGTGCTAAGCGTTGAAGGAATGGAGCAGCAGTGGGCAGTTGTATTTTAACTTCAGGTTCGGTTACCTAATATTTATCTTCCATGGTCAATAGAGTCTCCTCAGATTCTGACACTTCCTTAGCTTTAGATTCCTTGGGAAGTGCTTGCGCTAGATCAATTACGCGGCCACTACGGAGGGTAGTGACAGCTTGACATTGCTCTGGAAAATCCGATGATGTGGAGCTAACCGTGGTTTATCCTTGAAGAGGGGATCTTTGGCCTTGAGTTCGGAATTTACCATTTTCCTGAGTATTCACTGCAGATTGCAACCTAGAGATGCTAGTATGAATTTCTGTGAACATTCAATCATACTTAACATTGCTCTCCTTTTGAGATTGGATGAATTGATTCAGATTATCCTCAAGAGATCGCCTAGGTGGAGCGACATACGGACCAGGAGCTGGCACCTGCATAGGAACATGCATCGGAGGAGCCAATTGCTGAAATTGAGAGGGGGGTGGTGTCACATGTGGGTTAGGAGCCATCCCCCCTTGTGGTTGTCCATAGGTGAAACCAGGATGAGTCCTCTAAGATTGATTGAATGCATTCCCTTGCTGTACATTAAAATTTTCGCGAAACCCCCTATCACCTCAACTTGTTCAGTGTACATTGCCTTGTATGAAGGGATGGTAGGACATCCTTTAGTAGAATGACCAGCAGCACAAATGGCACACACTTTCTCCTTTCCAGCTTGCACGGGTCCAGCTACGTCTTTTAATCGTACTTCAAGCATGTCTCTGAAATTCTTTTCCAATTGGTCAAATTTCCGATTTAACAAAGTGTCCTTGTCCAAGTGATAAATACCGGACGCAGCAGGCAAATTGGACACTTGTCGATTTCTATTTTTACTATTGGGATTCGAAACATCCCATGCTTGGGTAGTCTCCGCTACATATTTCAGATGGGCCTCAGCATCGCTCGAGTCTAACTCCCAAAAAGGTCTTTAACACATAGTTTGAACAAGTTGTTTAGATGCTAAAGTAATCCCTTGATGGAAAAATGAAATAAGATGATATTTTTCGAATCCATGATGTGGGCAATCATTAACTAACTCCAGAAATCTCTCCCAACACTTGTCGAAAGCCTCATTCTCATTTTGTCGAAAATCTTGTATTTGGGCTTTGACATAATTGGTTTTGTGTTGTGGAAAGAACTTGGAGAGAAACTTGGTTTGCATATCTCTCCAGGATAACACAGAATTCGGGGGTAGCGACCATAACCAAGTTTTGGCTTTATCCTTTAAGGAAAAATGGAAAAGCTTTAACCGGATAACTTCTTGTGGGCAAGCTTGGTCACCAAACGTCTCATATGCTTCCTCGAACTCTCTAATATGGAGATATGGTTTTTTCGAATCCTTCCCGTGAAATGTGGGAAGAATTTGAATCATACCATTTCGAAAGTGGAACTGACCGGCATTATACGGGAGTAAAATGCAACCAGGGGTAACAGTTCGCTCTGGAAATAAAAGATCTTTCATGGGAAGATATGGTATTTCTTCCTCTCCAGCAACACTACCAGGCACCGACATATTGCTACCAAAAGATTCAGAATTCACACTTAGTGTTTGACTCAAGGAGCGACTTGTGGTTGAATTATTAGGCGAAGGAGGTGGAACCCAAAAATGAGGAGAATCAGTGGTGTTAGAATTTTCAAAATTTGCTTCGGCAATAGGTTTTTCGTGAACTTGGGTGGGAGATGAATGCTGCATGTAAGCGCATAAGAGATGAGATGAATTTTTTTTTCTTTTTTTTCTTTTTTTAAATGGAAATCACCTTAGGATTAAAATCACTTTCCTAAATTATACCAATTGATAATCCCCGGCAACGGCACCAAAAACTTAACGCGGCAGATAATTTTGTCTCAATAAATGCGTTATATCTAGGCTCAAGTGCAAGCCTGTCGCGTTAGTAATAATCCGATAAGTCGGGATCGTATCCACAGGGATAAAAAATTGGCACTTTTATAGGAGTAGTTATTTAACCTTGAAATGATTCCTCCAAAAAAATGAAAAGATGATTGATGGTTTTAAATTTCCAATTGGTGATGAAATAGAATGTGCACAAAAATATTAAGAATTATAAAGAAATTAGATTTAAAAATGAGAGAAAATAGGGTGGAGTACAATCCCTCAAACCTTAACAAATTACCGTATAGAATTTTAGAATTGTAAATTGAAATTTTTGACTAAATACAATCTTTATAGATCCTAAGCATTACATATATGAAGGATCTAGCATGCATCATATGAAATCAAAGGTAAATACAAAGCGGTGAAAAGACAATTACACTTGCAAAGCGTTCTTAAACATCCCAAATACCTAGGGCAAGAGAGATTAAAAGATCGGCAATGTTCATATAATTTCCATACACGATTTGATCAATATTTAATTTACCCTCTATAATCTACATAGGTAATTTGCATCGGAATGAGTTCATGTACCCCAACCCTTGAGAGTTTAGCTAGACATGGTTTGACTAGAAAAAAAATTCATAAATGGAATTATGGATCTAACAAACATTGGGAATAATTTGCAAAACAATTGAGAATTGAATTGCAAATAAAGTAGAGATCAAATAAGAGAATGAAAATTTTATACTTGTATTTAGCAACAGGAAAATCAAATGAGCTTGAATCCAGAAAACTTCTTCTTAATCAACCTTACAAACTAGGGTTTACGAAAACTTCTACCAAAAACTAAAAAGACTCTCTAAAATCTTACTCTCTCTCTCTAATTCAACTCCCCCGGAATGAGGTAGGGATTGGTCTTTTATAGCACCAACTAGCACGAATTTGACAGCTAGAATTGCTTGCTGCGCAAGATTCTGCCAGATATGCACCTCTCGATCTTCATAATTAATGCCACGATTTCGCACACCCGGACCGGTCCGGATCCCCTCGGATCGGTTCGTTTTTCAGTCACCGGATCGGTTCTTTTTTTTATTCTATCGGATTGGTCCAGATCCTATCGGATCGGTTCTGCTATCATCGGTTCGGCATCAATCCGGAGTCTAATGGAATTGTGACATTTCGGATCGGTCCGAAATCTACCGGATCGATCCGATTTTCTTCAATGTTGACTTTTTCTTTCCATCTTTGACTGGCCATAACTTTTGATCTCGAGCTCCGATTTGAGTGTCATTTCTTCCGATGCTCTTGTGAAATCAAGATCTTCAACTTCCCTTTAGGCGTCGAATCCTAACTCTGGGTATAAATTTACGCTTTTTCCCTTTGACTGTTCTTCCTTTGTTCTTTTCCTTTATTCCGATTTCTTTTTCTCTTTTCTTACACTAAATTCCTGTAAAATCCATCAGAAATACACGAAACTCGGGGAGCTTGTTAAAAATAGTCAATGGCAATGATATAGAATAAAAATGATTCAATTACCTTATTCGAGATATCAAAATCACTAACTTAAGGGGCTAAATTCAAAAGAATTTATGCTTGGTCAATCTCCTAACCCAAACTAATGATGAATGATATTCTCGGGTTGTAGGAATCATGGCTACCTTGGTTGCCTTACGGTGGGATTTTCTAGGACCTTGTTTAAGAGCAAAATAAAATTTCCTAAGATGACCTTTTCGACCACAATGTGAACACCTAAATACTTGGAAAAAAGACTTAAGGAATGATCTATAACATAGTTCCTAGAGGATTACCTTAAAACATTGGTTTTGGTTTTAATAGTGGAATCGTTACAAGAATTGAAGACTAAACCACAAGTGTCATTTTTAATTTGGAACGTTCCTTAAATTTTATCTAATTTCTCCGAACGACTCTCCAAATCAAACTTGACTCTACTTGAGTCTTTCACTTTCTTCTCAAGCTCTACAATCCTAGACTCAAGCAAACCATTTTTCTCTTCAAACTCGAGAATCTCCTTTTTCAAGGATTCCATCAAACCTCTAAGGCTCTCTCTCTCGCGTTATACATACTCAATCTTCTCTCGAAGATCTCTCTCTCGTGTACTAAGGTCATCAATTAACTCACTCTCATTAACGACCTTGGAACTCTCTTTTAAACTAGCTTCTAACTTAAAATTTGCTCTTTTTAATTTAATAGATTCTTCATATAGTTCTTGAAATGCAAATTGAGGTTCACTCACATGAACCTCTTCTTCATTTTCACTCTCCCCTTCTTCTCCACTCTCACTACCATCATCTTTTATAGCTTCACAAATAAAGGCCTTAGAAGTGTCATGAATTTATATATCTTCATGGGAATATTCATTATCGGTGCTCACATGACTTGCCATGAATGCGATAAAGTTGCGTTCAATGGGGGAAGCGGGTCCCTCTTCCTTATCACTATCACTAAGGGTAGCATTATATGAAATTGGTTGTTTACCCACTTTCGTTAGTTTAGTGGGGCATTCAAAAGCCCTATGTCCATACCCTTCACAACCATAACACCTAGTAGACTTGTCCCTATTTAAATTTTCATTAAAAGTTTTAGGGATCTTTTCGGCTTTGTCATGCTTAGAATTTTTAAATTTCTTAAAATCATTTTTAAGCTTATCTTTATGGAATTTAAGAAATTCATGAAACTTCCTAGAAAGCATGGCCATGTCCTCCGAGTCACTATCACTCTCATTATCCACGACTTGCGTTTCCTCCTTTCGAGCTTTCAAAGCAATGCCCTTATCAATTTTCTTTTCATTTTTGGAGGGGAACATATCTAGTTCATAAGTTTGTAAATTTCCTACTAGTTACTCAAGTTTGGTTGAGTTCAAGGTGGGTAAAGATTTTTAAAACGGTCACTTTGGGGATAAATCTCTCGGGTAGGGACCTTAAAATTTTCTTTACTACTCAGTCGTCGGGTATTTTCTATCCCAAATTAAATGATGACTTTACGATATCAGAAAGTCTAGAATAAAATCCATTAAATGTTTCTTTTTCATTCATTTTGATGGTTTCAAATTGAGTGGTGAGGTTTTGGAATTTAGAAGCCTTAACGACACTAGTTCCCTCGTGAGTGAGTTGTAAAATACCCCAAGCTTCCTTAGCGATTTCACACGTCATGATACATCAGAATTCATTCGGTGTGATCGTGATAAACAAGACATTTAAACCTCGGAAATTAAAATTAGCAAGTTTAAATTCATTCTCACTCCATCTATCTACGAGTTTCGGAACACGTTCATTGTCTAGCAAATGTGTGGGTGGAAACCACCTGTTAATGACTGACAATCAAACCCTCTCGCCGATAGATTTTAGTTCCGATTTCATACGTGCTTTCCAATATGTATAGTTGGAACCATCGAAAACATGAGATTTTAAAAATGGAAAAAATTCTATTTTTGACCAAAAATATTTAAAAGGACCTTAACGCAATAAATTAGCGCTCCGGTTCTGATACCAATTTGAAAACGATAGGACCCCAATTTAAAACATTCTTCTTTCAATTAAATATGATGAATTTTCTAACACGTGCGGAATAAAGATGGTTCAACACAGACAAATGACAAATTTTAATTTCTTAAAACAAATTAAAATTAAACACTATAAAGTGAATTAAAGTAAACACACACACACTTTAAATTCAGGCAAACCAAGTTAATTTAATTATCAAAGTTAAACAATTTAGGCAAGAAAATTATCCAATTAATTTAGTGCCAACTTGAATTAAATTAACTTAAAATAAACTTACCCAAATAATTAAGCATGCACCATTTTAATCAAGATTGTTAATTAAATCCAATTTAGTCTTTTTACCCTAAGCTTGCGTTCTAGGTGATTTTTGCAAAAGATAAAATAAATTCACAATCCCAAAACACGACGATGTACGAGAAAAAATTCAAAACGGAAAAAAAACCTCGGACGGCCCTGGTTTAACAAATTCACTAAGTATGGTTCAAATTTTACAAAGACTCGACAAGAGGACTTACACAACAAACTCGACTCCCTTCAAGCCTTGGCGCGCTCCTTCGATCTTCAACCTCCGCCTAACAAATAATCGTGGACTCCTCCACAGTCTCGGAATCTACCGATGAGGCTCATGGACACCGTCACCCACACTTGGTGCCTTTCACCATGTGAGAACACCACAGTGAAAACCAAAATGATTCTCCTTTTGTTGAGGTACAGAAACAAGACCCAAACTCTTTTCTTCTTGGGTAGAAAAGTAAACCCGGTGCCAAAATGCTCCAAGAAAATATATAGAAGTAGAAATACTTAGAATAAACTATACAGTTGGGTGTATGTATTTTTGGTAGGAATTATTTCATGGATTCATTAAAACACAAAACTATGAACTTTTGATGTTAGGAATTTTTTCTCTCCAAATTTTCTCTCAAAGTATGTTTAGAAGTTATCCAAAGTTAGATTTTCAAAAGTGGTTCGCGCACTAAATAAATTTGGAAGAGTTAGTGGGAAAAAAAGATTGGGATCATGGAGAAAACTGCCAAAATATTTTTCCTACAGAAATCTCATTGGAACGAGATTTTCGTTCGAACGAAATCTCGTTCGAACGAACATCGAACGATGTTCCAGTGGTCAAATGGGAAAATTCGTTGGCAAACTCGTTCGAACGAAATTCCCGTTCGAACGACAAACTCGTCCAAACGACAATTTTGAACAAAATCTGAGAATGTTCATTTTTCAATTATAAGCCCAAAAACTTTATTTTAAATAAACATTACACCTAATAAAAATTATTCCAAGTCTTCCATAAATATATAAAAGCATTCATACATTTGGAGACTTGAAATATGAAGTTGATAACGTGAAACGAGGCACTGAAACTCGATAATGACGTTCTCTTGAAAAGCAAGGCCACAACGCCTTCAACTTTAACGTGTCATAGGCTTGAAGGATACACAAGAACACTATCCTATGACTTAAATATTTTTGTCCGGAATTGAGCCAAGATTACATAAGACTCAATTGGAGACTTGTCTCCTTACAAGCCCGCATTGTTAAAATGCAGGACAGTCCGCACAAGAGTAGTAATGTGTGTGTGTGTATGTGTGTGCATATATACACACACACACATTACTGCTCTTGTGCAGACTGTCCCGCATTTTAACAATACGAACGAATATGTGTCACCTAATGATGAGCCCAGAAAAGAGAGAGTGCCTATAATTTAGCGAACAATTTCTAGGGTCACCGTCAGGTGACACATGTACAGTCCGTACTATTAAAATGTATGGCAGTCTCCATACGAGCATTATATATATATATATATATATATATATATATATATATATATATATATATATATATATAAATAAAAGAGAGAGAGTGCCTATAATTTAGCGAACAATTTCTAGGGTCACCGTCAGGTGACACATGTACAGTCCGTACTATTAAAATGTATGGCAGTCTGCATACGAGCATTATATATATATATATATATATATATATATATATATATATATATATATATATATATATATATATATATATATATATATATATATATATATTTGTGTGTGTATGCACGTGTGGAACGAGTGACGAATGTCAAAACCGCAAAGCATGAAATGTATTTTAAAGAATTTGTATCACTTTTGGAATCAATAATTAATAAAGAAAAATATATGATTCAAAAAAATATGATAATGTTTATTTAAGTATTGAACTATTATTGATATATCTAATACGATACATTCTTTAGAAATTAATACTCAATAAAACCAAATTTTGTCTTCAAGTAAATTGTCTTCTCTTCACTTATAAAGTGCTGTTTTGTTACCACGGCCACAGTTATAAAGGGCTGGGTTGTAAAGAATTTCTCGAGTACGGCAGCATGTTCCATGCCTCTTCTTAAGTGAATTTCTTATGGTTGCCTGACTGACTCTTCTATGGATGAAAATATATATAATGAAATACAAAGTGGACTTTCTCTCTTATGGGCTATATATTAATTGCCCTAAATATATTACATGAAAATAAAATTTTCAGTTACCCACAAAGAAAATTTTCTCTGAAAAAATGTTCATTTTCAATCAGTACTTTGGTAAACGTGGAAAAAAATCAAAAGAATTTAGGCAATCAAATATGCCAAAAGTTAATATCTATCTTTCACATTTTTGATGAAAAATATAGCCAATCAAGCACATACTAGTTTTTGTTTAAAGGCTATGAGAAATATTCTTAACTAAAAAAAAAAAACAATTACAAAGGTAACAACAGTTTTATGAGTTCATGGTCTTTTGCAGCAAAGCGTATTAAGCCCAACAAAGAATAAAGTTTGTCAACATCACGCACCATTATATTTACCAGTTACTTCCAATTCCCTCCTACATACGTGTTCACTTTGTTTGGTTCAAGTTGGACCATTATTAAAATGAAACGAATCCATCAACAATTACAAAGTTATATATACAAGATTTGTCAAAACACAATAAAGTGACAAAGTCCAACCTCGTATAGATTTAATATATAAATGGAAGCCGACCCTTGATATGCTAAACAAATCTTCTTTGCGTATGAAGTTTTAGGCGACAATATTAAATCGTTTCATCCAAAGTCATTATCGACCGTAAATTCCCATGGCTTCCATCCAACTCTCATCTATAAATAGGAGCTGATTACTCCACCCAATGCATCAAGCTTAAGTTGGTATATTAGTAAATTAAGAAAAAATCCTATCCTCTTTCTTTCTTATCTGAAGAACATGTCTTGTAATTGTGGATCTAGCTGCGGCTGTGGCAGCAACTGCTCGTAAGTAATCTTTCCTCACAATCTACAAGAAGATAGTTGTTAAGAAGAATCTTACATTAATATACTTCATGAGGATTTTTCAAATATTGGAATGTTCATGAAGATAGTTGCAATCTAACCTACATAAAATTTTAAAAATATAAATACTCAGTTATTGTTGTTACAATCTAACCTACATAACTACTCATTTATTGTTACCTTGTATTCTAGATGCGGCAAGATGTATCCTGACGTGGAGAAGACCACCGCTACTGCAACCATCATCGATGGCTTTGTGCCAACAAAGATGTATGTATAGTTCTCGTTATATAAAATTAATATAACATTGTTACTGCTATGAAAATAAACCCAGTTTGTAGTAAGATTCTTTGTAGTGACTTATGAATTTTACATAAGATGCAATCTTACGCAAAATAGTTTTATAAAATAATACATGGCACACAATCAACTAAAAAAATATCAATTTCAAATTGGATTTTAGATCTAATATTGACTAGCATAACAATTATAGGTCATTCGAGGGGTCTGAAAATAGCGTTGGAGCCGAAGGAGGGCATGCCTGCAAGTGTGGATCAAGCTGCTCTTGTGACCCATGCAACTGCTGATCACACAAAACAGAATGGGTACTATGCAAAGCAGCAACATCTTGTTATGAATTGTATCTCTATGTTTGAAATAAAATAATAGTTTGAATAAATCTTGAAATGCCAATGAGTTGATCCGCAAAATCCTCTCTTGGATTTGTGGTTTGTCTCTCATGGCTACTTCACGAGTGTTTGTGAATTGAATATTAGCTGTTTGTTGCTTTGTACGGTGTTCTTTGAAGGAGTTGTATGGAACAAATCACATATAGCAAATGTTGCTCTTTCAATTATATGTTGTAATCTGTTATCTCAACCATCTGTCTTAAATTTTTCTTTAGATTGATCAAAACCTCACGTCCGAAATTTTAGTTGTGTTTGCGGCAAGACTATACAAATAATTTGCCAACTACTCTACGTATTTAGGTGCATGAAGTCAATTATTCGTGCCTACTACACAACGTATTTCTACAGAAAATTAGCAAGAAAAAGATAACAAAATGAAAACATAAAACAAATAAGGATCAAATATCAAAAAGTCTCACAAATAATTTTTAATACATATTTAGTTTAAAGTTTTTATTTTGTATCAAAAAGTCCTTCAAACACCCATTTAACTAATATTCTCTTATTTTTAAAGATCCGCGTCAATGGCCTGATGAAGAACTTTTTTGAGTGAAATAAAAAGGCTTGAACAAAACGTGTATTAAAAAATATTCTAGGGAATAATTGGTATATGCCCGAAGAAATAAAGACATGTTACATGAACCGATTTACCAAATGAGATCTAAGTTGGCCATGAACTTGTTATAAGCATTTGGCTTGCATATTCCAACTTGCTTTGGGAAGTTGTCCCAAAAATGTTTTGGATTTAATTTATCGGATTGTTTGGTATTTAAAACCTCTACCAAATAAATGTTTTGTCTGAAAAATCCAACCAACCTTTTGAGAAGGATACAATTACTCTTTAGGATGCATCAATAGGTTGCAACATGTGGATCTTTGTAATGTTTAGTATATGAAACCGCTACAAAATAACATTTAGTCTGAAAAATCCAACCAACCTTTTGAAAAGGATACAATTATTCTTTACAGTGAATCACTAGGTTGCAACATGTAGACCTCCTCAATAGATTAAGTTAAGAATAGTGTTACAGACACCGATATTTAGTATCGCCTTAGTATCAAATACGTTTTATATGATTTGTATTATGGTGTGGGTCCCACCAGAGTACGAACCACTTAAAAGGTATTTGATAACTCGGTGCTAAGTAATAGTAAGAGTATCATTACATATTGCATATATATAACATTTTTATATACGCTTTTTAAGCATATATATTGCATATATATAACATTTTTGTGTACAATATACATCACATTGAATGAGCATATTAAACATCTATACATTCCACTGTTAAGGAAGCACAAAATATACGACACATCAAAATATAAACCTGAATCAACCTTAGCACTATTCCATGCTAACCAACATTGACACTATTCCACGCTAACCATGAGGCTTAATTTTTCTCAGAAGTAGTTCAAAACCTTAATTTTTCTTATTTTAAACAAAAAGATAAGGAAAATAGATTATCTAACTGAGGTAAATCAAAGCACAAATCCAATGAGGATTTAAACTTGGAATCAAATGTAAAAAGCACCAGTCTCTAAAAACACATAATAATAACCCACCCAAATCCTAACCATAAGGTCTCATTAAACCCATAGAAAAATTTAAGAAGAAAAATATTTATAAAAGAATAAAAATACAGCATTCAGTTACTGTCCCTATTGTGAAATTGACTAAGAGAGACAGATTCATCCGTGATGGCAGGGTCAGTGTCACTGATGCCGCCAGAGATTCTAGCTATGATTGTACATAAATTGGCTTTGATTCCAATGTAATTGATGTCACCAATTTAGGGATATTATAAGTATGTTCATGCCAATTCCAAAGTCACAATAAAATACCTTGTCTCTTTAATTTTATCACAATTTATTGTATTATGGGATAGAGTCTCTGTTGATCACGCCTATTCTGTATCAAGATCATATATATGTTCTTGTTAGTCCACATTTCATAATATATGATTAAAATAGCACACCATAAAGGAAGATGGACTTTGATAATAAAAATACTCACATGGAGAAAGTAGCACTTATCATGAAGATAAATAACTTATAAACTGATGTGAATCAAGTAAGTGGTTAATTGTAGAACACGAAAGGACTCAAATGATCCCCAAATACCTTTATTTTTGAAAAATAATTTTAGGCTCCACATATAATACATATGATTAATAATAAGAGGGAATCAAGGAATTAGAAGTAAACTAAAAAATGACCTTTTGATATTTGGTAAAAGTAAATACTTATATAGCTTCTCTATATAAAATGTATTATGGTTTTCGAACCAACGTCGACTCGTTCCCATATCTGAATATGCATTTGAAACAAAAACCCATATATGGATGAATAACCCAAGTCTAGTGAAAATACAATCTAGATAATCAAGTTATAACAACCTAAATCCAAAACATACCATATTTAGAGCCCAAAATGGTACATGTAAAATCAAAATTAGCAAAAAATATACATCTAAAAATATGAAACCAAACATCCTAAAGTTAAAACATCTATTTCAGAGAGAGAAAGAGAGTATACCTGATTAAAATTACAAAATCAAAACAAAATTCTAAACTCTACAATAATTACTAAAAGCCCTAATTTTAAACCCTAAACATTGGTACTCGAATATTTTTCAAACCATTGACTTTGAATCTAATATCAACAAAATCAAATCAAATCAAAACCAAAAAACTTGGAATCTATGTAACAAAAAATTAATGAATGGGTTTTTAATGGAAAATTTTGAAAATCCATCAATTAATCCAACAAAAATCCATTACTAAAATCGTAAAACAAAAAATGACTCAAATCTAGAAATAAAGAAAGTCCTAAATATGAACTAAAGGCAAGATATAACCTATATAAAAGAAGTATAACTACTGTTGATGTAAAAAACTAGATTACTCTAATTATTTAATCACAGATAAATAAGTAAGACAAAAGATTTTAAAGTGGTTCAACCTTATATGAATGACCTACGTCCACTGCTATGTTATTGCTGAGTATTTGGGGAATTCTCGATTACAAGTGCTATCAAGAAATTCTGGTCCCCTTGAATGAGGGTGGTACAAGGTACTTATAGCCCTTAGGTTGTACATGAAAGGGTGTTACATTAAATGATACACATATGAAAGGGTAATTCATTTAATGTTCTTTAAACGTGCGCGTCAAGATGATAAGCATTCAATGAATAGTTGAACTGTTGATTATCTAGCAATTAATGTTGTGGTCGAGATGCAGCTCGAACCGCCTTAGTTGCTCGTCGTCCAAGAGTTCCTCGGTGCATTAGAGTTCCTCGGAGGATAAGAGTTCCTCGGAGGGTTGGTGTTCCTCGGAGTATACCTGTTGCTTGGAGTGAGTATGTTGGTCGGGGGAATAATTTTCCTCGTTGCTATTGTGCCATGTAGATTGACACGTGTCTTCTTATTATTCTTCCACATCAGCATACTAATTTTGGTATCAACAGAAGCCCCCAATGTTTCATATTTTGAACTTTGAGGAATATGGAATATTCTTTCTCGGTATATGGCGATATTAAATGACCTTCCTGGGTTTTAGGAGACTTTTCTTCATATTTGAATTTCCTTCCAAATTCGCAGAATCCGCCTTTTTGCATTTTTGTAGGCGCTTCGATCTTCGTGCCCTTTTTGTCCTTTTAGCCGCCGGTAGCGTAATAGTTTCCTTTTTGTAATCATTTCTTTCGCCGTTTCTCAAGGCAAAGTATTTAAGCTTCAGAGGCAATCCCATCGTCTTATACCTTTTCAATTTCTGCTTTCGAGTTTTCTATAGATTTTCTCTCTCCTGTGCGTCCATCCCTTTCTTCGTTTGTTTGTCAACAGATCTCCTTTTTCCCTGCAAGCTCTTCTCCCTTCTTCTTTTATTCATCATGGTTTACATTATTGAGTCTCTTGAGAAATTCCGTTCTGATTTCTCTCTTCCATCTTGGGTAATTCTGGAGGTTCTTTCTGAGCCTTCAAGTTATTTTGATTTGGCTGAGGGACATTGGTTCCCTAGCCTCTTTATTGCTGAATGTGGATTTTCTTTTCCACCAAACCCTTTATGCTTAGAGTTCTGCCAGTATTTCGACGTTGTCCCTCCAAAAATAGCCCCCAACACCTGGAGAATAGTCAATTGGGTGTATAGGTTAAATCAAACTCATGGAACTCGTATAGGAATTCCTGAGATTATGTACTGTTATAGATGAGCTATTTTAGACAATGTTTATTATTTAAAAACTAGATTTTTGAATAGGGCTCTAGTAGTCAACCTCCCTGATGCCAACAGGGATTATTTTGAACATGGAGTAGTTGTAAAAAATTGGCAACATGCTCCTCTGGTTGGAGACGAAGTATATGAGGGTCACAAATGCCCTCCATATGGCAATGGGATAGGTTATTTTCATCTTATTTTGTTTTTTTTTTTGAAATTATGATTTCATTGTGTTTGACAAAATGTATGACTGATATTTCGCTATGTTTTTATTTGCAGTTGACAGCAAGAGAAAAACTCCAAAGGAAACAGAAGTTAATATTAAACATTTAAAACATATCTGGAGTTTGCATCAGAAGGTTGCAGACGAGCACATTAGGTCTGCTTCATACTTGCTGCAGTACAGGAGCTATACATCCTCTTATACTGCTCGTCCTGTGGCTAGCATTAGCGAACCATTGCCAGCTTCTGAAGACTCTTCACCAGACTCTCACATTCCTTTGAGTCAGAAGATGGGCAAGAGAAGAGTTACTGCTCTCTTTGAAGAGACCTCCTCTGCTGGAGATGGAAAGAGAAATAAAGCTGATGTCTCAAAGGGGACAAAGAAAATGGATGCTGCTCCTTCTGCTGCTCCTCAGAAGGTCGCCGAGAAGCCCCCAGTGGCTCCTGTACAAAAGGATGTGCCTGTGGAAGTAATCACTATCTCTCCAACCAAAAATTCTTCTTTGGTTGAGGTTGTTGAGAAGACACCGAGGAGATTGAAGAAGTCTTCCTCGGTTAGTTTTTCTGAAGTCACTCCCCAGCTCCAAACTAGCGGAGTTGGTGCTCCAACCATCATTCCCCCGAGCTCTGCAATGAGCTCGGTAAAGACTTGGATTATTCCTGAAGTCCAAGGCATCGAGGAAAACATGCCTAAGGATATGCTGACATCCCTAGATACTCGTCACATCTCTTCAGTAAGTTTCTTCTTATCTTGAATTCTTATTTCCTTCTATCAATATATGTATCTCGGCACTAACTCATCACTGCCTTCTTTTTTCAGCCGGTGAGTTGCTTTAACACCATTGTGAAGAAAGATGAAGCGCTCAAGGCTTCAAGCTCCTCATCTGGAGTAGAGGATGCATTCCAGGGTTTGGCCCAATCTCTGAAGGAATCCCTTCAGAAGTACGATGAGGATAAAGGTGAATGGGAGAAGAAACTGGCTGCATCTGAAGCAGAGAAGGTGCAGTTGGGAAATAAAGTGAAGGAGTTGGAGAGGGAAAATAAGAAATACTCCAAGAAGCTCACCACCTTCGGGGAGCTTGAAAATAAGATGAAATCAGCTGAGGAAGAGCTAACCCTTCTGCGCGAAGCAAATCGTCAGAAGGAGGAGTTGGAGGCCAAGCTGAAAGCCTCCGAGGACCTTCTATCCGAGAAGATCTCCTCGGAGAAAACGAAAAGAAAGAAAGCAATAAAGAAGTCTTTCAGCACAGGTTGGGACAAAGGGTGGAACAAGGGAGTAGCTGCTATGATGACTCAAGTGCAATATGGAAGTTTGAAATACTTCCGAGATGGCTGGGTTGCAGCTTTACAAGAACTGAAAGTGAGCGAGGACTCCCAGCTATTTCAACAGCATCTACCTGGTCCTCCTCCAGCCATCGAGGATGAAGAAGAGGACGAAGCTACCTCAGAAGAATCTTCATTGGTAGTGGGTGATATCATCCTTACCCAGCCTGCTGACGAGGAGCTTTCATCTCTGCCAGCTCCTCCAGAACAAGTTCCAGCTCCCGCCGACCAACTCCTTATTTCCACCGAGCAACCAAGCTCCTCGTCCCAACCTCCCGAGAAAGTCTTGGGAGACAAGGAAAAGGTGTGAAGTTATTCGGTATTCTCTTTCTGTTTTTCTTTTACTTGTACTTTGTATCTCAGATCTTTGTAACTTTTCCTTATGATCTAATAAAATTTGAGTTCTTTTCTTCCATATGATTGTCTCTTCTTTATCTGCACTCTGTCTTGATCTTCTTTTTCTTTCTCTGTTAGTTTCTGGCCAGGATGGATCTTTTATCTGCTAATGACACAAAGTTGATGCAGAAATGCCATGAGTATTATAAAGCTGGTCACACAGACCTTAGTGCATCAGAAGTTGCCGACATCCTTGGCCATGGTGCTTCAGAGCAGGCAGTAGAAGCTTATCGATATCTGAAGGGCTTACTTGATCGAGCTGTGGCCAATAACGTGGCCTACTATGATATGATCGAGGAGCTTCAATATACTCTAGAAGATCTTAAGGATCAGTACAAGGAGTCAAATGCCTTGTTACATGAGGGGTATGAAAAGAAATATAAACATCTTTCTGCCGAGAAAGGCTACGACAAACTCCTTGCTGGGTATGATGTCAGGGAGAGGACCCTAAAGGGAGAAGTTGAAGCTTGTAGACAAATTGCTGAACTGCTGGAGCAAGAGAATAATAATTTGCAGAAAGAGCTAGCACAATATAAGTCTGCGGCCTCTTCTTCAACAGCGGTAATCCCAGTGACCGATGAGGGATTTTCCTTCTTAGAGGTTGAGAATGCCAAATTAAGGCAAGAGTTGGATATCCTGCGAAGATCTGGTACTTCTACTTCTGCTCGGGGACGAGGAAGAGTTGCCCAGGATGTTGTCGAGGAACGAAGTACTCCAGCTACTCGGGGTCGATCAAGAACTCCTCGTAGTATTGAAGAAGCTGGTACTCTGTCAACATTGGAAACCCAAGCGTACCAACTGAATGCCAAAGATCGGGCTTTGTCTGAAATGTCCAAGAAAATCCTAACTTTGGAGGATCAACTTACTGCGGCGAAGTCTGCTCTGGATAATAAGGATGCTCTTGCCAGAAACTTTCTTGAGAAGCTTGAAAAGTTGACATTTCAATTTAATAAACAGCCCAGGGAGTTCTGGAATGCAGGCTACAATGAGGCCCTTTATCACTTGGATGCTCGCATTGAAAATGCCAATAATGAAGGTTATAAGCAAGGTTGGTTGAATGCTTTGGCCGTGCTGAAGCTTGAACAGGGGCACTACCTGTGGGATTATTATGATCCTGGGGTTCTTAACTTGCCAGTGCCACCGTATAACTTGGACATGGAATGGATCCCAGCTCGTGCCATTCCTCGGAGCTTAATCGCAAAATACCTTGGCGACTATAATCTTCATTCTCAGATTGAAGTATCTCGTCCCGAGCATCTATTGGATACTCCTTCAGTAATGAATGTCAAAATGTTGAAGGACTTGAATTTTATCAATTCTCCTCAGACCTTAAATGATCCTCCTGCTGGCAAGGAACCTATTTCAAAAGTTGAAGGAAAGAAACCAATAGAATAGGGATTTCAATGTAATAGTTAGTATACATGTAATTTGTACTTCGTTTTGAATTTTAATGAAAGACTTTCATTTTCTGTTTGCAAATCTGTATTGCTATTGTTTTTATGCTTGTCAAACACTTTATATTTGTGATTGCATAACAATACTTTGTGGTTCATCGACCAATCTAGTAATAAAAGGTTACAAGTATTAGTAATGTTGCTCGATCACTTAATAATAAAGTAATGAGTATAAAAATATTTAAAATTTTTCCAACCTACCAAGGTTTGTGCTCGTCGACCAATTATAGTTAGTGAGAGTTTTTATCCCCGACTAACCATACTTGGTAATTTTTTTCATAAAATGTGTCCGACCAACCAAGGTCGATAATTTTATCCTCGTCGACCAACTACAGTTAGTGGATTTTTATCCCCGACCAACCATACTTGGTTTAGTTTGGAATATTTGTTCTTCGAGGGACTTTTATGTAATAAACTCACTTCCCGACCAACATAAGTTGGCATTTGAGAGCATATTTTGTTTTCAAGCCAACCGAGATTGGCATTTTTAAGAATGTTGTTCTTGTCCTTTTACCAACCGGGGTTGGTCATGGGTTTGAACTATCATGCCCACTAACTCTTTTACCAACCGAAGTTGATCACATTAGTGTACGCCTCCTAACCAAAGGAGTATAGTTTGTTCTCGCTATTTTACCAACCGAAGTTGATCACGCTTGAACTATCAGTGTCCACTAGTTATTTTACCAACCGGAGTTGGTCACGCTAATGTATGCCTCCTAACCAAAGGAGTATAGTTTGCTCTCGCCCTTTTACCAACCGGAGTTGGTCGTGGGTCTGAACTATCGTGTTCTCGCTATTTTACCAACCGAAGTTGATCACGCTCGAACTATCAGTGTCCACTAGTTATTTTACCAACCGGAGTTGGTCACACTAGTGTATGCCTCCTAACCAAAGGAGTATAGTTTTTTCTCGCCCTTTTACCAACCGGAGTTGGTCGTGGGTCTGAACTATCGTCTTTTATTTGCTGTCGAGCAGCGTAGTGTTGTACACTAGTATTCCCCGAAAAACTTTCAATAAAAGGAGAGAAGATGGTGAAACATCGTCGTTTTATTCATATTGATAGAACTGCTTTACATTTTACATTACTGATAATACCTGCGTAGGTGTTCAGCATTCCATGCATTCTTGAATTCCTCTCCTTCTAGAGTTGCTATTCGGTAAGTTCCTGGTCGAACAACTTCTATAACTCGGTAAGGTCCATGCCAATTTGCTTCCAATTTATTGTGCTTCTGAATGACCTTCTTTAGCACGTAATCTCCTTCTTTTAAATCGCATTTCTTCACCCTCTTGTTGTAAAACAGAGCTGTTCGTTGTTGATATGCAGCATTCCTAATGGCTGCTTCTTCTCTAACCTACTCGAGCATGTCCAAATCTAATCTTCTCATCAAGTCACTGACTGGGGAATTGAAATTCAGCACTCTATGTGTTGGGAGACCCAACTCAGCAGGTATTACAGCCTCACTTCCAAACGCCAGCATATATGGTGATTCTCCAGTTGCTGCTCGGGGAGTTCTTCGGTAAGCCCACAATACTGATTGTAGCTCATTAATCCAATTAGCTTTAGCCTTACTTAACCTCTTCTTCAAACCATTTAATAATGTTCTGCTCGTCACTTCAGTCTGTCCATTGCTTTGAGGATGGCCTGGTGCTGAATGAACCTTCAAAATGTTTGACTGATGACAATAGGCGGTAAAATCCTCGTTATCAAACTGTGTTCCATGGTCTGTGATGAAAGCATGAGGGAGACCATATCGGCAGATGATATTCTTCCAAACGAATTGGTATACCTTCTCGTATGTCATATCAATCAGAGGCTCAGTTTCTACCCACTTAGTAAAATAATCCACTGCGACGACGAGGTACTTGAATCTTCCTCGGGTCGTTGGCAAGGGTCCAACCAAATTCATTCCCCACATGGCAAAGGCTAAGGAGAAATTATGGGTGTCAACAATGCTTGCGGAGTTCGTCGGATGGAGGAAAAACGTTGGCATTTATCACATTTCTTAGCATAGGCTATACAATCAGCCCTCATCGTTGGCCAGTAGTATCCTTGTGTCATCACCCTTTGCAAAAGTGTCCGACCTGCTACATGGGCTCCACAGGATCCTTCATGGATCTCTTCAATCAATTCCTTCACCTCGGAGGGATGCACACATCTTTGCAAACCTGCCATAATTCCTCGTCTATACAAAACACCATTAGTTAGTACATACCGAGCAGCTTTAAACTTCAATTTCTTAGCAGCGATCTTATCCTCCGGCAATTCTCCTTCCTCGACATATGCCCTGATGGGCTCCATCCAAGATGGTCCTAAATCAAGGGAAATAACATTCATCGTCAGTCCTTCATCTATGCTTCGACTTTCTAACACCTCAATTGGTATCGTTCTTCGCAACTCGGTACGAGTAGCTGATGCTAGTCGGGCCAGTGCATCTACTTGTGCATTCTCCATTCTTGGTATTCTGATCAACTGAATGGCATCGAATTCTGCCAATAACTCCATTGCCTTTGCATGATACTTGACCATTAATTCTCCTTTAACTGCATACGTTCCCATCATCTGATTCACAATTAATTGAGAATCACTGAATACCATCACTTGTTGCGCTTCCATAATCTTTGCTAAATTAAGACCTGCTATCAAGGCTTCATACTCAGCCTCATTATTGGAAGCTTTGAATTGGAATCGTAAGGCATATTCCACGTCAATCTCGTCTGGGGTGTTCAAAACAATCCCTGCTCCACAACCTGTTGTACAAGATGACCCATCTACATACAATCTCCACGTAGGTAACTCGTCTTCAAAATTCTTCTCTGACAGCGTTCCTCGGTGAAATATTTGTTGTTTTGTTTCATCCTCCCCTGGTATTTTTCGCTCCTCGTCGACCATCTCTTCTCGCCCTTTTACCAACCGTAGTTGGTCTGGGTTTGAATTTGATGATCTTTCTACATCCACAAGCCCTTTTACCAACTGAAGTTGGTCTGGACTTATGTCTGTTGATCCTGTAACATCCACAGGTTGGTCAGCGAGCAACTTTTGTTCCTCGGGGGTATCAGGATATGTAAACTCTGCTATAAAGTCTTCTACAGCTTGCCCTTTTAAGGATGATCTGGGTTTATACACAATTTCATATTCACCGAGCTCTATTGCCCAATACATCAGTCTCCCTGACTTTTCTGGCTTATGAAGGGCTTGTCTTAATGGCATGTTGGTATACACGATGATGGTATGGGCCTGGAAATATGGCCTCATTCTTCTACTTGCTTCAATTAATGCCAATGCCAATTTTTTCAACTTTGGGTACCTGATCTCTGCACCTCGAAAAGCCTTACTTGTGTAATAAATTGGCTTCTGGACTCCATTCTCCAATCTGATCAATGCCGAGCTGACTGCATTCTCTAATACTACCAGATATAAGTACAACTTTTCACCCATCACTAGTCTGGACAGCAATGGAGGTGTTCCCAGATATTTCTTCAAGTCTTGAAAGGCTTTTTCACATTCATCATTCCACTCGAAAGTTTTTCGGAGTGTTTTGAAGAATGGAAGGCACCTATCAGTTGCTCGAGATACAAATCTATTGAGTGATGCAACTCGTCCTGTAAGACTCTGCACTTCTTTCTTCGTCGTTGGAGATCGCAACCCTAAAAGAGCTTTGATCTTTGCTGGATTTGCCTCAATGCCTCGCTGGTTGATGATGTACCCGAGGAACATTCCTTCTCGTACTCCAAACGTGCACTTCGTCGGGTTGAGCTTCATTTGGTATTTATCCAGTTGATCAAAGGTCTGACCTAAGTCAACTAGATACTCAGCAGCTTTCTTGATCTTTGTCAGCATATCGTCGACATAGACTTCCATGTTGCGACTGATTTATTCGGCAAAAACCGTGTTCATCAGCCGTTGATATGTCGCTCCTGCATTTTTCAAACCAAAAGGCATAACATTTTAACAATAAGTTCCCCTAGGGGTAATAAAAGAAGTGCTTTCCCTGTCTTCAGGTTTCATTTTGATCTGGTTGTAACCAGAGTAAGCATCCATGAAGCTGAGTAGCTCGTGCCCCAAGGTAGCATCCACTAGTTGGTCAATTCTGGGTAATGGGAAGTGATCCTTTGGGCAGGCCTTGTTGAGATCAGTGAAATCAACACACATTCTCCATTTATTATTTTTCTTCTTTACCATCACCACATTTGCCAACCAGTCTGGATACTTCACATCTTCAATGAATTGGGCTTTCTGGAGCTTGTCGACCTCCTCTTGAATAGCTTGATTCTTCTCGGGGCTAAATATCCTTCTTCTCTGCTTTACATGCTTGATCTCCTTATTCGCATTGAGTTCATGGCATAAGAAGTTTGGATTTATTCCTGGCATGTCTTCATGACTCCATGCAAAAGTTTTCTTTCTGTCTCTTAAGAAAGCTATCAACTCCTGTTTTATTGAAACATCCAACGATGAACCTATCTGGGTTACTCGTTCAGGGTGCTCGTCGTCCAGAATAACATTTTCTGTAGATTCCACCACCTGTCCTTTTACCAATTGGGATTTATCTCTGGGGTCCAGTGTTTCAATTTCTGTACCTTCATCCACCTGGTAGGTAGTAGTCTTTTTCCTTGATTCCTCAAGCTCCTCTTGCTCGGCAGACGAATAATAGCATTCCCGAGCTACTTTCTGATCACCTTTCACAACTCCCACTCCGAAATTTGTTGGGAATTATAAGCACTGATGTACTGTAGATGGGACTGCTTCGAACTTCTTCAAACCAACTCTTCCCATGATGATGTTGTAAGCTGACTGCACATTCTTATCCATCACAAAGAGACGTATTTTTTCTGTTCGACACGCAGGCCAAGTTCCAATGAATATATCCAACTTGATCGTCCCAAGTGGAAAGACTTTCTCGCCATTAAAACCCAATAGACGTCTGTGATAAGGTTCCAATTGAGATAATTTCAAATTTAAACTGTCAAAGCATGAATAATACATGATGTCCGCCGAACTGCCATTGTCTACCAGCACCCTTGAAATCACTACTTCTTTCATCCTCATTTTGATCACCAAAGGGTCATCGTGAGGGTAAAGAACACCTGCCAGGTCATTTTTCGAAAAGCCAATAACCAGCTTCTCTTTGTTTACCTTCCTCGGACGATCCTCCTCGACCAAAATTATTCGCTGAATATATGAGCAAGCTTGTGCCTCTCCGAGGTAATCTTTTCTTTCTGCAATAAGATCTCCTCCTCCTGCATCTCCTCCTGTAATAACATTACAATCAAATGACTCAAAACGTATGGAAAATATCTCTCATTCTGGATGCCTTGGTTTCTTGGGAAGATCGGGGTCATCCTCGGCATCATCTTCATGGCCTCTCTTCTTTTTCTCCTCTACTCGACGAGGAGATCTAGATCTTTCTCTAGTTCGATCATTATTTCTTCTTTCACCTCCCCGATCAACATACTTTGCTAGCTTTCCTCTTCGGATGAGTGTTTCAATCTCGTTCTGAAGAGCTATGCAATTTTTAGTCATATGGCCATGATCTTTGTGGAACTCGCAATATTTATCCCTATTCCTCGCATCAGGATCTGACCTCAATTTCTTCGGCCACTTTACCTCCTCGCTATTCTTGATTTCTTCCAAGACATGATTAATACCCATTTTCAAAGGAGTATAATTATCAAATTTCTTCAGGACTTCCCATGATGACCTATTATTCTTGGAATGCTTGTCACCGCCATTGCCCTTATGCTCTTTCTTCTTGGATTTGTCGTCTTCCACCTTGGTTTCTTTATCCATATTCTTCTTCACAGCCAAATACTCCTCGGCATTCATGATTTTGGCCGCTTTTGCCATCAACTCTGACATAGTTTTAGGTGGATCTTTCGCCAAAGTGTAATACAACTTATTAGGCAACAACCCACTCATCAAGGCGGTGATTATTATCTTCTCCTCATAATATATGACTTCCAGCTTCTCGTTATTGAAACGAGTTATGTAATCTCTAGTACTCTCACCAGATTTTTGTCTAACACTTAACAAGTGTGCTACTCGTTTTATTGGTTTTGCTCCAAAATAGAAATTGCCGATGAACAACTCGGCCAATTAAAAGAAAGTTAAAATCTTACCCCGAGGAAGATTGTTGTACCATATCTGGGCAGCTCCAGTAAGAGTTCCTGAGAATGCTCTGCATCTCATCTCGTCGGGGACGACATAGATGTCGGCAGCAGCTTGATATTGCTCTATGTGTAGAACAGGATCTGTCTTTCCATCATATTTTGGGGTCACCATAGGTGCTTTAAACTTTGACGGGGTAGGAAAACCCACAATGGCCCGGATAAAAGGTGTCCCTTGAACAAAAGTTCGTTGTAAGGGATTCTTCGCCTTAGCCATTTCTCCCAATCTATCCTCCAACCGCTGAAGGGATCCTTTCCACACTTCATTTCCTTCCTCGGGCCTATTGGTTCGAGCAATAGATCGTTCTGAAGTAGCCTCCTGAGATCTATCTTGACGAGCAACTGGTTGTGATTGTGCTGATCCTTCTCTTAGATCTGATGGTTGTCGAAAACTCCTCGACATGGTCTTAGGTGGACTCCTATTCCTCCTAGGGCCTAATCGACTGAAAGGAGACACCCTACTCAGTCTTTCTAAGGCACTGGGTCTTTCTGGAGAGAGAGTGATACGTTGATCAGTATCTGTAGCCCTTATTGACGAAGTTCGCCCAGGTTGATAAGAGAAATCATCAGACTCCTCATTACGATATGACTCAGTACGCCTGGATCGTGAAGAAAGTAAATAAGTTTGCCTCTGACCACTTCGTTGTCCTGAACGTGCAGGTGCACCGCCATGAAGGGTTTGTATGAGTTGCCTCATTGTTTCTTGCATGGCGGTTTGTCCTTGAACCAGATTCATCATAATCCCAGCCAGATCTGGAGGTGCAGAGGGATTTGGAGGATTTCCAGCATTTCCAGCATTTCGATTGCTGGATTCTGGATTATCCGCCATTGATGATTAATGAGTTTTGGTGAAAAACGATAATAACAATCGTTCCCACAGACGGCATCAATCTGTTGATGTAAAAAACTAGATTACTCTAATTATTTAATCACAGATAAATAAGTAAGACAAAATATTTTAAAGTGGTTCAGCCTTATATGAATGTCCTACGTCCACTGTTATGTTATTGCTGAGTATTTGGGGAATTCTCGATTACAAGTGCTATCAAGAAATTATGGTCCCCTAGAATGAGGGTGGTACAAGGTACTTATAGCCCTTAGGTTGTACATGAAAGGGTGTTACATTAAATGATACACATATGAAAGGGTAATTCATTTAATGTTCTTCAAACGTGCGCGTCAAGATGATAAGCATTCAATGAATAGTTGAACTGTTGATTATCTGGCAATTAATGCTGTGGTCGAGATGCAGCTCGAACCGCCTTAGTTGCTCGTCGTCCAAGAGTTCCTCGGTGCATTAGAGTTCCTCGGAGGATAAGAGTTCCTCGGAGGGTTGGTGTTCCTCGGAGTATACCTGTTGCTCGGAGTGAGTATGTTGGTCGGGGGAATAATTTTCCTCGTTGCTATTGTGCCATGTAGATTGACACGTGTCTTCTTATTATTCGTCCACATCAGCATACTAATTTTGGTATCAACAACTACTAATATCTAAAGAGTAAAGCTAAGAATTTGTGGGAAAAAACATGCCAGAAACCCTAAAATTTGGGGGAAAATGTCAGAAACCCTGAAAATCGTAAATTCCCAAGCCAATGCCAAAAACCTTAAAACCCATATACTAAAGAGAATAAATCAATAGATTATATGATAAAAAAATCAGTAAGCCTCCCCTCTCTTTTAGTGTCAAATTTGAAAACACCAAATAGTCGGGTTTAAATCATGGGGATAAGGGATAAATGAGAATGTACCAATTTATTAATGAAGGTAACTAATATTCAAGACCCCTCCACTTTTATATGTCTAGCATGCACGTTGTTGACTGTCAGGTCAACTACAACTTATATGCTATGTTTTGCATAAAAAATAAAATCACCACATCAACATTAAAGAAAGCTAAAAAAGAAAAAATATCCATCACTTACCAAATGTGTTAAAGTCACATGGATCTTAAAACTCCAGATCAAAAATCCTTTGAGTATTGATGTTTTGGGTTCTTCAACAAAAACTGTTGCAATGTGGGAGCCCTAACAAATTTCAAGAGAGAGAAAGAGAGTAAGATTAAAACTTCAAAACAAAAAGATTTAATTTGAAACCCCAAAAAATCAAACTCACCTATTTTGGTAACCTTGTGTTTTAATCTGATATCTATAGAAATCACAAAAAAAGAACTAAAACCTTAGCATCTAAGAACACTGAAACCCTCAAGAGTGAGAGAGCTAATATTACCTGGCAGAAAATATATTAGAGATCGAGGGAGAGAGATGTCAGAGAGGGGGGAGTTATGAGAGTCATGGAAAAGAGAGAGAGGCAGACAAATGAAATTATGGTGTATCATGAGGGGAAAGGTGAATTCGTGGTAGAAAAATAAGTGGGGGAAAATAAATGTGTCGCGTAAAATGAGTGTTGGTGGATTAAAAATTTGGGGGGCAAATAGAAAGTTTGAAATTTTGAATGAAAGTTGAAGATTCAATCTCCACCCTTCAATTTTGGTTGATGAGGTGGCACAATCTCAACCCTTATCGTTCTTAGACAATTCAAAAACCATGATCCATTATTATTATTATTATTATTATTATTATTATTATTATTATTATTATATATATATATATATATATATATATATATATATATATATATATATATATATATAGAGAGAGAGAGAGAGAGAGAGAGAGCCACATGTGCACACCAAGTTTGCACACTTACTAGCGTAAACCTAATTTTTTAAAATATTAAAAAAATAATTTGAGTTAAATTTTTTTGTATGATATTTTAAGCATTTCAAGGGACCCATATAAAAAAATAAACTCAAAATAACTTTTTTTCTATTTAAAAAAAAAAGATCAAACTTTCGCAGTGTTTAAAATAAAAGCTGTGAATGTTTGATCGATCCTTTTAAAATAGCAAAAAAAATTGATTATTTTTTTTATGCTGGTTACTTGAAATGTTTAAATACCACACAACAAAATTTAACTAAAAAATAATTTGTTTACAATGTCAAAAAATCGATGTGCAAACTTAGTACACAAACTTAGGTGTGCACATGAGCCTCTCTCTCTCTCTATATATATATATATATATATATATATATATACAGTCTTGCTCTTATGCGGACTAGTCTGCATTTTAAGAATGCAGACTCGGTATGTGTCACCTAGCGGTGAGCCCAGAAAAGAGAGAGAGAATGCCTATAATTTAGGCGATAATTTCTAAGTGCACCGTTAGGTGACACATGTCCGGTCTGCACTCTTAAAATGCGGACTAGTCCGCACAAGAGCATTATATATATATATATATATATATATTGATCTTGTGGGGATTGTCCCGCATTTTAATAGTGTAGACTGGACATGTGTCATTAAGCGGCGAGCTAGAAAAGAGAGAGCGAGCGCCTATAATTTACCCTATAATTTTTAGGCTCACCGCCAGCTAACAAATGTCCAGTCCGCACAAGGGCAGTAATGTGCTTGTGTGTGTCTATATATATATGTGTGTGTGTGTGTGTGTGTGTGTGTGTGTGTGTATGTATGCGCATGCCGAACGAGTGACTATTGTCAAAACCTAAGTCACAAATGCGCAAAGCGAAGCGAAAACGGGTGCGAATACACGACTACATCATTTTTCAAAAAATTAGAAACACGGGAGCGACCAGAGAGGGCCTAATAATTTATTAATTTAAAATTATATAATAATATTAAATGATATATAAATATAGACTAATACAATATAGGCATTTTTTGTAACACAGTTCATGTGTCAAACACACACTGAGTGGTGTTTATAATTCACAAAAGTTCATTTAAAATACCATCCAATATATATTTGACGCATCAACCGGATTACAAAAAAAGTCTCGTTAATATTAATCAAAATATGTATATTCCAAAAATTATATTTAAATTTCATCACACTCACCCGAAAAAAATACTTATTTATCTCACAAACTAGATGATGTATTCACTATAATTTACTACTTCCACATAAAGGCAAAAAAAAAATATAGCTCCTTATACCCATTGTTTGTTTATCAATACGTAGATATTTTTCGTGGTCGCAAAACACAAATCAAAACCAACAAAACATACCCATTATTTCACAAACAAGCCGACCAAAACAAAACAACCAGATTTCAAACACAAGAAAGCAAAAGACGACCACGACCAAAGCAGGGGCCCAGATTTGTGCTTCTGAAAATCCATCTATCTTCAACATCACCACGATCCCACTAATCATCCTGAAAATCCACCCATAATTCCACCAACTTTCATGAAAATGCACCGAAAAATGTGTCGTCCTTAACAACAAAGAAACCGATCTTCTTCTCAACCCCCCCCCCCCCCACTAAAAAAAACCTAACATCGGACTGAAATGGATACCACCGGACTGAAATGCATGTTACTGAAATGTATTTTTATGCTCCAGCTGAACGCACAGATTTTGGAGGATGGAAGCGTGAATTGAGTTTCAAAAGATCGCGATTTGGATTTCATCAAACCTCGATTTTGGTCCGGTTTCGAAGGTGAAGCGTCAAAGCGAGGCTTGGGGGCAGGGCCAGTGTGTGGTTTGGCCGAACTGTTTGACTAAGGTCAAAACCGCAAAGCATGAAATGTATTTTGAAGAATTTATATCACTTTTGGAATAAGAATTAATAAAGAAAAATAATCGATTCAAAAAATATGATAGTGTTTATTTAAGTATTGAACTATTATTGATATCTATACTAATATTCTGAAATGTTAAACATGAGTTAATTTTTCTCTCTTTTGAGACTATCCACGTGGCACATCAATTGAGAGGTGAGTTCAAAAGAGTCGTCTACAGCTTTCCATACAATGCGAGGATCTTATGAGTTTTTTCTCCCTAACTCTTCACATCTTAACCACCCATATTTTGGTTTTCCCTTTCCCCCATTAACTATCAAGTTAATCATATGAGTCTTTTCACAAACTTTATCAACATATTGTATTTGAATCCGCACTTATGGTTGCTACCAAACTCATCAAAGAAAAGAAAAAAGGATTTGGCTAGTAAGGAGATCCTATTTCGACTTTTCCTCTGTCGTGACATGATCCTCATACGGAGCTAACAAAGGCAATCAATAAATCTATGTGAAGGCAGAAAAAAAACATAATTTATTGTCTCCTTATGGTGGAAATGGTAATGGGGAGTCTTTTGGCAAAAACTCTTAACCAACAAAGACCCAACCAACATATCTCCCCTATGTTTCTATACAACCACGATTTCGTGATCCAGGTTTTGTATCATCTACTTACTTTTATGCTCATTTTTTTGTGATCCAGGTTTAGACCCTGTTAAGGAAGGGTGTTTTTATTTACACCTTATTGTTGGGTTAAAACCCTTTCAAACCTTCCACATTATCGGGTTCGAATTGAAAAAAATGGACATTGAAGATCAAAACCCTCATTCTCAGATGATACCCAACATTCCCATTTTTGTTCTCTCTCATCAAGGAAAAGGTACACCCATTTTCCTTTCACTCACAATACAACTCTCTCACCACCCATTATAATGACTTTTTCTGATATTGAACAATATATACATGGTAACCCACCCTATTATAACTCTTTATCAAATGTTGTGAACGTGTATTTGAGTGAAAATTAGTCCTTCCATACAGGTTGGGACATTATAACATTTGTTATTCTGCCATAAATTTTAAAGAATAATTTAATTAAGTAAGGAGAAATTCAGATGCTAATAATTATTTCTTCGATTTTTTACGTTGTTTTATGTCTTGTGATCGGTATTTTCTCTCTCTTATTTTATTTTATTTTATATTACGCATGTAAATATTTCTGGTAAAATCTTTTTGATCGATTCTAGCCATTAACACATTATACTACTAACTTTATCTCCTCCTTTTGAAGATTGCACGAGGGTTCGTGTTTTTTCAGAATGAGAATTGGTTGGGGTTGTTTCCAGGGTATGCTGGTAATTTTACAAGCTTTTTCGTTTAATATTTGAATCAAAAGTTTGTGGCGCATTTGAAAGAAATCGTGGGTTTATCCAAAAACACCCTTAAGAAATCAGACCAAATTCGAGTGGAAGTGTGATCCGAATATCATTCTTTTTATAAAAACTCACAAGAAGATCGAGCCACCCCATCGGAACCCCTTGAATTCATCCGGATTATGGAAATTTTCCATGGGAATATTAGTACCGTTTATGTAAAAAAATTCTCAATATTCTATTGACAAACTGTATGCCTAATTATTTTCCTTTTCATTCATATATGAAATTCCTCTCCGTCGATTTTCTATATTTATTTAAGTCAGTTTAGTTTTATTCTTATACATGTATCATTTGTTTAAAACTATTGTCCTTTTTAATTGAACCTCATTTGTGTTTTATATTTCAGGTATTTTACACATTCTATATGAAGCTCAGAAATCTGTGGGATGCTTCCATGACGAGGCCGATTCGGGAGTCCGTGACCAAGTCTAAAAGAATTCTTCCTCGGGTTTTGTGAAATCCTTATTTTTATTTTCCACATGGAATCATTTTATGTAAAATGATAGTGTTTGTGTAGATGTGATATGAATTATGTAGTTTCAAAAATCATTATATGGATTAATTTTTCACCACACCTTTTCTATTGGATTGAAGCGTCCTTTCATTTCTTTCATCTCACATGCTCCCAGCCATACACAAAATTGCATCCCTCTACACTCCTAAGCCGTCTCACTATCACGTCTAATCATGAAAGAAAAATGATACTTACATCGGATTTGTGCACCGGTGCACAAAAACGGTGTACATTTGACTAAAACAATAAAATATATATTGTTTTAGTCAAATGTACAATGGTTTTATGCATCTGGTACACTAAATCGGTGCACAAAAACGGTGTATGTAGCATTGCTCATCATGAAAATATGAACGTCAAGAAAAAAATTGTATGAAATAGTATTCATATGTGATGTGTTTTTTAGTATTTATTTTTGTGGTCACTAGAGATTTCTACATGTTGAAGCCTGTTATATTTGAACAAAGCATTATCAAACACAAATAAAGTTATCAGGTGATCAACAGTTCAACAGAGTTTCTATTTTTTTTTTTTAATTTTCTGCCCCTTCGTCATCCAGCTTTTATTCATATGCATGATTATGAAGATGTTTTGATAAATCATCAATTTCCTAATTAATTAATACAATTTACTAAATATCAATTAATTTTAAATTTAGAAATTAGAATTGGATTAATTGTTTATTTGTCCGTTCTCTAACGTAATGGATTGCTAAGTTTTTCAGATGGGTTTATATATGACCTACTATGATTGGGTAGGTGTGCATGATTTTTATGAGCTTTGTATAGTTTATTGATATGCTCATTTCATGTAGATTTATGTTATGCATCAGTTTTTTGTTTCATTCATTAACACAACGTTTTAGAGTTCTTAAAATACTATTTTAGTTGATATATAGCACTTCATAAATCTAGATGACAAGAAATAAACAAAATGATTATAGTAAATGCCTGTCTCGTGTATCACGCAGATTTTCATTAAAATTTTTAGGGATCTTTTCGGCTTTGTCATGCTTAGAATTTTTAAATTTCTTAAAATCATTTTTAAACTTATCTTTATTGAATTTAAGAGATTCATGAAACTTCCTAGAAAGCATGGCCATGTCCTCCGAGTCACTATCACTCTCATTATCCACGACTTGTGTTTCCACCTTTCGGGCTTTCAAAGCAATGCCCTTATCAATTTTCTTTTCATTTTTGGAGGGGAACATATCTAGTTCATAAGTTTGTAAATTTCCTACTAGTTACTCAAGTTTGGTTGAGTTCAAGGTGGGTAAAGATTTTTAAAACGGTCACTTTGGGGATAAATCACTCGGGTAGGGACCATAAAATTTTCTTTACTACTCAGTCGTCGGGTATTTTCTCTCCCAAATTAAATGATGAATTTACGATATCAGAAAGTCTAGAATAAAATCCATTAAATGTTTCTTTTTCATTCATTTTGATGGTTTCAAATTGAGTGGTGAGGTTTTGGAATTTAGAAGCCTTAATGACACTAGTTCCCTCGTGAGTGAGTTGTAAAATATCCCAAGCTTCCTTAGCGATTTCACACGTCATGATACATCAGAATTCATTCGGTGTGACCGTGCTAAACAAGACATTTAAACCTCGAAAATTAAAATTAGCAAGTTTAAATTCATTCTCACTCCATCTATCTACGGGTTTCGGAACACGTTCATTGTCTAGCAAATGTGTGGGTGGAAACCACATGTTAATGACTGACAATCAAACCCTCTCGCCGATAGATTTTAGTGCCGATTTCATACGTGCTTTCCAATATGCCTAGTTGGAACCATCGAAAACAGGAGATTTTGAAAATTAAAAAAATTCTATTTTTGTTCAAAAATATTTAAAAGGATCTTAACGCAATAAATTAGCGCTCTGGTTCTGATACCAATTTGAAAACGATAGGACCCCAATTTAAAACATTCTTCTTTTAATTAAATATGATTAATTTTCTAACACGTGCGGAATAAAGATGGTTCAACACAGACAAATGACAAATTTTAATTTCTTAAAACAAATTAAAATTAAACACTATAAAGTGAATTAAAGTAAACACACACACACTTTAAATTCAGGCAAACCAAGTTAATTTAATTATCAAAGTTAAACAATTTAGGGCAAGAAAATTATCCAATTAATTTAGTGCCAACTTGAATTAAATTAACTTAAGATAAACTTACCCAAATAATTAAGCATGCACCATTTTAATCAAGATTGTTAATTAAATCCAATTTAAACTTTTTACCCTAAGCTTGCGTTCTAGGTGATTTTTGCAAAAGATAAAATAAATTCACAATCCCACAACACGGCGATGTACGAGAAAAAACTCAAAACGAAAAAAACCTCGAACGGTCCTGGTTTAACAAATTCACTAAGTATGGTTCAAATTTTACAAAGACTCGACAAGAGGACTTACACAACAAACTCGACTCCCTTCAAGCCTTGACGTGCTCCTTCGATCTTCAACCTCCGCCTAACAAATAATCGTGGACTCCTCCACAGTCTCGGAATCTACCGATGAGGCTCATGGACACCGTCACCCACACATGGTGCCTTTCACCATGTGAGAACACCGCAGTGAAAACCAAAATGATTCTCCTTTTGTTGAGGTACAGAAACAAGACCCAAACTCTTTTCTTCTTGGGTAGAAAAGTAAACCCGGTGCCAAAATGCTCCAAGCAAATATAAAGAAGTAGAAATACTTAGAATAAACTAAACAGTTGGGTGTATGTATTTTTGGTAGGAATTATTTCATGGATTCATTAAAACACAAAACTATGAACTTTTGATGTTAGGAATTTTTTCTCTCCAAATTTTCTCTCAAAGTATGTTTAGAAGTTATCCAAAGTTAGATTTTCAAAAGTGGTTCGCGCACTAAATAAATTTGGAAGAGTTAGTGGGAAAAAAAGATTGGGATCATGAGAAAAGTGCCAAAATATTTTTCCTACAGAAATCTCATTGGAACGAGATTTTCGTTCGAACGAAATCTCGTTCGAACGAACATCGAACGATGTTCCAGTGGTCAAATGGGAAAAATCGTTGGCAAACTCGTTCGAACGAAATTCCTGTTCGAACGACAAACTCGTCCAAACGACAATTTTGAACAAAATCTGAGAATGTTCATTTTTCAATTATAAGCCCAAAAACTTTATTTTAAATAAACATTACACCTAATAAAAATTATTCCAAGTCTTCCATAAATATATAAAATCATTCATACATTTGGAGACTTGAAATATGAAGTTGATAACGTGAAACAAGGCACTGAAACTCGATAATGATGTTCTCTTGAAAAGCAAGGCCACAAAGTCTTCAACTTTAACATGTCATAGGCTTGAAGGATACACAATAACACTATCCTATGACTTAAATACTTTTGTCCGGAATTGAGCCAACATTACATAAGACTCAATTGGAGACTTGTGTCCTTACAAGCCCGCATTGTTAAAATGCAGGACAGTCCGCACAAGAGTAGTAATGTGTGTGTGTATGTGTGTGCATATATATACACACACACACATTATTGTTCTTGTGCAGACTGTCCCGCATTTTAACAATACGAGCGAACATGTGTCACCTAATGATGAGCCCGGAAAAGAGAGAGAGTGCCTATAATTTAGCGAACAATTTCTAGGGTCACCGTCAGGTGACACATGTACAGTCCGTACTATTAAAATGTATGGAGTCTGCATACGAGCATTATATAAATATATATATATATATATATATATATATATATATATATATATAATAATGCTCTTGTGTGGACTAGTCCGCATTTTAAGAATGCGGACCGGACATGTGTCAACTAACGGTGCCCCTATAAATTATCGCCTAAATTAAAGGCACACTCTCTCTTTTTTGGGCTCACCGACAGGTGACACATGTACGGTCTGCATTCTTAAAATGCGGACCGTATATATATATATTTGTGTGTGTATGCGCGTGTGGAACGAGTGATGAATGTCAAAACCGCAAAGCATGAAATGTATTTTAAAGAATTTGTATCACTTTTGGAATCAAGAATTAATAAAGAAAAATATATGATTCAAAAAAATATGATAATGTTTATTTACGTATTGAACTATTATTGATATATCTAATACGATACATTCTTTAGAAATTAATACTCAATAAAACCAAATTTTGTCTTCAAGTAAATTGTCTTCTCTTCACTTATAAAGTGCTGTTTTGTTACCACGGCCACAGTTATAAAGGGCTGGGTTGTAAAGAATTTCTCGAGTACGGCAGCATGTTCCATGCCTCTTCTTAAGTGAATTTCTTATGGTTGCCTGACTGACTCTTCTATGGATGAAAATATATATAATGAAATACAAAGTGGACTTTCTCTCTTATGGGCTATATATTAATTGCCCTAAATATATTACATGAAAATAAAATTTTCAGTTACCCACAAAGAAAATTTTCTCTGAAAAAATGTTCATTTTCAATCAGTACTTTGGTAAACGTGGAAAAAAATCAAAAGAATTTAGGCAATCAAATATGCCAAAAGTTAATATCTATCTTTCACATTTTTGATGAAAAATATAGCCAATCAAGCACATACTAGTTTTTGTTTAAAGGCTATGAGAAATATTCTTAACTAAAAAAAAAAAACAATTACAAAGGTAACAACAGTTTTATGAGTTCATGGTCTTTTGCAGCAAAGCGTATTAAGCCCAACAAAGAATAAAGTTTGTCAACATCACGCACCATTATATTTACCAGTTACTTCCAATTCCCTCCTACATACGTGTTCACTTTGTTTGGTTCAAGTTGGACCATTATTAAAATGAAACGAATCCATCAACAATTACAAAGTTATATATACAAGATTTGTCAAAACACAATAAAGTGACAAAGTCCAACCTCGTATAGATTTAATATATAAATGGAAGCCGACCCTTGATATGCTAAACAAATCTTCTTTGCGTATGAAGTTTTAGGCGACAATATTAAATCGTTTCATCCAAAGTCATTATCGACCGTAAATTCCCATGGCTTCCATCCAACTCTCATCTATAAATAGGAGCTGATTACTCCACCCAATGCATCAAGCTTAAGTTGGTATATTAGTAAATTAAGAAAAAATCCTATCCTCTTTCTTTCTTATCTGAAGAACATGTCTTGTAATTGTGGATCTAGCTGCGGCTGTGGCAGCAACTGCTCGTAAGTAATCTTTCCTCACAATCTACAAGAAGATAGTTGTTAAGAAGAATCTTACATTAATATACTTCATGAGGATTTTTCAAATATTGGAATGTTCATGAAGATAGTTGCAATCTAACCTACATAAAATTTTAAAAATATAAATACTCAGTTATTGTTGTTACAATCTAACCTACATAACTACTCATTTATTGTTACCTTGTATTCTAGATGCGGCAAGATGTATCCTGACGTGGAGAAGACCACCGCTACTGCAACCATCATCGATGGCTTTGTGCCAACAAAGATGTATGTATAGTTCTCGTTATATAAAATTAATATAACATTGTTACTGCTATGAAAATAAACCCAGTTTGTAGTAAGATTCTTTGTAGTGACTTATGAATTTTACATAAGATGCAATCTTACGCAAAATAGTTTTATAAAATAATACATGGCACACAATCAACTAAAAAAATATCAATTTCAAATTGGATTTTAGATCTAATATTGACTAGCATAACAATTATAGGTCATTCGAGGGGTCTGAAAATAGCGTTGGAGCCGAAGGAGGGCATGCCTGCAAGTGTGGATCAAGCTGCTCTTGTGACCCATGCAACTGCTGATCACACAAAACAGAATGGGTACTATGCAAAGCAGCAACATCTTGTTATGAATTGTATCTCTATGTTTGAAATAAAATAATAGTTTGAATAAATCTTGAAATGCCAATGAGTTGATCCGCAAAATCCTCTCTTGGATTTGTGGTTTGTCTCTCATGGCTACTTCACGAGTGTTTGTGAATTGAATATTAGCTGTTTGTTGCTTTGTACGGTGTTCTTTGAAGGAGTTGTACGGAACAAATCACATATAGCAAATGTTGCTCTTTCAATTATATGTTGTAATCTGTTATCTCAACCATCTGTCTTAAATTTTTCTTTAGATTGATCAAAACCTCATGTCCGAAATTTTAGTTGTGTTTGCGGCAAGTCTATACAAATAATTTGCCAACTGCACTACGTATTTAGGTGCATGAAGTCAATTATTCGTGCCTACTACACAACGTATTTGTACAGCTAATTAGCAAGAAAAAGATAACAAAATGAAAACATAAAACAAATAAGGATCAAATATCAAAAAGTCGCTCAAATAATTTTTAATACACAAATTGTATTTTTAATACACAAAGTGTCAAAACCATTTTTTTAACCTCTCTAACCAAATTGTATTTTTAAAGAAAAACTTATTTATTTAATTATTAACCACATTTTCAATAAGTAAGAATCATACCACAATTATCCTGGAACATAATCCAATTGATTTAAACATTCAACATCCAAAATCTCAACATTTAAAACTTAACGTAAAACATACATGCTGAATAAATCCCAAGATAAGAGTACTAGAAATAACTGAAGTACAAATGTCCCAACAAAACAAATAAATAGTGGAAAGGGCGACACATGCCCCAATAACTGAGAATCATTGGAGTGGAATCATAGGAGTGGAATCAAGTGGCCTGCAACTCCCACCTAAGCTGCAGCACGTTCCTTCCAAGGGATCCTAAGCAAGACGCCCCTGTGGCTGGGCACCTGTAGTACATACATATATATATAAGAGAGAGAGAGAGAGAGAAAGAGAGAGAGAGAGAGAAAAACGGGTCAGAGCCCGATAGTGTATATGATTTAAAAATTTGTTTAGCAAGTATTTAAATTGATACAGGCCAATGCAACAACATATTAGTGTGACACTCTCTTGAGAAATTATCACCTCTCTTCTAATGTGTACACCTATCGCACTAACCTTCTCAATGGTTTATCTCATCATATGACACGCTATCTTTCCCCAATAATTTAACTTATCTTAAGTTATTCGCCGGATTCAAAATTTAACGATTCAATTATTTGAAAAGAATATTTCAATTAGTGACCAAAGTTCTCATTTTAACTTTATAAATCAATAAAGTTTTCCAGTGATATATTATACTTTCTCAAAAAAAGTATTCACAATTTGAGTCATCAACCATGTCCTACATATCAATTCACAGTAGGCAGTTCCAGATTTCAGAATTTCACATATATATTAACTACTCGTAAAATATATATATCATAACAGCACCCCAAATAAAAACTATGGTGCGGGCATACTCTACTATCCAAACCCCGTATCACTCGTATTAAGGGGAATACAAATTCGGAATCACTCTCGAATTGTATTAACACATACACAACAATATTGAGGCGAAGCGTAGATTCCAAGTCTCTAAGAGGATGGCACATACCCGCGTCTCTTAGGATCGTCTGAACTATCAAATCAATAGCCTGTACCAAGGATATCTATCTCCTAGGGTACGAGTCAATATCCCCCATAAGGCAACACAGGATAAGATCGTCCCAACGCGGCAAGTAGCATGGGTATGTTTTTCACACATAGATAGCATATGCATACACAATCATATAACTATACTAATATTACCATATCAATATGGGTATATTCTCAAATCCCATAGTTACGACTTTTATCCATATTATCATATTTTAGTAAACACTTATAACGGTTCGTTTCTAACCTTGATTCGGTATTATTCCAACGTACCACACAACTCTCATGGCTTTATTCTCCAAATTATAAAATTCAGTTGGTATACACATTTGTCCCAAAGTAACTCTCTTACGTGTCTCTCTCTTTAAATCATAAATTCACCGACCCTTATGTAATTATCCTAAAATACAATCTTTGCCCGACATCAAGGGTCCCAAAATTTATTCACATGTCCTACTGGTCTTCCCTATCTCCCAAAACATTTTATTAAGGATGCCCAAGAATTATTTCACATTAAATTGAATTTAACTAACTTAAAAAGGGAAATAGGAGTCTGCCAGGAGGGGTTGATCGATCGAGGTCTGGGGCTCAATCGATCGAACCTTCGATCGATCGAAGCTCTGAGCTCGATCGATCGATCAAGCAGGTATTGCGATTTCTGCATATTTGCAGTTACGGGTTTCATCTTCTAACCTTCATTAATTCCATAATTATCATACCCAATCGACCCAAAATTCATACCACAAACGTTATATCATCATATCAGGTATTTCTAACGTAAAGCATGTAGATTTTTTAATACCAATCATGGATTTATGGCCCAAAAATTTATATAATTATCAAGAACCCTAGAATTTTCATAAACAGAGTTCCAACCAGTATTTCCAGAAAATTTCTTCTTATAAACATCATAATTTCGTGGGTAAATTCCTCTACATGGCAAGGGTTTCCAGAATTATCAATTTATCCATCACTACATGCAATTCCTATCTCAAATCTTTGGTTTTCTTCCATAAAAAACTCATTCTAATTACTCCTAAACTAATATGAAAGATGCACCAACGAAATAAGCAAGATAAACACTTGCCTGGGGTTTTTGGTGTTCTGATTTGCAGATGATTTTGGTGTGGTTGAGTTCCCCGTCGCGCGATCTACACGCTGGTGGTGGTGGCGGTGCAAACGGATGGATTTTGGGCCTTGGATTGCCTTGGAAGCTCTCTCCTTCCCTCTCCTATGGTCGTCACTTGTCTTTGGCTGTTCTAATCCTAGAAGACAACCTTAGACATCTGATATAACCCTTAGAATTTCGTGGGTTTAATTACCCATAATTGCGAAATGTCCAAAACGCCCTCCCGGGGTACTAATTAGGCCTAAAAACGCCCCGAGACCCAAACTAAACCCCCGGATACACTTTTCTGACTATCTCGGCCCTTTCGGGCGCGTTGGCGCACTCAAAACGACCATACGAACGACTTATAAAATATTCACTTATATTTATCAATGTTTAGTCCCGACGCGACACAGGCGCGTCCCGACTCAAATTTCCAAAATTGTCATTTTATTCACTCGTGACATTCAATATAACCAATATTACATATTACTTTTCTCATTAGTAATATTCAACAAATTTCTCATAATTACTAACTCTCGTCACGTTAATAATTATAACATAATTAATTTCCGAATTTTTATTAAATAATTAATAATTAACTCACATTAAATTTAATAAATCCCCAAATTAATATAGCATAAAAATACGGGGTATTACAGATATACATGACCTTAAATTTGTATAAACAAGAGGAGGAGGAAAAAGGTATTTTATTACTTTTATTGATGATTGCACAAAATATTGTTAAAATTATTTGCTTCGAATAAAGGATGGAACCGTAATTGTCTTTGAACATTATAAATAGAATTTGAGAATCAACTCAGGAAAAGATTACAGCGATTCGAAGCGACAAATGCGGTGAATATGATTCTCCTTTTGAACAATTTTGTTCAAATACCGAATTATTCATCAAACTATCTCTCCTTACTCACCTCAATCTAACTGTATTATTGAGCATAAAAACCTAACTCTAAAAGAGATTATGAATGCTATGTTGATATGTTCAGGTTTACCTTAGAACTTGTGGGGGAAGCTTTGCTTTCTGCAAACTTTCTGCTTAATAAAATTCCTTAAGAGAAAATAAATAAGATGCCATATAAATTGTGGAAAGGTCGAAGACCTTCTCAAAAATATCTTAAAGAGTGGGGTGTCTTGCTAAGGTGGTGGTTCCTAATCCTAAAATGATTAAAACAACACAAAAAACTATTGATTGGACTTTCATTAGTTATTCAATTAATAGTATTGCATATCGATTTATTGTACAAAAATCAGAGATTCCCGATATACACATAAACACCATCATTGAATCTAAAAATACATATTTTTTTGAATAGATATTCCCGCATAATAATGCATCTGATTAGAGTTCTTTTAAATGAACTTATGAACCTGCATTTAGTAGTCATGAAGAAAATATATATAGAGAATCTATAGATAAAGACGAAAACTTCGAAACTAGATGTAGTAAAGGACAAAGGCTTCAAAATCTTTTAGTACAGACTTGAAAGGTAGTGATATCATAGCTAAAACACCTATTGACTCAAATATTCATTTATATAAAAATATTGAGAATGGTATATCTCAATTAGAGTACTCTCATATCATAAGCAGTTTAATATATGTCATGAACTGAACTCGTCCGCATATTGCTGACCTAGTTAACAAATTGAATAGGTATAGAAGTAATCCATGGGAATACCATTAAAGGATATTATAAGGGTTCTTTGGTTTTTATGATATACCCTTAACCATTGATTTTACTACATAAGATGTTCAGATTTAACTGAAGGATAAATTGATGCTAACTGGATATCTAATACGAAGGATTAAAAATCAACTAGTGGGCATGTATTTACTCTCGATAGTGTTGCGGTGTCTTGGAAATTCTCAAACAGACTTCCATTGCCAGATACACCATGGAATTTGAATTTATAGAATTAGATAAAGTATGAGAAGAAGTAGAGAATCTTTGACATTTTTTTAATGATATTCCAATGAGGCCAAAACTTGTGCTTGCAATTTGCATACATTGTGATAGCCAATCAACAACTCGCAGGACACAGAGTAATGCGTATAATGGTAAGTATCGACATATACGCTAAAGATATAATATTGTGACATAGCAACTCTCTAATGGAATTATTTCCATTTATTATATTAATTATAAGGGAAATGGAACATATCCGTTAACTAAAGCTTTAAATAGAGAGCAGGCACGCCATTTATCGAATGGAATGAGATTAAAGCCAATAAAATAAAGGGTTGTCTTGATGGCAACCCCACCTAGCTAACTGGGTAAGCATTGATGAACTTTTTGAAGTGAATCCTAATTAGTAACATTTTACAGTTAATTTTTTAAGTGAATCATTACTAACTTTTTGAAGTGAGCATTGATGAACTTTTAAAACTCATAAACTATTCTTGTAATAAAACAATGTTGATTACAATGCAAGTTTGGATGAGCATAGCTTTTTAACTAATCATATATCTTGAAAATCCAAGTGGGTATAGTGGATACCCTAAATAGGAGGCCACTAATGTTAGTGTGAACAGGCCTCTTCTATGAGAACTTCGAAATGATGGAATTCTATAAAGTATTCATAAAATGAGGAGTTGTTCAAGGCCAATATAAACACCACCCAAAGAACCAATATTATTCTTATATAGTTTTTACATGTTTATCCAATTAATTTTTGTTTATGTGGTGGATTTTTGCAATTTATGGGCTTTAATTGGGTTGACAAATAATATTTTGGTCAACTTTTGGTTCAATTTGTTATGTGATCTTTCGAGGAGATTTTGAATTATAAGGACTTCTCCTCCGCGAAGAGTATAACCTGGTATAGTCAAATGTTTAAAATAATAAATTAATGAAAGATAAATTGTTGTTCAAAGTAACCACTTGGAACACGAATTTTTGTTGAACTATTTTGATAAGCCTTAAGTTCCACTTAGACAAAATATGAGAAATGATTTTCAGTATATTATGACCTTATTTGGCTTTGAGCTTGAACGCTTGGGGTATCCAAAGTATTTGAAGGAGGGAGGTGATTTAGCACGAATATTCCATATTTATTCCTCTAATTTCGGTGTTTTTACAGTCCCAAACATCACATTTATCCCGAATTTATCTTATATTTATTGCAACTAACCTTTTTGTCGAGTATTTCATGTTTTTGTATTTCTCATGTCTTTTACAGGTTAATCATGCAATTCGACAGGAGATAATAGCCAAAGTAATGAAAACAATGCAAGAAAGAAAAGTCAAAGATAAAAAAGTAATATTTCATCTAGAACCAGGCATAGTAGCCAACATGAATTTTGAATATCTCGAGTTCATGAGAACATAGGAAGAAACGACACATCGATCCGAGTTACAGTGAAGAAATTATGGCAAATTTGAAGTTGATGAAAAGTTTAAGGGTTAAAACTGCAAATGAAGGAAATAAGCAAGTTAAAGTGCAATAATCAGACCCAAAGACCATACCGGTTCAGTTTCTGGAGTGAAACGGTTTTCTTGGCCTTTAAGTTTCAGTTCCAGGGTTCAGTTTGGTATGAGGGTTTGATTTTCAGTGTGACTTTTTATCCTTTCCTAAATTATAGCTAGAGTTGTTAGGGTTAATGTTTAACACTTTGACCCTTTTTTGTCACTTGTATAAGTCATTTTGGAGTCTTATTATTTTAGACTTTACACATTACTAAGAAATAAATTAACCATTATTCATTGGAAAAAAAACAATTCATCTTTGCCCATCAAATTAATTCAAGTTCTTGCAATTTTTTGAAAATATTTCTTTGGTGTGAAATCTTATTCTTGCAACTTTGTTTCTTCATAATTGGTATAAATTTCTCAATTATTCTTTCTTTTTATTTAATTATGAATACTTTCATGATGAAGATAATTAGTATAACATTTAATTCCATGTCTAGCTAAGTTATTTGTGGGTTAGGGAACGTAATCCAACCTAGAGTTTTCGATTTTAAGTGTAAAATTCAACATCATTAAACAATTATTTCCTCGAGTTTGATATGTCCATCAAAACTGTTAGTGTCGATCTATTAACTCAGTTTGTTAAAAGTCACCGGAATGTTTGAGGATGCATTATATGAGCCAGTAAATATTTGATTTTCACTAATTATTTGTTGACCGATTATCGTGCGGGTTAACGCCCAAACATATTTGGTGCTTCAAATTTATTTGTGCCTCTATTTAAATAAATCAATTAATTTTATAGAATTTATGTTTATCGGAGATACATTACAGCTAGGGGGATTAAATCCCAACCTCATTATTCAAAAATTGTTTTAAAACCCAAAAAATTCAATCTTTGCCTTACGTAGTTGTATTTTCACTTTCATAGCTTAATTTGCCTAGGTAATTAGAAATTTCTTAATACAAAATTAGCAACTTTTCTTTCCTTTTAGGAGTCGAAGCCTAGATTTAAGAAGATAACCCTACCTTCGTCGTTAGTGGCCTATTCCCTGGGGATTCGACACCGTCTTATTGGGTTAATTACTTGAGTCACCAACTTGTACTTTAGCCATAGGTATACACGTATCACACACTTTTTATTTCTCGTCAAGTTTTTGGCACGGTTGTGAGGGATTCGAATTCCCCTGATTCGTATCGTTTAGCAACTCTTAGGTGTGCACCTTCTTATTATTTATTCTATCTTTTAAGGAACTATGTAATATTTAGTCTCGTTTATGAATAAAACTTGTTTGTCTTCATATAGTGTCTTTGTTGCGTTTTAAATATTGTTCGTTTTATTTTTCGCACCCACTTCTTTTTGTATCTGGATTTTAGTTCTTTACATAGAGGACAATGAAAAGTTTAAGTTAGGCGGTGTACAAGTGCATCTTTTAAAATCTTTATAACTTTAAAAAACACAAAAAAATTAATTTTTTCAAAAACTAAAAAAAAATGAAAATTTTCAAAAAGTCATTTTTTTTAAATAAGTAAAAATTGAATTTAAAATCCTTAAAAATATCAAAAAAAAATTGTTTCAAGTCTCAATTAAATGAAATCGATCTAAAATAGAAATGGAACGAATATTGACGATTTATATGAATAAATGGAGATTTTAACCCAATGAGATTGTTTGTGCAATTCCTCATTACCGAGTAATTTAAATCAATCCAAGTTAAAAATAACTCAAATTTTCCTTCATTGATAAAATCGTTGTAGATATTTAAATCACGGTTTTGATCGATTATAAAAAATGATTATAATTTGTTTTTTTTGAAAATGCGCATAAAAATGTCCCAAAAATAAAAATAAAATATTAATCTTGAGACACATATAGTAATTTAATTAGTACTCCAGACGCATGATGTTAAGCCATTATTTGTTCACCCAAAAATATTATCCAAAAAAAATTCAGAAAAATATTCCACTTTAGAAACCAAAATAAGGCAAAAGTTAATATTCTTTCATTTGTTAGCCCAAAATCCAAATTGGCCCAGACTTGTGAAAATCAGTAAATTAAGAATTTTATGTCCTATCGGTATAGAAAAGGGGCAAAAAAATAGAAAAATGTTGAAATGAAAAAAATGAAAAAAAAGTAGAATTAGGAAAAAAAATATTATGGAGCAAAATCCTGAAAAAAAAATCACCAACGGACCTTCACAAGAATTTTTTTTAATTCTAGAAAATTCCATTATTCCTTAAAATATCCTTCACCTGAAAAAGTCCTAACCAAGTCCAAATAACAAAATCAATCATCGCATGGAGAGTGAAAAATACAAAAATATAATACAGAGACAAAACGATGCAAATAAAGAAGGATGTTTTCCCGTTTTCTAATGACCATAATCCATTCATGAGATCTTTGCGCCATATCATTTTTGTCTTTCAATTTGTGTGCGCGAACTCTTATCTATTAAATTTACTCTTAATTTCACGCAAATCGAGAGAAAATCCAATATCCTTGTGATTCGCTTGCGAGTGCATCCTAAGAGAAATTGAATCAAAGTAAAATTTTCGGAAGTAACGTAATGATCAATTAGTGGAAGGTAAAGATCAACTTTAAGCTTCGCGCGCGAGTGCGCACACACACACACACACACACACACTATGAATTGAGATTTATAAAAAAATTGTGATTATTTTTTAAGGAATTAAAGTTATACGATTTTTAATTATTCTGATTTTCCTTTGAGACATACCATGTAGTACAAGACGAATTTTATGAGTAAATTCACTGCAAAATCCTCAGTAGACACCACTCGTCCTACTAGGGTAACCTTAGGGTTTAACGACTTGTTGCATATACAAAATACAATCGTGATCCCGCAAAAAAGGTATAATATCCCATGGTTGATAAATGTTATTCATAGACCATATATCTAATTCTTTTAAGTTGCTTGGAACAAACAACGTTACGAGTTAGGGGGTTTGAATAGGCCCGAATATTCAGTATATATATCTAGCAAAGGTAACATCAACACAAGTACCATGATAAAAGAACTGCTAGAATAAAGTGAATCGAGTACATACAAGGAAATATAACCGAATAAGCTGTCGGGTCACGGACAGTACAACAACCATAAGGAAGAAATATAAACACCTATAAATAACTGTTGGGTGAAAACCCGATGTACAAAATGAATCCTATCTAGATTCACAAAGAAATAGGAAGCGACTATAATCTAAATCCCGCAACAGCCCGCACCTGTTACGGCTCCTAGGACTCTGGATAGAAGGGCATCCGGCATCCATGCGGTAGGACACCTGTATTTATATATACATATAGCAGGAGAGAAATATAAACGATTCAGAGCTCGAGGTGTAAAAATATTTAGCAAGTGTGTTAACCGTGCATAATAAATATCAATGCACTTATTTCATAAATAAAGTGGATTCGCGCTCTCGTGAAACCCCAAACTCACCTCTTATCTAACAACGCGCACCTATTCGCGTCCTTGAATCTTAATTAAGTTACCCTACCCATAAGGACAACCTACCATACAATAGGCACGCCCTATACCCGCAAGATCTGTTGTTCTAACGTAACCCAAGAATCCTTCCCATTCTAATCACACTTAAATATATATACACATATATGCCATACTAGGCTTAATTGATTCTGATTTATAACTTAATCAGTTATCCATTTATTTCTTCACGTATTAACATTAAACTTCAAATTTAGAGTTTATTCTCTAAATAACATGCACAATTTAATAAGGACAAAACTTCTCTCCACTCTCAACATTGCACTGCGTTTCGTGCGTGGGGCGTCTCGCAAAGCGAAATCGAAACAAGGAACTCTCCCGATACACTACTCCTTGACAATGTCGATCGTAGGGATCCATTATGTCATCCACACCAATCATACTACTGCTACATACAAGTACTAAGGACAAAACTTCTCTCTCCTCTCAAAATTGCACTATGTTTCGTGCGTGGGGCGTCTCGCAAAGCGAAATCCAAACAAGGAACCCCCCGATACACTACTCCTTGACAATGTCGATCGTAGTGTTCCATTATGTCATCCACACAAAACATGATACTAATAAATACAACTACAAAGGACAAAACTTCTCTCTACTCCCAACATGGCACTGCGTTTCGTGCGTGGGGCATCTCGCAAAGCGAAATCCAAACAAGGAACCCACCCGATACACTACTCCTTCACAATGTTGATCGTAGAGATACATTATGTCATCCATACAAATTCTATAATCTTGATTACTATCTAAGAACAACCTAAAAGTCTCCCTTAAATCCTTGGGTTGATATAACCGAAATTTTCCTTAAGTGCGATACATCAACCCCCAAAAATCTAGTACACCATAATCAGCCAAGATGTACACCATAGAAATTTCATATCCTTTTCACCTATAGGATATAATAAATATATATATATATATATATATATATATATCCATTCATTCTCATAGCCACGTGTACATAACACATATAATGTACAATGGCCATACATATAATCTAACCGGCTATAGAATGCCAATATACTGCACCATGCTATCATCTTCCATGGCATTACTCATATACCATCATGGGGACCACGGTCGGACTCAATATCATTGACATCATGGCCAACACACACACACGACGTCCGGGAAGCGGTCATAGTTCCTGACCGACAATGAGACGAAACATACCCACTACATCTCATCCCAAAAAAAATGTATATCACATAATAACACAATGGACGCTATGACCTGGGGAATATCCACACTCTGCTCCTCGAGCCAAGGTGCTCACCCTCATCGCGCAACTTCCCAATGATAGCATGTGCGGGGTATGCTTCACAATACAAATATATATATCATTCACATACACAATATATATACATTCATATGATTACATCATATAATTAAACCTTCACATACGGTTTAGATATTCACGCCATGAGTATACACATATATGCATATCTACATAGATATATATACACACATATATACATACCCTCTCTCGTTCGTATGTATGAAATTTATAAACTCGGCTATACGTGTATAGAATCCCCTTTATAGTAGCCGTCGTCCCGAACGTATTTAATTTAATTCCTTATATAAATACGATCCCTCACTTAAAATATATTCATCCATTGCCCCTATGATATGAATAGTTTTATAACATATATATATATATATATAACCCAAAGTTTAGTGTAGTAAACAATCACTACACTTCCCATCAATATCCAAAGCACATCGATATATTTGGTACTAATTTCGACTATTGGTATGCACCAAACTAATATCCTAAAACCTCAAGCTCAATCTCAAATTTAATTAAAGATTCCATCACATTTTGTAATTCCCATTGTTACTCACACACTATTATATATGGGAACTATCCTGACCAGAATTTCAACACAAACTATTCTAGTTGGCAGTACTATCCAATCGCTCCCGATTTCTAACTAAGGTTCAATTATCCCTATGAACCCTTAACATTAATGATATATTCCCTAAATTCATCATCACTAAGGATACGCGACCACTCTCTCTCTCGTCGGACCCCAATCTTAACCTAAATGGAATCCTATCACTATAAGGATTCGGCACAAACCTCGACCTACGATTTCGAGCCATACCCTCACCACTCTCTCTCAAGGAGTCCTAAAATGTACATCATATGTAAGCTCACTTATGACCTCTAAATAGAACTACCATTCATAAGGAAATTCCCACACTACACTAATATAATAATCTCTATTATGTACATATATTCCTCTCCGAAAGTAATTCGATATGTCCCCACCATCATATCATATACGAAACCCCTTATAAATATTCAAAACATATCTCTTATATCATATAATCATGTCCCAAATCCATAAACCCAGTCAAAAGGGGTAAAAATCATCCCAGAAAAACTCCACAAAACAGCTCTGTTTCCGAATCAATTCGACCTGACCCGAATCGATTCGATCTCAAGGGTGAATCGATTCGCTCCAACTGCGAATCGATTCGGTCCAAAGGATCTGGGGCTCTGTCTTAAGATAAATCGATTTTCCTTGGGTCCGAATCGATTTGGTCATGCAGATTCGCTTAGGGAGCGAATCGATTCGGGTCTGTAGAACCTTGAAGGTTTCTTATTCTTCACAAAACCCATGAATTTTAAACCCTAAAATTATCACTTCTAACCCTTAAACCTTCATCATAACATGATTATATGCCAATAAATCAACCCAAATTTGATCCCAACCATTTCTACACCATCAAACCATATATAAACATCAATTTCAAGATTTAATCTACAAAATCTAGGTTTTTCTATTAATACCCAAAATCCAATTATTTTATCCACAAATTATGAAATGAAATACACAAATGACATATTTAGCAAGATTAAGCACTTGCCTCGAAATTGTAGAGGTTGAATCATCCTCGAGATCGCGTTTGGGCCGGAATCTCCAAGCTTTTTCTCCTCTCTCTTCCTTTCTTCTTCTTTCTCTTTTCCTTTCTCTTTCTCTATTTCTCACAAATGAGAATAGCTTGATCTGTAAGCCTCTTAAGCCTTTAAAATAATAATCCCAATTTTAAATGTTAATACATACTTTAAATGACTCATTTACTCCAATTCGAGTTAAACTACAAAAAATTATTCCGTAACCGAAATAAAACTCAAGGATAGTCATTTTGACTATCTCGACCCATCCAGAACCAATGGTAGACTCAAACTTATCATCCTTATTACTTTGTAACGTCCTCAAGTTTCGGACCTCAATTGGCAAATTTTAAAATTCTCCAATTTCAATAAATTTTATTTCTTAGACCCAAAGTCACGGGGTGTTATAGATTTGTCTCATATTTATTGAAACTAACCTTTTTTCAAATATTTCATGTTTTGTGTATTTCTCATGTGTTTTACAAGTTAATCATGCAATTGAACGGACGAGAATAGCCAAAACAATGAAAAGAATAGGAGAAATGAAAGTCAAGGGAAAAATGATAATTTTAATCCAAAATCTGGAGAAGGATTCTCATGAAAATTGAAGATTTCGAGTTCACGAGAACATAGAAAAAATAATAATGATATGAGTACAAAAACCTCCCCCAAAACCTCCCCCAAATCTGATGTGGATTTCACGTCATGTACTCACCTACCTAATAAGTATTGCTATGTGGGATGGATCCCGTCAAGGCACCCTAATTTATTGTTTTTGGGGACTTACTTTGTACGCATAGAACCACTCTAGAAAAAAACATCACCCGCGATCTGAGTAACAGTGAAGAAGTTATGGCAATTTTAAGTTAAAGAAAAGTCCAAGGGGTAAAACTACAAACGGAGAAATGAAGCAAGTTGAAGTACAGTGATCAAACCTAGAGACCAAATTAGTTCGCTTGGACTTAAGGGTTTGGACCGAGGGATTAGTTTGGTCTGAGGGTTCGATTTTCAGTGGATTTTTTATCCTTTCCTAAAATGTAGCTAGAGTTGATAGGGTCAATGTTTTTCACTTTTGTCATTTTTTTAGCACTTGTGTCATTTGGGAGTCTTATTATTAACAGTTTACATATTATTAAAGAAATAATTCATCAATATTTATTGGACAGAAAAAATTCATCTGTTCACATCAAATTAATTCAAGTTCTTGCAATTTTTCGAAAATCTTTCTATGGTGCGAGGTCTTATTCTTGCAACTTTGTTTCTTCATAATTGGTATAAATTTATCAATTCTTCTTTTTTGTTATTTAATTATGAATACTTGCATGATTAAGATGTCGAGTGTAAAATTCAATTCTATGTCTGGATAAGCCATTTGTGGGTTGGGGAATATGAACCCAACCTAGAGTTTTCGCCTTTTAAAGTAAAATACAACATGATTAAATGGTTAATTTTTTGAGTTTTATATGTCCATAAAAATATTAGTGGAGGCCTCTCAACTCAGTTTGTTAAAAGAAATATGAGTATTTAGGGATGCATTATATGTGTCGGTAAGTATATCATTCACACTTATTAATAAGTTGACCAATAATTGCGCGGGTTAACGTCCAAATATATTTGATGCTTCGAATTCATTTGTGTTTTTCTTTCAATTAATTAATTAATTTTATAGAATTTTATATTTATGGGAGATACTCTATGGTTCGGGGTTTTGGATTCTAACCTCATTTTCCTGAAGTGTGTTTAAAACCAAAAAATTCATTCTTTTCCTTGAGTAGTTAAATTTGCACTTTCATAGCTTAATATTTCTAGGTAATTAGAAATTTCTCAAACTAAAAAATCATAGCGTTTTCGTTTCTTTTATGAGTGGAAGCATAGATCTAAGAAACCAACCCTACCTTCGTCGATAGTGACATTTTCCCTGAGAATTTCACCCAGTCTTTTCGAGTTTATTACTTGAGCGATCGACTGCACTTGAGACGTAGGTACGTATTTAGCACAATTTTTTTACTGCTCGTTAAATTTTTTGCGTCGTTACTGGGGATCCGAATGCCCCCGGCCCATCTTGTTGATCATCTCTTGGGTTTGTACATTCTTATGTAGTTTCTTTACTTTTATTTGTTCTATCTTTTGAAAAACAATATAATATTTACTCTCGTATATGAATACAAGTTTTTTTTTTATTTTCATAGAGTGTCTTTGTTGCATTTTAAATATTGTTCGTTTAATATTTTCCATCCACTTCTTTTCTTATTTGGATTTTAGTCCTTTACCTTGAGAACAATGCAAACTCTAAGTTAGGGGGTTCAAGTGCTACTTTTAAAAACATCACGACTTAAAAAGGCCCCAAAAAATTTAAAATTTTCAAAAATTCAAAAAAACGGAAGTGTCAAGAAGTTTATAATATTTTTTTAAATAAGTAAAAATTGAAATTCAAAATCCATACAAATATTAAAAAAAATTTGTTTCCAAATCTCAATTTGTAAAAATTCCATGCAATAGGACGAAAGTGATCTAAAACAGAAAGCGAGTGAAAATTGACAAATAATACGAATAAATGTGAAGATTTTAACTCGGTGAGATTTTTTGTGCCATTCCTCATTTTCGAGTAATTTAAATCAATCTGAGTTAAAAATAATCGAAAATTTTCCTTCAGCCATAAAACCGTCCTGGATCACTAAATCAATGTTTTGATCAGTTACGGAAAGAGAGTGGAAATTTTGTTTTGGAAACGCGAATAAAAAATGTCTCATAAATAAAAATAATAAATTAATATCGAGACACATATGGTAATTTGATTAGTAATTCAGACATATGATGCTTGGTCATCGTTTGTTCACCCAAAAATATTAGCCATAAAAATTCTAGAAAAACATTCCACTTTGAAAGACAAATTGAGCCAAAATTTAATTTCACTTTCGTTTGTAATCCTGAAAATTCCAAATTGGCTCGAAGTTGTGAAATTCAGAAAATTCATAATTTTATGTCCTTCCAGTATAGAAAAGGGGAGAAAAACAAAAAAACTCAAATAAAAAATGAAAAAATGGAAAAAGAAAAAAAAAAGGAGAAAAATAGAATTTTTTTTATTATTGAGCGAATGCCTGAAGAAAAAGTACCAACGGACATTCACAAAAAAATTCAAACTTCGAAAAATTTCAAAATATTCCATTAGTCCCCAAAATACACTTAACCCGTAAAAATCCTAACCGAGTCCAAAAAAAGAAACCAGTCACAGGGTGGAGAGCTTAAAATACACAAATATAATAAAGAGACAAAACGGTGCGAATAAATACTGATATTTTTCCATTTTCCAATGACCATAATCCGTTAATAAGATCGTTGCACCATAAGATTTCCGTCTTTCAATTTGTGTGAGTGAACTCATGTCCATTACATGTACACTTAATTTCACACACGTGGAGAGAAAAAGCCATTGTCGAAGTGAATCATTTGTGAGTGCATTCCAAGAGAAATTGAATCAAAGAAAATTTTCAAAAAGTAACGTAATAATCAATCAGTGGAAGTTAACTGTTAATTTTCGGCTTCACACACACAAACACACACACACACACACACACACACTATATGAATTAAGACATATCAAATATTTTTTTTTTGGTGTGATTATTTTTATGGAATTAAAATTATAAGATTTTTAATTATTTTAATTTTCCTTTGAGTCGTACAATGGGGTAGAAAAAGAATTTTTTGGTAAATTCGGTGCAAACTCTCTCGAGACACCACTCATCCTACAAGGGTACCTAGGGGCTTAACAACTTCTTGCCTATGCTAAATGCAATCACGTGAACGTGAAAAGGTATTATATCCCCTAGTTGATAAGTGTTATTCATAGACCCCATTTCAGATTCTTTTATATAGCTCGGGACTAGCAACATTCTAAGTTAGGGGGTACAAGTGCGTCTTTTAAAAACTTCAAAAAATTTTAATGCCTAAACAAATTGAAAAATATATGGAACTCAAAAAATGGAAATATTTCAAAAAGTCAAAAATATTTTTTGAAATAAGTAAAAATTGGAGTTCAAAATTCTTAAAAATATCACAATATATTTTTTTTCAATCTCAGTTTGTGAAATTTCCATGCACTAAGCCGAAATTGATTTAGAACGAAAATTGACGACTTATACGAATAAATGTGGAGATTTTAACCCAGTGAGAATTTTTGTGTCATTCCTCATTTAGAGTAATTTAAATAAATCTCAGTTAAAAATAACTCAAATTTTCCTTTAGTGGTAAAATCGTCGTAGATCTCCAAATCATTATTTTGATCGGTTATGGAAAAAGAGGGGAAATTTCGTTTTCAAAATGCGACTAAAAATGTCTCACAAATAAAAAAAATTAATCTCGAGATGCGTATGGTAATTTGATTAGTAATTCAGACGCAAGACGTTAGGCCATCGTTTGTTCACCTAATAATATTAGCCATAAAAATTCCCAAAAAATATCCTACTTTGAATGCCAAATTGAGCCAAAAGTTGATACCCATTTCATTTGTTAACCTGAAAAATCCAAATTGGCCTGAAGATGTGAAAATCATAAAATTCAAATTTTAAATCTTTCCGATATAGAAAAAGGGCAGAAAAACTGAACGATTCTCAAATGAAAAAAATAGAAATAATAAAAAATAGAAAAGGAGAAAAAAATACAAGAAAAATTATTATTGAGCAAAAGCCCAAAAAAATTACTAACAAACCTTCACAAGAAATTTTTTTAACTCCGTAAAATGCTATTTGTCCCCAAAATACCCTTACCTTAAAAAAGTCCTAATCGAATCCGAGTAACGAAATCAATCATGGTGTGGCGAGATAAAAATAAAAAATATTATAAAGAGACAAAACGGTGTCAATAAAAAATGATTTTTGTCGTTTTTCAGTGACTATAATCCGTTCATGTGATCTTTGCATTGTAAGATATATGACTTTCAATTTTTTTGCATGAACTCGTATCCACTACATTTGATCTTAATTTCACACACACCGAGAGAGACAACCATTATTCGACTGATTAATTTGTAAGTGCATCCCTTGAGAAATTGAACCAAAGCAAATTTTCGGACAGTCACGTAATGATCAATTGGTGAATGTTAATGGTTAATTTTTGGCATTGCACACACACACACACACTATGAATTAAGATTTATCAAATAAATTTTTTGAAATTACATGTTTTTTAATTATTTTGATTTTCCTTTGAGTCGTACCATGTGGTATAAAATGAATTTTGTGGGGAAGTTCAATGCAAACCCTCGCGAGACACCACCCGTCCTAATAGGGTAACCCAGGGGTTTAACGACTTCTTACAGATGCTAAATACAATCACGTGCACGAGAAAAATATGTTCTATCCCATAGTTGATAAGTGTTATTCGTAGACCCTATTTCTAATTCTTTTATATTCCTCATGACTAGCAATGTTTTATGTTAAGGGTTTTTATAATAACCCCCATTTTCATCTAAAGATTAGACAGACACAATACGTCGAAGATGGGGGGCTTGTCTCTCAATCTATATCATTCTAATTATCAAACCATAATAGAACATTTGTACTGTTGAAACCACAGGCTTTATAAAATCGGTTTAATTAATAGCTGAAAACAAATAGTAATCTAACGTCCAGATAATAATAAAATTCCATAATAAGTAATACAATTATCCTAAAAATATTGAATAATAAACTCGAGCTTATGCCCACAGAATATCTGAACAATAAATTGACTGGAATGGAAAATAAAAAATTATACTAGATTCAAATGAACTGGAGTAATGGATGTGCAAATATGATCGCAAGTCTTATCTCTCATCAGTTCCGTTGTCCCTGCCCATGTAGGGGGGTATAATTTGGGTCAGCGCCCTAGTGTTGTAGGAATTAACTTATGAAAATTAATATGCAATACTACATTCAATTCAAGGTATGTATCAACGATCGTTACTCGCATGCGTTAAATACCTTACTCCTCATCTAAGTAAAATACCACACACATATCAACCCAAGTTTCCAACTGCAAAGGACCAATAACCATAGCAAAAAATAACATATGATGTATCTAATATAAATCACATACCAAAGTTAATTGTCTAGACTTGTATTCCCATTTCCCAAAACATCGCAATCATACTACGCACAATAGTAACATAACCATATATTATGCATTTTACGTAGTAATGGGTTCATAATTGATTGTCTACATCATTACACTAAGTAATTAATCTGAATATATATATATATATATATATATATATATATATATATATATATATATATATACACACATAGATATATATATATATATACACACACACACACACACACACTTAAATATGTATGACACCTAAGGACATATACCCTTAGTGTCTCGATCGTGTTCTATCAGTAAGTTTGGAGGAGTCCCTCATTTAAATAGACATCACCTATTACACACAAGCGGGGAGGTCCCTATGTAGTGCACCACTGCACGGTCCATGCCCCCAACGGTGGTAATGGATCTCAGCCTCTACACCTACCTCCTCGTAGCTGGCGCTACTAAGTTGGACCCTAAACAATGGACTACACAACGCCTCGCCCACCAGTGACGCAGCATGCTCCGGTCCCGACACATATGCAACCCTAACCGATAGGCCATCCCCGAGCATGGGTATGTCCACATAAATTAATAAATTCATATGTTTATAATATAATCTGTATAGTTAATTAACTCTATAATTATCCCCAATTATTATATAATTCCAATTAAAATTTGTACTGTAAGGATTAACCATCTTATTAATCGTTAACTTCACACTCAAGTAATCACACAACATTTCTACGAAATTTTTTTACTATTAAGTTAAGGTATTTCCCAACCTTCCCATTTTGTTCCCAGAGTGCAATCCTAACTCCCAGACTTTATCCATCAAGTCTTTAGCGTATTGTATCTGACTAAACTTTATGTGAAAAATGGGGGTTGTCTCGGTTGGTGTCAGAGTATCTAAGTTCTAGCATTGTTAGGATCTGTGTTGCGTTCATTACGTTCTGAGTTGTGTTATTTGATGAGTAGATCCATATGTTTAGGAATCTTTGTATTCTTTGAAATTTATTGCAAAGATTAACCATGTTGGTTTTCAAATGGCAGACGGTAGGAGAGGCATGCCACGACGTGCCTCCATACATCCTGTAGAGGATGGGTCTCAATAGAAGCCGCACTCTCACCCAAAACCACCACCAACCCCACATGTGGTTATTCCAACAGATATTACCATTATTATGACTTACGCCATTTACACAATGATGGTCACTACATTTTCATCCATCATCTCAGCAGTAGCCCCCCTCCCCCCCCCCCCCCCTGTAGCAGGTGGTGCTGCTAGTGCGAACACCTGGTTCAGTATGGAACAGATATAGGGAGGCCTTCACTAACCAAAGTTTGCTGGGAGTCCAAAATTTTAGTGGCCAGTTAGTAAAAAAAAGGATATACATCAAACTTGAGGATGGTATAGTGAACACTAGTTCAAAAGTAGATATTAGCCTCATTCTAATTGGTTGGGGCAACTTTATAGTTGTGGGAGTCTATCACCACGTTGGAGGAGAGAGACAGTTTGACAATTGATGAGTTCTGGGGAAAGTTTGAGCAAAAGTACTTTCCATAGACAATGAAATCTGAGATGAGAAGAAAGTTCATGGACCTTACGTAAGAAGGTCGCACAGTAGCTGAGTGCGAGGAGTTTACCGCATTGTCCTATTTTGTTGTGGACAAAGTAAACACTAAAGAGAAAAAATGGATAAGCTTGTGTCAGGGACGGCTTCGCATATCAGGCAATCATTTTTTAGAAATCCATCTTTTACCACTTACACTCAGATGGTGAGTACTACTTTACTACATTGCCAGGATCACAGGGCATTTTTGAAAAATAAAGGGGAGAAGAGACCTAGTTTACAGACGTGGAACCAACTGGGTAAGATGAATGGGAACAGCAGCCACGGGGCCCGGTAGTTTAGGGGCCACTGTCCAGTGACCAGTGCAAGAGGTACATAGCATTTAAAGATCAAAATAAGTAGGGCCAACATGCATAGGGACAGCTAGGCCAACAGCAGAGGAGTCACCAGGACAAATGGCAATAGGGTCAGTCCAATAAGGGCAATAACCATATAGGACCTAGTTTCAGGAGAATTGCTATGTTTATGGAGAGAATGGACACTTTGCGAGGAAGTGCCCTAAGGGCAATTGGGTGGAACATGAGCTGGGGCAATAAGGGTACCAGGCATCCCAGGGGTAGAGTTAACCATTATCGGCCCAGCTAGTGGTGATTGTACCAATATTACCAATGCTCCCCTCCCCACCTTTGTATGGGCTTGTGTGTTAAGTCGCACCTAAAGAGTGACCAGCACCAACATATGCAGTGGAGGATATATTCCCTATTCTTCAGCATGTGAAGCATATTTGATTTGAAACTTGTGTATAGTACTTAATTGTTAATACTACCTTATTGGTGCATCGAGGATGGTAGATTTAGTATTTTACGTAATACTTTACATTGATTCACCTGTGGGTAGAAGGGCATTTATATGATTTGTATGTGGAGATATAGGAGTTAACATTAGGAGACTTAGGTTTGTGGCAAACCTATTTACATTAGATATGTCAGAATGTGGTATTATCCTAGGGATGGATCGACAAACAACTTATAGGGCTTGTATTAATTTTTATTGGGTCGTTTAAAGTTAATAGTCAATTGTAGAATGACTAGTTGGACAATTGTGTTCATCATAGCTGTGAGAACCATTATTGAAATGATCATGTTTTGAGTCTAGTTATGTTAAAATGAATGGTGATGTAAATTTGAGATTTATACGATGACTTTATGAAATTTTTGTGTTTAAGAGATATCAATGTATTGAGATGATTGTGAGAATTTTGAAAAAAACTTTGGGGGCGGACAAATTTCCATTAAAGTGAGTCAAATTGATAATACGCTTGGATTGGGAAATATTTATTGTATGAGGATAATGTAAACTGTCCATTATAGGCGTATGTTTTGTTGATGTACTAATGATGAATAAAGTTTGTGGACAAGCAGGCGCCCAATTATGAATTCTGGAGATAGTAGTTTAGGAGCAACGATGGTTCGAAGAAGATTTATAACCCCTATATAATGAGAGTTTATACAGGCATATGGATAATAGTTGCGGGTTTGACATGAATAGGACAATGTTTCCTTATCAAGAGTAGGCACATGAATGTGAAGATTATTGTATTTGGTTACTGATGTATTTCACGAATTAGAGATATAACGGATGTTTGATTCTGGGTATGGACATAGACTAGATGCTAATGATGGAATGTTAAAGGATGAATTAATGCTATGGTTATCCAAGAACGAATTTATTTTAGTAGGTCAGGAAATCCATAATGACAAGCATTTGTATTGTAAGAATTTTTGGTTACTTTGAGAGCTTTATGGTTAACAATAGTCTCGTCTACATGAAGATGTGTACGATCATAAATAGTGTTATAATAGTGACATTATCATTGAAAATGGGCAATATTGGGCTTTATTGGTGTAAAGATGAATGAAACGCGATGTGTGATATCGATTTCAAATTAATTCGCAAGTTTCCAATTAAACCTTATTTAATTAGAGTCCATTTTTAAACAAACCTAAATCAGCCCCAAACCATTCAACTACGTGTGTGCGTGTGTCAATGCATAAATAAATAAACCATGCGACACAAGTTTAAGGAAAAATCCCCGAAGGGAAAAACCTTTTTATTTCTAAAACTCTGACAAGTTTACAAGATCATTGACTTACATACAATCTTGCTTTTGCCTACAAGAGTAACGCACGATGTCTTCGAAAAACCTCCAAAGTAACGGATAGAAAAAAAAACAATGGTTCACATGCAGCTATACCACAAGGACCGTAATCCTAGATATGCAGTCTTCTCGGTGTAGGTTTTCCTCCCCACAAGAGTAAACAACAGCAAAGGTGTGTTCTTCAAACACCAAAACAATTCAATAAAGTATATGGGAGTTTTGTGAATTGAAAATCAAAAAGTGATTAAACCCTAAAAAGGAATAAGCCAAAAGAATTATGCTTTCACAATTTTTCTGTTCTGTCAAACGCTGGGACTTCTTAAGAAAACCGTTACCATTTAATAATTATTTATAATAAAATTGCGTCGCATCGAAAATCGTGCTCGTTCTAACGAGATAGCAATCTCGCGCGAACGAATGACATATATCGTTTGAATGACATCTCGTGACACTTCCATGTCGTTCAAACAAGATTGCTTTCTCACTTGAATGACCTAGGCATCAAAACCGAGGTATGCTCCAACACTTGAAAAAAATTACTCATTCTTAAATTTAACGAAAAGGTCCGCTCCAACACTTAGAATTTTATTATAAAAATATCCCAAATGCTCTAAGTGAAAAGTTAAGGTATTAAAAACAAAACCTTACCAAAGTAAACTTCACAGATTCTTTTTTATGACGAACTTGATTAATTCGGATCCGTCTTGATGTAGATTGCTCTTGAATGCTCTTCGACGGTGTAGCGGTATATGACATAATAAATTGATAACGGACGTATAAAAAATATGTTCTTACAAATCTCCCCCTATGTCTATGCTGGTACATACATAAAAAAAATCCTAATTATCACAAACCAAAATGCCTATACAAATCTACCCTCCCATGAATAAAATTGCAAGGTCTCAGACTATTCTTCAAAAATCTTCGTCAAATCTTCTCAAAGCTTTTCTCATCAGTGTGTGCAACATCATGATCTTCAATCTTTGTGCCTACACACATGAGATAAAGCAAAATACCTTTGTACCTACACACATGTGATAAATAAATATGCCTTCGTGATGCCTCGAGTTTGAAATGATATAAGAATAAAGCATTAATAATCAAATCTCCCCCATAATGCAAAAACTCCCCCATAACATGATAATTCTTTCTCCCCCTTTTTATGATGTCCCCAAATAGACAGATAAGAAGAAAAAATAAAACTAGGAGTGTCACGTTAAAAATGCATAGCAAATATGAATCAATCAACGCGCATGCAAAGGAGTATCTCAAAAATTTCACAAACTATTTTTGATTTTTCATACAAAAAATCACACCATGGATTTAAACTCAAGCAACCAAGTCATGAAATGAAATGTATGGGTGTGAGCACATTCGATAGGTAAATAAACTCAATCAATCATATGTGCACGATGAATATGTGTACTCCTAACGAATGAACATCGAAAGTATAATTAGGTGTAAAAATTTATTAAATTTAGATGACATCATCTTAATCAAATCAACAAATCAAAGTCAAAGTGATGTCCACACCAATAACGTCCAAAACTATTTAGCACTTTTTCAAGATTTTCAAGGACATGCAAACCCATTTAAATTCTCCAACCAAACTCCCTCAAAAATATTTTCTTTTAGAGGTGTTAATCTAAATTCTCAAACTTTGGGGAATTGGTGCAAAAACCTAATTGGCCCATAATTGGCATAAATTTCTTTTTATTGCCTTTAAATTTTTTCAGGATCTTTTAAACCTCTTTGGAACCCGGATAATAAAATTCCTCAATTTTTTAGGTCCAATTTAAACGGTGGCTTAATCGCAAAGGGTAAATGAAAATCTTTCGTAGCCTTTCACCATTTTCAAACGAAGCACACAGCCTCACCAACGGCTCTTACATGCACAACTATCTTATCAAGTTTTATCGCGCTTGGTTCGTTTTAAGGACAGGATTGAAGTAAAAACACCCAACCAACATGTGATAAGACAAGCACAATAATCAAACAAATTCGTGCATGTGTGCAATAAAGGAAAGCATGAGTCAAACATGTAGGAAGTAGCACATAATTACATCTTAATGTCTCCAAACATTATAAAGAACATGGATGAATTGACCTATTGTCTCAAACCACTATCGAATAGTCACATGAAAAATGGAATGATGTTGTGACTCAGTCATCCTAAGTGTCTATCCATAAACGGTGCAAGCAAAATACAAAAATCTTTTTGGATTTTTCAAATATTTTATCAAAATAAAATCGTTTTGTATTTTTCAAAAAATTTTCCAAAAACAAAAATCTGTACAAAAAGTACATGTCACAACGCTAGCAAAAATCTATCAAAAAGCATAACTAGCGTATAAAAAATATGCAAAAATAATCACCTATATGATATGCCAAGAGAATAATCATGTGCAAGGAAACAAGAATCAACTTGTCTAAAATCTAGTGCCTCCAAAAGTGATTTCTTAACCCAAATAGATGTGAAACGTCGTGTGGGGAATATAGGAACCAAGGGAACATTAGACATAAACTTCCTAGGACATTTTTCAATATCAAAACAAAATCTCCTAAGGTGACCTTTCCTGCCACAATGTGAACATGTGTAAACGGGTGGAACGACACCTATATGTTGACCTTTTCTAACATCCTTGAAATTGGTTGACCCTCTAAAACAAATAATGGTTTTGGATTTAGCACTAGAAGCATGAGAACAAGATGAGCCATTACCATCATTATCAAATCTACTCGAGTCTGTCAAATCATTTTTTAACTTCAAAATTTTTTACTCAAGCAAAGAATTAGACTCTTCCAATTTAAGGGATTCTTTTTTCAAATTTTCAATTAAACTTAACAGTTTATCACGCTCCCCCTCAATTAAAGCAAACTTTTCCCTAAAAGTCTCTTCACGTGCCACAAACTCATTGATTAAAATATTTTTGCCATCTTTGTCACAAACACAAACCATCTTATTTTTAAGGTCCTCCAATTCCTTTTCTAAAAATAGGACCTTATCATCACTTTCCTTCTTGGATAATTTTAAAGAAACAAAGTCATGGTCCAAGGAAACAAATTTTTCACGATAAAAATCTCTTTGATTTTGAACCGTTTGCAAAATATCCAACGCGGATCTAAAACGAGAATTTTCTTTTTTTGAAAAATCAATTATTTTAGCAAACGTCAAATTCAAACGATTTATATCATCAAAACTCTGACTCGTGTCATCAAAGGGGGGCATCCGATTAGATAAGTGCTCCATCGGTGTCTGATAATTGATTAAATTAATTCGTAAACTTCTATATTGGCACACTTAAATAATTGGAGTTAATATAAATCAAATTAATTCATCCCCTAAACATGCATCTATGTGCGTGCACGTGTCAAACCATAAATAGATAAAGCATGTGACACAAATATTAAGGAAAAATCCCTTTCGGGTAAAAGCTTTTATTTCTAGAACTCTAACAAGTTTACAAGACCATTGACTTACATACAATCTTGCTATCGCACACAAGAGTAACGCACGGTGTCTTCGATAAACCTCCAAAGCAACGGCTAGAAATAACGTCGACTGGAATCTCCCGTAAGAACTCCAGGTGGTCTACAATGAAGAAGAAAACGGCTTCTCCACAAGTTGTGAACATTATAAGGACTCCCTCCATAAAAGCATACAACTGTTGGTGGTAGAGTTTTCCCCACAAAGAATGAACCAAAGCAAAATATGTTCTTGGGTTCCACAAAACAACTCACACAAAAGTAATTGGGATTTTTGCGAATTGTAAACAAAACAAATATTTGAACCCTTAAATTGTTGGAGAAAAACTTTCTGCCAAAAAATATTTTTCTAATTGATTTTGGGCAGATAAACAAAACAAAAGTTTTGAAAGGATAAAGCTTTTTAAGGTTGAAAACTGTTCTCCACGTTTTCCAAGGCTGGCCGAACCCCTTTTTATACAAATTTTGAGTCGATCAAAGGATAAGCATGAGGTCAGTGTGTCAGCCGAAAAGTAATCTCGCTCGAATGAGAAGCCCATCTCGCTCGAACGAGATCCACGTATCGTTCAAACGACATTGTGCGGCATCCCTTGTCGCTCGAACCGTGTGTTTGTCTGATAATTGATTAAATTAATTTGCAAGTTTCCAATTTGGCACACTTATTAAATGAACGTTCCATTGGAAAAATTGTGATTTTTCACAAAAACTGATTTTTCAAAAAAAATCAATATCACACAAATTTCGTGAAAAAATAGGAATACGTGATAAATTAGCGCAACCTGCTCTTATACCAATTTGATGACGTGAGAAGTCAAATTGTATAAAAAAAATAATTCCTTGAAAATTAGGATCATGCGATAGATTAGCCTAACCCGCTCTGATACCAATTTGACGACGTGAGAAGTCAAATTGTATAAAAAATAAATCCTTAAAAACTCAAGATCACGCGATAAATTAGCGTAACCCGCTATGATACCAATTTGTAAAACCGAATGAAACGCGGTGTGTGATGTCGATTTCAAATTAATGCGCAAGTTTCCAATTAAACCTTATTTAATTAGATTCCATTTTTAAACAAACTTAAATTAGGCCCAAACCATTCAACTACGTGTGTGCGTGTGTCGATCCATAAATAAATAAAGCATGCGACACAAGTTTAAGGAAAAATCCCCGAAGGGAAAAACCTTTTTATTTCTAGAACTTTGACAAGTTTAGAAGACCATTGACTTACATACAATCTTGCTTTCGCCCACAACAGTAACACACGGTGTCTTCGACAAACCTCCAAAGCAACAGCTAGAAACAAAACATCAATGGTTCACACGCAGCTATACCACAAGGACCGCAATCCTAGACACACAGTCTTCTCGGTGTTGGTTATCCTCCCAACAAGAGTAAACAACAACAAATGTGTGTTCTTAAAACACCAAAATAATTCACTAAAGTTTATGGGAGTTTTGTGAATTAAAAACCAAAAAGGGATTAAACCGTAAAAAGGAAGAAGCCAAAAGAATTCTTCTTTCGTAGTTTTTCTGTTCTGTCAAACGCTGGGACTTCTTAAGAAAAATGTTACCATTTAATGAGTATTTATAATAAAACTATGCCGCCTCAAAAACCGTGCTTGTTCGAACGAGATAGCAATCTCGCGCAAACTAAGGACATATGTCATTTGAACGACATCTCCCAACACTGCCATGTCATTCGAACAAGATTTCTATCTTGCTTGAACGACCTAGGCGTCAAAACCGAGGTACGCTCCAACACTTAGAAAAAATTACTCATTCTTAAATTTGACGAAAAGGTTCGCTCCAACACTTAGAATTTTTTTTATAAAAATATCTCAAATGCACTAAGTGAAGAGTTAATGTATTTACAACAAAACCTTACCAAAGTAAACTTCGCGGAGTCTTTTTAATGAAGAACTTGATTAATTCGGATCCGTCTTAATGTAGATTGCTCTTGAAGGCTCTTTGACGGTGTAGCGGTATACAATATAATAAATTGATAACGGACGTATAAAAAAATGTCCTTACAATTGGGATGGGTATATCCTTAGAGACTTAGAAGTGATTAAGCTCTCTACTAGATTTAAGGATTTAAAGAGGGTGTCTTGTCGTATTTGTAAAAAGGAACATGGTGTTGGCATTATTGGATTGATAAATTTTATGGTATTTAGTGTAACCCTTTGAAGTGATAAGCCTTTTGTTGAAATTGGCCCGAATTGAAAACTATGTGGTTGGCGTGTTTTTTTCTTTTATTCCAAGATCGATGTATCTCAATAACTGACTAAGCTACGTATTAGTGTATCAGGAGGGTTCTTTTTTTGGATTTATCTTACGATACGTCCCACGCATGAAATTGACAAATGTCAAAAGTTGAGAACCGTTGGGTTTTCGGATGTTTTGCTGCTACATTTTACATGTGTGGAGATATAATACATCGGGCGATGGTATATTATATGAGTTAAGGTCAGAGGGTCGAGGGAGTGTATCGACGAGAGTAGTTCGTAATGTATACACCAGTAGTAGAATAAGTGGGACAATCTCTAGAAAAATTGAGTCACGGTCAACAGGTTATTGGAATATACTTTGCTTTATAGATATACATGGTATGTATGGTTCAGTTTAGATGTATAAGTCTCATCCATATTTGATGTTTGTGCATGTGTGTACATGTAATATGTGATGTATGGGCATCCCAGTTACACTATGATAGACATAGATGAGCCCTTTTCTTTTATCTGCTGGGACACGAGCACAGACGAATTGAGTATAAAATTACAAAAATTATGAAGATTAAGTTGTAATGTTATCCTTTAGTGAATTCTGTGGCCACAATTCCTCTGTTAGAGAGGAAGAATGTAATGCCCCGTATTTTTGGAATAAATTATTGTGCTAAATTTTAATTAAATAAACTCGAGAATAAATTAAATTGGTGGAATTTAAATTAAAGTGGTAGAACTTAATTTGAGATGAAATTGCTTATTCTTGATTGCATATTTATTTGGGTTCAATTGTGCATATTGTGTTACTTGTACAAAATAAATTTGCATATTAATAAATAATTGATATGTGGTGTGCAATCAAATTTAAAAAAATGCGTAAGTAGGGTATAAAGTAATTGGGAATGTCCTGGGATGATTTTGGGACTCGCTTATGTGTGTTTAGACATTTAAAATTGGGCGCGATGTATAGGTATACCATATGGGGAGTGGTTGGGCCAATCTGGTTATGGGTTCGGGTTCATCTGGGGGCCCAAATATAGAGGTTATGGAGTAACTCAAGATTAGCACCCATTATAAATTAATTAGATGTTAAGTATACTCCTTACATTCACCAAAACTGAACCTAGCAACACCACATTCAGAGAGAGAAGTTACCAAGGCCAAGAGAGGGAAGAAGGTTAAGGATCTAAGACGAAAGGCATTCAATCCTCAAGATAAGATAAGGATTCTCTTACTAAAACTAAAATCCAATATAATTTTTGATTCTTTGGTGTGTTTTCACATGAACATCTGGGTTAAAATATGTAAATTGATGATAGGATGGGATTATACCTTATGCATGTGGAAGAAAAAAATTAGAAATTTGCATGAATTGAGAATTGATAAATTAACGATAAGCATGAAAATTTGGTGATCATGTTAATTTGGAGAGAAATCTTAGAACCTCATGTTGTAGGAATATTAAATATGATGTAAATTAATAAGAAATAAGGGTTCTTGATTGGATTAATAGAGAAAATGTTAAATATTGAAAACTAGTACTTATATATTGAACAATTCTTGGGAAAATTAGTACCGGATGAACTCGATACATTTTCGGAACATTTTTCATGGAGAAAACTATTGTTTCATGGTGGGATATTGTTTAAAGTTCATACATAATGTTAGAGTGAAGGTTTAAGGTATTTTAGTTGAAGGGAGAAGACTAAATCGCGTCCTTAGTTCGTCAGGGTCGCTAGTTGAACCGAATCGGTTCGCTGACAGGTGGTGAACCGATTCGTTGTTCGAACTAGTTTGGCTAGCCAAGTGGACCAATTTTTTAAGGGTCATTTAGGGTGCGACATGATTAATAAAGTCCTAGAGTTAGGATTGCACTTTAGGGAACTGTTGATGCAAAAAACTGGACCGAATCCCATTTTTATGATCACAGATAAATAGATGAAAGAAATCCAATCAAGCACATGAGAGACAAAGATTTTTAAAGTGGTTAGGCTATAAGAAAAAGCCTACGTCCACTGTTATTTTATTCCCAGGGGTTTACAATAGCACCATGTGGTGGAAAAAAGGAGAAAGAGGTGTATGTCTTGTGTATGGTCTCTCATATTTATTAGATTTCTTTCTCTTTTGGCTAAGGGGATACTTGTATTTATAGTGATGGGAGATAAAGAGATTTATTGTATGTAGACATTTATGTCTACATTCAACGAATCTAATTATTGAATTGCTTGGTATGCTATGTGTTGCCATCTATTAATACAGTATAAATGTACATTAAGGCTCATTAAATGCGTTGTCATCTTCATTAATGCACATTAAATGCATAGTTACCCTTTGATCTTCCTGGTTGGTATGCCGACCAACTGTCCTCGGGTGTCGACTAACTCTCCTCAGGTGCCGACCAACTCTCCTCGGGTGTCGAATATTGCCACGTAGGATGACATGTGTCCTTTTTTGATTGGTCCTCGTAGATGGAGAATTTTTGGGTTAACAGAAGCCCCCAATGTTCCATGCTTGATGGTTTACTTGAAAGGATGGAGTATTTATTCTGCAGTGTTGGTCGGTGCTCATGAAATTCTTGATCTACCTTCTTGATTTGTTCAACATAAAGTGCATTATCTCCTGGACGACATATGATGCAGGCTGATCGATGGTTGCTAATCTTTCTTTTGAGGAACTCCGTGTGCTATGTATCACCCCTGGGAATTTGGATGCAGCCATGACATAGTATGCAGCTTGTAGCTTGTCATAATCTTCAAGTATGTTGATTGGTTTGCTAGCCGACCAACTGCCTCTTGTGCCGAGAAACTGAGTGCTAACTTCACGTGTTTGATTCTTCTGATTTATGATCCTCTGAATACTTTGTCGAGTAACATACTAGGTTTTGAACCCAACTCTTTAATCTGATTAGTACCAAGCTAGTGGTGGACTTCGAAACATTTTCATACAACTTCTTCTTCAATGTTGGTCGGGACAGTAGTAGTAAAGATCTCATGCTGTAGATGCTGAATTTAACTTCTGAACTTCAATAGTATGTGCATAATAACTCCTGAATATGCCTCCTGAACTTCTGAATGCACCTCCTGAACTTCTGAATTTCAATATTCCTCCCGAACTTCAATATACCTCCTGAATTTCAATAGCCTCCTGAACTTCAATATACCTCCTGAATTTCAATAGCCTCCTGAACTTCAATATACCTCCTGAACTTCAATATCAAAAATAATTCATGAGCAAGAAAAATAACTCCTGAATGATAATTAGTCGGGGCTGAATCTGATGCTTGACTGCATGATGTTATGAGAATGTGCCAGCGAATGAATAAATATATCTGTAATAGAAGACCCCAAGTGTGGAATGTGAACTTTGAATGCTTTTTGCTTGATCGCTTTCACATACTCATACTTTGTTTCCAACCAACTGTAGTTGACAACTTCTTATTTTCGACCAACCTGAGTTGACATTTTTGGGAATAGATTTACTTCCTAACCAACATAAGTTGGCATTTTTAGGAATATATAGTTTTACTTCCCGGAGGAATACAAGTTTTACTTCCCGGAGGAATACAAGTAGCTTTACTTCCCGGAGGAATACAAGTAGCTTTACTTCTCGGAGGAATACAAGTAGCTTTACTTCCCGGAGGAATACAAGTTTTACTTCCCGGAGGAATACAAGTTTTACTTCCCGGAGGAATACATTTTTTATAATAAATGATAGAGACTTCCTCGGAGCTGACCAACAGATTGTTGGGAATAAAATATAATAAATGCTGGAGACCTCCTCTGCGCTGACCAACAGATTGTTGGGAATAGAATAAGATATAATAAATGCTGGAGACCTCCTTGGAGCTGACCAACAGATTGTTGGGAATAAGATAATATTAATGTTGGAGACCTCCTTGGAGCTGACCAAGAGATTGTTGGGAATAAGATAATATAAATGTTGGAGACCTCCTTGCTGAAATAAGAATAGAATATGCATCCAAATAGATATAAAGAATAATTAAAAATAATAAAATGCCTCGTTGATCTGTCGAGGTAGATTTATATAATGCCGAACAAGAATAAGATCTTTCAGAACATAAGAATATGGCCGAGAACGTTGTCGGTCCTGAATATAAATAAGAATTATCCGACCAACTATCCGTTGGGGGTGAAATACAATGAATGTTGTAATTCTCCTCAAAGCTGAATAAGTATCTTGTCGAGGCACAATTGCATAATGCCGAATAAGAATAATATTTTCCAGAACATAAGAATATGGCAGAGAACTTTTCTGGGCCTACATATAAATACGAATTACCCCGACCAACTATCCGCTGAGGGTGAAATATAATAACTGCTGTAGCTTTTCCTCGGAGCTGAATATGATAATAAGTATTTCGCCGATCTCCATGAAGAGATGAATATAGAATATGAATCCCAACGAATATATAGAATAATTCGTGCTTGAGCACAAATCAAAGAAATAATAAAATATATAGTTCCTTGCTAAGGTGAAATTTCATAATGTTGAGCAATGATAATAGTTTCCTGATTGCTTCCAAGCATTCGTCGGCGTTGAATCTTGTACTTGTAAAAATTAATAATTTGCTCTACCATATGTGTAGGCTGAATTGATTAGTCATGAGAATAATTTACTCATCCAATCAATATATGATATGTATATGCTTGAGAAATAAAAATATTAATTTCAAAAAATGAAATAATATATGTTGGCTGGTATGTCGAGGTAAAACTGCCTGATGTCGAGCAATAATAGTTTACAGAGGTTTAAGATTGTGGCTGAGCTTTCGTCGGGATTTAATATCGTCCCTATGAAACTTAATAAGATGCCCGAGCACCTGTCGAGACTAGATCAAATAATTATTGTCATGAGAATAATTATTCAGCCAAACAATATGTGATGTGTATCAGCATAAGGCAATAAAAATTTCAAAATATGAAATAGTATGTTTTATTCCAAATGTGTGTGAGATGGACAAATTATTATTAGATATGCGCCATAAATAAGACGTAGAGTTTTTGTAAAGTTATTTAATCTCCAACAACTAATCAGGTACAAGTTGCTGTTTGAAAATTATTTATCACTTGGTTTTAAAAATATTTTTGGGGTGATCACAAGTTAAAAAAGACTTAAGCCCCCTGTTTGTCCCCGAGCCGAACTCGTGCTTAAAGAAATATCTGGGGTGCTTCGCATTTTTTAACACCCCAAGATTCTACTGCTGCCGACAAACGGCATGGATGTTGCCGACCAACATTTAAGGATATCTTAAGTTATAGAATATATGGTGCCGACCAAGAAGCAAATGGTCCCCGACCAGTTGAGCAATTTTGTCGATCAACAAAAATGGTGTATTGACAGCACCGAACAATATTAGATGTCACCGACCAAAAAGTGGATGGTTGGATAGTTGCCGACCAGTAAATTGAACCCTCCGAACAAGACTGAGATGTCGTCGATCAAGAAATAGATGACCGTCAACCTGCAATTGGTTCCATCGAGCTACAATATGGGGCTCTGACCAATAATAAGATACCTCGTAGTTAGATAAAATTATTTCAACGTTGCTGATGGATCTTCAAATCTTATCTTCGACAAAAAAAATGGTCTGGTTAACCTTCTCTTTAATAAAATATGGCCCAAGATGATGCCGACCAACAATATGGATGGATGACCAGAATATCTCGAATCCTTAGATCAGAAAAATAACATTCGATGTAAAATTTAAGCATTAAGAATGTTAATTAAATGAATAATTATCCAATCCACTATATCGTGTGATTCCGATAAAGAACCCCCGTGATGTGATGAACGAGGGGCCAACATCTCAAATTTGTGCCTAGAGTCTTGATACGATCATGATTGTTATTTTATTTTTATTTTTTTACAAGAGGTGGGTAATGGTTTTTCAGGTGAGAGAAAATTATTTTTTATATTGGTCCCTTCATATTCCCTATTTGGAGAGATAAAAATATGTTGAATGATCGAAGTTATTACCATATTTATATCAATAATCAATCAATGAGACTTTATTGACATAGATGGAAGATGAACCAAATTAAGTATATAATTCATAAAAATGAATACAAAGAGACTCAAACTTGAAGAGAGAGAAATTAGATCTGGTTCATGATTTCCATGAGAAAACTTTTTATTGTCTTTAACCTTTTCCCATTCTCTGATTAAAAATGTAATGGGAATTTGAATAGTCATCAAAGATCTTTCAAAAATTATTTCAAAATCAATAATGAAAATTATCAAATCTTATCATTGTCGTATATATTGGTATACGTAATCATTTAAAATATTTATTCCATGACATAAAATTGAAACTTCAGAATCAAGCAAAAAGTTATGATTTATGAAATCCATTATTTTTCAGATTTCTAAATAAGAATTAATCTGACAGTTATGATTTTAAAATCATGATATGCAATATTTTGCAGATAAAAATTGGACAATTAATTTATGTATATAAACGTAAAAATCATGATTGAATCAACAGATGTATGTATAATTGATTATAGGTAGAGAAAATAAAAACTTAGCTTTTGATGGAGAACAATGCTTGTAACACGTTCCCACAGACGGCGCCAATCTGTTGAAGACAAAAAATGGCCACTGCCATTTTAGTGGCGTCAACAGCAGATAAATGATGAGGATGAGATTGAAGATGAAGATAAACATTCACATCAAACATATAAGAGACAAAGGTTTTTAAAGTGTTTCGGCTATAAGAAAAAGCCTACGTCCACTGTTATTTTATTCCCAGGGGTTTACAATAGCACCATGTGGTGGAAAAAAGGAGAAAGAGGTGTATGTCTTGTGTATGGTCTCTCATAGTTGTCAGATTTCTCTCTCTTTTGGCTAAGGGGATACATGTATTTATAGTGATGGGAGATAAAGAGATTCATTGTATGTAGACATTTATGTCTACATTCAACGAATCTAATTATTGAATTGCTTGGTATGCTATGTGTTGTCATCTATTAATACAGTATAAATGTACATTAAGGCTCATTAAATGCGTTGTCATCTTCATTAATGCACATTAAATGCATAGTTATCCTTTGATCTTCCTGGTTGGTATGCCGACCAACTCTCCTCGGGTGCCGACTAACTCTCCTCGAGTGCCGACCAACTCTCCTCGGGTGCCGACTAATTCTCCTCGGGTACTAACCAACTCTCCTCGGGTGCCGACCAACTCTCCTCAGGTGTCGAATATTGCCACATAGGATGACGTGTGTCCTTTTCTGATTGGTCCTCGTAGATGGAGAATTTTTGCGTTACCAGGAACAAACTTGTAAGGCTGGAAAATACTTCAAGTTAAGACAAATTTTGTAGAAAGGTTGTGTGATTATTTAAGTGTCAAGTTAACGATTAACAAGATGGTTAATCCTAACAATGCTAATTGGAATGATATAATAGGCTTCTTGCAGGTAATTATATATCTAACTATCTATACATATTATATGATAAAGATATGTATTTATTTATTTATTTATGTGGGCATACCCATGTTCGTGGGCGGCCTATTAGTTAGGGTTACGTATGTCTCTGGACTAGGGAATGCATCATCACATGTGGGCTAGGCATTATGTAGGTCAGTGTTTAGGTTCCTACATAGCATCTTCACTTGTGAGAAAGTAAGTGTAGAGGTTGGGACCCGTTGTCACCGTCGGGGGTATGGACCGTGCAATGGTGTATTGTGTAGGGACCGACCCACTTCTGTGTATTTTGTGTCATCTGTTTGAATAAGGGACTCCTACGGACTTACTGATAGAGCACGAATGGGGAACTAAGGGTATATTCCCTTAAGTCTTGTACATATTTAAGGACATGTATATATAATCATATAAATTATTTGAGCTTAATTACATAGACTAATGATGTAGATAATCAATTATGAACCCAATAGTACATAAAATTCATAATAGATGGTTATGTTACTTTTATGGGTAATATGATTGGAATGTTATGAGAAATGAAAATGATGATGTAGATAGTTAATTTCGGTACGCGATTTATACTAGATGCACTATATGTTAACTATTGTTACGGTTATTAGTCTTTCACAGTTGGGGACTTGGGTTGATATGCGTGTGGTATTGCACTTAGATGGAGGGTAAGGTACTTTAATACATGAGATTGATGATGGTGGTATATACTTTGAATGAACTGTAGTATTGCATCTTAATTTTTGTAAGTTAATTCTTGCAACTCTTTTTTAATCGAATAGGGATAGATTCCCCACCCATGTTATTAATTCTTGCAACTCTAGGGCACTGACCCAAAATATAAAATGTCCCCCCAAGGTGTACATAGGCAGGGATAGCAGGGCTGACAGAAGATCAGACTTGTGATCGTATTTGTACATCCATTACTTCAGTTCATTTGACTCTAGTATAGGTTAGTATTTTCTATTCTAGCCAGTTTACTTTTCACATATTGAATGGGCGTAATCCCGAGTTTATTATTTAGTCTTTTGGGATAATTGTATTACTTATGATGGAATTTTATTATTATCTTGACCTTGGATTATTATTTGTTATCAATTATTAATTAAGTCGGTTTTATAGTGCATGTGGCTTCAATAATACATATGTTTTCTGTTGATTTGATGTGAGAATGATATAGATTGATATACAAGCCTCATCTTCAGCGTATTGTGTCTGTCTGACATTTTCAATGGAAAATGGGGTTATTATAATTTAATTCGGCACGAATATTCTATAATTATCCCTATAATTTCGTTATTTTTATTTTCCCGAATATCACATTTATCCCGAATTTATCACAAATTTATTGCCAACCTTTTTTGGATATTATGTCACTAATCATGCAATTGGACAAAAGAGAATTGCCAAAACAATCAAAACAATACGAGAAAGAAATGCCAAGGGCAAAATGATAATTTCTCAACCAGAAATCAGAGAAGGAGCCAAGATATCAACTTTCACTCTCATTAAAAGTTTAAAATGTCATATATTTTATTTTACGACTCCATTTATTGTTATTATTATTATTATTATTATTATTATTTTACTATTTTTTTATAACCCCGAACCTCCACACGAATGATCCATTGGAACTCCCACATGCGAGATAAACAGGGGGCACTGTGACAGAACCACCCTAACATATGCCCCATTAAATATTTGGTATTCGTTGGGGGTTTTGAACCCTAGATCTTTCATCGAAAGAGCCCGCCCCTTATCCTTATGTTTTCAAAAGGCATTCATTAATTTTTTAATTCATATTCAATTTTAAATCACAAAAATATTGGTGAAAAACATTGATTTGACATGTTTTTTTGTAATTATTTTAATTTTTTGTGTATTAGGTTAGAAACTATTATAATACAAAATGAAGTGCTAAATAATTTGATGTAAAAGTTTAAATTAAAATTATATAGTATTATTAGAAGTCAAGAATCATGTCACTCAAATGATTTATGAATTCTATGAACCATATCTAAGATCTCTTATTAAGGGTGTTTTTGTATAAACCCACATTTTACATAAATGGGCTCCAAATCATTTATCAACCAATAGATTGGGGTATAAAAGAGTTTGTAAATTCTTTTAAAGAACCAAGAAGTTACGTTTAGATCTCAGAAGGAAACCTCATAGATCAAAACCATTTGTCATAAAAAAAGAAAATGGTCCACAAATTCTTTCCGAGAAAACCATCCGTCACCAACAAAAATATAGTAGTAGTTAAGACTTAGCCGGTGGCCCCTTTCCCAAAAAACCCATATTTCATCTACAGAAAAAATATGAAGACTACCAATTAATACCTCTTTGTTGAACTTAAGGGTTTTGGGATGAGGGTTATACTTGGTCGACGCTTTTCTCTGATGGGAATGGTAGTAGTTAGGAAAAATCGATTGAGTTTTTTTTGTTGAGGGTGAATCAACAAAAAAACCATAATTGATTTCTCTATGTTGAACACAACAATATGTGGGACATGGCTCGAGATAGTCTAGGCTTGGTTTTGGGCTTGAGTATTTGGTAAGGACTGGGTTTAGGCTCTTTTAACTGCACCTTTGTCGTATTTTCCTTGATTTACCGCAAATGAATATTGACCTACAAGATAAACATATATGTAAATAAGGCCAATTTTATTGAGAATTAGTAATTAAAAACCATTTATTTGAAGTATAATTTTAAATTTTTTGGGTGCTTATCAGTACCTAATTCACAGCTTGGGATCACATTTTATGATCGTGACCAATAATTTATGGTCATGGTTGGGGTCACGGTAATGAATCGTGACTAGTGGTCACGAATATAGACTGTGACCATGTCCCCAACATTAGACTGTGGAAGGTGACCGTGACTTTTGACTTGGTTAGGATTTTTGGACCGTTACACCCAAATTGGTCACCCTTAAAATTGTCATGGTTCATAACCGTGACCAATGATTTTCTTAACGGTCCAAAAATCGTGATACTTTTCAGTTTTTGGAATAGTGACTATATTGTTCAAATTTAATTTTTTTGACTCTAACTCATGTAGTGCCCTTCGTTTCCATTATATTTGAATAGTAAAAATATGATGAATTGTTTTATAAAAAAATGATTCAGCGAATAAGTCTACCATACATATGATAAAGTATAAAATCACTAAATCTCAAGAAATAGTGTGTGGGATTGAAAATTTTACAAAGAACATTATGTGAAAATATTCGTTCTAAACTATGAGAAAAAATTGAAGATAAGATGTATTTAGTTCCAATTTTAAAGATTTGTTTCTAGTAACTCATATGTTTTTTTTAGTTTCTGGTCTTGTTGTAACAACTATAGGAGATGTGAAATTCTTTGTAAAAAGGAAGAGGGGTGATTAGAGGTACTTACAAGATGATTGATGACTGCTTTGGATGATTATGGGACCAAATACAATTTAAAAAATACATGAGATGGGAGTGCATCAAAACTTTGGAAATGTTACTTTCTCAATGTTTCATATAATTGCCAAACTCAATAATGCCTGAGTACAAATCATTAATAAAATACCATTTACTCATTATTTTATAGGAAAACATATTTAGGTTTAGTATTTGATCAAATACTGAGTGGTCACTTTTTATGAGGCCAAGTGTACAGTACAGACTAATCGATTTTGTTTGGAAGAGGAGGTCAGTGGTTTGGCCATCGACAATGAACGAAAAATGGATTGAAATAATAGTTTTATCGATTTTGAAGAAGTTGGGTTAGTTTCATCATTTTGAAAACCCATTGTTTCAAGAGGCTTTGGGTTCCTCATATCAAATCCAAAGTTGTTTATGGGTAGTCTGTTTTTGCCTCTTAAGTTTGAATCAGAACTATTCAAACATAAGAGGTAGCAAGTAGTGTTTGTTTTTTTAAATGATTAAGAGGTTAATAACTATACATTTCTTTAAATAATTAAGAGCTAAAATTACCTCTCAAGTTTGAATCAGTCAAAATACATTCATTCAGAGGTCCATTTAGATATAAAAACTAACATAGTTTTCAGATTCAGATTTTAGACTTCAAATTTAGACTTCAGAATTCAAATTTAGATATGAACAAATAAAAGAAACCTCAGTTTGAGGTCAACCCAAATTTCTTTTTCATTATTTTCTCACCCATAGAGAGAGGGAGAGACTACCATGGATTAAAACTTGTTGCGAACACAAGTAAATGCGAGTTGAAATCCTTCCGGACGATTCGATGGAGCGGTGAAGAAGAAGTAATGAGTTAGGGATAAAAGAAGCGATGGGTTGGAGGCGGCGACACTTTTTCTTTTTCTTTTTTCCCCAATAAAAATGCAAGGAAGATTTAATATTACTTTATAAGATAACTAAAGGGGTTTTAAATAGTATTAGTATTGAGGACAATTGGTTATATTTGTCCCAAAAAGTATCTTTTAGAGATGCTATCGCAAAAACTTCAGTCACAATGTAGAGACTTTCTTTGTGTATATATTAAATAAAGATTAGCGGCATGCCCGGGACAATGAATTAAAAGTCTCATAATATTTATAGCATTTTCGATTATATTTAAAAGTTACTATAGCAGAAATGTAGTATAATTATGCTTGCATATCAATCTTATCTCTCGTTGAAAATTTAAAATGTCATATCTTTCAATTTGGGGATCCATTTATTATGAATTTTTGTTTTAAAAAAAGATTTCCTCAAATTTGTTAATTCATATTCAATATTAAATTTAAAAAAACTCTTGGTGAGAAACACTAATTTGACATGTTTTATGTCGTTATTTTCAAATTTGGTATATTAAGTTAGAAACTATTAGTATACAAAATGAAGTAGCGAATAATTTGATGTAAAATTTTAAATTAAAACTACACACTAAGCATTTATTAGGTAGCCACTTTATATACGAAACAATGCTAAAAATTAATGCCAAAATATTTTTGGACAAGTTTCTAAAATCGAGTTGCAACTTGCAAATCAAATGATTGCATGTGTGGTTCAAGTAGGAGTCACATTTGACGTTATTGTGCTTGTTATATGTTTTGGGTGAGTAGGGGATGGGGAATTTATTTTTTGCCTCATTGATATACCTTTGTGTAGGGGGGAGGGGGGTTAGTTCTCATTTTCCCCACTTTTTTTATTTTTGGGGTCTAGTGTTGAACTCTCGTATATCTCTTATATATGGATTTTCGCACCTTAAACATTATTATTTATAGACTTTGCTTACTTATAAAAAAGACAAGTTGAAGCGGAACTCATAATATTTTCAAATTGTTTCTCTCAAAGTAAATTTCTACGTTTACATGAGGTGCCAATAACATTAGACAAAAATTGCAATTTTGTTAATGAAAGAAATAATCCTTGTCGCGTATCACCAATCCTTGTCGCAAAGATACTTAAGGCAACTAATGATGCAGTCAAATGAATACGATAATCAATCCGGGCTTGATCAGAATGATTAGACATACACATTTCTATGTGTTGATATTGGTTCAATAGGTCATCACAAGAATTCAAGTATTGATTGTGAATACTTGTATGATCCATGTAAAAACGTGATTTCTAGGTTGACAAGGGACCCTTTATAATTATATTCGTGGAACTTTCTCAATTACTTTAGAAACACCAAAATAATAAATACTTTTTCTCAAAGAAGGATCGGATGGGAACTCGTGCTCATCTAAATTAATCGCAATAGACGAAGGCGGGGGGATATTTGGTGATAGTTTAGAAAATTGCATTTCGACATTATTAAACCTCAAATTTGGAGAAGATTGAACTTCGGGCTCGAAATATGCTTCTTCATTTTTTTTATTTTTTTCGTTTGAAATATATTTCCATGGCTGAAAAAATTATAATCATAATAAATATTAATTTATCCAACCTAATCATTATAAACTGAAAAAATATCAACATTACTTTAATTTAACTTAACTCAAAACATTGCATTAGTCTAATAACTAACAGTTAATTTAACTATAAAAAAATAAGAAGAATAACTTACCCAAAATAGAGGAACGTCACTATCGGAGTCGGAGATGTCGGTGATCAGATCAACAGCAACTCTTCCAAACTTCCAACTTCAATCCTTCTTTGGTAATGCGGAAATGAGGAAAAGTAAAGGAAAGAGGGAAAGAGAAGAGAAGGCAACAATTATCTTTGGAAAGAAGAGGCAACATTTTTTGTTTAATGAAAATTATAGTTTTATTACATTTTTAACTATTGATTCAGAAAGCAAAAAAATTAGAGAAATTCTCATTAGATCTAAACTATCCAAATACAAAGAAATGAGTCCTATATAAATCGTAACTGCTGTAAACTAACAAACTAACTGAATGCAACAAACTATCAAACTAATCAATTGACTGAAGCAAACTAACTAACAAAATTAATACTAACTAACAAACTAACTGCTGTAAACTAACACTATCTGTAATACTCCCCCCTCAAGATAAAGGGGGTCGATGAATATCGAGGACAAACATCTTGGACAATAAATGGAAGAGGATGGAAGCTGGTAAGGCTTTAGTGAAGACATCCGCTAATTTGTGTTGAGTTCGAATGGGAAGAAGTTTGATAAAACCTTGAGTTATCTTGTCTCAGATGAAATGGCAATCGATTTCAATATACTTGGTGCGTTCGTGAAATATTGGATTTGTGGCAATATGGATGGCTGTTTGGTTGTCACAGAAAAGCAAAGAGGGTACTGTGACAACCGGTTTAAAATAATAACGGGTCGCTATCCCTATACTAAAATAATCAGGAATCTCAAGTGGATCATTCTTTGCATCTACTGACGATCCTAACAATAAACACGGCTAACTACCCTTTACTACCAAAAGAGGGTATCAAATTTTTTTAAAACATTTTATTAACACTTACTAAAACCCACCATGCAACAACTAACCAACAACATAACATCTAAATATGAGATATATGCATAACACAAATGATATATAAACGACTAATAAAGGAGTACAACACTATGCACAAAGTAAAATACCTGAATATGCTGTCGGGTCACAGACAATACAATAATCTGAGAAAGAAAATATAAAAGTTCTACTCTACAACACTTGGGTATAAACTCGATATACCAACTGAATCCTAATCTAGATAAATAAAAGATAGGAATCGACTATAACAAAATGTTGCTATAGTCTGCTACGGCCACAGCTCCACGAATACACTGGATGGATAACATCAGTGGCGTCCTTGCGGAGGAACACCTAGAATAATACAATATATATTCACAGCAAGAGAAAATATAAACTGGTCGAAGACTGAGGTGTGAAACAATTTTATAGCAAGTGCATTAAAATGCATAATAATTATAAATGCATTATGACATGATTATGGTGGAGTCGCACTCTCCATAAAATCCAACTCACCTCTCAACTAAAGTGCGCAAGTAAACGTATGCACATGTTTTCCAAATAAAATCCCGGATCTATCTAGGCAAGGTAATCTAACTTAAACCCAATTAATACTCTTCTAAGTTCCATCTAATACATAATCCTCCAATAATTAATATTATTGATCTCAATTATTTGTTCACTTACTTAACATATAAAATTTACATAAACATTTTTTTACTAGAATTTCTCATATTCTAGCTATTCCACCAATATATATGAGTTATTAGCATCCAAGGGCTAAGGACTAAACTTCTCCCAATTCTCAATATTGCACTGCGTTTCGTGCGTGGGGCGTCTCGCAAGCGAAATCCAAATAAGGAACCCCCCCCCGATACACTACTTCTGACAGTATTGATTATCAAGATTCATTATGCTCTCAATGCATGACTCGTATAACCCAAATTCTCTTTTTATTTTATAACAAATTAATCAATTAAATAATTATTCTCAATTCTCAACATTGCACGACTTTTCGTGTGTGGGACGTCTTGCAAGCGAAATCCAATTAAGGAACCCCCCCGATACACAACTCCTTGGCACTGTCGATCGTCGAGATACATACTATTTATATAAATATGAGCACTAAGGACTAACTTCTCCTCACTCCCAACATTGCACTGCATTTCGTGCGTGGGACATCTCGCAAGCGAAATCCAAACAAGGAACCCTCTCGATACAATACCCCTTGGTAATATTGGTCGTTGAGGTCCGTTAATCCCTCAATACCCAAAGTACTAAGCACACCAGTATAATAATAGCCATCCAAACGAGCTATAACTCGAGGACATAGGTTCACAATGCTATCATCTTCCAGGAATTACTCATTTTATCCCAGGTTACCATATATCGGACTATTATCACACCGGTGTGGTAAAATAATCAATCAAAACGTACGGGAAGCAGTCATAGTTCCTCCCTGGCAATGAGATGAAACTTACCCACCACGTCTCACCCCTAATAAAAATCATACAATAATAAATGGAATCTATGGCCTGGGGAATATTCACACACTGCTCCTCGAGCCAGGGTGATCACCCTCATCGCGCAACTTCCCAATGATAGCAAGGAGGGGGTAAGCTTCACTTATATATATATATATATATATATATATATATATATCACACTCTTTACATACTCTTATTACGCTCTTAGGCGTAAATGAAATAATATCATTATTTAGTATATTTTACTCTCGATATACTACTCGTCAATAACGAACATAACTTCCCCACTTAGCATACACTATACTATTTCTCACTTGAAGTTCACACCTCACTTCTATTTATTTGAATCGTCTCTCAATTCAATTTACCTTGAGGATATTCTCTATATCCTAGTGCACCTCGATCAACATTTCTCATTTATGCGAAACATCTCCCAAGTTAATTATCGTTAAGGATATTTTCTATATCCGTATGTACATCAACCAACATTTGTTATTCTCAATCCATAATATGGTTCAATTGATCATATGAACCTTTAAAGTTATCCCCTTTTGGCAGTTGATTCTTAAAATCCAATATCACTAAGCGCATTCTCACTCTTTCATATAATTCCATAATTATCTCCAAATAGAACTCTCAAGGGTAGTGGGCTTCCCCACTAGTCGGTACAATACTCTCCAATCGGTATTCTCTCGAACTAAATCAATATGTCTCCAACAGTTTCTTATAAAGGAAGCTCCCTAATAATCTCCAAAACACATTCCTCATAATCCATATAGAGCTTCCCAATCGATAACCTCAAATGAAATAGGATGAAACTCACCCTATAAAAACATCCCCAAAACTGCCCTATTTCAGAATCGATTGGGGCCCAATCCGAATCGATTCGGCCCAGCGAATCGATTCGGCCTCCAAGGCGAATCGATTTGGGTCTAAAGACCTGGGCTTGTGTCTCAGGCCGAATCAATTCAGGTTGGGGCTAAATCGATTCGGTCACTCAGACCTGTCAAGCTGGAACATTCCGAATCGATTCGGGTTGTGGCCGAATCGATTCGGCCTGTTCAAGGCCTACGGAAATGGCTATATTCATCAAAGCCAAAAATCCCCAAAAATCATTTTTATCATCTTCTCTTCATTTCTTTTCAACCCAAACATCTATATATAATTAAAACTCATCAATTAACACACCTCAACTAATTTTTAACCTCAAATCCATTATATACACAACAAATCAAAGATTTTACCCAAAAATGTAGGTTTTTGCATTTTCTCCTAAAATTCAGAATTTAAATCCACAAATCATGAAATAAATGAGGCACAATAATTATTTAGCAAGTTTAATCACTTGCCTCAAGTTCATTGGGTCCGAATCCTCCTCGAAGTTACGGATTGGCCGGAATCTCCCAACTTTTCTCCTATTTTCTTTTATTTTCTTCTTCTCTCTATTTCTTTCTTTCTTTCTCTTTCTCTCTAAGAAGAATTGTTTCTCCCGTAGGCTTAATAAGCCTTGTCCCCCAAGATACACAACTTTAAATGATAATACACACTTTAAATGACTCGGTAACTTTATTTCGAGCCAAACGAACTTAAAATTTTTTGGAACCCAAATAGACCCCTAGTATAGTCATTTCGACTGTCTCGACCATTCCGAAAACAACTACACCCTCAGAATCATCATACGAATCACTTTCTAACATCTTCAAATTTCGACCTCAAATGCCAATTTACTTAATCTGCAATTAAATTAATATTTATTTCTCCCAAAATAATTAAATTATTGTCCCAAAATCTTGGGTTGTTACAGACTTCCCCACTTACAAGAATTTCGTCCTCGAAATTAAGCTAAGCCTAATACTCCAAAGCTCAACTACTTCCTACTACACTTAACCTCCCTAACACTATACCCAAACCTCCCACTTCTCACGACGAATTTATTTTAATTTATATAAAACCAATTTTAACAATTAGGGCACCCATACACCCTTTATATTCGAGCTCTACTCGTATCAACCTAATTAGGCTTCACTTGCCTCAAAAGTTCCACCATTAAAAATATAATGAATTACACTAACATACTAATAATATAAAATTTTTGAAAGGTCCAAGGATATAACTCCTCTCAATTCCTGACATTCGCCACTTTCATGCGGGGGAGGTCTCGCAAGCGAAATCCAAATACGTAACCCTCCCAATACACTAATATGTAGCGACGTCGGGGATTGAGAGTTTGTTAGATCCGGACTAGAGTTTAAAATATTTTTGTATAAATCATTTTGATATGGCCCAAAGGCCTATAAAAAGTTTTATTTTGAAAACAATTTATTTTAAAACAGTTTATGTCTTTTGGCATTTAAATAAAATACCTTATGCCCATGACACAAGGTTTTAACAATCATCATACACGTAATAACATATAGCTCTCAAAATTAGCATAATTATGAGCTAAAATTCTCTCGCTCAACAATAATCCACAAAATTCTGAATTATTTTCAGAAATAATCTCTCACATCATATTAATATATTGCCATACACGAGGATCTTCCATAGCTGGAATACAACAATTATATAAGTCTAACACGACTATAAATAGAAGTAGCTTTATCATTACTACTTAACACATTACAACAATTCTTAAATTCACAACAAAGTTATAGCTCTCTATTTATCACATCACAAGGTAATCTATTCTCTCAAAAGATAATAACATAAGAGCCTCACTTGCTCAACATCCCCTTTTGGGTCATTCCATACCTAATGGGGTTATAGAACTACCCTCTCATAACTATCTCCGATACGATATTTCCAAAACTTGTTATAGTATAATCCTATTTACAAAGGATAATAACTTACATCATACCTTACTAGTCCGATTTCCTCTCCTCATCATTGGGTTCCCACACAAAGTCCCCTGGCCTAAAATGACCTCGAATTTGTTGTAAGGGTTGCACTTCCAAAACTTCATCAAAACGTGGTCCTTTACCTCTTTTAGGACAATCCCTTTTTCTATGACATATTTCCTTTCAAAAGAAACATCTACCCACAAATCCTCTCTGCCCATCTTGAGGAACATATAGCTATTGTAACCCTCTAAAATCCTGCCTATACCCTCTGGAAATTTTGGCACTCTCTTCGCCAGACCTACTTGATGAATCCGAGTCTCCAAAGTTCTTACCCCCTTGTGAACGAATACAATATTTATGACACTATAATAGTGCCACATTCACTACCTCGACGAAAGTCACTAACGCTAAGATCTCTAACAAATGCTACCGAATTTGCCCATTTAAGCCTCGCATGAACTTCGATATACGCTTCTCTTCCGTATTTACCTCATTAGGTACTAAATTCGCCATCGAGTAAATTCTTCTTCATATTCTGCCACTGTTCTATTACCTTAAAACACGTCCATAAATTCCCTCTGCAATCCCTTTTGAATCGGGGAAGGAAAATACCTTCTATCAAAGAGTTACCAAATATCTATTATAGACAATGTATCTCTCTGTTCTAATGTGGTGACAAACTCCCACCATTGGAGAGATTCTCCCGTTAACTTAAAGGTGGCAAAAAATTTCTTATGCACCTCACTACACTCAACCATATGAAGGTGCCTTTGCATACCATTCTTCCATCGACTTGCAGCCATCGCATCAACTCCCCCTGAGAACTCTAGAGTATGTCCTTTACTAAAATCTGCCCACACTCTTTCCCATAAAGACGGTCCCAAATGGGTTTGGGCTGCTTAAACTGCAGGTTGTTGTGCCATCGTAGAAATGGTAGCAGTTACTGCTTGTGTCACAATATTGGCAACTTCATCTTTAGTCATGGTCCTTTGAGGCATTTGGGGTTCCACACTCTCAGCCCCTTTATTTTCACTGCTTGAACGACTTCTCTTCGGTGGCATCTGAAACCGAAATAATTGTATCAGAACACTTTTTAAATGTTTTCTCATCACAAAAGAAATATGGACATATGAACACAACAGTGCTAATAATAAGACTCTATATCAAGAACGCTTACGGAAGATCGTAGTAATCCACACAGATCCTAAAGACACTAGAACCTGATGCTCTAATACCACCTGTGACAACCCGCTTAAAATAATAACGGGTGGCCAACCCTATACTAAAATAATCAGGAATCTCAAGTGGATCATTCTCAGCATTTACTGAGGATCTTAACAATAAACACGGCTAACTACCTATTACTACAAAAATGGGTATCAAAATTTTTTAAAACATTTTATTAACACTTACTAAAACCCACCATGCAACAACTAACCAACAACATAACATCTAAGTATGAGATATACGCACAACACAAATGATACATAAGCGACTAATAAAGGAGTACAACACAATGTACAAAGTAAAATACCCGAATATGCTGTCGGGTCACAAACAATACAATAATCTGAGAAAAAAAATATAAAAGTTCTACTCTACAACACTTGGGTATAAACTCGATATACCAACTGAATCCTAATCTAGATACACAAAAGATAGGAATCTAGTATAACAAAATGTTGCAACAGTCTGCTACTGCCACAGCTCCACGAATACACTGCATGGATAACATCAGTGGCGTCCTTGAGGAGGAATACCTAGAATAATACAATAGATATGCACAGCAAGAGAAAATATAAACTGGTCGGAGCCCGAGGTGTGAAAACATTTAATAGCAAGTGCATTAAAATGCATAATAATTATAAATGCATTATGACATAATTAAGGTGGAGTCGCACTCTCCATAAAATCCAACTCACCTCTCAACTAAAGCGCGCAAGTAAACGTATGCACATGTTTTCCAAATAAATGCCTGAATCTATCTAGGCAAGGTAATCTAACTTAAACCCAATTGATACTCTTCTAAGTTCCATCTAAGACATAATCCTCCAATATCTAATATTATTGATCTCAACTATTTGTTCACTTACTTAACATATAAAATTTACATAAACATTTTCTTACTAGAATTTCTCCTATTCTAGTTATTCCACCAATATATATATATATATATAAATATATATATGAGTTATAAGCATCCAAGTGATAAGGACTAAACTTTTCCCAATTCTCAGTACTGCATTGCGTTTCGTGCGTAGGATGTCTCGCAAGCGAATTCCAAATAAGGAACCCCCCGATACACTACTTCTGATAGTATTGATTATCAAGACTCATTATGCCCTCAATGCAGGACTCGTATAACCAAAATTCTCTTTTTATTTTATAACAAATTAATCAATGAAATAATTATTCTCAATTCTCAACAGTGCACGGCATTTCGTGCGTGGGACGTCTCGCAAGTGAAATCCAAACAATGAAACCCCTCGATACACTACTACTTGGCACTGTCGATCGTCGAGATGCATACTATTTATATAAATATGAGCATTAAGGACTAACCTCTCCTCACTCCCAACATTGCACTGCGTTTCGTGCGTGGGACGTCTCGCAAGCAAAACCCAAACAAGTACCCCTCTCGATACACTACTCATTGGCAATGTTGCTTGTTAAGGTCCGTTAATCCCTCAATACCCAAAGTACTAAGCACACCAGTATAATAATAACCATCCCAACGAGCTATAACTTGAGGAAGCGGGTTCTCAATGCTATCATCTTCCAGGAATTACTCATTTTATCCCAGGGTACCATATATCAGACTATTATCACACCACCCTGGTAAAAAACCAATCAAAACGTATGAAAAGTGGCCATAGTTCCTCCCCGGCAATGAGACGAAACATACCCACCACGTCTCACCCCTAATAAAAATCATACAATAATAAATGGACGCTATGGCCTGGGGAATATCCACACTCTGCTCCTCGAGCCAGGGTGCTCACCCTCATCGCGCAACTTGCCAATGATAGCAAGGAGGGGGTATGCTTCACTTATATATATATATATATATATATATATATCATTCACATAAGATATACATACATCATCACTTCATATAAATATATACCATCACATAAGGTATATATATATCACACTGTTTACACACTCTTATTAAGCTCTTAGTCGTAAATGAAATAAATATCATTATTTAGTATATTTTACTCTCGATATACTACTCGTCAATAACTCACATACCTTTCCCACTTAGCATACGCTATACTATTTGTCACTTGAAGTTCACATCTCACTTCTAATTATTTGAATCATCTCTCAATTCAATTTACTTTGAGGATATTCTCTATATCCTAGTGCACCTCGATTAGCATTTCTCATTTATGTGAAACATCTCCCAAGTTAATTATCGTTAAGGATATTTTCTATATCCGTATGTACATCAATCAACATTTGTTATTCTCAATCCATAATATGGTTCAATTGATCATATGAACCTGTGAAGTTATCCCCTTTTGGGATTTGATTCTTAAAATCCAATATCACTAAGCGCATTCTCACTCTTTCATATAATTCCGTAATTATCTCCAAATAAAACTCTCAAGGCTAGTGGGCTTCCCCACTAGTCGGTACAATACTCTACAATCGGTATTACTCCAATAGTTTCTTATACAGGAAGCTCCCTAATAGTCTCCAAACCACACTCCTCATAATCCATATAGAGCTTCCCAATCGATAACCTCAAATGAAATGGGATGAAACTCACCCTAGAAAAACATCCCCAAAACTGCCCTGTTTTCGAATCGATTCGGGCCCAATCCGAATCGATTCGGCCCAGCGAATCGATTCGGCCTCCAAGGAGAATCGATTGGGAATTTTGAATGTAGCATTCAAAAGTGACTCAATTTTGAATCGGCCCAGCGAATCGATTCGGCCTTCAATATATTATGAATGTAACATTCAAAATTCAAAGTAGGGGGAATTTTGAATGTAACATTCAAAATTTCTTGCATAATACTCAAGAAATTTTAGGGGGAAGTAACATTCAAAATTCCCATACACAACTTGGGAAATTTCTTGAGTATTTCTCCCACTTTTGAATGTTACTTCCCCCTAAAATAATCAAGAAATTTCCCAAGCATCGATTGACAACTGCAATTTGTCTATTAGTTTGTGGATGTTAAATAAACTAAACTATAAACTAGTTCTCTATAAACTGAGCCAAAAGTGACTCGCATACTTTGAAACTTGATTAGAAGTAATGGTCTTTGGAATGCCATGTCACTTAAAAATTTCATAATAGTAAAATTCAGCAACATGAGATCCATCCAAGGTCTTGTTACAAGGCACAAAATGATATATTTTAGAGAAACGATCAAAAATCACCATAAATGAATCCTTGCTCCTTTTAGTTCGATCAAATCTAATAACAAGGTATAAACTCATATGTTCCAAATGGGAAAAACTGAACAGGCAAAGGGTTATACAAACCTGTTTTTTGAAAATGGTTATATCAAATGTGATAAGTTCTACATATGTCCACATATCGAGCAACATCACGCTCCATTTTTTGCCAAAAAAATGCTTCTTAATAAGAGCAAGTGTTTTGTCTCTCCCAAAGTGTCCAACTAGTCCACCATTACGGGCTTCAATTAGAATAATTTCCCTCGTTGAGCACTCAAGAACACATAACTGATTATTGAAAAATATAGCCATCATGCAATAAAAATTATCGATAAGACTCATTAGAACACTTCTCCCAAATCTGACCAAGGAAAGGATAATCTTTGTATAACTCCTTTAAGACATCAAATCCCAAGACAGTCACTTGCATAGAAATAAGCAAGAAGTACGTTTGACTTAATGCATCCACCACTTGATTTTGCATAAAAGATTTGTGCTTCATATGGAAAGTAAAGGCCTCCAAGAATTTTACCAATTTGGCATGTCTCGAATTAAGTTTATGTTGACCATTAATATATTTTAGGGCCTCATGATTCTAAAAGAAAAGAAAATCTTTAAGCATAAGGTAGTGTCTCCATTTATTAATGTTTCGAACAACGGCATGAAACTCCTTGTTATAAGTTGACTACCTTTTGTGAGGATTGTTTAATTTATCACTAAAGTATGCAATAGGCTTCCCTCGTTGTCTAGTTACAACACCAATGCCCACATTCAAAGCATCATGATTTACTTATAATAGTTTGTTGAAATCTGGAAGAGAGAGAATTAGAGTTGACACCATTTTCTCTTTTATAAGATAGAAAAATTTATGATTCATTACTCCATTTAAAGAAACCATCATTTAATAATTGTATAATTGGAGAAATAATAGTGCTAAAGTTATTCACAAACATTTTATAAAAACAATAAAGGTAATGAAAACTCCGAACATCATGAATCGAACTACGAATGGGGTAACTAGTAATTTCCTCCACTTTGTTTGGATCCACATTAACATAATCACTTGAGAAAACATACCCTAAGAATATTAAGTTGTTTGTCAAGAAGTTACACTTCTTCAAATTAACATATAACTTCTGCCCTCTTAGCATGTCAAAAACCATTCTAAAATGCTCATAATGCTAATTTTGGTAATTGCTAAACTCAAAAATATCATCGAAGTAAATGTCAACAAAATTACTAATATAAGGCTTGAATATGTTATTCGTAAGAGGCATAAATATGCTACTATCATTAGCAAGCCCAATGGAATCACCATACATTCAAATAGTCCACCCCATGTATTGAAAGTGATTTTTCATTCATCTCCTCCTCATGTGAGTCTAATGATAACTACTTCGAAGATTAATTTTTGGAAATATTACATCCCCATAAAGTTGGTTAAATAGATCATCAAGGTGATAAATATGAAAGAGATACTGGTTGGTAATTTTATTCACCGCCTTACTATAAACATACATGCTTCAAGATCCTTATTTATTAAGAGCAAGTAACGTTTGGACAACACATGGAATCATGCTCTCTTTAATTAACCTTTTATATAAAAAAATCATCAACTTCCTTTTAAAGATCTTCGTATTTCGATGCTTTGTGTGGCCATCCTGAGGTCAAGGTTGGGGTCAGGTGGGTCTCCTGATGAGGATCCCTCTTTTCTTCACCCATTTCAGTGTGCGGATTGTATTGCGTCCTTTCTCGAGGCACTTTATCATCATCGATGTGGGTCATATTTAGAGATAGAGTTGTTAGCCTATTTTGCAGAAAATAGAAAAAATAAATGTTGTTGTCGCGAGAGAACGACCTCAAGGACAATATTGATGCTTGCAGAACCAAGTAGTTCAAGGGTCCGGGAACTAAGTTACGAAATGGGAAGGTGTTAGGAACCCATCCCTCCCTTTCGGTATCTCATGGTCATGTGTTAATCTTTTCCTCTTAAACTCCATGATGTGTGTGATTATGTGCAAAACATAAATGGAGGATGGAATCACTCGACTCGCGTCATGGATAAAGGTGGAGTTAGATCATCATTAGGAGTGTTCCCAAAATAGTAATTCTAAGTATAATGTAAGTTTTGTCGATTCACAAGTTATTATGGAAGAATGAATGTGTATATTGGACACGACACAAGCAAGAAATCATATAAAATATATATTAAGAATGTTTAATAAAAATAAGGTAAAAAATGTATATTAGAGGACTCGAGTCTAGGGATTTAACCAAGAAGCCTATGTAGCCTAAGGGGGCATCAATAGTCCACGTAGTTTGACGACAATACGAGGTGGGGTTAAACCCATAAATCCAACTGGGAACTTTGATTATATGTCTGCGTATAGAAAAAGGTGTATTTGTGTGACAAAATGTGATGAGAATTCCCCGTTTGGGATTTAGAAGTAAATCCTATTTTTCTTGTTTTTATTTTTTATAAAAATAATGTATGTGCAAATACTAATAATAAAGGTTTGAAATTAAGGTGTATGATGTAATTAAATAAAACATTAAAGTTAAAATAAAGTGACTAATGGAAAAATAAAAGAATTTAAAGACAAAGGGGAAGAATTGGACCTCCTTACAAAGACTTGAAGTGGATCTTGATTGTAAATGCAATGATCTCGCACCGAGATGATGGTGATATGAGGATATGGGTGAGAATTTACTAAAAAGAGTATGGAAACGATGTAAGGAAGGTGAGAAATGGGCTTTTTAAGAGGGGAATAACTCTGAATTCGAGAGAGTAATATTTGAATTTTTAAGACGGATGTTTAGGAGTGCTTTTCAAAGTGAGTTCATGGTATCTATTTATACGGCCAAGGGGGGGGGTTCTAATTCTCAGGGTCCTTGGTCTGGCTATAGGCATAGAACCCCAGACCCACCGCCGATAGGCAGGGCTCTAGGGGTGTGCCATTCGACAGTCTTAGGCATGTTTTTCGAAAAATGGTCATAAAATATAAATCGTAAGTCATAATATTACACAGGGCAGACCGTTGGAAATGGAATTCAGAACCATTCAAGAATACATTTTTCCACTCTCGAGTTCTAGAGTTGATCGATGTCAAACGAGGCCTTGAAGCGCCCGTTGATCATTAGACAGGAAATTCTCAAAGGAAAGAGAATCGTTTGTCCAAACCGTAAGGTCGATTCATGAATAGGATGGATTGGTATTCAAAACCTTTGATATTTCATTTAGCATCATTCGATTCGGAGAGTTGACTTAAGTAAAATGGGGAGCAAAAGTGTCCGGTGACCCTTCGAAGTAAAATGAGTCATTTATCCATATCGTAAGGTTGATTTGCACATCGATTTAACCATTGGAAAGGGTATTCAAAGACCTTTGAAGATTCATTTAGATTCATCCAAGTTGAAGAGTTGGTCGAGGTCAAGCGGTGCTCGATAGCGCCTGGTGGAATTTAGATTTATTTTCGAGATAAAATGGAGTGTTCGTCCACACCATAAGGTCGATTCAGCCACGAGGAACACCATTGGAAAGGGAATTCATATCCTTTCAAAAATTTATTAAGCTTTTGCTCAGAAGATAAAGTTGATCAGAGTCAAACAGGGTTCGAGGGTATCGTGTGACCTTCAGATCAATTTTCAATTGTAAAACAGACTATTCGTCTGAACCATATGATTGATTCATGCACGGGGGTGGATCATTGGAAAGGGTATTCAAATCCATTCAAATATTTATTGAGATTTCGCTCAGGTGAGAAAGTTGTCTGGAGTCAAACACGGCTTGGGAGTGCCCGATGACCTCCAGATCGGTACTCGGAGTATGACCTAAGGTTTGTACTGAATAAGTGAGTAGAAGGACCTAAATATGTGCGTAGGAGGATCCCAGGATGGGATGCCTACAGAGAGCGCTCAAAGGGAAAGCTTGGATCAAGTGCAGTCTATCCAATGATAGAAACCACGTCGACATTGGGGAAGATGATTTTAAGTCAACTCCATGGACTTAGAGGATAGGATTGATCGATTCGAAGGGTCGAGGTCAATTATAAGGACATAAGGATTTGTAGGTGACCTATTCAGAAGGTTATTGTTGATTATGAGGACCTAGGGAGACGTAGATGGCTGATTCAACAGGTTGAAGATGTGTTATGATTAGTTGTTAGGGGCTAAGGAGAACAATTCAGCAGGTCGAGGTCAATTCTAGGAACTTAAGTAGATGAAGATGAATGATTTCAATAGGTCGAGTTTAATTCTAAAGTTATTCTAGGAATACCGAATTCAGCAGGTCGAGGGTAATTTTGAGTAGCTTGATCTGTGATAACCAATTCTGAGTGTCGAGGTTAATTCTGAGGACTAAAAGTTAGGTTGACCAATTCTGAGGGTTGAGGTCAATTCTGAGGACCTTAAGTTGTGATGACCAATTCTGAGGGTCGAGGTCAATTTTAAAGACCTTGAGTTACGATAACCAATTCTAAGGGTCGAGATCAATTCTGAGGAAGTTGAGTTGGGATGACTAATTCTGATGGTCGAGGTCAATTATGAGGACCTTAAGTTAGGATGACCAACTCTGAGGGTTGAGGTTAATTTTGAGGACCTTAAGTTTTGACGACCAATTCTAAGGGCCAAGGTCAATTCTAAGGACCTTAAGTTATGAAAATCAATTTTGAGGGTCGAGCTTAATTCTAAGGACCTTAAGTTGTAGTGTAGGGGAATATGTCTCCTGAAGAAATTCAAATTACTTGCGATTCCTCTAGGGAGTGTGTTATTTAAGACTCTACGGGGGATGTTTAGTTTTAAGGTTCTGGCTAGGGAATTATTGAGGATAGGGGTGTAATATTAATCCTGTCAGGGATTATGCAGGGATAAGAGCGTAAGATTAATTAAGCTGGGGAATTCGAGAATTTGTAAGGGGATTTATGCTCCAAAAATAATTTTTTGAGGAAAATGAGGTTCCATATTTTCATGGATTTTGGGGAAATTTTCGAGGGATTTCGGGATTTTTTTAGCATTTTTTTGAACAAAATTTGAAAGAGGGTGCCAACAAGCAGTCTTGTGAAGGTGCCAATCGGCAAAGGAATGGTCTCATAGGCTTCTTTAGGAAGAGGAATAGGCAACTACCAATCGGTATGGTCAAGGGGTTTTCGATCAGCAGGCCCTCAGCCTTCTATAAAAATGGGGTGAACCCTTCGTATTTTTTAACCTTTAAGCTTTTGAATTTTTTTCTTTCTCTCTCTTAAAACCATTTCCTTATCCTTTTTTCTTCCAAGACTTCAAATGGCTGGTTCTTCGAATAAGTGATACAACACGGAGTGGCTGGCCATCAACGATTAGGCTAGCTTGCAATGGCAGTCTTGGGTACTCCTTGCTTCTGGCACTGAAAATGCATGTGATTTGTTCAAGCCTCTAGTCAATGAGCGTAGCCTACTACACGAGTCAGCATACCACCGTTCGTTTATGGTGAGGATCCCTAGTGGTTACGTAATTATAGTGACATTTGGTAATCCATTTTATTTTTCTCTCTGCTATTTGTGCTAATGAAGAGTTTTTCTTCTTCTTCTTCTTCTTATTCTTCTTTAGACTGACATTGGTCCATCGGGTATTCGATCTCAGGGGATGATAGGGTTGAAGGATGTATAGGAGAAGCTCCATGATGTGGTGCACTATATGGTTTATTATGATAGATTTGGTCATTTGGAGTAGGTTTTGGATGAGACACCGTGTTCTACTATGGCTTTGTGGGCTCTGGGAGAAGGAATGGAACACTACCTATACATTTCATCTTATCTTCGGGAAGATAACCGTTACTCCTATGTATTTTCAACAACTTATGGGGGTCGATTGTGAGGGGTTTTAGATAGTAGTGGATTGCACGCTGACGGTGACACTGGAGGTGGTGCAGGCAACATTGGAAAACACGGGTGGGATTATGTCTGAGGATTCTATCCGCATTTTTTCTTTGAAGGAGACACTTCAGAATAGGAGGGTTGACGTGGACGATGGGCGGCATGTAAAATAGATGTCTCGTCTATTTATTTTTCTTTTGTTAGGTGGATTTTTAATAGCAACGAGCAGCGATGTCATCCATATTTGGTTCTTATCATATTCGAGGACCATTTTTGACGTCCAACTGGATGACTGGGGGAGCCTGACCCTAGAGTCCCTTTATTATTCCTTGGATGCTTTCAGTCGGTGCTGCGGATAGACTTTTATGGGGGGCACGTATCTTTTGGTAGTAATTTTGGATTTATTTTCCTTTTTATGCATTTCATTACATTCTTCTTTTGCTCTTTCTTATTGATTCCTAAATTTAGCATACATGGTTCTATGAGGTGATCGAGCATAATGCGGAGTTAATACACCTGGAGGATGAGGACTTAGGGGCTTTTGTCAAATGTTTCGGTGGTAAAAGTCCAACCGGTTGTTGAATCAGTCTTTATCCTTAGTGGACATGCGACGAGCTCTGAATGCCCTAACGAGTGATCAGTTTATATATTATTCTTTTTTGAGTTCTTTTTGGATTGTTCATATCTTGCATAGATACTGATTCTTTGTTGGATATTACAGGCAACCTTCTACCCTTGGGGGTGACTTCGCGGGATACTGGGGTGATGGGCCTTCATGCGCAGATGCGGCAGTTGATTCCATATGAGTTTAGGTGCATCTGATACCTAGGGGAGAGGGTGGTGAAACAAATAGTGGAGGAAGAGGAGTTGGGGGTCAAAGCATAAATGCCCCTATATACATGAGGTGGGTTAATGAGATTTCAGATGATTCCCATGTGATGGTGATGGTTGGTAAGCCCTATGCGCACTATACGGATATAGTGGCTAGCTATGATCATTTGGATTTTGTGACGAGTTAGCTCATGTCCTCCTATATCTGTGATGTGGAGAACATCCCTCTACTAGCCACGTCATGGTGTAGGGGTTCAAGCACACCAGTGGGATCAGCCCATAGCGTAGGTGGTGGCATGTCGACGGCGGTAGATAAGGCTCCAATCATTCAGGTCACTCCCCCTTCCTATAATTTTTAACTGAGTAAGCGGGAGTCATTGAGAGCTTTGCACCTTCCTCATGTGTGGGTATCTAGGTTGATGCATGGATATATCTTCTTTTCTTCTTTACTAATTGATTTTCCTTTTCCTATTGCTTCTTTATTTGTAGTATGTTTTCATGTCGACCACCCGGTTGAGTGACATTGAAGACTCGATGGCCTCCACGTCGGACTATATCAAGAATTCGTCTCCTTCTTGCTTTATGTCGCCTTCCAGCTCAGATTAAGGTTCAAGTTTTGGGAGTGGAGGAACCACCGCTCATTGCAGGGAAAATAGTGTCCGATGTGGGGATTAAAGGTTGTAGAGAAAGAGTTGAGGGTCCAGGATAAGTCCTATTTGTATTTCCTCGGTTTTTCTTTTCCGTCAGCAAAATGTAACCTAGTGAAGAAAAATATGTATGAAGAATATGCATTTTCTTTTTTGGCATTTCTTTTGATTTAGTGACCTATCCTATATGTAGTTTTAATTTTTTATTGAGATTATTTATTTTAGGCAAAGGTAGAGATAAGTATGGAAATGATAATAACATATATTTAGAAATAGGGAGTGAAAGTAATTAACTTAGGGAAATATTTTTTTAGTAAGATTTTGACAATAAAAATGTTTTTTAGTGAAAATGAGTAAATATCCCATGGGTAATTTTTTAAAATGAGGATTTTTTTTAAATAAATTTTGATAAAAGAGGAAAGATAGAATTTTCCAATATAAGGTGGTTGTTTATCGGTATACCCCTTGATCAGCCTATCGGCATGGGGGTTAAGTCAAATTGCCCTTAGGGCTTGATTTCACTTTCCTACACATCAGGGTACTATTATAGGGCTGATATTTAATTGGGTTTCGAGAGCATTTGTCTTTTTCCAAGGGTTTTGAGTATAAAATAAGGGTATGGGATGTGCTTTCTCCACTAATACACACATTTCTCTTCTTACATCAAATTTATTATTCTCAAATGGCGTTTCCCATGTATGAAGAGTTTGTTTCTTACCTTAGTGGTCTCGAGGCCATGTGCATATACAATGTTTACTATGATGCTTTCAACTTGAGTCGGGTTTCTCTGTGGCGTAATCGAACCATAGACTAGAATCTACTAGTAGCAGTGGTACAATTCTGGTACCCCGAGGACTATGTCTTATATTTTTGCCTGGACAGGGTCCTCTATACTTACAAGGAGTTCATGGCTATGTTGGGGGTCAGCCCTAGTGTGGTGTAAGTTATGCCCAATTTTTCTCGTTCTCCCTGAGCGTTTCAGGTGGTGTTACTTCACCTTTCTCCTTCGGCGGCTTGGCCGTTGGTTACTCAGGGGGCTATATCCCTTCAGGTAGTTATGTATCCAGTGCACTTAATGGGTTTTGAGGATGTTGGCTTTGTTGGATCTATCATCTTAGGCCTTACTGCGAGGCTTTTTCTTATGACGGAGGACTTGACTATGTATTTCCAGGTGGTTGCGATAATGGTATGGATGTCTTATTACCATAATCATGCGACAGTGGTGCTGGTTGAGACCCTAAAAGGTCTAGATGCTTGGAAGGAGGGTTGCTCCATGTTTTTTAGAGGGAGCCTAGTAAGTTTATCTTTGTGGCTTGCACAAAGGTTTCGTCTAGAGGCCCTTATGAGTATCCCTTGGTGGGTGTGCCTAATTTCTTTGTTTAGCCTTTCTTCAACTTCAGCCCATCTGTAGAGAACTGGGATAACCGATTTATAGACCACGGAGTCCAGTGTCTTTGCTAGTCAGTCCCATTATGGGGGGACTTACTTCATGTCTTGCATCTTGGAGAGTATCAGTATGTGCGGTTGGTGGGCCATTGACATACTTCCTTTTATTTCCCTTGGCGGCTCCTGCTCCAAGTCGGGTGGGAATAAATCGTGCCACTTCGCATTGAAAACTTCTTCTCGGTGGAGGATTTGACTGAATCACTAAGGATGATGTTGGGCTCTTGGTGGAAGTGCCATCGATCGTCTTTTGATCCTTCATAGTTTATGGCATGTGTCTGGGGATAACTTGAAGTGGTTATGGAAGCGATTAGTAGAGAAAATTATGGCAGAAGACACTGGTCAAAGGTGGTTCATTACCTTCGACCCCATTAAAGGCAAGGTTATGGTTTTGCCCAGGCTTCAGGGATTACCGCTCTATGGGGCGCATAAAGAATGCCAACCAGGAGTTGGAAAGTTGGGGAGCTCTAGGGGCTAGAAATGATGATGATGTGGGGGCATCGAGCAGTTGAAGGCAATATTTTGTGAAGATTAGGTATTTTTTTGTGAAGTTATGGTAATTTTGGTGTTTTCTATTTTTGGAGCTTGGAATAATTCTTGTTGTAACTTGGTTTAGGGTTAGGTTTGTTTAATAATGGCTTAATCAATGGAAGGGGTTGGTTGGTATAACTCCCTTCGCTGATACTTCATGTAACAACATTGTATTCTTTATTAGAAATTAAAATTTATTTTGATTATATTTTGTTATGCCTTTTTATGAGTTTTGCATTTGAATTATATATACTAATCGCTAAGGCATAATGATAAAATGGACCGTCATTCTCATAGGGTAGAAAAGAATAGCATTTTATGAAAAAGAAGGGGACCAAACCCTTGTATGGCGTATGGGATGCCCACGTACCTCTGGGGTTTTGAAAATTTTCATGAGTTTCAGTTTGAAAAGAAAAGGTTTGTAAGAGTATCAGGTCCTATATAGTTATGGGTAGGGTAGGGTAAAAGATGAGTTTTTCTTAAAATAGAAGGGATATGAGAAGAGTAGTAGCGCATCGAGATTTCGGACTAAGGTTAAAACTTCTTAAGACAATCCAGGTTGACTGAACACTCCATCTCTTTTCCATCGAGGTCTACGAGCATGGCATCGCCTCCTGAGCGAATTTTCTTCATGATGTAGGGGCCTCTTCAATTCGATTTTAATTTCCCTCTAGGGACCCAGACCAAAAATATGATCTCTTTGAGGGAAAGGTATCCTTCTTGGAATCTACGGTTCTTGAATTTTTAATTGAATGATCGCCCTATACGGCGATGGTACCCTTGTATATGCGATAGAGACTTTAGTCTCTTTTAATCCAAAAGTGATAATTTATTCGAGAGTCTCTACTGCCATTTTTATTTTCTAATTCTACTCTCGAGTATGACGTCCACGGGAAGGTATTTCCAGCTCAATGGGCAGGACTGCTTCCATAACACATACTAGAGAATAAGAAGTATCCCCAGTAGACATTCTTATGACATGCAATATCCTTATAGGTCATAAGGGATCCAGTGGGTCGAATCTCTTCAACTCCCAGTCATCTTGTTGATTATGGTTTTGAGGCTTTTATTGGAGGCTTCGACAACACCATTGGTTTGGGTTCGGTAGGGAGAAGATTTGTGTTTCCAAATCCTGTACTCGTCGACTAGTTATGTGACCTCAGCTTCAAAATGGAGCCCATTATTTAGTACCAACTCATGAGGACCTTTGTATTGGTAGATAATGTTTTTTGATAAACTTGGCCACTTTCCTTCCATTCGGTATTGCATATGACTCAACTTCAATCAATTTGGTGAAGTAATCAATGGCGACTATAATGAATTAGTGACTGTAAATAAATCAGGATCACATGATATTTTAGTATAACCTGCTCTAATACCCATTTGAGAAAACATAAGATGGGGTTTTCTATGGATTTATTCGTATCTTAGGCTATGCACAAACAAATTAAAAATTTACCCAAATTTTATCTTCATTAACAAATAGGTGTTCATGAAATATAATGCCCAAAATAATTATTCTAAACCACATAAATAATCGAGCCAAACATCCGAAGAAGTTAAAAAAAATCCCTTTTGGGAAAAATTTAGTATTCAACACATTATATAGTTTAACATACATTATGAACTTATAAACTACTTAGATCCACTAAGTATAACGTGTAGGGTCTTCAAATCTTCTACAGAATAGGATACAGTTCAGCACCGTACACTAAAAGAGATCTTCTCTTAGTATCCATCGATCAGCCACAGGATGCAAGATCTTATCTTCTTCAGTCATAGTGCCTCAACTCCATAAATTAATAGTATAGTATAACTCTACAATGGTTTGATGCAACTATTGAAACTTGGGTTTGAACAAACTCAACAAATCATGTGTGGGATGTATGATTTCGAAAAGCAAAGTGTTTTTCTAAAACATAAAGATGAGAACTTTTAAATCAAATATTGGGAATTATTTTTCGCTAAAAGTCTTGAAAAACCTCATCCAAACAGGTTTTTATTTAAAAATCACAAATTTTAAGGTGGCGAACTCATTCATACAAAAACGGCATCTCTTTCGAACGAAAACAGCAGTTTTGTTCCAACGAATTCTTGCCTCGTTCAAACATCTAAAGACCTTCCAACGAAAGAGCACCTAATGAATAGAGGATTCTCATTTGATGGGCTCAAAACTCGTTATAACGAAATGGTACTTTTCCTTCTAATGAGTTCAGGTCTCGTTCAAATGATAATCCATTCTCGTTTGAACATGCTTTTAATGACCTTCCAATGACAGTGAGTCTGACAAACATAAGATTATCGTTTGAAGGCGTTCGAAGCTAGGATTTCATTCTATCGAGATCATAATCTCATCCTAACGAGATTAAAAAATAAAAAAAATAAAAATTTAAAATCCCTTTTAACAAAAATCCTCGATTTAAAAAGTATACATCCCAAAATATAATTCGTATGAGAAATAAAAATCATAAGTCGTATACCCTATAAAGTTTTGGTGATAAATCCAATGGCTTGAAATTCAAAAACTATGCTTGGTCACTAACATATCTTTGAATAATCGTGGAGGCAATGCAGATGTAGTGTTCGGTTTGAAACTCTAGTTTGTAACGGGATACACCAAAATACAAAAATACTTAAGCTATGAGCAATCATAAAATCTCACTTTTACAGTGTATATAACTCTTTCTTGCAGTCTAACTCTCTTATCCTCAATTGGATTGAGAAAACCATTTATATATAAGATGTTTCATGCATGCGAAGCATTAAATGGTTAGAAAAAGTTTCAAAACATATTGGATACAAATAGAGGGTGTAACATAAGTTATTAATTTTTAGACTCAATTTTCTACTTATTTTTTAGTATGTATATAAGAGTGAAATATATGAAGACTTTCATATCCTCATATTTGTTTCTCAACCTAAATTGAAATTCAAAACCTATTCATTTGATTCAAGAATTTGTGATGTATCTGTGACTTTGTATTTTATTTTTATAAAATACACACAAATACAAATAACTTAAAATAGATCAAGGATTTAAAATCTATCAATAAAAGGAATTTTGGAAGGATATAATCCCACATACTTACCACTCTTTTGGCTAAAATAGTTCAAGAAAGAAAAAAAAATCCAACACCCCACAAGGAGAAATAAAGTACCAAAATTTCCTATCAAATAAATTTATAAGGAAGTTAAAATTCGTTAAGAGTCCAAATGATTGGTGTTGATTTGTTTTCAACCAAAAATATATATATTTGTTTATATTTTATTTCTTTTGGTACTTGATTTAAGATACATTTCACGAAAACAATAGTCTTCAAATATTAATAGCGATTCATATTTTTGTTGTTTTACATTGAAAATATTTTTTTATCCACCCCAAAAGAGATGATTTCTACAAAAAAAAACATCAAAACTAAGACCAAACCACTAATATCTTTTTCCACCAATTTTCATACTTCTCATAAAAGGAAACTATTTCTAAATCATTTTTTGACTTTATAATCAAAGTAACTCTGAATACTTAAAAATTCAATTTTGAGATATCTAAGAAGGGAGAGAGAGCTAGCTTGGTTCAATGTTGTTAACACTGTCAAGGGAAACCAAAATAATAATGCTAGTATTCATCACTCGACCATTTTCATACCCTATTTCCAATTGGATTGTATTAAAAAAAAAAAATTATGTCCAACTCTGATTTTTTTTTAAAACAATTTTTATAGAGGGAACAAATAACAATATTTGAGTGTTCATTATTAAGAAAAACAAAACTTTTATCTACCATTTTAAAAACATTGATAATCTACATGCATTAGGTAAACCCTGGATAAATAGAAAACTTCAATTCAGTTTTGGATAATCTAGATCTCTATAATTTTATAAAGAAAGGTGCATCAACGAATAAATATTTCAGAATTTTTTATATAAAATTCAATTTGAACAACTTTACTTTTTAATTTTTTGAGGGGGAAAGAACATATTCAAGTTAATAAATTTTGGAAACCATTAGTGTGGATTCCTACATATTGCCTCTATCTTAGAAAGTCCTAATGTGTTATCTCAAATTAAATTTTACTAAGTCCATCTCCAATGGTATCAACGTATATAATTGAAATAAAAAATGTAAAAAAGATATTGAATGGGGATTTTTATATCCATATGACGAGGCGATGCGAGAATACATAATTGTTTTTATAGGAACTTCTCTATACGTAAAAAAATTTATTTGACATGGACAATGATAATTGGGCCAAGCGGTATCCATGCATTCTCTACTATTGAAAAATAAGATAACACCATTGGAAATACAATTTTTTAATTTTCTATAAGTTTTAAAAAAAGACACGTCACATGGAAAATTTCTAAAACGATTATGACACATAGGATAAGAAGCTCCAGCCATTGGAGATGACCAAAGTTAGCTTCTAATTTATGTTATTTTACTTTTTGTTCTTTCTCAAAAGCATTGGACTATATATATTGACATCTAGGATAACATTTGTATGTGAGTTTTATTTACCATTCTTTCTTCTAGCTCGATATATATCTAATTAATAAGTTGTAGAATATTCCATTTCATTGAGAACTTATCAAAAGACATTAGGGTGGGGGAGGTATTTTCTTGCAACCAAAAAATTTTTAAGTATTTGTGTGCGGTCCTTATTTGTTGGTACAGTTTATCTATTGTGATTAAAAAATCACACCAAAGAGTTTTATGGAGAACTCAAAAAATAAAATCATAAATTAATTTTAAGTCTACTGCTCAAAATTAAATTATTACCTCATATGATTATCGCAAATATGAACCTCATGCGTGAATTCCAAATAAATATGGCACAATAAAAATAAACAATATTACCTCAATCGTTTATAAATTCACCGTAGAGGATTCTTGGGTTAAGTTGCAGACTAGGTCGCTCTCTTCAAGACGTTTCGCGGCTCTATCCTCTTTGTGCAGGTAGTCTACAGTCACGCCGTCCCCAGGATAAAACAAGCCCAGAATCACCTCTGTATCATATAACCATGCACCGTAGTTATATGTCTTCTAGCACCCATTTCAAATTAATTGCTCAATATTCGAAAAAATATTTTAGGGGTATAAATATTTTCATGAAGAAAATATTTCCTAAGGAAAAAAATTTTGTAGAGAGAGAACCAAAATTTTTCTATTATGTATTCTCTCCTCTTTCTCCTTATTTTTGTGTCAAACCAAACTCAAGAAAGCCATTCTTGTCAAATCAAGCTTTCAATATCTCTCTCCTGCTCCTCTCATTTGCTCGGATAGAGAGAGAATTATATATATCATCTATAAGTGGTTGAGATAGTGGGAGTATATAATAGTGAGTAGTGGACACAAGTGGGTTATCAATCCCTTCATTTTAGCTTAAAGTTGAGACAATTATGGCTAGTGGGAATATAAAAAATTGAGTAGTGGGCTAGTGGGTCTCCCACTTGTGTATTTAAAATACATTTTTGACAACAATCCCCCACTTGGATTTTAAAAACACAATCATCGGTAACAATCCCTCGCTAGTAAGTTTGGAAAAATTATTGTGCAATAATTATTAATAGAATTGTGCATAAGCAAAGGTGTCTTTCGACTTGAACCTTTACGTAGTAAAGATGATTCATATTATACTAGCGTAACTCGTAGTTTTGAACTCTATCTCTGACAACATCCCACACACAACCCTACTTGGGTGTAGTCCTCAAGCCACCACATTACGGCCATGTGCTTCTATCCCAGTATGTGAACGCTTTAGGGAATTTGCCCAAAATTACCATAGGAAGCGGCCATACTTCCACATTCACATAAGTGAGTCTATAAAGGATACTCCCATAGCTAGGTACCCCACTCAAAATAGAGCTATATATCTTCATTAAGAGTTATAATTAACTCAACCTTAACTCGCTTCAGGATATCATGCTCCATAGGGATGGACTCGGAGTAAAACCCCGTAAATAATAATTAGCATGATTCAACCCATATCACCGTGACTTGTTATTACCCTTTGAACCTATTTCTTGGGATCTCGAGTCTATAGGTTGGGTTACCACCACAAATGATTCAATATCAACGGGCTTTAGTCCGATCCCTTTCTAGGTGTTAAACACCTTCTCCCGCACTAGTCCTTTCGTCAAAGGATAAGTTAGGTTCTACTCTCATCAGTTCGAACATAATCCACACACACAGCTCATTAGTTTTAAGTTCTTAAACTATGTTGTGCTTACGACATATTTGTCGTTCTTTCCGTTATGATAACAGTTCTAAAATTTTACAACAGCCATGGTTCTATTGTTGTGGGTAAAATGACTGTGTCAATCTCTACCATAAATGGTATCTTATAATAGGTCTTTTAACCTTTCATTTAATCACTAGCCATAGCTAATGGTATCACCATATACTCCATCATTAATTATGCCAATAATTAATATTTCTGGGAGTTCCAAAAATAGCAACATAATATGTGTTAAACACATATCCATTATTGATTCAGAATCAATTCTAGGTTCGTGATTTTATCAAAACATATAACCTTTCTCAATAGCATAAGAATGCACCTTTTAATTATAAACCTTCATAGTACTCCCACAAAAAAAAAATATTCCAAGTCAAGTGTATTTAGTAGCTCAATTGAGACGACTTAAGATATTCGCATATTCATCTTTTCTTATCACTATATATATAGTGTTCTTATACTTGGATCATGTGGAGTACAAGATGGTTCATAATAAGCATATATCTAATAAATAGATATTCTTGTATTTCAATGAACTCGATCAATTAATTGATCCATGTAGCCTTGTAATATTAACAAGTACTATTCTTGTTTCATTGAAACTCTTTATGCTAACACTTTGACTTAACATGAATTTGATTTTCTAGGCAACAAAATATTATAACCAAATATTAGCTAATCATTCTTGCATAATAAATAAGATTGCATTCATATTTTAACATGCTTAGTGATAAACATGATTCATAATATTCTCAATTCATTCTCATTTGATAATTTATCAAAATATCATGCCATTATTGGTGCCTTCCATATTAATTTTCCAACTTCAAGTTGGTCCGTGTAAGTTGCATTACATAGGTTACCATTCAATAAACAATATTATATATATTTAGTTTTTAACTCAACATCATATATAATATCAATGGCATTCAAATTAAATGAAGCTTCTTCATTTTCATGAGAATAATTTAGCGTGCATTATGTATAACTAAGTTATACTTATGAATTTCGGCTATTAAACAAAGCTTATATTCATAAATGATAATTTTCTCAATATTCCTTCAAATGGTGTGTATACACCTTATTATCTTAAAGTTATAAGATAAGTCAATTATAAACTAATTTATAGTTTATTCCAAGGAATTCAATCAATCATTTATGACATAACTTCTCTAAAGATTTTTAGAATCCTTTTCAATAACGTAAGCAAGTTTTTATTTTTAACTCATAACTAAAAAAAAATAAGAGTTCTCTTGAACACCAAAGTTTCAGATTTCATTAAATGTTCTCTAATTATAGTTGAGAGGTACTCGATTGAGTGCCCCCACTATTCTCTAGGTATAGTATTGAGAAGCAACATATAATGTGCCCCCACTATATCTTCAATTAATGAAATGGAATCTAAACTTATAGAGTTTCAACATTAAATAAGAATTAATCTTATTTCTTAAATAAATACATGCTTAATGTCATCATGTATAGCCGAATCAAAAAATACATGTTCATTTGTTTAGTCATAAATTCATATTTTCGAGTATCTGAAAGTCACATATAGATTATACAATCTATTTCATAAAAAATTATAATATACAATTTTTCACAATGTATAAAATAATACTGCGTATTAGAGTTTAAACCTCTATTCCAAATCAAAGCATACGATCAAAATAATTTTACCCAACTAAATTATTTCTACGTGCGTATGAAGCACACCAAATTGATTCCAACATTGCCGAATACAATTTTATTCTATACATTTTCCAACTCATATAAATGAATAAATACAAAGAATTATTCATATAAAATTCTAGCGGTTGCGCTTCAAACTCAAATATTGTATAAGTCATTACAAAATTTCTATGAAATTCATCATCCATAAAATTGCATCCAAATTTTTCTAAGTACTTCATAAATCCTTGAAAAAGAAATTTATAAAGGCTTCAAAATATTTTGAATACGTTGGGAACACAACTTGATACATTTTTCTAAGAAAATGTAGTCCAAAATCTTTGTTCAAACCGAAAAACTTCAAGTTTGAAATTTCACCATGACGAAACCGCTTATTGAAAATTTATGAAATTTTCCAGAATTAATTATTTATGATTCTAGTCTTATCCAAAATTGGAATCACTCAAAAATATTAAGTACAAGTGAAGATAAACTTGTTTTACTACAAGTTGTCCAAAAAATTCAGCATTGTGCATCCCATTTGTAAAAATCATCATAAAAGATATACAACTCTTTTTTCAGAAATTACAAAGCCCAAAATTAATAATCTCAACATACAACATTCATGCAAAAATTCACAAAATTTCAGTCGATATATCATCAAAAAACTGAGATGATATTCCAACAAAATTCATAACAAAAATTTCAGTTTTTTTTTCATCAAATATCACTTTAATGTGGTTGAAAAATATCAACTTCACTTTCACATAAACACTTCAAATATATTTGAACAATTTCTTTTGTAGTAAACATAGCGCAAGGCACAAATGTTTATAACTTACCCTTCGAATCCATATAACAAATGTTCATTTGTTTTCATATAACAAATTTTCATTTGTTGTCAAATATCAAAATTTTAATTTTATTCCATACAAAAAAAAATTCATTTGTTTTCTTAACTACAAGTGGCTCAAAATGAATTGTCCAAAAACAGTATACAATTCCATTTCCAACAATGACATCTTTTGTGAAATAATATTCCACATTCATAACTAAAAAATAGGATTGACCTATTTAAAAGTTTTCCATGAAGGGGTTCATTTTTGTTCAAATTCTAATTTCTCACGAAACTATTGATCGATTCCGGCTTGACCAAAAATACTGAAATTTATGTATCTACTTCAGAAAATATAATATTTAGGAAGTTCGGGGGCTAAACGGTCATTTCTAGAGATAAAAGGTCAAAATTATAATTTCTACACATAGAAACTTTGTTGGCCTTTTTTCATTTCGACATCATAAAAATAATCATATATGTCCATAAGATTTATTTTTCGATCTCCATGGTAGACATAAAACGTCTTAAAATTGTTGGTAGAGTTTATCTATTGTGATTAAAAAATCACACCAAAGAGTTTTATGGAGAACTCGAAAAATAAAATCATAAATTAATTTTAAGTCTACTGCTCAAAATTAAATTATTACCTCATATGATTATCGCAAATATGAACCTCATGCGTGAATTCCAAATAAATATTGCACAATAAAAATAAACAATATTACCTCAATCGTTTATAAATTCGCCGTAGAGGATTCTTGGGTTGAGTTGCGGGCTAGGTCGCTCTCTTTAAGACGTTTCGCAGCTCTACCCTCTTTGTGCAGGTAGTCTACAGTCACGCCGTCCCCAGGATAAAACAAGCCCAGAATCACCTCTGTATCATATAACCATGCACCGTAGTTATATGTCTTCTAGCACCCATTTCAAATTAATTGCTCAATATTCGAAAAAATAATTTGGGGGTATAAATATTTTCATGAAGAAAATATTTCCTAAGGAAAAAAAATTTGTAGAGAGAGAACCAAAATTTTTCTGTTATGTATTCTCTCATCTTTCTCCTTATTTTTGTGTCAAACCAAACTCAAGAAAGCCATTCTTGTCAAATCAAGCTTTCAATATCTCTCTCCTGCTCCTCTCATTTGCTCGGATAGAGAGAGAATTATATATATCATCTATAAGTGGTTGAGAAAGTGGGAGTATATAATAGTGAGTAGTGGACACAAGTGGGTTATCAATCCCTTCATTTTAGCTTAAAGTTGAGACAATTATGGCTAGTGGGAATATAAAAAAATTGAGTAGTGGGCTAGTGGGTCTTCACTTGTGTATTTAAAATACATTTTTGACAACATTATTAGTTATAATGGCGGGTCTTATAGTTAATATGAAATTAAATGTAATCTAAAATGAAATAAAAAATTTTAATATAACATAAATTTATCTAATATGACAGTCTCATATTGTAATATTATACATTTATAGCTATGTATAATAGTGTCATGTGTCATATTAAATTTTAAGACAACAACATAATGTCGAAAAGTTATTGGTTCGCACACTCGATAGTTTGAGTGTGACGGGCTAAAGACAAAAGTACCCTTTACTTAAATAAATAAAAAATTGGTGAAGGGCTGATTTTGTACAAAATGAATGTATTGTTGGAATAATGGTGCTCATTTTGATGAAAAGTGAATCAAATTTTATCCATGGAATAATGTTACTTAATTTTAACATTGAATTTTTCTTTTATCACTTTTGATGTTATTTTATAGAATTGAAATAGAGGAATGAGAATTGATGATCGATAACTTGAGAGTCAGACAGTATGAAGCCATCCCTCGGCACTCTAATAGTCCATTTGATTGGTCTTGACTTCTTTTCCATTATAAATACCAATTTTATCTCAATTTCTATTTTGTGGTGATTCATTTTAGATGCATTTTATTCAATAATTGTTATAAACATGAAAAGTGCTCCCTAGTTTAATTATTTTCCGTGAATAACCTTTCTTACCCTACCCCCAAACACGAATCCAAAAGTAAAACCAAACCACTTCTACCCTTTTTCCACTTTTTTATTCAACTTCTCATAAAAATGAATAGTTTTCAATCATTTTCCAACTTTGTAATTAGATCAACCTTATTTAACTGACTACTAAATATTATAGTAAAAGTCAATGTATTATACAGCTTGGGAAGGAGTTCTGATGAATACATTTGGCAAAAAAAGTGTGGTTGCATTAACATTAACTATTATTTTTTTATATTAAAAACTGACATGGACTATTAATTTTGGGTGCGTTTGAAAGGATGGAAGGAAAAGTGAAAGGAATGAAATGTAAATACTTTCCATCCATAGGGAAAAGAAATCATCCTTCCCTCATTTTTTTCATAGAAAGGGGGAAAATAAAGTATTTTTCAATTATATCAATACATTTCAATATTTAAATCGAATGAATATGTTATTACAAGGTTGAAATAGTAAATAGCATTTAATATAGTAATTAATGCCTCACTTTTCTCTTTCCTTGAACTTTTGGAAGGATTAAATTTGGTGGGTTATGAAACAAAATGCATCCTTCCACTTTTTCTTCCTAACCAAACAAAGGAAATTATTTATTTTATTCCACTTTTCCTTCCTCCCTTTCCTTCGACACAATTTTCTTCCCTACTAAACGAACCCTTAAACGAAATCTCTAACAAATGTTGACTTTTGAGTGTCCATCCTTCAAATACCGTTGGTTGCTAATGTAAGTATCAATATAAAAATAATGTCGATGATCAAATTTTATGATAAATATATTAAAAACAACCCAAAAACTAGCCATGAGGAGTAGTTTATGATGGAAATGATTTTATTCAACACACTTTTTTGGGAAACTCTATCCCCAAATTCGAGTGGAACACATATTTAAAGTTAGCGGTATCACACATAAATATGTTCTCCTATTCGACAAGAGAAGCGTTGTATAATCACATGTCAAAATCACTCATAATTAAATGAGAAAATTATCTCTAAAGGTACCCATTTGAATTGATAAAACAAATAGAAACTTAGTTTACACACTTTATCCCACATACAAAGAACATGTCAAATGTGAAAAGTTAATATACTCCTTAATGGACCCCCTTGGTTGGACCCAATATCACCCGAATTTTATGATGGGAGAGGGATTATGTGCACGTGGTTTTATGAGTTTAACTCGTCCGCCTAATCAAGACCAGCTTCGCTCGGTTCACTATGAGGAATTATAGAATTTTGGACATGCAACTTTGATTGAAGACAAATAATCTGAGCCCATTAACTTCAATCTCTGTTGTTAAGACAATTTTTCTCCCTTTATGTTCTCCAAAGTTGTGAGCAACTGTCTCCAAGATAAAGTAGATTTATTGTTCCAATAGAAGCAGCACTACAATCGCACGTCGAACAGAAACCAACGAATGCCCAGTGCTAGCATTCCAACTAGAAAAGATATGAGAAGAATAGAAAAAAATAAAAAAAAAATCAAATGTTGAATTATGGTAGACCCGAGGCCAATTTATAAACTTATTTGTGTCCATTTGCATAGTCAAAATGTTTATTGAGTGTGACTTTTCAATGAACAAACACAATTGTTCACAAAAAAATTCCATAATAAGGATGCTCCTTCTTACCAATAATTCTAATTAAAATGAAAAGTATAATGAATTTAAATTTGTATTATGGACTAGAAAAAATCCGAACTAGAAACTAACAAATTTTGTCCAAAATTCCATGAAACCCAAGTTGTATCGAGATGGGCGTCGAACGTGAGTTAAACCCACATGCATCTAAGTTCTTCCCCTTCACAAAAATGATGTGCCCGTGGATCCAACCAAGGCGTGTTCATTAAAGAGCTCATTAACTCTTCACATTCATCATATGTAGGGCAAGGTCTTTACACCAATTTTCCCCTCATTTTATCAACTCAATTGGGTACCTTAAAGACAATTTTCTCATTCAGTTTATTATTCTTTGACATGTGAATATAGCAAGTTGATCTCCTCATTTTTAGGTGTGATGCACTAAATTTGGAACATATGTCCCACTCGAATTTGGGCACAAATTTACCTATTTTGAATAAAACCATTTCCAAACCATTTAAGGCCTTCTTTTCCTTATGGTGTGTAGGCAGGAAATCAAGATTTTTTTATGAGAAAATATTTTTTTATAAAGCCATTTAATCAACATTTTGTTTTAAATTAATGAACTGATTTTGACAGAATCTTTAACAGTTGATTTTTACCCTTACTTTCTATTTTAATGGAGTTGATTAAAAATCTAACGTTTTATCATTTTTACCTTTGATAATTAAATTAATTGGAAACCTAAGTTTTATCTACTTTTTTACCTTTGTCTTTTATTTTGGTCGCACAAACATTTTTTACCCTTATGATTTATACTATTCACCCTTTACATCAATTCCTTATATATTGAGTAAAAGATTTTTATGATGTTATACGAACAAGATGGTCATTTTCTAATCTTAATTGACCAGTTGATTTAATTAATAAAAGCAAAATGACCAAATTTGTTTTGTAGTGTATGAATTTATTTCAATTTTTTTGCACTAAAAAAAATAATTGAGCACAAAAATCATACATTAAGTCATTTTAGAATTTAAATTAAATTATTAAATGTGGTGGGTTCATGTATTTATAAAGAAGGATGCATCATTTAATATGATTAGTAAAAAAATATGAAAAGTATTTGAGTAATACTAAGGAGACCTTTTTTCAACCTTTTTTTTAATGAGATGATGTGTCAAGCACATAATGAGTAGTATTTGTAGTTCACATGAGTCCAAATTTGTTAACCCCTTTTAAGGAGGGTTAACATGATCCTCTAATGTCATTGGTTAAAATATGGAGAATTCATTAAAAATTATGGCAGCAGTGTTGAATTATTCATGTGCCACTCAGTCACATTCGACGGTCGTGTTAACTCTCTTGAAAGTGCTAGGTACATATACTAATAAAACATGCAATAATTTTATATAACAAATTTATTAAACAACGAACATGAACATAATTTTATTATTCTAAAACAAAAAATAATAAAACTTAGTTAAATTTGTAGAAAATATAAGAAGATACCAGAATTATAAACAAATTTGAGACCTGTGTATCCACAGTGTCCTTAAGACCATTTAATTCCCTCCACGGTGTTAAGGTTATGTATTATTGTCTCCCAAAATAGAACGAATTTACGAGTATGAACAAACAACACTGTAATATTCATCTCTGGAGAATCCAACTTGTGTAATACTCGAACCAACACAGACAAGACCAATTATGCTGACACATAAATAATTCTAGAGTAAAGGAGGAGAGAAAGAAAACTTTTTCGTGTGTTACAAATGAACAAAGGTGTTCAATTTATAGTTTTCTAAGTGAATGTTTAGACAGCACAACTATAAACAATTGTAACTATTGGGTTCAAATGGGTTGAATGATAGGTTCAAACCAAACTAGAAACTGAATTAGATTGGCCCAAAAAGAGAGAAATTTTTATAAGCCTAACACCGAACTGGACCAAGCTGGACGGACGGAGGGACGACGTGCGCACCTATGGGACAAAGGCTCATTCCCAACACATGCATAGTGTAGGCCACCTCCCATTGAAAAAGTTGGGATATCTCAATGGCATCCAAGATTCAGTGTACATTTTTTGTTTCATTAAATCTACTAAAATTTCAATTTTTTCCTATGTGGGACAAATGTTCCACATTTACTACACTAAGTATCTTTCGGGTCACTTTGAGTTGAAATTTTTCATTCATTACTTAACAATTATAGATAAATAAATATATACTATGTTATACTCCTCGCGGAGGAGAAAATATTTGTGCATGGTCTCAACCAAATTGAAATGTGGGTCCTATAATAATATGAGCTTAAAGATGCTCGTTTAGGCTATTTTTTCCAAACCCATTTCCAACAATCCCCAACTAAAATGAAATTTGGATATATATATATATATATATATATATATATATATATATATATAACATGATAATTATAATGGAGACACTAGTTCGAGTAAAGATAAAAATTTGTTACATCGGATTAAGTATCCTGGTGGCCTTGAACTTTCCCTAGTGATATATTGTCGGATTTACTTAGTTAATCAGTAGGCTTGATATCTTTGAACTGTGGACCATTTCTACAAACTAGACAACAGTATTCATAAAATATATCTTCAACAAATTTGTTTCTGACGTTTATGTTCGTTTTGGCCATGAACACCTCTTGGTTATGTGAGTATTTTAGAGAAATTGTCTTTCTTTATTCTCATAGAAGTGGACCCTTTCTTACCTACGTAGGTGATTTCCATAAAGAGTATCCTAAAATACCCCACTTAGACATCATTTAAGTTATGGGTATCATTAAAAGTGTAACTTATCATCACATCGCGACAGATGTGCACTATCTCATCATTGGAATAGAAAAGGAATAAATATCATCCAGAGCGTAATGAATGTATTATAGTTCGGTTTGCCTATTGAACCTACATCTTAGGATCTACAGTCAACTAGGTTACATTGCCACTATATTGATTATCATTTATTATTTAGGCTTTAAACCCATTCCTCTCGATGATTTTTTCACTTGCTCTCAAGTAAAATCTTTGGTAAGCGGATCCGCAATATTATCTTTTGACTTTATATAATCAATTGCGATAATACCATTTAAAAGAAATTGCCTAAAGGTATTAAGTCTACGATGAATATGTCGGGACTTCTCGTTATAGATATGATTTTGTGCCCTTCCAATCACTGATTGACTATCACAATGTATACATATTGCAGGCACATGTTTTGACCAATTTAAAATATCCTCCAATAAATTTTGAAGCCATTCTGCTTCTTCTCCATCTTAGTCTAATGCCATGAATTCGGAATCTATTGTAGACCTAGCAATACATGTTTGTTTTTAGGATTTCCAAGACACGCTACACCTCCGATGGTAAAGACATACCCAGTTATAGACTTTGAGTCTTTTATTTCAGATATCCAATTTGCATCACAATGACCTTTAAGTACAACTGGGTATCTTGAATAATGCAGTCCATATCTTTAGACATATGCTAAATAACCCAAAACTCTTATTATAGCTTTTCGGTGGTCTTTTCTTGGATTGCTCGTATGTCGACTTAGCTTACTTATTCAGTATGCTATATTAGGTCAGGTGGAATTCACGACATATATCAAACTACCTATTATACGAGAGTACTCTAATTAAGATAATTTCCACTATTTCTCAATAAATGGAGATTTACATCTATTGGTTTTCTTATTAGGACTTATGTTATACTTCTTGAATTTATCAAAGTATTTTCTCGATGTAATGGGATTATTATAATATAAGTCCTTCAAATGTTCTAGAAATTTGTTTTCCTAGTATACCATCGACGACACCTAGATATTTCATGTTAAATCAACTACTCAACATAAGTTTGATATCTTTGACAATATCATGGTTACTACCCATGATTAGTATATCATCAATATAGAGGCATACAATAACATATCCATTTTGAGTGCTTTTATAGTAAACACATTTATCGCCCTTATTAATTTTAAATCCATATGATAACATTGCGTTATTAAATTTTTCATGCAATTTTTTTGGTGCTTGTTTTAATCATAAAGTGATTTAACAAGCTTTCATAATTTCCTTTCTTGTCATTGAGAAATAAACCATTTAGGTTGTTCCATGTATATTTCCTTGTGTAACTCACCATTTACGAAAGTCATTTTTACATCCATTTGATGTATTTCAAGTCCATTTATTGCATCAACTGCTCTCAACATTCGAATGGAAGTAATTCTTGTTACTGGCGAGTAAGTGTCGATGTAATGTATCGCTTATTTTTTACTATAGCCTTTAGAAACAAGTCTAGCTTTATATTTATCAATTGATCCATCAACTTTTATCTTCTTTTTAAAGATCCATTTCCACCCTAAGGGTTTTGAACCTAGTGGTAGATCAACAAGTACCCACGTATGATTTTTCATTACAGATTCAATTTCGCTATTAAGTGCTTGTTTCTAGTTTGAAGCATCGGGTGAAGATATTGCTTATTTGTACATTTCAAGATCATTTTCCAACAACTATGTTAGAAAATCAGGACCAAAGGAAATCAATGTTTTTCCCTTTTCATCTAGGTACATCAGTTAAAGATTCTTTATCTTTGGATTGATGACTACCACTAGATGTAGCATCATGTATCCTTTTAGTAGAATTATATTCTCAGGTCATCTTAAACAAAAATTTCATTTTCAAAAAATGAAGCATCCCTTGACTCAATAATTGTATTAACATGAATTTTCAGAATCTCATATTTACAAACTAAAAATCGATATGCATAGTTGTTAATTGCATAACTAATGAAAGCACGACCAATAGTTTTTTGTACTAATTTGACCCTTTTAGGCTTAGGAACCAGTACTTTGGATAAGCACCCCTACACTCTTAAATATTTATAACAAGGTCTTCGACCTTTCCATAATTCATAAGTGTTTTGTGAGTTATCTTGTGAGGTGATTTGTTTAGAATATAAAGCGAAAAGTAAGGCTTTCTCCCATAAGTTTTGTGGTGCTCCAGAACTTATTGACAAAAGTTTCATCATTTCTTTCAATGTACTATTTTTGCATTCAACGGTGCCATTACATTGAGGTGAGTAAAGAGAAGTAGTTTAGTGAATGATTCCATGTTCTGAACATAACTCTACAAAAGGAGATTCATATTCACAATAGCTATCACTCCTTATAGCTTTTATCTTTTTGCTAAGTTGATTCTCAACCTTATTTTTGTATTCTTTAAATACATATGTAGACTCATCTTTGCTTTGTAGCAAATAAACATAGCATTATTTTGTGTAATCGTCAATAAAAGTAATAAAATACTTTTTGCCTTCATTAGTTTGTAAAAACTTTAGATCACATATATCAGTATGAATAAGGCCTAAAGGTTCGGTATTTCTTTCAACATAATGAAAAGGTAATTTTGCCAATTTTCATTATACACATACTTCCATTTATGATTTTTATCAATTTCAAATTTTGGTAGAAATTCTAAGTTAATTAATCTACGTAAAGTATCAAAATTAATATGTCCCAATCTAGTATACCACATATTTGAAGACTCAAGCAAGTAAGAGGAATTAATATTATTATTGATTGCCTTAGGCATAATAGTCATTACATTCATCTTAAAGAGTCCTTCAGTCATGTAGCTCTTTTTCCACATACATGTGATCTTTAGATAGAATAAAATTATCATATACACCAACTTGAAACCATTCTTGCTAAGTAAAAAAAAAATAGAAACCAAATTCTTGCGAATATCTGGAACATGAAGAACATTATTGCGAATGAGTTCGTTTTAGGATGTCATTTTCAGCACAATATTTACATGCCCTTCAACTTTGGAACTTGATGAATTACCCATAAATAGGTTATCCTCAGTTTTCATCATCCCATAGGTAGAGAACATCCCTTTTTTGAGCAAATGTGGTGCGTAGTACCGGTGCCCACCCACCATTCTTTGGTGTTTCCTACCAAATTACATTCGGATACCACCACAGAAAGATTGATGTCAGTCATGCCTTCTAAAACCTTCCCAGATTCTATTACATTAGCTTATGTATTTTTCTTCTTGAAATTCTTCGGCTTTTGACATTCATTTGAACGATGTCCAAGTTACCATAGTTATAACATTTGCCTTTAAACTTATTTTTCTATTTTGAAGAAACTTCACCTTCACGTTTTCTTTTGTTGGGTTTTGAACCATGTTCCTCAACATTAGCCTTCTCCATATAGTTTTTTTCATTCTTCTTTTTATTTATATGATTGTCTTCTTCAGTTCTGAGACTCACAATTAATTCTTCAACATTTATCTCCTTGCGTTTATGCTTGAGAAAATTCTTGAAATCTTTCCAAGATGGCAGTAATTTTTCAATTAGTGGAGCCACTTAAAAAGAGTTACTTAATGATATTCCTTCAGCACGAATGTCATAAATATTCATTTGTAATTCTTGAAGTTGAACAATTACTGCCTTCGAATCCGCCATTTTATAGTCAATAAACCATCAAATGATGATTTTTTTATACTCACATCTTCAGTTTTTTATTTCTTGCCTAAGGATTCCCAGTGTTCCTTTGTCATTTTTATGGTACAATACATATTGTATTGTAAATTGTCCAATTGGTTAAGAACATAATTTCTACATAAGAAATCTGCATGTTTCCATGCTTCCACGGCAACAATTATTTCTCTTTAATCCCCTTCTAGAATTGGAGGACATTCCTCGTGTAGGAACCTTGTTCAGAGTAGTAAGATAGAAAGGCATCTTTTGTTACCAACACTTAAAATCAGTTCCATTGAATTTTTTTGGCTTTTCTCCATGAGACCTAGTCACGGGTTCTGGAACAGTAAGTATAGTACTAGAAGATGTCATTTCTATTATAAAACAAATTAAAAATAAATAAAACAAAAATTTGTATTTTGTTGCCAATTTCAACAATATATATATATATATATATATATATATATATTTCAAGAACGGGATTTTTAAAATAAAAATGCATAATATAACATAAATTTTGTAATGATAAATTCAAAATATAATACTAATTTGTAAGTTAGTGCATAAAACAATCATTAAATTCGGATTTTTTTTAATAAAAAAATATTACATAATGTGTGTGTGTGTACACACACACACACATATGATCGTCAAAATTTCAATGGTTAAAAATGCGTATTTATACCATTGTTTACATATCACCTCATTTCAATGATTTTTTTATTAAATTTTTTGATGAAACAAATTGGAGATGATCTTCTCACCGCGGAGATCATAACCATGAAGTTGTATATAAAAAAAATCATTTTTTACTATTTAAAAAAATGGTATTTATCGGGTATATACCATAAGAAGTCCTTACAGGATGGGGCCTCTCTCTCTCTCTCTCTCTCTCTCTCTCTCTCTCTCTCTATATATATATATATATATATATATATATAGCTTAAATTGTCTTAAGATTGTTGAAAGTTTTAGGTACATATACTAATAAAATATGCAATAGTTTTGTATAACAAATTTATTAAAAAGTGAACATGAACAGAATTTTATTGTTCTGAAACTAAAATTACAGAAATAATAAAACTTAAAAATTCAATCCTTGTCTATCCACGGTGTCCTTAAGAAAATTTAATTCCCTCGACGGTGTTAAGGTTATGAATTATTGTCTCCCAAGATAGAATGGATTTACGAGTATGAACAAACAACACTGTAATGTTCAATTCTGGCGAACCCAACTTGTGTAATACTTGAACCGACACAGACATGTCAAATTATGCAGACACAAAAATAATTCTAGAGTAAAGGAAGAGAGAGAGAAAAATTGTGTATTGCAAATGAACAGGAGTGTTTAATTTATACTTTTCTAAATGACTGTTCGAACAAGACAATTACAAACGGTTGTAACTGTCAGGTCCAAACAGCACGTTAAACGAGTTAAATGACGGGTTAAAACTCGAGCCAGAAACTTAATTAAATTGGAACAAAACGAAAGGAATTTTTATAAGCCCAAACCCGAGGTCGGACCGAACCGAGCCGAGCCAGCCAGCAGGACGAACATTGCGCGCATGTGTGTGGGCCAAAGGCCCACGCCTATTGCATGCATAATGTATGTTATCTCTCCTACAAAGAGTTGGGATACTCCGAAGGCATCCAAATTTTAGTGACCACTTTTGGTTTATTAACTCTGCTAAAATTTTCAATTTTTCCTATGTGGGACAAATGTTCCACATTTACTACACTAAGTAGCTTTCAAATGGGTCACCTTAAGTTCAAAATTTTCATTCATTACATAATGGTTTTGGACAAACAAATATACTGCGTTACATTCCTTGCCGAGGAGAATATATTTGTGCGTGGCCCCAACCAAATCGGAATGTGGGTTCCAAAATAAAATGAGCCTAATGATGCTCATTTGGGCTGTTTTTCTAAACCCATTTCAAATAATCCCCCGCATGAATGAAATTGGCAATATATAACTTGCGAGTGATAAAACAAACACTAGTTTGAGTACAGATGATAATTTATTGCATCGGGTTAAGTATCCTAATGGACTTGAACTTTTCATAATAATATACAATCGAATTTACTTAGTTAATCAGTAGAATTTATATCTTTGAACCGTTAACCGTTCTTGTAAAACTAGACAACAATATTCACATAATATTTCTTCAATAGAGTTGGTTCTCACATTTATGTTCATTTTTTCTATAAACACCTCTTAGTTCCATGAGTATTTTAAAGAGTTTCACTTTCCTTATTATCATATAAGTGGCCCCTTCTTATTCACGTAGGTGATTATCATAAAGAGTATCCTGCAATACCCCACTTATATGTCATCTAAGGTATGGATATCATTGAAATCATAACTTATCCTCACATTCGTGGCAGATATACACTGTCTGGTCTTGTAATGGATAAGGAATAAATATCATCCAGTGTGGACTGAATGCAATATCAATTATTTTGCCTATTGAACCTAGATCTTGGGATCTCCAGTCAACTATGTTAGGTTGCAACTATATTGAATGTCATTTATAATTTAAGCTTTATACCCATTCATCTCAACGATCTTTCCACTTTCTCTCGAGTTAAACCTTTGGAAAGAGGATCCGAAATTTTATCTTTAGACTTTATATAATCAATTAAGATAATACCATTTGAGATCAATTGCCTAACGGTATTATGTTTATAATGAATATATCGGGACTTCTCATTATACATATGATTTTGTGTCCTTCCAATTGCTGATTGACTATCGTAATGTATACATATTGCAGGCACACAACTTTTGACCAATTTGGAATATCCTCCAAGAAATTTTAAAGTCATTCTTCTTCTTCTCCAGCTCTATCTAATACAATGAATTCAAATTTTATTGTAGACCAAGAAATACATGTTTATTTTGAGGATTTCCAAGATACGACAGAACCTCCGAGGGTAATGCATACCCCCTTTTAGACTTTGAGTCTTTCGTATAAGATATTCAATTTTCATCACAATGACCATCAAGTATAGCTGGATATCTGGAATAATGCGGTCCAAAATTTTGAGTATATTTTAAATAACCCAAAACTCTCATTATACCTTTCCATTAATCTTTTCCTTGATTGCTCGTATACCAAATAGCTTACTTATTGAGTATGATATATCAGGTCGGGTGAGATTCATGACATACATCAAATTGTTTATTATATGAGAGTACTCTAACTGAGATATGTTATTTCTATTATTTCAGGATTAATGAAGATTTACATCTACTAGTGTCTTATTAGGACTTATGTTATACTTATTGAATTTATCAAGTATTTTCTCGATGTAAAGGGATTATGATAATATAAGGCCTTCAGAGGTTTTAGAAATTTGTATTATAACATTGGTGACACCTAGATCTTTCATGTCAAATCAACTACTCAACAAATGTTTTATAGCTTTGACAATATCAAGGTTACTACTCATGATTAGCATATCATAAACATAGAGGCATACAATGACATATCCATTTTAAGTGATTTTACAGTAAACACATTTATCGCATTCATTAATTTTAAAGCCATGTGAAAACATTTCATTATCGAATTTTTCATGCCATTATTTTGGTGCTTGTTTTAATCCATAAACTGATTTAACAAGATTTCACACATTCCTTTCTTGTCGTGGAGTAATAAACCCTTCAGGTTGTTTTGTTTACATTTCTTCATCTAACTCACCATTTAAGAAAGCTATTTTTACATCCATTTGATGTATTTCAAGTCCATTTATTGCAGTTATGCTATCAATATTCCAATGGGTTTAATTCTTGTTACTGGTCACTAAGTATCGAAGTAATGTATCCCTTCTTTTTTATTGTAGACTTTAGCAACAAGTCTAGATTTATATTTATCAATTTATCCATCATCTTTCATCTTCTTTTTAAAAACCCATATTTACCCTAAGGGTTTTGAACCTGGTGGTAGATCCACGAGTTCCCACATATGATTTTGCATTATTGATTAGTTTCACTATTAAATGTTTCTTTCCAATTTGAATCATCGGGTATTGATTCTTTGTACGTTTGAGGATTATTTTCCATCAAGTATGTTAGAAAATCATGACAAAAGGAAGTAGAAGTTATTGACCTTTACTACGTTAAGGTTCACCCATTAAAGATTCTTCATCTTTGGATTGATGACTACCACTAGATGTAACATCATGTGTCCTTTCAATAGTACTAGATTCTCAGCCCATGTTATACAGAAATTCATTTTCAAAAAATTAAGCATCCCTCAACTCAATAATTGTATCAACATGAATATCTGGAATCTCAAATTTACAACCTAAAAATCGATATGCACTGTTGTTAACTGTATAAGAAATGAAAACACAATCAACAGTTTTTGGTCCTATTTTAACGATTTTAGGCTTAGGAACTATTACTTTGGCTAATCACCCCTACATTAGTCAATATTTATAACAAAGTCTTCGAACATTCTATAATTCATAAGGTGTTTTATGAGTTTTCTTATGAGGTACTTTGTTAAGAATATAATTAACGAAAAGTAAGGCTTCCCCCCATAAGTTATGTTGTCCTAAAGAACTTATTAACATAGAGTTCGTCATTTTTTTCAATGTATGTTTTTTGCGTTCCGCAATGTCGTTAGATTGAGGTAAGTAGGGAGTAGTAGTTTGGTGAATGATTCCATGTTCTGAACATAACTCTTCAAAAGGAGATTCTTATTTACCACCTCCATCGCTTCTTATAGCCTTTATCTTTATGTTAAGTTGATTATCAACTTCATTTTCGCATTGTTCAAATACATCTATAGCCTTATCTTTGCTTTATAGCAAATAACATAGCAGTGTTTTGTGCAAACATCAATAAACGTAATACAATACTTTTCGCCTCCTCTAGTTTGTAAAAACTTTAGATCACATATATCAGTATGAATAAGGTCTAAAGGTTCAGTATTTCTTTCAACATAATGAAAAGGTAATTTTGCCAATTTTTATTCTACACATACTTCACATTTACAATTTTTATCAATTTCAATTTTTTGGTAGAAATTATAAGTTAATTAATCTCTTAATGTATCAAAATTAACATGTCCTAATATAGAATTCCGCATATTTGAAGACTCAAGCAAGTAAGAGGAATTAATATTATTATTGATTGCCTTAGACACAATAGCCATTACATTCATCTTAAAAATCCCTCCAGTCATGTATCCCTTCCCCACATACATATCATTTTTGGACAGAACAAATTTATCAGATAAAAACCCCAACTTGAATCCATTCTTGCAAAGTAAAGAACTAGAAACCGGATTCTTGCAAATATCCAAAACTTGAAGCAGAGAGTGAGTTTATTTTACGGATGTCATTTTTAGCACAATCTTTCCATGTCCTTCAACTTTAGAATTTTATGAATTACCCATAAATAGGTTCTCCTCAGTGTCCATCAATTTTTAGATGGAGAATATCCATTTGTTTGAGCAAATGTGGTGCGTAGCACCAGTGTCCACCCACCATTTTTTGGTGTTTCCGACCAAATTACGTTCGAATACCACCATAGAAAGATTGATGTTGGTCATGCCTTCTAAAATCTTCTCAGATTCTATTACACTTGCTTGTGTATTTTTTTATCTTGAAATCCTTCGACTTTCGACATTCATTTGAATGATGTCTAGGTTTTCCACGGTTATTGCATTTGCCTTTGAACTTCTTTTTCTATGTTGAAGAGCTTTCGCCTTCATATTGCCTTTCCATTCTTCTTTTCAATTATACGTGTAAGGACATTGTCTGTCACATTTAATTATGTTGTATACCGCTACAAGTCGTCAAAGAATTAAGGAAGCCATTATCTACAAACTCTGGATCTGAATTACAAGTGCACTTCAACATTCAAGCACCGTCGAGATAATTTTGGTAAAAATATGTTTAAAGTTCCATGTGTCTTTTATATTTAAAGTGTTGGGATTTTTTATTAACAAAAAAATGGAAACAATTTTTTTTTTAAAATCAAAATAAGTTGGCGGTTTTAGGCTACACGCTATTTACATGTTAAAAAAATAGAAGGAGGTTTCGATAAAAATAAATAAAACAAAAGGGGGAGTTTGGTGGTCTCCTTCCTATTTTAATGTAGTCGTTGTTTTTCTTTTTGCCAATGATTGGCATATGGCAAGTTGGATTGAGTTTTTTAAGGTTTCGTCCTGTTCAAAAAGCCTTAAAGGCAATTATTTGTTTACATGTCTTTTTTTATATAGCTGTCATGCGCCAATAAATGGAGACCCATGTTTTTAACAAAATTAAAATTCCAACTCTTAGTTTCGTACATCTGTAGGAGTTTTGGCTAGGGTGAAATATTTTAATAACTCACATCACTTCTTAAGGGAACACGCCAATGATTGGCATGTGTTATTCAAGGAGTTTTTTTTTAACACGCATCAAGCCAATGGATGAAAAAACAGTAGCGTGTCATTGTTTAACTGTAACTCAATCTTTTTTATATAATGCACATCATGTACTGTTTTCACGACAGAGAAGAAAATTTTGTTTCTTCAAAACACAATCCGAAAAGAAAAAAAATTCTTTCTGCTCAATATTTTTTCAGTATATCTTCTTCTCACAGTTAAGAATATTTTTTCAGTATGTCTTCAGTATGTCACACTTGAGAAAAATCTGTGACTGCATGGACTGAAGAAGAATTTAAAAGCTATTTCTGGATCCGTCACACTTGACGAGTTCCGGCGGATAATGACGTGTACTACGTCAAATGAGGCATGGGATGTTTTACAGCTTACCCATGAAGGAACTAATGCAGTGAAAAAATCAAAACTGTAAAACTTAACAACTCAATTTGAAACTATCACCATGCTTGAGTATGAATGTTTTGATGAATTCGATGATAGATTATCTGATATTTAAACACTAGCTTTAATCTTGGTGAATACATTCCTAATGCTAGAGTTGTTAAAAAGATTCTAAGATCACTACCTAAGCGTTTTATCCCAAAAGTCACTGTGTTAAATTCTATGGGTAATTGAAACACGCTTAAATTAGAGTAATTGGTTGGAGACGTACAAACCTTTGAAATTGACATGTTTCCTAAGTCTGTTAAACTAAAAGATAAGGGAATTATACTTAAAAACCCCACGATAGAAAGGGTGAGGGGTCCGTTAAAAGGAATGAAACGTCTAAACAGAGAGAGATAGAAGCGTCTGATTCTGAGGGAGAATTTGATTTAGGCAACTTAGTTATTTTTGCCAAAAATTTCAAAAAAAAAAACTTAAATTATAAAATGGTAATTTTAAAGATAAAAAAAATTTTGAGAAAAATAAATATGGCAAGAAAGATGAAAAAGATAAAAGGGACACCCCCAAGAGAGATTATATGAATGCGACGGTAGAGGTCATAAGGCTTTTGAGTGTGCCACTAGGTTGAAGCGTGAAGGCAAGGGCAAAGTTGTCCTAACTTCCACATTGAGTGACGACAGCGAGGTCGAGTCGGTGAATTATGGAGATGAATAACCGCATGAATGCAAATTCACCGCATGGCTAGTCATGGAGGTTCTCCCACTGCATCTCACGACAATGATGATGGCACCTCACATGGACACCTTGATAGTAATGAAAGTGAGGGAGAGGATGCTGAAAGTGAGAGCGAGAGTGATCTTAGACGCGCCTACGCCAATTTATATGCCGAATCATTCAAATACAAATAGCATAACAAAGCATTAGTTCTTAGGATCGTCGCCGTTGAAAAGGAATTAGGAGAGACTAGAGAGAGAGAGAGTAGTTTAGCACTGCCTTGAGAGGGAGAGAGTTAGTTTATGGTGAGAGAGAGAAGAGTTTTGAGAAAGAAAAGGGGAACTTGACTAAACAAGTGGCTAATCTGACGAGAGACCTTTGTGCATCCGAAGAGGCCCGAAAGATTCTGGAATCCCTTATTTCCCAGCTCACTCATGATCTTGAGAGAGCACGAGAAGTCAAGGTTCAAATCGAGGATAGATCTAGTAAGATGGGAAAGATGCTCCTCACCCCCGCCTTGGGATTTGGTGAAAGGGAGGGAATTGGTTTTAATGGTTCTTCCACCTCTCAGATTTTACTTGGACCAATCCCTAGTTTACGACTACTCCATATTGCCTCCCATCAAAGCCCAAGATAAGAGTTCGATCGAGAAAACCAAACCAAGGTCTGCCTAAAACTGTGTTCTTTTGTACGTACTGCAAAAGAAAAAACCACCTGAGAGAGTATTGATATAGTTTGGGTCGGACTTCATGTACATATGCTCCACCATATTGTACTGATGATTTTACCAGTCTGAGGGAGCTTGTTGAGTTTTTAGCCGCCACATCACAAAGTTTGATGGAGGAATTCTGATGAATATCTTTGACTTCAGTGAATACTTCTCGAATCCCAGCTAAAACCAACAACAACAAGGGTAAACAAAATGTTACCACTTCTTGGGTACCTAAGAAAGATGAAAAGGCCCTTGTTGTTCATGTCGCTCTCAAAGAACATAATACCTCTCAATGGTATTTTAACAGTGGATGTTCCAGGCACATGACTGGTGACATATCTTTCTTTACCTCCCTCGAGGATCGAAAGGAAGGCAATGTCACATTTGGAGATGGAAGAAAATCTAGCATAGTAGGACGAGGGACTGTAAAGATACCTAGATTTTCTAAGATAAAGAATGTTATGTACGTGAAAGGTTTGAAAGCTAATTTACTCAGCATTAGCCAGCTGTGTGACGCTGACTTTGCAGTAAAGTTTGATCGGAATGCTTGTAATATCTATGATCAAGATGGGAAACTATTATTGTAAGGGGTGAGGACCGACGATAACTGCAATGGGATTATACCCAAGTTCTCATTTGTCTGCAACAGCGCCACAATCACTTTTACGGATATGTGGCATCAACGTCTAGGTCACATGAACTTTAAAGATTTAGATCATCTTATTAAAAAGAACCTAGTACGTGGCTTGCCATCCCTTGGAAAGCCAACTTTCGCGATTTGTGGATCCTGTCAGTTGTGTAAATAAGTCCGTAGTCCCCATAGGAAGTTTCATTCCATTACCACCTCTTGAGCTGATTCACATGGATCTTATGGGTCCTGCTCGTATTGAGAGTCTGGGTGGTAAGAGGTATATCCTTGTGATGGTGGATGATTTCTTCAGTTTTTCAATTGTAGGTTTTCTGAGAGAGAAATTCGATGTTATAGAGTTTTTAACGACCAAGTGTCATGTCTTGTAAAACCAACATGGAGTCACTATTAACAGGATACGTAGTGACAACGGCATGGAATTTACGTAAGCAAAGGTAGATCTTTACTGTGATAGCCTTGGAATTAAACATGATTTTTTTACCGTAAGGACCCGTCAGCAAAATGGGATTATTGAGAGGAAGAATCGGACGATTCAGGAAATGGCTAGATCAATGATTTTGGGTTGTAAGATTTCTAGGAGATTTTGGGCAGAGGCGGTGTCTATCGCATGCCACACGGTGAATAGAGTTTACCAGCATCCACATAAACTTAAAACACCTTTATGAATTGTGGACTGGTAAGAAACCCAACCTTGCAAATTTCCATGTATTTGGGAGTAAATGATATATCCTACGGGATAGAGAGCAATTAGGAAAGTTTGACTCCCAGAGAGACGAGGGAATTTTTCTTGGATATTAATCACACAGTAGAGAATATCGGGTTTACAACCTGATTATCTCTAAGGTTATGGAATCAACAAACGTCACCTTGCAAGATGGCGAACCTCTAGCGTTTGTTGATCTTAGCCTTCAGTGCAAGGACGAGGACTTTTCTGGCAGCGATTTACTTGTCCCTCACACACACCCTGTGGACCCTACTCCTATGTTAGGGGACACACCTGCTTGGGTTCGCAAGAGTCATGACCCTTCCACGATTTTAGGCGAATCCACCTTAGGGGTCAAGACTCGTGCTTAGCTAGAGAACGTTGTTAGTCATTTTTGCTACACACCCACAATCGAGCCCAATAATCACAAAGAAGCACTCAAGGATGAACATTGGATATTTTTTATGCAGGATGAGTTGCTTCAGTTTAAAAAGAACAATGTCTGGGAACTTATCCCCCGACCTAGTGAGACGAATGTGATAGGTACCAGGTGGACGTTCAAGAATAAAATGGATAAAAATGGTACCATAATCAGAAACAAGGCTAGGTTGGTCCCTCAAAACTACACACAGATAGAGGGTGTAAAATTTAGGGAGACATTTTCTCATGTTGCGAGGATTGAGTCCATTCACTTACTACTCACCATCGCATTTCATCTGCGCTTCAACCTATATCAGATGGATGTCAAGAGTGCCTTTATAAATGGCATTATACAGGAGGAGGTTTACATGGAACAACCAAAAGGGTTTGAAGACCCTAAGCAATCGGAGCACGTGTACTATCTGAGGAAAGCCTTGTATGGTTTGAAGCAAGCACCCCGTGCTTGGTACGAGAGGCTTACTTCCCATCTCTTATCCCATGGCTTCAAGAGAGGGGGAGTTGATATGAAGTTGTTCGTCAGGAGAGAAAATGGTGCTATTTTGGTTACCCAGGTCTATGTGGACGACATAGTCTTTGGATCCACGTACTCCCAGCATGCTCACCTCTTTGCGAAGGAGATGAAAAGTGAGTTTGAGATGAGCATGGTAGGTGAGCTTACTTTCTTCCTTGGTCTCCAGGTTCGTCAGCTAAAGGATGGGATGATCATCTCCCAATCCAAGTATGATAAAGACCTAGTGAAGAAATTTGGTTTAGACTCCACTAAGCATGAACGTACACCTATGAGTACTTCTACCAAGCTTAGTAAGGACACTTCAGGCAAGGACGTAGATCAAACCTTATATCGGAGTATAATAGGTAGCCTTCTCTACATGACTGTCAGTCGTCCCGACATACCCTTTAGTGTTGGATTCTATGCGCGATATCAGGCTTCCCCGAAAGAGTCACACTTACTCTCTCTAAAATGTATTATCAAATACATGAGTGAGACTCTTTCCTACAGTATTTGGTATTCCTTTGATACCGATGATCGTCTGTCTGCCTATTCGGATGCCGATTGGGACGGAGATGTAGATGGTTGTAGGAGCACTTCTGATGGGTGTTTCTACTTTGGTTCTGCTCTTTTCTCCTGGTTAAGCAAGAAGCAAAACTCCATCTCTTTGTCCACTGCGAAGGCTGAGTACATCGCCGCTGGGAATTGGTGCACGCAACTCTTATGGATGAAGTAAATGTTGGAAGATTATTTGATTTCATATGACACCATGACCATCTGCTGTGATAACACAAATGCTATTCACATATCTCGTAATCCGGTCCAACATTTGCGCACAAAGCACATCAAGATATGCGAGCACTCTATACATCGGTTAGTTGAGGAGAAAGTCGTATCCCTGAGTTTCGTACCCACTGACCTTCAGTTAGCTAATATTTTCATGAAACGTTTAGATGCCCCTAGATTCGAGAGTCTTTGGAAGTATTTAGGGATTTCCACAGTTGATTTGCACAGTTATTTTATCGCATTTGGTTCTTTTCTTATTTCTCAAAAAATTAAAAATATAAAAAGATTTTCTTTTACTTTAAGAAAACCAAAAAAACTAAAAAAAAAATTAGTTTATTTTGCACCGTTTATGAATGAACACTTAGGATGACCAAGTCACAACTTCATGCCATATCCATGTGACTGTTTGATATTTATTTGAGATAATATGTTATGTCATTCATGTGCTTTACAAAGTTTGGAATCTTTGAGTTGCTATAGTGTTGCTACCTATATGTTTGACTCTCTTTGTCCTTTATTGTTCACATGCACGAATTTGTTTGATGTTTGTTCTTGACAAATCACATGTTGGTTACGTTTTTTCATCTTAATTTTGTCTATTACAACGAACCAAATGCGATAAAACAAGATAATAAAAGGTGTGCATATTTTTATCGTTTTGCCGTAAGATTGTGTGAATTTTATAAACGGTGAAGGGCTACGAAAGGTACTCATCTATCCTTTGCGATTAAGCCGCCATTTAAATTGGACCTAAAAAATTGAGAAATATTAATTATCCGGCATCCAAAGAGGTTTAAAAGAGCCCGAAAATATTGAAAGGCAATAAAAGAAATACATGCCAATAATGGGACATTCGGTTTATTCACCAATTCTCCAATGTTTGAGAATTTAGATCATCTCGAAAAGAAAATATATATATGAGGGAGTTTGGATGGAGGATTAAAACGGCTTTGCACATCCTTAAAAAGTCTTGAAAAAGCATGAAATCGTTTTGGACGTTATTGGTGTGAAAATCATGTTGACTTTGATTTGTTGATTTTGATTTTAGTCAGTGTCATCTAAATTCAACAATTTTACACCAAAGGACTATTTTGGATATTCATTCAATAAGAGTACACTTATGCATCTTACACATATGATATGATTGAGATGATTTTCCTATCAAATTTTTTCACACCCATTCATTCTGTTTTCATGATTTGGTCGTCTTAGTATACATTCATGGTGTGTCATTTTTGTAACATCATTTTTGTTTTTGTATAACAAATTATAAAAGAAAAAAATAGTGGGTTTGTTTTGTTTTTCGTGACACCCCGATTTTCTTTATGTGATTCATTCTTTTCCTTGTCTATTTTGGACAAATAAAAAGGGGGAGAACGAATTGTGATATTATGGGGGAGTTTAAGTATAGGGAAGATTTAATTGTGCTAACATTGATTATGTTTATATCATTTCAAACTCAATACGTCACAAGGTTTTTTGCTTTATCTCATGTGTGTAGGTATAAAGATTTAAGATCAAATTATTGCACACCCTGATGAGAAAATCTTGGAGTTGTAAAAAGTTGATTGTTGAAGAAAAGTTTGAAAGTTTGTAGACTTGTCATTTTATCTTTCCATGATTGTCTTGGGAGGATAGATTTGTATAGGTCATTCTTGTGATTAATAATTCGAATTTTTTATTTTGTACTAGAATAGACATAGGGGAGATTTGTAATGACATTGTCCGTCACGTTTAATTATGTCGTATACCGCTACAAGTTGTCAAAGAATTGAGGAAGCCATTATCTACAAACTCCGGATCCGAATTACAAGTTCACTTCAACATTCAAGCACCGTCGAGATAATTTTGGTAAAAATATGCTTAAAGTTCCATATGCCTTTTATATTTAAAGTGTTGGGAGTTTTTTTAACAATAAAATGGAAACAAATTTTTTTTTTTAAATCAAAATGAGTTGACGGTTTTAGGCTACACGTTGTTTACATGTTAAAAAAAAGGAAGGAGATTTCGATAAAAATCAATAGAACAAAAAGGAGAGTTTGGTCGGCTCCTTCCTATTTTAAAGTAGCCGTTGTTTTTCTTTTTGCCAATGATTGGCATATGGCAAGGTGGCTTGAGTTTTTTAAGGTTTCATCCTGTTCAAAAAGCCTTAAAGGCAATTGTTTGTTTATATGTCTTTTTTTATATAGCTGCCATGCGCCAATAAATGGAGACCCATGTTTCCAACAAAATTAAAATGCCAACTCTTAGTCTCGTACATCTGTAGGAGTTTTGGCTTGGGTGAAATATTTTAATAACTCACGTCACTTCTTAAGGGAACACGCCAATGATTGACATGTGTTATTCAAGGAGTTTTTTTTAACACGCATCAAGCTAATGGATGAAAAACAGTAGCGTTCCATTGTTTAACTGTAACTCAATCTTTTCTACATAATGCACATCACGTATTGTTTTCACGACAGAGAAGAAAAGTTTGTTTTTTGCAGAACAATTTTCGAAAAGAAAAAAAAAATCTTTGTGTTCATTATTTTTCTAGTATGTCTTCTTCTCACAGTTATGGGTCCAAAACTTTTTGTCTTTTTAATTCATAATCCCAACTACTTTTTATGAATTATTTTGTGGAACCCAAGACATATTTTTCTGAAATATTATGCTGTTGATTTTGGTACCATTAGTGGTACTAATCGAAGTCTGGGGATATTAAGGTCTGTTGAGTATGGATCTTTGCTGAAATAGAACTGAGTGTTCTTGTGGAGCCGATGAGGTTGTTCCATTGCTGATGACGCCGACCGACGCCTGCGGGTATTCGTGTGTCAAATTATTTCATTGTAATCCGTGTAAGTTTTAATTACAAAATAATAGTGAAATAAATGGTTTTGCCCTTCTGGGATTTTTTCCTCATTTGTGACTGTCTTGCATGCTTAGATTAATTTTTTTAATCAATCGTGTTTATTTGCAAGTGTTAAAAATTATTGGGTCTGAAATTGGAATTTAATTAAATAATTGATTCATTTGAATGCACGCGCACTCTCAATACGATTGTCTTCTTCAATTCTGAGCCTCGTAAATAATTCCTCAACATTCATCTCCTTGCGTTAGTGCTTGAGATAATTCTTAGAATCTTTCCAAGATGGAGGTAATTTTTCAATTATTTCATCCACTTGGAAATAGTGACTTAATGACATTCCTTCAGCATGAATGTCATGAAGAATCACTTATAATTCTTGAACTTGAACAAATACTCCCTTTGAATCCACCATTTCGTAGTAGTGAAACCTGCCAACTAAAAATTTCTTCATACCCGCATCTTCAGTTTTGTATTTTTATCTAAGGATTCCTAGAGTTCCTTTATTGTTTTTATAGTACAATACACATTGAATAGTGAATTGTCCAATTGGTTAAGAACATAATTTCTACATAAGAAATCCGATTGTTTCATGCTTCCACGACAACAATTTTTTCTCTATCATCCCCTTCCAGAATTAGGGGATATTCCTCGTGTAGGAACCTTGCCAAGCTCATAATAGTAAGATGGAAAAGCAACTTTTGTTTCCAACGATTAACTCAGTTCCATTGAATTTATCCAATTTTTCCCCATCAGACACATTCACGGGTGTTGAAACAGTAGGGACAATACTAGATGATGCCATTTATACTACAAAAATAGAAATTTTAATGATAACAATTTAAAAGTATTAAAACGTAATTTTGTATTTTGTTGCCAATTTTATATATATATGGCCCATCCTGCAATGACTACTCATGGTACAAAAAAATGATTTTTTTAATGAAACTTAATGGATATGATCTCCACGGTGAGAAGATCATCACCAATTTTTTTCATCGAAAAATTAAAAAAAAAACGTTGAGATGAGATGATATGTAAAAAAAGAGTAATGCTACATACCCCAAATAACTCCCCCAAATGTCTCCCAAAATGACTTGGTTTTTGTGCCCTGGCGGGACCCCCACCACATGACAATAGATGACAGGCATGTGAGAGAAGGACGTGGCATCCACATCAGATTTGGGGGACATTTGGGAGAGTTATTTTGTACTCATAGCATTATTCATAAAAAATGGTATAAATATGCATGTACGACCGTTGAAATTTTGGTGATCATCTCACCCACTTTTTGATTGAATTTTTTAATAAAGAATCAAGGATATGATATCGACAGTGAGAAGATCATATCCATAAAATTTTATCAAAAAATTCGCTCAATCAAGTAGCTAGCAGCGACCCAAAATTTCAATGGTCGAAAATGCATATTTAGATCATTTTTTACATATCACCTCATCTCAATAGTATTTTTATTGAATTTTTTGATGAAAAAAATTGGAGATGATATTCTCACCGTGGATATCATAACCATGAAGTTTTATAAAAAAAAATTATTTTTTTACTATTTAAAAAAAATGGTATGTGCCGGGGCGTACCCCATAAGGAGTCCTTATAGGAGAGTTTATATATATATATATATATATATATATATATATATAGAGAGAGAGAGAGAGAGAGAGATGCTCTAGTGCACAGTAAGTTTGCACACCTGCGAGAACATACCAATATTTTTAAAATATTAAAAAAAATAATTTTGAGTTGATTTTTTTATATGATATTTAAACATTTCAATGGACCCATATAAAAACAATTATCTCAAAAAAAAAATTTGTTATTTTTAAAAAATCCGTTAAAGTTTCGTTGCTTTTAAACACATATTATGGTTTCATCATAACGATTAATATCTCGATAAACGCATACGTCGTATTTTCTAGATATTATTTTGGGTACATTCAAGCGGATGACCTCACTCTATTTTTTCATGATATGAGTCGGTCAATTCTGATCTCCATTTATATATACACGCACACACACTTCACGGAGAAATTAAGAAAAATAATAACACAAGTCCATGAGAGACTGAAAGGGCAGGATGGGTGCCTAACACCTTCCCATTCCGTAACTTCGCTCCCGAGCCTCCAAATTATTGGCTTGGTAAGTATCAATTTGTCTTTGATGCCGCTCCCTCGAGTACACAATCACCCCACATCAACGACGACGGCCGAAGCACTCTTAGCGGAAGAGGATGCGAGACCTTCACTCCTTTCCCCCGAAAAAGGAGAGTGATGGCCACAATATATACACACCTTAAATTGTTTTAAGTTTATTGAAAGTGTTAGGTAAGATACTAATAAAATATGCTACAGTTTTTTATAACAAATTTATTAAATAGTGAACATGCGGAGAACTTTATTATTCTGAAAATAAAATTACAAAAATAATAAAACTTGCTTTTATTTGCAGAAAATATAAGGAGATACTAGAATGACAAACAAATTCGAGCCCAGTGTATCCACCATGTCCTTTGGAGAATTCAATTCCCTCTACGGTATTAAGGTTATGAATTATTGTCTCCCAAGATATAATGGATTTACGAGTATGAACAAACAACACTATAATGTTCAACTCCGGTAAACCCAAATTGTGTAATGCTCGAACCGACACAGACACCCAATTATGTAAATAGAGAAACAATTCGGGAGTAAAGAAGGAGAGAAAGAAAAAAAATTCTTGTGTTGCAAATGATCAGGCCTGGTGTTCAATTTATAGTTTTCTAAGTGACTGTTTAGATAAGGATAGTTACAAACGTTTGTAACTGTTGGGTCCAAACAATGAGCCAAACAGGTTCAATGATGGGTTAAAACACGATCCAAAAACTCAATTAAATTAGCCCAAAAAGAAATAACTTTTATAAACCCAAGTCCGGACCAGATAGGCGGAGCACACGCGTGGGCCAATGGCTCATGGTAAACACATGCATAGTGTCGCTCATATCCCCTTTAAAGAGTTGGGATATCCTAAAGGCATCCAAGCCTTAGTGCACATTTTTTATTTTATTAACTCTACCAAAATTTCTAATTTTTCTTATGTGGGACAAATGTTGCACATTTACTACACGAAGTAGCTTTCAAATGGATCACTTTGAGTTCAAATTTCTCATTTATTACTTAGGCCCCGTTTGGTTATCCCAAAATTGTAAATTGAATCATTAATAAATTGATCGATTTACAAATTAACCCATTAATTGTATTTGGTTTCATTAATGAAAGGATTCATTAATTGCCCCATTTTAGCTCATGTGCAAAATCTAAAATTAGATCATTTCATCAAAAATGTGAAATGAATCCATTAGAAATAGGAGTCACATTAAGTGCATGTCCCTTCTCTCTCTCCCTCTCTCTATTTTTCCTCCCCCCGTCTCTCTCTCACTCTATATTTTTACCTTTTTTCATAGAACCTTTAATATCAATTTCAAATTACCAAACATCGTGTAAAATTGGATTTAACTCATTTCAAATTCACTCATTTACAATTCACTAATTCAAAATAAACCAATTTACATAATCAAACAATTTGCACAACCAAACATAGCCTTAATAGTTTGGGACAAACAAATATAATATGCACGTAAAAAAGCATATTTGTGCGTGGTTCCGACTTCCATAATAAAATAAGCCTCAAAATGCTCGTTTGTACTGTTTTTTCAAACCAATTTCCAACTATCATTTTAACGAATTTTGTTGAATGCTACATGATATGGTTTATACTTGAATTTTTACGAATTGATCCTAGTCGTAGAAAGTGGGAAAGAGCAATCCATGTATATTGACATTTACTTGAGTAGCATTTGATTAATGGATGAAGAGGAATCGTTTTCAATAAGTGGAGTAAAATCATTTCAATTGGGATAAATCTCTAATAATTCTATAACAAAATTATAGTTAAAGACAAAATAACCAAAAAAAATATAGACAACCTGAATAACACCGGGAGCATGAATTTGGGAGAATATAGACAACCTGAACTAAGAATTAAGGGTCCATTTGATACATATTGGGTAAAAGTGTTGGCATGGCGAAATTTGCCAGAACAAATTTTGCCTAGACAAATTTTGCTTAGACAAATATTTTTTTCTCGCATTAGGCGATCAAACACCAAATGAGGTAAAACAAGTTTTTTAGGCAAAACATTTTAATAACACATTTTTCGTCCATATTAACATATATAATAATAATAATATATGTTTTTTTTTATTTTCGTCCCAAGTCTTATTTAATAAAAAAACAATTTTTTTCTTTTCTTTTTTAGTTCCCGTTTTTATTTATTAAAAAAGTAACAAACTATATATAAAAAAAAAGTTTTTTATGCCAAAACTACTTATTAAAAACAGTTTTTACATTAAAACAGTTTTTAATTTTTACATTAAAACAGTTTTTATATTAAAACATTTTTTACATTAAAACAATTTTTTACATTAAAACAGTTTTTACGAAAAAACAGTTTTTACATTAAAATAATTTTATACATTAAAACAGTTTTTACATTAAAACAATTTTTTATATTAAAACAGGTTTCACATCGAAACAATTTTTAATTTTTTACATTAAAACATTTTTCACATTAAAACAAATTTTTAAGTTAAAACAGTTTTTACATTAAAACGTTTTTTACGAAAAAACAGTTTTTACATTAAAACAAATTTTAATTTAAAACAGTTTTTTTAACTATTTAAAACAATTTTTAAAATATTCATAACATTTTTTAAAATATTCATAACAATTTTTTTTAATTATTTAAAATAGTTTTTAAATTATTTTTTAAAATATTAAAAGTGTTTAAGAAGTTAGCAAATTTGTTGGCAAATATTTCTCACCCATATAGTAAAGCAAAATTTGCCAACATGTTATGCATAAGAGGTGTTGCATATTGGCAAATAGCTTGTAGACAAATTTTGCTATCAAACACACCAAATTATAGACAAATGTCATATTTGTTAACTTATTTACTATTTATCATGATAAATAATACTATCAAACGGACCCTAATAAAGAAATATAGCGTACTAAAAAGATATGATCGTATTCAAGAGAATGATTCACTCTTTAAATTAAATAATATTCAGACACAGTCCACAATCGGTGGATAGATGCCATTTAGGGCCCACGAGATGTAAAGTGTTGAACTACTATTGATTAATCTAGTCCTGTTCAAGTAAGTTCGTCCTCATTTGAATTGGCTTTTCTTGACATATAAAAGGGTTGTTCTGTTTTGTGATCATGTCCCGCAATTATTGTTTGAGTCCTACTCTAAGAACTGCTCGTACACGGCAGCATGTTCCATGCCTCCTCTTGCGTGCAAAAAATATGTGATGTAATCCATTCACGTTAAATACAAAATTGTGCTTTTAATTACTTAGTAGCTTTCTGTTTGTTTCTCAATTTACAATTTAGTTTTTTTCCACCATTTATGTTTCTTTATTAAATTTTACCCACCCTTTAGTTTTTGATAGCTTAAACAAATAAATTAGGTACCAAGAAAGAGGAAAATAAATTTACAATTAACAAACAGTATAGATAGGTTAGCAATGGATATGGGAATACTTAAGTATATTAAAAACGTAAATCAAAACATATTAATTACTGATAGGTGAAAGGGATGAGTATTTTCAAAGACAATTAAATGAAGAATATTCCAAAAAAGATGTTGAAAGCGTAAAATCTAATATAGGGATGGTTAGTAAGATTACAAAAAAAGAAATAGATGGCCTAATTAAAAAGATGGGGAGGAATAAAGCGGTTGGATCAGATGGAATACCTATAAAGTTGTGGAGGACTTTAAGAAGTCTAGGGGTAAGGTGGTTAAGAAGTCTCTTTAATAAAATAACCAAGTGAGTGCGAGAAAAGCACCATAACGCCATTGTATAAAAATAAATGGGATATACAAAACTACAGTAATTATAGTGAAATGAAATTGATTAGTCACACTATCAATTTATGGAAAAAAAATTATAGAATAAAGATTAAGAAATAAGTCAACAATCTCGGACAATCAATTTGAATTCATGTCAGGAAGATCCACCACATAGGCTATTTACTTACTAAGACGATTAATGAAAAAGTGAAGAAGTAAAAATAAAAATTTGCATATCATTACTGTAAATTTAGAAAAAAGCTTATGATAGATTTCCTATAGATATAATATATGGTGGGCGCTACGGAGAAAAAGAATCTCTATTAACTATATTCAAATTATTTAAGATATGTATGATAACAAGAAGACTAGAGTAAGAACTATTTATGAAAAAACTAATGATTTTTCTATTAAAGTAGGTCTACACGAGGGATCGGCGTTAAGTCCTTACATATTTGTTATAGTATTGGGTGAGATTACGAAGGATATACAAGAAGGCATTCCATGTTGTATGTTGTTTGCAGGTGATATAGTTTTAACAAACACTTCAAATGAGTCTTTAGCTATTAGAGTAGAAACTTAGAGAAATGTCTTAAAATCTAAGGGGCTAAGAATTAGTAGAAATAAAACTGAGTATATGGATTGTAAATTCAATAATGATTCAGATGATATCATAATGATAAAGCTCGATGAAAAAATGATAACTCAAAGTATCAAATTTTGTTATCTAGGTCAGTGATGCAAGGTGACGGGAAAATAGATGAGGATGTAATGAGTATAATAATAGCATTGGGACGGATGAAATGAATATGGGTGAGTGGTCTCCTATGTGATAAGAGGTTAACTCATAGGTCAATTTTTTTTATGTAAAATAGTCGTTAGACCAATCACCCTATATGGAGCAGAATGTTGGGCATTAAAGAAAAAAAATGTGAAAAAATTCATGTTAGTAGATGAAGATGCTTTGATTGGTGGTAGGGGCTCCTCAAAGAGATAAGATTAAAAACCAATGTTTTAGAGAAAGATTAGGAGTATCTCTCATTAATGATAAGATAGGAGACCGTAGATTTAGATGGTACATGCTTGTGTTGTGTAGGTCATTAGGCAAACCAATAATAAGAGATTGACAACGAAAATAAAGGGTAAAAGACAAAGGGGATGACCAAAACTATGTTGGGAAGAAAGTATACAGAGATATCATAAATCATTGTATTTAGATGATCTTATAATAGAAAAGAATATAAAAGGAGAATCCATTTTGTCGACGCCAAGTGATGGGAATAAGTCAGGGATGATGATGATAATGATAAGACAAATAAGTATTGTTTACATAATACATTTTTTAGTTAATCACATTAAAAGAAATATTTGTCAATAGATCCTATAACATATATATTGCATGTGTGGTAAATATTAATACATTTCATTTTTACTTTTATTTTCTCAAGTAGTAACTATTACAATTTGTTTGCACAAGTTGCACAAGTAGTAAATATTTAATACATATTTTTTAATGTGATCTATTAGAGCAAAATGTTTTCTAATGGGACGAGTCGGAGGGAAAAAACTTATGAACTTATTTGATTACATACTTCATAAATTGGGCCTATAAAAATTCCTTAGTTTTTCATCATATTTTACTCACCCAAATTGAGGACATGTATTCCCGTTATACCCATATACCAAGCTCTAATTAAAATAGCTAAATAGTTAGCATAGCCATGACAAATCTCACTTGCAAATGATATTATACATAAAAACAAATGTTAGTGGTTGCTTTAAGTAATTCAATTTTATTTTTTTGTACCAATTAGTTTTATTTTCTCATACTAGTTGTCAAGTGTGCTTATGAAAGAAAATTATTATATATAATATGCAAAGTTTAAAAAAAATATACAAATCACTTTACGCTAAAAAATAAATTCTGATTTTGTCACCAAGTCTTTGTCACTGCCATTAATAGTGACAAAAAAAATTCCCTAAGGGATAAAATAATTTATCACTGCCCTTAATAATTGACATATTTTCCATGCTTCTAGCGGTGATAAAATTTGGCTCTAAAAATTTATCATAAGTTTGGCCATGATTAACTTGTAAACAAAGTGATTGTAATATCAGCCAACTAGAAGAGAAATATGCCTCCAATTTTTTCCTTCTCTAAGTCAGTTTTCTATCAATCAACCTTTATCCCAAAAGACCTAGACTCCTTATCTAATATACACCCCCCCTCTCTCTCTCTCTAGTTATCCTCTATTCATAATGCAACGTCCCCTACCTTCTCTTTCTTACCTTCATCTCCTTTTGCCTCTTACATAACCCTTTTTATATAAGATTATACACACTCAATTCTTCAACCTCTATTAGAGCATCTCTAACCCATATGTGAATTGGAAAAATTTTAGTGACATGTAAGAATCACCCACATTGAGTCAAAAACTAGCACTTCAATTCAGGATTTAATTTTCTTGTGAAGCTTATGTGGCAAAATTAAGGGTGGACATTGTGAATAATGAGGATATATGATGTTATACTTATGTCTTTACTTCAAATAAACCTAGAGGGGGTGAATAGGTTTATAATTGAAACTTCTCAAAATCAAATTTCCTTAGCCAAAATTTAAAAAACATACAATGGGTTAAGATTAAATTTTCTAAATCCACTATTGAACAAGTGTTCGATCTAATTAATTATCAAATTAAAGTTAACTAATATCAATTAAGCCTTTAACACTTTAAAAGATACTCTTAAGTCAATTTGTGAGAATTAACTAGATGTAAGCTCATAAATTCCATTTCAAGACGTCATGTTGGATGCAATTATATCTATGTGAGTGTGTGATAGAAAATGTGAATAATAAAGAGACAATCACATATTCAAATCACAAGACAAGATCTATGATGAAGATCCTGCCTAGGGGTGAAAAAAACTTGATGCATCCTAGTCTATCATTCAATTTAAAAAGAATTTTTATACGATGAAAGAAGATATATATCTCTTATAATATTAACAAGTTGTTATCTACGAACACTTAAACTTTCCCCCGTTTGTAATTTGTGATTCACCCAAAACTCCATCAAATGAACCCGAAAGTCGCATTATCTATCCTTGGATTACACCGTGGATAAACTATCAGTAGTTGATCATCCTCGTTTGACTAGAGTCTAGCTATTCAAATTCGGATAAGAATATGATATATTGAATTTAGGGTATATGATATTTCAACTCAAAAATACTCTAAAGATGTCACAAATAATGAATCATGTATGGATTTAAGTTTTTCTTTAAAAAATTAAGATCAAGTGATTTTGATAATTGAAAATAGGTGTAAGTGATCTAATGATTTAAAAATACTCTCTCAGAATAGGAGAAGTAATAGAGAAAAAATATCCTTCAAAATAGGAGGAAAAATCATTCAATTTATTGAAAAAATTAATATCTGACACATCCTTGCGCATGGGTAAAAACACCTTTCGTGTGCCCATTTTTGTACAGAAGCCAATCATGATTAAACCATGACATTGTGAACACAACACCAAAACTTAGTCATGAACACAATGTTAGGCTTAAGACACATAGCATGCCTAAGTTGTTCATGTCTTGCGAACAATATGAAAAACTTGTCTTCCATACAGCAGTAGCTAGTAAGCTTTACATTACCTTGAAGACCATAAAAACAAAGGTTTTCCTAAACGTCTTTAGAACACAACCGTGAAACCCCGTAGAATTAAACACATAGGTTTATCAAGTATAAATATCAAGTTATACGGAATATTTAAAATAATTCAATATCATTCTCAGCATGGATAAAATAAATGAAAGAACAGACAATAAATGTGCAAACGATATGAAAATCCTTAAATGCAAAACTCACATAAAAAGTACATATGGCAAATACCAAAGTAACCCTACATAAAATGTCTCAATATACTCCTCCAAAAGTCACTGAATAGTACAAGCTAGAGTGTCTCAAATAAACTAAATGGAAATGTAAAAGTAATAACTCATTATGATAGAAGTATAGAGTCCCTCAGTGTCTCTAAGTCTGAAATCCTAAATAGAGAGATGAATTGCAAGGGCTGACTATAACGAGAAGTTACACAGGAGGTCCGGTCCTAGCACCTGAGTTCCACGTATAATAAAAATGGGTTAAAACCTACGTAACCTAAAGAAGTTATATGAGTAGATGATAAAATCACTTGTTTGTATATAATCCAAATGAACGTATCATCCCATAAAATGTAACCTCACTATGCAATACAATTATATTAATTTATATCATTAATTAGTTATCATCATTAATCAATCAACATGCAATCAAAATTCTCCCCTTTCTCTCGGCCATCTCATAAACATATGGTATGCCAAATTAAACTGTCACAATACATTAAAATTATCTCAATTTATTACATTAATTCATTATTCTCGTAAATAAACAATATGTAACCAGCATGCGCCCCTTTCTCTTGGCAATCGCAAATGCATGCGGTATGCCAAACTAAATTGTCACAAACCTTAGTCGCCTGTTTAGCACCACCGATAAAATCGCAACCACACTGCTAAACAGCGTCGAAATAACACATCATAATAAATCATGATCTACAAATATCACATTACACATCCTGATGCCACTTGGTATATGCATGGCTGGAATTTCACGTTTCACAACGAAAGGGTGTCCCTTTTCGGTTCCCACCCATTCATTTCCATTTTACCTGTTCACTTATCAATAACATTCACCATTTAACAAGTTTTTATTCACTCTACTCTATAACTCAATACCAATTTCCCCACCCTTTGGTCATCATTTTAAACCATTAATATGTTTTAGTTTGTTCCATAATGAGCTAAAAGGATAATCATCCTACAAGTGATTCCTCGTGATATAAAGTTATTAAATTGAAATTATACTAATTTCATCAAAGATTTGAGTCATCACTCATACCCATATCTAAACTCCATGTGTGGGACGTCTCACTGAAGTGAAATACAAATAAGGACCCCCCCCCCTCGATAAACTTTTTTTAGATAGGGTAGTTGTTAAGATAAATTTAGTTGGGGTTTATTATGAGAGAGTATGTCAAGAGTTTAAAAGTCTATGTGTACTACCAATCCAACATCACTAACCAACAATCAAACTAACAATTATCTCGTACTCCTTCTATCGTCTACATGATAAAAACACATACCAATAATAACAATATCTCATATAAGTGTTTATATGGTGTGCTTGCATGAATGGGACATGTAATTATTTTACAAGAGTGCATTACATTTTAAGTGTCCCAAGTCAATTATAACATTATTACATTAATTCATATAGCATAGGTACGGTCTGCATTACAAATATCACCTAATAAGGACAAACATGTCAAAAGTACTACTTATAATGCAAAATGTACAATCTTATTAGGCATGCATGATGTTTAGAATTTAATAAGTATAAATTTAATTCCACATCATATAGTATTGAATCTCAATCGTCAAATTCCACCAACGGGTCCAAAACCTAAATATCAATATTTTGTGTATGGGCCTATAATTAATTTCCAGATAGAAATAAGGCTCAACAAGTAATATCGAATAATTAGAACTATTTGAATTTACCCAATCAGGGTACAAGTAGGAATACATAAAACCCCAGGAGTTACTAATTAATTTTATAGCATAAAAATTAATTTAGGTGAATTTACCAACTACACACATAAAAGGAGGAGAGTAGAGTGTTGCTTGCCTTGAAAATGTGTCCCGTAATTAGTTCTTGAGTTAGTGGAAAAAATATCTTTGAAATCCCCCTTAAAAATGGTCTTTAAATCCTCTTTTAAATGTATAAATAGAAGTTTGGTGTTAAATTTATGAATAGGGTAAGCTTGGGTAAGTGTTTGGTTAAATAAAATATGAGGGGGGTTTGGAATTATGTGAGGGAGAATAAAAGCAAAAGAAGGTAAAAGATGTCAAACTCCCTTATCTTCCTCAAATAGTAACCCGTAATTATTTGAAAGACAACGAGAATGTTGTTCATGTTTTAAATATTGAGGTATAAAATAAGTGTGGATACACATAATCACTCAAAAGATAGAAGCAGTATAATATCATGTCAGAAGCATGAGCCGTTAAGCATTTGAGTCAGAAGCATGACAATGTACTAATAGAAGAAGAAGGTGTCAATCACCGAGAATCGGAATCACGATAAGGCTATGCTATAAGCATGAGGTGTCGAGCATACAAAGTGTAAGCACGACATCACGAGACATCAAAACCACAAGTACAACAAAGCAAATCTAGCTACTGACTCATCATGTGGACACACCAACTTGTGTTTACTTATAAATAGTCCCACCTATTTGTACTTTGAAATACACTTATAAAATCAATATAATAAAATCTTGAAGATTATAATCAATATTTGTGTTCAAGCTCTATTTTATTCAACATGATATCAGCACGATTTTGCTAGTCAGTTAATATTCTACGTCCCTGCTAAAATCATATATGTTATTCGTTCTAACTACAGTTGGAATGGATAGTGAAGATGTATGTCTTGCAGAAAATACAACAGCCTATACAATCCTTCGAGATAGAAAATACTTTTCAAAACTAAGATTATCAGAAGATAATGTTAACACAATATCAGGTTCTGCAAATTTGATAGAGGGATCTAGAAATGCCACCTTATTATTACCATGTCGTGACAAAATGAACAGTTGTGATGCTTTATATGCAATCATATTCAAAAGAAATCGCTCGGTTTTAAAGATATTCATCGAAATGGGTACCACATTGAAACCATAAATCAACATAATATGGAGTATCTTTGCATTACTGCAACTATCTCAGGCCAGAAACAAATACATGAAAATTTTCATGCTTTATCTTTTAGACTATATCACACAAATCTAAGAGTCGGAATCTTATATCGGTGATAATAATATGTTTATGCTTTGGCATGGTCGTCTTGGTCATACTGGATCCACTATGATGCGTAGAAGTATTGAGAACTCATGTGGGAAAAAATTAAAAAACTGTAAGATTCATCTATCAAACAATATAACATGTACTGCTTGTTCTCATAGAAAACTAATTCTCAGACCATCCCCATCAAAAATTAATGTTGAGTCTCCAACCTTCTTATAACAAATTCAAAGGGAGATTTTTGGTACTATTCACCTCACGACGAACCATTCAAATATTTTATGGTCCTTATAGATGCAGTCGTAAGATGGTCACATGTTTCTTTACTTTCAACTCGCAATGTTGCATTTTCACACTTCCTAGCTCAAATTATTAAATTATAATCACACTTTTCAAACTATCGTATCAAGTTTATCCGCCTTGATGGAATGAGTGAATTTACATATCGTACTTCTTATGACTATTGTATGTCTATCAAAATTGACGTTGAGTACCCAATTACTCATGTTCATACCCATAATGGTCTATTATAGTCTCCTATTAAGCATCTATAATTAATTGCTCGACCTATACTTATGAAAACCAAATCACCAGTGTATACCTGGGGACATGGCATATAGCAATCTGCAACATTGGTTCGTCTTTAACCAACTGTTTATCATCAATACTCACTATATCAGCTTATATTAGGTCATCAACCAAATATTTCCCACTTATGCATTTTTGGATGTGTTGTTCAAGTCCCTATTACACCCCTCTCAATGCACTAAAATGGGTCCACAACGTCAATTAGGCATATATGTTAGTTTTGATTCACCTACTATCATTAGATATCTTGAACCTTTAACTAGTGATGTTTTTACAGTGCGCATTAAGGATTTCCATTTTGATGAGACAGTTTTCCCTCCATTAAGGGAAGAGAATAAGAAATTATTAGAATGGTGTGAACTTACTTAGAATACTCCAAATGTGTTTTATCAAGATTTGGACATTTATCATTGTGAAACTGAAATGCATAGAATTACTCATCTCCAAAAGACTACAAATCAAATACCTAATGACTTTACGGATGAAACAAAAGTAACTAGATCATATATACCAGCTGTAAATGCTCATGCTCGAATTGATATTCCAGTTAAAAAATCTATGAGTAGGGTAGCAAATGAATCAACTAAGACACGCTTAGAGCGTATAAGGTGTCCAATTGTTTTAAAAGATTCAGATCCTTATAAGAAGCAGAAAAAAGGGAAAACTAATACTCCCCAAGAGGCTACAAAAAGAAATTCCACAATAACTCAAGAAGAAGAACATGTCCTTGAAGAGACATTGATCCCTGAAGAGGTAGAGGTACATAATAAATAATTTTTTATAAATTATGCATGCGCTAAAAAATTGGGGAATCATAAATAAGTTATCATCGATGTTATATTTTCTTTTACATGAGCTACTAAAATCAAGAAAATGATGATATCGAACCTCATTCTTTAGATGAATGTCGACAAAGATATGATTGGCAAAATGGATATAATCAATTCAAGGAAAATTGGATTCACTTTCAAGACAATATGGCTTTGGACCTATAGTCCAGACACCTAAAAATGTAAACCTTGTAGGTTGCAAGAAAACATAATGAGAATAATGAGGTTGTTTGATATAAAGCCCGACTTATTAAACAAGGTTTCTCATAGAGACCTGAGATTGATTAAAAAGAAACCTACTCCCCAGTAATGGATACGATTACATTTAGATATTTAATTAGTATGGAAGTCTCAAAAAGAGTTGACATGCATCTAATGAACATGGTAAAAGTGTATCTAGATGAAAATTTAGGTACAAATATCTATGTGAAAGTCCTTGAAGAATTTGAATTACCAGAACAAAAACCATGTTGTATGTACTCAATTAAGCTTAAGCGGTCGTTATATGGGTTGAAACCATTTGGAATAATGTGATATAACCGCCTTAGTGAGTATTTGGTGAAAGAAAATTATATTAATAATCCTATATGTTCGTGTGTATCCATTAAGAAAACTAAATCTGGATTGGTTATCATTGTAGTATATATTGATGATATAAATCTTGTCGGTACTCTAGAAGAGCTTACTAAATATTATGAATATTTAAAGAAAACATCTGATATAAAAGATCTCAGGAAAATAAAATAGTATCTCGAGATGCAGATCAAACAAAGCTCAAGTGGAGTCCTTATCCATCAAAGAAATTATACTGAAAAGGTCCTGAAGTGATTTAAGATGGATAAATTTCATCCATTGAATTTTGTAATGGTTGTTAGATCCATTTCGTCATCTAGAAGATGGTGAAAAGATTGTTGGTCTTGAAGTGCCGTATCTCAGTAATATTGGTGTATTTTTATATTTGGCACATTATACTAGACTCAATATTGCATTTTCAATCAATTTATTAGCCAGGTTTAGTTTAAAACCAACCCGAAGACATTGGAATGACATCAAGCACATTATGATATACCTTCGAGGAACGGGTGGAATTGTGTATTTGCATGACGAGTCAGCAACTAGCTTTGCTTTGTCATGCTTGTGCATATTTACCTATATATAGCCCCACTTGTTTGTACTTAGAAATATAATTCTGAAATCAATACAATACAATCCTGAAAATTTTAATTTATATGTGTGTTCAAGTTCCATTATATTTAACAGTTCCACCTTAAATCATCCAAATTCTCAATGAGAAACAAATAAAGAATCTTATCTCTCCTTAATTCTCCCTAAGTAGCAGCGAACCAAACACCCATAAACCAAGGAAAACCCACTGTTGAATCTTTATATTTTTACAGAGAACCTCACATCTCAATGCAAATACCAAGGGGAAAAATACTCCCTTTTGGAAAATGTATATCGTCGCAATTTAAGGGAGACTGCTCCCTTTAGCATTCCCTGGATTTTCGTGTTAGAGTAGAATATATTTCTCTCACCTTTAGCTGTTGACGTGTCATCTCCAATGCTAATGTGGAGTGGGAGAATAAGACGTGTCATGTATGATTAATAGACTGAGTTAAAAAAGAGTTCTCCAATGCAACCCTCTATAATGAATATGGAGGTGATATGTCAATATTTAATATTCACAATGTGAAGTAGACCCTCTAGGTATAGAGGCTCTCTACCAAATTGTGAAGAGAAAAAATAACCAATTAAAATATTTCTCTCTCCACCTTGTCATTTTCATTCTCTCTCCACATTTTACAAACAAATGGATTACGTACATGTGTCACTCGAGTTTACTTTTAGGCATTTGCATTGGTGATGGTTTTTTATTTACAATGTCTACATAAAAAAAATTATGCCACATAAGATACACATTGTCTAATTCTCATAGCCACATAGGAAATAACTCACATTTGCATTGGAGATGCTCTTACCGCACTAAACATAACTCCCTCTCTTAATTGTTCTCTCTTTTCTAAACCCAAGGTAACCTAATACCTTACAAGAAAAAAAAAAATTTGTATTGTGTTGCTTTTATTAGGCTGTGTTACATTTTAATTGAGCCGTCTTCGTGTTTAGTATAAAAAAAGATTTTGTATCATGACATGTCGTATTATGTCACTTTGACTAAATTTTGTTCATGGTAGGTAAACAAATAAGATTTTGTCACATGTCTTCATGTTAGTTAAAAAATAAGATTTCATATCACGTTGATTTTGATTTAAAAAATAAAAAAATAAGATTTCGTATCATGTCACTTTTATTTGGGATATATTGGTGTTAAACAAAATAAAATCATGTCGTGTTGCTTTTATTTGTGTCATGTTTAGTACAAAAAAATAAGATTTCGTGTTGTGTCACATTTAATTGAATCATGTTCGTATTTGGTAAAATAAAAAAATACTTTGTATCGCGTCGTATCTTTTTTACTTCAGTGGTGTTCGTGTTAATAAATAAAATGAGATTTTGTATTTCTCATTTTTTTTATGGGTCGTGTTTGTATTTTCTTAAAATATTATAATATAGAGAATGTGAAATATGATTTATGGAAGTAAAATAATGGAAAATAATATGTTTTACGAAAGTAAAAAAATGAAATTTAGCAAAAAAAGTGCTAGGTCCACTAAAAAAGGTTCTACAGAATAAAAAAATAGTTCAGTACTCATAACAAAATAATGGATACTCAGCAAAAAAATAGGTCAGTATGCTTTGTAGGTGAGCTTAGGAAGAATTGTTTTTATTAAAGAATAGTTTACTCAGCAAAAGAATGGATCGTTGGTAAATTGGGCCTGTTTTTAAATTTAGCATCAAACCATGTAATTTATTTCAGAGAGAGAGAAAGAGGCTGAGAAATGGGGAGGAGAGAGATTGAGTGGAGTCTGTGTAAGTTGGGTTGGACGCTTGGTAAAAAGTTTTGGTAGGTAAAGCATTCCTCTAATGCCATCTCCAATAGGAGATGTAGATGTGCAAATTTTTATTGTTTTCGCATGCAGTGGGTCGAAGAAAATGCATATTTAGGTGAGAGAAAAGCTAAAGGGGATGTATATTTAGATCATGGATACATAATGTGGGGGGGGGGGGGGGGTCCCATAGCTGGACGGGTGAATCTTGGCCATCTTGACTGTGGGACGGTTAACCCTTGTCCGTCCATGGTCCATTTAAAAAAAAAATCTATCCTCCTAATGGTACTCAAATAACGGGAAAATTTTATTATAACGGATATACTTTTTGTTATAAATACATTTGTCTCCTCAAATAGTTTAAGACCAAAACAAATTTTTATCCTTTCAAATAAATTCTATGGATTCTCCTTCTCAAAGTGCTCCGCCCAATTCTATCCGGTTACCAAATTTCAATTCACATGACGAGGTATTGCTTTGTTTGGCGTTCGAAAAATATTTTATAGATGGTTTTATCGGGACAAACCAATCCGGTTTAACTTTGTGGGAAAAATTACTAACGAATATAACACTAGCGAGGGTGTTATTTACAAATGCACTCAGAATGCGTTGCAAGAAAATTTTAGAACAATAAAAAGAGAGTGTTTATTGTATTCGACGAAGTTGTCTCGAGCATATGAAATCGGTAAAGATAGTGGCACGACGGCTTTTTTGGGTAATTACACTTCTTTGCATTTAGTTTATTATTTAAACTTAATATCATTATTTTATATTACTCATGCAATAAAAAATATCTCCAGCATGCTAGTGATAACTTTCGAATTGCCACGGATCATAAATTAGGATACGAACATTGCTACGAGGTGCTCAAGGATTTATCGAAGTACGCCAAGATAATAATGAGAGCCTGATTGATTAGAATGACACTAACACAAGGGACTTGAATAATGCACTAAAGAGACTGATAGGTGTAAAGAGGCAAAACTTAAAGGGAAGAAACGAGTGGCCACCAATAGTGTGGCAGCACACACAGCCCTTTTAGATAAATCTGACGAATTTAACACAATTTCTAACAAAAATTCTGCAGAATCCCATGAGAGCACACTATATATTAACTCACTTGAGTCTACATATATAGGAGTTCCAACTAGTTTGGATATCTAGACAAAATAGGTTAGAATAGTTTGATAACTCCATCTCCTCAAAGGTACATGCTCAATGAAGAAATCCAGTCCAAGAGAACCTTCAAAGGGAAGTTAATTCTAAACCCTAAACCACAAACAGGACACTTGCACTGCATCATACATATCATTTATTGGTTTAATGGTTTTTTAACACTTCAAATTTTTTTAAAAATCAATTTAATTAAATTCAAATCGCTTTATATAATTTTAGCAATTTTCAAATGATTTTTGAATTAATTAAAATATGTTTTTAAAAGTGTTGTGGGTATGAATTGAATTTTAGAAAATTATTTTCTATGTTGATTGTTTGCCTGGGTAGAATTTGAAAGTGCTAGAGAGTTGGAGGTGTGCTTTGTAATTATTTTCAACACGCGTCTCAACCTTTAATCCTGTGCATACATGTGTTGGCAACCTATCGAGTAGATTTTTGCTTTTTGTTAGACACAAAACACTTACACATCCTCAGCCCTTGGATCATTTTAATCAACGTACTGCATGCGATTTAACTAAATCCTTGTGAACCCAACCTTAACCAATCAGTGTTCATTTAAACCACAGCCTGTGTTAAACCGTTGGATTTAAGTCAACTCATTTAGACATAATCTCAGCCATTGGATAGAGGCTAAAGTTCTCGATCCTTCTATGCTTAGTATAAAAAGGGATCAACCCTCAGCATTTAGAGACTTTTGTCCACTTCGTTATTTCTGAGAGAAAAGAGAGAGTAGAGAGAAGAGAGAGTAGAGATAAAAGATGGAAAGGAAAGAGAGAGATTAGAAGAAGAAACCCTAAGTTTTCTTCGTGGTTAAAAACCCTCTGAATTTTTCTCTCAAAACAAACACCAAAACCAAACAATCCCAAACATCAGAAAACCCATTCTTGAGAGTTAGACGTTTTAGGTTTTCTGTGTTCATTGGTGTTATGTTTTCTTTTTGAAGACCTCTTCAAAATCTTTGATTCTCTCAGAACTCATCTCTAAGAAAGACTTAAGTTTCATTGTTGAAGCTGAGTTTTTTCTAAAAGAGAACATTTCAGGTTTATTTTCTGCTTCTCTTTTTAGATCTATTCTGTTTCAACGAGTTTTGGAAATAAAAAACTTTTAGTTTTAAAAATAATTTTTCAGATCTAGTGAGATATGTGTTTCTAATTTTTATTTCATATTTTATGAAATACTGGTGTGCAAAAATAAAAGGAACACAAAAGAACTCGTTCTAAAGTTTTAAGGCGTACAGATCTGAAAATAAGTTTTATATATCAAAACTTGTTGAATCAGTCTTTGCATGTTAAGTCTGAATTTGTTTTATTAAAGTAGACTTCTAGTCTAGTTTTGATCTCAATTGGAGGTTTACAATTTCAAAAATATTTTCAAAACCCTGAAATTGTTTAAGGCCTTGAACCATCTTATGAGAAAGGTATCCTTGAGATCTGTGGATAAATAGAAGATCAAAAAGTCTTTGCTTGAAAGAGAAAGATTCAAAAATAACTTTCATCTTATAACTATTGTAATTTGTTAGGAAAGTTTGTATAAAACTTGAGAGGGTGAGTTGCATGTTTGCATGTAGTAGCACATCACAAACACTGTCTCACACGAACACTTAGACATTGTGGTGCGGTCTGAGAATCTTGAATTTGAAAGAGTTGCTGGAATCAGAATTCAACGAGAAGGAGATCAAGGAAAAGACAAAGAAGAAGCAAGAAAATATCAAGTTCCAAGTCAGAATACCTTTGGGGTGGAGAATCTCGTGTAGGTACATTTTGAAATTAGGTTAGGGTCTTTGAGGTTTGCTTAAGTATTGTAACTTAATTTTTATTCTAGTGGATTTTCATTTTGTGTCGTAGAGGGAACTGTGTATGTTTCCCTTGTTCAAGGGTTTTACTATGTTAAAATTCATGTGTCTATTTCTTTGAATGTTCTTAACTGTTGTTGTGATTGGGACTGCATGGTAACGTTAGTAGATGTTTATTAAAAATTAAACAAAAGCTAGTCAACTATCGAATTTAATCCATACATTCGGAAAAAACTTTTATAATACATCTTATGTTTTTCGAAAAGAGTTTTGCCCAAAAAGTTTATTGATAGTATACTCAATTTATAACTATTTGTTATTAATCTTGTAAATAAAGCCTTTAGTATTAAGGTTGTTTTTCAATTGGTATCAGAGCGGGAACACCTTTTGTGATCCTGAAACTTGAGAAATTGTTTTCGAAACCTCGTTCTGAAAAATCTATGAGTATGAAAGAAAATTTTGAGAAGTTAGGTAACCTATCCAAACCACCACTCTTTGATGGAAATAATTTTTCATACTGAAAAGTGCGAATGACTTCTTTCATTCAAGTAACTCTGGGTGATGAAGTCTGGGAAATGATTGAAACAGGGTTTGAACATCCTACTAAACCTACCTCTGCCACTGATCCAAAAAGGATTAAGAAACTTCTTAGTGAATTTACTAAGGAAGAGAAAAAAATTATCTCTTGATAATACTAAAGGAGAGAATGCCATTTTTATGTCCATTAGTGAACATGATTTCAAAAGAATATCCATTTGTTCTACTTCTAAAGAAGCATGGGACACTTTAGTCATTGCTCATGAAGGTGATGAACGTGTTAAAGTTGGAAAAACCCAAATGCTTATTCAACAATATAACACCCTGATTATGAATGACAATGAATCCTTTGACGATTTCTACATAAGGTTAACTGATATTTTTATAAAACTTCATGAAAATGGTATAACCTGCAATAGAAAGGAAATTATGTCAAAGATTCTTAGGTCACTTCCATCTAAATTTGACAACAAGAGATATGCTATTGAGGAAATGAATGACCCTGATATGCCTCCTGAACTACTTAGCAGTAAACTTAGGACTGTTGAATTCCAACTAGACTTTAAAAAGTAATTGACCAGACAGACTAATAAAGCCTCTAATTCAAATGTTGTGTTTTCATCTAAATTACCAGCGCCTAAATTGAACTCTATAGACTTTGACACTAACTGTCTTGAAAACTGTGATTTAGAAAACCTTGACAATGAAATAGCTCTTATGAGTAAGCATTTAAAAAAAATGAAATTCAGAAATGCTAGAGCCTCTAAATAAGGCAAATCAAATTATCAAGGTAATCAATCTCATAAACCTTATGACAGAGACAATACCAAACACACTTATGTCAATAAGAGAAAGTTTGACCCCAACAGACCTAAACCTGACATAAAAGATGTTAAGTGTCATCGTTGTGGTAAACTTGGTTATAATGCTAGTAAATGTCCAACTAGTTTTAATAACAACAAGGCCAATATGTGTAAGACATGGGACAACTCTAGTAATTCTGATGAGGATGAAACTGAGTCTACCCAAATGAATGAGTATTGCTTGTCTTTCTTTGCTAAGATAATATATAATGATGATGCATGCTTTCCTGCTCATGAACTTAAGATGCATGTTAACGATGTTAGTAATCAAGCTGATAATTTTGTTCCTATTACTACTAAAAGATTGTGTGTGAGTCAAGAATGTTGATGATGCATGCTTTCCTTCTCATAAACTTTGGACTTAAGAATGTTGATGATGAATTAAACGTGTGCGTGAGTAAATAACCTGTTAAAAACATAGGGGACAATTCACACAATGCACATAGTGAGTCTGATGATGATCTTCTTGAGTTACATGAACTATACACTAAAATGGTTAAGAAGAGTGCTCGCCTAGAAAAGATGATAAAAACCTTAAGTGAGCGTATTGATTTTCTTAACCAAACCATTAGGGAGAACACTGGAGATTATACTGCCCAATGTGTTTCTCATGAGGCTGAGATTGAGAATTACAACTTGAGAATAAATTCTTTGATTCAAAAGAACCATGAATTTGAACAAAAATACAAGGCAAACCTTATTGAACAAGAAGAGTCAAAGAAAAAGGTTTAAAATATTTTTAAAAAATGTCAACACTTTGAAACACAAACTAAGACTTATGAAAAAATTACTATGGGAAGCAAATTTGACTCTGAAGATAAGTCTGGACTAAGTTTTGGAGAAATAGTGCACACAAGTAAGGCCAAAGTTTCTCCTGAAAATGTTTCTTTTGTAAAAAAAGACAAAACTTCTCAAAATATTAAAGAAGGTGAACCTAATATCAATGTCTCTCAATCAACACATAATCAGTACAATCAACAGTTGAAACCAAATAGTCAAACCAAATACGTTTGTCCTTCTGCCAGAAACTAAAGACGGAAACCTAAATCTAATGATGACTGGACTACTATACCCAATAGATCCAAGCCAATTTTTAAAGACTTTAGTAAGAAAGTCAAGTCTTATACCTAACAGTACTATTCCTACTACGATATTTTTGGACATACTCTAGATGAGTGTTTTCAAAAAAGGACATACACTCTTACCTACCAGAACTTTAACTATTCAAGGAAATCCAAAAATACTTATATACTTCCTAGACAGGACAAAAGCAACTCTTACTCTAAAAAGAAAAATGGAGGGTCCAAGACTAAGAAAAAACCATTTAGAAAGACCCCTCAAACCTTTTCTAAGTCAAAAGGCCATAAATTTTTAAAACTAGGCCTATTTGGATTAGAAAAGATGATTTACTACCCCAGCTCAAGTGTAACATTGTCATTTATGCTTTAAAGGCACAAAGCACTTCAACTGGATGGTATTTAGACTCCGGATGTTCTAAACATATGACCGGGGATGAAACCAAATTAAAGAACAAGACGGACTTCCTTGGAGGTAGTGTCATATTTGGAGATGGTGTTTTATCTCAAATCATAGGTAAGGGAACATTGAGTGAGCAAGGGCTTCCTGAATTGAATGATGTTCTATTAGTTAAAGGCCTTAAAGTCAATATCTTAAGTATATCACAATTTTGTGACTCCAATCACTCAGTTACCTTTTTTAAAAATGATTGCAAAATTATTGATAAAAATGGTAATTGTATTTTGACAGGAAATAGAGACTCGAAAAACTGTTACACAGTAATTCCAAATTCTGGATCTTGTAATGTTGCCATATTAGAGGATTCTGATCTATAGCACAATATATCGGTACACACAAATTAAGATAACCTTAGAAGATTGAGTTCTCAAGATATAGTTAGAGGTTGACCAAAAATTAAAAATTCTTTTACTCCTATTTGTGGACCTTGTGAGGAAGGCAAAATAAGTAAATCCCCACAGAAGAAAGTTAAAGATGTCCTTACCACTAAGCCCCTATAACTTATCCACATGGACCTCATGGGTCCTTCAAGAACTATTACTTTATGTGGAAACTCTTACATCCTAGTTATAGCGGATGACTATACAGGATATAAATGGGTAGCTTTTATGAAACATAAATCAGAAACCTTCAATGAATTCTTAAGAATCCTCTTGAAAGTTGAGAATGAGAAGGATACCCAAGTATGTCGAATAAGGAGTGATAGAGGTGGAGAGTTTAAGGACTCTGGAATCTCTGAGTATTGTGTAGCTAATGGTTATAAACATGAGTTTAGCGCTCCCAAAACCCCATGATAGAATGGTATAGCTGAATGCAAGAATAGGACTTTACAAGAAATGGCTAGGGTTATGTTATATGCTAAGAATCTCCCTAGATACTTTTGGTTAGAAGCGGTCCAAATCGCATGTCACATTAATAATCATATCTACCTCAGAAAAAAAATCCAAAGAATCATCTTATGAGTTATGGTTCCACAAAAAGCCAAACTTGAAATATTTTAAAATCTTCGCTAGTATCTGCTATATCTGCAAAGATAAAGAGCATCTTTCAAAATTTGATATCCGAGGAGAAAAGGAAATTTTTCTTGGCTATTCCCAAAACAGTGGGACTTTGCGTGTTTTTAACTATAGAACCAAAACTATTATGGAATCAATTAATGTAATTATAGATGATAAAAGTGTTAGGAGTAATGATAGTCAACCAAAAACATTTGATGAGGATGAAAAAGTTTTATCCCCTGATCCTCAAGATGATACTAATTCACTGCCACTTGAGAATCCCTCTGTACCCACTTGGGTTTCTAAAGATCATCCCACTGAAACCATTGTCGGTAAACCTTCGAAACCAGTTAGAACTAGATCCCAACTTCGATAAGTGGCACAATTTTCTTGTTTTGTTTCTCTTGAGGAACCAAAAAATGTTAATGATGCCCTTACTGACTCATTTTGGATAAATGCTATGCAAGAAGAGCTAATCCAATTTAAGAGTCACGATGTTTGGAATCTGGTTCCTAGACTAAAAGATTCGAAGGTTATTGGCACAAAATGGATTTTTAAAAACGAACTGATGAAAATGGGGAGGTCATTAGAAATAAATCTAGGTTGGTTGCACAAGGATAGTCCCAGATTGAGGGAATTGATTTTAACGAAACTTTTGCACCTGTTACTCATCTGAATTAATTTCGTCTCCTCCTTGCAATTTCTTGTCATATGCAATTCAAATTATTCCAAATGGATGTTAAATCCTCTTTTTTAAATGGAATTTTGTCTGAAGAAGTTTACGTGGAACAACCCAAAGGATTTGTTGATCTTGCACACCCAGACCACGTCTTTAAGCTTAAGAAAGCACTATACGGTTTGAAACAAGCTCCTAGAGCTAGGTATGAGAGACTGTCTACCTTCTTAGTGTCTCATAATTTTGTCCGTAGCGAAAATGATCAAACATTATCTGTTAGAAAGGAAAATCAACATGTCTTAATCGCGCAAGTCTATGTGGACGATATTATGTTCGGTTCCACCTATCCTAAACAAGTAGAGAATTTTTCTGATATCATGCATGCCGAATTTCAGATGTCTTTAATGGGTGAGCTACAATGTTTTTTGGGTTTACATGTAAAATAATACAGTGATGCTCTTTTATTTCTTAATCCAAATACCCTGCAGAGTTAGTGAAAAATTCGGCTTAGAAAAGGTTGAAACTTCTAGAACTCCTATGAGTACTTCAACTAAACTGTCTGTGACACCCCGTCTAATTAACCCCGGGTGATCAGTCCTAAATTAAATTAGAATAGGTTTCTCAATTGGTTCATTCTTAGCATCACTGTCTCCTTTTTAATTACTAATCACCTAAGTGAGAAAATTAGACTGGCACCAAGTTTTTTCTTTCATTAATTTAATGAAATACTCATGCAGAAACAAAATAATTTAAACAATCGCAATTAACTGAAAACCACCATTAACATCTAAATAACTGACCGAATAAACCATCGTCTCAAATCCTACAAAAGTAAAGACAAGTAAGAAATCTTAATAAGTCTTACATAAGTACTGAATAAAAAAGTGAGCCACATGCTCGAGTAACTGATAGGCGATTTCTACACTAGAAATAAAAAGAACGAAGCGCCTATCAAACTCCCAAACATCCACATGTGCTGCACCAACGGTTCCCTGGAATGAGTCAAGTTTGGCGTCCCTCTGGTTGGACACCTAAAAGGTTTTTAAAAGTTTTTATAGCAAGGGTTAGTACCCAAAATATTTGGAAAATATTTAGCAAATGATTAACTTGCAGTAATAAATATATATGCATGCTCTTCATATTTTAGTTAGTGTCGCACTCCCTTGAGAACATCCTCACCCCTCCTCTAATGTGCACTACTAACGCCTTAATTAGTTTACCTAGTTATTTACCCCATGACTAGATAACTAATATAACCCCTTGCAACCACCTCACTATAACCGAGTATGCCATAATTATGATTTCTAAGTTATTACTAACTCTTACTTAATTAATCATTCCCCTTTTTAAATTCATATAACTTTCACACCTATTATACATATAATACAATTAAAGATCTGTATCAATTAACCCGTATATAATTATTTACCTAATTATATACGTATAGTCATATTACAACAAGCACAAATATATTGAAATAATAATTAATAATGAACATCCTCCCGAGTAATAACTCATCGGATGTATATTCTTTAAAGTGCTATTCCACTAGGTAAATTTACATAACCTAGTTACCCCAAGTCAAAATCTCTCACTAACTTGGTTAATACATAAATATTTGGAGGCAGTCATTTTCTTCCCTGAAAATGAGATTTCCCCTCACCCATATAATGGACGCTATAACCTTGGAATATACTCTCCCTACTCCTCAAGCTAGGGGATTCATCCACTACGCGCAACCTCCCCCTATAGCACTAGAGCATATATAATAATAATAATAATATTAATAATAATAATAATAATAATAATAATAATAATAATAATAATATTAATATCTAGCCAGTGATATTAATGTACACAGCATATATATATACTATCGCACACCGTATATATACATACATATATATAATTAAAAATATCCCGGCTATACCGTGTACCAATTCCGTAACACAAGCCTATACGATTTAACATGAGTTTACGGCCCAACTCTGATTATTAATTAATTTGCACATTAACTAATTAGATTAATTTTGGTGTCGCACCAACCAATATATTCAAACTCGCTCTCGTGGCCCGAAATAAAATAATACCCGAGTCTAAATCCCCGAATCTAAATTATTTAGCTTTCACTCTAAATTTATTTAACGCCTTGGTATCGCTCAACCAATATACCCGAACTCGCCCACTTTATCCGTATTTAATTATTTTGGAATGTTCTTTCCAAAATTTAACCATAATGTGTCACACGTAAATTCTCTCCAATCCCAATTATTTTTCCCTTATAAACAATTTGATTGTATGTCTTATTTTTATCTCTCATTAAATAAGGCAAGGGAATAAGATTTTTAATTAAATTCACCTTATATAAATAAAGTGGCGGAACTGCCAAAAATCCCAGACCCTCGATCGATCGATCGTACAGGTCATTGTCTTCTCCAGGTCTCTATTTCAACCATGGAAGAAAAACTCAAAACCCTAACTTCATCAAGAACCTCATAAGGGACCCCCATAAAGTCCCCCAAACCTCGTTTAATTTCCGTTCTCTACTGTTTTCCTAGATTGGAGAAAAATCCGTTTTAATCTCTAACCCATCTCAACATCAAATTCTTATATCAATTTCATTTTTAACTCGTCTGGGTTTACACATCTTACCAGATATATACAATTCTCAGATTATACATAAATTTCTACACAATTTCGAATTCAGGAGATTAATTTACAAAAAACCCATGTTTATACCCCCTCAATCCGAAAAACGAATTTTTATTTCTCACATCACACAAATATGAATCATAACGCAAATTAAATGCTACAGTAAGTTAACCACTTGCCTTATGATTTCGTAGGGTCTGACTTGAAGTTGTGAATCTCAAGGTTGAAAATGAAATTCCTTTTTGTCTCTTTCCTTTGTCCCCCAATTTGACTTTAACTCTTTCTTAGGGTTTTCTCTCCCACTAAGTGTTTTCTAAACATTAATCAGTCATTACCCTTTTCCTTATAATTTAGCAATTAGGCTTAATCCCGTTTTTTGCATAGTGGGCCAAGCCCAATTAACCCAAATGCCCCGTGTGGGGCCGGCTATGTCTAAAAATATCACGTGACCCGTTTACTACCCCTGGGTACACTTTTCTGACTATCTCGACCCATCCAAACTCAACCATGCACTCAGAATTGGCATCGGAATTAGTTTATAGAAATCCTTATCTCACACCCCGTCACTAATACCCGATATGACGTAAATAAATTATTACAATTCACTTAGTAATTAAATTTCCCTAAATATTAACCATTTACTCCCCGATTAATATGCACAAAAATGTGGGGTGTTACATACTCCCCCCCCCCCCCCCCCCCCACACACACACACAAAGTAATTTCATCCCCGAAATTAGGTCATACCTGTGGTGAATAGCTCTGGATATTGTTCTCGCATATCCTCCCCCCACTCCCAAGTAGAGTCATCAACGTTGTGATGACCCCACTGTACTATAACTAGTGAAACAACCTTGGATCGTAACTTCCGCTCACAACGGTCCAGAATAGCCACCAGTCTCTCCTCATATGAGATGTCGGGATGTAAATCAATTTCCTTGAGTGGAATGTACCATAAGACCCTCTCACTCCTTCAATATTTCTTCAGTGATGCCACATGGAACACGTTGTGTATCCTCTAAAGATGCTCTGGCAATTCCAGTCTATATGCTACCGGTCCCACCCTCTTAATAATAGAGAAAGGTCCCATGTACCTCGGTGCTAATTTACCCTTCTTGTCAAACCTCATTACCCCTTTCATAGGGGACACCCGGACTAATACCTGATCCCCAACCTCTAACTCCACATGTCTCCGTGAAGCATCAGCATAACTCTTTTGCCTATCTTGAGCTATCCGAATCCACCCTCGGATCAACTCTATCTTGGCAGATGTTTCCTCAACAATCTTCGGCCCCAGTAGCTTGTTGTCCCCCACCTCTAACCAACAAGAGGGAGAATGACATGGTCTCCCGTACAGTGCCTTGAACGATGCCATGCCGATCGTGAATTGGTAAGAGTTATTATACGCAAACTCTACCAAAGGAAGATATCTCTCCCATCCTCCCCCAAAGTCTAAAATTCACATCCTTAGCATGTCTTCCAGCATCTGATTGACTCTCTCAGTCTTCTCGTCGATTTATGGGTGATAAGCTATACTCAAACGTAACTCCATGCCCATGGCATCCTGAAAGCTCTGCCAAAAACAGGCCAAAAATATTTTGTCTCTATCAGACACAATATTTATTGGCACCCTGTGCATCTTAACAATCTTCGCTATGAATATCTATGCGTAACGCGTCATCTTAAAGTATGTGCGAACCGACAGAAAGTGAACCACCTTGGTCAACCAATCCACAATGACCCATATGGAATCGTGACCTCTCTGCGATGCAAGTAACCCTGTAATAAATTCCATAGATATTCTCTCCCACTTCCACACAGGAATCTCTAGTGGCTGTAGCATCCCTGATGGTCTCTGATGGTCAACTTTCACGAGCTGACACGTGGCACATTTCGAGACAAACTCCACTATGTCCCATTTCATTCCTTCCCACTAATACTGCCTCCTCATATCCTGGTACATTTTATCCCCTCCGGGATATACCGCAAATCTCGAACCACGGGACTCTCTTATAACGGCGTGCCTCAACTCCTAATCCTATGGGACCATTAACCTCCCATTTAGGCGTAGGCCTCCTTTCGAGATTATTGAGTAACCCTCCGTTCCTTCAGCTAACAACTGGCGTACCCTATCCTGGAAAATCTGGTCCTCTGCCTGAGCCCTCACCACTTGCATAATGATCTCAGGTGTGATGGATAAAGCTGACATGTAGGCCCTGGATACATTGTCCTCATATCGAAGCTCTCTCCACTTAGCTTTCTAGACTTCTGATATATCCCCAGTTGGTTTTCGGATCAATGCATCTGCCACCACATTATCCTTACCAGGATGATACTGAATATCAAACTGGTAGTCTTTCACGAATTCTAACCACCGCCTCTGCCTCATGTTCAGATCCTTCTGTGTGAAGAGATACTGAAGTGACTTGTGATTCGTGAATAAAGTGAACCGCTCTCCTAGAATATAATGTCTGCATATCCTCAAAGAAAAAACGACCGCTGCTAGCTCTAGGTCGTGAGTGGGGTAATTCCTCTCGTGAAACTTTAGCTTTATGGACGCATAAGCTATAGCCCTTTCCTCTTGCTGAAGCATACCCCCAACTCCCTGTAAGGATGCATCAGTGTAAACTCGGTACTCTAGTCCTCCCTTCGGTAAACAAAGTACGGGTTCAAACGTCAACTTGTCCTTTAGCTCATTGAAAGCTAATTAATAATTATCACTCCAAGAAAAAGTCACCCCTCTCCGAGTTAGATTCGTTAAAGGGCTCGCAATCTTTGAGAACCCCTTTATGAATCGTCTGTAATAGCCTCCCAATCCCAAAAAATTGTGCACCTCGGTCGGTGTCGTGGGTTTTCCCCACTCCCTCACCGCCGATACCTTACATGGATCCACCGTAATACCCTGGTCTGACACCACATGACCAAGAAACTGTACCTCCCGCAGCTAAAATCCACACTTTTCAAATTTGGCATAAAGCTGATGACCTCGCAGCGCCTGTAGGACCATACGCAGATGCTCTAAGTGATCCCCCTCATTGCGCGAGTAGATCAAGATGTCATCAATGAACATGATGATAAACTGGTCGTGGTACTCTCTAAAAACCCTATTCATGAGATCTATGAACACTGCTGGCACATTTGTGAGCCCTAATGGCATCACCCTGAACTCGTAAGATCCATATCGCGACAGGAAAGTAGTCTTAGAAACATCCTTCTCTCCGATATGTAGTTGATGATACCCTAACCTCAGATCGATCTTAGAGAAGTAAGATGCCCCTCTTAATTGGTCAAATAGATCATTGATCCTAGGCAACAGATACTTATTTCGTATCGTCACCTTGTTCAACTCCCTGTAGTCCACGCACAATTGAAGTGAACCATCCCTCTTCTTTACAAATAACACCAGTGCACTCCACGACGATGTACTCCGCCGAACGAAACCCTGACCCAAGAGCTGCTGAATCTTCTCTCTCAACTCACGCATCTCTGAAGGAGCCATATGGTACGGTGCTCGACCAATCGGCCTCATCCCCGGTGCTAAATGGATTACATACTCGATTTCCCTACTAGGTGGTAACTCGGGTATTTCCTGGAATACATCCTCGAAGTACCTCACTAACGAAATCGAATCCAACAAAACTTCCACCTCCTGTGAGGTCTCCTCCTCTATATAATACAAGTGTGTGCACAACCCCCCCTCAGGTACAGGTATCGTTATAAGGAACATCTCATGTCCCGGAATGAAGAACATGATTGCCCTTTCGTAACAATCCACAGTCTCCCAATAACCTGCCAACCAGTCCATACCTAAGATAACAACGTACCCCTCCATATCAAATACTAAGAGGTCCGTCGCTAAACTAAGCCTCCCAATCAAAATGTCTACCCCTCGATAAATCGGGTGTTTCAATGCCCCGCTACCTACTGGAGACTCTACACACATGCGAAGACTACCTGCGGTCTCTAATAACCCGGCCCATCTCGCAAATGTAGATTTAATGAATAAATGAGATGCTCCCATATCAAAAAGTATACTACCATCATGACCATGGATGAGAAACATACCCTCAATCGCTGGCGGTGCCTGCTATTCTGGAGGATTGGGAACATCCTGGATATTATACACATGCCCGTAGTGGATCTGCCCCTGCTACTATCGGGATGGTGGAGCCAGTGCTGTTGGGGGCATCTGACCCTGCTGCCCCTGTTGGGCACACTGCTGTTGGCCTCTGCCCCTTTGCGGGCACTCCCTCTTGAAGTGTCATGTCTGGCCACAAACAAAGCAACGTCTCTAACCATTCCCCTGTTGTTGGCCCTATTGGCCCGGACGTGGCTGACCCTGCTGGCCTCCCCCAATATTCCCTTGGACCTGACGGGCCTGAGGAACCTATTGCTGCTGATTTAGGCCCGACTAGCCCTCCCTGAATCCCTGTCCTCCTGGTCGAAACCCACCAGGCCTAAATTTCTTAGCCTGGTTCCCTTGCTGACTGCCAGTCTTTTGCTGAGTACCACTTGTGTCACCACCAAGGACTTCCTTGCCCTGCTGGCTCGACTCCCCTACCCTCTTGCTCCCCTTCGCATGGAAGCGATGATCCTAGAAATGTACAAGGGCGGCATTAACGACGTCTGCATAAGTCACCAATGTCGGATTACTAATCAAGTGCTGCCTGATCCTCCAGCCCAGGCCATCCATGAACTTCGACTTCTTTCGCTCCTCGTCACTCACCTCATTTGGCACAAAGTTCGCCAAACGGGTGAAGTCTTCCTCATAATCTGCAACTGAACCGTCACCCTGTACTAACTCGCTGAACTTCTTCCTCATTTCGGCCTCTACCACTGGCGGGAAGTATTTGCCATCGAACCGCACCTAAAACTTGGATACCATCATCAAATCCCTCTCCTTAGCGGTGGTAACTGACTCCCACTACTGTAAGGCTGTCCCCAACAGACGGAAGGTAGTAAGCATCTGTTTCTGTACATCGGTACACTCTAGAATGCACAGATGGCGCTGAATATTCTTTTTCCAGTCACAAGCCTCTACTACATCGGTACTATCCCGAAACTTGGGTGGATAACCCTTTTGAAAGGTCTCCCTAACTCGCTGCCAAGACGGTGGCCCCACTGGAGCCTGAACTGTTGGTGCCACTAGAGGTGGTGCCTAGGGCTGAGGAGAATGGGCTGCCATAGCCCTCATTGTTGTCTCAACTTCCTGGACCACTATTATTGTCGCCTGAGTAGTGGAGATCAACTCGGGTAGGGGTAGGGGTGGCGGTACCTGTGGCTCCTGTTGAGCCACCCTTAACTCATCCCTAGTCTTAGCCCTTTCCGCTCTTTGCCTCTTCGGTGGAATCTGAAAATAGATTGAATCGTATAAGTACACAATATATACAAAAATCTAATAGCAAAAATATGATATCTCAAAAGCGAAAAATGAATCAATAATCCTAATAATAGGGCTCTATAAGAACTGAACGCTACGCTGAAACGTAGTAAGCCGCACAGATCCTAAGGACACTAGAACCTGAGGCTCTAATGCCATCTGTGACACCCCGCCTAATTAACCCCGAGTGATCAGTCCTAAATTAAATTAGAATAGGTTTCTCAGTTGGTTCATTCTTAGCATCACCGTCGCCTTTTTAATTACTAATCACCTAAGTGAGAAAATTAGACTGGCGCCAAGTTTTATTTTCCATTAATTTAATGAAATACTCATGAGGAAACAAAATAATTTAAACAATCACAATTAACTGAAAACCACCATTAACATCTAAATAACTGACCGAATAAACAATCGGCTCAAATCCAACAAAAGTAAAGACAAGTAAGAAATCTTAATAAGTCTGACATAAGTACTGAATAAAACAGTGAGCGACATGCTCGAGTAACTGATAGGAGATTTCTACACTAGAAATGAAAAGAACGAAACGCCTATCAAACCCCCGCAACATCCACATGTGCTGCAGCAACGGATTTCTGGAATGAGTCAAGTCTGGCGTCCCTGTGTCTGGACACCTAAAAGGTTTTTAAAAGTTTTTATAGCAAGGGTTAGTACCCAAAATATTTGGAAAATATTTAGCAAATGATTAACTTGCAGTAATAAATATATGTGCATGCTCTTCATATTTTAGTTAGTGTCACACTTCCTTGAGAACATCCTCACCCCTCCTCTAATGTGCACTACTAACGCCTTAATTAGTTTACTTTAGTTATTTGCCCCATGACTGGATAACTAATATAATCCCTTGCAACCACCCCACTCTAACCGAGTATGCCATAATTATGATTTCTAAGTTATTACTAACTCTAACTTAATTAATCATTCCCCTTTTTAAATTCATATAACTTTCACACCCATTATACATATAATACAAATCACGATCTGTATCAATTAACCCGTATATAATTATTTACCTAATTATATATGTATAGTCATATTACAACATGCACAAATATGCTGAAATAATAATTAATAATGAACATCCTCCCGAGTAATAACTCACCGGATGTATATTCTTTAAAGTGCTATCCCACTAGGTAAATTCACATAACCTAGTTACCCCAAGTTAGAATCGCTCACTAACTTGGTTAATACATAAATATTTGGAGGTGGTCATTTTCCTTCCCTGAAACTGAGATTTCCCCTCACCCATATAATGGACGCTATGACCGGGGAATATACTCACCCTACTCCTCAAGCTTGGGGATTCATCCACTATGAGCAACCTCCCCCTATAGCACTAGAGCATATATAATAATAATATATAGCCACTAATATTAATGTACACATCATATATATATACTATCACACACCGTATATATATAATTAAAAATATTCCGGCTATACCGTGTACCAATTTCGTAACACAAGCCTATAAGATTTAACATGAGTTTACGTCCCAACTCGGATTAGTAATTAATTTGCACATTAACTAATTAGATTACTTTTGGTGTCGCTCCAACCAATAAATTCGGACTCACTCTCGTGGCCCGAAAAAAAACAATACCCGAGTCTAAATCCCCGACTCTAAATTATTTAGCTTTCACTATAAATTTATTTAACGCCTTGGTATCGCTCAACCAATATACCCGAACTCGCCCACTTTATCCGTATTTAATTATTTCGGAATAATCTTTCCAAAATTTAACCATAGTGTGTCACACATAAATTCCCTCCAATCCCAATTATTTTTCCCTCATAAACAATTTGATTGTATGTCCTATTTTTTATCTCTCATTAAATAAGGCAGGGGAAGAAGATTTTTAATTAAATTCACCTTATATAAATAAAGTGGCGGAACTGCCAAAAATCCCAGACCCTCGATCGATCGATCCCCAACCATCGATCGATCGATCGTACAGGTCATCGTCTTCTCCAGGTCTCTGTTTCAGCCATGGACGAAAACTCGAAACCCTAACTTCTTCTACAGCATAACCCAAGTCCTTTCATCAACGTAATACATCAAAAACCTCATAAGGGACCCACATAAAGTCCCCCAAACCTCATTTAATTTTCGTTCTCTACTGTTTTCCTAGATTGGGGAAAAACCCGTTTTAATCTCTAACCCATCTCAACATCAAATTCTTATCTCAATTTCATTTTTAACTCGTATGGGTTCACACATCTTACCAGATATATACAATTCTCATATTATACATAAAATTCTACACAATTTTGAATTCTCGAGATTAATTTGCAAAAAACCCATGCTTATACCCCCTCAATCTCAAAAACGAATTTTGATTTCTCACATCACATAAATATGAATCATAAAGCAAATTAAATGCTACAGTAAGTTAACCACTTTCCTTATGATTTCGTAGGGTCTGACTTGAAGTTGTGAATCTCAAGGTTGAAGATGAAATTCCTTTTTGGCTCTTTCCTTTGTCCCCTAATTTTCCTTTAACTGTTTCTTAGGGTTTCCTCTCCCACTAAGTGTTTTCTAAACATTAATCAGTCGTTCTCCATTTCCTTATAATTTATCAATTAGGATTAATCACCCTTTTACATAATGGTCCAAACCCAAGTGACCCAAATGACCCCGTGTGGGCCCGACAATATCTAAAAACGTCCTGTGACCCGTTTACTATCCCCGGGTACACTTTTTTAACCATCTCGGCCCATCCGGACTCAACCGTGCACTCAGAATTGGCATCAAAATTAGTTTATAGAAATCCTTATCTCACACCTCGTCACTAATACCCGATATGACGTAAATAAATTATTACTATTTACTTAGTAATTAAATTTTCCTAAATATTAACCATTCACTCCCCGATTAATATTTAAATAAATATTACCATAGTTAATTTAATTAAAAATTATGACACACAAGTAATTTAAAATTCCCGAATTAATTAAATACTAAATGCACAAAAATGCGGGGTGTTACATTGTCTAAGGATGATACTTGGAAAAGTATAGATCCCACTCTTTATAGACGTATGATAGGGAGTTAACTGTATCTTACCGCATCTCAACCTGATATATCCTTTCCCGTGTGTATATGTGCTAGATATCAAAGTAACCCTAAAGAATCTCACTTATTAAGTGTAAAAAGGATTATTAAAAATATATTAAGGGTATTTTAAAATTTGGTATTTGGTACACAAACGATACGAGTAGTTCTATTATAGGATATACCGATGTCGATTGGGTCGGTTGTTCTGACGATTGTAAGAGAACTTCTTGTGCTTGCTACTATGTAGGCAATAATCTCATACGTTGGTCGTGTAAGAAATAGAATTGAATTTCACTATCTAGTGCCGAATCAGAATATATAACAGCTGGTAGTTGTTGTGCTCAATTACTTTCGATTAGACAAATGCTTAGTGATTATGTCCTCACAGAAAAATAATTAACCATGTTTTGTGATAACCAAGGTGCCATTAATATTTCCAAAAATCATGTATTCCACTCACGAACTAAGCATATTAAGATTAAACATCATTTTATCCGTGACCTTGTCTAATCCTAAGATCTCATTATTGAATATCTGAACACTCAAAAACGGCTCGCAAATCTCTTTACCAGACCATTAGATAACATTCATTTTGAGTATTTGCGTACAACTATAGGCATGATCACTCTCAAGTAATCTCTATGTTTTCGTGATTTATACCCCTTGTATATTTGAGAAAAATTGAGGGAGAAGATCTTGAGTATTGTTTAATGATTTTACTATCTATTCCTGATTCTAACTCAACTAATATGCCCATTTAGTGTTTATCTTGTTACAGGCATTTCAGACCCATTGTACATCTTGTTTATATTTTGTAGGGTATTGGTCTGTACATAGTTGAGTATTGTATTTTCTTTACCTTTTTTTAGATTCTAGGATGGGAATGGGTAGTTAGAATTTTTGTATAGGACACATAGGATTTCTTTTTATTTTAACCCAAGAGTACTGAATACTCAAGGATATTTTCTCTCTAATATCCAAAGGGGGAGATTGAGAACACAGTATATATTAACTCACTTGAGTCTACATATATAGGAGTTCCAACTAGTTTGGATATCTAGACAAAATAGGTTAGAATAGTTTAAGAACTCCATCTCCTCAAAGGTACAAGCTCAATGAAGAAATCCAGTCCAAGAGAACCTTCGAAGGGAAGTTACTTCTAAACCCTAAAACCACAAATAGTACACTTGCACTGCATCATATATATCATCTATTGGTTTAATAGTTTTTCAACACTTTAAATTTTTTAAAAATCAATTTAATTAAATTCAAATCACTTTATATAATTTTAAACAATTTTCAAATGATTTTTGAATTAATAAAAATGTGATTTTAAAAGTATTGTGGGTATAAATTGAATTTGAGAAACTTATTTTCTATGCTGATTGTTTGCCTGGGTAGAATCCAAAAGCTCTAGAGAGTTGGAGGTGTGTGATGAGCAGGGTTTTCGCCGCGGTGCGAGAGTCACCTACGCGTCGGTCGTTTTATGTTCAGCTCACCTGAACTATACAAAAACCTAAACTACGAATATACTCAACTGGTAAGTACAGCGGTAAGTCGGGTATCGAGAATCCACAGGGACAAGTTGCTAGAATTTAACTGATTTAATACTCTAAAATAAAAGTGTAAAAGATGGTTACAAACTAAAAGGAAAAATATGCATAAAGGGAAATGTTAATCTAGGCAATGGTATTAAAACTAGATTTAGAAAGAGAGTAGAACTATAGGTTGCGTCGAATATCCCTCACCCGAGTTAATTAGTATAAAATGGTTACATGGGTAGACGTGTTATTACACGTGTGTCTCGTTTCGACAGTTAATTAAATCAAGGGTTGTTACGCCCTAAATCATCATAAAAGTCTAATAAGATTTTGGCGTCAACAAATATCCCGGAAATTATGCGCGAAAGGTCGTAAGCACGGGGCATACATGATATGCCCCGTCAAATCCCCTAGGTGTAATAACTAGGTCAACGCACCCGAAATAGACCCGTAAACACCATCACCAAAGCAAAGCAACGAGTAAACTCGAGTGAGTTCAATTCAAGCACAACCTAATTTAAATTACCTAGAAAGCATGTTAAAAACGCGGTAAATGGAAAACGGGAATAAACGCAATAAAACTATACTACAAAGAAAGTAAATCAAAGCATGAGAATAAAGCATGTAAACTAGTTAGAAAGCATGGAAGCTAAATTACAAAGCAAGGAAAGATGAAGAACAAACTATATTAATGGAAATGGAAGTGAATAGATCAATCTTACAAAACCATTGGTTGTCAATCCAAGAAGAAGAGAAAATGAACTCTCCAAAACAAACCTTAACTAAAAACTATCTATATCATATTATGAGTGTGTATATATCCTTATTACAACAAAAACTAGCTTATATAGTAAGTTGGAATAAAAGAAAAGAAGAAAGAAAGTAAAGAAAAACATCTGCTGGAAAAAATAGGGGATCGATCGATCGACCCCTGTGGTCGATCGATCGACAGTTAAAATCGTGGCCAAAATAAGAAGGTTCGATCGATCGATTCCTAGGCTCGATCGATCGATCAAACAGGGCAGCCTGCAGAATCCCCTGTTTTGGCATGCTTTCCATCTCCGCTCAATTTCTCCGTAACTTTGTCATACGGACTCGGAATTACGCACCGTTTATGGCCACGCTAAGCTTGCGCGGAGGGATACAACTTCCATGAAGATGTTGGGCCAGGTGCCCAATCTATAAAATGACCAAAATGCCCTTGAACGTGCGGTTACATATGGAAATTGCGCGAAATGCGTCCGAATTCCATACTTGGTACCTAAATACCTACAAAAGCCCAATTATACCTCATATAGCATGTTAACAATATAAACCGAGGTTGTCTGGTTAACAGGCTTAAATATAGAGATTAAGGCACCCGAGGAGGCTAGAATGCGTAGGTTCGACGGATGAAATACGTAATATTTGCGTATTATCAGTGTGCTTTGTAATTATTTTCAACATGCGTCTCAGCCTTTAATCCTGTGCGTACATGTGTTAGCAACCTATCGAGTAGATTTGTGCTTTCTATTAGACACAAAACGCTTACACATCCTCAGCCCTTGGATCATTTTAATCAACTTACTGCATGCGATTTAACTCAATCCTTGTGAACCCACCCTTAACCAATCAGTGTTCATTTAGACCACCGTCTGTGTTAAACTATTGGATTTAAGTCAACTCATTTAGACTTAATCTCAGCCATAGTATAGAGGCCAAAGTTCTCGATCCTTCTACGCATAGTATAAAAAGGGATCAACCCTCAGCATTTAGAGACTTTTGGCCACTTCGTCATTTCTGAGAGAAAATAGAGAGTAGAGAGAAGAGAGAGAGAAGTTAAGAGAGAGAAGGGAAAGAGAGGGATTAGAAGAAGAACCCCTAAGTTTTCTTCATGGTTAAAAAACCTCTGAGTTTTTCTCTCAAACCAAAACAGTCCCAAACACCAGAAAACCCATTCTTGAGAGTTAGAAGTTTTGGTTTTCTGTGTTCATTGGTGTTGTGTTGTCTTTGTGAATACCTCTTCAAAATCTTTGATTCTCTCAGAACTCATCTCTAAGAAAGACTTAAGTTTCATTGTTCAAACTGAGTTTTTCTAAAAGAGAACATCTCACGTTTATTTTTTATTTCTCTTTTTAAATCTGATATTTTAGATTCATTATGTTTCAACGAGTTTTTGAAATAAAAAACTTTTAGTTTCAAAAATAATTTTTCAGATCTAGTGAGTTGTGGGTTTCTAATTTTTATTTCATATTTTATGAAATACATGTGTTCAAAAATAAAAGCAACACAAAAGAACTCGTGCCAAAGTTTTAAGGCGTACAGATCTGAAAATAAATTTTATATATCAAAACTTATTGAATCAATCTTTGCATGTTAAGTCTGAATCTGTTTTGTTAAATTAGACTTTTAGTCTAATTTGGATCTCAATTGGAGGTTTACAATTTCAAAAATATGTTCAAAACCCTGAAATTGTTTAAGACCTTGAACTGTCTTCTGAGCAAGGTATCCTTGAGATCTGTGGAAAAATAAAAGATCAAGAAGTCTTTGCTTGAAAAATTAAGATTCAGAAATAACTTTCATCTTATAACTATTGTAATTTGTTAGGAAAGTTTGTATAAATCTTGAGAGGGTGAGTTGCATGTTTGCATGTAGTAGCACATCACAAACACTATCTCACACGAACACTTAGACTTTGTGGTTCTGTCTGAGAATCTTGAATTTGAAAGAGTTGCTGGAATCGGAATTCAAAGAGAAGGAGATCAGGGAAAAGACGAAGAAGAAGCAAGAAAAGATCAAGTTCCAAGTCAGAATACCTTTGGAGTGGAGAATCTCGTGTAGGTACATTCTGAAATGAGGTTTGGATCTTTGTGGTTTGGTTAAGTCTTGTAAATTGATTTTTGTTCTAGTGGATTTTCATTTTGTGCCGTAGAGGGCACCGTGGATGTTTCCCTTGTTTAAGGGTTTTTCCACGTTAAAATCCATGTGTCTATTTCTTTGAATGTTCTTAACTGTTGTTATGATTGGGACTGAATGGTAACGTTAGTAGATGTTTATTAAAAATTAAACAGAAGCTAATCAACTATCGGATTTAATCCATACATTCAGAAAAAGTTTTAAAACACATCTTGTATGTTTTTAAAAGAGTTTTGCCCAAAAAGTTTATTTTGAGTTTACTCAACTTATAACTATTTGTTATTAATCTTGTAAACAAAGCCTTTAGTATTAAGGCTGTTTTTCATCCCAAGCAATCAGAAGAAATATAAATGACAAGATTGACTATCTAATTACAATTCACAACAAAAAGTACGAAGCTCACCTTCAACTTGATGAATATTGAATAGTGTACATGGATACTGGTAACTTCACGCCCCAATAAGATGCGAATGAATGAGATAATGCATCGTCGGACTCAAGCATATCGAAACTTCTCACAATAGATAAATATGGTTATATGGTTATATATGTTATGCAATTTTATTAGTTATTAATTTCTTTACCATTGTTGTCAACTACTATTTATAATTAATAAAAATTTAATTGCATGGATAATATTGTGTACATGGATAAAATTTTAATTGCATCTTTCTTGTGAAAATTTAAAAAGAAAATTCCAGACTTCAAAATTTAATATTAAAATTTACATAATAAACACATAGAAAAAAAAGTTACATATTAATTTCTTTGTGGTTCCGTGGTCAACCACTAATCGCAACATAATGCATTCCCATCACCCATCAACATGTTTGGTAGATGTTGTACAAAATCCATGTAGGAATCATCCCTTTTTTAGTCTGGAAGTTCCGAATCCTATGGATACACTAGATCGTCAAGTTTTCGTATTTATTAAATGTTTACGATGCCACCACTATAATCTTTTTTTCCACCTATTCAATTTTCCATTGTAGTAGACGGATACATATCTCACTGTCTTTGGTTGGATCTTTGCAATATTTTGTAGATTTTGCTTGTGGCAAGGATAAACCATGCCAATTACAGTCGCACTCTAAATCGCAACGTCTATCATATAACCTAGTCCATTTCAAATCATCATCACAAGAAATATTTTCTTTTATTGGAGTAACTATTTCATCACATGACCAACATCACCTAAATTATGTAATGTGCATATAGGAATGTTTTCAAAAACCCTTTTCTCCCCAAACCAACTCCCTCCATGGAGATCTTCGTATATTCTTAGGTTTGTCAAGGCGGATGCAACATCCTCAACATGGTCAACATTAAATGATGGTGATGCTTTAGATTTATGCTTGACCTTCATGGGCTCTTTGTTCCTGTCTACTATGTGTGGGTTGAAGTAATCTAGTCGCCCTCTAGTTTTAGGTGTCCAATCTTAATCGAACATGTATATATTTTGGTTATAATCATCAGTCTGTCAATGGCTAGCCATTTGATAGTGTGTGATATGACATTATCGTCTGTTTTATACTAGTATCAGACTTTCACTGTTGAATCATATGCATCTTTTCAGTTGTGTGTGGTTGCAAGTAGTTGGAGTGAATTATTAATGACTTTCAATGTTCAAGCACGTGGGTTCTATTATTGTGCATTATGACACACATCAATTTTAACTTGTTGTGAATTAGACTTTGTCCATTACTAGTATCAGACTTGGACCATTGAATCACATGCGTTTGTGCAATTATGTGTGGCTGAAAGTAGTTGGAGTGAATTATTCATGACTTTTAGTGTTCAAGCACGTGAGTGCTAAAATTTTGCATCCTATAAATACTAGTATCGCTCTAATAATAGTTGTTACAGAAAAACAACTTGTGATTAAAACATAGAATATTTATTCTAAATAATAAACCAAATGGCGTCAAGATAGTGGATCATCAACGAAGACGTTCAACTAATTAACAAAGTAACTGGGAATTATTTCATCCCAGGAGTGAACTACGTCCAATGAAGACTTAATGTGTCCCACAAAGTCACTTGGTTCTTTTTTGAATGTCACATAAAAACCCTTTTTCACATTAAATGAAATATTTTTAATGGTGTTTTTCTAAAACAAACATTTCCACAATTTCAATTAAAAATCTATGGAGATTTTGGCTTTGGTTGTGATCGAAGGTTGAGGAGATTTTTAAGACCGATGAGCCGATTGACTTGGGTTGCGATCCAAGATATGGTTTTGAGACTGGTGAGACATGAATCAAAGTTGTAATGGAGATTCGCATATACGCATCCATTTCAATAGATCGGTGGATACCGAGATCGAAGGGCTATGACTGTCAAGTCGCAACTGCGGTGAATATTGAGAGACCTAGTACTACGGAGGTTGAAAGTGAGAAACGACAAAGATCCATGGCTGCTGTATTTTCTAATGCCTGAATTTTTATACTAGTGGATTTGTGTGTAGGGTGGGTGCATGTGATTGTTTCTGAGATGGTTTCCACGTTAAAAAATTGTGTCTATATTTTTTTTATTGCATTTATTTTTTGCCTTTGTTAATTTTTGTCACCTCATATTAATTTGGACCTAATTAATTAACTAGTAAATTAGAAAATTGACTTAATTAATTTTATTAGGAATAAATTAAAATTGATTATTTAATTTTGACCAATATTTATTTAATTTTAAATTAATTAAAAATTGAATTAATAACCGCGACTAACTCCAAGTTATGCGTGAGGTAATTCCTCTCCTGGAGCATAAACTTGCGAGACATATAAGCTATAGTCTTCTTCTCCTACTGTAAACACCCCCAAGACCCTGCAAGGATGCATCAATATAGACACGGTACTCGACTCCTCCACTAGGCGGTGCAAGTATAGGTGTTAAGGTCAATTTGTCTTTTAGCTCGTCGAAATCTAACTGAAAATGGTCATCCTAAACAAATGACACCCACTTGCGATTCATATTCGTCAGAGGACCTGCAATCGTCGAGAATCCACGAATAAATAGTTTATAGTATCCGGTCAGTCCCAAAAAACTACGAACTTGGATCGGTGTCGTGGGGTTCCCCCACTCCCTCACCGTCTATAAATTACTTGAATCAAATTCTATACCCATATCAGGCACAATGTGACCCAAAAAATGCACCTCCCAAAGCCAAAACCCACACTTCTCAAATTTGGGGTAAAACTAGTGATCCCTTAGTGTCTGCAAAATCATCGGTAGATGCTTAGCATGCTCATCCTTAGAGCAAGAGTAAACCAGAATATCGTCGATGAACACGATCATAAATTGGTTAAGGAACTCTCTAAAAACCCAATTCATCGAATCCATGAACATTGCAGGCGCGTTGTTGAGTCCAAATGGCATCACCCTAAACTCGTATGACCAATATCGTGTCAGAAAAGCAGTCTTAGTAATGTCCTCCTCTCTTACGTGCAACTGATAATAACAGGACCTCAGATCTATCTTGGATAAGTAAGATGCTCCCCTCAGCTGGTCGAACAGATCATCGATCCGAGGTAGTGGGTATTTATTTCAGTTATTCAACGCATTATAATCGATACATAACTGAAGCGATCCATCCCACTTCTTGACAAATAGCACCGACACACCCCACGGTGATGTACTCCTTCTGATGAAACCCTGCCTCAGGGTCTTTTGAATTTTCCCCCTCAACTCCATCATCTCATATGGGGACATGGGATAAGGCACTCGAGTGATTGGGTTCATACCCGGTGCTAGGTCGATAATGAACTCAATTTCTCGGCTACGCGGTAGCTCGGGTATATCCAGGAATATATCCTCAAACTTCTGCACCGATGGAATCGAGTATAACGAAACAACCACCTCCTATGAGGTCTCCTCCTCGATATAACATATATATGTGCTCAATCCTCCCTCCGAAAGATGCATAGCCACTAAAAAAATACATGCCCTGGAATTGAGAACACAATAGTCCACCCGAAACAATCCACCATCGCCTGGTATCTAGCTAACTAATCCATACCCAAAATGACGTCATAACCCTCCATATCTAACACAAGATGATCGGTGGCTAAACATAATCTAACCACATTGATGTCTACACCCCTAGAGATCGAGTATATAAGTGACAAACTACTCAACGGTGATTGTACACACATAAGGAGACTATCAGTTGTCTCTAATAGACCGACAGCTCGTGCAAATCTGATCGCTATGAAAGAGTGTGATACCCTCGTATCAAATAGAAACCTACCCTCAAGCCCGTGAATATAAAACATACCCTCTACAGCACATGGTGCCTGTTGTATGGAAGCATCTCGGACGTTATATAGACGTTCGTACTGTAACTGCCCCTGCTGCGATGGGGTAGGTGGGGCTGGTGCTGCAGTTGGTCTCTGTGCCTACTGCCCCTATTGGGCACCCTACTATTGTGGTGCTCTACCCTGCTGTAGGCCCCCAAAAATCAGCAACGGACATTATTTCCCTCTCCTCAACGGTGGTAACTGACTCCCACCACTATAAAGCTGCTACAACCAACCTAAAAGTGGCCAATATCTTCTTCTGCACATCGCTACACTCAACCATGCACAGGTGGCACTGAATATCTTTCTTCCGCTAGCACGCCACAATCACGTCTGAGTTACCCTGGAACTCGGGTGGGTGGCCTTTTTGAAAAGTCTACTTAAATCTTTGCCACTCTGACGTCCCCGGGTGGGCCTGGAGAATCGGTGCCACTAATTGTAGTGGTTGTTGTGCCTGAGGGATGTGAAGAGACATGGCGGTCATAACGGCGTTAACTATATGTGCCACAATCACTACCACCTCTGCTGCAAACACTGTCCCATGTGGTGACTGTGGCTGCGGTGCCTCCCTCATATTATCTTTAGCTGCTGCTCTGATCCTCTCTTGGGTGGCATCTAAAAATAGATCAAATTATATGAGTTCAAAGTCAATAAAAATATATTAGTAGAAGAACGTAATCTCAAATATGTAATCATGAATGCAACAGTCCTAATAATAGGGCTTTATGTTAAGGAAGGCTACGCTAAAATCGTAGTAAGTTGTACACATCCTATGAAAATTATAACATGATGCTCTGATACCATCTGTGACACTCCTCCTATTTTAACCATGGGTGATCAGTCCTTTATCGAAATAAATAGGAATCTCATTTGCTTCATTCTTAGCATCACTGTTAAAAATATTTTTAATTACTAATCACCTATGTTAAATTAAGTCGGTGCCAAATTTTTATCTTTCATTTATTTAACATCCTATGAAAAACTAAAAATAAATAAACCAAACCGTCCACACCATAATAATCTGAATAATCACACGAAAGATATATAAATAAATATGACCGAATAAACCATCGATTCGCAAAACAAATAATCTAACTACAAATCGGAAGTAAATAAAATAAAATCTCAACAAAGTCTGATAAATAAACTAATGTATTGAATAGTCTCAAGGGGAAACACGCTCAAATGAAATACTGAAAGAACTCCTAACTATGAATGAATAAACTAAAGCGTCTAATAAAACTCCTGTAAGCCTCCACAATTGCTGCAGCTATGTATCCCTGGAAGGAATCCTCAAGTTGGGCGTCCCTGTGGCTGGACACCTAAAAGGTTTTGGAAAATGGATTTAATACTGGTCATATCCTAATGAAATCGTCTGCAAATATTCTGTAAATATTTAAATCACAGTTTAAATCAGTTATTAGATACACAAGTTAGTTCAACGTACACTCCTTTGATTTCCTCACCTCTCAACTAATGTGCACACCTAACGTCTCTTACCTAGCTATGCTACCCTACCCAACTAGATAACATATCTAACTATCCACAAACGGTCTATCTCCCTCGTATTACACATACGTCATGCTACCACGGTATCAATAATTAATATTGCCCATGTATTATTATGGAGTCAGTCATTTAAGTCTCTCTACTTAAATTGCGTTCAGATATACACAATCTATCAGTTCAACTATCACACATAAGTAGATGAGTCATGTACATATTTAAGACACCTATAATATATAGCTATAGCATCCCCGAAATGGCCCCTCATAAAGCATGCATACTCTGCTATCAAGTCCATGTACCTCTCGTACCAAATCAAGGACTATATGTTCGGCATGTCTCCTCAAACCTAAAATCAATCAACACGCAATGGAGGCGAACATGGTTCTAAGTCTTTGGGATATTCCCATACCTAACATACGCAATTGACATGTCGATCCCACTAATACACTGCACATGTGAGCTGCCCTAAGTTCCATTTTTGGGATACACATCCAGACTTCACTGGAATCGTCAACGTGGGATTATCCACTACGCCGAACCTCCCGTGATAGCAGGTAGCGTAGGTATGTTCGCACACATAATCAAATTAAAACCAGAGGTATTCAAACAACCTATATATACACATATTATTTAGTAGGTATGCACACAACCCATCATATCAAGTCATACATAGTATATCTCTCTCGTATACTCAACGTACTCATATAATCTCTTTGTATATGTTCCCGAGTATAACTCGCCACCCTAAGGGTCCTGGTTACCCCTTAATTTATATCAGTAGTTAACACACTCATACCCTACTGGTCAGACTCATAGGTTCACTTATCTCTTCGTGACCCATTCTAATTCTCGTGAATGTATTAGCTTTTATATTATGCCCGATAGGTTCTAGCCCTAATTCTCCCATTTTGACTAAGCCTAAGCTATATCATAGGCCTACTAAAATTCACTATATCCATCATTATAGTTTAAAAATAACCCAAAAGTCTCTCAAGTAGTTATTTGCAAATTTTGGGCATAAAAAAAGAAACTAGGCAATTATGGGTAATCAAATCGATTTACCTACCGAATTGATTCGCTCTCTAAGACGAATCGATTCGAAATGACACGGGTCGTCTTCTTCTTTAGCTGTTACGGTTTTCCCATATTTTTAACCCACAACTCTTCATGCAACATAAAAAACTCCAACATGGTTTATCCCAACATCAATTAAGATTATATCAATAAGTTCTAACGAATTTCTATCATTAGAAAATTATTAAATCCATAGTTCTCAAGATTTCATGAAGGTTTTTCAACACAAACCCTAGTTTTCTCTTTTCATGCATGTCTTCATAAAACCCATAATTAATTCTCTCATATCGTCACGATTATCATATTTCGTAAATCTAAAGCCCAGAATTACATATTTAATGTATATTCCAATTATTACATGAATTTGTCCCCTTATTTTGTCATAAAAATACATGTTCATGCTAGATTTCATCAAATCCTACCATGGGTATTATATCTCATTAAAAATATTCAAGATAAATACTTAACTTATTAATTATAAGTTTAATTTCGTGTTGTGAGTGATTGAGATGCCTTCCTTCCTCCTGATTGCACTCTGATGCTAAAGACGATACAAGAAAGGTGTCGGATCTTCCAAGAAATCTCTTTTCTCCCTCTCTAATGGCCCCTCCTCTCTCCTCTTTTGATTTCTTAGGGTTATAAGTTTTTTGCTGCTACCCCAACTAGTTAGCCCTAGGTTTATAATCTCAATTCTCGAAATTAGGCTAACAGGCCAAGCCCAAATTACCCGAACACCCCCGTATAAGCTCGGTTATGACTAAAAAGGCCCCAGAACCCAATTACTACCCCGGGGTACACTATTTTAACCCTTCCAGAATCAACCATGACCTCAAAATTACCATCTGAGTCACTCTAAAATAATTTTCTATCTTGACCTCATATAGTCTACACTCGACACCAGGTTGAGATATACCATTATCACGTCACTATCACTCTCTATGGCGTAAGAATAATTATTTACTATTGACTTAGTAATTATATTCAATAAACATTAATCATTCTCTATCTGATTAACATTTTAATCAATATATAATATTTAATTCCATTAAATTACATCACATGTGTAATTTAAAAATTAATTGAATTAATTAAATTCTAATAACTCAGAAATACGAGATACTGGGTGTTACAGAGCATACCTCCATTATAGATCTTGACAATGGTTATCCCTTTAGAATCGATATAATGAGGACAATGTTGTTGCTAATGAGAAGGTTTATACTATAGATTTATCGCGAGCTTGCCTTTATAGGAGTTTCATTGAAGGGATGAATGCTTCAAGGCTTAGACACTTCTTTGGTATAAAACCATATATCACTATTAGGTCCCCAAGGAACGATGAGAGAGTCTATTATGTGAAGAATGCCTTTGAGGTTTAACTTTACGAATTTATGTTCCATCTAGGGTTTCACCTCCCGTTCCACAAATGCATACGAGACATCTTATCTCACCTTGGGGTCACTCCCACACAACTTACACCCATTCTTGGAGGATCACACTTAGATCCTTCATAGCTTGGTGATGTATTCACGCCGAGAATATCACTGGGGAAATATTCAGGAGTGTTTTTACCCTCATATCCATAAAGAGATTCCTTGGATATTACTTTTTGAGTCCTAAAAACCTAAGGTGCAAACTTGTTAAGGTTTCCCAAACATCAAATCATAATTAGAAGACCAACTTCTTTATGTTAGTGGAGATTAGAAATTTTTGGATGGGGAAGTAAAAGAAGGAACTATGAGGGTCCCTCGAGATTGGGGAAAGCCTCCTTTAAGAAGTACATTTTCTTTGCCTTTAACTTTGCATCGTAGTAATTCAATGTTTCATTAATTATACTAATATTCATATTTTCTTCTTTATTTTAGGTAGATAGAGTATCACCTAGTCTGAGCATTACTCATTGGCAGTTTTTGGATGGCGTTGCCGACACTAGAATTGGGACTTTTGAGGTGTTGTATCCCTTAGAAAATATTAAGGAGTTAGGCATCATCTCTAATCCTCGCCCTTTAGAAGAACTTAATAATATTTCTTCCTTATATCTTTCTTGTTTTCCAAATCTTTCTTCCTTATATATAGTTATAGTTCTTATTTTTGTAGGCAGACGCTCTGATATATTTAATGAAGCATGGGATACGTTGATCCCTAAACTTGTAAGGGACCGGGTAATTGAGGTCAAAGGGAGACTCGGTGAGCAGAAGGAGAAGTCTCAGACTAAGAAGAGGGGTAACGAATTTTCTATTTACAAACCCCATAAGAATTATAGGAAATATATTGATCCTTGCCATAGAACTGAGGCCACTTTGATTCCCACTCGATCTGTTATGTAGTGGAATTTCCCTTAGTCTAAGGAGCTATTAAGAGCCTTATAGAATGACCATAATACCATTTATGGCAAATTTGTGAGACCCCATGACTTTTAACCCAATTGTGATAATGGGTATTTTGCCAATCTTGACAGGGGGGGGAGAGGTTGGCCTTGCCATAAATAAGGTTTTTAAGGTTACCTCACTTTATTGACTTATCAATTTTTCATCTTTCAAGTTTTCCTCGACCATTGACACCCTCGTCTATTTTTTTCACAGTGCCTGATTTTGATAGTGGACCTCCAACAATGGAGGAGGAATAATAAAAATGTGATGGTGAGTGACCATGAAAACAAGAAGGATCTGGATGATTGTGAAGGCAAGTATGAGGTCATCATAGGAAAGAGGAACAAGGATATGGAGGACTACAAGAAACCCAATGAGACTGACTTCGCTGCTCTAACCAAACAGAGAGACGATGCCAAGCTTTCCCTTGAGAGAGACGAGGTAAGATTCTAGAAGAGAACTAATAGAGTTATTACCACTGCAGTAAAAAAAACTAAGGAAAATATCATCTCTTAATACCATGACTCGATTGAGTTTCAAAACCTTAGTTTATATTATATATGTCGAGGGTATGAAGAGATCAAAATAAGGGTCAATCAAGAGTATCCAAATATTACTGAAGAGGTCGGTACGTGGATAATTAATAATGTTATGGGCAAGGCCATCTCTTTGAAGTTTGGTTCCCAGGAGTATGAAAATGAAACGGTCAAGGTTAACCCCAATCTTGTAATCAATACCCATTTAACTGTTGAGGAAACTCCTAAAGGGGAAGATGATGTTGCTTTTGACCCCACTCTTAATCCTGGCAAACTCGAGGATGGAAAAGATTAAATATCTTTGTCTCTTTTTGTCGAAAATTACTTTAGCCCTGTGTGGCCTTTAAGTAATGTATTTGGTTTATAACCCTTAATATTTCTCCTCTTATGAGGAATGCTACACTTAACTCCTAGGAGTTTTATTTTTGTAATGCCAACGGCTTTTGATGCTCCATTTCCATATATCTGATGTGTGTGGTCCTTTTTATGAGCATTTCAGTTAAGTATGTCATGTTTGTAGGTTTCTCAATTTGTATCCCATGTATGCTTAACCCTATTAATCAAATTCACTTATAAAATATGAGGCCAAGTCTTAAATAATTTGTTTTCTAACCATCTCATCTTATATTAGCAGAATAAATCAATGAAATGCTAATACACCCTTAAATTAACTTTTATTGAGTTTGGATAAACCCATTGCTAATTTTTTCCAAGTTAAACTCAGCTTATGTTCCTCCCTTTTATGCTTATTCTAGGTTGTACCTAAATTTCTCAAACCAATTTTTCTTAAATCAGCCAAACATGTAGAAAATATCAATCCATACTTGTCCTTAAACTGATTTTTATAAAACTGGTTGAACTAATTAACTTCTTCCTTCTTATGTTTATCCTAGATCGTATCCAAGTTTAACATTTACAATGAGGGTGAATTTATTTGAAAAGGGTGTTTTTACTTGAGCTTTGGCCTATCACTTTTTAAGTTATTATTTTTAACTTCTACTTGAGGAATTTATGTCAATCTTTCGGTTGTAAAAGTTTTTACCATTAATGAGATTGACTAAGACTTATCAGGTTGTATATAGTCTTTAGGGGTTTGGCCTTGATCTTTTTATATTAGGCTTTTTTACCATTGTGGTTTTGTCCCAAAAATGAGTCAAGCTTTCGTTAGGTTCATCTTTTTTAAGAGCCGACCCTTATATATATCATAGTCTGAGGAATGCCTATGAGTTTAAATCCCAAAGCATTCCCCTTCTTATGTCATAAATGATGTTAAATGTGAGAAGAAATAGATATAAAAAATCAATCAAACAGGATAGGAGGGAAGCTTATATCTCTATTCATCCATAAATGGAGAAAATTTGCATCATATAATAAGCTCTTATTTACACTATCCTTCTCCTTAACCCTAATGGTAATATTTCTTCAAGTCTTTTGCATTCCAAGGATTGGCAAAGGGTTCTCTATCTAGATTTTCAAGCTAATAAGTCCCTAGAATAATTTCTTCAGTGATTCTATAGGGGTCGTTATAATTCGGGTGGAGTTTCTTCTTCTTCTAAAATAATTTTCTTGAGAACGGAATCTCCCACCTTTAATGGTCGGCTTTTAACCTCTTTGTATAGTATCTAGTAGCTCTTTGAAAATACGTTGTATGTTACATATGTAATATCACGTCCTTTTATTATTATTTAATTTTCATGTGCTTATAATTATTAAATTAATTGGAAGAAATAAAATTGGGTTTCAGTAGGTATTAATTAGCGAGATAAAGGATTAATATTTATTATTATTATTATTATTTACTTGCGTGTGATAAGTAAATATATGTGTGATTTATTATATGTTGCGTATGAGTGAAAGCGACGGTTTATTTTTATATGTCAATAGAGTGTTACATCGACTAACTGATATGATTTAGGGACGATGCATACGATACGCGCGTTTCGAGCCTGATTAATGAGATGTTAGCATATTTGGATTTGGTTGGCTCGGATGACCTTTTCGAGTGCTCCGGTGATCCAAGAAGGATCGAATAGTCTAGAATAGCTACCTAGGTGTTTTGATTGGGTTTCGGTGGCTTTTTAGACATAACAGAACCCATATAAGGGTAGGAGGGTCATTTTAGACTTAGGGTTAAGTGGGAATATGGGATTAGGGTAATTATGGGAGTATTTAAGAAGTTGGGTAGGTGGATGGAAACCCTCTTTTGATATTCTGGACAGGAGAGACTAAAGGAGAGTTCAAGATAATAGAAAATGGGCTTGGAGAAGAGTAAAATAAGCTAATTGATTCAACCCATCATCAAACATGTAGAGAATGTCAGATTTAATCCAAAAAGGAAAGTAATTACTTACATTAAGTTGCAAATTATGCATAGTTAATTACTTTTATGATTAGAGATAGAAATCTGGGATTCGAAGTATTGAAGATTGAAACTTTGATTGATTGGTGTAGAGATTTAAATGATAAGGGACCATTGATTTTAAATTGATTATTAATTGGAATTAATCACATTAGAATTTCAAATTTAATATGATGATCATGTATAACTTTGTTTGGAAGGTTGAATTTTTTAAAATCAAATTAGGCAAAATTCTGAGTGGAATTAAATTGATGTTTGATTTGAAATCCTAGGTCTTTGATATAGGATTCATGGTTATTTAGGTGTTATAACGATGTTAAAACGTTAGTATATTGATATGTGGGGTCAATTTCATGTTTTGGAAGGCTTAAGACCTCTATTGGAGGGTTTTAGAGGAGAAATCTTGAGGAAGAAGATGCTTGAAAGTCCAAGAAACTGAACTGGTTCGTTGGGAGAACGAACCGGTTCGGTCTGCTAGTGAACCAGTTCGGTATGCTGGTCTGCCCAGTTTTTTTATTCTTGCATTGTTTTGACTCGTTAGAGCTTGGGTAATGACCGTAAGGACTTTCGGGGTATTGTGGGATTATTGGGAAATGCTTTCCAGGGTTGGGTGTGTCTGATAGATCAATGATAGAAGAGTTTGAGTTAAAAGAACTGGGAATTCAAGTGAATGCCTATTTAACTAATTAATCGAGATGTTGGCTTGGATTTAAGGATTGGGTGAACCATGCACTGGGGGATAGGAATACGAGTTTAGTACTTTATATATATAAATATTAGAGTGGGTTGTATATATATGTATGTGTGTATGCTAGTTGTTTTTATTAAACATACCTACTCGGTAGTGCTATTGTAAGAGGTTGCGCGTAATGCGCAGTCCACCTTGGCATTGACCAGTAGGTGACGGATTGATTCCCTTGGACTTTGGACTATTACATGGACACTATCCATGTGTGAGGTAGATATTGGTTTGAAGACCAGTTGGGTTCGATGTGGTGTGGTTGTGATCCCTGGATGTATATTAATGACCATCTCTAATGTTTATGTTTTTATTTGGGATTGGTGGTGAGATTCGGACCCCGTGGCTCAGTGTGACACGAGGGATGTATTAGTAAGGACCAAGCTATGGGGATACAGTTATATATATATATATATATATATATATATATATATATATAGCTCGAGCATAGCTATGTACTATCTATTATGTGAATATTTATATATAGGAAGTGTGTCGCTATAATATTGTTTATAAGCGTATACCTAGGGAAGGTAATTATACTTAGCTAATAGAGAGTATTAGCGGGTTTTGGCTTGGATAATAGTTACATGTCCTAGTTAGACCGGGTAGTTTAATTAGAATAATAAACCAAACACGTTGGGTGTGCACTATAGTTAAGAGGTGAGATGTTATCTCATGTGAGTGCGACCGATTAATTATGATAGTAATACACTATTGCGTTGATTGATTTTAAAACTATTATCTACTTGCAAAATATTTTCTACTTTTCGAGCTTTGACCCGTGGGCAATTGTTTCTCCTTGTTTTTCTTTTTAAATCCCCAGGTGTGCAGTAGCAACAGTCGGGACCACAGGGATAGATCCATTCTTTTCGTTGCAGTAGTTGTGGACTCTACAGGACCTGATTTAGACTCCTCAGTTTATTCTATCTAGATAGGATCATTTCATTTCAGTTTTCAGTTTGGGCATGTTTCTCGTAGATGGATAGGATTTTATTTTATTCTCAGAGATTTTGACTCAATGCATAGTTGTTATTATTCAGATTTATACAGTGGATGATGTTATTTGGTGACCGATGGTTTATTCTATTCACACATATTATTCATCTAGGCATGAGGTTTATTTTATTCATTGTGTTGTATGGATTTATTCATATTATATTTATATTAGTTGTTGTGACAGTGATGCTGAGAATGAAACCATACTCAGATTCCTATTTTATTTTAGTAGAGTATTGGCCATCCGGTATTAGAATAGGAGGTTATCACAATGTATGTGCATCTTCCTTAATTTCTTCAACAAAGTATAGATCCAACCTCCTGTCTTCATCATTGTTATGATTATTGAAGTGTTGAAATTTTTGGCTTAGGAAGCCAATTTCAGTTAGTACAACAACCTTAAACCCATGTGCTAACATAAATGTGGTTTTCCATTGGGGTCCTAAGTGTTGTCTGAAATGTCCATAAGACACTGTAGAGTTCTTCCATCCACTTTCCGTTTGATTCTTCAAGTCTTGCCTTGATTACTGAGAACAGGGTTCTGTTTGTAACTTCCATCTAACCATTGGTCTGAGGATGAGTAAAAGCTGAATAAAAATTCCTGAACCCTTGATTTTCATAGTAGGCCTCCAATGCATCGTTATTAAACTACTTTCCATGATCATTGATAAAGGCGTAGGGGATCCCATATCTACACATGATGTTTCGCCACATGAAATGGAAACACTTCTTGTTGGTGATTTCGATTAAAGGCTAGGTCTATACCCATCTTGTGAAATAATCAACTGCCAAAATTGGATACTTGAATTGTCCTGGCGCTAGGTGGAGGGTCGATGATAGGGGAGAGGGTCGATGATATGTATCCCCACTGAGAGAACGACCATGAGGCATCGATGGGAGTGAGAGGTTGATGAGGTTGAAGATTCATGATTGCATGTCTTTGGCAAGAGTTGCATTTTTTTCATATACATAGGCATCTTTAGCTGAGGTCGGCTCATAATATCCCTGCACAAAAATCCGTTTGGCGAGTGAAAGTCCTATTATGTGGCTTCTACAGGAGACTTCATGCACCTCTTAAGGAATGTAGTTAACCTTTGAGGGATGACCGCACCTCAATATAGGAGGAAGAAAACCCCTCTTACGTAGTATGTCCTACACGATAGAAAAATTATCATCTTCAAATCCGATCTTCCTTTCCTCCCTTTTAGTTTCCGAAATCTTCCCATCTCTCAGAAATTCTAAGATCGGAGCCATCCATAAAGGGATGAGGTTCAGATTGAATATTTATATCTCTATCTCTTTCTTCTGAATACTAGGTTCGACCAGTACCTCTATCGTCCCCGCCCTTCGAAATTCTCTACTTGTGGTTGAAGCCAATCTTACTAAATCGTTATATCTAGCATTTTCTAGTCTCAAAACTCTATGCATCTTAACCTTAACGGCTGGTGATATGAATGTCTTCACTTTCGCTAGATACTTATCCATTTTCTCATCATTAGCTTCATATTCTCCTAATATCTGATGTACTACTAGTTGTGAATCACTATGAACTTGAATCTTCTTGACTTTAATTGAAAAGGCCACATTAAATCCTGTGATCATATTTTCATACTCTGCCTCAGTGTTAGAGGTCGAGAAGTTAAATCTTAGGGAATACTCATTATTTGTATAATCCAGGGATAAGAGTATGACTCTCGCTCCACTTCCTACAGCACATGACGAACCATCCACATATAATTTCCAAACCAGAATTTCTACACAAAATGGGTTGTAGTCCTCCTCTTAATACCCTCTGAGGTCATTTATGTTTCTTAATATTTGATAATCCCTTTTCCTTTTCCTGGGTCCGAAACTGATTTGGTCGAGGCCGAGACTTGAGAAGGAGCTTTAAGTGCTAGAGTCGAAGCCTGGGGGAGAGTCCTAATGATTGGAGATGAGTCTTAATAATGTACTTTAATTGAATGAGACGAGGCTGGAGAGGGATCCTCATTTATTGGAGTCGAGGCTTATTCTGAGGGGCCTGGCTCAGAGGACAACCCTTATTTGATCAAACATGGATCTTCCCATGTGAATTCTTCAATAAAGTCTGTTAATGCTTGGCCTTTGATTGCAGTATAAAGTTTATATCATATGCTCCTAGTTCAATGGATCATGCTATGAGCTGACCAGATTTATCTAGTTTATGCATGATTTTCCTAAGAGGTTGATCTTTTAGCACCACAAGTACATGATCTTGGAAGTACGATTGCATCTTCCTTATTATATGAATAAGCGCAAATGTTAATTTCTCTATCTTGGGATATCGAATCACTGCCCCTTAAAAATATTTTCTTGTATAAAATAAATGCTTCTGAACCCCTTGATTTAGTGGAACCATTGCCGACCTTATTGTCGATTTTAAGACTTCTAAGTACAAGTACATATTTTTACAATACAGTGGTCGTGACAACAAACGAGAAGAACCCAAGTAAACCTTCAATTCTTAAAATGCTTTCTCACATTCTTCATTCCATTCAACAATGAGGGAGGAATCTTCCCTACGGACCTTGAAGAATGGTAGTCATTTATCCATAGTTGTGGAGCTAAATTTGTTCAATGCCTCTATGCATCTTATAAGCCTCTGAACTTCTTTTCGGCTTCTCGGTGACCTCGTGTCGATCAGTGCCTTGATTTTTGCTGGATTAGCTTTTATCCCTCTCTGATTTACGATGAAGCTGAGGAACTTCCTAGATCTAACCTAGAAGGTGCACTTAGTTGGATTCAGCTTCATTTGATGTTTCTCCATGGTGATAAATTTTTTATCAAGTCTTTCACATGGTCTTCATCTTTGAGACTCTTTATCAGCATATGATCAACATAAATTTCCATGGCTTGATCTATCTGGACTTCGAAAATTTTATTCGCTAGTCATTGGTACGTGGCTCCAGCATTCTTCAAACCAAAAGGCATCACTTTGTAACAATGGGTGCCTTTATAAATTATGAAATAAGTTTTTTCCTCATCTTCTTTATTCATAGATATTTGGTCGTAGACGATGTAGGAATCCATAAAACTCATCATTACACCAAAACATGTTATTTTTCACGATCATAGACCTTGAAAAGTCGAACTTGTCACCGTCAAAGACCGTGACAGGAATAGGGGTGATAATTATTTTATCACGGACTTGTCATGGTCAAAGTCCAATATAATTTCTTATTTGTCATGGACTTTGATCTTGACAAGTCCGTAACAAAGGAAAACTTGTCACGGACTTTTACCATGACAAGTCCACGACAATTTGTCCTTGTCACGGTCAAAGTCTGTGATAATATTGGGCAGCAGAATAAAAAAATTATTGGATAGTATGGCCATTGCCACTGCCCAGTAGTATATGATTTAACCTGTAGCAACAATTAACGATATATTTTAACAATAACTAATAGCAATCAGCACCAATATTAACGATAATGAATCACCAACCAAATATAACTAAGAAACACGAAATATTAACCTGAATTTGAATGTCAAATACAAATTATTACGTAAAAAGTAAATGTTCATTGATTCTCAGGTTGGAGGAGAAAGTTAGGCCATAAAATATAAGAACCAACACAACCATTAATATGCCGCACGCCATACTATTCATTCAACCACAGGGCTTCATTTTCTTTCCCCACCATAACGTCGTTGACACAAACCCGAGCCCCCTGAGGCTGCAGCTGACGATTATTCACCAAGGAATCTGGGCGTATAATCGGGTACCTCAACCCCCTGATAATTCTATCGCCTAACTGTAAGTCTAATAAATAGACTTTCTCTTAAACAATTGTAAATGGAGTTTGGATAGTTGGGACGGGGGTGGAGAATAAGTCATACGGAGATGAGGGATATATCGGTGAGGGTGAGAAAGATGGAGTAGTTGTCCCCTCATCCACTACTTTCTCCTTGACCTTCCCTGAGTTATTCCTGTCTCGACCTTGAAGAGCTTTCTTAACATCGAAAACATTTTATTCAATATTTTTTTAATGTTGTCAAACTTTTGGTCTGAATTGGTATTCAACTCGTCGACGTTTTGTGGCAATCTAATGTTGCTCGATGTAATCCCGACTCATCCACTATTCAACTCATCCACAACTTTCGGTTGACGAATTTTTCATATAAAAGTGTAAAGCATATGCTAATTTTCATAATCCGCTTTTGCAAATCCTTATGCTTAGAGAAATAATGCTTAAACAACAAAGGAACCAATTGCATGATTACATGCCAATCATGAGACTTGCACTTATGTAAATCTTTAGTGGCATAATTAACAGTCCTTTACAAGTTGAATGAAAAATTATAGGGAAATTTCAAATTATATATTGTGTCTAAAAGCATCTTTATTTCCCATGTCATCAAAATAAACACACCAGAGGGAATTATTTTTCTTCTGCTACTATCTTCTTTTAACCATAGTTGTGGCCTAAGTTTAAACAATTTAAGGTCATGTCTTGCATTTTCTCCATCCTTTGAATGAATTCCCCCAAGTCATGTAACCATGATATATTCAGTGATGTTATCCTCTCCATACATTACATCTAATACATGACGCACTAGGTTACCCTTCCATAAGGCAAGTCAAATAAAATTGACCTCCTAGATCATGCATTTCTTATCTCAGTTTTGTTCTCAATTGGGGTCTTCTTATACTTGGCATTCTTCAATTTATGATTATTTCCTGGCATATTAGGTCAAAAATTAGAATATTTACTCTTAATTTCTGAACCTAAAAGTTTTCTCAGAAGTAGCCTATGTTCAACCCTATCCGGTAAAAAATTTAAACCTCTCAAATTTAAAACTATGATCGAGGGTTAAAAACCTCCAATGGGAATGGTATATAATTTTTCCACTAGCCTTAAGACGCTGATATTCAGTCTCCTCTCCATAAATAGGACAGCACAAATAACCATGAACAACACAATTGGATAATGTCCCATAAGTTGGGAAATTATGAATTGCCTAAATCAACATAGCTTTCAATGTAAACTCACTTTCAATGTAAACTCTTCTTTTTTACAAGAGTCGCTTTCAAAACCTTGTACATATATATAAGGTTTTTGGTGTAAACTCTTCTTTTTGCTATTGCTCATTTGGGGTCACCAGCTTGTGCTACTTATTAAACTATTGTGGAAGAGAATTTGTCTATTGATTTAGAGATCAGTTATTCATAGCTATGACATAAATCACAGTCAAATATATTCAAAACTTAAACATATATACACATTCTTATATGTATATATTTGTGTATGTTTATTTACTAGCATACCTCTCAATGGTCAGAAGTGAAATATATCAAGAAACACACAAAAATATGGAAATCAAATATTAAAGTGAAATATTACATTGGATAATGACACGAGTGATTGAAAAAATAATGAATGACAAGCTAATACAGAAAATACATCACGGAAAAAATCAATTCTTGGTGAACCCAAATTAAACCTAAACATAAAAGGGGAGTACGTCTTTAATATTTATGCATTGAAAACCTTGAAAGTTAAAATAGAACATGCCATTTCTGATACGTGGAATAAATGATCGATAGATATGGAGATAAAAATTAATTGTCATATTTAACATTTATTATCATTTTACTTCAGCTTTTAAAATTAAGGTGAGTACATGAGGTGAATTCCTTATATTGAGAGTTGATGACATAAATTTTGTACACGGCGGTCAAAATTTAGTATGCACAAAAAAAAAATATGTATACAGTCAACAACCTAAAGAAATAATATAATTCAATACAAAATTTCAAACTAATTTCCAAAAAAAAGAAAATATGAAATTTATAAGTGTTACATATAAAACCCATATCTATAAAATAAACAAATATAATATTAAAATTGATAATAACAAATATAACATTGAAATTAAAACAACATATTAGAAGAGATAACTCACAAACTCGTAGATTTGGAAATGTCGATGTTAATCAATGGTTAGGCAGTGGTGGGAGAGAGAGAGAGAGAGGATCGATTGTGAAATGTAGTGGTGTGAGATCATGGTGGTGAGGCAGCGACGGTGGGCACCTGAGGAAAGGAGAGAGAACATCGAGAGAGAGAGAGAGAGAGAGAGAGAGAGATTGAGCACGCTAGAGAGAGGCAACGACTGAAAGAGGAAGATAAATATGTTTTGTAAGATAGGGCTAAGACAAAACGAGGGTTGTAATTTTAATCTCATTTTGTTGTCACGGTCTTTGACCCTAACACGATCGTGATAATACTATTGTCACGGTCTTTGACCTTAACACGATCGTGATAATAGGTTGTCACGGTCGTGTCGGGGTTAAAGACCATGACAACAACTCTGTGATTTGTTGTCAAGTTTTTTTATCGTGACAAGTCCTTATGGGGGAAAGATGATCAAAACCCTTCTTTGATGTAGTGCATGAGTTCATATCCGGCAGTTGCGTCAACCATTTGATTTATTCGAGGCAAAGGGAAATAGTCTTTTGGACAGGGCTTATTTAGATTCGTGAAGTCGATGCGCATTCTCCATTTTCCATTTTGCTTTGGTATGATCACCACATTAGAAATCTAGGAAGAATATTTCACGTCATCTATGAACCCCTCATCTAAGAGTTTATTTGCCTCTTCTTGGATAATCTAGTATCGATCTAGGGAAAATTGTCGCCTCTTCTGTTTAACATCCTTTGTTATGGGATCAACATCTAGATGGTGGCATATAGTTTCGGGGTCAATCTCCGACATATCATTATGTAACCATGCAAAAATGTTTTTAAACTCTTTTAAAAGTTTAACCAACTTGACCTTGACACTAGGTTTCAAGGACGAGCCTATTTGCACGATTTTTTCAGGGTCCTCTTGTGACACCCCGTAACGGGTGGCCAGCCCTATACTACAGTAAATTAGGAATCTCAGATAACTCATTCTGAACATCAACAGATTATACTAAAATAGATAAGACTAACTACACAAAACTATAAAAGCGGATGCCAAAATTTAAGTAAAACATACAATGGAAATCAAACCAACAATATGCAACTACTAACAAGGGTCGAATATACACAATTACCATGATAAAAGAAAGTGTTAACATTAAAATAAAATGAGTACATACAAGGAAATATACCCGAATAAGTTGCCGGGTCACAGACAGTACAACATCCATAAAGAAGAACTATAAACAGCTACAAATAACCCTTGGGTGTAAACCCGATATACAAAAAGAATCCTATCTATATTTACACAGAAATAGGAAGCGACTACAATCTAAATCTCGTAATAGTTCGCATCTGTTACGGCTCCCAAGACACTGGATAGGAAAGCATCCACGGTATCATTGCGGTGGGACACCTGTAGTATAATATATATATATATATATATAGCAAAAGATAAATATAAACGGGTCAGATCCCGAGGTGTAAAAATATTTGTAGCAAGTGTGTTAACCGTGCATAATAAATATAAATACAATATTTCATAATTAAAGTGGAGTCGCACTCTTGTGAAACCCCAACTCACCTCTAATCTACAGCGTGCACCTAATAGCATCCTAGAACCTTAATTAAGCTACCCGACCCAATTAAGGACAATCTACTAAATTGTATGTATGGCCTATACCCACATGACCCACCATCTTAACATAACCCAGAAACACCCTTTCCATTCTAACCCCACATAAATATATATACCCACATATATATGCCTTACCAGGCTTTATTGGTTCTAGTTATTCACTTAAATAAAATTATTAGTCTTAGCACGACACACATTAACATAAGTTACACGTAAAGAATTCATTCTCTAAACATCATACATCATAGTACTAAAAACATAACTTCTCTCCACTCCCAACATTGCACTACGTTTCGTGCGTAGGGCGTCTCGCAAAGTGAAATCCAAACAAGTAACGCCCCCGATACACTACTCCTTGACAATGTTGATCGTAGGGATCCATTATGTCATCCACACCAATTCTACTAGTGCAACTACCTATTTAATTAAAACCATCTCTAAAAACACAATTGAATCTCTATTAAATACTTGGGGTTGATATATCCACAATTTTCTCTAAGTGTGATCTTTCGACCCTGATAAACTAGTACACCGAAATCACACAAGATGTACACCATAGAAACTCCATATCCTCTTTACCTATAGGATATATATAAATATATTTTTACTCTAAATATATATAAGCAATCATTCATTCCTATAACCACGTATACATAACACGCATAATGTACACTTTGTAATCCACATAACATAAACGGTTATAGGATACCAAAATACTGCACCATGCTATCATCTTCTAGGAATTACTCACTTTCTTCCGGGGTCACCACCTATCGGACTATTATCACACCGCCATGGCGATAAAATCAATCCTAACGTATGGGAGGCGGTCATAGTTCCTAATCAAAAAGTGAGAACGACTCATACCCAAGACTTCTCACCCCCAAAATAAAATCACACAAATAAAAATGGATGACTATGACTTGGGGACTATCCACACCCTGCTCCTTAAGTCAGGGGCTCACCCTCATCGTGCAACCTCCCATGATAGCATGTGATGGGTATGCTTCACACAATAAGTATATATCATTCACACTATATATATACATCCATATGATCACATCATATAATCAAACCTTCGCATACACTGTATATATATTCACGCCATATATACACACATATAGAATTATCCACATACCTATATATTTATATCTCTACATACTATCTCGCGTTCGTATGTACGAAATTTATAAACTCGGCTATAAGTGTACATAATCCTCATTATACTAGCCGTCGTTCCCAAGCGTACTAATCTAATTCGTTATACAAATACGATCCCTCACTTGAAGCATATTCCTCCATTGCCCCTATGATATGAATAGTCTTCCAATATATCCAACATTAAGGTTACTAACCCACAGTTTAACGTGTGTAACAATCACTATACAACCCATCAATATCCGAAAGCACATTGAGATATCAAATAATAATCCCGACTATAGGTATACACCTAACTAATAGTCTGTAAGACTCAAGCTTAAACTTAAATTCATTTTATGATCCCATCGTATATTGGGACACCCGTAGTTAATCACACCCTGACATGTGTAAACTATCCCGACGATAAGTATGCCCATAACTATTGGTCGGCAATACGTTAAATCACTCTCATGTTAGATTACGGCTCATTGGTTCATTATGAACCTTTAACATTATTCCATTTGATAAACTCCCAAAGTTTAATATCACCAAAGATACATAACCTCTCTCTTATTGGTCTCTCCCAATCAAATCTAGATAAAGTCCTATCACTAAAATGACTTAACACAAAAGTCGGCATCTATATCTCACGTTATTCCATCACACCTTCCTCGAAGAATCCTCAACCTCACATAATGTATTTACTTACTTCTAATCTCCTAATAAGACTCCCATTCTCAATGAAATTCCCCCACTACACCAATGCAATAAACTCCATTCCATGCGTTTGTATGTTTCCAAAATGGTTCGATATATCCCCACCATCATATAATATGAGAAACCCCTTATAAATATCCAAAACATATCCCTTGCATCATATAGGAAGGTCCCTTATCGATACACCCAAACAAAAAAGGGGTAGAAATCATTCTAGAAAATCTCCACAAAATAGCCCTGTTTTCGAATCGATTCGGCCTGGTCCGAATTGATTTGGTCTCAAGGGTGAATCGATTAGCCCCCATGAGAATCGATTCGGTCCAAAGGACCTGTAAGTATGTCTCAGGCCAAATCGATTCGCCTTGAGTCTGAATCGATTCGGTCATACAGACCTGACACTTTTGCCTAAGCCGAATCGATTCGCTTAGGGGGCGAATCGATTCGGATCTGCAAAACTTTGAAGGTTTCTTATTCTGTACAAAAACCCATGAATTATAAACCCCAAAATCATCACTTCTAACCCTTAAAGCTTCATCAAATCATGATTCTAATCTTAAAAAGCATCTCAAATAAGATCCCAACCATCCCTACACCATCAAACCCATTTATAAACCTAATATGCAAGATTTAATCTTCAAAAGTCTAGGTTTTTACATACAACCCAAAATCCATTTCTTTTATCCACAAATTATGAAATAAAGTACACAAATGAAATATTTAGCAAGATTAAACACTTGCCTCAGAATTGTAGAGGTTGAATCATCCCCGAAATGTTGGAAATCTCCAAGCTTTCTCCTCTCTCTTTCTTCCTTTCTTCTTATTTCTCCCTTTCTTTCTCTTTCTCTCTTTCTCACAAATGAGATAGGCTGATCTGTAAGCCTCTTAAGCCTTTAAAACATAAATCCCAGTTTTCATTGATAATACACACTTTAAATGACTCGTTTACTCCAATTCGAGTCAAACTAACTCAAAAATATTTCGGAACCGAAATAAAACTCAAGGACAATCATTTTGACTATCTTGGCCCATCCGAAATCAATGGCGCACTCCAAATCGTCATCTGGAGTACTTTATAATAACCTAAATTTTTGGACTTCAATTTCCAAATTCTAAAATTCTCCAATTCAAATAAATTTTATTTCTCCCAAAAATTTAATTTCTCAGTCCCAAAATCATGGGGTATTACACCTGTTCATCGAGAACCGCCGAGTTTATCTCTTAGGCTGCCTCAATTTTTTTCAATTTCTTCTCATCCCTTGGGTTGAAAGTTTCAATGTTGTACGAATTGGTCCTTCTTTTGTAGGCTTACCTATAATTTGCAGATGTGAATTAGCATTCTCTCGCTTCAACATGATCTCCACACAATTCTCCTGCCCTAAAATGAGTAGGAAATCTCATTATTTGATGCATGGTAGAAAGAATAACTTAAAACTGCCTTAGGGAAACATGTCCTAGAATAATGTTGTAGGCCGATATCATGTGATTATCCATTACAAATAAGTTTAATTTTTTCGTCAAACAAGTTGGCCACTTACCCATGCAAACTTCTAGTTCTATCACACTGAGTGGGAAGACTTTTTTTTCACTAAATTCGATGAGAGGTTGATGATAAGGCTTGAGTTGATTCATGTTCAACTTCAAACCTTTGAAATATTTCCATAAAATTACATTTGTTGAGCTTCCTCCATCAACGAGGATACGAGAAACATTATAATGGAAAACCATAAGGTTCACGACCAATGGGCAATTGTGTGGGTAAATAATGTTCTTGAAATCCATCCTAAAAAATCCAAAGATCATCCGATCGATGTTCACTTTCCTAGGATGAATTTCTTCTTTATTTTTTTATTGTATTTTTTATATCCATTTGTCGAGCGTCGACTCTTGGTTTGCCCACATATGTTTTTATGTCGGATGGTTTAGATACTCCACCAGTGACTCCTCATGAGATCATGTATGCGCCAAATAAAATCAATTATAGGTCTCCTTTGGTACCTTTATACTTCTCAGGAAACTCTACCTACTCATCGGAGTCATCGTCTGATTATCCATCCTTTGGCTTTTTACCTTCCTTCTTATTGGATTTATCCTTCGATGGATACCCTTGACATTTTCTTTTCTATTGAGGACAACCATTTTAGTCCACGAATATTTTTAGCCAACCCTTATTGATGAGCTTTTCAATTTCATCCTTGAAGCATAACATTCATCGGTATCATGGCCATGGTCTTTGTGAAATTCACAGTACTTGTTTTTGTTTCTCTTATTCGATGGTGACTTCAGTTGTCCTGGCCACTTGATCTCTTACTCATCCTTAATTTTATTCAGGATGTGATGAACTTGCATAGTGAGAGGCATGTAACAAGAAAACTTTCTCTTATTTAACATGAGACTTCATACCCTATTTATCTTTGCCTTTACTCTGAGATGACTTACTTGACCCATCTTCTTTGAGCTCTCCTTTCTTAGCTTCCAATGAATCTCGACTGTCATATCCTTCCCCGCTTCTGCCAAAATTTCATTCATTATGGTAGCACGGTATTTAGAAAGTGCCCAATATAGTTATCTGGGTTGGAACCCATTAACGAGGGTTGTCATCGTGATCTTTCGGCGTAATCCACAACTTTAAGTTTCTCTTTATTAAACCTGGAAATGAAGTCTTTGAATATTTCCCCTTTCTTCTATCTGATATTAGGGAGGTGGGTCACCCTTCTAGTTGGTTTTAGGCAAAGCAAAATTTATAAATGAATTTATCAGCAAGATCTTTGATGTTTTTTATTTTCCCCTTAGGAAAACATGTGTACCATGCATGTGTTTCTCTGTGAGGGTGCCTGAAAATGCCATGCATCTCATTTCGTTTGGCACTAAGTAAATATCGACATCCGACTAGTACATTTCTACATGATGAATGGAATTTGAGCTCCTAGGTTTGAACTTAGTAGGAGTGGGGTAACTAACGATCTCTAGGGAGACCCTTCCATGTATTCCCTATCAAAGGGTTTCCAACTCTTCATCAGGTCACCCAATTTGTTTTCTAACCTTTGAACGAAACTTTTATAGGGCTTTTGACTTTTAGGATGATTGCTCCCGGACATTTCTTTTCGTGATCCCCCTCTGATCCTATTAGTTAGAGTATGAGACAGATATCGAGGTCCCACATATGATTAACCTCTTAGGATTGGTGTTCCTCTTGTGTTCCTCAAAATGTTGCCTCATGTCACACTGGTTATGAGCAGTAACTAGGGCATGTCGTCTAGCTCCTAGCGTATCAATTAATGATTGTCTCGTGAGCCTAGTGAAGGAATTAGCCCTCTGCTGTGACGGATACTTCTTCCATATTGTCGATATTATTATTTAGATATACGAGGTTTTTCCCGGTTGATAGGAATGGTATCGGCTTCTTGGTTTTGACCAAATTCTTCCTCTTCTTCCTCATCTGCCGATGAAACTTCATCACTAGGATACTCCCCTCATACATCATTTCGAGTTGACGGGATCCTTCCACACTTTTCCATTCTACCCCTGATGGTCTAGTTTTCCTCAGAGCAATGTCTACCCCTGATTACCAGAGTATGAGGGTTTACGTCCCCCCTTTAATGGTCATCCTACCAACATCTAGGTAAGAGCCAACATCTATGATTACATTTGTTCTTGATTTGATATAAGTGCTCCGATGAGCTATGCTATGTCCGATGGTGGTGAACTACTAGAGGCATGCATTCTTCCAGGAGGAGGTGGTAGGACAGGTGACATTTTCCAATCAGTTAATTTGCGTTTCAAATAAGGAATTCAACCCATACAACACAAAATTTATAAACTTAGGTTAATGTTTTTACCCATAATTTTCGATCTATCAAACAAACAGAATTAGGGATGAATTGGTGGTGATGTTTGGATCAAAATACTAGAAATATTATGGTAAACAGTGATTTCTCCCAGAATTGCACTTACTAAAATCACGTTCATAAAATACCTAGAAAATGAGTTGAAGATGAAAATAAGGGGTAAACCCTTAACCCAAACCCTCAAACTATAAATGTGAATCTGTCAAATATGTGCATATAATCAGGTTATAGGTGAATTCACTCGTGAAAAACAACTGAGTTAATAGTCGATCCCCACAGACGGTGTCAATCTAATGTTACACTGAAATGTAACATCCAGATAATAAAAAGGAAGAACTCGATGAGTCATTAATTGAATAGTTTATGGGTATGATGAGGAACAATTGAGTGCAGAATATTATTTCAACACCAAGGATTTAGAGTGGTTTAGTCAATTGGCCTACATCCACTTTGGTGCAACTCTTTTCTCACTATTATAAACAGTGTTTTATAAGTTACAAGTGTACTTTCTCTCACTAGAGAGTATTTTGACATAGTAATAACAATTCTTTACAGTGACTTAGCTTATTGAACAAGCTAGAAAATATAATCTATTTATAGGTGACTTGGGGTGTAATTTTCACCAGAAGTCACATGGAGAATGCTAATTGAAGTGCCCCTCTTTATTGTTGACACTTGTCCTTCTACAAACCACATAGAATGTCTGAACATTCTCTCCACATGCTATACTACCACATGGACCCACTTGTGCAGGCTTGTAATAACTGAAATACCCATTTTTGTGCATTTTGCACATTCTTAGTTATTTGATGTAATTTGGCTGAACCTGTGAGGCCAAGTGTATGAGGCCGACCAGGCCCAAGGGCCCAAAAATGTCCATTATGAGAATAGTTTAGTGCTCCAGTGAGCTCTGGCATGTCAAATGGTAGTAATATTACTTTTAATGCTCAATGGATTGATAATAGAGGTGGTTATCAGTCGGTTTTAGGGCTATTTTTCGATCGGTATGGTCGGTAAATGGACCATACCAATACCATACCAACTTTGAAATCATGAAACCAAAATTACCAATTTTACCGGTAAGTACACCAACCCATAAACCAAAACCAAACCGTGCGGTACATTGATAAAATTGATTTTTTGCGATAAAATTGGTTTTTCGAAAAATACAGTAATTTTCTCTTTGCGGTAATTTTGGTGGCACTCGGTACACAAAAGAAACACAAGAGAAAAAAATGAAAAAGCTCGAAAACAAATTACCAACCTTCCTCTTTCTATTTTTACTTCTGATTGATTAAGAGGCTATGAACGAGGCTTCAAACTCAACTGCTCGGTTCCCAATCTCAGGTCCATTTCTACTGTCCAGTTCCCACTCTCAGGTCCAGCTAAACCAGGTTTTGTGAGAAATGCATTCGCATGTGTTTCACTACCATTCTCCAAAAGACTGGGATCACTTGGATGCTGGCACCCCTACATGCAGAAATTTATGAAAAATAATTCAACATGTGTAATTAATCTACAAAAAGTTTGAAACGAAGAATTGCGTAGTATATATACCAATATCTTTTACATGCTTATAACCAAAAAAAGGTTCCACACTCTCAAATGGCTTAGATCTTCGAATTAACTTCAACTTGGGTCTCTCCAATTGTTCTGAAACCACTGGTGATTGCAACTCTAGTGTACGAGTACTACCAAAATAGGCAGAAATTAGTTTAAAATAGCAATGAGTAACATACCGGATGAGATAGACGAGAGCTTTGGTTGTGCCGAGAGAGACGAGAGCTTGGAAATGGAGGAACGATCTCAGAACAGAAATGGAGGAGACGAGGGAGACGAGAGCACAAAAATGGAAAAATGGGGGAGGGACAACTGAATTGGTTTGAGATGGGAAATGAAGGAGGGATGGATCTTTTAGGGTTAAAATCATTATTCTCACTCTCACCGTTAGATTAGAAAAGATCTAAGGGTAAAAATTTAAAAGCTAAAAATATTGTAAAAACATGTAAATATAACAGCTAAAAACATATCATAGAAAATAAAAATAAGTTTGTAAATCGGTACAATCGGTAAATCGGTTTTTAAAATGTTAAAACCAAAATCAACCACAAAAAATTCGGTAATTTTGGTTTCGGTAGTTTCGGTTTCGGTAAATAAAAAACGTAAACCATTACCACTAATTTTCGGTACAAAACAGTACGGTATGGGTTTTTACCGTACCACGAACACCCCTAGTCGGTTTGTTCGAACTTTGTTTTATACCTACACCCTACCGATTATGTTCGATTTTGGTAATTCAGATTTCATTATTTTTTTACTTTCGGTAATTTCAGTTTTTTTCCAATACTTTTAGTTTTGTTTTTCTTATTTTTTTTATTTTTATTTTTGTAATGTTTTCTTTGCGATGTTTTTATTTTTGTTATGTTTTCTTTGCGATATTTTTATTTTCCAAATGCAATAACTAAAGTTACACATAAACTATTAAACAAATGAATAAGCACAAATTCTACTTAATTTGAAAAATTACTACATTACATTTTAAAAACAACACCTATCCAATGAAAAATATATATATCCAAAGGGAAGAGAAAATTAAGTGAGAGTTTTTATATGGATGAAAAATTTAATGGCTCAGATTAGTTTTAATATTAACTATTTGGATAATTGAGTCCAATTAGTGATGAAAATTAACTTATATAATATAAATTGGTATTTCTAGCATATTAAATCGGTATTTATGATGGTAGTTACGGTATTTGAATTTTGATACGGTAATTTTGGTAAATAAATTTCTAAACAAAAAGCAATCAGAAAATTTGCGATAATTTCAGCTTCTGAAAATGAAAAGTTATAAATCAAAACCATATTTTTTTTAGCCAAACGGTATGTTACACTAAAAAACCTTACCGTGCTTGAGTTTGCCCAAAAGAAGTCAACTCAAACCCTTATCCCCATAAACAAAGATGTTTATATATATGAGTAGGGCTATGCGTACAAAACAACTCCACAAAGTCTCCCCCAAAAGCCATAATTTTTTGTGTCCTGACGGGACCCATACCACAGGGCAATGTTTAATAGGTAGGTGAGAGATTATGTGGAATCCACATCAGATTTGGGGGAGGTTTTGGGGGAGTTTTTTGTAATCATAACATTATTCTATATATATATATATATATATATATATATATATATATAGAGAGAGAGAGAGAGAGAGAGAGAGAGGCAGGCTCCTGTGCACACTAAGTTTGCACATTGCCTTTTAAAAGTGTGCAAACTTAGTGCTGGCGCACACCAATTTTTTTATATGATATTTAAACATTTCAAGGAACCCATATAAAAAAAATCAGCTCAAAAAAACTTTTTTTGCTATTTTTAAAAAATCGGTCAAACTTTCGCAGTTTTTAAAGGGCTTAAAAACTGCGAAAGTTTGACCGAATTTTTAAAAATAGCAAAAAAAGTTTTTTTGAGCTGATTTTTTTTATATAGGTTCCTTGAAGTGTTTAAATATCATACAAAAAAATCAACTCAAAAATAATTTTTTTACTACTTTTAAAAGGTAATGTGCAAACTTAGTGTGCACAGGAGCCTGCCTATATATATATATATATAGATGATCTTTTGGAACACCAAAAAATAAGATGGACAAAAGGCATTATGCAATTATCTCCTTAGGAGTAAACATTAATTTTTGTAGAAATGTTCTAAGAAAAACAAATATTCTAACATTCTTCAGAGATATTTTTAATGGAAAATGTGTTTTATAAAATTGTACTTCAGGAAACTTTCAAAAGAAAATTTACATAATCAAACACGCCAAATTTTGATGAAACCTTCCACATTTTTCTTCAAAAATAGAACCTACTTGTTGATACCAAATTTAATCTGCTGACGTGGACCAATCATACGAAGACACCTGGCTATCTACATGGCAACAACAGACCTCTCCGAGGAACTCACAGGCTCCGAGGAATAGACCTCTCCGAGGAACTCACAGGCTCCGAGGAACATACCTCTCCGAGGAACTCACAGGCTCCGAGGAACATACCTCTCTGAGGAACATACTTCTCCGAGGAACTCTTGAATACCAGGAAGATCAACATACCCGAGTTACTCAGACGGTCCGAGCTGCATCTCGGCCACAGCACTGATTGCCAGATAACGAACAGTCCAACTGGTTCATTAAATGATTATCCTTGACGCACAAGCCTAAGGGCATTAAATGTATTACCCTTTCATATGTATATCATTTAATGTATCGACCCTTTCATGTACAGCCTCAAGGCTATAAATACCTTGTATCATCCTCATTCAAGGGGACCGGAATTCCTTGAGAGAACTTGTAATCAAGAATTCCACAAACACTCAGCAATAACATAACAGTGGACGTAGGCTTTATTCCTAGCCGAACCACTTTAAAAATCTTTGTCTTATTTATTTATCTGTGATTGAATAATTAGAGCGATCTAGTTTTTTACATCAACAGATTGGCGCCGTCTGTGGGAACGTGTTACAAGCGTTGTTCTCCACCAAAAGCTAAGTTTTTATTTTCTCTACGTATAATCAATTATACATACATCTTTTAATTCAATCAATGATTTTTATGTTTATATACATAAGTTAATTGTCTAATTTTTATCTGCAAAATGTTGCATATCATGATTTTTAAATCATAACTGTTAGATTTATCCTTATTTAGAAATCTGAAAAATAGTGGATTTCATAAATCATAAATTTTTGCTTGATTCTCAAGTTTCTATTTTATATCATGGAATAAATATTTTAAATGATTACATATGCCAATATATACGACGATGATAAGATTTGATCATTTTCATTGTTGATTTTGAAATAAATTTTGTAAGATATTTGATGTCTATTCGAATTCCCATCATATTTTTAATAAAAGAATGGGAAAAGGTTAAAGACAATGAAAAGTCTTCTCATGGAAATTATGATCCATATATATTCTCTCTCTCTTCAAGTTTGAGTCCCTTTGCATTCACTTTTATGAACTATATACTTAATTTGGTTCATCTTCCATCTATGTCAATAAAGTCAAATTGATTGATTTTTTATATAAATTTGGTAATGACTTTAATCATTCACCATATTTTTATCTCTCCAAATTGGGAATATGAAGGGATCAATATAAAAAATAATTTTCTCTCACCTGAAAAATCATTACCCACCTCTTGTAAAAAAGTCTGGGCACAAATTTGATATGTTGGCCCCTCGTTCATCACATCACAAGATTTCTTCGTCGAAATCACACGATCTAGTGGGTTATATATTTATTCATTTAATTAACGTTCTTAAGGCTTAAATTTTACATTGAATGTTATTTTTGATCTAAAGACTCAAGAAATAATTTGAGATATCCTTAAATGTTGGTCGGCAACATCCATGTTGTTTGTCGGCAGCAGTAAAATCTTGGGGTATTAAAAAATGCTAAGCACCCCTGATATTTCTTTAAACACGAGTTCGGCTTGGGAACAAGCAGGGGGCTTAAGTCTTTCTTTAACTTATGATCACCCCAAAAATATTTTTAAACAGCAACTAATACCTGATTAGTTGTTGGAGATTAAAAAAAAAAAAACTTTACGTCTTATTTATGATGCATATTTGATAATAATTTATCCATCTCACACACATTTGGCATAAAACATATTATTTCATATTTTGAAATTTTTATGCTGATACATATCATATATTGATTGGATGAGTAAATTATTCTCATGACTAATCAATTCAGCCTACACATATGGTAGAGCAAATTATTAATTTTTACAGGCACAAGATTCAATGCCGACGAATGCTGAAGCATAAATTATTCTATATCCGTTCAGATTCATATTTTATATTTATCTCAGCATGGAGCTCGAAAAATTTCTTCTCTATATATATATTCGGCTCCGAGGAAAAGCTACAACAGTTATTATATTTCACTCCCAACGGATAGTTGGTCGGGGTAATTCTTATTTATATTCAAGCCCAGATATCTGCTCCAGCACAAATGACTCTATATATCCATTGGGATTCATATTCTATATTCATCTCAACATGAAGCACGGCGAGATACTTATTATCATATTCAGCTCTGAGGAGAACTGTAACATTTATTATATTTCACCCCCAACGAATAGTTGGTCGGGGTGATTCTTATTTATATTCAGGCCTGACAACATTCTCGGCCATATTATTATGTTCTGAAAGATCTTATTCTTGTTCGGCATTATATGATTCTACCTCGACTGATCGGCGAGGCACTTTATTATTTTTAATTATTCTTTATATCTATTTGGATGCATATTCTATTCTCATTTCAGCATGGAGCTCGACAACATTTATTATATCTTATTCAGCTCCAAGGATGTCTCCAACATTTATTATATCTTATTCAGCTCCAAGGATGTCTCCAGCATTTATTATATCTTATTCCCAACAATCTGTTGGTCATCACCAAGGAGGTATCCTGCATTTATCTTATTCCCAACAATCTGTTGGAGGTATCCTGCATTTATATTATTCCCAACAATCTGTTGGTCATCGCCGAGGAGGTATCCTGCATTTATCTTATTCCCAACAATCTGTTGGAGGTATCCTGCATTTATATTATTCCCAACAATCTGTTGGTCATCGCCGAGGAGGTATCCTGCATTTATTATATCTTATTCCCAACGAATCTGTTGGTCAGCGCTGAGGAGATTTCCAGCATTTATATTATCTTATTCCCAACGAATCTGTTGGTCAGCACCGAGGAGATCTCTAGCATTTGTATTATCTTATTCCCAACAAATCTGTTGGTCAGCGCTGAGGAGGTCTCCAGTATTTATATTATCTTATTCCCAACAATTTGTTGGTCAGCTCCGAGGAAGTCTTCATCATTTATTATCAATTACCACCAACTCTGATCGGTAGATAAAATCCAACTCCGGTTGGTAAACAAAATCCAACTCCGGTTGGTAGATAAAATCCAACTTCGGTTGGTAGAAAAAATCCAACTCCGGTTGGTAGACAAAATCCAACTTCGGTTGGTAGAAAAAATCCAACTCCGGTTGGTAGATAAAATCCAACTCCGGTTGGTATTGGTCGATAAATCTCATTCAAAGTTCACATTCCACAGTTGGGGGCTTATATTACAGATATATTTGTTCATTTGGTGGTACATTCTTATATCATCATGCAGTCGAGCATCAAATTCAACCCCGACTAATCAGGAGATATATTGAAGTTCAGGAGGAATATTGAAGTTCAGGAGGTATATTGAAGTTCAGGAGGAATATTGAAGTTCAGGAGATATATTGAAGTTCAGGAGGAATATTGAAGTTCAGGAGGTATATTGAAATTCAAGAGGTGTATTCAGAAGTATCACGACATGATGAAAGAGAGCGACAAGTATTCCACCGAGGAACTCTGTCAGATCAGAAATTTGAAGACGAGGTACCTACATGGAGATTATATGTAGATGGATCATCTTGCACAGCTGGTTGTGGAGCAGGGATTGTTTTAAACACCCCAGATGATATTGACATGGAGTATGCCTTGAGATTCCAATTCAAAGCTTCCAATAATGAGGCTGAGTATGAGGCTATGATAGCAGGTTTTCATTTGGCGAAAGTCATGGAGGCACGGCAAGTAATTGTTTTCAGTGATTCTCAATTAATTGAATCAAATGATGGGAATATATGCAGTGAATGGAGAGTCGATGGTCAAGTACCATGCAAAGGTGATGGAGTTATTGACAGAATTTGATGCTATGCAATTGGTGAGGACACCGAGGATGGAGAATGCTAGAGCAGACGCATTGGCCCGATTAGCATCAGCTACTTGTACCGAGCTGCGAAGAACGATACCAATTGAAGCATTGGCCCGATTAGCATCAGCTACTTGTACCGAGCTGCGAAGAACGATACCAATTGAAGTATTAGAAAGTCGGAGCATATATTGAGGAGGAACAATTACCGGAGGATAATCTCGCTGCCTAGAAATGGAAGTTTAAAGCTGCTCGGTATGTATTAATTAATGGTATAGACGAGGAATTATGGCAGGTTTGCAAAGATGTGTACATTCCTCCGAGGTGAAAGAATTGATTAAAGAGATCCATGAAGGGTCCTGTGGAGCCCATGTAGCAGGTCGGACACTTTTGCAAAAGGTGATGACGCAGAGATACTACTGGCCGACGATGAGAGCTAACTATATAAGCCTATGCCAAGAAATGTGACAAGTGCCAACGCTTTTCCTCCATCCGAAGAATTCCACAAGCATTGTTGACACCCATAACTCCCTTTGGCCATTTGCCATATGGGGATTGATTTGGTTGGACCATTTCCGACGACTCGAGGAAGATTCAAATACCTCGTCATCACAGTAGATTATTTTACTAAGTGGATAGAAGCTGAGCCACTTATTGACATGACATACGAGAAGAAGAGTATCCAGCCCCGAGAAGAATCAAGCTATACAAGAGGAAATGAAGACCGAGCAAGAGAGAGATCTAGATCTCCTCATCAGGCAGAAGAAAAACAATAAATGAAGAATGTGTGTTGATTTCACCGATATCAACAAGGCAGTGGATGCTACCTCGGGACACGAGTTGCTCATGGATACTTACTCTGGCTAACACCAGATCAAAATGAAACCTGAAGACAGGGAACGACATAACAGCGGCTAATGAACAAGGTTTTTGCCGAGCAAATCAGTTGCAGTATGGAAGTCTATGTTGACGACATGCAAGAAAGCTGCTGATCATTTGGTTGACTTGAGTCAAACTTTTGATCAACTGGATAAATATCAAATGAAACTCAACCCGACGAAGTGCACATTTGGAGTACGGGAAGGAATGTTCCTCGGGTACATCATCAACCAGCGAGACGTTGAAGCAAATCCAGACAAGATCAAAGCCCTTTTAGGGTTGCGATCCCCAAAAACGAAAGAAGAGGTGCAGAGATCAGATACCCAAAGCTGGAAAAATTGGCAGTGGCATTAATTAAAGCAAATAGAAGAAGGAGGCTGTGTTTCCAGGCCCATACCATGCATACCGACATGCCATTAATACAAGCTATAGCAGAGTTTACTGATCTTAATACTCCTGAGAAACAAAAATTGCTCGCTGATCAACCTGTGGATGTTACAGGATCAACCAAGAAGACTGCTCTACGGAGCCAAGCTCTACGGAGCAAAAGTGCTATAAGTAGCCAACCTCCTTTGGTTAGGAGGATAAGCTCTACGGAGCGCTCTACGGAGCAAAAGTGCTATAAGTAGCCAACCTCCTTTGGTTAGGAGGATAAGCTCTACGGAGCGCTCTACGGAGCAAAAGTGCTATAAGTAGCCAACCTCCTTTGGTTAGGAGGATAAGCTCTACGGAGCGCTCTACGGAGCAAAAGTGCTATAAGTAGCCAACCTCCTTTGGTTAGGAGGATAAGCTCTACGAAGCGCTCTACGGAGCAAAAGTGCTATAAGTAGCCAACCTCCTTTGGTTAGGAGGACATGCTCCAAGGAGCCAAAAAGTTCGAAAGAACCCTACTACTCCTTTGATTAGGAGGTGTATACCAGCATGATCAACTACGGTTGGTAAGACTTTATATACTCTCGCATTACAACTTATGTTGGTCGGGAGGTAACATTATTACAAAAAGTTCTTTAAAGAACAAAATATTCCAAACTATACCAAGTATGGTTGGTCGGGGATAAAAACCCATCAACTGTAGTTGGTCGACAAACATTATTTATCCACCTTGGTTGGTTGGAAACACTTTGAATAAATTATACTCATTACTTTATTATTAAGTGATCGAGCAACATTACTAATACTTATAATTTTTTTGGTCGATGAACCATACAATATTGTTATGCAAGCACAAATAATAAAGTGTTTGATATTTACAAAACAATAGCAAATTCAAATTTGCGAACAAAAATGAAATTCTTTCACTGAATTCAAAATGAATTATGCAAATTTATTACATTGATATTAAATTGTGTACTAACTATTACATTGAGATTCCTACTCTATTGGTTTCTCTCCCTCTGATTTTGAAACAGGTTCCTCGCCAGCAGGAAGATCATCCAAAGCATAATGGGAATTTTATGAAGTTAAGATATTTCAGTATTCTGATGTTCATCACAGATGGTCTGTCCGAGCAACTCTTGCTCATCCCCGAGCAGCTCTTGATCGTCCCCGAGCAGAGTCCACCACTAGCTCACAGAATGCAGTAAGTCGGCTAACAAACCAATCAACATACTTGAAGATTATGATAAGCTACAAACGGCATCATATGTCGTCCAAGAGATAATGCCCTTTATGTCCAACAAATCAAGAAGGTAGATCAAGAATTTCACGAGCACCGAGCAACACTGCAAAATAAAATACTCCATCCTTTCAAGTAAACCATCAAGCATGAAGCATTGGGGGCTTCTGTTGATACCAAATTTAATCTGCTGACGTGGACCAATCATACGAAGACACCTGGCTATCTACATGGCAACAACAGACCTCTCCGAGGAACTCACAGGCTCCGAGGAATAGACCTCTCCGAGGAACTCACAGGCTCCGAGGAACATACCTCTCCGAGGAACTCACAGGCTCCGAGGAACATACCTCTCCGAGGAACATACTTCTCCGAGGAACTCTTGAATACCAGGAAGATCAACATACCCGAGTTACTCAGACGGTCCGAGCTGCATCTCGGCCACAGCACTGATTGCCAGATAACGAACAGTCCAACTGGTTCATTAAATGATTATCCTTGACGCACAAGCCTAAGGGCATTAAATGTATTACCCTTTCATATGTATATCATTTAATGTATCGACCCTTTCATGTACAGCCTCAAGGCTATAAATACCTTGTATCATCCTCATTCAAGGGGACCGGAATTCCTTGAGAGAACTTGTAATCAAGAATTCCACAAACACTCAGCAATAACATAACAGTGGACGTAGGCTTTATTCCTAGCCGAACCACTTTAAAAATCTTTGTCTTATTTATTTATCTGTGATTGAATAATTAGAGCGATCTAGTTTTTTACATCAACACTACTAAACACATCATAATCCAGTGTGAAACAAAAATTGCCACACTTTACAAAGGGTTTTCATGATAGCTCTTGGTCTTTTGCTATTACAGAGTCTTGACTTTTCAACACCTCGCACTAATTAATTTACGAGTAACTTACAATTGCCTCTCCTACCAAGTCCTACGTACGTGTTCACTTTGTTTAGAGCAGGTTGGGTTATTATTCAAATGTAGCAATCCTATTAATTATTACTAATCAAGTTTTTTTGCTTAGTGGTATAAAATTATCATTGGAACAGTCTTCTTGAAGATGGATTGAATTTGGTTTCCAATTCGATTCCTAATATTATCAAAATAATGTTTGGTCAGTGAAAACGATAAATCGCGAATGTAGATCAGTCGAAATGCGCGTAAACTATCCGAACACTTCATAATATACTATCATAAAAAATAAAAAATAAAAACTACTAGTTAAGTTACATATGCAAGATTTGTGGACACAACAAGGTGATAAAGTCTAGTATCGTATAGATAACATAAATTAATCGATGCCGACCCTTTATATGCTGAGCACATCTTCTTTGTGTATGGAGACAATATTTATTTTAACAAAAATTCTATTTGTACAGAGGAATCTGTACAGAATCATCTGTACAGAGTGACGTGTCGCGTCTGTATTGGTTCGTGTTTTGAGTGGGCCCAGACACGAACCAATACAGACGCGACACGTCAGTCTGTACAGACGATTCTGTACAGATTCCTCTGTACGTGTAGAATCACTCTTATTTTAATGGCGTTTCTAATATTAAATAATTTCTTCCAAAGTCCACCTCGACCATAAATTCCTATGGCTACATTCCAACTCTCTTACTATTCAGACACGTGTACGGTGGATAGTCATCTTCTTTCTCTATAAATAGGAGCTAATTACTCCACCAAACTCATCAAGCTTAAGTTTGTATTTTGGTATCCAGAATATAATTATATCCTCTTTATCTCATCTTAAGAACATGTCTTGTAATTGTGGATCTAGCTGCGGCTGTGGCAGCAACTGCTCGTAAGTCTTCTATTCCTCCATATCTATAAGTATAAAGGTGAATTATTTACGATGACTACTATAAATTGTTTCGATTATGTTCTTAAAATATGTATATGACGTCAGTTTGGCTCTTTATCATTTTCATCGTTAATTTTAATGAAATTAAAAAATAAAAATAATATTTTGTACTGTTGATAATTAAAATAACTCTTAAAAGAGTATTAATACCCAAAATAATTAAATAATTCTTAATTACAGAATTATATGCTCAACCCGATCTAGATAATAATATATGTATTATTTTGTGTGTGTTGATTAAATAATTTTAAAAAATAATATTTGGTACGCATTAAAATTGATTGGGGTAAAAAAGTAGTTAAATCATAATTACTTTTTTTACTAGATAAAAACAAAAGAGAATACAAAAACAGTTTTTTTTTTAAATGTTAAAAACTGGGATGAACAAAAAAAAGTAGTTCTTTGTAATTTAAAACAGGAATGAATAAAAAAAACTTTTTTCAGTAAAATAAAATATGAAAAAAGGGTACTAAAAAATAGTTTTTGTTTTCTAATATAGGTAAGAAACTATTTCCTTAATAAACAAAGATGGGGTAAAAATAATTTTACAAATACGAAACTGTTTTATGTCAAGTTTAATAAGAAATTGGGACTAAACAAAGTATTTTTTTGAGTGATAAAAACCGGAATAACAAAAAACAGTTTTTATTTAATAAATAAAAACTGGGACAAAAAATTGAATAAAACTAAAACTTTTTTTCTATAAATAAACCAGTTTGATAAAAAAAAATTGTATGTAAAATAATTTTTAACAAGAATTTTTTTTATAAAAATTCTAAATAAGAAACTGTTATTTCGATAAATAAAAGTGGTACAAAAGCAATTTTATAAATAATTTATTTATATCAAGTTTAATAAGAAACACTTTTTAAGTATTATTTAATTATCTTGGGCATAAAATAAGTACTTTATCTTTGGTATAAAATATCCTTTTAAGGGTTATTTTAATTACCATTGGTCCAAACTACCATTTTTACCCTCTAATTTTGTTAAAGTTTAATTGTCAAAATAAATAGAAGGGGCAAACTAATACCGTATGGATACTTTAGAGGCTTAATAAGAATGAAAAATACTTTAAGTGATTAGTAGAAACAATTTTATACTTTAGGGGCCGCATAGATAATTCACTATAAATATAATTTTCTCACTACAACTTAGTTATCATGGAAAATGATTTCTCTACAAATTGGGGAAAATAAAAACGGCCCAACATATATAAAATTGACAATTATTGCTGAATTATACATTTTGTTACAAAAACTCAATTTGAAGACTTTTAAGCTATATCTCTAACTGTTAGTTCAGGAAGTTCTACATTACAATAATTCGTGAGCATTTTGTGAATACTAGAAACTTCAGGGGGAATATTTTTGTCTTTAGCCTGTGTAAAATTTCAAAAAATTGAATACTCATATATCGTCAACTTGTATTGCAGATGCGGGAAGATGTATGCTGACATTGAGAAGACCCCCACTACTGAAACCATGATTGGTGGTATTGCGGCAACAAAGATGTATGTATAGTCTTAATTATATAATGTTAATTCAAATATAGTTATTCATAGAAAAAACATAATTATTTTAAAACAAATGAAGCCCGGTGTTGAAGTAGATTATTTCTCGTAAATTATGAATTTTACATTAGTGACTTGGTGTCAATCTTGTACAAAATATCTTTATAATTTAATATGTAATACAGAAATAACTTAAAAGAATTTGTTTTAAATTGGGTTTTGATCTAAAGTGAGCTAGCATAACAATTACAGGTATTCTGAGGGGTCTGAGAATAGCTTTGGAGCCGAGGGAGGGCATGCCTGCAAGTGTGGATCGAACTGCACTTGTGACCCATGCAACTGTTGATCACAAAACAGAAGAGTCCCTATGCAAAGCAGCAGCATCTAGTTATGAATTTGTATCTTTTATGTTTGAATAAATGAAGAATGTGAATAAAACTTGTAAAGCCCGTGAATTGATCTGCAGATCCCTCTTCATGCGTGTGCTGCTTTGTATATTGTGTGTGTGAAGGAATTGAACGGAGCATGTAGCTCTTTCATGTATGTTGTAATCTATTATCCCATCGCTTTTAATTTTTCTTCAGATTGGTAATTCATTCGCATCTGAAATATTAGTTGTGTTTGCAGCAATTGACTCGCGTCTATACAAATTATACTTGCCTACACGAATATGCATCTATAAAGGCAGTTTTATGGTATGAATTCTTAAGTTCGCCAAGAATTTGTTAGTGAACATTTGGTTTGCAATTTAATTTTTTAATAAAAAAAAATCACTATTGTTTCAATTTATTCTCTCTCCTTGGTTTGTATTTTTAAGTGGGTGCCTAAAAATATTTAATTTCGATTTTTACATAGAACCTTGTAAATCTGAGGATCGACCCCAATGCGACCTTCAAAGGAGACTTTGTTCAGTCTGAAAAATCCAACCAACCTTTTAAAAAGGATGCAATTTATTTTATTGGGCCATCGTTAGGTTGCAACAGGTTGACCTTTCCAATAGATTAGGTTAATCACGCATATATGGACAGCAAAGCTTTCAAGTGTGATGTCTATGTCTCTCTTCAGAAATGTTATTCAACAACCATTTGATGCTCAGGTTTTCAGGGCCAGACCTGTCCTAAGGTATAGAAATTCTTTGTGGGGTAAGTTCCAACCCACACGAAAGTAGTTTTCAGTATATTTTTTTCCGCCTATTTCTCTGTAATTAAGAAATCAAAGAGAGCAGAATAGTTAATAATCCACTTCTAAAATCTGAATTTTTAATGCGATTTCAACATAATCTGAAACATCTATGTGATTTCAACATATCTAGCAAATGCTTAGTTCTACTAACATATTGGCTTTAACATGACGGTACAAGCGATCACAGTGTTGTGGTAGTAGAGTAAACCAGAGAATAAAAGATGTTGATGGATTAATTTCTATTTTGTGAAAACTATCACAAATACGAACATTCATATTGAATTATTAAGAAATATAAATATTGATTTTGCGAGAGTGTACCTGAATCCATGACAGAAAGTTAAAATATCTGAGTCTGAGATCTTATACTCTTCCAGATCAACACTTTTATTTCCTCTCTAAATTTCTCTCTGACAATGGAAATCAGAAGATTGGTGTTGTGTGATCTGGGACTATGACCCCTATTTATAACACAATCGTGTCGTTTTATATTTCGTATATTTCTATTTTAACCCATCATAAAAATAGAAATTACGCTTGTCTCTACACAATAAAACTCACACTTTAATAATACGTTAGTAAGGCCACAAAATTTAAATTAATCACTTTAATTGGCCCACTTTTATTTGATAGCCTATAATTCATATTTATTTTATATATAAGCCCATATATTAAATTTTACTCTGACAATCTTCCACTTGCGCTATATATATATATATATATATATATATGTGTGTGTGTGTGTGTGTGTAACTTTATAAATTTGAATTATACTTTATAAACTCATGAGTTTTAGCTATCAAAACTTTATGTATCTTAACAATCTTGTCCATTAATTGCACCAATATAGAATCAAAGCGATCGTCATTACACATTTCGTTAGTACCCAACAATGATCACATATATCAATGCAACTAATGACAAAGATCAAGTGTGGATGTGTAGGATGGAAATTTCATGCAATGTGATCTTAACATGCCTATTTCCAACTGGTCCTCCTTAAACCTTAGTGAGATTAAACCATATAAAGTCAGAGTGAATATAAACTTAATACTTTACTGCAGTAAATAACCATACAATATCCATTAAATCAATATATGTCTATGAAAGCATATAAAATACAAACTCCCACTAAACTGACATATCCTGAAAAGAAATTACACCCATATGAGCAGTGTGCTCATGAAAGACCTTGGATGGTATTCCCTTAGTCAGCGGATCCGCAATCATGGAGTTTGTTCCAATGTGCTCTATAGATATAAGTCCACTCTGAACTCTTTCTTTTACAACTAGGAACTTAATGTCAATAAACTTTGACTTCGTAGAACTCCTGTTGTTGTTGGAATATAGTACTGCTGATTTATTGTCACAAAATAACTTAAGTGGTCTTTCAATGCCATCCACAATACGCAGCCCCGTGACAAAATTTCACAACCATATTCCTTGATTGGACGCCTCATAACAAGCTACAAACTCAGTTGCCATGGTGGAAGAAGCTATAATAGACTGCTTAACACTCTTCCACGATACAAAACCTCCAGCAAGTAAGTAGATATAACCTGAAGTAGATTTCATGCTATCTTGGCATCCAGCAAAATCGGAGTCAGAATATCCGATGATCTCTAACTGTTCTGACTTTCGATAGGTGAGCATGTAGTCTTTTGTTTACTATAAGTACCTCATGACTTGCTTGGCTGCTATCTAATGATCCTTTCCAGGATTACTTAAGTATCTTCCCAACATGCCAACAATGTACGCAATATCCGAACGCGTACATACTTGAGCATACATAAGACTTCTTACTGCTGACGCATAAGGAATCTTTTGCATCTCCCGAATCTCAAAATCATTCTTGGGACATTGACTGAGACTAAATTTATCTCCTTTAGCTACAAGGGTGTCACCTGGTTTACAATCATGCATGCCATATCTTTTAAGAACTTTCTCGATATAGCTCTTTTGTGATAAACTAAATGTACTTCGAGAGCGATCTCGGTATATTTGTATACCCAACACAAAAGAAGCGTTACCAAGATCTTTCATCTCAAATTTCTTTGAAAGAAATCTCTTGGTTTCGTGCCACATACCTATATCGTTGGTGGCAAGAAAAATATCATCAACATATAAAACCAAGTAAATATGCTTACTCCCACTGAACTTGTGGTATCTACAATCATCAACCAGATTCATCTCAAAACCAAACGAGATGATAACTTGATGAAACTTGTAATACCATTGACGAGAAGCTTACTTAAGCCCATAAATGGATTTCTTTAATTTGCAAACCGTTTTCTTTGAATCTCCCGACACAAAGTTTTCTGGTTGCACCATATATATTGTATCATCAATGTCACCATTGAGAAACGCAGTCTTAACATCCATCTGATGAAGCTCAAGGTCAAAGTGCGCCACAAGTGCCATTATTATCCTAAAAGAGTCTTTCGATGAAACCGGAGAGAAAGTCTCTTTATAATCGATGCCTTTTTTCTGTGTAAAGCCTTTAGCAATAAGACGGGTTTGTATCTCTCCACATCACCTTTCGAATCCCTCTTGGTTTTAAATATCCATTTGCAACCAATGGGTTTTTTTATTTTACCTTCAAGTAATGGGACTAGATCCCAAACGTCACTGTCCTTCATGGACTTTATCTCCTCATTCATGGCATCAATCCACTCTTGAGATTTAGAACTTTCTATGGCTTGACGGAAGGTGATCGGATCATCTTCCACCACACCAATGTCAAACTCATGTTCTTGGAGAAATACAACGTAATCATCTGGCACAGCACTTCTTCTTTCTCTAGTGGATCTCCTTAATGGCATAGGTTCTGGAGGTGGTAGAGTTTGTTCTTCTAGAATGGGAGATTCTTGGATATTGTTTTGATTAGGATCTGCTTCTAGAATAATGTCAAGAATTGGATCCTGATCAATGTTAATAACAGCTGTGGGAATATCAACATATTCCTCTTCAAAACCAAAATCCTTAACCTTATCTCCCTCGGCAAACTCAATATCCTCAAAGAACCGGGCATTTCTAGTCTAAAAAATTATTTGGGTAGTAGGATCATAAAATTTGTAACCCCTAGATCTTTCAGAGTATCCAACAAAATAGCAACTAACTGTTCTGGAATCCAGTTTATTTTCATGTGGCCTATAAGGCCTCGCTTCAGCTGGACATCCCCAAATATGAAGGTGCTTCAGACTAGGTTTATTGCCTGCCCAAAGTTCAAAAGGAGTTTTAGCAGTTGCTTTAGTTGGTACTCTGTTAAGGATATACACTGCAGTCTTTAATGCTTCACCCCAGAGTAAATCTGGTAAGCTAGAGTAACTGATCATACTCCTTACCATGTCTGTAAGCGTTATGTTTCGCCTTTCAGCAACACCATTCATGCATGGAGAACCTGGCATGGTGTACTGCGGGACGATACCGTACTCCTCTAGGAATTTAGCAAATGGTCCTGGGCGTTGTTCACCTGAACCGTCATACCTACCGTAGTATTCACCACCACGATCAGATCTGACGCTTTTAATCCTTTTGCTGAGTTGATTTTCAACTTCAGCCTTGAATGACTTGAACACGTCCAGAGATTGGGTCTTTTCATGGATGAGATAAAGGTAGCCATAACGTGAAAAATCGTCTATGAATGTGATAAAATATTGTTGACCGTTCCATGAAATCGTAGGGAATGGCCCACAAATATCTGTATGTATCAGTTATAAGACGTTTGTAGCCCTATTAGAACCAGATCTCCTTATGTTTGTCTGTTTTCCCTTTATGCAAATTTTAAAATCTGAAAAATCAAGGGAATCTAGAATTACATCTGACACAAGTCTTTCAATTCTCCTTTGGGAGATGTGACCTAATCTCTTATGCCATAATGATGCAGAATTCTCATTGGTTAATTTTCTTTTAATACCTCGAGTACTTAATTGCAAGGTTTCATGATATGAAGTAATAGTATCAAGCATATAAAGGTTATCTACATAAGATAAAGAACCAGTACCAACCAAATTTGAATGATGAAGAAGACTAAATTTATTATTTTCAAAGGAACAAGTATAACCAAATTTGTCCAATACAAAAATAGAAACCAAATTCCGTCTAAATGACGGTACGATAAATGTATCATTCAAATCCAAATAAGTACTAGACTTCAATAATAACCTAAATATCCCAATTGCTTCAACTTCAACCTTCTTGCCATCGCCCACAAAAATGTATCTTTCACCATCATTTGGCTTTCGGCAACTCAGGCAACCCTTTATAGACACACTGATGTGAGTGGTTGCACCAGAATCTATCCACCAAGTGTGTTTAGGTACCGAAGTCAAATTAACCTCAGAACAAACTAGGTTAAGAAGTTTTTTCTTTATGTTGTTTCTTTGGATATGGAACCACTGCAGCTTCTTTATCCTTATTTCTTTTCTTCCCCTTGTCCTTGGAAGTACTAGCCAAATGAGCACTTTCTGTCTTATCTTGCTTCAGTCTTTCCTCTTCTTGCACACAATTTGAGATGAACTCATTAAGAGACCAAGTCTCCTTTTGGCAGTTGTAGCTCACCTTAAATTGACTGAATTATATGGGAAGAGATATCAGAACCAAATGCACAAGCAAATCCTCAGAGAGATCAAGCTTAATTGCTCTTAACTTTGAAGCGAGATGAGACATTTCCATAATGTACTCCCTAATGTTCCCATTACCTTTATATTTCATTGAGATGAGACTTGCCAAAAGTGTACTTGTTTCAGTCTTTTCATTTTTGGCAAATCTGTTCTTAATTTCTTCTAGGAATTCTTTGGCTGTCTTTATCGTTTTCGATATTGTGCCCCTGAATGCTTCTGGAATGGCCTTCTTTATGATCATCAAACACATGCAATTTGACTTCTCCCACCTTTCAAAGTCCTTTTTGTCATCAGAGGAACTTTTATCCGTAAGAGGTGCAGGAGAAGGAACCCTTAATGCAAGATCCAGATACATGACACCGAGAACTATATGAAGGTTCTCTTGCCATGACTTAAAGTTTGTGCCATTAAGCATGGGAATAGAATTAATACTGACAGTAATGTTGGAAGCAGAACTGATAGCTGAATCAGAGAACAATAAACAAATAAAACTAGCTCATATAAGTCTTAAATCAAAAATAAATTCGAATAAAGGACAAATCCCATTTTAGAATATCGCACACTCTATTAATATTTGATCTTTGGAAAAAATATTAACTTGTAAGTGATATCTTGCCGTAATAATCAAACAATGATAATAAGAACATATTGAATAATAATTCTTCCTTTGGGCCGATTTATTATTCATATGTAAAACTAAATAATTATCACGTGCTTATTATTAAAGTGGCACATATAATTTTGTTAAAAAATAATCTTCCTTTGGGCAGATTAATATTCACATAAATTACATGCACGTAATTCTTTTTATATTTCGAAATAAAATTAATTTTTTGAATGAAAGAGGTCACTTTGGTGACATATTGTTTAAATTAATTTATCTCGAAATATATATATAAATACACCAAAATTTGAATTTAAATTTGAAAGGTTATGGGTTCAAAACCACTTTGGCTCCAGACTTGAAAGGTCATGGGTTCAAAACCTCTTGAGATCCTTCATAATTTTCATCATTTAAGAGGCTTAAATATGAAACACCAAGAGTCGAACCTTTAACCTTCCACTACCATCAAATCAACTGCTAGTCCAAATTTCATGAATTTTATATCATTGGAATCGTAATGAAACGAGAATATTTCTGAATCCAATTTTTTTTTGAAATATTAAACCTTTTTTGAAAAAAAATTTGCAACCGAAAATTAATATCAATACCTTGCTAATATATTCTCAACAATTCAACATGAAATAGCTCTGATACCACGTGATGGATTAATTTCTATTTTGTGAAAACTATCACAAACAGGAACATTCATATTGAATTATCAAGAAATATAAATATTGATTTTGCGGAAGCGTACCCGAATCCATGACAGAAAGTTAAAATATCTGAGTCTAAGGTCTTATGCTCTTCCAGATCAACACTTTTATTTCCTCTCTAAATTTCTCTCTGACAATGGGAATCAGAAGATTGGTATTGTGTGATATGGGGACCATGACCCCTATTTATAACACAATCGTGTCTTTTCATATTTCGTATATTTCTATTTTAACCCATCATAAAAATATAAACTACGCTTGTCTCTACACAATAAAATCCACACTTTAATAATACATTAGTAAGGCCCTAAAACTTAAATTAATCACTTTAATTGGCCTACTTTTATTTGATAGCCTATAATTCATATTTATTTTATATATAAGCCAATATATTAAATTTTACTCTAACAGATGTTGCTTCAAGAAAAGAGATATTGCTATGTCAAATGAATAAAATTAAAAGATGTGAAAATCCAACACATCAATAGTAGGGTACATTTTGCACGTCAATTTTACATGTTCCTGAGTTAGCAATGACTTTTACTCGTAAGGTTGGAGGAAGAAAACTTTTACCCCTTGACCAAGTTTTAGAAAAACCGTCTTTTACAATATCATTAATGATGTTTTGAACTGATTCAAATTCGTTGCTTCCATGCTGCTAGTAAACATTAATTTATAAATACAAAAATTAACATGTTTAAAATTTCAAAATTTCGTAAGGGCCTGCTTGGTTGTCCCCAAAATTGTAAATTAGCCAATTTAAAATTAACTCATTCATGAATTGCCTTATTATTAGTGTTTGGTTACAAGAATGAATAAATTCAAAAATGAACCAATTCATGTTGATTCACAAAAACTTAAATTAGTTCATTTCACCAAAAGCTTGAAATTGCACAATTTATAATTACAACATGAATCTTAAATGCACCACTCTCATAGAGTACTCTCACCATACTACTCTCTCTCTCTCTCTCTCTACACACACACACTAACGAATATATCAAAAGTAAATAACTCCATTTTTCTTTTCCAAACACACCACAAATTAGATTTAAACCCATTTAAAATTAATACATCGACAATCTATTCATTTCAAATTGATCAATTTATAAAATTAAATAATTTACGCAACCAAACGGGCTGCCCTAAGCAAATCATTAACACCAAGAACAAAGTGCCCAAAGGAAGCCCTAGTGAACTTGAAGCATTGCCCATGAGAGAGAGAGAGAGAGAGAGAGAGAGAGGGAGAGAGAGGAACTGAAACGCACTCTTTGGGACTGGGCACGATCCTTCCCTTTCTTTTTTTAGATTATATAATTTTAGGACTTAAAATAATATATATTATGGATATAAGACAACAAATATTTTGTTTTTTATTTTTAGTCCCTATTTTTCAATTAATGGGACACGTGGCATGCTGTTATTGGTTATCGTTTTATGAATATGGGTCCGCGCCAGCGGATTTATTCAAAAATAGGAGACTACAACCATAAATAAAATTTTGGTTGTCCTATTTCCAAAATACATATTACAATAGGTCCTAAATTTACAAAGCCCCTATATTTTTTCTATCGTTTTTTTTGTTTTCTGGATGTGGATTGAGTATTTTGTTGCTCCTCGTTTATAATCAAGCCTCTCTAACATGATTTCTAGTTAGTAGTAAAGAATGAGCAAATAAAAAATGTTCATTGAGCTCTAGAAGCAAAATTTCACTCACTAAGATCAACAAAAAAAACTCCGAACTTTCAAAAATATGCCACCCCTTTCCAAACTATTTAATAAAGCTCAAATAAGACAAGGATGTTAGATTTAGATTTAATAAATTAATTTACAGTTTTTATGAATCAATAATACAATACATAAATATATAAACTGTTATGTAAATATAGAACCTTAATCTACATAATTATCACATGTGTCCAAAATAGAGTTGAAAATATACCTAAGTCAACATTAGAATTGACGAATGAAAAGATTGTCATTGGTGCCTCCAACTCTAGCATGCCATAAATGAAAATATTGATGAAGTAACCGACCTTAGAGATATCCGATCGGACTGAATTTCGGAAATCGACTTTCTCTCATACACGGCAAGAGCGTACTCCAATTTCAGTATGTTCCAACGTTTGGATCTTCTTTTATAGCCAAAATAGTATTCTAAAATAAACACAAATTTGAGTCTTTAGATTTCTCTCCCTTATCCTATAATTATATTATGTTGTCTTTTCATGTGTTTGAATGATGGAAATCAGTCACTTATTTATAGGCAGGGACATGATCCAAATCTCCAACAGTCACTTAATCTTACCCGTCCATCAAGGTAGATAACCAAGAGCCATTTTGGCTCTTAGTATTTGGAGTACCCTTTCATTAACCAAAGTGAGTATTAGTATTAATCTAATTATGGATCATATTATGTGGAATTATTCTTTAAAATAATTATAACATTCTCTCACTTGGTCCATAATTATAATAAGGCGCACAATAATCATTGAGTCATCCTTAAATGATTTTTCATAAACATCTTAATCAAACAAATCGTTAATGCGGGTCATGACGCTCACATACTAATTCATGAGCATGATCGCTTTCATATACCACAACAATAATAATTTATCCAACAAGGTCTATAATTGGGTTATTCAATAATGGTTCAATAATGTCTTATATAAAAGACTATTTCTGTCACATTCATCAATTCACATGCATGTAAACCTATATTGCAAGACAAAAATCGAAATGTTCAGAATACACTTTAATCGATATCAAGTATAGTGCCAAAATATAAGCACCAAACAATCCACTAATACTCATACTTAATTGGCTCCACGCAAGACTCATATCTTATGCATGTTTCATAAATGTTCTTTAGTCATAGCCCGTTTATTAGTGGTTATGTTATGTTAACACTTACATTAATGTTTTCAGCTGACACTTTTTGTTTCTGAACTTATTCGTTCATATATAGGTATTATATCCTAATGTGCCTGGGTTCTTTAAAATACCTATCACTTCTTCATGACGAAGAGTATAGCGGAATTATCATAATATTTCAGTGACTTGATAATAGTGTCGACAACTTCAAGTCCCAAAATAAATTTTTCACAACCGTAATCCATAAGTTGTAGCTCCAAAGCATGCTACATACAATATTTAATTGTTTCTCACTCTTTCATAATATTGGTCACTAGGCTAAACAAATCTACTTAATCATGAGAGAACAATTACCATAAGTGTGAGCATATAATATTGTAAGCACCTCATTACTTCATACTCTTAAACTATTTTATTTCTCTAATCTATCATTCATTATTAAGAGAAATTCAAAAAATATATGAATTTACTCCCACTGACTTCAAGGTATATATATACTTAATCAAAATACATAAAGTATTCGCAAAACACCATTAATGGGAAACTGACATAAGTTTATATAGTGATTTCTCAACTTATACAGTTCTTTTCTTAAACTCTCATAAGTTTTCACCCTAAATGTAACTCTTACTCAAAAGGATCTACTAAAGCTATAAAATTTCAATATTCTAAGATGTAGGAAAAAAAAATTATTTACGCCCCTTTGTCTATTCGTAATAAAAACTTTGACAATAAGTCTAGCTATATATCGTTGATTATCAGAATCGAATATTTTCTTACCCTTCTGTCAAATTCGCATTCTTGTGATAAATCCCACAATCAATCAAAATAACAAACTCATTTAAGAGTTTCTTAAAACTATTCATATCCATTAACCAAAGGAAGAATTACTTTGGAAGTCAAAGGAATGACATCAGTATCTTAACTTCGTTTATAACAACATTAGGTGATTTGATACTCCCACTAATTTCACCATTCTTTAAAGAATTTGACATTTGATGTTTTCGATTTCGAAAGTAATTAGTGTACCCTCTTTTAAATGTAAAAATAATTATAAATTCTAAATAGGGTAAGTAAAGTAGAATTTATATAATACACTTTTACAATATATATTCATTTGTGTGTGACTAAATATTGTGGCGATATCGAATTGTTGCATTTAACTAGTTGTCTTGTTGCGTTTGATTTGTTGTTTTATAACGACATGTTCTCTGTAGGTCCACTATGGACTATTATAATTCTTCCACTTGGGCCACATAAAGCATTTTAAAATTATAAAACCTTAAGAGCTCAAACATGAGTAATTCATAAGTGACAACCCAAAGACAATCTAATATATTAAAACATCAAAGTAGGTCTAGATTTAAAAGAGCCACAACATCGAAAAGCTACTTTGAAGTTCAACATTATGATATAGGATCAGAATCATTTTTCTTGTATAAGTTTCATAAAAATAATTATACAAACTACAAATGAGAATACCATAATTAAGGAATATATTCTCATATAAACATATAGATGTTTTATATACTCGAGAAAAATATTTTGAAAGTTCACTGATGGGTTTTGAAATGATTCCAAAATAACATAAGAAAAGGAATCCAAGAATTTATCGTTTGTTTTATGGTTTATCTTGTAAGAATCCTCATATCGATTTAGAATTATGTTTCGTAGCACTCTAGTTTTTTTGAAAAATGAAACAAACTATTTCATTCATATTGAATGATTTATTATAATTCACATAATAAAGCTTAAAGTATGTATGTTATATAATGGGTACTCATTTTAATCTCTAACATTATGAGATTTTGCATAAACTCTATGCTGAATCCGTTTAATAATTCTTCAAGGTTTTAAAGGAGTTTCACGCACTAATTCATTAATAGTGGGATCCTCAAGTAAAACTAAATTATAATGATTTAGCAATTTTAAGTGAAACTTAGCTTCTTTATTTCATTCTAGAAGTCAGTCTCAATAACATTAAAGGGGGAAAACATGCAGTTTTAGAGATATAAAGTAATATAAAATTAATAATATAAATAGCTCACTACATTAATGCTATGAATAAACAACACGTACATTAATAACATTTTATAAATGTGGACATTCTTTCGTAAGAACTTTGAATATTTATATATATAACTTTATTGGATATCATGTTATGTAATTTAGATGAACGTGCTATCTAGGATAACTTTTCACCACCTAATTTCATAATCTATTAATATTTATTTCATTTACTCAAAATAAATTTCTTTTGGGAAATTATTTTGCTTGACGAAATAAATCAAATATACCCCATTAATGTCTTCACATATATAAGCATAATAAGTTATTACTACAACTTTTATCTTTAAATTTAATATTCACAAGCATTCTTGTTGAGTCACTTTGGTGGCTATCAGACTATCCATTATATGAATATTAAATTATTTTAAGGATTGTATAATAATTTCAACAATCAGTAGTGTTTTCTACATATTATAAATTAAGGAAGGTTATGGACTCTTTGAAGCAACCGATACCAACCTTAATAAACAAACATATTGCCCCTTAATATTAACTTTACCATTGTAACCGAACTCTTTGAAGCAACTAAATCACAATGGCTTAATAATAATGAAATTATTAATTATCTGAATACTCAAAACTATATCCAGACTCTTTGGAGCAACCAAGACATAGTATTTAAATGTTATCACAAAATTCAGCATTTACAATTTATTAGATTTGACCACTGTGGTGGAATCGTAACATAATCGTGATATAAATACTGAAATGAAAAGCTTAAGGCATACCAAAATATAGTATTGCATGTTATCATAAATTTAACATTTAAAGTTTATTAGACTAGACCGCTTTGGTGGAACCATAATCTAATCGTGATATAAATGCTAAGAAGAAAACTTTAGCGCATGCTTTTAATATTGCTTTACTCATATTGGGCATAATAAGTATATACACATTAATCTAATATTTACAATTTTGAACTCCGAATAAAACTTTACGCAAATATTAGTCTCAAGGAGAAATTTAAATCATTCGAGGATAAGTTGATGCGAAAAAAAATTGCTCATTAATGTTCATTTGATAATTGAAATTGTCCCTTTGGTACAATGAACAAGTTGCATCATTATTGCATGAACAGTCTAACATTCATCATTAGAAGCCAAATTTATACACAGTAATTTATAATTATAAATTATGGCACTTTAATGGATACATAATCTAATCTAATATAAATATTAATATCAAAACCCTAACCATAATCATAATAGTCATAACAATATTTGGTATGTACCGAAAATATTATGGCAGCCAAATAAGATAAGCTAATTGATGTATTTATTAAAACACATAAAATGGAGAAATCCATAATTTTCAATAATGGAAAATTTGAGTAATCACTATAAGAGAATTCTTTAAAAAAATAATCTTCCCAATAAGCGAAATTTAAAAAAAATGGGAAAGAAATAGTTGTCAACTTTATTACCAAATATGAAAAATGTAAGGTTTTGAGAGGTTAAACGTGTCTTAACAACGTTTATTACTAAAAACAATTGTGATTTTTCATCATTAAATCCTCTCGAATTGACATATTTTTTTTATCAATCTCAGGTAAGTCAACAATTTTAATCTCAATTATTGCTTATTAGAGGCATAAGAAAACTGTTACTGAAAATGTCTCAAAATATTCAGATTTACAGTTTTATAAAATAAGCGGCTATAAACACATAATTAAAATTGTCACAAAAGAAAATCACAATTAGGGAACCAAAATCAATTTTAATTTGTTCATAAAATTTTGGTAAACAAAATCTCATTTTATGAATTTTTCTATTATGTGATTATATAGATGCACCAATTAATTCATTTGGTTACATTCACACATATCCTAAATTGATTTGTCCTTAATTGCGCTTAAATCATTAATTCATAAAGTATGCAAAATAAATTTACTTTCATGGAACATACATGCACACACATATTACATAATGGATATAAAATTAATTTCCCCAAAAAAATATTATACACTCAGAGGTCCAAATATAGATCCGTACGCAATAATTGAATATTTATGACTATAGATTAAAACACTTTCCTCCTAATCTAGCATCATATAAATATTATGTCACAATTATTTTAGGAATTTTTGCAACCAAATAGAATATACTCTTTAATCCAATATACACTAACATAGGGTATGGCACTTTGGTGGACACCTATGTGACACCCCGCCTAATAAAATACCGGGTGATCAGTCATATACCAAATTAAAACAGAAATCCCAGTTGGTTCATCCTTAGCATCACTGTCGAAAACTTTTTAAAACTTTCTAACCACCTAGTATTCCAAAAGCTGGTGCCAAATTTTAACTTTTTAATTAAACAAACCAGTACATGCGGAATTAAATATAAACCATTCACACAACTGACTTAAATCAACTGAACAAAAATAAAATGACATGTCGAATAAACCATCGGCCACCAAAGTAAATAGTCCAATACAAACATCCAAACACCTGAATAAAATAAATCTGAAAACTGTACTGAGAAGTCTGGGAGACAAGCCCTAAATAAAACTTAAACTGATAAATGATTCCTACTCTAGGAATAAATAAACGATGCGTCTAATCCAAACTCCTTCTAGCATCCACATATGCTGCAGCGCCGTGTCCCTGGAATAGAATATCAATCCTGGCGTACCTGTGGCTGGACACCTAAAAGGTTTTGAAAATAGTTTTATAACAAGGGTTAGAACCCAAAATATTTTGAAAATATTTAGCAAGTGAATTAACTGCAGTAATTTAAAATGCATAAATGCGCTTCATATTTAAGTTAGTGTCGCACTCCCTTGTGAACATTCTCACCCCTCCACTAATGTGCACACCTAACGGTTACCTTAACCGCACCTAGTTGTACTACCCCGTCCAACTAGTCCTGGTATAACCTTCCCTTACCATACTACTCTAGCCCGAGTATAATTATTCATGAATTATAAGTTGTTTCCCCAATTAACTTAATTAATTCCTTCTTAAATAATAGCATATAATTGTGTCACAAGTAATATAAAGTAAATACATCACACACTGTATTATTACCCGCATATAATATTGAATACCATTATATACGTACCTTTACTAAACATCCACACATATAACATACGTATATCCATCCCTCCGAGTATACCCTCGCCGGATGATTCCCTCTAAAGTGCTATCTCCCTAGGTGTGCTCACATAACCTAGTAACCCAAGTTTGAATCGCTCACTAACCTGGCCCGAAACATAAACGAAGTGGAGGGGGTCATATTCCTTCCCTGAAAGTGAGATAATCCCCTCACCCATATACCGGACGCTATGACCTGGGGATATACTCACCCTACTCCTCACGCTAGGGGATTCACCCACATCGCACAACCTCCCCGATAGCACTAGAGTATATAAATTAAATAAATAGCTAATCACAGATATTTAATGGCATACACAATACACACACACACACACACACACACACACACACACACACACACACACACACACACACACACACGCATATATATATATATATACTATCACTACACCGTATATATATAATATAAACCCTGGCTTCACCGTGTTCCCACAATCCGTAACACTAGCCTGAAATTTTCTAAGTGTCTGTCCCGACTCACTTACTTAATTTTCTCACTTAATAATTTATCATCTTCCCGAGTCTATGGTCCGACTCTAATATATTTAATTCAGATCTCAATTAATATAATATTTTCCCCGAGTCTATGGTCTGAATCTCATATAAATACTTTACACAATAATTTATATGACATTTACCCGAGTCTATGATCTGACTCTCATTTAATTAATTTACACATTAATTAATTAATACTAAGCCGAGTCTGTGGTCCGACTCTCAGTTAATTAATTTACATTTTAATTAATTTATATCAATCCAAGTCTGTGGTCCGACTCTCAGTTAATTAATTTACACATTAATTAATTTATACTAATATGAGTCTGTGGTCTGACTCCCATTTAATTAATTTATACATTAATTAATTTATACCAATCCAAGTCTGTGGTCGGACTCTCAGTTAATTAATTTAATACTTTGGTGTCACTTAACCAACATACCCGGACTCGCTCACTTGGTCCATTTTTACATCTCAGAATTTCATTCTCACATATTCGCCCACAACGTGTCACACATTCATCTCCATCAAATTTCCCAATTATATTTACCTAATTACCAACATACCCGGACTCGCCCACTTGGTCCATAATTAAATTGAATATATTTCACCCAAAATTCTCACTTTAAGTCTCAACTCTTAACTTAGATTACACATTCCTAATAGCTATCTTTTGAGCCCCTAGCTATTAACTTCTCTATAATTTTTCACCAATTAAAATTATACCCAAAAATCCAAAAAGAAAACAAGGCAAGGTATCAAACTGCTCGACCTGCCAAGGTTTTCCCATCATCGATCGATCGATGTCCCCCGATCGATCGATCGATCAATCGATGTCCCCCGATCGATCGATCGATTCTTTAGTGGCAGCTCTCCTTCCCCCACTGAATTCCACCATTAACGAAAATTCAAGGTTTTTAAACCTTAGTTTCAACCTCTAATCAAGTCATCCCACCACATAAACATATTGGACTTCAAACTTATACATCATTTACACCTTCTAGTATATGAATTTCTCAACTTATCTCACAATTTTCGAAATGGGTTTTTTCATAAATCTCCATTGACTTTGTTCTACAATTTCAAATTCCATATTCAAATTCCACCATTTTATATTCCGGTTTCTCATTCAAATCAGATATCTATACTCAGAGATATATAACACACCTATTTCTTACTTTGAATCTCAGCCAAGTATTCCATTAACAAAACCCCATTTTCACCCATTTATACCAAAAAACTAATTTTAATTTGCACATCACTAAAATATGAATTGGATATCATAAATCTATCATTACAGCAAGTTAACCACTTGCTTGGAATTGTTCGTAGGGTCTAATTCCGTTGGTGTAGAGAATGGTTGATGAAGAACACCCCAAATTAATCCCTTAATTTAGCTCCACAAAGACTCTCAATTGCTCTTGATTTGCTTTCCTCTGTGCCTCTCTCAACCCTAGTTTAGAATTGTTAACTGCCATTCAATAAGTCCCTCACTTAGGTTAAAAAACCTTAATCCCGTTTTTGGCCATATGAGCCTAATTAAAATGGCCTGAATCACCCCGTGGGGGCCCGGTTATGCCCAAAAATACCCCGAGACCCAATTACTATCCCCGAGTACTCTTTTCTGACTATCTCGACCCATCCGGACCCAACCGCGCATTCAGAATTGCCATCTGAAATATTTTTTGACATTTCCAAATTTCGACCTCAAAATGCGACACACATTAATTCGGACAATTAAACTTTAAAGTCGACAATTATAAATAATTCTTCCCACTCAAATAAATTCTCCAAATCATAAATTTAAGTTTCTCCGATTTAAATATTTTTATAACTCCCAAAAATAATTAAATATTAAATCTTCAAAATTATGGGGTGTTACATAGGTAGGATTGTGCAGCTTTTCACGTTTCGGCTTGGCAATCTTTGATATAGAGTCCTATTATAGGATTGTTGTATTCTCATACGTATGGGCATATACGTCCTTCTGCCAAATTTATAATTGAGAGTGAACTCATACGATTCGATTCTCATTCCAGATGTCGCTCAGGAGAGAGAGAGCAGCTAGGGCAGCAGGGGGAGATGAGACTAGAGAGGCTCGTTAGGAGCAAGAATTACCGCAGCAACTGCCATAGATGATTTTGGCAGCACGGATAACTGAATTAGTGGCGCAGGCAGTTGAAGCGATGATGGTCGCAATGGCAAGGTACTTTCCAAGGGATCAGCCACAAGTGTTAATGGCACCAGATGTTCTGGCCACTCGGGGCCGTCGGGGTGGCAGCAAGTACGAGAGGTTTTTCAAAAGTGGGCATCCACCAGAGTTGTGAGGGGGTTCAGATGTAGTGCTAGTGTGTCAAGGAAGAGAGAAATCCAGTGTCACCCGCGCACGGGAGATTGCGATGAGATGCGAAAGCAAATTCTAGCCACTTTTAGTTTAGTGGGAGCAGTGCTACAGTGGTGGGAGTCGATCACCACAATTGAGGAAATGGATATACTAGCTATTACAGAGTTTTGGGTTCGGTTCGACCGCACATTCCTCCAGCGATTGAGACCAAAATGAGGAGAAAATTTAAAGAGGTGACTTAGGGGGACCGTTCAGTGACCGATTACGAGGAAGAATTTACTCGGTTGGCAAATTTTGTACCGGATGAGGTTAGCGATGAAGAGATAAAGAAAGTAAGGTTTGTGGATGGGTTAGTCTGGAGAATCAGACAACATTGGTAATTCTGCATTAGTAGCTTATACTGATGTCGTTAACGAAGCACTCCTGCACTGTCAGGAATATCGCTTCCACGTGAAAGGAAGCAAGAGGGGAGTGGAACCAACCAGTCGGATGAAGCAGGAGAGAACAGTACTAGTGGGGTATCCCAGCAGTAGACAGGGGGAGATCAGGGGTAGGATTTTCGACAGGAAAATCATACCAAACGATTTAGAGCTGGAGGTTATTGGCAGGATGACTAGGAATTCTGACAAGGTCGGAATGGGAAGGATCAGTGGCAGGGTGAATGTATTAGAAGGTGTTTCGTTTTGGGGAAGCGAGACACATGAAGAGAGATTGTCTTAAGCGATCCAGGGTCAACTACAGGACGAGGTCGTGGATGTACAACCACTAAAGCAAGTCATGGGCGCATTCGGGCAGGGAGAAGATGCTCCAGAACCCGAGGATTAGCCGTTACAACTGGAGTATGGGGGTAATTATTTTTACCCTATCTACATGGGGTATATTTTTTAGTGACAAAGAGGATGTCATAGTATAAGACTTATTTTTCACTAGAGTTTGCAGGTGAGTAGAATTTAGTGGGTGCGTTGGCTGTAGCAACCATAGTATATAGATAAGCTTTCCGTGGGGTAGCGGAGTTCTTTGGTGTTCTTCACGGGAGAGTGGAGGTGTACACTGAGTGAAGGTTTGAAATATGCGAGGAGTTACTACTTTCGAGAATTATGGGAGTAGAGTTGATAATATTTCCTAAATATCGGCTGGATAGCGATGGAATTTAACTATTGTGGATAGTGGTGTTAAGTTTTGGTGTTCACGACACCAGGAGATGATTGGTACTAGGTATCACCTGAGAGGGAGTTTAGCCTATGTATATGTGTGTATATATATATGTTATATTGTGTGGTGTGATAGACACAAAGTGAGGTTTTGTGTTCTCACATTTTATCCCGATAAGTAGGGGTGTTTACTGAAGTGAATCAGGGTGGTTAGATTTATGTTCGAGCAAAGAGAGATAGCTCAAGGTTTATTTTGCGCAAGGACTAGTGATAGTAAAGGCGCAGTATTTTATGTTGTATTTGGTAGCATGAGGGTAAGTGTATATACTTTTGTGTTAATAGACAAGTATTTAGGGGTACGTGCTAAGTTTCATGCGTGGGATGTCTCGCAAAGCGAAATCCAAACAAGGACCCCCCCGATACACTACTACCTAACATAGTCGGTCGTTGAGATCCGTTAGACCCTCAGTCATATATATATATATATATATATATATACAGTCCTGCTCTTGTGCGAACTAGTTCGCATTTTAAGAATCCAGACCGGACATGTGTCACCTGGCGGTGAGCCCAGAAAAGAGAGAGAGTGTGCCTATAATTTAGGCGATAATTTCTAGGTGCGCCGTTAGGTGACACATGTCCGGTCCATTTTCTTAAAATGCGGACTAGTCCGCAGAGGAGCATTATTATATATATATATATATATATATGTGTGTGTGTGTGTGTGTGTGTGTGTGTGTGCGTGATATGACTATGGGTTCGAAGTTATATTACGGGTTAGACTAGCATAGTCGGGTAACTTTCGCGCGGTAAAGCGCGGGGATAGGGTGTATGGCCACCTTGATTAATTAAGATAAACTTTGTGCGGTTAAGCACGGGTATAGGGTGGTTGGGCGCCCTGGCAAATTTAAATGCATGCTTGTGTAACTTATGGTTAGAAGCGGGTGGGAGAGATATAGCGGGCTTAGAGGCACATGACTAGAAAGTGATATTTGAAGTTTGGAACACCTGGCTTATCTTAATTTCGAGGACGAAATTCTTTTGTAAGGGGGGAGTATGTAACACCCCGTAATTTTGAGGATTTAATATTTAATTATTTTTGGGAGTTATAAAAATATTTAAATCGGAGAAACTTAAATTTATGATTTGGAGAATTTATTTGAGTGGGAAGAATTATTTATAATTGGCGACTTTAAAGTTTAATTGTCCGAATTAATGTGTGTCGCAGTTTGAGGTCGAAATTTGGAAATGTCAAAAAGTATTTCGAATGGAAATTCTGAGTGCGCGGTTGGGTCCGGATGGGTCAAGATAGTCAGAAAAGAGTACCCGGGGATAGTAATTGGGTCTCGGGGTATTTTTGGGCATAACCGGGCCCCCACGGGGTGATTCAGACCATTTTAATTAGCGCATATGGCCAAAAACGGGATTAAGGTTTTTTAACCTAAGTGAGGGACTTATTGAATGGCAGTTAACAATTTTAAACCTAGGGTTTAGAGAGGCACAGAGGAATGCAAATCAAGAGCGATTGGGAGTCTTTTTGGAGCCAAATTAAGGGATTAATTTGGGCTATTTTTCATCAACCATTCTCTACACCAACGGAATCAGACCCTACAAACAATTCCAGGCAAGTGGTTAACTTGCTGTATTGATAGATTTATGATATCCAATTCATATTTTAGTGATGTGCAAATTAAAATTCATTTTTTGGTATAAATGGGTGGAAATAGGGTTTTGTTAATGGAATACTTGGCTGAGATTCAAAGTAAGAAATAGGTGTATTATATATCTCTGAATATAGATATCTTATTTGAATGAGAAACCAGATTATAAAATGGTGGAATTTGAATCTGGAATTTGGAATTGTAGAACAAAGTTAATGGAGATTTATGGAAAAACCCATTTCGAAAATTGTGAGATAAGTTGAGAAATTCATATACTAGAAGGTGTATATGATGTATAAGTTTAAAGTCCAATATGTTTATGTGGTGGGATGACTTGATTAGAGGTTGAAACTAAGGTTTACAAACCTTGAATTTTCGTTAATGGTGTAATTCAGTGGGGGAAGGAGAGCTGCCACGAAAGGATCGGTCGATCGATCGGGGGACATCGATCGATCGACGATGGGAAAACCTTGAGAGGTCGGGCAGTTTGATACCATGCCTTGTTTTCTTTTTGGATTTTTGGGTATAATTTTAATTGGTGAAAAATTATAGGGAAGTTAATAGCTAGGGGCTCAAAAGATATCTATTAGGAATGTGTAATCTAAGTCAAGAGTTGAGACTTAAAGTGAGAATTTTGGGTTAAACATATTCAATTTAATTATAGACCAAGTGGGAGAGTCCGGGTATGTTGGTAATTAGGTCAATATAATTGGGAAATTTGATGGAGATGAATGTGTGACACGTTGTGGACGAATATGTGGGAATGAAATTCTGAGATGTAAAAATGGACCAAGTGAGCAAGTCCGGGTATGTTGGTTAAGTGACACCAAAGTATTAAATTAATTAACTGAGAGTCAGACCACAGACTTGGATTGGTATAAATTAATTAGATGAGAGTTAGACCACAGACTCGGATTAGTATAAATTAATTAATGTGTAAATAAATTAACTGAGAGTCAGACCACAGACTTGGATTGGTATAAATTAATTAATGTGTAAATTAATTAACTGAGAGTCGGACCACAGACTCGGCTTAGTATTAATTAATTAATTTGTAAATTAATTAAATGAGAGTCGGATCATAGACTCGGGTAAATGTCATATAAACTATTGTGTAAAGTATTTATATGAGAGTCGGACCATAGACTCGGGAAAAATATTATATTAATTGAGGTGTGAATTAAATATATTATAGCCGAACCATAGACTCGGGAAGATGATAAATTATTAAGTGAGAAAATTAAGTAAGTGAGTCGGGACAGAGACTCAGAAAATTTCAGGCTAGTGTTACGGATTGTGAGAACACGATGAAGCCGGGGCTTATATTATATATATACGGTGTAGTGATAGTATATGTATATATATATATATATATATATATATATATATATATATATATATGTGTGTGTGTGTGTGTGTGTGTGTGTGCCATTAAATATCATTATTAGATATTTATTTAATTTATATACTCTAGTGCTATCAAGGGAGGTTGCGCAATGTTGGTGAATCCCCTAGCTTGAGGAGTAGGGTGAGTATATCCCCAGGTCATAGCGTCTGGTATATGGGTGAGGGGAGTATCTCACTTTCATGGAAGGAATATGACTGCCTCCACTTCGTTTATGTTTCGGGTCAGGTTGGTGAGCGATTCCAACTTGGGTTACTAGGTTATGTGAGCACACCTAGTGAGATACCACTTTAGAGGGAATCATCCGACGAGGGTATACTCGGAGGGATGGATATACGTATTTTATATGTGTGGATGTTTAGTAAAGGTACGTATATAATGGTATTCAATATTATATGCGTGTAATAATACAGTATGTGATGTATTTACTTTATATAACTTATAACACAGTTATATGCTATTATTTAAGAAGGAATTAATTAAGTTAATTAGTGAAACAACTTATAATTCATGAATAATTATACTCGGGTTAGAGTATTATGGCAAGGGAAGGTTATATTAGGACTAGTTGGACGGGGTAGTACAACTAGGTAGGGTTAAGGTAACCGTTAGGTGTGCACATTGGTGGAGGGGTGAGAATGTTCACAAGGGAGTGCGACACTAACTTAAATATGAAGCGCATTCCTACACTTTAAATTATTGCAGTTAATTCACTTGCTAAATATTTTCAAAATATTTTGGGTTTTAACCCTTGCTATAAAACTATTTTCAAAACCTTTTAGGTGTCCAGCCACAGGGACGCCAGGATTGATATTTATTCCGGGGACACGGAGCTGCAGCATATGTGGATGCTAGCAGGAGTTTGGATTAGATGCATCGTTCATTTATTCCTAGAGTAGGAATCAATTATCAGTTTCGATTTTATTTAGGGCTTGTCTCCCAGACTTCTCAGTACAGTTTTCAGATTTATTTTATTCAGGTGTTTGGATGTTTGTATTGGACTATTTACTTTGCTGACCGATGGTTTATTTGGCATGTCATTTTATTTTTGTTCAGTTGATTTAAGTCAGTTGTGTGAATGGTTTATATTTAATTCCGCATGTACTAGTTTGTTTAATTAAAAAGTTAAAATTTGGCACCAGCTTTTGGAATTCTTGGTAGTTAGTAAGTTTTAAAAAGTGTTTGACAGTGATAATAGGGATGAACGAACTGGGAATCCTGTTTTAATTTGGTATAGGACTGATCACCCGGTATTTTATTAGGTGGGGTGTCACAACCTATCCTATCTTTATGAAAATATTAGTACATGAGATTATTAACATGAGAAATATCCATACAATGATTTGGAATGATATAAAGTACATAAGAACATCTAAACAATATAAATATTACATATGTAGTGAAAAAAAATCCCGTAAAATATCCAAAAATGAAAAATTAGTTTTCACCACAAATATGCTTAGAATTGCAAAAGAATCACTTTTCAATTTGCGGAATCGAAAGTATAATTTTCGTGAGAGAGAGATAAAAGTAAACGTTATTTCCAAATCAATTTATTTATGGGTGACAAAAAAATTGTCACTTGAAATACAGAGTTCATATTAGGCAATAAGATTTCAGGGACGAAAATATTCAAAACGTCACAGAAATGAATCTAGGCAGATTTAGTGACAGAAAACAGAAATGTCACAGTAAGTTTCACACATCAATATAAACAGATCCAGTGACAGAATATTAGTACGTCGCAGAAAGTTTACACATAACTCTTAACAGATTCAGTGACAGAAAATAAAAATGTCGCAGAAAGTATTATTCATAAACATAAGCAGATTTTAAACTAAGTCCAAATTAGAGTCATAAAAAAATATATAATAAAAACATCACATAAGTCTCATAATTTAGAATATAAAATCTGCTATGAAATATGAATTTCATATTTAGACACAAAGGATAATTATGTGATCTAAACCATATGCTCTCATACCATATGTGAGATTTAGATTTAATAAATCAATTAACAGTTTTTATGGATCAATAATACAATACATAAACATATAAACTGTTATGTCAATATAGGACCTTAATCTACATAATTATCACATGTGCCCCAAATAAAGTTGAAATCATACCTAAGTCAGCATTAGAATTGATGAGTGAAGAGGTTGTCATTGGTGCCTCCAACTCTAGCATGTCATATATGGAAAGATTGACGAAGTAATCGACGTTAGAGATATCCGATTGGACTGAATTTCGGACACCGACTTTCTCTCATATGCGGCAAGAATGTACTCTAATTTCAGTATGTTCCAACGATTGGATCTTCTTTTATAGCCAAAATAGTATTAAAAAATAAACACAAATTTGAGTCTTTGGATTTCTCTTCCTGATCCTATAATTACATTATGTTGTCTTTTCATGTGTCTGAAAAATGGAAATCAGTCACTTATTTATAGGTAGGGACATGACCCAAATCTCCAACAGTCACTTAATCTTAACCGTCCATCAAGGTAGATAACGAAGAGTCATTTTGACTCTTGGTATTTGGAGTACACTTTCATTAACCAAAGTGACTCTTAGTATTAATATAATTATGAATCATATTATGTAGAATTATTCTTTAAAATAATTCTAACAAAGGATAGAGGGAGGGGAAAAAAGTAAAATTTACAAGAAAACGACCCCAAATAATTACCTAACCACTGTTTTTTCAAATGTAATTCATGACAGGAACCGCATCACCATGGCGAGAAATGAACTCCCCAAATTCCCCGTCAATAAAAAAATAGTTAAAAGGTGAATTATGAGAGTCGGAAGAGGCAATATTCCCATGGGAAAGACTAAGGGTGGGTTTCGGAACCCGTATTCCATAGCTTGCAATTGGAATTGGAAAATTTTGAGTTCAAAATTTGAACTAAAAAATTTTGAATTTCAATTCCAAGTCATGGAGTTGTGCTTCCCAAACACACCTAAAGGTGTTATAAAGTGAGAATCGTGTGTGAAAGTAGGAAACTCCTACCCATACATCCTCCCAAACCTCCCGTGACTTTAAGCCTAACTTGTTTGACAAAGTAATATAATCCTTAAGAAATAAACCTCCATGGATTACAAAGATATACCCTCTCCACAACTTTATATTCCACCCATGTTTGCTTCAATCCAGAGGAAATATTCGTAAGCGATGTTCTCTAATGGCATTACACGAAAACCAAAATAAGAAAACACAAATGTAAGATGATGCAAATATAAACAAACCACAAAAATACAAGATGAACACAAGAGATTTAACGTGCTTTGGAAATATTATCTTGCCTACACCCATGGGAGAAAACAATTCCACTTTAAAAGAATAAGTAACAATTGTGTATCGTAAAAGATTTATGCTCACCCTCAGCAAAAGTCCTAACTATATTCAAATCTCAAATCGTAATCAAGTTAAAACCCTAAACCTCTCACATTATTACCTCATTTTGATATATAATTCTCTCAAGTTCGAGAAATATCTCTCATCATTATATTTCTACCCAATGTTATGAATGTGAAAACACCAAAAATACCCCCATTAAAATGCAGTTTCCACACTTGTGTCTCTCGTTCGATGCCAAGACAACAACCTTATGGAAACAGCGACAGTGCTTTGTTGGTCCCCAACTAAGTTCGATTGCAGTGAAGAGAACCTTCATTGCCCACCAACTTTCGATTCCAGAAATCCCAAAGTTCTACCTCATTTGCGCGGGCAACAAGCGACCCAGTAAAGGACCAAACCACAACGAACCAGGGAAGTCGATTTTGGAGCTAAAACCTCACAAATCTCCACCTTCGCAAGAAAATATAGTCCATCAAAACAAGATTCTCCACTTGCAAATCCTCAAAACGTTAACCCATTGGCCTTAATTATACTAGTTAAACACATCCCGAATCAAACACGATCCTTCCTTAATTCATCAACGGCCAATTCATACGTGCAACTACCCTGATTCACAAAATCATCTGCTAACTCTGCTCTAGAATGGAAATCTGAGTCATCCCTTCACTTAGTAAGCATTATCCTCCCACTATCGTCTGGTGTCCGGGAACTAGCAATTGATGTCTCATTTTTATCCACATATGAAACATGCATAGAGAGTTCAATAACTTGTGCATTCCGCTTCCCCATCGCCCTCAAAGTCTATTTTAAATGATACAAACATTTTATGTTTTCCTTTCGTTAAGACCGTATAGCCACATCTGACACTCAAGACTCCATCCCACACCGACACTAAATAACCTTTTGGAATCCAAATTGCTAATGGATATCAAGTTTGTTCACAACTTTGAGGTATAGATCACATCCCCAAAATGCGATCGACCCCATCGAACATTTTAAGCTTCACCATTCACACCCACTAAATGGCACACATATTTTCTCATTAGGCAAAGATGAAAAACCTTTCTTCTTATCTTGGAACGTCTCAAAAAAATCTATTGGAGCAAACTGATTCGAAGATCTTGAATTTAATACCCATTCATTTATTAAAAAGAGAGTTATTTTTGGAAAGTGTCTCTCTTAATGACAATTAGACAATATGATGTTTCCACCTGCCCGCAATGGCGCACATTTTTTCTCGTTAGGCAAAGAAAGAAAAAAAATCTTATTATCTTGGAACATCTCAAGTAACTGAAATAGCTTCTGCTACAGGAGATCCCATCCAGCTGGTTGCATTTGAGCTAGCCGCAAGTGCATAGTTATACGCATTTTTCTTAAAATTTAGGATATATTATTAGAGCAAACATGATTCGAAGATCTTGAATTTAATATTCAGTCATTTTTTAAAAAGAGAGTTACTTTAGAATGTGTGAGAGACTTTCAATGACAATGTAGACGATATTAATAAAAGTCTCCTTTATGAAGAGACTGAAAACAGTAGCATAACAAGATTTATAGAGTTTCTTTTTTGAAGAGACTGAAAACAGCAACCAAGATTTGTAGAAGCAAAGAGGTAGACACTGAGATAGACAGGCCAGACATCAAAAAGAGCACTGCTAACATCCTTACCTGTTATCCATTTTAGCGTCAAACATTTAAAGGCCTTGAGAATTTAGGTGCCGAAAATTAAATGTCTTGGGAATCACATCAATTCTGATTGGCCGGAAATAAAATTGAAAATTCGAAAGAAAAGAAAGGAAAAAAACTTCTTAAAACGCAACCTATAACAAGTCCCATGGAGATGTAAACATATACCTGTTTTTAATTGATCTTGATTAGCGGCAACATTGTTGAGAGTGTTTGCTAGTTTGGGCATGTCATCATAAAGCCCACTTCAGAATGATAACGTCTCAATTTGAATTCATGTTGTTAGAAAAACATTCCCTAATATTTAGGTTTTTTACTAAATTTAACCTTATTTAAAATTATTTGCGAAATATGAAGTTTGGGGTCATTTTTACTTTTGGACCTCATATTTCAAAAGTAGTAATGTTAACCCTCATGCTTGAAAATTCATCAAGGCTAAAATTGCATGAATTTTCAAACATAAGGATTAACATTGCACCTTTTGAAATATAAGATCCAAAATTGAAAATGACCCCTAACTTCAGGGTCAAGTTTGCATTTCACCCAAATTATCTTTTAGGACATCAATTTGTTGGGGTTGCTTAAAAGCCTTGCTTCCTTTTCACCAAGCGAGGATGAGCTGTTTGATTGTCACTTCTTTCGCTTGGTAGGGCGACAATGGAGTGTCGCAATGGATGACACAAAAATGTGTGTTCCGCAACAGCACAACAATGAAATAATAGCAAGCCCTTCTCACATCATTCCAGCTCCAACATAGGTAAACAATCCACTTACGTTGTTTCAGCCATGGTTCAAAGTATTTTCGCAGACTAAGCCGAGTTGATTAGATATTGCAGGTACCAAACCTACTTCATGTCACGAATCACACTCGGCCTAAATATCGGCATTTCAGCAGCAACATCAGCGACTCGACCGCAATACCGGCTGTAACTCGCAAAATGCTCATTCATTTCTTATGTGATTTTACTCATTTCATTATAGACATATAACTACTAATATGTATTAATTGATTTATGTACATATAATCTAGCTACACAATTATACTTATTTAAGTTTTAAATTTGCAATTTCTTTATGAATTCTTTTATAATTAAAAATATTTAAAGATTGTGTCCTTGCAACTTTTGAAATAATGAAATTCACAAGTACACCTTGCAATGGTATAATCAATTAAACTTTGCTATGCATATTAAATGATAATTGTTTTTTAAATTGATTCATGTTATTATACTTAATTTTCTATATTATTCTTTACGAATGATATAAATAAATAATAAAAAATCGGACCATCTAAACAACAATTGATACAAGGGTACAGATACATGGTACGAGTATAATTGCATGCTTTGTTGGGTGGTAAGGGGACAGATACATGGCACGTTGTTTTGGTTCGCGATTTGCTTCGAACTATTAGTTGGATCATTTAGGTACAAACAAAGCGATATAAATCATGGATTCTTCAAAATGGCCAATGCAACAGAATCCTTATCTTATTTATAATTTAACTAAATTACATTTTTTTGCAAGGTTCTTTAAGAATCCTAAAATTTTCACAAAGCAGCCTAAAAGTAACATATTTAGTGGTATTTTCGAACTAATTTCCTCTATAAATAGGTTAATGTAAAAATTCAAGGGCATCTAAAATAAGTGAGACTTGAAAAAGTGAGGCGTTAATAGATTTTCCATAGGTGAAATTAAAAAGTGGGAAGGTCTTTGGATATAGATGTTTTCTGTGAATGATATTATCATTTACAAACTTTTTGTAAAGGGTCGTTGATTTTTCTTGTTGGGGGTTACTTGATTTAATGTTGGGGATTGATAAATGTAAATATCCATATAAAATTAAAGTACTGTTAAATAATGTGGCTTTTATCTTTTGGGTGGATGTCCACTCACATTCTTGTCTTTTGGGATGCCTCACTATATCTTATAAATAGGAGGATCCTCATATGATTTTGTACAACAAACTACACCCAATATTATCAATGAAATGAAAGACTCCCTCCCTCTAAATTATCTTTGTATGTCCCCTCTATTTTATAACACGTTATCAGCACGAGTGGCTCAATCAAATTATCCCATGTTTATGCATATCATGAGCATTTCGTCTGTTTCGTGTTCATTTTTACATCCTAATAAACCTCAAGGCCCACATCCACAACCTTATGAGGTAAATGACAATTTTAAACGTTGGTTTTGTTCTAAGGGACTTTGGAGGACCATATAAAGACATGCAAAATTTCTTCAAGAAATTAAAACACCACCAATTGAATGTGGGTGATGACTCAATCCATTTTAACCCAACTTCACCTAAAGCGAGATATGATTTAAGTTTGGATAAACAAAAAGCTAGTTTATACATTAAATCATATATATGAGCTAATCAGTTATATTTTTTTTAAACAAAATCGATCAAGAATTTGAATCTCCATTGATGATCATATGAACCCAATGAATATTGACTATGAATTAAGATGTTCAATTCATATAGCCCAGTATGTGTAAAAAAAAGGAAGCTCCCATATGCATTACTTAATAATACACATGACTTTGAAGTACATCTCTATAGTTGTATCAATTCAACAATCAAGATAAAATTGATAATTTTCTTTATTTGAAAATGGAACCATTGGATCACCAACCAAAAATGGACCCGTTGGATTCATCATTGACAAAAGTGGATCTAAAATCCATTAATTATTCAATATGACCCAAATCTTTAATATATATATATATATATATATATATGTTATTATCTTTTCTTATAATTATATAAATATCACATGTACAAGTTTCATGCAAAATCAGTAAGTTTGCATATTTACTAATATACCTTATATTGTTAGGTATCTACACTTTTGGATTAATTTTTTTTTATATCGACCTTACCCTTGTAATAGTCATCAAAACTTTACTTGTTAAGAGTTTAAGAGGTAAATTTTTTCTGGACATATTATTTGAACCCTTTGTGTTTACGGAGGCAAATTGGCTTGCAAAAACTTAAAATTCTTAGTCATTATTAGACTCTAAAATTTTTACATATTCACATTTTGAATATTTAATTGTGAAAAATCACTATATCGCGCTCAATTTTTGTTGTATACAAAAAAAATTAAAGATTGGGACCTGAAGTTTCCAATGGCTATCTACATTTTGGGACATGAAATACCCAAATAATTATTTTAATTTGGAACCTGAAGTTCGCGTATAAATTTTTTCATTTGGAACGAGAAGATTCCATGTAAATTTTTCCTTTAGAACTAGAAGATTCTATATTTTTTTATTTGGGACTAGAAGTTCCCAAATTATTTTAAATTTGAGACCCGAAGTTCTCAACTATTGGTAAATTTTTGGACTTGACAATGAAATAAGCCCCAATATCAAACCTGAAGTTTTGATTATTTTTAGGGCAAGGGACACTAAAAGTCCAATAACAATTCTTTATAATTTGGACCCGAAGATCCAATAATTTTGTAATCAGACATGAAGTTTTGGTTATTTATATGATCAGGGTAAGGATATTACATGTTCCGTAAGGATAATTTATTTTTTGGACCTGAAGTTCCAAACAATTTCACCCTTTATCAAACTTGAAGTTTGAATATCATTGGGCAGGACGCTTAAAGTACCTAAATATTTAACGTTGCGTTATGAAGTTGTCCTTATTATATACATTTGGGACCTTAAGTTCCCCAATAATTATTCAAAAATGAAGATAGAATTTTCTCTGTTCAAATTTTGGGGCGTTGAGTCCATAAATTATTAGGGCCTAAAGTGACAAAAGAAAATATATCACAATCAAGCTTGAAGCTTTGATTGTCAAATTGAAAGGGTATAGACCAAGATTCTTTTTAAATTATGATATAAAATATGAAATTGGAAACTCTCATGCTATTTCTGATTGTTTGGACTTGAAGATCCAACTAAAATACACCATATATTAAAACTCGAAGTTTTGATTATTCATAGGGTATGGATTTGAAAATTCTCAAATATTTTTTTATGATTTGGACCAGAAGCGCCAAATATATTATTTTCATTGGGATTGATTTCAAAATCAATTGGATATTTAAACATATGTTTTCAAGTTCTTGGCTTTTTCATTTTCTTTATTAAATGAAATATCTTTTTAAATACTCTATTAATGGTTAATTATCACTTTAACTATTCCATTAATAGTTTCACCATTAAAGTTTTATCTCTTCTTTTCGCTTCATGTGAGTATTAAATTACTTTTTGTGGTATTTAATTTTAACTCCTTTTCACATTTTAATTATTTAATATACATTGGAGTCTTCGGCATGTGTAGAGAATGTGAAACATTAATTCTCTCATTCTTTTAATAAAGAGGCTAGATTATTATTTATCAGGAGTTCATAGATATTATTTGGTACTTGTTTGAAAGATTATCTAACATTTTTACCCCTACTCAAACCTGAAGATTTGATAATAAATGGTAGAGAATTTAATGTCCTTCGACATTACTAATATTAAGCTTGAAATTTTATGCATAATTCTCACTAAGCACTTTGTGAAGGACCTGACGTCCTAAGTTCTAATTTGACATATGAACCCTGAAGATTCATATGCATGTGATATTAAAAGTAGCAATTATGAACCGTCATCATGTAATGACATTTATCTAGAAAACAATGAGAAACTCACATTATTCTGAAAACCAGAAGTTTTTCAGACTCGGTATGTAATATCGTAAAACGTTCAACCATAAATGAACCTAAGGCTCCAGAAAAACCTATGTGATGTTGTTATTTTGTACCCTCCCATACATATGAGATGAGTTATATGAAAGAAATTCCTGAAGTAATTTTCTTTGTTTTATGGGCATTAGTATACATGGGTACCATATTAAATTAAACAAAGAAAAGAAATGTTGCTTTACTTCTAGTGTTGAAAGTCAGAAGCATATACTAGCAAAACCCTCATTTCATTATTCAAGGGGTTATAATATACTGTATTTAACATGGTAAAATTGCACTTTATCTTGAATGGAAATGATATTTATCACAAAGGTATATATGGTGCTTATAATTCACCATCTATTGAAACCATTGATAAATGCAATGTTTATGGTATATGTGCCATTTTATTTCGACGAGACGTTATTCTCGTTGTTAAAGAGAGGATAGAACGTACTAGAAGTACAAATTATATTTAAAGAACAGTTCGTTCTTGAAGAAGGACGAGAATTATGGTGGAATGCTCGTTCCTGAAGAACGACGAGAATTATCATGGAATGCTTCCACTTTGTCTCATATAATTCCTTGTATCGCTCAATGTGAAAATGAAGTGAAAAAAATATATATATTGCAACATCAAATGTCACATGTACTAGTTGCAAATGTGCTTGCCAAGATCATTATCCCAGAAGGATAAAATAAATTTTGGCAGCAAATAAATTCATTACACGCCAGAAGCGTGGCAAACCTATAGGTCTATTTGACTCCCTGGAAGTTGAGATTAAATAAAATATGACCAAATAACGCTCTAGAAGAGGTTATACGTAGCGCTTCATAAGAGGTTATAAACAAATATCCACTTTCTCAAAAACTCCAGAAGAGATTATTATCTATGAAAAGACACAAGTCCCTGAAGTGACTATAAAGCCCTTAAAGTTGACAAAGGTACCTATTATTAAATGAGATCTCTCTGTTTTATAGATACATAAGATAAAAGTGGGATAAACAAAGATGATCATCAATGATATAATTATATATGTTGTAGATACGCAAAAATCAAAGGGCAATAATACTACAAATCCACGTACTATGAATGAATGTCGACAAATAATATATTGGCCAAATTGTGAAAATGCCATGATGGCATAATTCGAGTCTCTTAATATACGTGGTGTATTTGGACCTATAGTAAAAAGCCCAAAATATGTTAACCCTGAAGGTTACGAGTGGGTGTTTATAAAAATGTGAAGTGTTAAAACACGCTAAAAGTGCATGAATTATGGAACAAGGTTTTCTGAAGAAATAAAATTGATTATATAAGAACATACCATCCCGTTTCAGCGGTAAGTACTTTCAGATATCTGACTAGATTAGCAGTTTTTTAAAATATAATATGTGAGATTTGTGAATATTATAACTGCTTATATATACGGAACTTAGACAAAAAATACATATAAAAGTTGTAGAAGGATTTTCTTTGCAGGAAGCAAAGATAAGTAGTACGTACTCAAATGCAGTAAGGCGTTCATTGTACAGTAGGCAATCCAAGTGGATATAGGTACAACCATCTTAGTAAATATTTGTCTAAGGGTATGAAAACAATCATATATGCAAATGTGCCATTATAAAATATCCTTAATGGATGTGCTCCTGAAGAGCTCAACTAAAATGAAAAGAATATCCGTAATGGATGTGCTCCTAAAGAGCTCAACTGAAATATCCTTAAATGGATGTTCTCTTTAAGTGTTCAATTGAAATGCAAAATATCCAAATAGGAAATTCAAAAATGAATGACCTTAGGATAACTTATTATTGTCTCTGCCTGCAAATCGAGCACAGTTTATGTTAAACTCATATCCATTAGTCAAATGGATTGAAAAGTCCTGCAATGCTTTAGCATATATTAAGCATACAATTTTAGTATACTCATGGTCTCTGGTATTTGGATATTAAATTATCCATATCATCCTGAAGAGGATGAAAAATATAAATTTCGTCCATAAGTACCATATGTGCATGTTATTATGGTATTTGGTCTAGAAGTACCATACATGTACGTTATTAGTATATTGATATACATGACACGATGCATGATACTGGATATTATAATTGCAGTCAATATCTTGGCAAGAAATACATTACCATTGACATGCATCGCATGTGAATAATATCAATCATATCATATGATATTTATATCTAACCATCTATGTCCAGTTAGTTATATAGATGCGGGTTATCTCTAAGATCCTCAAACACTACACCAAATCTGCCGAATTGTCACGGTCATTGACCTTGACAAGTTGAACTTGTCAAGGTTAATGACCGTGACAATTATGGGCAAGACAACTTTGTGTATCACAGACTTGTCACGGTCATTGACCATGACAAGTTCATTAGAATTGTCACGGTCGTGTCACGGTCTTTGACCGCGATAAGTTTTGTTACGGTTAAGGACCATGATAAGCCCGTGACAATCTATAAAAAATTATCACGGTCAATGATCGTGATAAGTTCGTGACAAGTTTCTTTGTCAAGGACTTGTCATGGTCAATTACCGTGATAATTCTGGGCAGAATTGAAAAAAATTCTGCTGGGTAGTATGGCCACTGCCACTGTCCAGCAGTATATTTGTACCTGTTATAGCAACGTTGTACCTGTTATAGCAATGTTGTACTTGTTCAAACATCATATATCTAAATAAAATAGAGATAATGCAAATATACATTCTAAATAGAGAGAATATGCATCACTATATAATCCAAATATAATTCAAATGTAATAATTTAAAATAATTCAATTCAAACTTAAATCAATGTCACTAAATGTATGGGGTATGGTTAACGCTGAGGAGGTGAGTAGGCCACAAGATATACGGATTAACACATACACTAATATACGCCGTGCCGCATTGTTCACGCAACCACAATTGGAAGTTCTCCTTCCCGGGCATCACATGCGTGACGAGCACCCTGGACTCAATGTCTTGAAGCTCACGTCCATGAACTAGTGCACCCTAGACGATATTCGGGTCCCTCAACCCCCGCCCTATCCGCTGGCCATCAAATATGTCCATTATAAACATGCACGGTCAACCAAGTGTCGACATCGGTCTGTTAAAGGGAGCCAAATAGGGAAGTGGATCATCAAAGTCCGCATGTCTCGGCGATGAAGCAGTGCCGTCCACATCCTAGTCCTTGTCCTCCCACGCCTCCTCCTCCCGCACCGCCTTCTCCTTCCCTTTACCCTTACGGTTTCCGCCCAACAAACGCTTCTCGAATGAGTACATATCCTGGACCGTCACCTGCAAACGGGACAGCTTCGCTTCATGTGAATCCATCGTTCGAGCCAACCCGGTGTCGCTCGTCTCCAATCCGATGTTCCTAGATTTGGCCACCCGCGAGCTCACCCCCTTGTCCTCCCCTTGCGATCAGAGCCAAGCACTTGGCTGAGTGCGTTTGTAGACAAAGATGCCTTGTCGGCATCAAACTGCGACTCATGCACTTCCTTAAGCTTTGCCTGAAACGATAAAAAGCACATGATTAGTAAAATAAGTAAATTAAAAATTATAACGTAATTAACAAAAAGTAAACTGTCGGATTACTTACAATCGTGGTAGCGACGCTTGGGGACACCTCCTTGTCCTTGTCCTTCCCCTTCTTCGTCCGAAGAGCCACATAAGTATCGAGCCTATGTGGCCTACCCTCAGGGCCACTCCCTGTCCCCTGAAATAAAATAAAGTAAAATTAATATCGGCCCCCCAAAGTAAAATAATGCAAAATAGTATATTTTATGTAGTTATAGAAAAATTAAATCTTACTATCATCCTATGCTCCACCTCGGCGTAAGACGTCCGACCGGAGTAGTGCACGTCCGTCTTTTTTGTCCGGTTTTCCCTTCCTTATTGGCGAGATGCTAATTGTCGCTCCCCGATCTCATTGTCGATGAACCTTTGCCATTGTGCCAATGAGATCGGCTCCTTCGGCGGGACGGATTCACGCCTTTGGATAATGGGGTCTCCTGTCTTCCCAAAGTAACGGGTTCGCATATTTTTCTTCCATGTCTTGTGTTGCTCCCTCAACTGGTCCAAGACGGAATCGCGTAGCTTTGGATCCAGGTTGCATTATTCCTATCCAACAATTACAATGTTAGTTGCAAATAAATATAAATATAAATATAAAATGAAATTGAAATTGAAATCGAAATTGAAATTGAAATATTCATATAAATATAAATATAAATACAAATATAAATATATTACCTGTAGTTCCACTCAAACAGCTAACTTGAGCTCATATGACACCTCCTTCCATCTAATGTACCCCGGGCCAATGATCGTCTTTATCAGCTCGAGGGATCTCACTAATAGCCCCGACTTGTTCTCGATGGGCATCCCCAATTTGTCATATTTGGGGAAACTAGGGGCCGAGCCCTCGTTGCCTCCTCTACCACCGAGCCCAGATGCCATCATCATAACCGACATCATCATCCTCGCCTTAATACCTGAAGGAGACATTTGCTGTAAAAAAATGTTATTAGTACATATCAAAATGAATTAAAAGAAGACATGCAAATATGTACAGTTACTACAAATAAAAATGAATTGTTACTGTAAAACACCTCAATTCTGAATTCCAAAACAACATCATCTAACTCATAATATGTATAAGAGTGAAACATCCCCACCCCCACCCCCTACTGCCCACACACACGCACACTACACAAGAGTGAAAATGATAAAGTGCAAATCAATTAAAAACATTAAAAATTGATGTTTTGGTACAAATTGGAATATTTATTACAAATTAAAAAATTGTTTGAAATTCGGGTTATCATAAAAAATGGATTAATATTCGGTAGGAGCATCCAAGTCATCCACACTACTATTTAGACGCTTTGGCGCGTGTTGGACAATTGACCACGACTCGTTGTTGATATACTCCGAGTAAAACACTTGGTTAACCTATTAAAGGTACGGAGCGTATATTCATGAATTAGTATAGACAAAACTTAGATTTATAGTACGTTTCATTTAATTATGTCTTATTTATATTCATATTCAATTTATAATAGAAATTTATATTTCCTCCATCTCCTTTAAAGGGTAAGTGGTCTTATCCCATTCAAGACCGCATTTTTCTGTAATATACTTAACAGCTCATGCACATTGTTACAATTTGAAAAAAAATCGGCAACATATCCCCGTAGTTCTCCAAGTACACGACGTAGATTGGCAAGTGTGAGTGTTATTTCAATTTATCAATTGAAATAACAGTCACACTTGTCAATCTAGTACTTACCCAGAGAACATTAGGATACGATTGCAGAACTTCCTCCAAAAAGTAACAACTTTAAGTCACTAAGAATATTATATAGAAATTATGCAAACCTAAACTATCCAAATGGGACAATTCGAGAGATCTCATTACAGGGGTAATGACTCTCGAATGGATCTAAAGGCTATTGAATGCTTACGGATAAGAACTAGAAGGTTATTATCTATGCACACTATATGTAATTTCAAGTATGTTTCATTTAATTATCATACTATATATATATATTGTTCGATATACAAAGTAATTTTCAAAAAATGTTGAAAAATCCCACCCCCATATGAACAATAATCCAGTGGTCATGACACTTTTAAAATTAACCAACCCAACATCGATCCACTATAATCCAACAGCAATGTCAACAACAAATGTGTATCCCGTACTCCTTCTAATTAATCTACTCAATTAATTATTTTTATCAATTAAACTAACAATTAAATTATACAATTATTAATTTTCTAATTTACAATGAGTGGCAATCCTACTTTCATAATTAATCATATATTAATTTACTAATTTATAATGAGGGACAATCAATCAATTCGTTTACAAGGGACGTTACGCACAAACACGCACACTACACACACATATACACACACGCAGCCCCCCGCCCCTACCCCCCCCCCCCCCCCCACACGCTGCCCACCCCCCACCCACCACACACACGCACACACACACAAACAGCCCCCGCCCACCCCGCCCCACCCCACCCCCCACCCACCACACACACACACACACACATATATATATATATATATATATATATATATATATGGAAGAGAGAGAGAGAAAGAGAGAGAGAGAGAGAAAGTAACCTAAAAGTAGAGAGAGAGAGAGCGCAGCGTAGAGAGAGAGAGAGAAAATAGTAGGAAAGAAACGACGGGGGAAAAAAGAAGGGGAAATGGTTTTTTTAGTGCGACATTTGTCACGGTCGTGTCACGGTCATTGACCATGACAACATTATAAGTATTGTCACGGTCAATGACCGTGACAAGTCTGTGACAAATAGAATTGTCATGGACTTGTCACGACGTTGTCACGGTCAATGACCGTGACAAAAAACGCGTGTTTTTTTTGTCACGATCAATGACCGTGACAAGACTAAGCGCTGGAAGGGTGCCAGTTTACCCATTTTGATGTAGTGAAAATGAACAATCAAAGAACTTATGACTTTCCTTAAACAACATATACTTAAGAAGGAGATGGTTATTTTTATAACCCACACTCAAAGTGGCTACTAACACATTTCGGTTCTTCCGCATTCATGAATTCAAGAAGAGTTATGCGACACATTAACTCTGAAAGAGTTACGCCTGAAGTCAAATAGGTCTGATAAAGTGACATGTTCATTTTTCTTCACTCAAATCTTATGAAAGTTGATATTATAAAAAAACATGAAATTGAAGTAACAGTTGACCAAATCTATTCACCATGATAAAACAACATTTCAGAAGGTTGTATATGAGACTAATATGCATCGACTCATTCATCAGAGAAATATCGTAATCTGGGGAAGTATCCAATCAGGGGGCGCATTTGATCAATGGAAGAATCTAAGAACACGATGTTTTGGACATATGCGCGTTGTACTCTTTTTTCTTTAATTAGGTTTTTTCCCATTGGATTTTCCAATTAAAGATTTTAACGAGGCAACACTAAGCACGTCCAACACCAATTCAATGATCATAAGAAGTTATAGTCTTTTTCCTTCACTTTGATTTTTTCCCACTGGATTTTTTCTTAGTAAGATTTTAATAAGACAACAATCATTGAATGGTGGATATGATGTACATCCAATGCGGAGTGTAAAATAATGTGGCTTGTCTTTTGGGTGGATATCCACTCACATTATTGTCTTTTGAGATACCTCACCATATCTTATAAACAGGAAGATCTTCATATGATTTTGTACAACAAAAACTAGCCCCAATATTATCAATGAAATGAAAGACTCACTCCCTCTAAATTATCTTTCCATGTCCCCTCTCTATTTTATAACAAGTACTATCGATACAAAATTAAGAAATAATTATATTATTATTTTATTTTCCAAAACAATGAATTGTACTTGCTATTACATTGTTATAATCAACGAACCCGTATCTTGACTTCATAGATAGAAAGTGTAGATATATACAGGCTTACAGCACACCAAATATATTCACTTTTTAATAGGCACTAGAGATTAGAGTACATAGGATTTTGAAAATCCCGATCAAGAAAAGTTGTAAGATATACGCTTCCATTCGTATTTTCCTTTATTGTTCTCTTCGTCTCCTAAAAACAAATGCGAAACAGATTCAGACTTTAAGGATAATAGAGCACTCTAAAAGGGTATGCAGAGTCTAGACTTTAATAAAATCCCCTCTTTTAAATTATGTTTCCAGATTTTCTTTATAAAATTAAGGAGTTTTTGGGGAAAAAGTCTTTATAATGCTCAAAGTTTATAAATTAAGACACTCCATATAATTTTATAAATCTAGTCCCTGTACTAAAAATTTCATGAAAAATAGTGTCGCTGACGCGGACCAAAAAAATAAATGCTTTTGTACCACAGGGACTAGATTTATAAATGCTATTATACAACAGGGACTAGATTTATAAACCTGAAAAGCATTGTCCTAAAAATCCAAATATAGGAAGGAACATGACCTTTACCTTAATTCTCTATAAAATTAATTAGCCAAATTATCTACGCAACATATTTGGTCAGGTGGCATCACACCTGCCCCAAACACATTGTTGTATACAATCTCATATCTTTAAATTGCACCCACTCCTTAACATAGTGGTGTAATAGACATTTTTCTTCTAATAATTACACATTTTACGTACCAAAAAAATGAACGGAACAAGCTTGAGAGTGTCCGGGAACACGTGTCACATATGGACATGTCACCTTCTTAAAAGAATTCATGCTTCTTGGCTTGATTCTTGACAAAATGATTCTCCCATATACATGCTAATAACACTAAAAGAAGTCCAACACCAGTTTTAAGGTGCCCCATAATCTAAAGTAGTGAACCAACTAAACCTACCCGCACCACATACCACGTTCTCGTAACCTGTACGGAGTACCAAAGCGACCCACATTCCAACAATTAACATTAACCAAGATGACGACTGGACTAGGCTAGAGCAAATTCCTGGTCAGATTACTGATGATTTCTTGGCAATTTTAGCTTTGATAAAATGTAAATAACACATTTATCTCTACAGATAGTGTAAAAAGTTAAAAACTGCAACAATAACATATAAGCTTAAAGAATTTCATGAGCTCAAACTGAATTCTACATGCAAACAAAGAAAAAAGGCATGACCATATTTATAAGATAAACATATATCAAGGAAAAAATTCTACACTGGTCAGCGGGTGCTGACGAAGGAATTCTAAAAAAATCTTTATGCTTCCTATTTGATTAATCAAATCAGTCATGGTGATTTGTATTGGAATACCACAAAAGTAACTACAAAGAGGCTTAACAAAATAATTCCCACAAATATATTTATTGTTCCCGTTTAGAAACTGATTCAGCAAAGCAATTACAACCACCACATTCAAACAGACAATCAGAACTGAAGTATATACATATGATTTCATATAAGAGTACTGAACTAATGATGTATCACCATTCACCTCCCATAATTGCATAAGTACCTCAAAAACCATAGCATTTTCAAACAGACTAGCGGATGCAAAGTACAATTTTATGATTTCATGTAAAGACAAGAAAACTGATCCACAAGAGCATATGATGTATCACCTCCAAAATGGAAACTAGTCGTCCACTTCAATGTGCCTTTTCCTGCTGCTCCTCTTCTCAGATCGTTTTTTGTCCCTGCCGACCCGTAAATCCTCCGCACCGCTAACATCAGATTCAGAATGTGAAGCTGCCCTCCTGCTCTTCCGCTTATGCCTTCGAGCAGAATCCTCAGACACATCCGAATCATCTGAATGCCGATGACTCCTCCTCCTCCGCTTCTCCTTCCTACTCTTTCTCCTCCTGCGTCGACGCTCATCATCCTCATCAGATGAATCAGCTCGCCTCCTCCTCTTCTCCTTCCTTCTCTTTCTGTCACCCTCATCCTCGTCATCTGAATCACTGTGGACCTTCTTTCCACTTCTCTTCTTTGATCTACCTCTCTTTTTCTTATCCCCAGAATCTGACTCATCTTCATCAGAATCAATCTTTTTCTTTTTCAGCAACTTCGCTTTACTGCTAACCTTTTTCCCAAGCTTCCGAGCAATAACCCTCTCAATTTCCGAATCGTACTCAGAATCCGAACTCTCACTTTCCTCCTCGGAACTTTCCTCCGAGCTCTCAGCCGCAGTTTTACCATTCAACTTAACCCTACTCCCTTTCAATTTCTCCAACCCAGACATAACCGCAGCCTCAATCGCTTCCGGGTCTTTATCTTTATCTTCCTTAATACTCAAAAAGTTTCTACACTGAAACGTGAGGTGTCCAACACGCCCGCATTTCTTGCAGGCCCCACGACACTCATCCGCATTCGAAGAACCAGTTATGCGTGCAAGTGCAAGCAAGCCTTGGAAGCTTGCATACGCATTTTCACCATCGGGTTCCACATTGGAAGAAGCCTGAGGCTGAGATGATGATTTCTTGTTATCGTCCTTATTGGGTGCATAAGGGTCGTACCCAATCGCACTCTGCCATATACCGTGGGTTTGAAGGGCAGCACTACTGTGAACCCGATTGTTTGCGGGCATACGAACTCTACCTGCTGTAGCTGGCATCTTGAGATTCGCAGAGAATAACCTGTGTAAAAAAAGGAAAAAAGAAAAATCAGAATTTTCAGATATCAAATCTTTATCAAAAGTTCAAATCAAACCCAAGCAAGATTGAAAATTAAATGAGAAGAAGAGCTAAAAATCATGTTTTTTTTTACTTACCCCCCACCCCCACCCACACCCACCCACACATACACACCCTGTGATAATAGCACATTTAGACAAACTCTTGGAAGTTCAAAAATTAAATTTAGCAATCATAAAATATCAAATCGTAACCCATATTTTTGTCCATGGGGTAAGTGCAATTTTTGAACTTCTAGGATCCACTTGGTTTGGGTAACTTATTATCACCTCAGTGATAAGTCAAACGGTAAGATATGTTTTCACCTATTTCGAGTTGAATTTTGTCCACCATTTTTGTTTTGTAAGGCGTGTGAAAAAAGATTCACAATTTTACTTTTCACCGCAGTCAAAAATATTTAATCTCCAATCAAACGAATCCCTAGGTAATGTCTAAAGCTGTATTTGAGAACCACAATTCCATGTCTTGGAATTGAAATCGGAAAAATTTCAGTTTAAATTTTGAAATTTCTGATATGTATAAGGGATCACAGGTATTTAGTCCCAATTTTAAAATATTGAAGGCGGTTTTGAGTGATTACATGACTTATAATAATTTAAAACATACATGAGAGGAACCTAACAAAACTTTAAAAATTGAACTAAACCCCAAAAAATTGGAAGTAAAAAAAAAAAAATGGATTGGTACAAAACAAGACCAATGCAATTATATTGATTTTCTATATGGGTATGGAATAGTAAATTAGGGGTTTGGGTGAAAACAAGATCAGAAGAATGTTGGTGAGAAATTGACAAGATATAAACAGTAAGGGTAGGTTTTGGAAGGGTAAAATCATAGAATCTACAAAAGCATGAAATGGGATATTTATAATATTGATTGAATAGGCAAGTTATTGGGAATCAGAAATTCACCTGTATATTCAAATCCAAGATCCGGAGCCCTCAATCAGAGACAAGATTACGAATAATTCAGCCTTCCTTATCTGGTTGAGAAAGAGGGCTTTTTATTTACGCTATTTTGGGCAAGTAACCCGTGAACGGAAAATAATAGAAAGGTGGAGTTTTAAAAATAAAAATTAAAGTTTTTTAAGGGGTGCGCCATTCGGCAAATTTTTATTTTCCGATATTAGCACGGCCTCTTATTTTGTAAATTTAATAGAGAATTAAGGTAAAGGTCATGTTCCTTTCTATATTTGGATTTTTAGGACATTGCTTTTCAAGTTTATAAATCTAGTCCCTGTGGCACAATAGCATTTATAAATCTAGTCCCTGTGGTACAATACCTTTATTTTTTTGGTCCGCGCCAGCGGCATTATTTTTCACCATTTTTCATGGTATTTTTAGTACAGGGACTAAATTTATAAAATTATTTGGAGTGTCCTATTTTTATACACTTTGAGCACTATGAGGACCTTTTCCCAAAACCCCCTAAATTTAAAAGAATGGCTCATGATAGATACATTAAAAAAATCTTTAAAAAAATTTTTAGTTCAAAATATCACATAAGTATCTAATATTTATTTAAAATATTAAAAATACTTAATACCATTATACCATATTAAAATTCGTCCATGTAAAAATAAAAATAAAATTTAACCTCATTTGTTCTCTCTCTCTCTCTAACTTCTCTCCCAAGCCTTTCAAGACCTTCCAACTTATTTCAAATTTTCTCTTAAACTCTACTAATTACCCTCAAGCTTCATTTCTGGTATGTTACACCATTAAATCTTACTCCCATTATCGTCATGCGCTCATTTTGTGCTCTCATTATGTGTATTAAACTCTATCATGCAAACTACATATAAAAAATTCATTATAAACTCATTATAATATAACCCTAATTAATCTAACTGGATATATACTCCATTAGCGCGTTAACAGTTAGGGTTTAATACAGTTTGAAAACCTAGGGTTTACCTTTCGTGAAGGATCCTAAAGAGAGAGGATCATATCTCACTCAAAGGCAAGAGTTTTCTTCTTAAAAGGTTCCCACACACCTACCTATATTTGGGGGGATCATTGACACACCCAATCCAATTTCTTATAATTAAGTTTGAAAAGCCAACTGAATAAAATCATTACTATTTTAAACTAATATTCATAAGCTAATTTACCATTTTTCCTCTTTAGCCACTAGCTTTTACCTAGACATCCTAGACTTGGTTGTAGAATTTAGTCTCTGAAAATTTCAAACATAAGAATACGTAAGCAAAATAGCTCAATGAGTATAATACAACAAACTATAGTAATTAATATACGTAATTTTGAACTTAATCAACTTATCTATTTTATCAACATCTCATCACCATGTCAACTGGTCCATCTTCAGAAATATTCACCTAAACTTTACATTCACATTATATCATTAGATCATAACATAATTCTTCCGATCAAATCCATGATCACATTACTCGCAAAACATATCAAGTTAACAAAATCAAAAAATTCAATCGTATTATATTATTACCCTTTTGCCCATACTTTACCTTGTATTTAAGTCTTACTACATTCTCATAAATGAAATATATCGCATATGTAGTTAAGCATATCACGTCACCTTCATTAAAACATTAAACATATCTTTTTAATAGACAACAATACCTATTTGGATTAATATCCAACATCCCTTGCCTTTACATATATAAACATGTTTATGTCGTTTAGGCAATGGAATCTCTTTAGATTAATATCCAACATCTCTTGTCTCTACGATTATAACATCTCTACGTCGTATAGGCAATGGCATCTCTTAGAAAATAACATCTTTTTGGATTAATATCCAATATCTCTTATTTCTACGGCGATAACATATCTTTGGCAATTAGAAATTAACATATCTTTGGGTAAAATACCCAACATTTCTTGGATAGTAAAATAACCCATCATCTCTAGAATTTAATATTATGAACATTGGATATATAAATACACACACACACACACACACATATCTATATAATAAAGTAAAAAACTTATGTATGTCATAAGATGAAAAGATGATGTCATCTATATGAGTCATTCATGCACTTTCTACTTTGCCCCTTAAATTTTTTATTTTCCCCTCTTTTGACACACTCTAATTTATTTTTTCCTTTCTTCAAAATTCAAAAAATAAGGGTAGAATAGTCTTCCATCATTCCCTCCTTTACTCTCATTTGGGTGAGCCCCATCCGTTTCTCATTTCACTCCCTCTCACTTTATGCTCTCTCTCCTCCTTATTCTGTTCACTCTCTACTCTTTTCACGAAAATCCTAGGATTTCAAAGTTCACACATGCATGATCGAAGAGGAAGAGGAAGATGAAGACCCCAAACACTCCATCCTCTCCCTCACTCATCCTCCAGCCTCCTCCTTCCCCCTTCCTCCTTCCTCCGCCTCTCTCTGGAATGCGCACAGGTAATTTCCCTCTTATCATTACATAACTTATCTCTTATTCGAAATGGGTCAAAGATTTGCGTGTTATTTTATGGTGAGAGTTTCAAGACTGTTTTTTTACTTTGAAGATTCATTTTTTTTAATTTTAAAGAGTAAGCATTTTATGGTGATTTTCAAGCTTTATATATGTTGTTTTGTATAGATTTGAATGGAAATATACTCCCAAAATGATGGTCACAGTGATGTGTGGTGGATAAGTTCTGATTTGGAGTGCATTTTTAGTTATTAGTTCAGATTTTGGGCTTTACTCTCAGATTTGTGGCTTTACTCTCAGATTAGGGCTTTTTTCTGAAGTTGTTTCATTTTTTTCAATTTTTATTCACTTTTAAATCTTGAAAATAGTTCACATTTCAAAAAAAGATTTATTTTGTGGGAGCTATAAATATTTTGGGAATTTTTCCTTATGTATAAATATAGAGAGTGGGGGTGTTAATTTAAAAATTAATATCTTATTTTTCAACTGAAATGGTTCTAATTTATTTCTTCTTTGTTTCAGGGTTCGATTCAGAAGTTTTGGTCTCATGGTGTTTGAGATATTGATAAGGTAATATTAGTGTGAACTTCAGATTTTAATTATTTTTCATTACAATTTGTTTGCTGATAAATCATAGGAAATGAAATCCTTATTTGTGTTTGTGGTGTAATTCAATATTTTTCTTTTTTATTTTATGTGTGAGTATATATATTTGGATTGCGGGGTTAAATGCATTCTCTGGTGTATATCACAAGCATTTACAGTATTTCCTTAAACTGTGGGTAAATTTAACTACTTTTAATATATCTTTAATTTTATTAATTTCCTCCTCTTCTTTGGCTACATTTATCTCTAATCATAATGATTAGTAAATCCATGACTTTGTAATGATTATTAAATGATTTGAAACCATGATTCGACTACCCGATGCGTGTTTCCCGTTCATGGTGAGCCAAGTGGGGGTTCTTATGCCACACCTCATCAAAGATGCATTTAAGAGTAGTGTAACATTGATTTTGGTGTTGATTTTCTTGAATTTAAACCTCTTAAGAATTGTTCATGCTTTGTTATTATTGTATAACGCTTTTAGATAATCTGAATTGTGTTGATCGTAGTGGTTTTGGATAATCTGAATTGTATAAATTTTACTAATTGGGATTAATGCATTAATTGAAAATTTTACATGAATTGTGTGCTTACCATTAGGTTATGTTTTTTGCTTTCTAAATCTTATGTAATTAGTGAATATTTTCCAAATTTAGTGTATCTTTTTCTCTGCTTTTACCAATTTTATCTGTTTGAATTGTTTTGGCATTAAAAAAGTTATCTCTTTAGGTTTTAACTATCACATTCATTTTGAATTTGCAGGTCGTGGGGTTGTAACTGATATTCGTGTGAATTTACTAAAAAAGTTATCTCTTTAGGTTTTAATTGTCACATTTATGACGATTTATGCATGTTTTTATATATAAACAGGTGTTTACAGGTATATGCATGTTTCGATTTATGTCAATTTTGCTGTATCGGTTTGATTAGTATCCATATAATCGGGTACGGATCATTTCACTTCTAAATTGGTGTTGAAACTATATGTTTCTCCCGATCAACGCGTCTGTGGATTGAGTACATGGATAATTTTATAAGAGGTCATTATTTGCTATTAGAAAGTGGGAATGCGCTGCCTGAAAGTGATTGTGGTAACCCTGCATGGAGGAGTCATGCAATAGTCCATTACGATAATGGACATCAAGACTCCCATTCCAAGATCCCAATAGTCCATTGCTAGAGCTTATAAAGTTGGTTGACTTAAAAAAATGGACTTGAGATTGAGATCCAGTTTTACATTATGTGAAGTGAAGAATTCAAGAATGTGTTGTTGATCAAAAGGTGAAGTTGAGCAGTTGATGTATCTAGAATAGAAAAGAAAAATGTGCGGTCATTAATTGGAATACAAGAACTTGATTTCATTGGATGTAATAATGGATTCTAATTTCCAGCACGCGTGGCATAATATGATGTTGAAGTATTAATTCTATTGATACATTTGATAGCTCCACTAAAAGAATTCTGGAGAATGGTTGTAATTAGACTTCATTATATTACATATGAAGCATCTGTCTTATCTCTTGGTTCTTCAGGATCAAGAATCTTATGGTATCTTTGATTTTGATTATTTTATTCTTGATAAAGTTTCTTTTCGACTACCGAAAATAATTTCGGTTCAGATCAAAGTAATTGTGTAAGGTATGATGACATCTTTCGTTGAATATGGTATAAAAAGTACTGGCAGTCAAGTAGTCATTTTGTAGTATTTTTTTTACGATTTTAATAAAAATTACTAGCAGTCAAGTAGCCATATATATATATAATTTTTCTTGCTGATAATGTTCAATGGCAATGTTAATCCTGCGACCTGCTATACAATTTGTGGAATTTTGCAGGGGAGATGACGACGAGAAGGAGTATTATGTAAAGTGGAAGGAACTTCCCTATGACGAATGTTATTGGGAACTTATAAAATTAGTTTTAGATGCCACAAACGAGCTTCAAATAGGTAGAGGAGAAGCCTTTATGATGACTCAGACTTTGAAAAGAAAAATAAAGAATTTTAACATTATGAAAAGAGTCCCGAATTTCTTTCTGGAGGTATTTGCATAGTTTGTCCGCTATTAGCTTTCTGCGATGTTAAATAATCGTGTATATTGTCGGGATTTTATTTTGTACCGGAGATTTTGATCGTGTTTTGATGTGATAGGAGGGTAACTTCATCCATATCAGCTTGAAGGATTGAACTTCTTACGCTTGTCTTGGTCCAAACAAACGCATGTGATACTTGCAGATGAAATGGGCCTCGACAGGTTATATTTTCTGTTGTTTTAGGGTCTCTATCTCCTGCTTTTTTTATGAGTGATTTGAATTGGGTTACTTTAAGTTTGGCACCCATATTTTTTTGTGATTGAGTTTACATCCCCCCCTAAACTTTGATTTCTTGGGTTTGGCCCTCAATGACTTTTAGCGACGTATGCTGTCAAAAAAAGTTTTACAAAGTGTTTTTGTGATATTTTTGCCTCACTAAAAGTCTTTTTGGGGGTCAAATCCTGAAAGTGAAAATGTTGGGGGCCAAAGTAAATTTTAATGAATTAATGGGAGCCAAACCCTAAATTACCCTTCTGAATTTACCCCAGGTCCCAACGCATACAGTACAGGTGGTGCCCTAAGGGTTCGTCGGAGGCAGCGATGTTGAGGATTGTGCAAACTAGGGAGCAAGCAGTAAGATCTAACGAAGCATCCAAATCAGTATACGGTTTATCATTTCTATGTTTTGATGTAGTTAAACATAGTATATACTATTCCTATGTTCTTTTTTTTAAAAAGGCTCATATTATTTTATTGTACTAACTTTGTTTTATTGTAATAGTTTTTTCCTACAGTTGAGCCATCTGGTATTTGATTTGGTACTGTTATAATTTTTAGTCAAGTTTTATATATGTTTTGTTAGTACACTTACTCATTTGAGCACACATTGTGAGTAATCATCAAATTATTCTACTAGAGTCAATTGTAAGAGCATTTCTCTTCATTAAAGTGGGGTATATGTTCAATGGCAACACTTATATTTCATCATTTTTTCTACAGGTTCTCATATTGTGAGATGTCAAGCACGGGGTTGGGAAGCCAATTTGAAGTTGTGGAAGATTACTCAATTAAATAGGTTGGACATGGTATACATTAGCTACTGATGATCTAAATGGTATATATTAGCTGCTGAAGCTTACTCAATCAAGCACGGGGTATATGTCTCTTCTTTCACACCTATATTCAGCTCCAGGCCAACTTAGCTCCTCACTCAGCTTAGCTCCAGGCCAGATTACTCAATCATGCACTTTGTTCGGTAGGACATATCCAGTTCCGTCAAGGTTTCATAAATTAGTTGTAACAGGGCTGTTGGCTTTTAGTATCACATTTTATAGAAGAATACAATGGAACATTCGGGCTCCTAACTTCAACCTTTCGTTCACTATTAGAATTTCCTTCTAATTGATTAGCTAACCATTGGGAGTTTAGAGAGACCATTGGAAGATTTATGGCTTGGCTTCTTCATTATTTAAATCGGATTAATGGCTGCTTATAGAAATGGAATTTTTGTTTTAAAATGGTTAAAAAAACAAACAATGGTGAATTGCAACAATAGTGAATTGAAAAGTCTTCACCTTATACTATTTTATTCAGTCTCACGAGTTCTGTTTTATATCTCTGTTTTTATTAATTGGCAGCCAGCAAATGGGTGTTTGTTCGTCAACACACTTCGTGACGATCCAAAATTATCATTAGTTATGACCATGTGGAATGACACTTTCAGCGATGACTTTTTAGATGGTGATGTTTTCTATGATGCTTTTATATTCAGTTTAACGGTAGCATTTTTCGGTGACACTTTACTAAACAGATAAAACTCCAACATTTCGTGTGCGTGCAAAAATTCAACCCAAAATTTTGAAGTAAAAGGCCCAAGTAATATTTGTGCAAAAGGTAATTGCCCAAATTTTTTATATTATAGCTGGTATTTTATGGTGTCTATTCAGTAACTTATTTATCGCACAATGTCATGACACAAAGATTTCTAACATTTTTCATAGGTGATACAGGTGAAATATGATTTGAAGTTAGGGAACAAATCGACACATAATAGAGAGGAGATAGTAAGGAAGGACATAGTTCGTTAAGTGTCCTCTTCATTGATCAAGTGCACATGCTTAGGGTATGAATTCTTCTTTCTATTATTGTAGTTTTGCACAATCCTTGGATTAACACGTGTTTAGTCAGTGGCACACACGTAATGAGCATGTCATATACACATTGGTGTCTCACAAAATAAATTCACGACCTTACTGGTGGCGTGGGTTATACCTATACCTTATATGTATCGTAACTCTAAAGCCTTGCCTTGCTGTATTTTTTTGCCATTAGTCCATAAATGTGGGGTTTCAAATTTCCAGTTATGATCGATTATGTTTTATTTACACGCTTTGGGATGATACAATGAGGAAAACAAAATTTAGACACGAAAACTATGGTTTTTCTACGTAACAATTTCTTTTATTCTTTCGGATTAGCTATTCAGTTATTAAGTTGGATCAGCTATTCAGCTATTCGATCGGATCAGTTGTAGAAAGCACAATTTCAGTTATTCAGTTGGATCATCTAGAAACCCACATGGAGGTTTTCTTAATCCATTGGGTTTTAAACCATTCCATCTAATTCATTAGCTCATTATTTTCTCTAATATATATATATATATATATATATATATATATATATATATATATATATATTTTCCTTTGAGCCAGGAACTGTTGTTGAGAGTTCAAAATTATTTTTTAGGTTAAGAATACATAGTAATTTTCATTATTGTATTCAGTTAAATTTCCAATTAAATGTTTTTTTTATGATTCTAAGGAACTTATAAATTTCCAGGGCTCATACATGGCATTCCAAATAAATTATTCATTTATTTTCATCCATAAAAATTGGAGCATAAATGAAATTGTATTTTTTGAATCTCTATTGTCTGTAATTGAATGAGTAGTTTGAATGAAAGATATTTTGGCTTTTATTTCAGGTACATATCTTTTAAAGTTGACTTGAAGTAAAATGTTCAAACAATTGGATGCTAAGCTTATTATATAATGTTTTTTACCTAATAGCTTAGGGTTCTAACTACTCATCGTAATCAATAGTTAGAACAATTAGACCAGTTAGAGTAGGGTTCAGAATTGCTACCCTTTCTATTGCATTATTTGAGCTTATTGTACCCTTGACCCTAAGCTCTTTTCTACAAAGCAGTGAAACTATACATATAATATGTATAATGGCAACACTTTTAAAGGTTTTGCAAGTGCTTTTTATTTGCAAATTGAGTTTTTATTATAGGGATAAACCTTTAATGTATTGATCATTCTTAATGTCCTAAATTTCTTAAAGGTTCATTTGATATTTTTCCAGGCACAACCGATGGCAGCCTTAAGTCAGCTATCCGAGTTAGTTTGGATAAAGAAGTCTTTGCCCTTAAGCCAGAGATGTTGTTATCACAACAAAAAGAAGACTTGGGAGACGGGGATACGAATGAGGCAGTAACACTTCCCCGACCAGGTGTATCTGAAGATGAAACAAAAATAAATCGGCTCAAGGATATTTTTGAGAAAGAGAGAATGTAAGCATATTCTGAGAAGAAGCTAATGACACATTAAAAACTGTGAAAGCTACTGACCATCCGACTGAACAAATGAACGCTGAAACGGCAAAACCGATAGCCAGGCTTTGGGTAGATATGTTAAAAGGGAGATTATAATGAATCAAAGTTGGGCCTTGATTGCTTAAAAGTCCGAGGAGGTAAAGAAAAGGCTTAAGGAGGGCAAACAGAAGGTAAATAGAGAAAGAAAACGTTGAAATTCAGAGATGAGGAAAAAAGAAGAGCATAGAAAGGTTCCCCTTATATCTTTTTTACAATTTCATTTAGTTCGAAAATCTTAATGTATTTTTCCTTCATCTGCCTATTTTTTTTCTTTTGATTACCTTTTGATATATAGGTGCTCAGTATTGCAAGAAAATACCAATTGACCCGTTTTCAAGTATATTACGTACCATAAGAATTAAATCATCATTGTTGGAATAATGCGTACTTTGTAAATGAAATTAGTATTTGATGCCTATGATGTTGTTGAAGTATTGTTGTTGTTGGAGTATTGTTGCTGTTAGAATACTTTTTTTTTCTTAAAGATGGTGGATAGTCCTATAAACAGTGGGAATTTTGTCCAAAATTTCTAAATTGTTTACGTGTTGTAAAAAAACTTTATGACCTAAATTGTTTACTCGTTCACTACTTTGGGTTATTTTCTGCTCCTTAAAACAGATGGATAGTCTTATAAGCAAATGAAACTTTGCCCAAAATTTCTAAAATAGCATACATTTTTACAAAAATTATAATATAAACTATTTTACAAAAAAATTTAGTCGATTCGATGCTTTCGAAAATTTGATGATATTATAATATAAAACTATTATGACTTTACCACGAATGATGCTTTAGAAAATTATCGTCATGCCTTCAGGCACGGGCATACCCTAGTGTGTGTATATATATATATATATATGTGTGTGTGTGTGTGTGTGTGTGTGTGTGTGTTAATATCAATATCAAATTTGTGAGTAAGCTCACCTCAAATGTGTATTTTCTTATTCTTTCCTTTGTTAGTCTGAGTCATAGCCACCAACGGTATCAGGACCTAAAAATCTTACACAATTAGTATACTATAAAATATCCTTGACTTTCATAAACTTAATAATTTAACTAAAATATAACACACGTTCATATGTTCCCCATATTTATAATCAAGTATAATACTCACAATCACTTTATTTAAGAATTATTAAATAATAACACTTTAAATGCTAAAATAATACTAATCAATACTTATAAGAGGTTAATATGTCACTAATTAATGTAACTCTTATGCTAATCGTGCTTAAATAATAATTAATCAAATTGATACAGAACGTTATACCAACATACTCCATAAATTGAGTACAACAACTTTAGTTATGGTCAACATATCAAATTCTAAATAGATTACCCGTCAAAAATCAATATTTGATTAATATGAGATTTAACAAGTGACATATCAAAATAATCCAAAAAAATATTAAATCACTTAATCGTGTTTCTCTTGTATCGTAGCACAACTTTTGTTTAGGAGTCATATTTGATCTTACTTAGATAGCCCTACAAAGCGTACACAAATTAATAGGGCCACTAAAATGCACTAAAACAAAAATGAACCCATAATTAAAATGTGAAATGGTAGAAATGATCTACACAACTCAGTAAACAACTTTTCTTAAGGAAGAATTAGCTTCGAAATTAATCTAGATTTAGTGGGATTTTTTCGCGTGTAAACCTAACTTTTTCACCTTTTCTCTCCTTTTTCTTTTCTTTCTTCTCAAAGCTTCTCTTTTTTTATCCTTCCCTTAAGAACACTTAACAATACCATATATAAGTCCAAAGTTAGTTAGTTAGACTTCTAACCCTTTTTTCTTAACTTATGGACAATCACACATCACCCTCCACATAATTTTACTATTAATAACATATCAAATTTAATTATTTGAACACACTTTAATGTACCTCTCACATATATTAAATTAAAGAACAAAAATTACAAAGTCAACCATAATAATATTAAATAAAACATATAAAACTATCAAGTATGTAATTATGCAGTAATTAACATAATTTAATTATTATGAAGAATTAAATAGTTTGAAATAACATGCTTATTTTGGAATATTGCAATCATATTCTTATACACATGATTTTTTTATTGAAACTATTTAAGTCTAATAACATATCTTATTAAAAATGATTTAGTATGATTAAACACAACTTAGCATATTAATTTCAATTATTAAATATTCATTTGGGACGGGATATTACAATCTTCCACTCTTTTGAAAATTTTGTCCTCAAAATTTTAGAATAACTACACGACACCACAACCAAAAAATTATGGCTAACTTTATGATGCTTCAAAAGTAGCAAAATATATGTCATTATATTACTAGTGATTATCTCAATAATTATTTATCAATATAATCTTATTGTGAAATTTCACTACTTCACCTATCCAATATAATGAAGTAGTCTAATAACATATCCCTTTTAAAAATGAGTTAATGTGAACACAACTTAGCATATTAATTTCAATTATTGAATATTCATTTGGGACGGAATGTTACAATCTTCCACTCTTTTGAAAAAAAATTCCTCGAAATTTTTATATAACTACACGACACCACAACCAAAAAATTATGGCTAACTTTATGATGCTTCAACATTATCCAAATAAATTTCAATGTGATTATCTCAATAATTATCTATCAATTTAATCTTATTGTGAAATTTCACTAATTCTCCTATCCAATAACTTCCCGATTATAATTTTCATACTCTCTTTGCATTCAATCTACACTCAAAGAATCAACATTAACTTTCCACAATTCTGACATACATTTCTACAACAACACAACATCCATCTCAATTTCATAATTTTTTTCATCATTCTTCCCTTAAACCACAACTTACCCTATTATTTCTCCAAAACTATCAATCTCCTATCATAAATCAACACTTGTATCTTTACTATCTACAATATGTGTATATATATATATATATATAAAGCTTCACTCACTACACTTTTCATCTTTTTTACTCAATTATTCCATCTGCTTTATCCATTGCATTCTATTGATATCACACATGTCAATGTGTAATGTAGTTTTAAGTCATCTTATAATACTTACATAAACCATTCACTTTATTTTCTATCAACAATTATTTAAATACTCAATATATTTAAACAATAATTTAGTAATCATTAATATTATATCAATATATGCAAAATAATATATCAGCTATATGATTATATCTCAATCTACATTACGCACCTATATTAACTATTATATTATATTATATTATATTATATTATATTATATTATATTATATTATATTATATTATATTATATTATATTATATTATATTACATATCGATTCATAACTATCTCAATTTATACAACTTGTGTATATATAACAATCTTCTCATAATTTATCAATTAATAGATACATTCAAGTTCAATATTAACATATAATTTTTACCAATTTATTACAAAACTCGACATCTTACAATATTCATTACGATCCATTTGAATATCATTTTTAAAGAGTTCCATAAAATAAATCCTTCCATTATACTCTTTGTATCATATTCATATCATTTATTTTCTTCTCAATAGTGTGTTTTCATAACAAAAATATTCCATCCATCATATTTATCATATCTTTTAATATAACTATCATGCAATTATGCATAACAAATCAAATTTATATCTTTTCATGTATCAAATTATAAATTAATCAATATAATTCTCATTTCTCACTCTATTCCAACTATACTTAGAATATATCATATATCACTTATTTTACTTTATTATCCATGCCTCTCTCTTTACATCTCATAACTCTTAATTAACATCACAAATCCCATACCACTAACCACACAACACATACATAAAATACATACAATTTATAATCAAAGTCTTAAAATTTTAACAATTTTATATGTGTTTTCATGTCACATAACTAATAATCACGATTTTTTTTTCTATTTGTTTATAATAAGTTTTTCATCCCATCCATCACCTATCAAAAATATTTTCTTATTGACATTAGGAATCTTACCAACATTCATCATTAACGTATCTTGAACGTTCTACACAAATTGTCAACACAATAACATATGTGCATCATACTACTCGTTATCATATTTGTTATTATTCCTTTGCAATTAATCTATATGACTCAACCACACATTTATCAGTTCTACTACTAATCTAGACTTTTCTCAACTCTAGATTCTACAGCCAAATGCTCTCATACCAAGTTGACACACCCGAACCCAATTTCTTATAATTAAGTTTGAAAAGTTAAACCGAATAAAATCATTATTATTTTAAACTATTATTCATAAGCTGGCCACTAGCTTCTACCAAGACATCCTAGAGTTGGCAGTAGAATTTAGTACCTAAAAATTTCAAATATAAGAATACGCGATCAAAATATCTCAATGAGTATAATATAAAAACTATAGTAATTAATATATTTAACTTTTAGCTTAATCAACTTATCTATTTAATCAACATCTCATAACTTAAAGTATCTCTAACCAACTTAGCAAAATTAAACTAATCATACCAACTAGTCCATCTTCAGAAATATTCACCTAAACTTTAAGATCACATTATATCATTCGATCATAACATATTTTTTTTCCAATTCAATCCATGATCATATTACTCGCAAAACTTGTCAAGTAAAAAAATCTTCAAATTCAATCATATCGTATTATTAACCTTTTGGCACATAACTTACCTTGTATTGAAGTCTTACTACATTCTCATAAATAAAACATATTGCATCTCTTATAGTTAATCATATCACATGACCTGCATTAAAACATTAAACATCTTTTGCCAATAAACAATAACATATATTTGGATTAATATCCAATAGTCCTTACCTCTATGGTGATAAAAATCTCTATGCCAGTTAGGTAATAACATCTCTTTGGATTAATATCCAACATCTCTTGCCTCTACGGCTATAACATCTCTATACTGTTTAGGAAATAACATCTCTTTGGATTAATATCCAACATCTCTTGCCTTTACGACTATAATATATCTATGTCATTTACGTAATAACATCTCTTTGGATTAATATCCAACGTTTCTTGCCTTTACGGCTATAACATCTCTATGCCATTTAGGCAATAACATATCTTTGGGTAAAATATCCGACATTTCTTTGATTATAAAATAACCCATCATCTCTATAATTTAATATTATGAACATCGCATATATATATATATATATATATATATTTCAAATTTGTGAGGAGACTCACCTCAAATGTGTGTTTACTTATTCTTTCTCTTGTCAGCCCGAGTCATAGTCATCAACGGTGTATTAGAACCTAACAATCCAACACAATTAGTATACCATAAAATATAATTAACTTTCATAAACTTACTAATTTAAATAAAATATAACACATGTTCATAGGTTCCCCATATTTATAATAAACTATAATCACAATCACTTTATTTAAGAATTATTAAATAATAACACTTTAAATGCTAAAATAATACTAATTAATACTTATAAGAGGTTAATATGTCACTAATTAATATAAATCTTATGCTAATCATGCTTAAATAATAATTAATCAAATTGACATATAACGTTATACCAACACACTCCATAAATTAAGTAAAACAACTTTAGTTTTGTTAAATAGATCAAAATCTAAATAAATTACCTATTAAAAATCAGTATTCGATTAATATGACCCTTAACGAGTGACATATCAAAATAATACAAAAAATATTAAATCACATAATCATTTTCCTCTCGTATCGTAACACAACATATATTTTAGGAGACATATTTAATCTTACTTAGATAGCTCTATAAGGCATACACAAGTTAATAGGAGTCCTAAAATGTACTAACACAAAATAAACCCATAATTAAGATCTTAATTTTGAGAAATGATCTACACAACTCAATAAACAACTTTAGTTGAGGAATATTTACTTTCAGAATTAATCTGAATTTTGTAGGATTTTTTTCGGGTGTAAAACCTAACCTTTTCATTTTTTCTCTCCTTTTTCTTTTCTTTCTTCTCAAAACTTCTCTTTTTCTCTCCTTCCCGTAAGAACACTTAACAAAATCATATATAAGTCCAAAGTTAGCTTATTTAGACATATAACCTATTTTTTTTAACTTATGAGGAATCACACATCACCCCCCACTTAATGTTACTATTAATAATATATCGAATTTAATTATTTCAACACCTTTTAATGTACCTCTCACATATATTACATTAAAGAACTAAAATTACATAGTCTACCATAATAATATTACGTAACATATATAAAACTATCAAGTACTAAACTATCTAATTAAGCAATGATTCACGTAATTTAACTAGTATGAATAATTAAATAGTTTTAAATGGCATGCTAATTTTAGAGTGCACAATCATATTCTTATACACGTAACCTTTTTAATTGCAACTGTTCAAGTTTAATAAAAAAATTATCAAAAGATATTGATTTAATACGATTAAACACATATTAGCATATTAATCATAATTATTGAGTATTCATTTGGGACGGGATATTACAATCATATACTAAAAGATCCAAGCATTTGAGAGTGTTTTAGCAAGCTTTTGGAGAACTAAAAGAAGGCACCCTGAATTATCATCAAAGGCTTTTCTTTCCATCAGATTTCAACTGTATCTGCAAAGGTATTGCATTCGAAACCCTAGGTTTTATTTTTGGACCTAGTTTTTCAGTTTTATTCTTTCTATTTCATAATCATTCGAAGGTTCCGGGGATAAATTTTTTCTTCCGCATGTATCGATACCCTTTAGAGCATTCTACCTGGAAGATTTCTTGCATGCTGGGGGTGATTTTGAATCTGTCTCGAAGTTTCATTCCTGTACATTGGGATGGATCGGTGCAACCACGAATGGCTATGATCATTTGGATGGAGCGAGGTCTTCATATTCCTTCTTTTGAGTAGACTTAACCTGGTATGAAGAACTTGTCTTGTCAACATCAATGTACTTCTTAAGGTGGCCGACCTAGATAAATCCTCTAGGTGGCGCTCGGACGTCTTATGATTTTTAGTTTTATGGTCATGTGCCTAATGGTATGTGCATCGTAGATCGGTTTCCCTCTCGTTAGGATTTCTCGCTATAGTGGTAGGTTTTTTAATAGGTTTACACTTTATTTGAGGAAGGAGCTTATAGAGCATCTCCTTGAAGAATACGTCTATAGCTGGATAGGCTTTCTCATTAGTTGGCATATTCATTCGCCCTTAGGTCTATCTTCCCTCCCCCCTTTTGGTAGATGCCAGATATGTTCTGCCCTTTCCTTATTCCTATTGTATGACTTAGAATAGTGGTTGACACGATTATCTAGATTGACGAGCTCATCCTCCACTTTGGCATATTTTTTTATATGAGTCATAAGAACGTGCATCGATAACGCCAGCTTCTTAGAGAGAGACTAATGAAGATTATTAAATCAGACAAGTCCAAAATTGAATGAAGATATTGCTAACTGATCATTGCAATTGTCAATTCATTTGAACAACTTCCAGTACCTTTGAGCATACATCATCATGGATTCCCCTTTCCTCCTATTATGAGAAATTAAATAATCCACTTCCTCAATGGTCTTGTTGAGAGTAATAAAATGGGTAGCAAATTGCTCTATCAATTGTCTGAAATAAGATATCGACTTAGGGTCTATCTTCTCATACTATAGAAGGGTATTTCAAGCCTGACCACTATATTTTAGGGTGATGGTCCCTCAAAGACCCCCCCTTCAGCTTACAGAAAATATGATGTTGAGGAACACCCAAAATTCATATTAGTTGGGGAATCCCCAGGGTCCCTCGATCGAAGAAATCCATATTGAGAAGGAACCCAAAGGTCCCGCCAGAAATTCATATTGAGAAGGAACCCCAGGGTCTCGATAGAAATTTATACTGAGAAGGAACCCACAGGGTCCCGATAGAAATTCATATTGAGAAGGAACCCTAAGGTCCCAACAGAAATTCATATTGAGAAGGAACCTCACATAGAGAAGGAACCGCTAGGGTCCTTACAAAAATTCATATTGAGAAGGAACCCTAGGGTTCGGTAAAAATTCAAATTGAAAAGGAACCCCCAGGGTCCCGATAGAAATTCAGATTGAGCAAGAACCCCAGGGTCCCGACAGAAATTCACACTGAGAAGGAACCCCAGGTTCCCAACAAAATTCATATTGAGAAGGAACCCACAGGGTCCCAATAGAAAATCACATTGAGAAGGAACACCCAGGGTCTCGATAGAAATTCATATTGAGAAGGAACCCCAGGGTCTCGGTAGAAAATATCAAGGTGATGATCAGTCAAGGTCCTCCCCCTCAGCTTCTTAAAAATGTCAGGGCGAGGAGCACTTAAGGTCCTCCCCCTTAACTTCCAAAAAATGGTGGGGCGAGGAGTAGTCAAGTTCCTCCCCCTCAGTTTCCAGAAAATGTCGGGGCGACGAGCAGTCAAGGTCCTCCCCCTCAACTTTCAGAAAATGTTGGGGCGAGGAGCAGTCAAGGTCCTCCCCCTCAACTTCTAAAAAAATATGCCAGGATGAGGGAGTGGCTACCATGAGTGTTGATGTAAAAAATTAGATTATCTCTAATTATTTAATCATAGATAAAATAAATAAGACAAAAGAATTTTTAAAGTGGTTCATCCTTAAAAGAATAGCCTACGTCCACTGTTGTTTTTATTGCTGAGTGTTTGGAAATTCTCGATAACAGGTTTTTTACCAAGAAATTCCCCCCCTTTTACAATGAGGATGATACAATGTATTTATAGCCCTGAGGCTATACATGTGAAAGGATAACACATAGCTGTCCAATAAGCCTATACATCTGTATGATAATAATCAGCATTTAATGCGCATTTAATCCTCTTAATTGTCTGATAATAAATGCTCTGATCTAGGTGCAGCTCAGACCGCCTAAGTATCTCGATATCCATGAGTTGCTCGGTGCAGTAACGTTCCTCGGAGAGCACCTACTGCTCGGAGTATCTGAGTTGGTCGGGGAAATTGAGTTCCTCGAAGTCAAGGTGTTGTTCAGAATTGTTTGTTATTGCCACGCAGATTGCCACGTGTCTCCACTTAATTGAGCCATGTCAGCAGACTAAATTTGGTATCAACAGAAGCCCCCAATGTTTCACAATTCGAGAATGAGGAGTGTGGAACATTCTTCTCGAAATATGGCAGGATTTAAATGGTCATCCTGAATTTTAGGAGTTTATTCCTCGCATTTATTTTTCTTTTCGAATTCATAGAATCAGACTTTTCGAATTTTTCTAACTGCTTCGATCTTCGCGCCCTTTTTGTCCTTTTAGCCGCCGGTAGCGTAAACGTCTCCCTTTGTAATCATTATTTTTACCTTTTCCCTAGGTAAGGTATTAAAGCGTTGCAGAAAATTATATCGTCTTTTACTTTTTCAAATCTGTATCTTTGAGTTTTCCATTTTCTCTCTCTCTTGTGTGTTCATCCTTTTTATCGTTCGTTGTCAACAGATCCATCCTTTTTTTGTAAGATCTTCTTCATTCTCTTTTATTTCCTTTATTCACCATGGTTTACCTTGTTGAGTCGCTTGATAAGTTTCGTTCTGATTTCTCTATTCCTTCATGAGTTTTTCTGGAGGAACTTTCTGAACATTCAGATTATTTTCGTTTGGCTGAGGGACATTGGTTCCCCAGTCTCTTTGTAGCTGAATGTGGCTTTTCTTTTCCCCCAAACCCTTTGTGTCTGGAATTCTGTCAATATTTTGACGTGGTTCCTGCAAAAATAGCCCCCAATACATGGAGAATAGTTAATGGAGTCTATAGATTAAATCAGATTCATAGAACTCGTATAGGAATTCTAAAAATTATGTTTTGCTATAGATGGGCTGTCAGCGACAGTATCTTTTACTTGAAAACTAGGTTTTTAAATAGAGCTTTAGTGGTCAATCTCCCAGATGCCAATAGGGATTATTTCGAGCATGGTGTTGTTATGAAAAATTGGCAACATGCTCCACTAACTGGAAATGATGTGTATCAGGGTCCCAGATGCCCTCCCTATGGCAATAGGATATGTTGTTTTTACTTTACTTTATTTCTGAAATTATGCTTTCTTTGTGTTTGATAAAATGTGTCACTGATATTTTAATTTTCATTTATTTGCAGTTGACAGCAAAAGAAGGTCTCCAAAAGAGATAGAAGTTAACTTAAAACATCTGAAACTTATCTGGAGTTTGCATCAGACTGTTGCCGACGAGCATATCAGATCAACTTCATACTTGCTGCAGTATAAAAGTTACACCTTGTCTTTTACTGCTCGTCCAGTGATAGGTGAAGTAGAACTAGCACCAGCCTCTGAAGGTTCTTCTCCTGAGTCACACATTCCTCTTAGTGACAGGATGAAGAGAAGAAGAGCTCCTTCCCTCTTCGAGAAATCTGCCTCTATTGCTAGAGAGGCAAAGAAAAGCAAGCATGATGTCCAAGAAGAAGGGACAAGAAAAATCGATGCACCTTCTCCGGTTGCTACTATGAAGGTTGTCGAGAAGCCCCCACTGGCTCCAAACAAGGTCGCTGCTCCAAGCGAGGTTATAGTCATATCCCCGACTAAGACTACATCCTTGGTCGAGACCATTGATGCTCCTCCGAAGAGGCTGAAGAAGAGCTCCTCGGTCAATTTGGCTGAATACATCTCTCAGCCTTTAACTACCGGAAGTGGTGTTCCTACTTTCGTTGCTACGAGTTCTTCCATGAGCTCGGTGAAGTCTTGGATCATTCTCGAGATCCAAGGTATTGAAGAAAATCTTTCCCGAGATAGGGTTACCACTTTGGCAGCTCAGCACATTGACTCAGCAAAGTATTGCAAATCTAAACTTTTATTTTTCATGTTATGTGCTTGCACTGACTTATAGTTATTTTCTTTTTCTAGTTGGTAACTTGTTTTAATACAATCTTGAAGAAGGACGAAGCCATCAAGGAGTCCATCTCCTCTGGTGGTGTAGAGGAGGCTTTTGTAGGTTTGACGCATTCTTTAAAAGATTCTCATCAGAAGTATATTGATGATAAAGCTGCCTAGGAAAAGTAGCTCAATTCGATCGAGCAGGATATGGATCAGGCTGTTGAGGTCTCCAAGGGATTGGAGAAGAAAATAAAAGAATTGGAAGGTAAGAATAAAGAGCTCGAAGGGAAGCTCCAAAATGCTGGAGAGCTTGAAGGTAAGCTCAAGTTTGCTGAGGAAGAGCTGGGTAGACTTCGTGACGTTGGTCGTCAGAAGGAGGAGGTAGAAAAAAAATTGAAAGATGCCGAGGAACTTCTATCCGAGAAGCTTTCCTCGGAGAAGGTGAAAAGGAAGTTGGCTATAAAAAAGTCCTTCAGTGCTGGCTAGGACAAAGGTTGGAATAAGGGTTTGGCTGCCATGGTCTCATAAATGGAGTATGGCAGCCTCAAATACTTTAGGGATGGTTGGGTGGCTTCTCTAACAGAGATGAATGTCAATGAGAACTCTGACCTGTTTCAGCGACACATTCCTGGCCCCCCTCCTACTCCCGGGGAAGAAGAAGAGGACGAAGCTGCCTCCGAGGAATCTTCTATGATGATTGGGGATCAAGTACCTACTATTGAGATTTGCTACGAACATCCCCAACCAACTATTACTCCTACCGAGCAGCTCCAGTTAACCAACATTTCAGCTGATAAGCTTCCATCACCCGCCGAGTAACCTTCTGGTCCATCCGAGCAACCTTCCTCTTCGTCCTAGCCTCCCGAGAAAGTTTTGGGAGATAAGGAGAAGGTGTAGAGTTGTTTGGACTTTTCTCTCTGTTTTATTTTCTTTGTCAAATGTAACTCTCTATGTAATTCTCTTTTATGATGTAATAAAATTTGAAATTTTGATTATGCATACTGTTGATTCTATTCTTCTTGCTCTGTTTGCACTCTTATTGATTATTGCTATCTCTTCCTTTTACTAGTTTATGGCCAGGATGGAATTGTTATCTTCTCATGATACAAAATTGTTGAGACAATGCAATGAATACTTCAAAGCTGGTCATACAGATATAACTGAAGCTCAGATTGTTGATATCCTCGGTCCAGATGCTTCAGAGAAAGCAGTCGAAGCCTACCAGTACTTAAAGTGTCTGCTCGATCGGGCAGTGGCTAATAATGTAGCATATTATGAGATGATTGAAGACCTCCAGGGCACTCTCGAGGAGCTTCAACAATAATACAAGGAATCTACAACCCTCTTGCACCAAGGATATGAGAAGAAGTATCAACAACTGAATGCTGATAAGGGATATGATAAGATATTTACTACTTATGATGTGAGGGAGAGAACTTTGAAAACCGAGGTCGAAGAGCACAAGCAGATAGCCAAGTTGTTGGAGCAGGAAAATAATAACCTGTGAGGAGAGGTATCCCAACCGAGGTCTGCAGCCTCTACCTCAAGCGCTTTGGTCCCTGTGAACGATGAGGGATTCTCTTTCTTGGAGGTCAAAAATGCCAATTTGAGAGACAAATTAGAAACCTTAAAGAAGATTGGGCCTTCTACCTCTGCTTGGGGACGAGCAAGAGCTTCTCGAGGATGAGAAAGGGCTGCTCGGATTACTATTGAAGAATAAAGAACTCAATCGGCTCTGGAGAACCAAGCCTTCCAATTGATGGCAAAGAACCAGGCATTGGCTGAGATGTCTAAGAAAATCATGAATCTGGACGAGCATCTCTCTGCTCAAAAGTCTGCTTTGGAGAGTAAAGAACTTTTAGCGAAGAACCTCCTCGAGCAATTGGAGAGGCTAACTTATCAATTACACAAGCAGCCCAAGGAGTTTTGGATGGCTGGTTATAATGAAGCCCTCTACCATCTAGATGATTGGATCCAAAATGCAAATAATGTGAGTTACAAGCAAGGATAGCTAAATGCTTTGGGCGTGCTGCAGTTGGAACAAGGTCATTACTTGTGGGATTACTACAATCCTGGGTTGCTCGACCTACCAGTGCCTCCTTTCAAGCTTGATATAAGCTGGATTCCTGCTCGGGCCATTCCACATGCCTAATTTCAAAGTATCTCGAAGACTACAGTCTTCACTCCAACTTTGATATATCTCGCCAAGAGCACCTTCTTGATCGGCCATCAGTTATGAACATCAAGATGCTTAAAGATTTGAACTTCATAAACTCCCCCTATGCCTTAGACGATCCTCCTTCTGGTGAAGAACCTGTTTCAAAGGCAGAGGGGAAAAAACCCATAGAATAGGATTCCTGATGTAATAATTTTTTAATGTACTTTATTCTCAATGTATTTTGTTTTGGATTTAATGAAAAACTTATATTTTTCTTTGCAATCTTGATTGCCATTGTCTTGTAGGTATTTTGTAAAACACTTTACTTATTTACTGATGAATGTGCATGTATATCTGTTAAAAAAATAACAACATTGTGTTATTTGTCGATCAACTAAAGTTGATGAAAACTTATTGTCGACTATCTTGAATTTATGGTAATCACTTGACGATTACCCAAAATGGATGATATTTTGTTTCTCGACCAACTTGGTGGTAATTTGAAATGTTACAAGTATTAAAATTTTTCTTGATCATTTTTTAATTCTAAGCCATTAGTTGACTTTTATCACATAATCCTTCTTTGTTTAATAGAAATGTTCTCGACCAACCGGAGTTCGTGGATTTTCTTCCCAACCAATCGAAGTTGATATTTCTGGGAAATATTTTTCTTCCCGACCAACCGGAGTTGGTGGATTTTCTTCCCAACCAACCGGAATTGGTATTTCTGGGAAATATTTTTCTTCCCGACCAACCGGAGTTGGTGGATTTTCTTCCCAACCAACTGGAGTTGGTATTTCTGGGAAATATTTTTCTTCCCGACCAACCGGAGTTGGTGGATTTTCTTCCCAACCAATCGGAGTTGATATTTCTCCGAAATATTTTTATTCCCGACCAACCGGAGTTGGTGGATAGTGTGTAGCACTAGTATTCCGCGAAAAAAAAAATTCAACAAAAGGAGAGAACTGGGTAGAATATTCACATTTTATTCATACTGAAGAAACTGCATTACACGAGGGTTTACATTACTGATAATATTTACACAGATGCTCTGCATTCCATGCATTCTTAAACTCCTCCCCTTCTAAAGTTTCAATTCTATATGTCCCTGGTCGAACAACCTCTGTTACTCTGTAGGGCCCATGTCAGTTAGCTTCCAGTTTATTGTTCTTTTGAATTACTTTCTTCAGCATATAGTCCCCTTCTTTCAGGTCGCACTTCTTCACTCTCTTGTTATAGAACAAGGCTGTTCATTGTTGGTAAGCAGCATTCCTGATGGCCGCTTCTTCTCTAACTTCTTCGAGCATGTCCAAGTCTAACCTTCTCATTAAGTCGCTGACAGGGGAGTTGAAGTTCAGCACTCGGTGTGTTGGGAGGCCCAACTCGGCAGGTATAACAACTTCACTTCCAAATGCCAGCATATATGGAGATTCTCCAGTTGCTGCTCGGGGAGTAGTACGATAAGCCCATAGTACTGAATGTAGCTCGTTAATCCAATTTTCTTTCGCGTCATTCAGTCTTTTCTTCAAGCTATTTAACAGCGTTCTGTTTGTCACTTCAGTTTGTCCATTGCTTTGGGGATGGCCTGGTGCCGAGTGGATCTTCAAGATATTTGACTGATGACAATAGGCAGCGAACTCCTCATTATTAAATTGTGTTCCATGGTCGGTGATGAATGCATGGGGAAGACCATATCTACAAATGATATTTTTCCAAATAAATTGGTACACCTTTTCGTACGTCATGTCGACAAGAGGCTCGGCTTCCACCCACTTAGTAAAGTAATCCACTGCGACGATGAGATATTTAAATCTTCCTCTAGTCGTTGGAAGTGGCGCAACCAAGTCAATTCCCCACATGGAAAATGGCCAAGGGGAAGTAATGGGCGTTAACAATGTTTGGGGAGTTCTTCGGATAGTGGAGAAGCGTTGACACTTGTCACATTTCTGGGCATAGTCTATACAATCAGCCCTCATCGTTGGCCAACAGTATCCTTGCGTCATCACTCTTTGAAAAAGCGTCCGACCTGCTACATGGGTTCCACATGACCCTTCATGGACCTCTTCAATCAAATCTTTTACCTCGGAGGGATGCACACATCTTTGCAAACCTGCCATAATTCCTCGTCTGTATAGAATACCATTAGTCAGTACATAACGAGTAACTTTAAACTTTAATTTCTTGGCTGCGAGTTTGTTAATCGGTAATTCTCCCTCCTCAATATATGCCCTGATGGGATCCATCCAAGATGGCCCTAAATCAAGGGTAATAAAATTCATCGTCAGATCTTCATCTATACTCCGACTAGATAGAACTTCAATTGGGATTGTTCTTCGTAGCTCGGTACGAGTAGCCGATGTTAATCGAGCTAAAGCGTCTGCTCTTGCATTCTCCATTCTTGGTATTCTGACCAGTTGAACAGTAACAAATTCCGATACCAATTCCATCGCCTTTTCATGGTACTTAATCATCAACTCTCCTTTTGCTGTATATGCATCAAGCATTTGGTTTACAATCAACTGTGAGTCACTGCATACGATTACCTGCTCTGCCTTTATGGTTTTTGCCAGACTAAGACCTACAATCATCGCTTCATATTCGGCCTCATTATTAGAAGCTTGGAATTAAAAGCGCAGAGCATATTCTATATCGACCTCGTCTGGACTTTTCAATACAATCCTAGCTCCACTACCTGAGCTGCATGATGAGCCGTCCACATATAGGTTCCATACAGGTATTTCGTCCTCAAACTTCTTATTAGACAAAGTTCCTCGATGGAATATGTGTTGCTCCTTTATCTCCATTTCTACCACACCTCGCTGCTCATCGACCTTCTTCTCTTGCTCTTCGACCAACTTAAGTTGATCGGGGTTTAAATTTGATGATCCTGTAACATCCACAGGTTGGTCGGTGTTCAGCTTTTTCTCCTCGGGGGTATCAGGATAAGTGAACTCTGCTATAAAATCTGCTACTGCTTGCCCTTTTAGTGATGATCTAGGCTCATAAATTATATCATACTCACCGAGTTCTATTGCCTAATACATCAATCTCCCTGATTTTTCTGGTTTATGAAGAGCTTGCCTCAACGGCATATCGGTATATGCGACTATGGTATGAGCCTGTAAGTATGGCTTCATTCTTCTACTCGCTTCGATCAGCGCCAGTGCTAACTTTTATAGTTTTGGATATCTGATCTCTGCTCCTCGGAAGGCCTTACTAGTGTAATAAATTGGTTTTTGTATTCCATCCTCTACTCTTATTAATGCTGAGCTAACTGCATTTTCTGAAACTGCCAGATACAAGTACAACCTTTCTCCCATCACTGGCCTGGACAACAGTGGCGGTGCTCCCAAATATTTATTCAATTCTTGAAAAGCTTTCTCTCATTCTTCATTCCATTCAAAAGTCTTTCGGAGCATTTTGAAGAATGGGAGGCATCTATCAGTTGCTCGCAATACAAATCTGTTAAGCGTTGCTACTCGCCATGTAAGACTTTGCACTTCTTTCTTCGTCGTTGGAGATCGTAGTCCCAATAGAGCTTTGATCTTTTCAGGGTTTACTTCAATGCCTCGTTGATTGACAATATACCCGAGAAATATTCCTTCTCGTACTCTAAATATGCACTTGTCCGGGTTCAACTTCATTTGATATTTATCTAATTGATCAAAGGTCTGGCCTAAGTCAACTAGATGGTCAGCAACTCTCTTGCTCTTTGTCAGCATATCATCAACATAAACTTCCATATTGCAACTGATTTTCTCTGCAAACACCTTGTTCATCAGGCGCTGATATGTTGCACCTGCATTTTTCAAACCAAAAGGCATAACATTATAACAATAAGTTCCCCTAGGGGTAATGAAAGAGGTACTCTCTCTATCTTCAGGTTTCATTTTAATCTGGTTATATCCAGAATAAGCATCCATGAAGCTCAGCAGCTCGTGTCCCCAGGTAGCATCCACTAATTGATCAATTCGGGGCAAGGGAAAATGATCCTTTGGACATGCCTTGTTGAGGTCGGTGAAGTATATAAACATCCTCCATTTATTTTTCTTATTTTTCACCATCACTACATTTGCTAAACAGTCTGGATATTTAACATCTTCAATAAAACAAGCTTTCTGGAGCTTCTCGACCTCCTCCTGTATAGCTTGGTTCTTCTTGGTGCTGAACACTCTTCTTCTCTTCTTCAATGTCTTGATCTCCTTATTCACATTGAGCTTGCGACATAAGAAATTTGGGTCTATTTCGGGCATATCCTCATGACTCCAAGCAAAAGTTTATTTTCTTCTTTTTAAGAAAACTATCAATTCCTATTTTAGTGAGGCATCTAACGACGAACCTATCTGAGTTGTTCGTTCAGGGTGCTCGTCGTCCAGAATGATGTTTTCAGTAGCTTCCACCACCTGAACTTTCACGAGTTGCGACTCGTCTCTAGGATCCAATGTTTCAATTTTTGCACCTTCATCCACCTGATAGGTAGTAGTCTCTTTCCTAGATTCCTCCAGTTCCTCATGCTTGGCAGATGAATAGTAGCATTCCTGAGCTACTTTTTGATCACCCTTCACAACTCCTACTCCAAAATTGGTTGGACATTTTAGGCATTGATGTACCGTAGATGGTACTGCTTCGAACTTCTTCAATCATACTCTTCCCATAATGATATTATAGGCTGATTGAACCTTCTTATCCATCACGAAGAAGCGTACTCTTTCTGTTCGAAAAGCAGGCAATGTACCAATGAACATATCCAACTTGATCGTCCCAAGTGGAAAAACTTTCTCGCCAGCAAAACCGAGGAGGGGCCTATGATAAGGCTCCAACTGAGACAACTTTAGATTTAAGCTGTTGAAGCACGAGTAGAACATAATATCAACCGAGCTACAATTATCAACCAGTACTCTCGAGATCATTACTTCCTTCATTCTCATTTTGATCACCAATGGGTCATCATAAGGATACAACACACCTGCGAGGTCGTTCTTAGAGAAATCGATGACCAGTTTTTCTTTGTTGACCTTCCTCGGGCGATCATCTTCAGCCAAGTTTATTCGTTGAATATATGAACAGGCTTGAGCCTCATTGAGGTAAGCTTTTCTTTCTGCAGTAAGGTCTTCACCTCCCGCATCTCCGCCTGTAATAACATTACAATCAAATGATCCAAAACATATTGAAAATACCTCACGTTCTGGCTGCCTTGGTCTTTTAGGAAGATCGGGGTCATCTTCTGGATCATCTTTATGGTCTATTTTCTTGTTATCCTCTGCTCGACGAGGAGATCTAGACCTCTCTCTTGCTCGGTCGCTGTTTCTTTTTTCATTTCTACGATCAACATACTTTGCCAGTTTTCCTCGTCTAATGAGTGCTTCGATCTCATTCTGAAGAGCTATTCAATTTATGGTCGTGTGGCCATGATCTTTATGGAACTCGCAATATTTGGCCTTATTCCTCTTGTTAGGGTCTGACTTCATTTTCTCTGGCCAGTTTAACTTCTCGCTGTTCTTGATTTCTTCTAGAACGTGGTTGATGTCTACCTTCAAAGGAGTATAATTTTCAAATTTCTTCAATACCTCCCATGATGGCTTTGTTTTTGAGTGCTTGTCACCACCATTGTTCTTATGCTCTTTCTTTTTGGCCTTATTAACCTCCACCTTGGTCTCTTTGGTATCCATATTCTTCTTTGCAGCCATAGCCTCCTCGGCATTCATGATCTTGGCCGCTTTTGCCATCAGTTCTGACATGGTTCTTGGTGGATCTTTGGCCAAAGTGTAGTACAACTTGTTGGGAAACTGTCCACTCATCAGAGCAGTAATCGCTGTCTTTTCCTCATAATCAATAACTTCGAGTTTCTCGTTATTGAAACGAGTTATATAATCCCTGGTACTCTCACATACCTTTTGTCTAACACTTAACAAGTGTGCTACTCGTTTAACCGGTTTTGCTCCAAAACAAAAGTTTCCAATGAAGAGCTCGGCCAGTTAAAAGAAAGTTGAAATCTTACCTCGAGGAAGATTATTGTACCATATTTGAGCAGATCCTGTAAGAGTTCCCGAGAATGCCTTGCATCTCATCTCATCTGGCACAGCATAGATGTCAGCAGCAGCTTGGTATTGCTCTATATGAAGGACAGGGTCGGTTTTTCCATCATATTTAGGAGTTACAACAGGTGCTTTGAACTTTGATGGTGTGGGAAAATCCATAATTGCTTGGACAAAAGGTGTCCCTTGGACAAAAGTTCTTTGTTGAGGATTCTTAGCCTTAGCCATTTCCCCTAATCTATCCTCCAACTTCTGAATAGAGCCTTTCCACACATCATTTCCCTCCTCGGGTCTACTGGTTCGAGCAATTGATCGTGTTGAAGTCGCTTCCTGGGATCTATCTTGTCGAGCAACTGGTTGTGATTGGGCAGAACCTTCCCTTAGATCAAATGGTCGTCGAAAGTTTCTCGACACAGCCTTAGGAGGAATTTTATTCTTCCTAGGGCCCAATCGATCATAAGGAGAGACCCCACTTAATCTTTCCAGTGCACTAGTCCTTTCTGGAGAGAGAGTGATGTGTTGTTCAGTATCTGTGGCTCGTACTGACGAAGTTCGACCCGGTTGATAAGAAAAATCATCAGATTTCTCAGTGCGATATGAATCGCTTTGCCTAATGCGTGGAGAAACTAAAAGGGTATTTCTTTGAACACTTCGTTGTCCTGAATAGGTCAACGCTCCACCTTGGATAGTTTGCATGAGTTGTCGCATAGTCTCTTGCATAGCTGTCTGACCTTGAGCCAGATTGACCATAATTCCATCCAGATCTTGGACATTTGGAGGAGCGGATGGATTTGGTGGGTTTCCAGTGTTTCGATTGCTGGATTCAGGATTATTAGCCATTGGTGATGAATTGTTTTTGGTGAAAAACGAAAATTACAGTCGTTTCCCATAGACGACGCCAATCTGTTGATGTAAAAAATTAGATTATCTCTAATTATTTAATCATAGATAAAATAAATAATACAAAAGAATTTTTAAAGTGGTTCAGCCTTAAAAGAATAGCCTACGTCCACTGTTGTTGTTATTGTTGAGTGTTTGGGAATTCTCGATAACAGGTTTTTTACCAAGAAATTCCCCCCCCCCCTTTACAATGAGGATGATACAATGTATTTATAGCCCTGAGGCTGTACATGTGAAAGGATAACACATAGCTGTCCAATAAGCGTATACATCTGTATGATAATAATCAGCCTTTAATGCGCATTTAATCCTCTTAATTGTCTAATAATAAATGCTTTGATCGAGGTGCAGCTCGAACCGCCTAAGTATCTTGGTATCCATGAGTTGCTTGGTGCAGTAAAGTTCCTCGGAGAGCACCTACTGCTCGGAGTATCTGAGTTGGTCGGGGAAATTGAGTTCCTCGAAGTCAAGGTTTTGTTCAGAAGTGTTTGTTATTGCCATGCAGATTGCCACGTGTCTCCACTTAATTGAGCCATGTCAGCAGGCTAAATTTGGTATCAACAATGAGCAACCCCTCATTATGAAAATTCATTATTTAAAAGAAAAAAGTACTAACACATACTTTCTTGTACAGGTAGCCTAGTTGAGCAGACAGGCCTCAAATAGGCCAGTTGGGATCTCTTGGGAGTTTTGGATTAGCGGCTGAGGAACAAGGTTTGTTAATCAAGATCAACCACTTAGCACTTTAGGATTGAGAGAGTGCTAGTAGAAAGACCCTAGGGTCACCCAGTCATCACACACCTCACAGTCAGACACAACCAAGGTGAGCAGCCAAAGGGTTACTCACAAGAAAAGAATTGTTTATAAAATGATTTTAAATGAGAGGGTCCTCTAGGCCCCTCTTAAGAAAAATGATTTTAGAAGGGGGTCCTCAAGACCACCCTCAAACTTATAAAGATTTTAGAGGAGGTGGTCCTTGAGACCCCCCCCTCAAGTTTATAAAGTTTGTACCAAAAGTTACTGTTTCAAAAGATATTTACCAAATTAGATATTTTGTCTCCATTAGGAGACATATTTACTTTTTGACTTTGGTTTGCACTAGGTTGCACCTGTCTCAGGGGACAGGCTGCTGTACACAGGTAGGGACAAATGGTACAATGCAGACCTTGTCCCTCACTAACTCTCTAAGTTTTTGGCGCCAAAAGTGACAACTCAGCCTAGTGCCCAAGTATAAATAGGACCCCTGGGCAAGGTCAAGAGGAGAGATAGAAAAATTCAATCGCACTGTTACTCTGTCAAAATCGCACCAGAACTTCCTAATATTCTCTCCCTGCTCTCTCTCTAGTGCTAAGTGCCTTATTTTTTCACTCCTCACTGACAACCATCATTCTCAGGAGCTCTTCTTGATAAAATTACAATTATTGTTGTGGAAGTTCATATTCTTGCAGGGAAGGAGTTCCACCTTGAGCTCCATTTTTACTAAAAGGAGAAGGTTTCATCAGAAGCAACTCTAGAAGTTCTTGAGAACCTTGCAAACAGTGTCCATTACCCTTTCCAATTATTCATAGACCACAGTCTCACTACCCTCTTACATTTGGCGACTCCGCTGGGGAAGTATCCTCACTTCCATGGACACAGAAGGTTTGAATATGTCCAAGTAGCTCCTTTTTTATGACATTCCATCTGGCAATGGAACTCACAGTGATAAGACGATTCAGGAAGAGGTGGTGGTGGTCGGAGCCAAGGCACCCTCTCCTCAGGGAAGACAGACCAGCTCTCCTACAGCGGCTTTTCGATGGAAGGTATTAATCTTGTGGCATTATTTTTTAACTTCTTAAAGAAAAATAATGTAGACCTATCAAGTTTGGGTCAAGGTTGTGTAACACCAGCTGCTACCCCATATAGAGGGGTAGCCACCCCAGTTGCAATTCTGGCATAGACGATTCTTTAATGGAAGGTGGTGCCGGAGAAGGTTATGGCACCATCAGGCTCACTAGCAGCCGAGGGCATGAGTTTAGAGGAATCACCATACAAAGTTGTTACTATAGAGGAGGCCAAGAAGTTGCTCTTATCTTCTCAGATGGAGGGTCCTCATCAGTATGAGGAGTTACAAGACCCCTACCCACAAGTGCGTATACAGTATTCCCAAGCTTTAGAGGAAGATGAGGTGGTGGAAGAACTACCAATGACCATTGGTTCCAGTGAGGAACCCACAATCGCAGAATGCCCATATGAGGAACCCCCCATGTTATATATCTCAAGGGAAGCACCCAAAGTTACAAAGTGCCCACGCGAGGAACCCTCACTGCATGAAACCCCAAGCGAGGAACCCGACTACAAAGAACTAAATTGGAATAATCCCTCTCCAGTTTCTAGAAAACGTAAAAGACTAATGGTGAGCGAGGAACCCTCCTAAATCAAACTAGCTATCGAGGAACCTGCCATCACCGGAACCTCTGGCGAGGAACCCTTTTCCGCCAGCCTTCAAAAACAAGGAACCCAGAGTGATAAATAGGGAACTCACCGTCACAGGAACTTTAAACGAGGAAATTATTTCACCTAGCAATGACAGCGAGGAACCCTTGATGTTAGAGGAACCCCTCGAAGCCTGCAGCAGTCACGAGGAACTCGGCAGCAAGCAACCCATAAATGAAGGACCCCCAACAGTAACATACCTTGCGAGGAACCCTCAGAGGCATGAACTCTAAACACTGAACCCAGAAGCGAGGAACCATCCTCAATGGCCTATAGGCGCGAGGGACCCCCAATAAATTCAGTTCCAAGAGTGGGACCTTTGAGCGAGGAATCCCCACATTTACAAGCAGTGGTGAGGGACCTATATAGGTCTTCGCCCCAAAAATCAACCCATCGTCGATAGACATCCTCACCACTACGACTGAAGAGGTATTATGCCTAAGTCCTGTCAAGTTTCATTTTCTTAAAAAGTTTGAATAGCCTGCTCTAGTGCAGAAAGTCTTTTCTGCGTAAAGAAATTTTATGAGTACACTTACTTGTAAGAAATATAAACTCTGACTGTAATGAAGAAAAGGAACACTAGTGATTTTTGGGTTAACACTGTTATGCATGACTTATCTACCTACATTGTCCGGTGGGTATTCCAGACTTATGTTTTCTCTTTCTTAAATATAATAGTAGAACCTCTACTAGATTAAAAGAGGTTCCATGATATGAAGGTCTTTCCTCATTATACTTGGAGGAATATCCATCCCAAGGGAAAAGTATACTGAGAAAAGTCCTTACAGACATAATAGATCAATTTTTTACACCACACCAGCAGGAGGTTATCCTCTTAGTAATAATAATAATAATAAAAAAAAAAAATTCACTACATTATTTTAGTATTATTCCATACAGATTTATAGCCTAGAGAACAAATCCTAAGCTTTGTTCTCAAGAAAAAAATTACTTGACCAGTTTTCAGAAAATAAGGAGAAGCGGGTCTATCCCCCCCTCTAAACTTGTTATTTTTATGAGACAAAAATATTCCTAAGAAAAGTTTGGAACAAAGACTCTGCAGACCAAGGAAAATTTTCAATATAAAAAAACAATTATTTCTTTATTTATGACATATGTGAAATTTTATTCAGAATTTGTGGGAAGGAGAAAGGTTAACCCCTTCCTCCCAGTTACTCCCTAAGAAATGAATGTGCCTAGAAAAATACCCCATAGTTAGAGGGGGCCTCTCTAAAATATTATCTTGCTCAGAAAATATGCAAGTACCCCGCAGTTAGAGGGGCAACTTCAAAATTTTAACTTACTCAGATATATGCAAGTACCCCGCAGTTAGAGGGGCAGCTTCAGAAAAATGACTTGCTAAGTTATATGCAAGTACCGCGCAGTTAGAGGGGTAACTTTAAAGTTTTAACTTGCTCAGTTATATGCAAGTACCCCGCAGTTAGAAGGGCAGCTTCAAAATTTTAACTTGCGTAGTTACATGCAAGTACTCCACAGCTAGAGGGGTAACTTCCAAATTTTAACATGCTCAGTTATATCCAAGTACCCCGTAGTTAGAGGGGTAGCTTCAAAATTTTAACTTCCTCAGCTCATATGCAAGTACCCCGAAGTTAGAGGGGTAACTTCAATATTTTAACTTGCTCAGTTATATGCAAGTACCTCCTATTTAGAGGGGTAGCTTCAAAATTTTAACTTTCTCAGCTTATATGCAAGTACCCCGCAGTTAGAGGGGTAGCTTCAATATTTTAACTTGCTCAGTTATATGCAAGTACCCCGCAGTTAGAGGGGTAGCTTCAAAATTTTAATTTGCTAAGCTCATATGCAAGTTCCCTGCAGTTAAAGGGGTAGCTTAAAATTTTTAACTTGCTTATCTCATATACAAGTTCCCTGCAGTTAGAGGGGAAACTTCCAAATTTTAACTTGCTCAGTTATTTGCAAGTATCCCGCAATTAGAGGAGTATCTTCAAAATTTTAACTTGCTCAGTTATATGCAAGTACCCCACAGCTAGAGGGGGAGCTTCCAAATTTTAACTTGCTCAATTATATGCAAGTACCCCACAGCTAGAGGGGCAGCTTCCAGATTTTAACTTGCTCAATTATATACAAGTACCCCGTGGTTAAAGGGGAAGCTTCAGAAATAATAACTTGCTCAGCTCATATGCAAGTACCCCGCAGTTAGAGGGGTAGCTTAAATTTTTTAACTTGCCCAGTTATATGAAAGTACCCCTCAGTTAGAGGAGTAGCTCCAAAATTTTAACCTTCTCGGCTATATGCAAGTACCCCACTGCTATAGGGGCAGCTTCCAAGTTCTAACTTGCTCATCTTATATGCAAGTACCCCACAATTAGAGGGGAAGCTCTAAAATGATAACTTTCTCAGATTATAGGTAAGTACTCCACAGACCACAGGGAAGTTCAATCTTGAAGTTCTCACTGAAAATAGAGAAACTCAGAGTATTGGGAAAGTGCAAGTATAAAAAAAAGGTACGACAATTTAGTACCTCGGGCTCCAAGGGCATGGGAGCGCGCACAGTCTTGAGCAAGTGCTAAATATAAATATAAGGTACGATAGTTTAGTAACTAAGGAGATAAGGGAACGGAGCACTCACAGTATTGAGCAAGTGCCAAGTATACATAAGGTACGACAAGTTAATACATAAGTCTCCAAGGGCATAGGAGCGCTCACAGTCTTGATCAAGTGCCAAGTATAAATATAAGGTACGACAGTTTAGTACTTAAGGTTCCAAGGGCACCGGAGTGCTCACAGTATTGAGAAAGTGCCAAATATACATATAAGGTACGACAATTTTGTACCTAAGGCTCCAAGGCCATAGGAGTGCTCACAGTCTTGAGCAAGTGCCAAGTATAAATATAAGGTATGACAATTTAGTATTTAAGGTTACAAGGGCAACTGGGGTGTTCATAGTATCAACCTGAGAACAAAAAAATAGGTTGAGTAGTTGAGCAAGTGCCAAATATGAATAAAATAGTAAAAAAAGGTACGAAAGTATAGTACCTTAGGTTCCGAGGGCATATGAGCGCTCAAAATATTGAGCAACTGGGGCAGTTTAGTACCTGGGGCTCCAATGGAATTGGGGTGCTCACACTATTAACATGTATTCTGCTTGAGAGGGGGCTAATGCTGAGAAGTTCTCAAGCCAGTAAATAGCCTGGTATGTGGGTGACTCCATCTGCTCAAGATTGCAAGTTTGACAAAAAATAGCCTAGGGCGAGGCGATCCACTTTGAGTGGACCCTCTTCCCAAACTTGATGCTATAGAAAATGACTCAGGGCGAGGGTTCCACCACGAGTGGACCCTCACTTAAAATCAAAGGCACAATAGTTTATAGAGAGGTTGTTCAATTCAAGTGAACCTTTTTCTAAAGGCAAATACAAAGAGGAAAACCCAGGGCGAGGGAGTCCAAAATAAGTGACCCATCTGTTAAAGACGGAAATAAAAATGAGAGGGTCTACCCCAAGGGCTCCCCCCTCACTGCATAAACTGGAAATAAGTTAAAATGAGTTAGGGTTGGGGGACTCACCTAGAGTCTCCCCTCTTCCCAAAACCGATGCAGAAAAGAGAATGACTAAGGATGAGGAAGACCACCACTAGGGACCCCTTAGTCACTCCAAATCGAATAGTGTTATGATGTAAAGGTATGAAACTTTCGCATTCCAAGATGAAGCGATCGTTTCATACAAAACTCTTTGGTCTACCCAACACAAATATTTTTGTACGAGGGGACTAATGTAGAGGGGTGTCTAGCTTCTATTTTAGAATAACCAAGGGCGAGTGAGCCCATCTAGAGGGGATCCTACTGCCCAAGTTAACAAGAAAATATGATAAAGGGGTCCACCTTGAGTGGCACTATGACGAGGTGTAAAACCTGGACGAGGGGACTCACAGTGAGAAACCCCTCTACCCAAGATATAAGGCCACAGACAAAGGCCAAGGACGAGGGGCTCACTACGAGCAAGCCCTATACCTAAGATATAAGGCCACAAAAATAGGCCAAGGACGAGGGGCTCACCACGAGGAAACCCTCTACTCAATATAGAAGGCCACGACAAAGGCCAAGGATTAGGGGTATCACTTTGAGCAACCCCCTACCCAAGATAGAAGGCCACAGAAAAAGGCTAAGGACGAGAGGCTCACTGCGAGCAACCCCTCTACCTAAGATATAAGGCCACAGAAAAAGGCCAAGGACAAGGGGCTCACCGCGAGAAACTATTATACCCAAGATAGAAGTCCATAGAAAAAGGCCAAGGATGAGGGGCTCACCGCGAGCAACCCCTCTACTCAAGATAGAAGGCCGCAAAACAAAGGCCAAGGATGAGTGGGCACACTTTAAGCAACCCATCTACCCAAGATGTAAGGCCACAGAAAAAGGCTAAGGATGAGGGGCCACCATGAGTAACCTCTCTAAATAGGATAGAAGGCCAAAGAATAATGCCAAGGATGAGGGTCTCACTATGAGTAACCCCTCTAAACAAGATAGAAACCCACAGAAAAATGCTTAGGGTAAGGGGCTCAGCGTGAACAACCCCTCTGCCCAAGTTAATACCCAGATAAGGAGGTCCACTATAAGTAGCATCATCTAAAAAACCTGGGATGAGGTGACAGAGCATTTAATGACCCTAAGGGGAATGATGAAGGAACCCCAGTGTCCCTCAAAATTGAAAATTAAATTCATTGCGTACAAAGCCTTCTGTTCTGTCCAACATAAAAAACTTTGTATGAGGGGCTAATATAGAAGGGTATTTCAAGCCTGACCACTATATTTCTTCATCTTATAGAAAATATGAGGTTGAGGAACACCCAAAATTCATATTAGTTAAGGAACCCCTAGGGTCCCTCGGCTGAAGAAAATCCATATTGAGAGTGAACCCCAGGGTCCCGATAGAAATTCATATTGAGAAGGAACCCCAGGGTCCTGGTAGAAATTCATACTAAGAAGGAACCCCTAGGGTCCCGATAGACATTCATATTGAGAAGGAACCCCAGGGTCCTGACAGTAATTCACATTGATAAGGAACCCAAGGGTCCCGATAGAAATTCACATTGAGAAGGAACCACCAGGATCCTGGCAGAAATTTAGATTGAGAAGGAACCCCCAGGGTCTCGATGGAAATTCATATTGAGAAGGAACCCTAGGGTCCCGGTAGAAATTCACATTGAGAAGGATCCCTAGGGTCCCGACATAAATTCCCATTAAGAAGTTACCCCAAGGGTCCCGATAGAAATTCACATTGAAAAGAAACCCCAGGGTCCTAGCAAAAACTCATATTAAGAGGGAACACCCAGGTCCCGGTAGAAATTCATATTGAGAAGGAACCTCAGGGTCCCGGAAGAAACTCATATGGGATAAATAAACCCCAGGGTCCCTCAAACCCCAAATAACATTTGGTCACAAAACCCTCAAGGTTACCCCCCTCAATTGTAAGAACATATTTGGGTGAGGAACCCTCAAGGTCCCTCAACTTCCCGAAAATGTCAGGGCAAGGAGCAGTCAAGTTCCTCCCCCTCAAGTTCCAAAAAATTGTGGGGCTAGGAGTAGTCAAGGTCCTCCCCCTCAGCTTGCATAAAATGTCGAGTGAGGAGCAGTCAAGGTCCTCCTCCTCAACTTCCAACAAATGTTGGGGCGAGGAGAAGTTAAGGTCCTCCCCCTCAACTTCTAGAATAATAGGACAGGATGAGGGAGTGGCTACCATAAGCAACCCCTCATCATGAAAAGTCATTCTTTAAAAGAACAAAAGTACTAAGACTTACTTTCTTATATAAGTAGCCTAGTTGAGCAGGGAGGCCTCAATTAGGGTAGTTGGGATCTCATGGGAGTTTTGGCTTGGCGGCTAAGGAACAAGATTTGTTGAGAAATCTCAACCACTTAGCACTTTAGGATTGAGAGAATACTAGTAGAAAGACCCTAGGGTCGCCCAGTCCTCACATACCTCACAGTGAGACACAACCAGGGCGAGCAGCTAAAGGGTTACTTACAAGTATAGAATTGTTTATAAAATGATTTTAAAGGAGAGGGTTGTCCTCTAGTCCCCTCTCAAACAAAATGATTTTAGAAGGGGGTCCTGAAGACCCCCCTCAAGCTTACAAATATTTTAAAGGAGCTGGTCCTTGATACCCCCCTTAAGTTTATAAAGTTTGTACCAAAAGTTATCGTTTCAAAAGATATTTTCCAAATCAGATATTTTGTCTCCATTATGAGACATATTTGCTTTTTGACTTTGGTTTACACTAGGTGGCACCTGTATGAGGGTACAGGCTGCTGCACATAGGTAGGGACAAATGGTACACTGCAGACCTTGTCTTTTACCAATCCTCTAAGTTTTTGGCGCCAAATGTGACAACTCAGCCCTAGTGCCCAAGTATAAATAAGACCACTGGGCAAGGTCAAGAGGAGAGATATAAAAACTTAATAGCACTGTTACTCTGTCAAAATCACACCAGAACTTCCTAGTATTATCACTCTGCTCTCTCTCTAGTGTTAAGTGCCTTATTCTTTCACTCCTTAGTGACAACCATCATTCTCAGGAACTCTTCTTGAGAAAATTACTATTATTGCCGTGGAACATTTTTACTAAAAGGAGAAGGTTTCATCAGAAGTAGCTCCAGAAGTTCTTGAGAACCTTGCAGACAATGTCCATTGGAGTGGGTCGCGCCTCACCCTTTCCAGTTATTCATAGACCCCAGTCTCACTAACCTCTTACACATACCACCTAGCTCGATATCTCATAGATTATATGGAAAGACATGGAACATTTGGTTACCGTGATGACTCTATAGAGACATAGACTATTTATAGTAATGAATGTGATGGGTTAAATTGGTCTTGCCATTAAAATTTGTATTATTTAGAATCGAGAATTTCTTGTCATCATTAAATCAATGCTGAAAAGGGAAGTCGATGTATGGCCAAGCAATTTTCTTTTGAGATATTTAAGGGTTCGTGTTAGATTTGGGTTCAAACATTCCTCCAATTCCTTTTCAATGAACTCACACAGATCATCCCTACATACTCTCTTCTTAGAAGGTGGAGTTAACCTAGCTGAACTATTGATGTGACTTGATTCAACTATATGAACTGATTAGCCACCTCAACTGATAAATCTATAAATATACATATGCCCCATCTAGGGACAATTTGGATGTCCTATACGTGGACTTCTTGATCTGGACGAGTTAATGTTGTGGCTATCAGGAGGTATGCTAGGTGATCGAATTCTCATCCTTATTTTGTTCTTAATATTATTCGAGATAGATCCATGTCCTTTATACTGTTCGATAAGTTGCTTATTAAACATTGTTATTTCTTCATCATATTCATTTAGACATTCCGTATAGAGGTTAACGAGATGTGATATCGGTTTTCTCACAAGAAGATCCATAAAGGGAGTATTGTGGCAATGACTAAAGATAAAATTACGAGGGGTGCATCCACGTGATCTGGAATTACTCGGAGAGTGAGGATATCTAAAAGGATTATTTTTCTCCTCATTATCTATATCTCAAGTCTCAATCTATTTCTAGCATGGGAAAGATACGACTGGTGTCAACTCATAATGGTAAAATATTGGTATTATCTAGTGGTGGGATTTATAAGGTTTTCTACAAATGCCACCAAATTTTAGGGGGATCAAATATATAATAATGATAAATACCAATATTATCCATAAATATGAATGTAGTAAGAGAAAATGCACATGAATGATCGATCTTACGTATGTTCATGGGTAAGGTAAATAAGGATTATTTTATTAATTAGGGAGAAGAACAACTTCGAATGCTAGAGAATGCTAACTAATATTCGAATCCGTGTATAGTATTTTTCCATATCTCTTTTTCCTCGTGACATGGGTTATGTTTGTATATACAAGAGTCCTTTTTAAATAAGCTACTGCCTTGAGCATTTCTAATGGAGTCAGCCTCTATTTTCATGAAAATTAACTCACTATATTTGAGAATAGCCTTGAGAAATAAGCCTTGATTTATTCCTTACGATGACACTATGTTAATCCAATTTGTTTTTGAAAACCCATTTAGTACCTATGATATTTTGATCACAAGGTCTAGGTACAAATTGCTAAACTTTTAACCTCTAAATTTCACTCAAGAATCAAGAAAGGGATTTAATATATATATATATATATATATATATGTGTGTGTGTGTGTGTGGGGGGGGGGGGGGGGGTGGATTAATACCTCATCAATGGTCAAATCATCAAAAAGTTAAAAGTTAAGGACGAGAAGATTGTACCACTCCATCCTCATCGTTAAGAGGTTTGATCCCAATTCAAAGACATAACATTTCACTACTTGCCTCCTTCAAGAAATAGATTCATTGACTTTCTTGCTACCCTCTCCCTTATGGTGGACATCCCGAAGGCATAAAAATTTCCCCCTATAAGTGTAAAAACAAGTTGAGCTTTCCAATTGCTACCACATTGAGCTAACTACTCACGAACATTTAGACAAAGCTAACATGTGGTACTACAACAGTCAACATTGCTCAATAATAATTCAGCCTTATCGTTTAGGTTTTTGAGTTGCAATAGAATTATACTCGATCCTATTCATCATTATCATTTATAGGGTCATCTTTATTTGGTCCATAATCGATGGGCGATTAGGACCCATTGTGACATTGGATTATTTGAAATAACACTTGAGCAACCCGACTCATATCCCTTTCACATACAATGACACAATTCCATCCATGCATGAAATTTTTGACATCGAATAAATCAACAAACATAAGAAATAACAAGCAAAACATAATAACAATTATTATACAGGCATATCTTCCATTTAACACATCTGTTGGGGCGTGAGGGTCCCCAGATTTTAAAACTTTCTTCAATTAAAATCAAACTTGTAATTTCCTTTTTGTAAAAACTTAATTTAAATGCGGAAGCATAAACGGTGTGATGGTTCAACAAAACAAATAATAAAATTCCAAATTTTAGTTAACTCAAAAACAATTAATATTTACTTAAACCGATTAAGTCCAATTAAATAGATCCAAGCCCTAGAATTTGCCTAAGTCATGATTGTTCATATTATCCAAAGTTAGGCCAAACCAAATTAATGCAAGTGACTTATAGTACACAATTTTACCCAATATTAAATTAAAGTCCAATTTTAATATAGTGTGAGAATTAAACCGAATTTTATCTTGAATTAAACCTAAAGCATGCGTTCTAAATTTTGTGCAAGATAAAAATAAACAATGTCACACTACACCGCGATGTACGAGGTAAAACCCACTAAAGGGAAAAAACCTCGGGACGACCCTAGCCTCAAATCCACTAAAAACGGTATTACAAAATACAAGACAAAAGACTTACTTCCTAAACTCGAACCCTCTCAAGCCGTGATGCTTCTTCTTGTATTGACCTCCAATTAGCGGATAACCAACGGAGCTCCACCGTGGTCTCGGACTCCACCGATCGGGCAATTAGACACACCGACCAAAACTCTCTTTGAATGGTGTAGAGAAACCGGTGCCAAACTCCAAGAAAGATGATAGATATATATGAACTTGGAATAAACAACAATGGGTGTAAACTAAGTGTTTTGAAGTTTTTTTCTTTAAGTTGAAGAACACTCAAACATGAACATTTTCCCTTTTTTAAATAATCTCTCAAACTCTCTTTAGGAGATGTATTAGGATGGAAAAGTTATCTTGGAAAATGTGTTTCCCGCACATAATAATGTATGATAAAAGTTGGTTGAAAACCAAGTGGAGAAGTTGGAAAAAACTGCATAAAACTGCCAAAAAACTGTTCCCGCTGGAAACTCGTTCGAACGAACTTGATTCTCGTTCGAACGAGACTTCTAACGAGCGACCATCCTGGGCTCGTTAGAACCTCGTTAGATACCTCGTTAGAACGAGAAAATTCGTTCGAACGACATATCGAACGATTGACCAGTTAGGGTCGTTGGCAAAACTCGTTCGAACGAAACCTAGTTCGAACGAAAAACTCGTTCGAACGAAAAAACTCGTTCGAACGACATTTCTAACAAATGACCAGAATGTTGTCAAATTCGATTTTTGGCCCAGAAACTTTTATAAACTTTATTTTATTAATCCTAACACCCAATAAACTTTTGTTCCAAGCTCCTATATAAATATAATTACATTCATACCTTGGGAGCATGGAACCTTAGTTGATGACGTAGAAACGAGGCACGTAAATCGGCATTTTGATGAAGCTTTAAATTCTTTGCCGCTACGTCTTCAACACATAATTCATAGGCTTGAGAATATTACAATTAAATACTATCCTATGAATAAATGTTTTTGTCCGGAATTGAGCCAAAACTACATATGGACTCAATTGGAAATTTGTGTCCTTACAAATCTCCCCCTTTGGCTATTCCGGGACAAAAACCAAAACAAAAATCCTAAAGAGCTGTCAAGCTCACTAGACTCAAAACATAACCCGCCCAGTCTTGACTCAACCCAAGGATTAAACACTTTGCCTTTTAAAGTTGCCGCTTTAGAAGAATACCTGGCACACTTAAGCAAACTCATCAAATGGATAGGGAATATCAAAATATATTAATCACATGTAATTAATTACTCCCCCTAAAATAATTCTCCCCTTTATCAAACAATGACATTTACTTAGAAAGACGTCTCCCCCTAAGATAAATCTCCCCCAAACTAAGATGCGATAATAATAGGATTAGATACCATTTCTCCCCCTATCATCATTCTCCCCCTTTTTGTTCAGGAATAGGCAAAGGATAAAGAACTAATAAACATAGAAGCATGTTGAAGCTTAAAGTGTTAAGACATGAGAGCATATGGGCAATAAAAGCATAGGCAAAGACAAAACAAATATCATATATATATAAACTAGAAATATATCAATGAAGCACTTGCATATATATATAGATATAAACACACACATGACACAAAATACAATAAGTTTGCACACTCGTATGGCAAAAATGTGTCATATGGAAACGGAAGTGTAGGGGTGTTAACTAGCAATAATTAAATTTAGACCCAAACACTTAAGAAACGTTCACGGAGTTCTCATTTGATTGCCAACTTCATCACAGTTAAATATAACCTCATGTGACAATATAAAGATTGAACTCAATGAACAAACATACACAATGCATACAAGCCTAGCATGATGATGATTCTACAAACCAAATAGAGTCATGACATCAAAGACAACTAGGATAAACGAACATTGTGCAAACCGTTGATATACCATCCAATTCTCCCTCAATAAGCATATATATTCTTTTGCTTTTGAATGAATATATCAAACAAACATAGGCCTTGGTAATTGCTTTCTGTTTAATGCCAAATATTCTGTTTTTAGGCCTTTGGATCACGTATTTCTTTTAGATCCAATCAACGGTGGCTTCCTATCGCAAAGGATTTAATTCATCCTTTCGGAGCCCTTCCCCGTGCACATTTTTCTTTATCATGTTTTCATTTTCACACAAATCTCACATGCAACGGATTTTGACATGCACTAGTCCTCCTAGGTCAAAGATATGTAGATGACTAGATTGGTAGGAGAACACCTCAAAAAGCTCAAATATAACATGTGACATTAAGATTTCAAAAGAGCTCGTGCATGTGTGAATAGAGGCATATAGAAATAGAATCCATTTAAACAATACAAAATCCAACTACTCCATATAAAACATGGTAAAGAACATTTTAAGGATTGAAAATCTAAACCAAAAGTTCTAGCCACATGGGAGCGTTAAAGGAGGGATTAAACCACAAGTATATGCCACATAAAGTGTGTCAAACTAAAATACACACAAATTAAAATCTTTTTGAGTTTTTAACATTTTTAATCAAAAATAAATATTTACTCAAAAGGACAAACAAAAATCATTTGTATTTTTCATTAAGCTCAAATGAAACAGATAAAACACAAATGATAAACAAAAATCTTTTTATATTATTCAGTTAATTCAAACAAAAGAAATATAATACAAAAAGATAAACAAGTCATAATTTCTAGCATATGATATGAAATGAGGCAATGACTAGAGAATGACTAAACAAGCATACATTTAGCATATGAATATAGCATGAAGTACAAACGCTAAAGTATGCAAATACTAACACATTCATCCATTAGATTTAGCAAGAGAGGAAGCATGTGAAAGTAAATGAGAATCAAAATCCCTATTTTGTAAGGCAACCAAGTCGGATTTCCTAACCCAAATTAATGAAGAATGACTATCTTGGGTTGTATGAGCTTTAACTACCGTGGTTACTTTACTATGGGATTTTCTAGGAATTCGTTTAAGATCAAAACAATATTTCCTAAGATGACCTTTTCGACCACAAAGTGTACAAGTAAGAACATATCGAAAAGATTTGCCTAAGGAGTGATCATTAAATGCATTCCTAGTAGATTCTCCTAAAATATTGGTTTTGACTTTAGGGTTGAATTCATTACAAGTATTGAAGCCTAAACCAAAAGTGTCATTTTTAATTTGGACTGTTCCTAACATTTTATCAAGTTTTTGCGAACGACATTCCAAATCAAATTTGACATTACTATAATCTTTTAATTTATTTTCCAAATCTAAAATGGTAGATTCTAGTGAAAAATTTCGCTCTTCAAAAGCAAGAAGCTCCTTTTTCAAGGATTCCATTAAATTCCTAAGGCTATTTCTTTCGCCTTCTACGTATTCTAGCTTCTCTCGAAGAGTCCTCTCACGTGTCCTAAGGTCTTCTATTAAGGCACTTTCATTAACGACCTTGACACTCTCTCTTAACCTCGCTTCTAACTTCAAATTAGCCTTTTTCAATTTAAAATATTCTTTATATAATTCATGAAAGGCATTTTGAAGTTCACTCACATCAACCTCTCCTTCATTTTCACTCTCTCTTTCTTCTCCACTCTCTCTATCATCAAAAACAAGGGAATCATGAACAATGACCTTGGAAGTGGCATGAGCTATTGTATCATCAATCGATGAGTTCTCACTATCACTCACATGACTTGCTATAAAAGCCACAAAATTTTTCTTAGTGGGGGAATCGGACTTCTCTTCCTTATCACTATCACTAAGGGTCGCATTATATGAAATGGGTCATTTACCCTCTTTCCTTAGTTTAGTGGGGCACTCAAAAGCCCTATGGCCATAACCTTCACAACCAAAACATTTATTAGACTCGTCCATATCAACATTTTCATTACTAGACTTAGGGATCTTATCGGCTTTAGAAAACTTCTCGTTTTTATCATGTTTAGAAGATTCAAATTTCTTAAAATCATTTTTAAATTTATCTTTGTTGAGTTTAAGAAATTTTCTAAATTTACGAGCAAATAAAGCCATATCTTCCGAGTCACTATCACTCTCGCTCTCTACTACTTGTTTCACCTCTTTTCGAGCTTTTAAAGCAACGCCCTTTTCGATTTTCTTTTCATTTTTAGAGGGAAACATATCCAGTTCATAGGTTTGTAAATCACCTACAAGCACTTCTAATTTCGTAGAGGCTAAAGTGGGTAAAGAATTTAAAACGGTCACCTTTGGAATAAATCTATCGGGTAGGGACCTTAAAATTTTCTTTACAACAAGGTCGTCAGGTATTTTCTCTCCCAAGTTAAAAGATGAATTAACAATATCTGAAAGTCTAGCATAAAATTTATCAAAAGTTTCTTTTTCATCCATTTTGATAGTTTCAAATTGAGTGGTGAGGTTTTGGAGTTTAGAAGTTTTAACGACACTCGTTCCTTCATGAGTTAATTGTAAAATATCCCAAGATTCTTTAGCGGTCTCACACGTCATAATGCATCGGAATTCATCTAGTGTGACAGCGCTAAATAAAGCATTTAAACCACGGGAATCAAAATTTGCTAGCTTAAACTCATTTTCAGTCCATCTATCGACGGGTTTGGGAACATGTTCATTTTCAATTAAATATGTTGGTGGGGTCCAGCCGTTAACAACAGACATCCAAACACGTTCATCGATAGATTTAAGTGCCGATTTCATTCGCGCTTTCCAATACGCGTAGTTTGAACCATCAAAAATAGGAAATTTTGAAAATGGGGAAAAATCCATTTTAGCCAAAAATTAAAGGATCTTAACGAAATAATTTATCGTTTTTGGCTCTGATACCACTTGTTGGAACGTGAGGGTCCCCAAATTTTAAAACTTTCTTCAATTAAAATCAAACTTGTAATTTCCTTTTTGTAAAAACTTAATTTAAATGCGGAAGCGTAAACGGTGTGATGGTTCAACAAAACAAATACTAAAATTCCAAATTTTAGTTAACTAAAAAACAATTAATATTTACTTAAACCGATTAAGTCCAATTAAATAGATCCAAGCCCTAGAATTTGCCTAAGTCATGATTGTTCATATTATCCAAAGTTAGGCCAAACCAAATTAATGCAAGTGACTTGAATTACACAATTTTACCCAATATTAAATTAAAGTCCAATTTTAATATAGTGTGAGAATTAAACCGAATTTTATCTTGAATTAAACCTAAAGCATGCGTTCTAAATTTTGTGCAAGATAAAAATAAACAATGTCACACTACACCGCGATGTACGAGGTAAAACCCACTAACGGGAAAAAACCTCGGGACGGCCCTAGCCTCAAATCCACTAAAAACGGTATTACAAAATACAAGACAAACGACTTACTTCCTAAACTTGAACCCTCTCAAGACGTGATGCTTCTTCTTGTATTGACCTCCAATTAGCGGATAACCAACGGAGCTCCACCGTGGTCTCGGACTCCACCGATCGGGCAATTAGGCACACCGACCAAAACTCTCTTTCAATGGTGTAGAGAAACCGGTGCCAAACTCCAAGCAAGATGATAGATATATATGAACTTGGAATAAAAAACAATGGGTGTAAACTAAGTGTTTAAAGTTTTTTCTTTAAGTTGAAGAACACTCAAACATGAACATTTTCCCTTTTTTAAATAATCTCTCAAACTCTCTCTAGGAGATGTATTAGGATGGAAAAGTTATCTTGGAAAATGTGTTTCCTGCACATAATAATGTATGAAAAAAGTTGGTTGAAAACCAAGTGGAGAAGTGGGGAAAAACTGCATAAAACTGCCAAAAAACTGTTCCCGCTGGAATCTCGTTCGAACGAACTTGATTCTCGTTCGAACGAGACTTCTAACGAGCGACCAGCCTGGGCTCGTTAGAACCTCATTAGATACCTCGTTAGAACGAGAAAATTCGTTCGAACGACATATCGAATGACTGACCAGTTAGGGTCGTTGGCAAAACTCGTTCGAACGACATTTCTAACGAATGACCAGAATTTTTGTAAAATTCAATTTTTGGCCCAAAAACTTTTATAAACTTTATTTTATTAATCCTAACACCCAATAAACTTTTGTTCCAAGCTCCTATATAAATATAATTACATTCATACCTTGGGAGCATGGAACCTTAGTTGATGACGTGGAAACGAGGCACGTAAACCGACATTTTGATGAAGCTTTAAATTCTTTGCCGCTACGTCTTCAACACATACTTCATAGGCTTGAGAATATTACAATTAAATACTATCCTATGAATAAATGTTTTTGTCCGAAATTGAGCCAAAACTACATATGGACTCAATTGGAAATTTGTGTCCTTACAACATCTAATTCAAACGAAACACTAAATTACAAATAAAATAAATAATATCGATAAATGAGCATATTAACATTATTTGCATATCAAATCAAAATATACCAAACGATATACATATACACAAACAATACATATATACAAAAATGATATGTATTTCTAAAGAAAATAATACATATTTACATTATCGAACGCATATATTCATAAAAAATGATATCTTTGAAACTTATAACTCTCGATCACAATCTTAGATATCACATCATTGTTTTCGATCTCTTTCTAGTGCACTTTTCAAACCTTAATCGCATCCTCCGACTAGCTCAAAGACAAAATATCTGAGTTCAAATCCAACGTGTACAAAAATGTCTCTTTTAATAAATGTAAACCAAACAAAATAGGAAATAATAAAGGATAAAAAAGGAAATTTGAACCATTTATATTAGGGGCATATACCAAATAATCCCTCGAACATTTTTAATACACGTTTTAATCCAAGCCTTTTTATTTGCTCCAAAAAGTCATTCACCATGCCGCTGGAGAGGACCTTTAAAAACAAGAGAATATTAGTTAAATGGATGTTTGAGGGACTTTTTGGTACAAAGTAAAAGGTTTGGACTAAATGTGTATTAAAAAATATTTGAGGGACCTTTTTGGTATTTGATCCTTTATATTATTGGGAAAAAGGATGGTTTTATTTCAACCCACTTATTTTTTCTACCCATCCCATTTCATTGAACCCTTCTTATAGGCTGAGTTCCTATATACCCACCCCACTAGACCCACTGGACAGGGTGGTTTAAAAGAAAAATAAAATATACAAACTCTTCTCTCTCCCTCTCTAATCTTCAATCAATCTAGTTATCTTGTTTTTTTTTCCAGCAATTAGAACAAGAGATAATCTGTTACATAAATAAATATATTTATATATATAAATATACATGTAACAAGAACACAAACTAAACCACACGCATTCAACGTCTTCTAATTTCTTCCTTTATCTTCTTTTGTTTTGTTTTTTTATTTTCTTCCATTTCTTTGGTAGTGTATACCAGCCTCACACACACACATATATATAGGAGAATTCTCACCTACATCAGGCTCTATATATCATTCATACATTACACCTAGTTGTAGGGCCTAAATTTTTTTTTCAATATTTTTTTCTCTTTAAATTAACCTTCCAATAAACCCATGTTCAAAAAATTAGGTCAAAATACATTTTTTAGCTATTTATAAAAAAAGCCATAAAAACTGGTCAAAATACCTTATTTATATGGGTCTGCGCCAACAGTTTTTTGTGGATTTTTTAAAAATAGCTACAAAATGTATTTTAACCTAATATTTTGAACATGGGTTTATTGGAAGATTAATTTCAAGAGAAAAATAAAAAAGGTTGAAAAAAAGGGTTGTTGTTCAGGGACTATAACTAGGTGTGATGTATATATCATGATGTAGGTAAGCCTTCCTATATATATCTATATAATAAGTTAAAATGGTGTTTTCACTATTCATAAGATGGGGAGACACTTCACAATTCAGATCGAAGCCAACAAGACACGAAATGAAGGGCTGCGATTAACTTATCTCCTGCAATACCCTTTTTGCCCCTCAATTTTTTGGTTCCCCCTCTTTTATTACTTCCCAAACTTATAATTTAATTCAAAATTGGGGGTATTTTGGTGAAAATGACAATGCTTCTTTACTTCTCAGACCCTGCTCACACAAACCCTATCTCAATTCTCTCATTCTCTCCCCTCACAGATTTTCACCTCTCGCTCATCCGATGGCGCCTCCCTCCGCATTATCTCCATCCTACTCATCCACCTCCACCTTTTCTCCTCTCATCCTCCTCTTCTTTCTCTCTCTATATATATATCTCTCTCTCCTATGTACACCCACACCAACCCAGACACACCCACATCAACCCATACACGCACACACCCACATGAAAATTTCTTGGGAGTTTGGGTTCAAAATATAACCTACTTTGGAGTTTATGCTTTAGTTTTTTTTTGTCCCAAGAACATATCATTTGAATGTCGTAATAAGTATGTTTTTTACTTTCCTGATTTTGGTTATTTGAATGCAACATCTGATTTTCTTTATTCAGATTTAGATTTTCTTTATTTTCCAGATATGTTTTGAACCCTTCATTTTAGTTTTTGTATATTGCGATGGTGTTGTTGTTTTGGTCTTGCCTCATATGTATTTTTCCACCTTATTAGGGTTTGTAAACTTTAACATCTATGTTTTTCCCACTATCTATGTTTAGCCGTGGCTTATTCTGCTTGGTAATTCAACTTAATTTATTTATTGTCAATATGTAAACTAAATTAATTATGAATCACAGTTCTTTATCATTTTAAATTAATTATTTGGGTATCGATTCAGTTGTGAGGGAAGGAGGCAATCACGCGGTCTAGGGTCTCAAATTCCTTATCTTGAGGGGGTTCTTACAGGTTGGTTATAGTCTTCTTCTCATAGATGTAGATATAGTATATTTGCACAATCCATTTGATCATTTACATCGTGATTCATATTTTATGAAAGTTAAGACAATTGCACTATATTGTTATAAATCCCCTGTTATGGTATCCAGCTGTTACATAAGAGTAAATGTGTTCACTATGGATCCCCATTTGCTCTGTTGTGTTACATTTACAAGGTAATTGGGCATTTAAGATACTAAATTAGAAATGTTTTTGCATGTCCAGCCATATTTACCACTACCTATAGAGAAATCTAGGACGTCCAAGGAAGCATCGAAGCTTATGAAGGTGGCTATGGCGGTGGGGAGTAAAACCATGACGCTCGTATCTTGGGACGGGTAATGAACACATTAGTTCTAACAGATGGACATTCTCCTTAAACGATTAGGGTTATTGCGTGATGAAGTAAGTGGTTGGTTTTATACTTGGGTGTGATTTTTATTTAGTTTTATTGTCATGTTTTGATTTACTTCTATAATTATTAAGACAACAATGAATGCGTTAGTGCTAAGAGATGGACGTTATCCTTACATGGTTAGGGTTATTGCGTTATGGATAACATGACAAGTTTTTCTTTATTTTTTCCCCATATGTGCATCAGTTTGTTCTACCCAGTAGTAGACCCCTCTTTAAATTAGGGAAAAAATAAGATGCTCTCTTTCATTCAGTAAACTATCTTTTAAATTGCAATTTCATTTTTGTGAGTTAAATTATGTGCAATTAATGTTTTCTAACCTTATTTTCAACGTATTGTATCAGTAGTACTATACAGGTTATAAATTTTATTCTTTTGTTTCCTTTTATATTGTACAGGTCATAATGAACAAAAAATGGTGTATGACTTCGAGAGACGGTATGGGTGTTCTGAAAACTATGCGTAGTATTACGTTTGTAGTAATGGCATATGTTATGTGCATCGTAAAAAGTCATGAGACACCTAGCACCAAGGTAATTATGTGCTGATCTAATTTTAAATTTCTGTGTTTTTCAGTTAATAACGTTTTAAAACAATTGTGTGCTTATCTAAGCCTGCATCTATGACTTAGTAGAGAAAAGTAAATAGTGAAGAAAATACCCTTTATGAGTTAAGTATAAACTCAATACTATTTCCATCCCAAATGTTAAGAGTCCTACTTTACTTATTTGGACATCCCTAATTAAGAGTCTACAAAACAACTTACCAAAATTCATGTTTTTCAAGAATATTTTAATTTTGATACTTATGTTAAAAAGTCCATTTATTTCTCCAATCACACCAAGTTTCAAAGGGAAGTTAGTCTTTGAAACAAAATAAGAGCTAAAATGTTAAGTTCCTTGCATGAAGATATCTGATTGTTTTTTTAAATGCCATAAAACAGAAAATTGAGAAGTTTATAGAGGACTCAAAAATGTCAAGGAATTGAAGACGTTAATGTATTACTACACCTCTAAACACCTCTAACAAAATGTCAAAAAGAGATCAAGTGCAAGATCTTTTCTTAATGGCTCTTTTATTTACAAACCAATTTTCTGATTTAAATTACTCGATGTCTTTTTTGAATTTTGGGACAATGGAATATATTTTTACTCATTTACCTAGGAATTTATCTTGCATATCGAGGACCTTATATGGTATTTCATGACCATAATGAAATTTGTTTCTTGGTGTAGGCTGCAGTAGGTTATTCTTCTGCTTGGATTTATTCTGATTTATATGACTCGGTGTATTTTTTGAATTTTGAGACAATTGAATACATTTTCACTCATTTACCTAAGGATATAGCTTGAATATCCAGGACCTTATATGGTATTTCATGTTCATAATGAAATTTGTTTGTTGGTGTAGGCTGCAGTAGGTTATCAGATATGGCGTTGTATCTGAGAAGAGGCTGTGAAATGAGGATGCAGTAGGTTATTCTTTTGCTTGGATTTATTTACCTTATGCTTTTCAAGATTGAAGGAGCAAAAAAAATGACCAATTATGAAATATCAGAGATTTGTAATTTTAGTCCCCGTGTGACATGCTGCAGGTGATTTTTTCCCTATGTTTACATGTATTGTAATGAAAATACTCTGTTATTTACCCTAATGAAAGAAATATTTGACCTTTCTTTGTTTTGGCTTCCTTTAGTTATTGTATTTTTTTGTTTATATTACGTATAAATTGAGTAGTAGTATGAACAATTATTATAAATTGATGTTCTACTTTGAACAATTATAAATATTACATTACTTGATAGTTTTTAGGAAATGTGTAGAACTAAATGCTACACATAATATGAGCAGTTTGCTACACATAATATGTATATAATAAACATCTATTATACATTATGACTTTTATTTTTGAAATTTGACATAAGTATGAGCACTACGTCCTTTCTAATGTAGGTTTGGTACCGTTTGAATTGTTAGTATATAATTTGGATTAGTTCCTTAATTCATGAGATGTGTGACGATCTACTTGCGTTTATGAATTGTCATGGCGTGTAATATCAAATTAATTGTTAGTATATACCGCAAATAAATTGTTATCATATAATTTTCATTTATGAATTCTCGCTTCCTGTAATATCAAATCAATTAATAGTATATACTAACAATTCAATTAATTTGAGTTTAGAAATTGTCGTTGCTCTACATTATCTTTTAAAATTCAGTTTCTCATCAAACTTGCTAATGATTATAACATATCTCATCATCTACAGACTAGCAAAAGACTACACGTCCAAGACACAAAGGTACTATCTCTTTCTCTTTTGTCCCTTACTAATTAAAATTTTAATTATGTTTGTTTGTGTGTAGACAAACACATTTGTTATTAAATTTCAAAATTATGTGAACTTTAATGTCTATGCGTATTCCAAAAGCGAGCTAACCGAACGTTTGGTGGCTAAGCTTGAGAATATCTTGAATTTAAATGATCGCATTTAATCTGTCAAATTATAACCTCAATCTAATGTTAAAGTCAAGAAATTGCCATCTAACAAGCGACCAATGTCATTTGGTTAAGAGAATGAGAATGCTAATGTTAGTAACAATAGTTTAATGAAGATGTGCAGGCATGTTTTGACCAAATTGATGAAGCCCAAGCACAACTGCGTATTTAACACACCCGTTGACGTCGCTGCATTGGGGCTTCACAATTATCATCACATAATTAAGAGGCCCATGGATCTTAGAACAATCAAATATAATTTTGCTAAGAATTTCACTTGCATTTGCACCAAAGATTGTAAAGCCTATTGTTGATCCTCTTGAAAAGAGTAGTGGGGTATTGTAAAGCCAAAAATTAACTATGTTGTTAACATTAAAGAAAGATTTTTCTTATATAGGTGGCAAAATCATGGGATGTTAGTGTGGATTACTGCCTCGGTGTAGGCATGGCAACGGATATACAATACCCTCATGTGTTGATACAGATTTTGTGAACCTCAAAATGGATAGGAACGATCACGAACTATCTCCTTGGGTATGTATAGTACGTATTTTTTTCATTATTTTTTCTCCTAATGCATTCGTCTGATTGGCAACGTATTTTTGCACACAAAGCCAACTAGACGTGTAGGTTATATGATATGTCTAGCAATAGTTAATATATGTATTGTAGTGAAAACTTCATTGGATCATAGCCTTTATTGTACACAGTAGAAATGCGAGGCATAAGAGAAGCTAAAGTGTAAACTCCAATTATGCAACCCTCAAATTATGCAGCCATGGAGGGCATTTTGTATTGCAAGAAGGTAGAAAAAGTTCACATGTTTTTATTTTCCATACGATGATTACTTCAATTATGTCGTTTAATGGTTGTATCGCTTTTGACTCACATGTTTTTGTTTCAGTGCGAGTTTATTCATCGACACATTAGGTTAAAGGCATATTAAGTGGAGTATTTAGGTAGAACTTTTATTTGTTTAGATCTTTGGTTTGCGTATATTATAAGAATGTGATATATGAATTTTTTGATCACGTGAAATAATTTATTTAATCCTTATGAGGATCATATTGTATGGGCTTTAAAATGAGCCTAAATTGACTGTTGAAACTTGAATTAACATGTTTTCTTTCTACATTTGGCAGATTTGAAGGTAAAAGTGTCAATGACATGAATTTCTTTAGTAATATTCATAGTGTTCATTCTGATTGTTTGATGTATTGTTTGGGAAAGTAATTATCATCTTTTTTCCAGGATTATTGGGGGTGGTTTGTATGAGATCTCCAAGAATTAGTTTATTATAGCTATTGTAATCGACATCATGGCACTAAGATTTGGGACTGATCCTATGGGAGAGATTATTTTCTAAAAGAGGAATCAGTACATTTCGCATCCATTGGAATCCCTTTATCTTTCAAGGAAAATTTCCGTCACTTACTCGCTTCCAAACAGATCATTACTACAGTGGTTGTAAGCAACCATTGGTGTTTCTGTCACATGTGATTCCGACGATACTGCATACACCACCTTCAATCAGATTATCGATGAATGGACTGTAAGAGTCAAATCGAAATCGAGATCGAGAACAGAGGACGAGTCGTGTTTTGAGGATGTCAACCAACTTGTTTCTCAACAATTGTTCAGGGTAACTAAAAAAATTCAAGACAACATAGAACAAATTTGTTGTAATAAATTCTGATGGAAATGACTTGAGCTGCTGCTGGGGCACAAGGGAATTTGTTACCAGCCAACTGTGGGAGGGGAAACTTTTAAATGTTACTAGCCAGCTATGGATGAGTCCGGGAAGGTTTTGAATGCCCAGGACTTAGTGTCCCTACTCCAACCAGTGAGGTTTCTTGGCCCAGGACTTTGTGTCCCTACTCCGAAAAATAGGTTGGCACAAATAAATGAAGGTTAAACGTGAAATTAACGCTTTATTATTTGAGTTTGTTGTTCTCATTATTGTGCCGTTTGATGCAAATAATTAGGGAGAAGTGCACAAAAAATTGATATATGCAATTTTTGATATACTTGAGAATTTCAATTAGCATCTTTATCACATTTGATATACTTTTTTTGTTTTTTCAATGTTGATCCACCATCACCAGGGCTTGAGGAGGAATCGATTTGAGGATCATCTGTTGCAAATAACTTATTTGAATAGTTCAGTAGATGCATTCAAGAGAAAATGTATTTTAATCTTGGTCCTTGACTTTATGCGCATGATATACACAACAATTGCAATGATTGTGTCTTTATTCCTTGGAAACTAACGCGCTGTATTAAATCTATGAATCAAAAGTGAAGCAGCCATTGTAGATTGGTCCTATAAGCTGCTAATATTGGTCCTGTAAGCTATAATTGTGGTTCTATAAGCTATAATTGTGGTTTTTAAACTACTGCTATTGGTTTTCGAACTGCTGCTACTATTAGTTTTCGAACCGCTGCTGCTATTTGTCCTGTAAGCATTAATCGTGGTAGGTTTTCGAACGGGATAAGTCTTCTCGAGGAGGTTTAAGGGGCGCATGGGTTCCTATATCGTGCATTTGCATCTTTTATGTGACCTATTCAAAAAGTTGATGTAATTTAGTTGGTTTTTAATGAATGCCCAGTAACTAAACTGGTGTTAGATCAACATAAATTTCTTTAGCTATTTATGAGAGTTATGCATGGGTCTTCAAAGTTCAACTTATTATTGAATTGAATTGTTGACAACTTTACCTCAATTTTCTTTCTTGGATATGACTAGGAATGAATACGCAAACATATTGATTAAAACTCTTTTTCTTTTCAGATTCGTGGACCTATATAATATAAGATGTTACTGTTGAAGACTAATTGAGTCGGCTACTCCGATTTTCATTTTTCTAAAATTGTTTTCTATGTATGACAGTAATTTGTAATGTAGATTTTCCATTTTGATGAAATATGATATATTGTTTATGTAATTTTTATACCGATTACCTTATTAATGCTTATTCATACACATATATGTTGGCATTCCTTTAATCTATAAGTATGTTATTCAGAATAACTTGCATATTGGTATTATTGCCACAGTTGGTCTAAGATGTATTGTTATTGTTATTGTTGGCACATTTATGACTTAAATTACTTACATATTCAATACGTTGAGAAATATCTTATATCTTGATTGGTTATATGATTAGGATAAAGGTTCTATCTATTGTTAAGGTGATTGGGTGTATGTTTAATTGAGTGGTTGTATTGGTAATCACAAATTTTTCTAAATTAGTTTTGGAAGTGTTCATGTCGTATTCCTTGCTCCAGTTTTATTTTTAGGGGTGTGTCTTGGCGTTGGCGATAGCGTTGTGTAGTAAGCTCAAGTGATAATGTTGGGGTAAATGTACCCAAGTATATATATACAGTAGCGAAATGCTTGGGCCTGAAGGCACGACATAATTTTCCAAAGTACAAAATCTCGATAATGGCGATTCCAGCGATTGCAGGCACTGCAGAAGGGAAAAATTCCTTCATAAAATACATAATGGAAAACTATTAAGGCTTGTATTAAGATTAGTCAGTAACAATCAAACCAAAGGTCTAAATGGCAGCATTATGTCTCATGGAGTCTCTGAGAAGGCTTCAATCCACTACTAGATTTATTCCTGATGCTTTCTTTACTGCAAAAATTTAACACATTTTATAATTCAGGTTCACATATCTCAGAAAACTGGGAAAATGCATTTTTTGACCATCAATATTTTAGTTAACTATCTAAGATAAATGATAATAAAATACAAATTCTTTTTAGATAAAAACGGGTAGTAAATCTAAACCTGGATGGACAATATTGATAGTAGTATCTAAATACATGAATGTAGGTTTTAAAAGTAGAATGAAAAGCGTAAACAAATCATTTAATATATTTAAGTTGGACTTCTAAGTAACACATAAATCAGTATTCAGAAATTAATGCATTTACATCAAGCATAACATCAAAACTTAAATCAAAACCCTACATAAAAACCAATGACAATTAAATGCACTAGTAGGTTAAATCGGTCGACTAACATGCTTTATTTTCCAGCTCAGTACACAACATGAAGAATTAGTTTACAAACTCATTAGAAAATATTACAAAATCTGTTCACAAACTTGGTAGAAAACATTAAAGAACTAACCAACAAATGCAAGAGAAAATATGTATAAGTATGGAAACTAACCAACTGTTATGTGCTCAAGTTCCCACTGAATCTGAAAATAATGTTGTGCATTATAGAAATTGGGATGGGCACCATTGCTCAAACATGAAGGGTCAAATAAAAAATGAGGCGCCAATGAACCACCTAACAATTTGTAGAATAATAAAGATAAACAAAATCATATAATGGGAATACCATCAATCAACAAATAACTACCAATCAAATATTTGTAATGGTTTCCACTCTAAAAAAGGTAGCATGAAGTGAGAAAAAATTAGAAGAAAACAAAGGAACAATTGAAATAAGTTCACACTAACCGGGGATAGATGTGTAGAATTGTTAAGAACTCGCAACGACTTTCATTTCAATCTTTTACCATAAAATCTAGAGAAACAGTCAAGAAGAAAGGCAAGATTAGAAAAACTTGCATTTCAATCTTTTACCATAAAATATTTGTTACCAAGGCCTCATAATCACTTCGCAACTTAAATTAGAAGTACAAAATGCAACCAAACCGGGAATCCCCTGTTCATGAATAGAAAAATAAATTCAACTTTGTAAATCCCAAGCAGACATTTAAACAAATTAAAATTGATCTTTACCGGTAGTTTCACTCAGCACAATTGCAAAATGAATCAAACCGAACGTATACCTGTTGCATACACAACTGTAATAAATCTTCAAACGTATATATGTAATAAATTAGGTATACTTACAGATCTGTAAAAAATTGCAGCTATGGGTGAGTTTTTGAACAACAAAAAAACTCAGGTATACTTTGTGTGTAATAAATCATTTCAATTATTTTTTAACAACAAAAAAATCTTCAAACATATATATGTAATAAATCAGGTATACTTACGAATCTAGTATACTTGAAAATTTGTACACAACAACAATAAAAAAGCATGAACCCATGGGTGAGTTATGATGGGAGATTTGTGAGGAAGTTTGATTCAAAATACAAACCTAAACAAAAGGATGAGGGAGACAAGAGATTACCCGTGATATCTATGCATGTGTGTGTGAGATCTGTGCGTGGGGAGGGGGGAGGGGCAAAGGAGATTGCCTGTTGACGGATGGGGAGGGGAAGAAGGTGAGGATGAGGGAGACGGGAGAGGGAGATGAATGAGTTGGGGAGGATACAGGTGAGGCTAAGGTTAGTCTTTGGGGATAAGCGTGATTTGTTCAATTGTGCAATGTCACAATGTTTAAGTCGTGACATGGCACACTCTCACACCCTTAGATCGCATCCAAAAATTCAATCTCAATCGTTAATATTTTGGAATAGTAAAATACCCCCTTTTATATATATTGTGAGGTCTGAACCATAAAAGCCCAATTTCAGTTGGTCCGTGCAGGTCTAACGGGATCACCATGCTAGTATAATCCAGTCCAGTAATGAAGAGATTGACACAAACATTTATCACGTGGATAAAAATACAAAAACTTATCATTTAAATATCGATAAGCTTAGTTGGCTCCAACAATATCGGATGATATAATCAGGAGTCACCACACGAGCCACTAACAAGCTGGGAGAGTTCCTTGAACAATTCAACCACTTTACACTACTATAAATAAAACCCTTACCCTAGGGTCAAAGGGGGTGTAATTTTTGAACTCTGAGAGACATTAATAAGAACTCAGAAATGTCTCAGTGGACGTATGCAATTGCCGATCCATATATATTTTTGTGTTGTGTAAGCATTTTTATATTCTTTCATTACTTACTTTCATCAATTATTTTATTGTGATTAATTGCACTCACAATTGGCACCGCATGTGGCAATAAATTTTCTTCTTTATGAAAGCAACCCATACAAAAGAATAGTCACAAATGTCTCAATGCCCAAATAGTGCACCCGAACGTGGTGACTTGAGAGCTAACCTAACTCCCCTCATGGTCAGATCTGAAGTTCGCCAAGATGGGAATCCAAGATTCCGTCCAGAGCAGCAGTGCTCCAAGGAGAGCCACAAGCATCCTAGATCAACCTACATCTCACGACTGTTTGACGCATACGAAGCAAGGCTTCAATAGCAGGAGGAGGTAACTATCCTACAAATTGAGGAGAATTCTCGCTTTCAGCGAAGATTGGAGAAGATGGAGAAAGAACTCTGTCAGGAGAATCGAAAACACCGCGGTCGAACTCCTAACCCTCAAGTGAGCAAAACTCGTAATCGAGGAAGGAACATTTAGCATGACCAAAAACGTTCGAAACATGGGAGTCACCCCAAGGAGGCACCATCGAGATAATGAGCGCCATAGGGATGATATAAGGATATTGATCCCGAGGGAAATTGACCAACATCTAGCACATTTAGGAGCCAAATATAAAAAAGAGTTAGCAAGAAGAGCTCTAATCACTCATATGAAATCTCCTATCTCAAAGTCCATTGAGGAGGAGGAACCCCTGAAGAAGTTTGCAACTCCGAGGTTTAAAATTTATCATGGTAAAACAGACTCCATAGATCATGTTCTGTGGTACAGGCATGCCATAACCTTATGGAATCATAATGATGCTCTCATGTGCCATACATTCCCTTGGAGATTGGGATATATCACCCAGAAGTGGTTTGATAGGCTACTTCACAGGTCACTTAGGAGCTTCAAGGCCTTCACTACTCATTTTATAACCATCAACTCACATCCAAAGAGGATGGATTTTCTGCTCACAATGAGGAAAAAGACTCGGGAGACCCTATGCGAGTACGCCAAGCATTACTGAAATACTTTTAATGAGGTGGACGATTGCTCAGAGTAAGTCTCCGTGGACTCTTTTAAGATTATCTTACCATTACCTCCATGCTGCACTAGTCCCTCACTAAAAAGGAAGCATACACCATCAACGACCTTATATGGCGTGTTGAGAAGTACACCAAAGGGGAGGACGCAGTCTATACCATCCAGGAAGAAACTGGTTGTGCTCAGGCGAACAAAGGAAATGACAGGGAGAACAACCACAAAAATAGGAATAAGAAGAAAAATAGTGCCACAAACGGGGGCAAGGAGGATTAGTCCAAAGCTTTTCAAGCCATCAAAATGATTTTTAAGGAACTAATTTACAAGATCTTAAGGAAGATCAGGGATCAATAGCTTCTCAAGTGGTAGAAAAAATGGGAGGGAATTTGACCAAAAGGAATAACACACTCTAGTGTGCATTCCACAAAGAAAACGAACACAAGACAAATAATTGTAAGGCTCTAAAATCTCAGCTAAAGGAGTTGTCCCAAGCAGGGCACTTGAATGAGTACATAGAGAAGAAGTCTAATCAGGTATTCACCAATGGCGACCAAAAACTAGACAACGTCCTAGACGACGAGACAGGACATGAGTTTGTTGTAATACATGGGGCGTCCAACCTCAAACAGATTCAGGAAAATGTAGTTCAAATGGAACTCAATAAGGTCACAATCGTAATAGACGACTTCCAGATATATCCTGCTAAGAGTCAAGCTGGCAAGCACAGGCAACTAAAGGACGTGGATTATAATAAACACACAATGTTTACAGATGAAGATTTGGTCGGGGTGAGAACCCCCCACCACGATGCACTAGTAATCACTCTCAGAATTACAAAATGGGACATGGACAAGTTACTGGCGGATCAGGGGAGTTCCTCTAAGTTGATGTACCTAGAACTTTTCCACAAGCTCAAATAGAATATGTCAACTTGGTGGAAGCGAATGTCCCTTTAGTCGTCTTCGAAATAAAGATGACCATTTCATTGGGTAAGGTAAGGGCAGGGAATATTTTGAAGCTCGTTGAGTTTTCGATGGTTAACATCGATTCACCTTATCATGCCAGTCCTGGAACAGGGTGGCTACATACTATGAGGATTGTTCCTTCAACTTATCATGATAAACTCAAGTGCATCACAAATCGAGGCATAATGGAGATCAGAGGCGACCAAGTCATTACTAAAAAATTCTACATTGCTTTTATTATACCCAAGCAAGAGAAAAATAAAGATAGAGGGATCATTTTGGAGATGTATTAAGATGGGGATACTCCTTTGAAATAATAACTAAGACATGACTGACCAAGGGTGGAGGAGACCAGGATCCACCCCACTGACGGGGTTCTAGAAAGGTTGGAGGAGGTAGTTTTTTATGAAAGCTGACCAGAGAGGAAGGTTTTGATCGGCAAAACATTATTTGACCATAAAAGAAGGGATTTGATTACCTTTTTAAAATAAAACCTAATCGTCTTTACATGGGATCCATACGATATATCAGGGATTGATCCCGTAATAACTTGTCAACGTCTCCACGTAGATTCGAAAGTCAAGTAGATCGTATAAAAATCTCACCGTATAGCCTCGAAGAAGGAAAGTGCAGTGGAAAAAGAGGCAAAAAAACTTCTGGAGGCAAGGTTCATCAGAGAAGTTCAATTCTTGAAGTGGCTCTCAAATCCAGTAGTAGTTCGTAAAAGAAATAGTAGATGAAGAGTCTTCATAGACTTTACTGATATTAATAGGGCCTACCTTAAGGATAGTTTCCCCCTGCCAAAGATAGACCAACTGGTCAATGCCACTGCAGACCAATAACAAATGATTTTTCTGGAAGCTTACTCGGGGTATCACCAGATTCCTTCATTTTGCCCTGACTAAGACAAGACTTTGTTCATAACACAGTTGGGTTGTACTATTACAAGGTCATGCCTTTTGGCCTTAAGAACCTTGGAGCCATTCACCAGATATTAGTCACAAAGATATTCAAGCAACAGATGGGGGGAATGATGGAAGTGTATATTAACAATATGCTCATCAAAAGAAAGGGTAAAACAACCACCTTAAAGACTTGGCCAACACTTTGTAAATCCTCAAGCACTATCGATGCGAGCAAATGCTCATTTGGGGTCCAATTAGGGAAGTTCCTAGGCTATCTGGTCATCAAAATTGGAATTGAAGCAAACCTCAATCAGATAGAGTCTATCAATAAGGTTCATCCACCGAAGACACTGCGCGAGATCGAAAAGCTCACTTGGATGCTCGCGACACTTAATCTTTTCATTTTAAAGTCATTCAACTATTATCGACCGTTCTTTCAACTACTCAAAAAAGAAAAAAGGCCTCACGTGGAACAATGAGTGATCAAGGGCTATCGAGGAAATAAATTCCTACCTAAGCAAACCACCATTACTGGAAATTCTCGATCAAGGGGACCCTTTCTATCTCTACATTACAGTATCAAGCCACGCGATTAACTCGACCTTGGTTTGCGAGAAAGAGGCCAAACAGTTCTCTATTTACTATATCAGTAAGATTCTCCTGGGCATCGAGCATTGTTACTTACCATTGGAAACATTATCCTATATGCAGGTGATAGCTTCCCTAAAGCTGAAGCACTACTTTGAAGCCCACTCCATCACCATCATCACCTTTTTACCTCTTAAAGCTATTCTTCGCAAGGATGACCTATCCAGATGCACGTCCAAGTGGTCAATAGAGATTGGGAAATTTGACATTCATTTTCAACCAAGGATAGAGATCAAAGGCCCATTATTGATCGACTTTATAGCAAAATTCATAGGAGATGTTCGTACCAACCAATAGATGGTCGAGTAGTTAATAAATCAAAAAAGGGATCAATCCAAGAGATGGATGCTTTATGTGGATGGAGCTTCTAATTCTAAGGGGGCAAGAGTACGGATTGTTCTTATCATGCCAGAAAATTCCATATTCTATTAGGGGATAAGATTAGGCTTTGAAGTCTCCAACAACGAAGCGGAGTACGAAGCACTTATAGTTGTACTGTATAAGGCTCATTTATTGGGGTAAATCAACTCAAAGTGTATCGTGACTCAAAGTTGGTGTCCAACCAAGTCAGTGGAGATTTTAATGCCAAGGATGAAATAATGGCAGCATACCTCGAAGTGGCGCACGAGGTGATATCAATGTTTAAGGAGGTCCACATTTAATAATCCCCCCTGGGTCACAGTAGTCATGCAGACACTTTAGTAGCCCCAAGCTCAACAGTATACTCTAATCCCAAGACAACAATAAAAGTGGAGTTCCTCGCCGAGCCTAACATTGAAAGAGTGATGTCCTCCAAGAACATTTTTTTTATTAAAAAGGGTCCAAGTTGGATGGATCCAATCATCGCCTACTTTCAGAATGATGCACTGCCAACTGATAAAAAGTAGGTTCATTAAGTCAAAGTCAAAGTTATTTTCTTCTACTTAGAACCTGGGGAGAATATTTATAGGAGATCTTTTACAGGCCCCTACCTCTGGTGCGTACACCCAAGCAAGGACTAAACATTGAAGCCCTTTATGCTGAACTTGACCTAGCAAAAGAACGAATGTAATAAACCGTGATCAAGCTGGATTCCTACTAGTAATAATTGCCAAAATAATATAACAAATGGAGGAAATTTTAGGTCGGAGACTATGTCCTCAGGAAATTACTCGACAGCACTAAAAGGCCGTCAAACGAAAACTTAGGGCCCAACTGGGAAGGTCCGTTCAAAGTGTTCATGGATGAATTTGTAAGGAGACTATCACTTGGAGACAATTGAAGGCGGGGAGATACCCCGATCATGTAATGCGGTCAACCTCAAGAAGTTCTATTTTTAGTTTTATTTCCAATATATTTAGTTTTTGCAAATTTTCATTTTAGAACTTATATTTCTCGTTATTTATTTTCAAGTTATCAATAAAGACCCTAGTTCTTTGATCAATTACTTAGTTATTCAATTACTTTACATTGTTCCAAAGTAACAGACAAGCTCACAGATGGCATTTATTTCCAATCAAACTTTAGCTTAATTACAATGGAAATTTTGCTTATTACAATTAAACTTAAGTTCATCAGGTCTTTATCATTATAAACAAAAAAGACCTCATAAATTGTCTAGGCAAGAAAATCCCTGTGGGGGATCCTGGGTATTAAACTAACTCTACTTGGTTAGATAAAATCATGAACAGGTAGACCTCCCTTATACTAGGTACACTTTTGCCATTGTATGTTCTATGCCTAAGGTAGTGTGACGATACAACCTAAAAGATAAGATAAGACAAGTGAAACACATGCTTGGCATAAAAGAATGGAAAAATGTGCGATATTGGTATTAAGTTAACTATACTGTAATATTCAGTTACAAGTTACAAAGAGTGCCAATTATAAAAGGTCATTACAAACAGTACAAACTACAACTGTTTATAGTCGATGAGTAAGAAATTCTGTGATCGACCTCCTTCGAATCTCCTTGGGATCTAGTCAGTACACATCGTCACATTCATGAGCCTTCAAATAACTCTCAGAAAGATGAAGAGGTATGTCATCCAAAGGAACCCACTTCTCGTCGTGACCAAATGGAGGGCGCTTGTATGCCGAACACTCAACTTGGTACATATACCAAAGCTTAGAGTCTTGGTCTCTTTCATAACTTCTAGGGCATTCAGTCAACCTTGCTTATAGGCCACACTAGTGGTCTCCTCTAGTCTGACAGGAGCATATACCTAATCCTCATTATAATCTGCCGACCAAGTCGCTAGAGGACCCATCCTGAATAAGTAACGAAGCCTTTTCACATCACGACTAAGTCCCATCACCATGACATGAGCTCTTCGGCTATCTTCCTTGGCATTGGTGAGCTTATTTTTGAGTTTATTTTTCTCAAACTGGATCAGGGCACCAGCATCTCCTACATTCTTTCCCCAATAAGTTAGGCGTTCAAGCCAATTATCTTATTTTGCATCAAAGAGCCCAAGTCTCCCAAGTCTTTCAGATTGTCCTTTAACTTGGCCACTAAGACTGACTGACTCTTATAAGCCTTAGTTATATTTTTAAGGCCTTGTGGATGGATAAAAATGCTTAGCGAGCCCGAGCACTTGCATCCTGACTAAGCAAACCATCCTGGTTGCCAGCAAATGAGGGAATCTCCTCGGCAATAGACTACAAAAATAAATAAACACAAAGGATAAAAATAAGTAAAGACATCAGAACAACATACAAATTAACAAAAAAGTTCTTTCATTAATATACTGTAAAATGGGCAAGGCTATTATAAATAGAAAAAGAGGGAAAATTAAAAGAGTATAAGTAATAATCTAAAGTGAACTTATTCTTTCACCTACTCCTCAACTTCAGTAGCCTTGCCTTGGGTCACCACATCTTTAATCTAGCCGGCTGGAATGCTGGTAGCAACCTTCTTTTCAATCCTTAGTGGATAGCTAAGTTTATGCTCTCTAAAGAGGTCAGAGTTAGTTGTGACCTTGGTCTTTACCAAGGTTACGTCTCAGCCTTTCTTGAAGATGGATTTGTGTATGTAATCCAACTGGAGTTTAACATCCTTATAGGCTCTAGTGAAACCCTTTTTAAAACTGGCCTCCTTAGCTGTAGGAAATTCGACCACCTCCTTAGCCAACTGAGATTGCTCGGCCTTCAGTTGAGATTTATTAACCTTGAGCTTCTCGTTCTTGGTCTTCAGCGCATTTATGGGGTCACTGGTGGACTTATTCTCATTTTTATAGTCCTTTTGGTAATTGTCCATGGCCTCCTATCATTTCTTCAGAGCCTCATTAAGCTCATCGTTGATAAGGTTTGGGAAGCACGGGTTGTGAGCTACGTAGGGGAGAGCTACTCGAGCTGCTCGCGATCACCTACAAGTACAACCCTTCTTAAAAGGCCTTAGCCTAAGGATGGATTCTTGGTCACAAACATGGCCTATTAAGACTTGGCAGGAGGGGGGAGATCACCCTTTTTAGAGAGCTGAGGGACCATTAGAGCTTTATCCTTCTTCTTATCCCTAGCGACCAAATCCTGATCGTTAGCCTTGGGGCGTTCAGTCTCACTCCTCTTCAAGGAATTTGTCTTGGGAGAGGAGGTTCTATCATGTACATCATTATCCATGATCAACAACACTCTCTTTCTAGGCGCTATTGAATCTTTCTCGTTAACAAGGATGGAGTCTACGTCAAGGGATTTAAAAGAAGAGGAGATATATGCCTCCTCTTTTGGAAGAGAGAGGTTTGGAATTTTATGTACTAGTAAAGCTCCTAATAGTGTTCTTGTATTCTAGAAAAAATAAATCTAAGCGAGGGTGATCACTATCAGCAAGTAACTCTCTCATTTTCCAAGTCGTCAGTAATTCAACACTGCAGATATGAGCAGCAGACGTCTCTTTCTTCTTTGAATGAGCTGCTCAGATATAAGAAAGAGGAATTCTATAAGTAAATACAATTCAAAGAAATAAAATAAAAAATAAGAAGTACATAAAGAACATGTTTCAACGTATATCATCCCCAAGCTAGGCATATGAACCCAGTGTATTATTCACACTCGAGGAGGGACGGATGTTGACAATTCTGGGTAATGAAGCCCTGATCCTAATATCCTTTATTGGAATTCAGAAGGTTCACTACCAAGACCCTATTGGCCTTTCTCGACTTCAGGTACACAACACCATCTGTGGTGTGAGACCAAGAATAATAGTACCTGATCTCTTGGATACCAATATTGGTCCTATATAACTCATTAATTCTATGCACCCCATTAACAATACCCTAGGTATTGGTGGCACACTGAGCTGGGACCACCCCAAAATATTCACAAAATTCTAAAAAAAAATCAGGCTTGGGGGGAAAGGTTAGTCCACCCTGAACTACGACTAAGGTATGCATATAGTGCCCCCCATCTACTACAATAGAAATTTATAGGAATGTGGCCACATTCAATCGTAACCCAAGGAGGAATGGAGTATGTTTTCCTAAAATCTTTTAAGTTTTTCTTATGGAGATTGTTTGCTATTTTTATCAGAAATACAAGAACAACAGAAGAAGAATGAGACAAAATCTAGGAGAAGAGAATTACGAAGAATAAGATACAAGAAGGAGCAGGGAAAAACTTACAGAGAAAATGAAAGAAAATAGGAACCTCAGAGTCTTTTTAAGTGAGGAAGAAGAAGCAAAGTGACGTGTATAGAGTTTGAAACAAATGACGTTTGAATTTTGTGCAAGACAATCATATGGAATGAGACTCGAGGGTGGGTTTTGACGGTTCATATTTCTCATAATGACCAGCGTACCCTTGTCGAATTTCAACTATTTGTGAAAATTCCCAACAACAGTATTCAACGATATCTGGGTTAATTTTTTAGGCTTACAAAGGATTTAAAATTCTTTGGCCCAACTCTAGCCCAATTTTGTCCAAGAATTTTAGGGGCAATTGTGGGGTCCAAATCACAAAAGTTCATTTTTGGTTGGTCCGAGCAGGCCCAACAGGATCACCACGCTGCCAAAGTCTGGTCCAACAATGAAGAGATTGATACAAACGTTTATTATTTGGATAAATATAAACACTGATCATTTAAATATCGATAGCTCTAGTTGGTTACCAACAATCTTAGACGAGATAACCCGAAGTCACCACACAAGCCAATAATAAGCTGGGAGAGTTCCTTAAACAACTCAACCACTTTACACCACTATAAATATAACCATCACTCTAGGGTCAAAGGGGATGTAATTTTTAAACTTTGTGATACATTAATAAGAACTCAAAAACTTCTCCATGAACGTAGGCATTTGCCAAGCCATGAATATATTTGCGGTGTGTGGGAATTTTTATATTTTTTCATTACTTGCTTTCTGGTATTCTTTTGTTAAGATTAATTGCACTCTTACACACACACGCACACACACACACACACATACACACACACACACACACACACACACACACACACATAAACATGCACATATTTTTTTCAAGACGAAGTCCTCTTAGAATCTAGTAAGTGAATATATAACTGTATTGTTGGCTATCCTTTGTGAAGCATCATTTAATTGGGTGGGCAGAGGTCAGTTAACTAGCATATGTTATTACATTATATCAAGGAAACGGTTTGTTAGGAAATGAGTGTGCCATCACTCCTTGCATAGAGGTTAATACGCTAGCACATCTTGTTAATGTTAGATTTCCTAACATTCCGATCGATGTTTCTTTCATCCTTGATGATTTTGCAACACTCAATTTCATTAGGGTATATGTGTCCCGAGGAAATATATTCAATGAGGGTGGTATAAATAGGCTAAGACAATCCTTCAATCTTTAAACTATTTTAAATAGAGTCCTGCTATGAGTTCTAAACAAGTCTTTCAAAACCTTTCTCAAAAGAAATAATTTTTTGTGCCCTGACGGGATCCATATCACAAGGCAACACTTAATAGGCAAGTGAGAGAATAAGTAGAATCCACATAACTTTTGGAGGAGATTTTGGGGGAGGTTTTGATACCAATATTATTATTCTTTTAGGGTCCTGATAAATACACCCAAAAAATATCTCCAAAGCACCACATAAAAATAAAACCCAAACTTTACGAATCACACCCAAAAGTGTTTTACCTTTTATTTTCTTTAAAATGTCTAATATACCCCAAACTAAACAAAAAATTACACACAAACAAACACCGCATAATCTAAAACACCACAATAAACAAAACTCAGACTGGTTGATTTTTCCACCGAAAGAATCAAACCCACGGTTAAACCTAGCCAAAATCACCTTGTCCATTTCTTCCAAAATCTCCATTCTCACGTGTTTGTTATGTTGTTGTGGTCCTTGTTGTGTTATTTATATATAGAAATCAAGGATAAAGGGGCTCCATTGAAATGGTTAAGGAAAACAAAGTTGTTAATCAACCTTCCCAAACTCAGAATATCCAATGCTCGTTTGATGATTTTGAGGTATTAAAACACCTCTACATACTATATATTATGTAAAACAACATTTAAAATTATTAAAAGATTAAAAAAATGAGGGGACTGCAGTTACAGTTTCCCATCTCCATAAGTGATAATCACTTCCGGTCAATAGTGATCGTATACTCTCCCACGATTATAGTTGTCCATGGGATGATCACTGGAGGTTTGCTGTCACCGTGGTAAGGATTCCACTGCTTAACTTGGCTGTGGTTTTGTTATTAAACATAACATTTCAATATAGATATAAAATTTCAATAGAGATATAACATTTCAATATAAATATACAATTTCAATATAGATGTAAAATTTCAATATAGATATAATTCATGTAGCAGTTATCTGTTTTTATTAATTTTTTTATTATATTATCAATTCTTTTTGTACTGATTATTGTATTATCATTTTAGTTAGATGACTCGGCACTAGATGAAACATTTTGGCAAGATATAGACAATCTCATTGTAGCGAGTGTATCTACTCAAAGCGCTTCCACCAAGAAAGCGAATATGCATGAACCGAATATAAGTGAACAAGCAACGACATCAACCTCGCCTACATGTTTGCGTGATTTTTTTTTCAGATTTCACATTGTCTATGGTAAAAAACCACATCACGTAGTTGAATTTCAACACTTTGAGTTTTTTATTGTATGACATTATATATGACATAATTTGATTATATGCATTGTTAGGATGCGAAAATAGAATAAGGGTTGGATATTAATACGATTAATCAAGACCATATAGTCGAATTCACCACTGAGGGGGCATGTTTGGTTTATTTATATTGTACTCAACATGATTTTACATTTATACTTGAAATCCCCATTTAAAATGTCCCTTGATTTAACAATGTTCGTCTTGTGCAGATTTTTAATGTTCGCGATAAGATGATTGATTGGTGTCAACAAGTTGGTTGCAAGCTTCATACGGTCATGATAATTTTGAAATCTGATAAGGCCAGTATAGTCCGTAAGGGGACGGTCGTACTTGTTTGTGAGCGAATCGAGCTTCATAGACCCCCAAAAGAAGAGGGGTTGGACAAGACGAGGAAGCGTTCTTCCGAAATGCAAAAATGTGATTTCCCCTTTCGATTGAAAAGCATTCCCCACGATAATGGTCATTGGGGGGTTAAATTTTTCTGTGGTCTACACAACCACGAGGTGTCAAAATCATTTGTTGGACACCCATATGCCGACCGACTCTCCCAAGAATAATGGAACATTACTTTTGAGATGATAAATAATGGGGTGGGCTCGAAGGAAGTAGTTCAGACATTGAAAAAGAGGTCGGAGTATGATTGTTCATCCATACAAATAATATATAACGCTAAAAGTAAAATGAAGAACATTGATATGCAATGTCGCATCACCATGCAATAGTTGATGCATTGCTCGGAGCCCACAAGATTGCAAGGTCGCATCTCTTTTGAATTGTCGTAAAAGTTCTCAAACCGTGAGATAAATTACCATAGTTTGAGATAAACAACTAGGATTGTATATTAACCATTCCAATAGGATGTCAGCTCCCTATTTAGGTTATGAACTACTCAGTATTACCAGAACTGTAATTTCGATCTCCTATTATCAAGCCGAATCCAAGTCACCAAAATTCTTACTAAATACCATTAATTGACATATATGAAACAATATACTTAAAAACATGAATACAAAGCATCCTCGCAAATAATATTCCCATTTCAAAAAGAATAAGACAATACTTTATTAATAAATAAAATATCTTTACATGGTTTTAAGGATAAAACCCAAATAATCTTCCACTTAGTCTTAAAGCCACGTGGCCATGCACTTGACTCCCATTACCTCTACATGATTGTCAAAAGTCTTAGCTAGTAAGCTCTTTGTAAAAGGATCTGACAGGTTTTCCTGAGATGCAATCTTAGTCACCATGACATTAACTTATGGACGATCTCCCGAATCACGTGATACTTATGCTCAATGTGATTCGCCGTCTTATGAATTCTTGGTTCTTTCTAGTTTGCAACACACTGCTAATATCATCATAAAGTGTAATAGTTGACTGCAGTGAAGGTACTACTTCTGAATCACTTGGGAAATTTTGGAGCCAAACAACCTATTTTGTTTCCTCTAAAGCAGCATCATACTCAACTTATATGGTCGAATCAATAATACATGATTTCTTGATACTTATCAAACTTATGGCACCACCTCCTAGGGTAAACACATATCTGTAATACCCTGTAATTTTTAATGATTTTAAAATGAGATTAATTAGGATTAATTGTGAACTATTTAAAATTAATTCGGATTTAAATATTACTCGAGAGTAAAGTAATATGCGATGTATATTGAATATTAATTATTAATTACAAGTACTATATGGTTATGACTTTACTTGATTTAATAATAATTGTCGCGAGTGATGAATACGACAATTATTGGAATTAAGTCGGGACGCGCGTGTGAGTCGTGTTGGGACTAAATTAAAGGAATTAAAAGAAAATATTTTTATGTCATCCAAATGGTTATTTTGACTAAGCCAAAGTGTCTGGAAGCGTTTAAATAGTCGATCAAGTCTACTTGGATGTTACATTTGGGTCTCGGGGCATTTTGGAGCCGAATAGACATCCATAGGGGTATTTTAGTCATTTTACATTGGAGGTGAATAGTACCTATGAAACTTGAGGTTATCTTATTTATATGAAGAGTTTATCTAAGTATTTTTCATACATAAAAAATCAAAAGACAAGTTTGTGAGTAGAGGATAGGGTTTTCTTAGAAAAGAAGAGCCACCCTAGGAAGCCAAGAGTCAAAGGCCATCCTACACCATCACCGCCACCGAAAGTTGGTCGGAAAAGTGAGAGGACCTCAAGTAAACAAATAACACCAAAGGTTTAGACCTTTAATTTAAAGGCAAGTGACTTAATCTGTACAAATTAACATGTATAATGCCAATGTTAGGATAGTTATATAATTCTGAGAAAATTGCAAGATTTAGAGATAAACCATGATGATGTTAATGGAATCATTGATATGAGAATTATGTAGAATAAACCTTCTTCTGATTATATATATTAATCCATGAATTTTGAATCATTTGATAATGAAAATACGGGTTTTATATGATGTTCTTAGAGAAATGATAAAAGATGGATTTTCTAGAATTTAGGAGAAATAACTTGTTTATTCCAAACCTATTGATGTTTTAGGATAGTTTAATGATTGGAAATCATTTATATGTAATGTTATATCATGGGGAATGAATTATAACAAGTTTGGGATTGTAATATAGAGGATTTGAGGATGAAAATTGGGTAAATCCGTAGGCCAAATATGCAGAAACAGTAGAATTATACCTGATTGATCGATCGATCGACCTATAATGTCGATCGATCGATCGATCCCAGACAGTCGATTGATCAGCTGTCCCAGAATTCACCTGTTGATTTTTGAAAATCTGTTACTAGAGCCGTTTAATAAAACTAAACTATTTAAGTAACTCCGAACAGTTTTTTGAAGAAACTCTTTTCTTAAAAACCAAAACTATTTTGATCACAAGATGTGTTTTATAAAAGTACATACGAGATCTATTCAAGATTTGATTAACAGGTTCATAAAACAGTTTAACCAAACTTTAAACTCAGCACAACCCAGAATAAGATGAGAAGATGTAGGAAAATTAAGAACAAGATTTTTACGTGGTAAAACCTCACCCAACTGAGGAAACATCCACGACTCCCTCTACGGAGTAAAAATAAAAAATTCCACTATAAACAAATTTTAACAGTTAAAAACTATATAACAAACATGCATACAACTCCGACCTATATAAGTTTAGGAATATACCCTCTGGTGTCCTTATAACTTCTCTGCAGTTCTGATTGTTGATGTTGTTCTCCCAGTTTGTTAACTCCCAATTTGTTCAAGCTCTTTACGTTGACTCTTGTTCACAAGATCTTATTACCAACACTTTTCGTGTGGTAGGGTGAAAGTGTTTGTGGAGGTGCTCTCTAACACATGCATGCACACACACACGCACACTTATTATGTACAATCACTCCTAACAAATTACATATAAGTCTATATGCAGTGACTTTTCTTTTTCTCTCTTCTCACAAAACTCAACCTTTTTGACCTTTAAAGCAATACCAGAATCCACGGCTATCTTGCTCAGAAGACGTATCAAGATCTTAATCAATCTCTGTTTTTGAAAAGATTTTTGAGATTGAAAACCACCAAGTGCGATTCCAAACTAGGTCAAAGGTATTGTTTCAAGAGAACTAGAAATAGAAAACATTATTGTTGATTTCAAAGTTAAAAATCTTTTTTAGAAAAGAATCAACAATATATTTCTCAAGATGAGAAATAAAAATGCCAACTAAGTGTAATATATCATGAAGAACTCAGATCTGAAATTTCGATATACTAGAAAAATAGATCTAAGAAAATGATTAAGTTGGAAACAAGATCTCAAGAACGAAGAGGTTACAGCAACAAACCAACTCTCAAATCACCTCTCAAAACACTCAAACACTCAAGGTTGTGTTTGGGAAAATACAGGGGTTTGAAGATTTATATTTGGTTTGAACTGTTTGGACGATTTAGGGTTAGGGTTAGGTTTAATAACTCTTTCTCTCTCTTCTAGTTTCTCTTTTTCTCTCTCTTTTCTCTCTTCTCCCTCTACTCTCTTTTTTCTCTCAAAGGACGAAATGATCAAAAGTCTCTGAAGGCTGAGAGTAGGAGCCTTTTTATAGGAGGCTAAGAACGTTCGAGAATGAGGATTGAAATAAAGGGATCAGATTTAGTCAAGATCAATTGACTTGGATCCAATGGTACACGATAAGCGGTGGTAAAGACTCTCCTGATTGGTCCACAAGGGGATTACAGGGATTATGAAGGGGCACATGCAGATCGTTGATAAAAAAGATCTAAGGGTTGAAAACGTGTGCTGGTTTACACTCTATAAAGAAACACACTTTCCACCAATCAGAAAGCAACAAATGTTGGACAATCAATAGAGATAAAACGCGCATCTGAAAGTAATTACAATGTACACCCTGAAGTCTCTGCCGCTTTCGGATTCTACCCAAGGTAACGTTAGGCCAATAAAACCAACAATATGAAATAGCAGATTGACCCCACAAACTTTTAAAACAATGTTTTAATTAATTAAAACCTTATTTTAAAATGTTTATAAAATCCCAAAAAATATTTAAAAAGCAATATTAGGGATTTAAACACACTCAACATATGTACACACATTAATATGCAATATGACATGTATATGATCCATTATACTGTGTGTGAGTGTTGGTAATGAGGTCTGGATCACTTCAATCAAAGATGAAATAGTAGTGCAAGCTCTGAGGTTCTTTGGATTCTAGGTTAGACAATTTTGTCACAATTTCCAAACTAGATGAACACTTAAACAATATAGACTCAAGTGAGTCAAGAGTATAAGGTGCTTCAATCTACCCCTTTGGAAATATGAGACAAAATATCCTTTGAGTCATCTAGAACTCGTAGGGCAACAAGAATGAGGAAACCTATTCTTACAACACTCTATCTACCCAAATCCTAGAAAGCAAAAGTACATAACTCAACTATTTACAATTGAATACCCTATTACAACTGTTGAGAATAACTGTACAAAAACCTGCAATGAAGCACTAAGATCAAGCTTTTTAGCATATGTAAAGAATCATTAGAGACTCAAATTTCTCCCCCATTTTGTCTCAAATAGACAAAGGGAAATAAATAAAGAGATCAAAGAGATTAATCAGCACACACCATACCAATAGATTTATGCAAAGAAATAAATTGATTGTAATCTAAAGGTTTGGTAAATATATATGCGAGTTGCAATTCAGTAGGAAGATAATTGATTTCTAATTACTTAGTTTCAACTAATTCGCGTATAAAGTGATGTCTTATTTTTATGTGCTTTGTTCGCGAGTGTTGAACAGGGTTTTTAGAAATATTGATCGCACTTTGATTATCACAATAGAGATGCAATTGGTTTTCTTGAATACCATAATCACTCAGCATTTGTTTAAGCCATAGTAATTGAGCACAACAGCTGCCAGCGGCTATGTATTCAGATTCAGCTGTTGAGAGTGATGTGCAATTTTGTTTCTTACTACTCCATCCTACCAAGTTATTACCTATATAATAACATTCTCCTGATGTGCTTTTACTATCATCAGTACACCCAGCCCAGTCAGCATCAGTGTACCCAATTATAGTTCTTGGTGTGTCATTAGTGTACCAAAGTTCTAGATTCAGAGTGCCATTTACATATTTAATGATTCTTTTAACGAAATCCAGATGGCTCTCTATAGGGTTATTTTGATATCGAGCACAAATGCACACAGCATACATAATATCAGGATGCGAGGCAGTAAGGTATAGCAAGGTTCCTATCATACTACGATATAGTGTAGGATCTATGGCTTTTCCGATTTCGTCTTTAGAAAGTTTTACCGTAGTAATCATCGGTGTTTTAGCATTTTTAGCACTCTCAAGGCCAAAATTCTTTACTATCTCTAAAGCATAATTAGATTGCGAAACAAACAATCCTTCTGAATTTTGTTTGACTTGAAGACCTAAGAAAAATTTCAACTCCCCCATAAGAGACATTTGAAACTCCTTATGCATTATTTCAGAGAAGGATTTTACTTCTGCTGGATAAGTTGATCCAAATATAATATCGTCAACATAAACTTGAGCAATAATGATGTGTTTGTCAAAATGTCTGACAAAAAGGGTTTGATCATTTCCACCTCTTTTGAAACCTTTATCTAAGAGAAATCTGGAAAGACGCTCATACCATGCTGTAGGTGTTTGTTTAAGCCCATACAAAGCATTTTTAAGACGAAATACATGATTTGGATATTGAGGGTCAATGAACCCTTTAGGTTGTTCTACATAGGTATCCTCAGTCAATATTACAATAAGGAATGCAGATTTGACATCCATTTGGTAGAGTGTAAAGTGCAAGTGGCAAGATATAGCAAAGAGAAGACGAACATATTCTAAACGAGCAATAGGAGCAAAGGTCTCGTTAAAATCCATTCCTTTAATTTGAGAATATCCTTGAGCAACTAATCTAGCTTTGTTTCTAATGATTATCCCACTTTCATCAGATTTATTTTTAAAAATCCAACGTGTGCCAATAACCTTTTTGTGATCAGGACTAGTTACAAGATACCAAACATCATGAATGACAAATTGAAGAAGTTCTTCCTGCATAGCAGAAATCCAGTGAGAGTCATTCAATGCCTCATTTACATTCTTTGGTTCCACTAGGGAAACAAAACATGCATAATGTGCATAATTTCTTAGTTGAGATCTTGTACGCACTGGCTCACTAGGGTTACCAACTACGTTATTTATGGGATGATCTTTAGAAACCCATTTAGGTGCTTCAGGTATCTAAATTGGTAACGAATCATCTATTTCAGGAGAGTTATTTTTTAAAATGTTTGTAGGCTCTTCTACAATAGTTGATTCACCAATATTGTTCTCGACAGTAGTGTCACTCACAATTACATTTATGGATTCCATCAAGGTTTTAGTGCGAAGATTATACACTCGATAGGCTCTACTGTTAGGTGATAATCCTAAAAATATAGCTTTATCTCCCCGGCTCTCGAATTTGGACAAGTGTTCCCTGTCTTTGCATACATAACAAGTACTACCAAAGGTTCTAAGGTACTTAAGATTAGGCTTTTTATTATACCAAAGTTCGTAAGGTGGTTGTTTGGAATTCTTTCTAAGATTAACCCTATTTATGATGTGACATGCATTACGAATGGATTCTACCCAAAAATATTTAGGCAAATTCTTGGCATGTAACATAACACGTGCCATCTCTTGAAGTGTACGATTCTTTCTCTCGGTAATTCCATTTTTTTGAGGAGTCTTAGGAGCACTAAACTCATGTTTGTAACCATTATAGTCATAATACTCTATTACACCAGTGTCTTTGAATTCTCCACCTCTATCACTACGGATTCTATTTACTTGAGTGTCCTTTTAAATTTCAATACGAAGAAGGATTTTTAAGAATGTTTGAAAAGTGTCAGGCTTTTGTTTTAAAAAGGCTACCCAAGTAAATCTGGTGAAGTCATCAACCATAACTAGAATATAACTGTGTCCACATAGACTAACAGTTTGGGAAGGACCCATTAGGTCCATATGGATGAGCTCTAAGGGATTAGAGGTAAGAACATCATTAAGTTTCTTATGAGGTGCCATAACAATTTTACCTTCCTGACAGGAACCACGGACAATGTTTGGAATAGGTTTGATTTTAGGAACAACTCTAACTATTTCTTGAGAGGCCAGTCTACTAAGATTATCGAAATTTAAGTGACCCATTCTTTTATTCCATATCTCGTTGTCATCCATTCTGGCAACATTATAGATTTCAGAATTATTCATGACAGTATAACAATTGTCAGGAGTTCTGAATCCTGTAATTATGCATTCACCTTTTTCGTTTAAAATTTTGCAATTGTTCTTTGAAAAGGTAACAGTATGATCTGAGCCACAAAATTAAGAGATACTAAGTAGATTGGCCTTAAGTCCTTTAACTAGAAGAACATTTTCAAGAATAGGAAGTCCATCTTCTTGGAGAGTTCCTTTGCCTATGATTTGAGATGATCCTCCATCACCAAAAAAGACTTTTCCACCAGCGAAGCTGGTTTTGTTCAAAAGTTTAGTGTCATCCTCAGTCATGTGCTTAGAACATCCAGAGTCTAAATACCAACCAGATGATGCGTGCTCAACTTTTAAGGCAGTAATAACTATATTACACTTCATCTGAGGTAATAGATCTTCTTTTCTAACCCAAATTGATCTAGTTTTCATTTTGCGCTTATTAGCCCTTAATTGATAAAATTTGCGAGCATTGGATTTTTATTGAAAAATATTTTGCGCATGATTTTGAATTTTATGAAAGACATGAGCATTTGGTTCAGGAAATCGTTTAGGAGTCCTTCTAGGAAATGTTATTTTAGGTTTGGTCTTTCTCTTTCTATAGTTAGAGTTTTTGTCTGGCTGTGTTGGAAGTACATAATTGTTGCGGCTCCTCTTAGAATAGTTAATGTTCTGATAGGTAGGAGGATAACAAACAGGTATAACAAGTCTCCTAGCACAGCAACCATCAAAAGAGTGACCGTATACATCACAGTAAGAGCAATAAATATTGCTCAAGGTTGGGGTCTCCTTAGGAAAGTCTCTAAACAACGGTTTGGTGGAATTTTGAGGTTGGACTCTATTAATAGGTAGGATAGTCTTGAATATGGACTCACTCTTCCTAATAGGGGGGCAGACGTATTTAGCCTTAGGTGAACTTTCATGTTTAGAGTAACTTGATTCCCCAATGTTAAAATTTTGATGTTTTGAATCAAACTCAGTTTTTAGGGAATGGAAATCTGGGCAGGTTTCAATAGGTCTTTTACCTCCTGACACAAACTTGATAGTTTCAAAAGATTTTATTTGTGTCTTCGAATTGGGGCAAAACCCTATTCCACTTCGATCATCAGAATTGGTTTTAGATTCAGCAACAAATTCATCAAAACAGTTTGAATTATTTTCAAATTTTGTAAATTTTTTGAAAACAATTACTGTCTTTTCTCTAGTTTGTTCCAATTCTAACAATGCCCCTTTGTATTTTTTCTCCAAGATTTTCATTTGTTTTAGTCAAATCTTTGAGTTTTTGATCAAACATTTTAATTTCACTTTCATGAGTTAAACATTGGGTAGTATACTCTTCAGCATTCAGTTTGACCATCAGGCTTAGATCTTCCAGCTTTTTGGTGAGATCTTTCACAATTTTTTCTAGTCTAGTGCTTTTCTTGAGAGTTTTATCATAGAGTATGTGAATATCTGGGAGGTCTTCATTGTCCGAGTCAGTAAGTGTAGTGTGTGAAGTGACCCCTAACGCTTCATTCTTAGAACTCACACACCCATTGACATCGTCATTACCGCTTTCCCTTTGACTCACACACCCCGAAGAAGAGATAGCAATATTCTCAGTAATCAAGGCATCTAAACCAGTAACAACATTATTCGAAACAGCAATAGTAAAATTACTAGATTCATCCTCACTAACAAACACAGGCATATCATCATTATAAATAATCTTGGCAAAGAAGGACATGCAAGGACCAAAAACATCAGATGACTCACGTTCCTCATTTTCAGAGTCACTTGAATCATCCCGTGTCTTGCAAATGTTGGCTCTATTGTGTTTGTTTTGAGTGTTCAAGTTAACTCTGCAGTCTTGTGTAATGTGTCCTAGTTTTCCACATCTATAGCATTCAGTCTTCTTAAGGTCTCTGTTAGGTCTAGCATGAGAGTCCTTGTGATTTTTTTCATGGCTTTTCTCATGAGGTCTGTGATTAAAGGGAGTTGGATAATTAGGCTTGCCTTATTTTTTTGCCATGTTGTTTCTAAATTTAATGATTTTCTTAAACTGTTTTGACATCAAGGCAATCTGATTGTCCAAACTCTCTATATCGCATTCCTCATCAGAGTCATCATTGGAAGTATTAAACTCAGGCTTAATCAATTTAGAAGAGAAGCTTAGATTGGAACTAGTCTGTTTCCTATGGGACTGGGTCAATTGCTTCTTAAATTCTAGTTCCATTTCCACAGTTCTTAATTTACTACTGAGTAATTCAGGAGTGAGATTTATATCACACATTTTCTCAATATCATATCTTTTGTTATCAAATTTCTGTGGTAATGATCTTAGAATTTTAGATACAATTTCTTGTCTGTCATATGTTATCCCATTAGCATGTAGTTTTGTCACAATATCAGTCAGGTTCATATAGAAGTCATCAAATGACTCAGTCTCAGACATAATTAAAGAGTTATACTGTTGAATGAGCATTTGAGTTTTAGCAACTTTAACTCTAGTGTCACCTTCATGAGCAGTAACCAACGTGTCCCAAGTGGTACAAGATGAGATTCTTTGAACTCATGTTCATTTATGGACATAAATATGGCATTCTTTCCTTTGTTATTATTTCGAAAAACTTATTTCTCTTCTTGTGTGAACTCACTTAATACTTTCTTAACCCTCTCATTACTTCCTTCAGTGGCTGGTTTTGTAGAAAAAATGTAACCATTTTCAACAATGTCCCAGACATCATCTCCCAGAGTTCCTTGAATGAAAGCAATCATTCTTACTTTCCAGTAAGCAAAATTGGTTCCATCAAAGATACGAGGTCTGGTCAAGTTACCCAATCTTTCATTTTTCTCGTCCATAATTGATTTTCAGAAAACAATTTCAGAAACACAGGATCTCTTTAAAAGAAGTTTACCAAGCTCTGATACCAATTGAAAATCTATTACTAAAGCCGTTTAATAAAATTAAACTATTTAAGTAACTTCGAACAGTTTTTTGAAGAAACTCATTTCTTAAAAACCAAAACTATTTTGATCACAAGATGTTTTTTATAAAAGTACGTACGAGATCTATTCAAGATTTCATTAACAGGTTTATAAAATAGTTTAAAAAAACTTTAAACTCAGCACAACCAAGAATGAGATGAGAAGATGTAGGAAGATTAAGAACAAGATTTTTACGTGGTAAAACCTCACCCAACTGAGGAAACATCCACGAGTCCCTCTACGGAGTAAAAACAAAAAATTCCACTATAAACAAATTTTAACAGTTACAAACTATATAACAAACATGCATACAACTCAGACCTATATAAGTTTAGTAATGTACCCTCTGGTGTCCTTATAACTTCTCTGCAGTTCTGATTGTTGATGTTGTTCTCCCAGTTTGTTAACTCCCAATTTGTTCAAGCTCTTGACGTCGACTCTTGTTCACAAGATCTTATTACCAACACTTTTCGTGTGGTATGGTGAAAGTGTTTGTGGAGGTGCTCTCTAACACATGCATGCACACACACACACACACACACACACACACACACACTTATTATGTACAATCAGTCCTAACAAATTACATATAAGTCTATATGCAGTGAATTTTCTTTTTCTCTCTTCTCACAAAACTCAACCTTTTTGACCTTTAAGCAATCCCAGAATCCACGGCTATCTTGCTCAGAAGACGTATCAAGATCTTAATCAATCTCTATTTTTGAAAAGATTTTTGAGATTGAAAACCACCAAATGCGATTCCAAACTAGGTAAAAGGTCCTTTTTCAATAGAACTAGAAACATAAAACATTATTGTTGATTTCAAAGTTAAAAATATTTTTTAGAAAAGAATCAACAATATATTTCTGAAGCGGAGAAATAAAAATGCCAACTAAGTGTAATATATCATGAAGAACTCAGATCTAAAAGTTCTATATACTAGAAAAATAGATCTAAGAAAATGATTAAGTTGGAAACAAGATCTCAAGAACGAAGAGGTTACAGCAACAAACCAACTCTCAAATCACCTCTCAAAGCACTCAAACACTCAAGGTTGTGTTTGGGAAAATACAGGGGTTTGAAGATTTATATTTGGTTTGAACTGTTTGGATGATTTAGGGTTAGGGTTAGGTTTACTAACTCTTTCTCTCTCTTCTGGTTTCTCTTTTTCTCTCTCTTTTCTCTCTTATCTCTCTACTCTCTTTTTTCTCTCAAAGGACGAAATGGCCAAAAGTCTCTGAAGGCTGAGAGTAGGAGCCTTTTTATAGGAGGCTGAGAAGGTTTGAGAATGAGGATTGAAATCAAGGGATCAGATTTAGTTAAGATCAATTGACTTGGATCCAATGGTACACGATAAGCGGTGGTAAAGACTCTCCAGATTGGTCCACAAGGGGATTACAGGGATTATGAAGGGGCACATGTAGATCGTTGATTATGAAGGGGCACAAGGGGATTACAGGGATTATGATGGGTTGAAAATGTGTGCTGGTTTACACTCTATAAAGAAACACACTTTCCACCAATCAGAAAGCAACAAATGTTGGAAAATGAATAGAGATAAAACGCGCATCTGAAAGTAATTACAATGTACACCCTGAAGCCTCTACCGCTTTCGGATTCTACCCAAAGTAACTTTAGGCCAATAAAACCAACAATATGAAATAGCAGATTGACCCCACAAACTTTTAAAACCAAGTTTTAATTAATTAAAACCTTATTTCAAAATGTTTATAAAATCCCAAAAAATATTTAAAAAGCAATATTAGGGATTTAAACACACTCAACATATGTACACATTAATATGCATTATGACATGTATATGATCCATTATACTGTGTGTGAGTGTTGGTAATGAGGTCTAGATCACTTCAATCAAAGATGAAATAGTAGTGCAAGCTCTGAGGTTCTTTGGATTCTAGGTTAGACATAATTTTGTCACAATTTCCAAACTAGATGAACACTTATACAATATAGACTCAAGTGAGTCAAGAGTATAAGGTTCTTCAATCTACCCCTTTGGAAATATGAGACAAAATCTCCTCTGAGTCATCTAGAACTCGTAGGGCAACAAGAATGAGGAAACCTATTCCTACAACAATCTATCTTCCCAAATCCTAGAAAGCAAAAGTACATAACTCAACTATTTACAATTGAAACCCTATTACAACTGTTGAGAATAACTGTACAAAAACATGCAATGAAGCACTAAGATCAAGCTGTTTAGCATATGTAAAGAATCACTAGAGACTCAAATTTCTCCTCGATTTTATCTCAAATAGACAAAGGGAAAAAAATAAAGAGATCAAAGAGATTAATTAGCACACACCATACCAATATATTTACGCAAAGAAATAAATCGATTGTAATCTAAAGGTTTGGTAAATATATATGCGAGTTGCAAATCAGTAGGAAGATAATTGATTTCTAATTCCTTCGTTTCAACTAATTCGCGTATAAAGTGATGTCTTATTTTTATGTGCTTTGTTCGCGAGGGTTGAAGAGGGTTTTTAGAAATATTGATCACACGTTGATTATCACAATAGAGATGCAATTGGTTTTCTTGAATACCATAATCACTCAGCATTTGTTTAAGCCATAGTAATTGAGCACAACAGCTGCCAGCGGCTATGTATTCAGATTCAGGTGTTGAGAGTGATGTGCAATTTTGTTTTTTACTACTCCATCCTACCAAGTTATTACCTATATAATAACATTCTCCTGATGTGCTTTTACTATCATCAGTATACCCAGCCCAGTCAGCATTAGTGTACCCAATTATAGTGCTTGGTGTGTCATTAGTTTACCAAAGTCCTAGATTCAGAGTGCCATTTACATATTTAATGATTCGTTTAACAGAATTCAGATGGCTCTTTTTAGGGTTATTTTGATATCAAGCACAAATACACACAGCATACATAATACCAAGATGCGAGGCAGTAAGGTATAGCAAGGTTCCTATCATACTACGATATAGTGTAGGATCTATGGATTTTTTGGTTTCGTCTTTAGAAAGTTTTACCGTAGTACTCATTGGTGTTTTAGCATTTTTAGCACTCTCAAGGCCAAATTTCTTTACTATCTCTAAAGCATACTTAGATTGCGAAACAAACAATCCTTCTGAATTTTGTTTGACTTGAAGACCTAAGAAAAATTACAACTCCCCCATAAGAGACATTTGAAACTCCTTATGCATTATTTCAGAGAAGGATTTTACTTCTCAGGGAGAAGTTGATCCAAATATAATATCATCAACATCAACTTGAGCAATAATGATGTGTTTGTCAAAATGTTTGACAAAAAGGGTTTGATCATTTCCACCTCTTTTGAAACCTTTATCTAAGAGGAAACTGGAAAGACGCTCATACCAAGCTCTAAGTGTTTTTTTAAGCCCATACAAAGCCTTTTTAAGACGAAATACATGATTTGGATATTGAGGGTCAATGAACCCTTTAGGTGGTTCTACATAGGTATCCTCAGCCAATATTCCATTAAGGAATGCAGATTTGACATCCATTTGGTAGAGTGTAAAGTGCAAGTGGCAAGATATAGCAAAGAGAAGACGAACATATTCTAAATGAGTAATAGGAGCAAAGGTCTCGTTAAAATCTATTCCTTTAATTTGAGAATATCCTTGAGCAACTAATCTAGCTTTGTTTCTAATGATTATCCCACTTTCATCAGATTTATTTTTAAAAATCCAACGTGTGCCAATAACCTTTTTGTGATCAGGACTAGGTACAAGATACCAAACATCATGAATGACAAATTGAAGAAGTTCTTCCTGCATAGCAGAAATCCAGTGAGAGTCATTCAATGCCTCATTTACATTCTTTGGTTCCACTAGGGAAACAAAACATGCATAATGTGCATAATTTCTTAGTTGAGATCTTGTACGCACTGGCTCACTAGGGTTACCAACTACGTTATTTATGGGATGATCTTTAGAAACCCATTTATGTGCTTCAGGTATCTAAATTGGTAACGAATCATCTATTTCAGGAGAGTTATTTTTTAAAATGTTTGTAGGCTCTTCTACAATAGTTGATTCACCAATATTGTTCTCGACAGTAGTGTCACTCACAATTACATTTATGGATTCCATCAAGGTTTTAGTGCGAAGATTATACACTCGATAGGCTCTACTGTTAGGTGATAATCCTAAAAATATAGCTTTATCTCCCCGGCTCTCGAATTTGGACAAGTGTTCCCTGTCTTTGCATACATAACAAGTACTACCAAAGGTTCTAAGGTACTTAAGATTAGGCTTTTTATTATACCAAAGTTCGTAAGGTGGTTGTTTGGAATTCTTTCTAAGATTAACCCTATTTATGATGTGACATGCATTACGAATGGATTCTACCCAAAAATATTTAGGCAAATTCTTGGCATGTAACATAACACGTGCCATCTCTTGAAGTGTACGATTCTTTCTCTCGGTAATTCCATTTTTTTGAGGAGTCTTAGGAGCACTAAACTCATGTTTGTAACCATTATAGTCATAATACTCTATTACACCAGTGTCTTTGAATTCTCCACCTCTATCACTACGGATTCTATTTACTTGAGTGTCCTTTTAAATTTCAATACGAAGAAGGATTTTTAAGAATGTTTGAAAAGTGTCAGGCTTTTGTTTTAAAAAGGCTACCCAAGTAAATCTGGTGAAGTCATCAACCATAACTAGAATATAACTGTGTGCACATAGACTAACAGTTTGGGAAGGACCCATTAGGTCCATATGGATGAGCTCTAAGGGATTAGAGGTAAGAACATCATTAAGTTTCTTATGAGGTGCCATAACAATTTTACCTTCCTGACAGGAACCACGGACAATGTTTGGAATAGGTTTGATTTTAGGAACAACTCTAACTATTTCTTGAGAGGCCAGTCTACTAAGATTATCGAAATTTAAGTGACCCATTCTTTTATGCCATATCTCGTTGTCATCCATTCTGGCAACATTATAGATTTCAGAATTATTCATGACAGTATAACAATTGTCAGGAGTTCTGAATCCTGTAATTATGCATTCACCTTTTTCGTTTAAAATTTTGCAATTGTTCTTTGAAAAGGTAACAGTATGATCTGAGCCACAAAATTAAGAGATACTAAGTAGATTGGCCTTAAGTCCTTTAACTAGAAGAACATTTTCAAGAATAGGAAGTCCATCTTCTTGGAGAGTTCCTTTGCCTATGATTTGAGATGATCCTCCATCACCAAAAAAGACTTTTCCACCAGCGAAGCTGGTTTTGTTCAAAAGTTTAGTGTCATCCTCAGTCATGTGCTTAGAACATCCAGAGTCTAAATACCAACCAGATGATGCGTGCTCAACTTTTAAGGCAGTAATAACTATATTACACTTCATCTGAGGTAATAGATCTTCTTTTCTAACCCAAATTGATCTAGTTTTCATTTTGCGCTTATTAGCCCTCAATTGATAAAATTTGCGAGCATTGGATTTTTATTGAAAAATATTTTGCGCATGATTTTGAATTTTATGAAAGACATGAGCATTTGGTTCAGGAAATCGTTTAGGAGTCCTTCTAGGAAATGTTATTTTAGGTTTGGTCTTTCTCTTTCTATAGTTAGAGTTTTTGTCTGGCTGTGTAGGAAGTACATAATTATTGCGGCTCCTCTTAAAATAGTTAATGTTCTGATAGGTAGGAGGATAAAAAACAGGTATAACAAGTCTCCTAGCACAACAACCATCAAAAGAGTGACCGTATACATCACAGTAAGAGCAATAAATATTGCTCAAGGTTGGGGTCTCCTTAGGAAAGTCTCTAAACAACGGTTTGGTGGAATTTTGAGGTTGGACTCTATTAATAGGTAGGATAGTCTTGAATATGGACTCACTCTTCCTAATAGGGGGGCAGACGTATTTAGCCTTAGGTGAACTTTCATGTTTAGAGTAACTTGATTCCCCAATGTTAAAATTTTGATGTTTTGAATCAAACTCAGTTTTTAGGGAATGGAAATCTGGGCAGGTTTCAATAGGTCTTTTACCTCCTGACACAAACTTGATAGTTTCAAAAGATTTTATTTGTGTCTTCGAATTGGGGCAAAACCCTATTCCACTTCGATCATCAGAATTGGTTTTAGATTCAGCAACAAATTCATCAAAACAGTTTGAATTATTTTCAAATTTTGTAAATTTTTTGAAAACAATTACTGTCTTTTCTCTAGTTTGTTCCAATTCTAACAATGCCCCTTTGTATTTTTTCTCCAAGATTTTCATTTGTTTTAGTCAAATCTTTGAGTTTTTGATCAAACATTTTAATTTCACTTTCATGAGTTAAACATTGGGTAGTATACTCTTCAGCATTCAGTTTGACCATCAGGCTTAGATCTTCCAGCTTTTTGGTGAGATCTTTCACAATTTTTTCTAGTCTAGTGCTTTTCTTGAGAGTTTTAGCATAGAGTATGTGAATATCTGGGAGGTCTTCATTGTCCGAGTCAGTAAGTGTAGTGTGTGAAGTGACCCCTAACGCTTCATTCTTAGAACTCACACACCCATTGACATCGTCATTACCGCTTTCCCTTTGACTCACACACCCCGAAGAAGAGATAGCAATATTCTCAGTAATCAAGGCATCTAAACCAGTAACAACATTATTCGAAACAGCAATAGTAAAATTACTAGATTCATCCTCACTAACAAACACAGGCATATCATCATTATAAATAATCTTGGCAAAGAAGGACATGCAAGGACCAAAAACATCAGATGACTCACGTTCCTCATTTTCAGAGTCACTTGAATCATCCCGTGTCTTGCAAATGTTGGCTCTAATGTGTTTGTTTTGAGTGTTCAAGTTAACTCTGCAGTCTTGTGTAATGTGTCCTAGTTTTCCACATCTATAGCATTCAGTCTTCTTAAGGTATCTGTTAGGTCTAGCATGAGAGTCCTTGTGATTTTTTTCATGGCTTTTCTCATGAGGTCTGTGATTAAAGGGAGTTGGATAATTAGGCTTGCCTTATTTTTTTGCCATGTTGTTTCTAAATTTAATGATTTTCTTAAACTGTTTTGACATCAAGGCAATCTGATTGTCCAAACTCTCTATATCGCATTCCTCATCAGAGTCATCATTGGAAGTATTAAACTCAGGCTTAATCAATTTAGAAGAGAAGCTTAGATTGGAACTAGTCTGTTTCCTATGGGACTGGGTCAATTGCTTCTTAAATTCTAGTTCCATTTCCACAGTTCTTAATTTACTACTGAGTAATTCAGGAGTGAGATTTATATCACACATTTTCTCAATATCATATCTGTTGTTATCAAATTTCTGTGGTAATGATCTTAGAATTTTAGATACAATTTCTTGTCTGTCATATGTTATCCCATTAGCATGTAGTTTTGTCACAATATCAGTCAGGTTCATATAGAAGTCATCAAATGACTCAGTCTCAGACATAATTAAAGAGTTATACTGTTGAATGAGCATTTGAGTTTTAGCAGCTTTAACTCTAGTGTCACCTTCATGAGCAGTAACCAACGTGTCCCAAGTGGTACAAGATGAGATTCTTTGAACTCATGTTCATTTATGGACATAAATATGGCATTCTTTCCTTTGTTATTATTTCGAAAAACTTATTTCTCTTCTTGTGTGAACTCACTTAATACTTTCTTAACCCTCTCATTACTTCCTCCAGTGGCTGGTTTTGTAGAAAAAATGTAACCATTTTCAACAATGTCCCAGACATCATCTCCCAGAGTTCCTTGAATGAAAGCAATCATTCTTACTTTCCAGTAAGCAAAATTGGTTCCATCAAAGATACGAGGTCTGGTCAAGTTACCCAATCTTTCATTTTTCTCGTCCATAATTGATTTTCAGAAAACAATTTCAGAAACACAGGATCTCTTTAAAAGAAGTTTACCAAGCTCTGATACCAATTGAAAATCTGCTACTAAAGCCGTTTAATAAAATTAAACTATTTAAGTAACTTCGAACAGTTTTTTGAAGAAACTCATTTCTTAAAAACCAAAACTATTTTGATCACAAGATGTGTTTTATAAAAGTACGTACGAGATCTATTCAAGATTTCATTAACAGGTTTATAAAATAGTTTAAAAAAGCTTTAAACTCAGCACAACCAAGAATGAGATGAGAAGATGTAGGAAGATTAAGAACAAGATTTTTACGTGGTAAAACCTCACCCAACTGAGGAAACATCCACGAGTCCCTCTACGGAGTAAAAACAAAAAATTCCACTATAAACAAATTTTAACAGTTACAAACTATATAACAAACATGCATACAACTCAGACCTATATAAGTTTAGTAATGTACCCTCTGGTGTCCTTATAACTTCTCTGCAGTTCTGATTGTTGATGTTGTTCTCCCAGTTTATTAACTCCCAATTTGTTCAAGCTCTTGACGTCGACTCTTGTTCACAAGATCTTATTACCAACACTTTTCGTGTGGTATGGTGAAAGTGTTTGTGGAGGTGCTCTCTAACACATGCATTCACACACACACACACACACACACACACACTTATTATGTACAATCAGTCCTAACAAATTACATATAAGTCTATATGCAGTGAATTTTCTTTTTCTCTCTTCTCATAAAACTCAACCTTTTTGACCTTTAAGCAATCCCAGAATCCACGGCTATCTTGCTCAGAAGACGTATCAAGATCTTAATCAATCTCTATTTTTGAAAAGATTTTTGAGATTGAAAACCACCAAATGCGATTCCAAACTAGGTAAAAGGTCCTTTTTCAATAGAACTAGAAACATAAAACATGATTGTTGATTTCAAAGTTAAAAATATTTTTTAGAAAAGAATCAACAATATATTTCTGAAGCGGAGAAATAAAAATGCCAACTAAGTGTAATATATCATGAAGAACTCAGATCTAAAAGTTCTATATACTAGAAAAATAGATCTAAGAAAATGATTAAGTTGGAAACAAGATCTCAAGAACGAAGAGGTTACAGCAACAAACCAACTCTCAAATCACCTCTCAAAGCACTCAAACACTCAAGGTTGTGTTTGGGAAAATACAGGGGTTTGAAGATTTATATTTGGTTTGAACTGTTTGGATGATTTAGGGTTAGGGTTAGGTTTACTAACTCTTTCTCTCTCTTCTGGTTTCTCTTTTTCTCTCTCTTTTCTCTCTTATCTCTCTACTCTCTTTTTTCTCTCAAAGGACGAAATGGCCAAAAGTCTCTGAAGGCTGAGAGTAGGAGCCTTTTTATAGGAGGCTGAGAAGGTTTGAGAATGAGGATTGAAATCAAGGGATCAGATTTAGTTAAGATCAATTGACTTGGATCCAATGGTACACGATAAGCGGTGGTAAAGACTCTCCAGATTGGTCCACAAGGGGATTACAGGGATTATGAAGGGGCACATGTAGATCGTTGATTATGAAGGGGCACAAGGGGATTACAGGGATTATGATGGGTTGAAAATGTGTGCTGGTTTACACTCTATAAAGAAACACACTTTCCACCAATCAGAAAGCAACAAATGTTGGAAAATGAATAGAGATAAAACGCGCATCTGAAAGTAATTACAATGTACACCCTGAAGCCTCTGCCGCTTTCGGATTCTACCCAAAGTAACTTTAGGCCAATAAAACCAACAATATGAAATAGCAGATTGACCCCACAAACTTTTAAAACCAAGTTTTAATTAATTAAAACCTTATTTCAAAATGTTTATAAAATCCCAAAAAATATTTAAAAAGCAATATTAGGGATTTAAACACACTCAACATATGTACACACATTAATATGCATTATGACATGTATATGATCCATTATACTGTGTGTGAGTGTTGGTAATGAGGTCTAGATCACTTCAATCAAAGATGAAATAGTAGTGCAAGCTCTGAGGTTCTTTGGATTCTAGGTTAGACATAATTTTGTCACAATTTCCAAACTAGATGAACACTTATACAATATAGACTCAAGTGAGTCAAGAGTATAAGGTTCTTCAATCTACCCCTTTGGAAATATGAGACAAAATCTCCTCTGAGTCATCTAGAACTCGTAGGGCAACAAGAATGAGGAAACCTATTCCTACAACAATCTATCTTCCCAAATCCTAGAAAGCAAAAGTACATAACTCAACTATTTACAATTGAAACCCTATTACAACTGTTGAGAATAACTGTACAAAAACATGCAATGAAGCACTAAGATCAAGCTGTTTAGCATATGTAAAGAATCACTAGAGACTCAAATTTCTCCTCGATTTTATCTCAAATAGACAAAGGGAAAAAAATAAAGAGATCAAAGAGATTAATTAGCACACACCATACCAATATATTTACGCAAAGAAATAAATCGATTGTAATCTAAAGGTTTGGTAAATATATATGCGAGTTGCAAATCAGTAGGAAGATAATTGATTTCTAATTCCTTCGTTTCAACTAATTCGCGTATAAAGTGATGTCTTATTTTTATGTGCTTTGTTCGCGAGGGTTGAAGAGGGTTTTTAGAAATATTGATCGCACGTTGATTATCACAATAGAGATGCAATTGGTTTTCTTGAATACCATAATCACTCAGCATTTGTTTAAGCCATAGTAATTGAGCACAACAGCTGCCAGCGGCTATGTATTCAGATTCAGGTGTTGAGAGTGATGTGCAGTTTTGTTTTTTACTACTCCATCCTACCAAGTTATTACCTATATAATAACATTCTCCTGATGTGCTTTTACTATCATCAGTACACCCAGCCCAGTCAGCATTAGTGTACCCAATTATAGTGCTTGGTGTGTCATTAGTTTACCAAAGTCCTAGATTCAGAGTGCCATTTACATATTTAATGATTCGTTTAACAGAATTCAGATGGCTCTTTTTAGGGTTATTTTGATATCGAGCACAAATACACACAGCATACATAATACCAGGATGCGAGGCAGTAAGGTATAGCAAGGTTCCTATCATACTACGATATAGTGTAGGATCTATGGATTTTTTGGTTTCGTCTTTAGAAAGTTTTACCGTAGTACTCATTGGTGTTTTAGCATTTTTAGCACTCTCAAGGCCAAATTTCTTTACTATCTCTAAAGCATACTTAGATTGCGAAACAAACAATCCTTCTGAATTTTGTTTGACTTGAAGACCTAAGAAAAATTACAACTCCCCCATAAGAGACATTTGAAACTCCTTATGCATTATTTCAGAGAAGGATTTTACTTCTCAGGGAGAAGTTGATCCAAATATAATATCATCAACATCAACTTGAGCAATAATGATGTGTTTGTCAAAATGTTTGACAAAAAGGGTTTGATCATTTCCACCTCTTTTGAAACCTTTATCTAAGAGGAAACTGGAAAGACGCTCATACCAAGCTCTAAGTGTTTTTTTAAGCCCATACAAAGCCTTTTTAAGACGAAATACATGATTTGGATATTGAGGGTCAATGAACCCTTTAGGTGGTTCTACATAGGTATCCTCAGCCAATATTTCATTAAGGAATGCAGATTTGACATCCATTTGGTAGAGTGTAAAGTGCAAGTGGCAAGATATAGCAAAGAGAAGACGAACATATTCTAAACGAGTAATAGGAGCAAAGGTCTCGTTAAAATCTATTCCTTTAATTTGAGAATATCCTTGAGCAACTAATCTAGCTTTGTTTCTAATGATTATCCCACTTTCATCAGATTTATTTTTAAAAATCCAACGTGTGCCAATAACCTTTTTGTAATCAGGCCTAGGTACAAGATACCAAACATCATGAATGACAAATTGAAGAAGTTCTTCCTACATAGCAGAAATCCAGTGAGAGTCATTCAATGCCTCATTTACATTCTTTGGTTCTACTAGGGAAACAAAACATGCATAATGTGCATAATTTCTTAGTTGAGATCTTGTACACACTGGCTCAGTAGGGTTACCAACTACGTTATTTATGGGATGATCATTAGAAACCCAGTTAGGTACTTCAGGTATCTCAATTGGTAACGGATCATTTATTTCAGGAGAGTCATTTTCAAAAATGTTTGTAGGCTCTTCTACAATAGTTGATTCACCAATCTTGTTCTCTACAGTAGTGTCACTCACAATTACATTTATGGATTCCATTAAGGTTTTATTGCGAAGATTATACACTCGATAAGCTTTACTGTTAGGTGAGTATCCTAAAAATATAGCTTTATCTCCCCGGATCTCAAATTTGGACAAGTGTTCCCTATCTTTGCATACATAACAAGTACTGCCAAAGGTTCTAAGGTACTTAAGATTAGGATTTTTATTTTACCAAAGTTCGCAAGGTGTTTGTTTGGAATTCTTTCTAAGATAAACCCTATTTAAAATGTGACATGCAGTATGAATCGATTCTACCCAAAAATATTTAGGCAAATTCTTGGCATGTAACATAACACGTGCCATCTCTTTAAGTGTACGATTCTTTCTCTCGGCAATTCCATTTTGTTGAGGAGTCTTAGGAGCACTAAACTCATGTTTGTAACCATTATAGTCACAATACTCTATTATACCAGTGTCTTTGAATTCTCCACCTCTATCACTACGGATTCTATTTACTTGAGTGTCCTTTTAAATTTCAATCCGAAGAAGGATTTTTAAGAATGTTTGAAAAGTGTCAGGCTTTTATTTTAAAAAGGATACCCAAGTAAATCTGGTGAAGTCATGAACCATAACTAGAATATAAGTGTGTCCACATAGACTAACAGTTTGGGAAGGACCCATTAGGTCCATATGGATGAGCTCCAAGGGATTAGAGGTAAGAACATCATTAACTTTATTATGAGGTGGCTTAACAATTTTACCTTCCTGACAGGAACCACAGACAATGTTAGGAATGGGTTTGATTTTAAGAACTCCTCTAACTATTTCTTGAGAGGTCAGTCTACTAAGATTATCAAAATTTAAGTGACCCATTCTGTTATGCCATATCTCGTTGTCATCCATTCTGGCAACATTACAGATTTCAGAATTATTCATGACAATATAACAATTGTTAGGAGTTCTGAATCCTGTAATTATGCATTCACCTTTTTCATTTAAAATTTTGCAATTGTTCTTTGAAAAGGTAACAGTATGATCTGAGTCACAAAATTGCGAGTTACTAAGTAGATTGGCCTTAAGTCCTTTAACTAGAAGAACATTTTTAAGAATAGGAAGTCCATCTTCTTGGAGAGTTCCTTTGCCTATGATTTGGGATGATACTCCATCACCAAAAATTACTTTTCCACCAGCGAAGCTGGTTTTGTTCAAAAGTTTAGTATCATCCTCAGTCATGTGCTTAGAACATCCAGAGTCTAAATACCAACCAGATGATGTGTGCTCAACTTCTAAGGCAGTAGTAACTATATTACACTTCATCTGAGGTAATAGATCTTCTTTTCTAACCCAAATTGCTCTAGTTTTCATTTTGCGCTTATTAGCTCTCAATTGATAAAATTTGCGAGCATTGGATTTTTATTGAAAAATATTTTGCGCATGATTTTGAATTTTATGAAAGACATGAGCATTTGGTTCAGGAAAGCATTTAGGAGTCCTTCTAGGAAATGTTCTTTTAGGTTTGGTCTATCTCTTTCTATAATTAGAGTTTTTGTCTGGTTGTCTGGGAAGTACATAATTATTGCGGCTCCTCTTAGAATAGTTAAAGTTCTGATAGGTAGGAGGATAACAGACAGGTTTAACAAGTCTCCTAGCATAAAAACCATCAAAATAGTGATCGTATACATCACAGTAAGAGCAATAAAGATTGCTCAAGGTTGGGGTCTCCTTAGGAAAGTCTCTAAACAACGGTTTTGAGGAATTTTGAGGATGGACTCTATTCCTAGGTAGGACAGTCTTGAATATGGACTCACTCTTCCTAATAGGGGGGCAGACGTATTTAGCCTTAGGTGAACTTTCATGTTTAGAGTAACTTGATTCCCCAATGTTAAAATTTTGATGTTTTGAATCAAACTCAGTTTTTAGGGAATGGAAATCTGGGCAGGTTTCAATAGGTCTTTTACCTCCTCACACAAACTTGATAGTTTCAAAAGATTTTATTTGTGTCTTCAAATTGGGGTAAAACCCTATTCCAGTTCGATCATCAGAATTGGTTTTAGATTCAGCAACAAATTCATAAAAACAGTTTGAATTATTTTCAAATTTTGTAAATTTTTTGAAAACAATTGCTGTCTTTTCTTTAGTTTGTTCCAATTCTAAAAATGTCCCTTTGTATTTTTTCTCCAAGATTTTCATTTGTTTCAGTCAAATCTTTGAGTTTTTGATCAAACATTTTAATTTCACTTTTATGAGTTAAACATTGGGTAGTATACTCTTCAGCATTCAGTTTGACCATCAGGCTTAGATCTTCCAGCTTTTTGGTGAGATCTTTCACAATTTTTTCTAGTCTAGTGCTTTTCTTGAGAGTTTTAGCATAGAGTGTGTGAATATCTGGGAGGTCTTCATTGTCCGAGTCAGTAAGTGTAGTGTGTGAAGTGACCCCTAACGCTTCATTCTTAGAACTCACACACCCATTGACATCGTCATTATCGCTTTCCCTTTGACTCACACACCCCGAAGAAGAGATAGCAATATTCTCAGTAATCAAGCCATCTAAACCAGTAACAACATTATTCGAAACATCAGTAGTAAAATTACTAGATTCATCCTCACTAACAAACTGTGACACCCCGACTAATTAAATACCCGGTAGCTACTCCTTTATTAAATTAATACAAAATGCCAAGTTGGTCCAGTAAATAGCATCACTGTCAAAAACATTTTAATGATTACTAACCACCTAGTATTTAAAAAGTGCGTTGCCAAATTTTAAGTTAACTCTGATTAACATACAGTAAAAGAATAATGAAAGAATAACAACCATTCACCATAACGAAGCAATAGAATAACCAATAACATAATAATAAGTCCGGAGGAAAACTCCTCGCAACAATCCCACAACTGAACTAAATAAAACAAAGTAACCTGAATTAATTACATGCCAAAAGTCTGAAAATATGAAATAGGAAATGCTTCTAATAGAAATGGGCGACATGCCCTAAAACTGTTGAAAGCTGAATATAGAGTCAAGATAGATGAAGCGTCTACTAGCAAAGTCCTGTAACTCCCACAAACAGCTACAGCTCGTCACCTGAATGAAAATCCTAAGCATGGTGTCCTTGTGGCTGGGCACCTAAAATGGTTTTTACAAAAATAGATTCAAAAGCAAACGGGTCAGAGCCCGAAAGTGGGGATTATTTTAAAAACAGCAAGTGTTTTGATAACATTAAAACAATGAATGCAAAATACATGTTAGGACGTGCACTCACATGAAGTACTCACCTCTCGACTAATTTGTTCACTCCTAACGTACCGTACCGTACCCATCTAAGTGACATACATATCTAACCAAACCGTAATAAGTTCTACCCCTTACTACTCAATTCCCATTATACGTTCCAGCGTTATCAACTAAATAGAGGGCTTTACTTAACTCAGGTTCTCAATTATTAGTGATACAATTCATTACAGGTTATCCCTTTATAGTTACTCAAAGCGTTTCTGTATTTATACGCACAATACCAACATGAAAGTTCTCATTAATTTAAGTGTATATTAATCACGCCATAAATATACAATACAAGAACCCGAGACTAAGCTGCGGTGCACACATACTCTGCTATCCATCCCGGTACATCACGTACATAAGGATCACGCATTCCGAATCTCTCAGGAATCGTCTCAGATAATAGCAAATCACAAACAATGGAGGTGAACACAGTCACATCACATGGGTCACGCACATACCTACGCTCCCACGATCAGCAGTCTTATTAACATCCCAATAAGTCCTTCTCTGACCTATGTTCTCGAGGTACCAATCTAAATCCGAGCAACACAAGGATTAGAGGGCCCTAAGCGAACGTAAACCTCCCGTGATAGCAAGTATGGTAGGTATGTCATACACATAAGATCATATACATATACTAAGTATACACACATCTTAGTAATAACCGTAATTTATTTGTGGTACACTTCTCATTCTCGTACCGACTTATAATGTTGCAAAATTCTAATTTTCTGGTTAATTCAATTATTTAAGCCGTCAATAATTCTCGCATCGTAATAGTCACTCACGTCCTATTCCAAAATTTTCATTTAATTCGAATCGCACTCTTATGTTTTACTCCTCAATATATCCCAAATGTCCCAACTATATCAATTTATCATCAAGGGAATGGTATCTCTACAATTAAACAAGGTTACGGGACACGCGAAATCAAAACATGCCAAAAAGCCTAAACTGTCAGCTCGTTAGAAGTCTCGTTCGAACGAGGCTGTTCGAACGAGAGTTCGTTCGAACGAACTAGGCATCTAACGAGATCTCGTTTGAACGAAAGACATCGAACGAACATCCCTCTCGTTATAAGGCAAACTGTCAACTCGTTAGAAGCTCGTTCGAACGAGCTCGTTCGAACAACCTGGGCAGGTCTTCTAACGAGAGGCCAGTTTCGAGCCCAGAAATTCCCTTTTTCATTTTTTTCCAACTTTCTTCACTTCTAATCCCACATAAAAATCGTCCCAACATTATTTTAAGGTTTCTAATCCATACTAAACATTCGTAGGTCATAATAGAACATTTCAAATAGGGCCAAATCTTCCTAGACATCATCAGATCATTAATTTCCCTCATTTATCCCCAAATCCCATGAACATGAACCCTAAAATTTTTAAATCACCAATGGTCATAATTAAATCCGTTTTTGTTATATACAAGATGTATTTCTATCAGATTGATCATCCTAACACAATTCTACATGAAATCTTTTCATCAAAATATAAGTTTCTACTTCCAATTCAATGGGTTTTTCATCAAACTCCCAAAGCAATACAATTTCATGATTTCTTACGCATGGAAGAAACATTCTTTGCAAAAAACGAAATTAAACCACTTGCCTTTGATATATCTCTGAATTTGGTGTTGGATTGATGAAGGTTGATTTGTTCTCCCTCTCTCTCTGCAGAGTTTTCCTTTCTTTCTCTCTCTACCAGCTTTTCTCTAAGGATGACAATGGAGGTGGAGGTTGGTTTGGCAAGTTTAAGGTTTCTAAACTTCTCCCGTAGCCCACTACCTAGATTGGGGTTGGAAATGGCTTAGTGGGTTAAGACTAAGTCAGATTTTTAACTCTAATTTTCGTGGGTTTTAATTCCCCAAATTCTAAAATTACCAAACTACCCTTTTACGTTGCCGGTATGGCCTAAAAATGCCCCGGGACCCAAACTAAACTCCCGGCTAGTGTTTTCTGACTATTTCGACCCTTTCGGACGCGTTGGCGTACTCAAAACGACCATACAGTTAATAGAAATGAAATTCACTTTTTAATTAAAATAATTATATTCCTGACGCGGCTGTCACACGCGTCCCAACAAAATTTCCAAATTGCCGTATTTCAATCTCACGACAAATTTCATAATTTCCATATTCATATATAGCCATATATACTCATTAAAATCAAATACCAACTCGTATCTCGCTAGTATTTTTATCCGGATTAATTTCCAATTAATACACATTTAATTCAATTAATCCCATAAATAAATATCATAAAAATACGGGGTATTACACAAACACAGGCATATCATCATTATAAATAATATTGGCAAAGAAGGACATGCAAGGATCAAAAACATCATATGACCCAGGTTCCTCATTTTTAGAGTCACTTGAATCATCCCATGTCTTGCAAATGTTGGCTCTAATGTGTTTGTTTTGAGTGTTCAAGTTAACTCTGCAGTCTTGTGTAATGTGTCCTAGTTTTCCACATCTATAGCATTCAGTCTTCTTAAGGTCTCTGTTAGGTCTAGTGTGAGAGTCCTTATGATTTTTGTCATGGCTTTTCTCATGAGGTCTGTGATTAAAGGGAGTTGGATAATTAGACTTGCCTTGTTTATTTGCCATGTTGTTTCTAAATTTAATGATTTTCTTAAACTGTTTTGACATCAAGCCAATCTGATTGTCCAAACTCTCTATATCGCATTCCTCATCAGAGTCATCATTGGAAGTATTAAACTCAGGCTTAATCAATTTAGAATAGAAGCTTAGATTGGAACTAGTCTGTTTCCTATGGGACTATTTCAATTGCTTCTTAAATTCTAGTTCCATTTCCACAGTTCTTAATTTACTACTGAGTAATACAGGAATGAGATTTATATCACACATTTCCTCAATAGCATATCTTTTGTTATCAAATTTCTGTGCTAATGATCTTAAAATTTTAGATACAATTTCTTGTTTGTCATATGTTATCCCATTAGCATGCAGTTTTGTCACAATATCTGTCAGGTTCATATAGAAGTCATCAAATGACTCAGTCTCAGACATAATTAAAGAGTTATACTATTGAATGAGCATTTGAGTTTTAGCAGCTTTAACTCTAGTGTCACCTTCATGAGCAGTAACCAAGGTGTCCCAAGCTTCCTCAGAAGTGGTACAAGATGAGATTCTTTTGAACTCATGTTCATTTATGGACATAAATATGGCATTCTTTCCTTTGTTATTATTTCGAGAAACTTGTTTCTCTTCTTGTGTGAACTCACTTAATACTTTCTTAACCCTCTCATTACTTCCTTTAGTGGATGGTTTTGTAGAAAAAATGTAACCATTTTCAACAATGTCCCAGACATCATCTCCCAGAGTTCCTTAAATGAAAGCAATCATTCTTACTTTCCAGTAAGCAAAATTGGTTCTATCAAAGATAGGAGGTCTGGTCAAGTTACCAAATCTTTCATTTTTCTCGTCCATATTTTATTTTCAGAAAACAATTTCAGAAACACAAGATCTCTTTAAAAGAATTTTACCAAGCTCTGATACCAATTGAAAATCTGTTACTAAAGCCGTTTAATAAAATTAAACTATTTAAGTAACTCCGAACAATTTTTTTTGAAGAAACTCATTTCTTAAAAACCAAAACTATTTTGAACACAAGATGTGTTTTATAAAAGTATGTACGAGATCTATTCAAGATTTGATTAACAGGTTTATAAAATAGTTTGAACAAACTTTAAACTCAGCACAACCAAGAATGAGATGAGAAGATGTAGGAAGATTAATAACAAGATTTTTACGTGGTAAAACCTCACCCAACTGAGGAAACATCCACGACTCCCTCTACGGAGTAAGAACAAAAACTTCCACTATAAACAAATTTTAACAGTTACAAACTATATAACAAACATGCTTACAACTCAGACCTATATAAGTTTAGGAATGTACCCTCTGGTGTCCTTATAACTTCTCTGCAGTTCTGATTGTTGATGTTGTTCTCCCAGTTTTTTAACTCCCAATTTGTTCAAGCTCTTTACGTCGAATCTTGTTCACAAGATCTTATTACCAACACTTTTCATGTGGTAGGGTGAAAGTGTTTGTGGAGGTTCTCTCTAACACATGCATGCACACACACACACACACACACACACACACACACACACACACACACACACTTATTATGTACAATCAGTCCTAACAAATTACATATAAGTCTATATGCAGTGACTTTTCTTTTTCTCTCTTCTCACAAAACTCAACCTTTTTGACCTTTAAAGCAATCCCAGAATCCACGGATATCTTGCTCAGAAGACGTATCAAGATCTTAATCAATCTCTATTTTTGAAAAGATTTTTGAGATTGAAAACCACCGAGTGCGATTCCAAACTAGGTCAAAGGTCTTGTTTTAAGAGAACTAGAAACATAAAACATTATTGTTGATTTCAAAGTTAAAAATATTTTTTAGAAAGGAATCAACAATATATTTCTCAAGCTGAGAAATAAAAATGCCAACTAAGTGTAATATATCATGAAGAACTCAAATCTGAAATTTCTATATACTAGAAAAATAGATCTAAGAAAATGATTAAGTTGGAAACAAGATCTCAAGAACGAAGAGGTTACAGCAGCAAACCAACTCTCAAATCACCTCTCAAAACACTCAAACACTCAAGGTTGTGTTTGGGAAAATATAGGGGTTTGAAGATTTATATTTGGTTTGAACTGTTTGGATGATTTAAGGTTAGGGTTAGGTTTACTAACTCTTTCTCTCTCTTCTGGTTTCTCTTTTTCTCTCTTCTCTCTCTACTCTCTTTTTTCTCTCAAAGGACGAAATGGCCAAAAGTCTCTGAAGGCTGAGAGTAAGAGCCTTTTTATAGGAGGATGAGAAGGTTCGAGAATGAGGATTGAAATCAAGGGATCAAATTTAGTCAAGATCAATTGACTTGGATCCAATGGTACACGATAAGCGGTGGTAAAGACTCTCCTGATTGGTCCACAAGGGGATTAAAGGGATTATGAAGGGGCACATGCAGATCGTTGATAAAAAAGATCTAAGGGTTGAAAACGTGTGCTGGTTTACACTCTATAAAGAAACACACTTTCCACCAATCAGAAAGCAACAAATGTTGGACAATGAATAGAGATAAAACGCGCATCTGAAAGTAATTACAATGTACACCCTGAAGCCTCTGCCGCTTTCGGATTCTACCCAAGGTAACTTTAGGCCAATAAAACCAACAATATGAAATAGGAGATTGACCCCACAAACTTTTAAAACCAAGTTTTAATTAATTAAAACCTTATTTTAAAATGTTTATAAAATCCCAAAAAATATTTAAAAAGCAATATTAGGGATTTAAACACACTCAACATATGTACACACATTAATATGCAATATGACATGTATAGGATCCATTATACTGTGTGTGAGTGTTGGTAATGAGGTCTGGATCACTTCAATCAAAGATGAAATAGTAGTGCAAGCTCTGAGGTTCTTTGGATTCTTGGTTAGACATAATTTTTTCACAATTTCCAAACTAGATGAACACTTATATAATATAGACTCAAGTGAGTCAAGAGTATAAGGTGCTTCAATCTACCCCTTTGGAAATATGAGACAAAATCTCCTTTGAGTCATCTAGAACTCGTAGGGCAACAAGAATGAGGAAACCTATTCCTACAACAATCTATCTACCCAAGTCCTAGTAAGAAAAAGTACATAACTCAACTATTTACAATTGAATACCCTATTACAACTGTTGATAATAACTGTACAAAAACCTGCAATGAAGCACTAAGATCAAGCTGTTTAGCATATGTAAAGAATCATTAGAGACTCAAATTTCTCCCCCATTTTGTCTCAAATAGACAAAGGGAAAAAAATAAAGAGATCAAAGAGATTAATCAACACACACCATACTAATAGATTTACGCAAAGAAATAAATCGATTGTAATCTAAAGGTTTGGTAAATATATCTGCGAGTTGAAAATCAGTAGGAAGATAATTGATTTCTAATTCCTTAGTTTCAACTAATTCGCATATAAAGTGATGTCTTATTTTTATGTGCTTTGTTCGCGAGTGTTGAACAGGTTTTTTAGAAATATTGATCGCACTTTGATTATCACAATAGAGATGCAATTGGTTTTCTTGAATACCATAATCACTCAGCATTTGTTTAGGCCATAGTTATTGAGCACAACAGCTGCCAGCGGCTATGTATTCAGATTCAGCTGTTGAGAGTGATGTGCAATTTTGTTTCTTACTACTCCATCCTACCAAGTTATTACCTATATAATAACACGCTCCTGATGTGATTTTACTATCATCAGTACACCCAGCCCAGTCAGCATCAGTGTACCCAATTATAGTGCTTGGTGTGTCATTAGTGTACCAAAGTCCTAGATTCAGAGTGCCATTTACATATTTAATGATTCGTTTAACAGAATTCAGATGGCTCTCTTTAAGGTTATTTTGATATCGAGCACAAATACACACAGCATACATAATATCAGGACGCGAGGCAGTAAGGTATAGCAAGGTTCCTATCATACTACGATATAGTGTAGGATCTATGGATTTTTTGGTTTCGTCTTTAGAAAGTTTTATCGTAGTACTCATTGGTGTTTTAGCATTTTTAGCACTCTCAAGGCCAAATTTCTTTACTATCTCTAAAGCATACTTTGATTGCGAAACAAACAATCCTTCTGAATTTTGTTTGACTTGAAGACCTAAGAAAAATTGCAACTCCCCCATAAGAGACATTTGATACTCCTTATGCATTATTTCAGAGAAGGATTTTACTTCTGAGGGAGAAGTTGATCAAAATATAATATCGTCAACATAAACTTGAGCAATAATGATGTGTTTGTCAAAATGTTTGACAAAAAGGGTTTGATCATTTCCACCTCTTTTGAAACCTTTATCTAAGAGGAAACTGGAAAGACGCTCATACAAAGCTCTAGGTGTTTGTTTAAGCACATACAAAGCCTTTTTAAGACGAAATACATGATTTGGATATTGAGGGTCAATGAACCCTTTAGGTTGTTCTACATAGGTATCCTCAGTCAATATTCCATTAAGGAATGCATATTTGACATCCATTTGGTAGAGTGTAAAGTGCAAGTGGCAAGATATAGCAAAGAGAAGACGAACATATTCTAAACGAGTAATAGGAGCAAAGGTCTCGTTAAAATCTATTCCTTTAATTTGAGAATATCCTTGAGCAACTAATCTAGCTTTGTTTCTAATGATTATCCCACTCTCATCAGATTTATTTTTAAAAATCCAACGTGTGCTAATAACCTTTTTGTGATCAGGCCTAGGTACAAGATACCAAACATCATGAATGACAAATTGAAGAAGTTCTTCCTGCATAGCAGAAATCCAGTGAGAGTCATTCAATGCCTCATTTACATTCTTTGGTTCCACTAGGGAAACAAAACATGCATAATGTGAATTATTGAGGATTAATCCTTGAGAGTAGAATAATGTATTAAAAGTAATTAGAATTTATCAAAGAATAAACCTAATTGAGGATAATATGAATTTGTGAAAATTCGGGATTTAGGATAACATAGACCATAAGAGTGTTAGATAATTGCCTACTAAATTTATTTGAGAAATAATGGTTAACTTTTGAGTGATGGGAAATCTTGAGAAATATATGTTTACAAGTAAAGTTATAATCTATAAATGCGTTGGATATTAGAGAGAAAAATATACTACGTAAGGAATTATCATATGGGTGTGTGAATACCTTATTGATATTATATAGGTGCGGTGAATACCTATATTTTTATGTGTATGACATACTTATGGTGCTTGCTATCGGGGTGGAGGTTTCGCATTATGGTCGATCCTATCCTGATGTGCCCACTTGGGGGGGGGGGGGGATTCTAGATTTGTACCTTGAGCATAGGACCTTGGATACGTTCTATAGGTTTATATGATAGTTTTGACAGTTGAATGGGAGCGTAGATATGTGCATGACCCATTCGGCTGGGGATTATGATCGCCTCCAAATATGTGTGTTATGTTATTTATGGTTCAGGAGAGATGCTGAACCAATATTCCTTTTTACAATGAGAGATGTATCTGGACATGGTAGCAGAGTATGCATGCATGGCAGCTATGTCTGGGAGGTGCCGTATTAATATATATATATATATATATATATATATATATTATGATGTGATCTACTGTGTGTATTAGTAGATAAAGTGAATAATAAAATCTGAATTGAATTAAGTAAGTGAATACTTAATACTTAAAGGCCTAGTTCATCTTAAAGAGAAATGAACATGTTTAATTAAGTAAAGTATTGCGTGGGAAATACAGGATAATGAGAAGAGATAGGATGACAATTGAGAACCTTATTTAGGGGAATAATAAGGTACGTTAAGCGTGCACACTAGATCAGAGGTGAGATTCTCAAGTGAGAGACGAGAACTAACATGTACATAATACCTGCTTAATTGCACTTGCTAACACTTGATATTTTTAAAATCTTTTACAATCGGGCTCTGACCCATTTACTTGCATATTATCTTCTCTACTATATTTATATTACCAGGTGCCTAGCACCAGGGACGCCCAACTTAGTGGATGGATATTATGATGAGTTTTTGAGGATGCAGCTTTGGATTAGACGCATATATTTTCTTGATTCCTATCTTCATAGTATTTGGCTCATGTAGGGCATGTTGCCTGAGATTCTATTAGTTCCATTTCCATTTCGGATATTGTACCGGTTTTATATTGTTACTGTTATTATAATTTTGTTTTAGATGGTGATATTGAGATATTCCAACTAGAGAGTTTATTCCAGTTACATTTAAATTTGTTTAATTTTAATTCAGTTGTGTTGGGATATTACTTATTTTATTTCAATATGGTGGTATGAATTTAATTAAAATAAAATTTGAAAAGTTTTGACACTTAGCTCAATTAATTATTAGGTGAATTAATAAGAAGTTATTTTTTGGCAGTGATGCTAAAAATGAACCAACTGGATATTCTGATTTAATTTGATAAATGACAGATCACCCGGTATTTAATTAGGCGGGGTGTGAAAATATCATGAGGTTAATCTCCTGGAATCCCTATCCAACTAAAAGTCTGAGTCTATGTACCCAATTGGTACTAGACTATCTGTTGAGTAAACTAGCACATAATCTCTCAACCTTTTCAAGTACTTGAGAATGTGCTTTAGAGAGATCTAGTTCTCCTCACTTGGGTTACACTGGAATCTGTTGGCCATTCCAACGACATAATAGATATCTAGTCTTGTACACACCGTAGAATAGATGAGGTTCCTGAATATCGAAGCATAAGGTATATTCCTCATCCTCTATATTTTAGCAGGTGTATTAGGACACTGGTCCTTAGATAAAGAAATTCCATGATTGAAAGGGAGAAACCCTTTCTTGGAATCTTTCATGTTAAACCTCATGAGCACATTATCGATATAAGTAGCTTAGAATAGGCCCAACATCTTATTTTTGTCGATTATTTAAAAGCTTGACTCGAAGGATGTGACTGACTTCTCCTCAGTCCTTCATATCGAACTGACTAAACAACCACACTCTTGTAGTAGACAATACACCCACATCATTCCCAACTAGGATAATATCATTCAAGTAAAATACTAGAAATACCCTTAAATTTTTGTCATGATTCTTATACACATAAGTTTCATCTAAACATGGATCAAAACTAAAGGATTTGATTGGATAATAAAATATAATATTATTAGACCTTGAATCTTGCTTAAGTCCATAAATGGATATTTTAAGCTTGGACACCTGACTTTTTTGGCCATTTTCTATGAATACCATGGGTTGAACAATATAAATGAACTCATCAACATTACCATTAGAGAACGCAATCTTAATGTCTATTTGACAAATCTTAAAATCGAGATGAGACACAAAGGATAAGATAATCCGGATAGACTTTATAATGGCTATCGATGAGAAGGTTTCCTCATAGTCGATCCCCTCTTTCAGCATGAATCCTTTTGCAACAAGTCTAGCCTTAAAGGTTTCCACCTTCCTGTATAGTCCTCTCTTATTTTTGTAGATCCACTTGTAACCGATAACATTTATCTCATTCGATGCTCGAAATATTTATCTTGGAGTGCCTCATTATAGTTACTGGGATCTGGTTTGTGTTCCTTTAGGACTTTTTTAAAATTTGAATCCATATACACTTAACTATTAGGCTGACACTTGATTCTCCTACTATGACATGGCTCCGCTTGTGGTCCAGTATAAGTGACACATGTATCCTGATCATCGATAATATTCTCATTGCCTCTATGAAGTTTTCTATCGATATCAGACTATATTGTATCATGTACGGGTGGTCCTGAAGTAGTTACTTGGTCTTATAATCAATCATATAATCTTCCTCTAAGTACATAACATTTTTGCAAGGATTATAAATTAACCACATTTGGTTCCTTTAGGATAACCCACAAAGAGACATACATCCATCCTTTATTCTAACTTTCCTGGATTCTTCTACAACACATGTCATAGTCAACCCCAAATCCGAGCATTGTCCTAGATTTTGCTTGTGCCCGGTAGTTTTATAGGATTCATTAATACTGATTTAGAAGGAACTAAGTTCAATAAATATGTAGTTGTATCTATTGAAAAATCGGGCATATTGGAATAACTCATCATAGATATAACCATTTCTAAAAGAGTTATTTTCCTTCTTTCTGCTACACCATTTTGCTGTGGATTTCCCGATGCATATAATTAGGATATAATTCCAATCTTCGATAATTGTTCCCTAAACTATTCCAAGATGTACTCTCCTCCATGGCCAGATTATAGAGTATGGATTAATTTACCATGCTTACGCTCCACATCATCCTTGTACACTTTGAACGTATCAAAGTATTCAGGCTTATGGTGCATAAGGTTATCCAAACATCGAATAATGATCTATGAAAGTGATGAAGTAATTGTAACCACCTCTTTCTCGGGTAGTCAGAGGCCCATGTGAATTAAAATGAACCAGTTCCAATACATCTTTGGCTCTAATACGTTGGATGTAAATGGTCTCTTGGTCATATTTCCTTCTAAGCGGGATTCACAGACTAGAAGTGGCCCCACTTCTAATAAACTCAATTGTCCATTTGAGACTATCTTTGTATCCTTTTCAGATTGACATGACCTAAATGTAAGTGATAAAGATACATTTAATTTAACTTATAAAGTTCCTTTCTCTTTAGGTTATTTCCATTTAAGATATTCACTTTATTATTAAGCCGCAGTGGTAAGACACGCCTTATAATATAAAGATCATTTTGCAATGTACTAGAATAGATAAGAGATTTGCCATATTTTTATAAAAAAAAACTTTATTAAAATAAACCAAATATCCATTCATCACAAGCTTATAAATTGAAATAAAATTTCTTATAATTATAGTGTGAGAACCCGGACTCGAGGCGATGTGCCTCTCCTCTTGCCCTTTCGATTGTCCTTTTGATATAAAATGTGGAGGACAGGGGTCATTGGCAGTGACATGGGGTCAATGCCCCATTCTTTATTGAAAAGAGAATGGAGTCGTCAGACTATTTTACAAAAAATAGACAAAAGAAAGAGGAAGGCATCCGTGGAGACCTAGTGATGACAAGTGATCTACGTGTTTAACCATAGAGACAAATGTCAGGGGACTGGGTTACGGATTGGTAATAAGTTAGGCACCCACTCCACCCTTTCAGTATCAAATGTAGATCCAAAGTATATATATAGCATCTTAAGCTGTAGAATGGAATAATAAAAATGAAAATATTTAGTACAAACCTAGACTGTGTTATGTAGTTTTGGATGTGTGTGTATATAATATAGAGAAGGGGTAAATATGTACAAAGTTAGACTTGTTCACTCTAACTGTTGTTCGAGTGAGCTTATGTACTCTCACGAAGCGATTTAAAGTCCACGTTGTTAATGAGGAAATAAGAGGGATTTTACCTCTTATAGAGGCTCAATGTAAGAGATCTAGGCTTTCTTTGATCTTTCAAGGTGTTTTTAGAGTGTAACAAAACTAGATCTGAAGATGTATATATTTTGTGTTAAAAAAAGAACTTAGATGAAACTGATTCACTTCTCAAATCACTTGATGATGAAAGAATGACCAGACTTCTAACATTAAGAACAAAATAGTTGGTAAAATCCCCAAATCTAGTGATCCTTTAACCTATAGGAAGGTATTTCACGTCTGTAAAGTTATTTAGTTGGTTTTTGGATGTTTTATGAGAAGAAGGATGAAAATAAATGAATATATACAAGATCTGACTTGAATTTTAGAGACCATGTTTCTTTAATATGCCTACGAATCCACCATTGGCAAAATCAAATTCAGCATAGTTTGGACATGACCTTTAAAAAAAAGTCAAGACAAAAAGAAGAAAAGTACGAAATAAAGATTATTTGGGGGTGTTGTTGTAGCATAACGCCGCCCTTTTATATCAAGACTTTAAAATAAAAAGTTGAGAAGCAACGTGCCTATAATGTTACATGTGCTCCTTTTCATTTTGGTAGCATTCGGGATTAGAATCAACCTTTTATGGAATGGATCTAAGGTTACTTTAAGATAAATTACCTTTGAAGAATAAAAAAATGAGAAAGAAACAAATGGGGGTTTTTGATTTCTTTTGGGTTTGAGTGAGGGATAAAAGGTTATGGATTTGGGTTATAACTTTAGATATAATCTTGGAAGAGATTTTAAAGGTAAATGGATATAATTTTGGGCTATTTGGGATATAAAACACCTTTGGGTAGAAAGCTAGCATTTACGAGAGGAATTAATGCTTGCTGAAATAATAGGTGAGGCCCCCTTTTAATGGAAAACTGCCTGGGGCAAAGGACCTATCGTTCATGGGTACTATACACCCTAAACTAATCAATAAAACACATTTATACTTGCCCATTAGTCTTATTTTGGGCAGCTTGACTTACTTGGTTGATTTATTTTCGTTCCTCTTAGGCTTTAGGGCCTTTTAGTGAGGTATTTTAGGGTTGTTTTGAGGCTTGAATTTAATTTGGGCCATGATATTTTTGTGTCATATTTATGGAGTTGAATGGGATGTCTACGGAGCCCTTCAACATCGGAGTTCATTTTTTGGGTAAACGTTGTTATAAAAAAAAACACTCGTTCTGTGACTGCCCGAAAATGGATATTTTTAAGTAGGAAGTTTAGGAGTATTCTCCCTTAAAGAGTTCATTTAAATGAAATTTACTTTGAGATAATCACGAAGGATTGGAGTGCTTGCCTGACTGTATTCATTGTTTCATGGGGTCTCTTTAATGGGAGAGAGATAGGGTGGGTGGTGTGGGTGTTATTCACCTTTATAGATTAGATGAGTACACACTTTACATACATGGTGAGAGAATAATCACAAGTTCGCTATTGGCTCATGGGGGAGAATATTTGCATTGTTGGGGTTTATGCTTAAAACCATGTGTAAAACAGTTTAATATTTATTAATAAAGGATTTTTTTTATTCATTTTGAAATGAGAATCAATTTTATGAGAATGCTTTATATTTGTTTAAATATATAAAAGTCATATTAATGTCGGTCAATAAAGCTTAGTAGGAATTCCAATGATGCAACTTCGGGTTAATCAGAAGGAGATTGAAATTTTGATTCTAGCACTGTTGAAATGTTCACACCTAGATAAGAACTTCATATCCTATTAGAATGGTTGCGATGCAATCCTAGTAGTTTATCTCAAACTATGGAGAACCGGTGTGATGGTTAGGGTTTTGGGGTTTATTCATAAAACTATGTGTAAAACATTCTACTATTCTTTAATATAGGATTTTTTTTCTTTTTGAAATGAAAATCAAGTTTATGAGAATGCTTTATATTTGTTTATACATATTGTTTCATAAAATTATTATTCAATAGAGCTTAGTAGGAATTCTAGTAAGTCGGATTTGGGTTGATCACAAGGAGATTATATTTTTAATTCTAGAACTATTGAGTAGCTTACAACCCATATAAGAACTTGACATCCTATTAGAAAGGTTACGATGCAATCCTAGTATTTTATCTCAAACTACGAGAACCTGTACGATGGTTCAATAGAGGATTGTGATCGGTACATCCCACGAGTATATTGAAGATGACCACCTATGAGATTTGAGTTTATGAGTTGCCTTGATTAGACTCAGGCAATCTCACACCATTTAGAAATGGTGCATAGATTCTTAATCTCGAGAATTATGAGGATTGGATTAGTTATATAATTATTGCTTTGATTGTTGTGGATGTGATTCAATTGTAGATTGAATTAAATGATCTGCACATATTGGGTGATTATTATGTAAGTAGGTATGAGATCTTAATTCAGATGGATCTATGTACTAGGATACCTAGGATTGCAATACCCCCTTGACATACTTATAAGGTTTGTTTCCACTAGCAAATCTAATCAGTAGATTATTTATAATGTGGCGGAGTAACAAATTAAGTTAAGTCTGAGAATCAAGGAATTGATTAGGTGTTAGTTACAGTCGATTTATGGTAAATTGATTTGACCAAATGGGTATCGAAAACTTATCATGGGGAATCATATTATGTGCCATAATCAACTTTGTAAATAAGACCTCATTATATTTGAGTGGAATACGAGATAATTAAATTACAGTGTCGTCATAATTATTTAGTGGATTTAATTATGATTAAATAAATACAGGAAATAAAATTATGGTAAATGTAATTTTGGATTTCCGTGTATTTATTTTGAGCTAATTTAATTATTTGCCTTTGGTCCCTAATATAGTCCATATACCCAAGTAATCAGGCTCATACTCTCAAGAAACCCACTTTGGTCCAAATCCACTTTTTTATGTGTATATAAAGGTGTGGAAAGGGGTTTCAATCATTATTATTCATCATTAGAGTTTGAGAGGGGCGAGAGAATATACTAATCCCATTTTTGTGAAGGAGGCATATCTCGAGTATTAACAAAGATTTTTATCTAAAAAAGTGTCCATCTACCTACCTGAATTTGGGGAGGATCATACACTAGAATATCAGTGTTCATAAGGTTTGAGAAAGGTTTTGGAGATCCAAAATAAGGCCGCCCTACAAATAATTTTCTCCCCATTGAATTGCAACCAAATCCGCGAAGGTATTGTAGAAGAAGTAGGAAATGTAGTTTTAAATTTTGGTGAAGACAATAAGTTAGTATTGGTAGATTATTTTTATGTATTTGGTATTAAAATAAATTTAATTTTGGTTTCTAAACTTATGATAAACAGATACTTGGTTTATTTTAATAAAGGACTTTTTATGAGAAATTGCAAATCTCTTATATGTTCTGAAACATTGAAAAATAATCTTTATATTATAAGACCCGTCTCACCACTCTACTTAATACTGATTTGAATAATTTAAATGGAAATAACCTAATGACAAAGGAACATTCTAAAATGAACCAAACATATCTTTGGCACTTACAGTTAGGTCATATCAATATATACAGGTTACAAAGACTGGTTTCAAATGGTAAATTAAGTTCATTGGAATTAGAGGCACTTCCAGTCTATCAATACTGCTTAGAAGGAAAGATGACTAAGAGCCTGTTTACGACCACAGGGTATAGATATAAATATACATTGGAACTAGTTCATGATAATTTGTATAGGCCTATGACTACCCAGAGAAGAGATGGTTTTGAGTATTTCGTCACTTTCCTAGATGATAACTCAAGTTTTGGATACGTTTACCTAATACACCACAAGTCTGAAGCCTTTGATAAATTTAAGGAGTTTAAGGCTCAGGTGAAGCATTTTCATGGTAAACTAATCCATACTCTGCGATCGAATTGTGCAAGGGAATACCTTTTAGGAGAATTTAGGCGACACTTATCGGAGTTGGGTATTACAACCTAATTATATGCACCAAGAACTCCACAAAATAATGGTATAGTGGAGAAAGGAACATGAATCTTTTGGATATGCTTAGGTACATGATGAGGTATTCAGATATAATGGATTCTTTTAGGGTTATGGATTAGAGGTGACCACTTATTTACTAAACTTAGTTCCTTCTAAATCACTCTCAACAACTCGTACAGAGCTGCAAATGTCGTCTAGGGCGTATTTGGATTTGGGGTTGCCCAAAAATCCTGCTGAAAAAGGAGCTTAGGAAGTTAAAATCAAGGATAAAAATGTGACTATTTGTAGGTTACCCAAAAGTAACCAAGGGTGGTTTATTTTATAATTCTAAGTTCCAAAGGGTGATTGTTGGCCTAATTGCCTGGTACTTGGAAGAAGATTATATGATAAACAACAAGCCCAAAAGAAAGATTATATGGAAAAAGCTAAGAGGATAAGAGCAAGAAAATGTTTTTGGACCACCCATATAGGATAAAATAGAACCTGGTATCGACCGTACATTTTTTGATCATAGTGGGAGCATTGTCGATAATCAGGATACACATGTCACTTATACTGGACCATAAGTGAGGCCACGTCATAGTGGAAAAGTTAGGTATCATCCATATAGGTTAGTGTATTTAGGAGAGAATTTTTATGAAATCCCAAGGGAATATCAACTGGATCTTATTAAATACGATAAGACACTGCAAGATAAGGATGTCAAGCTTTGGCTAAAGGCTATGGATATCGAGATGAATTTGATGTATTCAAATTCAAGTGTGTGAACTTGTAAACTTATCGGATGGGATAAAATCTATCGGTTGCAAGTGTACCTACAAGAGGAAGAGATGGGTAGATGAGAAGGTGGAAACCTTCAAGGCACAAATTATTACGAGAGAGTTCAATTAGAAAAGGGGATTGACTATGAGGAGACTTTTTAGCCATTAGACATGATTAAGTCTATTCGGATTCTTTTATCCATTACCGCACATCTCGATTACGAGATTTAGAAAACGTAAATCAAGGCAACGTTCTTGAACGATAATCTTAATGAGTACATATATATGGCGCAACCCACGGGATTCATATCAAAGGTCCATAAAAGCAGGTTTTCAAGCTTAAGAGAGCCATTTATGTACTTAAAAAAGCATCAAGGTCTTAGAATATTTGATTTGGCTAGACAATCAAATCTTTTGATTTTGATCGATGTATGGATGAAACTTATGTGTCTACGAAGAATGACGAAAGCATGGTGGTATTTCTAGTACTTTACGTAAATGATATTCTCCTAATCGGGAATGATGTGGGTGTATTATCTAGCATAAGAGTGTGGTTGTCAAGTGATTTCGATATAAAGGACTTAGGAGAAGCCAGACACATCCTACATATAAAGTTATTGTGTTATCCCAAGACACTTATATCGACATAGTGCTCACTAGGTTTAACATGCATGACTCCAAGAAAGGGTATATCCCTTTTAGGCATAGAGTTACTTTATCTAAGGATCAGTGTCCTAATACACCTGATGAGATAGAGCGGATGAGTAATATTCCTCATGCTTTGGCAGTGGGGAGCCTTATGTATGCTATGGTTTGTACAAAATCGGATATATATTATGTCGTTGGCATGGTCAACAGATTCCATTCTTATCCATGTGAAGATCACTGAACTGCTGTGAAGCACATTCTCAAGTACCTGAAGAGGACTAGAGATTATGTGTTGGTTTACTCAGTAAACAATCTAGTACCCATTGGGTACACGGACTCAAAGTTTCAGTCGGATAGAGATTCCAGGAAATCAACCATGGGACATGTGTTTACCCTGGAAGGTGGAGCCATAAGTTGGAGGAGAATCAAGCAATTATTTATTATTTCTTCGACCATTGAAGCTGAGTATGCTGTCCCTTTAATGGAAATACAAGAGGTTGTTTTGAACTAAAACTTACTAAGTGATTTTGGTGTGGTTCCTTCAATATAATTGGATATTACACTTTATTATGAAATTACCAGTGCCATTATAAATTTGAAAGAACTAACAGATCATCAAAGGGTGAAGCAGATTGAGCATAAGCATCACCTAATTCAGGAGATCATGCGATATCATTGTGACCCATATTGTAACTGAGGATAACCTCGTGTGTCTTTTTACAAAGATCTTACCAACTAGGACTTTTAAAAGTAACGTAAAAGGAATAGGAGTCAAGCTTTAAGACTTAGTGGGAGATTGTTGAGGTTTATTCATAAAACCATGCATAAAATATTCTATTAATGTTTAATAAAGGATTGTTTTATTCTTTTTTAAATGGGAATCATGTTTGTGAGAATGCTTTATATTGATTATTTCATATAACTGTTGGTCAATAGATCTTAGTAGGAATTATAGTAAGTCGGCTTCGTGTTGATCACAAGGATATTGGATTTATGGTTCTAGGAATCTTGAATAGTTCACAACCTAGATAGGAACTTGACATCCTATCAGAATGGTTACGATGAAACCTTAGTAAATTATATCAATTTATCTAAACTTATACAATGGTTCGAGAACTTCTACAGTAGTTAAATAGATGATTGTGATCAATATATCCCAAGAATGTATTGAACAAGACCACCCTTGAGATTTGAGTCTAATGGTTGTCTTGATTAGACTCAAAAAATCTCACACCATTTGCAAAGGGTGCATAGATTCTTAATCTCGATAATTATGAGTGTTGATGACTAGAAATAGCATCTATGTTATCTTATCGACATCAACACTCATAATTCTCGAGATTAGCCGTCTGTGGGAATTCGACACAATAGATAAAAATGAAGGTATAAAGATGATGATTGAAGATGAAATGGTGATCATATCAAACACATAAGAGACAAGGATTTTTAGAGTGGTTCGGCTATGAATAAAGCCTGCGTCCACTGTTATTTTATTCCCAGGGGTGTACAATAGCACAATATATTTGAGAGAGAGAGAGATGTGTATTTTGTGTATGGTGTCTCTTAGTTGTCCCTCCCTTTGGCTAAGGGAATACATGTATTTATAGTGATGGGAGTTAAAGAGATACAATGTCTTTATACATTCAGACATTTATATCTATATACAATTAATCTAACTGTTGGTCTTCTAGGATGGTTGATCTTCCTTGAGTTGCTTGGTATGCCATGTTTTGGTTGGTATGCCGACTAACTCTCCTCGGGTGCCGATTAACTCTCCTCGGGTGCCGAACAACTATAAATATTACCACGTAGGATTACAGGTGTCCTTTTCTGACTGATCCTCGTAGATGGAGAATTTTTGTGTCAACAGAAGGCCCCAATGCTCCATGCTTGATGGTTCACTGAAAAGATGGAGTATTTATTCTGCAGTGTTGCTCGGTGCTCGTGAAATTCTTGATCTATCTTCTTGATTTGTTCAACATAAAGTGTATTATCTCCTGGACGACATATGATGCAGGCTAATCGATGGTTGCTAATCTTTCTTTGGAGGAGCTATGTTCGTCAAGCGAACGTGTGTTATGTATCACCCCTGGGAATTTGGATGCAACCATGCCATAGTATGTAGCTTATAGCTTGTCATAATCTTCAATTATGTTGATTGGTTTGCTAGCCAACCAACTACCTCCTGTGCCGAGCAACTGAATGCTAACTTCAAGTGCTTGATTTTTCTGATTTATGCTCCTCTGAATACTTTGTTGAGTAACATACTAGCTTTTGAACCCAACTCTTCAATCTGATTAGTACCAAGCTAGTGGTGGACTTTGAAATATTTTCATACAACTTCGTCTTCAATATTGGTCGGGACAGTAGTAGCAAAGATCTCAGTGATGTAGATGCTGAATCTGACTTATGAATGTGCATAATAACTCCTGAATATGCCTCCTGAACTTCAATATCAAACTAATTCCTGAGCAAGAAAAATAACTCTTGAATGATGATTGGTCGGGGCCCCGACTATGTAAGTTTGTGGAGTTGAATTTGATGCTCGACTACATGATGTTATAAGAATGTGCCACCGAATGAACAACTATATCTGTAATAGAAGCCCCCAAGTGTGGAATATGAACTTTGAATGCTTTCTTGGCCTTGAAGTATGTTGGTCTTGCTATAAAAATAAGGCCGAAGAAATGTTCTCTGTAATGATTCCCCGAGATCTTTGCATGTTTGCATTTTAATTTTCTTGGAAATACTTTGTAAGATGCTTTCCTTGTTGTTTTGCTGATGACTATACATATGTAGAACGACAAATTGTCCTGTTTTGCATAGATAATGGAACTTGCTCCGCCTGCTGTTTAATTATAGTGACTTGTCACTCTTTGGGCCTAAGCAATGGAATGATTTTCATCCCATGTTCCTACTTAGTTGTAGTAATCTTATAAGGATTACCTTGTTGCCTTGACAATGGATGCCCCGGGAGGTCACCCATCTTCTTTCCTAGTTTGGGGTGTCCCTTGAGATCACCCGTGATGCCAACATTATTGGTTAAATTTATTGTTACCAACCAACCGGAGTTGGTGGTTATTGCCGACCAACCGGAGTTGGTGGTTACTGATATGCCGACTAACCAAAGTTGGTGGTTTGTTGATGCCGACCAACCTTAGTTGGTTTGCTGAATATATATAGAGAAAAGAGTTTTTCTCACCAATAATTCGTTGGGGATAAAATATAATAAATGCTGGAGATCTCCTTGGAGCTGAATATATAATTATAAATACTTTGTTGGGTTTTATGCTGAGATAAATATAGAATATTCATCTGAATAGATATAAAGAATGATTCAGAATAATAATAAAGTGTCTCGCTGGTTAGTCGAGGCGAAATTGTATAATGCCGAACAAGAATAATATTTTCCAGAACATGAGAAAATGGTCGAGTACTTTGCTGGACCTGAATATAAATAAGAATTTCCCCAACCAACTATCCGTTGAGGGTGAAATATAACAAATGTTGTAGTTCTCCTCGGAGCTGAATAAGTATCTTGTCGAGGCAAAATTTTGCATAATGCCGAACAAGAATAATATTTTTCAGAACATAAGAATATGGCCGAGAACATTGTCGGGCCTGAATATAAATAATAATGACCCAGAACAACTGTTCGTTGGGGGTGAAATATAATAAATATTGCAGATCTCTTCGGAACTGAATAAGTATCTCGTTGAGCTCCATGCTAAGATGAATATAGAATATGAATCCGAATGGATATATAGAATAATTCTTGCTTGAGTAGATATCAGAGTAATAATACAATCAATAGTGCCTTGTTTAGGGAAAATTTCATAATGCCGAGCAATGATAATATTTTCTGGAAGTTTAAGATTATTTTTTAGCATTCATCGGCACTGAATCTTGTACCTGCAAAAATTAATAACTTGCCCTACCATATGCATAGGCTGAACTGATTAGTCATGAGAATAATTTATTCAACTAGTCAATATATATGATATGTATATCCTTGGGCAATAACAATATCAAAAATATGAAATAATATATGTCTGACTGATCTGTCGAGGCAAAATTGCCTGATATCGAGCGATAACAGTTTCCAGAAGTTAAAGATTGTTGTTGAGCTTTCGTCGGGATTAAATCATGTCCCTATGGAATTTTAATAAGTTTCTCGAACTCCTGTTGAGACTAGTTCAGATAGTTAGTCATGAGAATAATTATTTAGGCAAACAATTATGATGTGTATCAGCATAAGGCAATAAAAAATTCAAAATATGAAATAATATTTTTGTACCACACGTGTGTCATGTGGGCATATATTATATCAAGTGTGTATCATATAGGAGATTAAAAAATTTATAATATTATTTGCAATCCCAGCAAATACTAAAAATATATTGGTTTTTAGAAATTATTTCGGTCGTATTTTTTTTATCAGTCATTGTTAAAAATTAAATTGGTTGGGGTAAGAAACCAAAACTTCAAATGTTTATTTTGACAAAGTCAAATTGGAAAACTATTTGTTTGCCAATCTCATTTCTGGCCAAAACCTGTCGTCGTCCAGATGTTCATGTATCAGAGTAGTAGCCGACCAACATATTTTACTATGCCGACCAACATATAGTTGGTCGGAAGCCCCAATGCCGACCAATAATTGATATTGCCGAGCAATAATAGTTGCCCCCGACGAGCATTTGATGGTGCCGATCTGGGATTTGGTCCTTAGACCACGATTTTTGGTTTTCAATATGAGTATACATTTCTTGAGCTGATGATGTAATTGCCAGAGACGAGATCTGAGGTGCTTGGAGAAAAAATTACTATATATATATGTCTAGTTTACTAGTTTTCAAGCGAAACTTTGTAGCATTGTTCATAGCGATACGCAGTCAGGATTCTCTGACGTGTAACATCTGATACCGATCAACAAACTATGGTCTGTATCTGACGCCGAACAACTAGTCCCAAGATCTTCAAAGAAATCTTTTTTTCTTTGTTTTGTTTTTGTCCCTGTGATGGTTGTCGACCTGTTGCCAAGATATAATTTATGGCTCTGGTGATGAAGATCAGATCTGGGAGTAGATGGTCTTTAATTATATATGGTTGTTTCTAAACATAAGGAACTGTAATGAATGATGAGCTGGTCGGACCACAGCTATCGCCGATTAGCTATGGGGAAGCCCCCAACACCTGTCATGTGCAACTCTTGATTTAATGGAGCCCTATTACTGTAGCCATGTCTCCGACCAGAAATAGCTTCCTCTGAACAACAAGAAATGGTGGAGATATCTTGATATGATGATTCCAACCAACAACAGATGTTGTTGAACAACAAATAAGTGCTTCCTACTTGTATTAGATATTACTGATCAACATTGAAATCAGTTTTAAGCTTCACCAACCAATGCTAGATGTTGCCGATTTGTAAAAATGTATTTTGCAATTAATTATCAAGTAATGGGTGGTCATCGATCATAAAGGGCAGTCTGGTATCGCCGACCAGTATTGCCGACCTATGCTAGGTTCTATCGATTTCTCGAGAAGAAATGCGTAGAAGACATTTTGGGAAATCTGAATCAGGGTATGAAATCTGATACTTTAGGAAGTTCAATTCTTCTGGTATCACTGTTCCAGCCTTTACGGATTTGACTACTTCTAGCGTCCAATATTCGAAATGCCTATCACCGCTTAGATTTAAAATGGGTAAACTCTAATGGGTTTTACTATCCGATTTGGTAAATATTAGATATTTAAACTTCATTTTTGTCGCTTGTTCCCCTAATTGATTTCAGATTTGGTGTTCTATTGAAGATCCGGTGAGTCAAAATCAAATTTATATATTAGATATATTCTCATAGAAACATATTTGAAAAGAGAAATGACTTTTCATCTTCCAAATATATGAAAAATGATATGACCCATATGTGAAACATTTTTGTTCAGAAAATTTTCAAGAGGATCCACAATTGACCTCAATTAGATATAGGGAATTTATATCGAAAGCTGATATCAAGAAGTCGGTACCACTACATACCATACGATCAATAATGAAAAATATCTAAAATTTCCATATTTGCACAGATTTGTAAATAAACAATATGATTAACATCTATGCAAAGAGAAAGAGAACGAATTTCTTGAATGGAGAGAAAATAGATTTGGGTCATGATTTCCTGGAGAAAACTTGTTCTTGACTTTAACTTTTCTTATTCTCTTATTACAGATAGAAACATATGATGGAAATTTGAATAGTCAAAAAATCATTCGAAACTTAGCTCAAAGTCAACAATAAAAATTACCAAAATTTGACATGATCGTCCAGTTATATATGTGAATAAAACGGTGTGGTTAACATCCTTGAATTTCAGGTTGCATATAATATGGCAAATCATTCTATATAATAGTGTTATATTGATTCTAAAAAATAATTCAATTCGAGATTCATGAATGAATAAAATAATATATGTATAATATGTAATTGTTCATATAAAAAGATATAAAGACTTAGCTTTTGATGTTGATCTTCGTCTCATCTAATAAGAAGGAAAGAATTCTTGTGTCGAATTCCCACAAACGACACCAATCTGTTGATGACTAGAAATAACATCTATGTTATCTTATCAGCATCAACAACAGATAAAAATGAAGGTATGAAGATGATGATTGAAGATGAAATGGTGATCATATCAAACACATAAGAGACAAGGATTTTTAGAGTGGTTTGGCTATGAATAAAGCCTACGTCCACTGTTATTTTATTCTCAGGGGTGTACAATAGCACCATATGTTGTAGAGAGAGAGAGATGTCTATTTTGTGTATGGTGTCTCTTAGTTGTCCCTCCCTTTGGCGAAAGGAATACATGTGTTTATAGTGATGGGAGTTAAAGAGATACAATGTCCTTATACATTCAGACATTTATATCTATATACAATGAATCTAACTGTTGGTCTTCTAGGATGGTTGATCTTCCTTGAGTTACTTGGTATGCCATGTGTTGGTTGGTATGCTGACCAACTCTCCTCAGGTGCTGACTAACTCTCCTCGGGTGCCGACTAACTCTCCTCGGGTGTCGAACAAGTATAAATATTGCCACATAGGATTACAGGTGTCCTTTTCTGACTGGTCCTCGTAGATGGAGAATTTTTGTGTCAACAATGAGGATTGGATTTATTATATGATTATTGCTTTGATTGCTATCGGTGAAATTTAGTTGTGGATTGAATCAAATGATCTCCGCATATTGGTGATAATTATGTGAGTAGTTTTGAGATCTTAACTCAGAGGAATCTGCATACGGAGACACCTAGGATTGTGATACCCCTCGATATACTTATAAGGTTATTTCTACTAGTAAATATGATCAGTGGATTATCTATAATCCGAGGGAATATCATAATAAGTTAAGTTTGAGAATCAAGAAATTGATTAGATGTTAGTTAAAATCGATTTACGATAAATTGATTTGACCAAGCGAGTATCAGAAGCTTAACATGGGGAATCATATTATGTACCATAATAAACTTTGTAAATAAGACGTCATTATATTTGAGTGATTTATGAGATTATTAAATTGAAGTGCCGTCATAATTATATAGTGGAATTAATTATAATTAAATAAAAAAGGAAATAAAATTACGATAAATGTAATTTGTATTTTTGAATATTTATTTGGATTTGATTTAATTATTAATCTTGGGTACTTACTATAATCCATATACCCAAGTAGTTAGGCCCATACTCTCAAGAAATCCAGTTTGGCCCAAATTCACTTTTTGTTCTTGCATATAAAGGTGTGGGAAGGGGTTTAATCATTATTATTCATCATTAAGGTTTGAAAGGGGTGAGAGAAAATACTATTCACAATTTTGTGAAGACGACTAGAGAGAGACCACCATATCTCAAGTATTAGAAAAGATTTTCATCTCTAAAGGTTTCCACCCACATACATGACTTTGGGGAGGATCATACACTAAAAGAATCGAGCTTTGAAAATATTTTGGAGGTACAAAATAAGACAACCCTACATCATCAACAAATACTTTTCTCCCCATCGGATTGCAAGTGGATCAGTGAAGGCATTGTGTTATAAACTCTAGGTTTGTTCTTCAAACCTACTTTTGGGTCTTACCTCCATGGCTCAAAAAATTATTCTGTGAATATAGATCCCCTACATCGGGAAGTTGCGCAATAGTTCGACAGAAGATTGCGATCGGTACATCCTGTGAATGTATTGAATGGGACCACCCTTGAGATTTGAGTCTAATGGATGTCTAAATTAGACTCAGTAAATCTCACACCATTTGTAAAGGGTGAATAGATTCTTAATACCAAGAATTATGAGAAATGGGATGCTTATATAGTTGTCGCTTTGATTGTTATGGATGCGATTCAATTTTAGATTGAATCAAATGATCATCGCATATTTAGTGACAATTATATGAGTAGGTCTGAGATCTTAATTTGGATGAATCCGCATATGGAAATACCTTGTATTGTGATACCTCTTATTAGACTTATAAGATTTTATTTCCACCAATAACCCGATTAGTGAATTATTTATAATCCGATGGAAGTATCAAAATAAGTTTAAATATGAGAATCAAGGAAATTGATTAGATGTTAGTTAAAGTCGGTTAACAATAAATAAGCAGGTATAGGAAGCTTAATACGGGTAATTATATTGAGTACCATAATCAACTTTGCAAATAATACCTCATTATATCCGAGTGATTTATGAGATAATTAAATTAGCGTGCATTCATAATAATTTAGTGGAATTAGTTATATTAAATAAAAAAAGAAAATAAATTACGGTAATTATAATTTGGTATTTTTGACTATTTATTTGAAGCCGATTTAATTATTTTTCTTGGGTCCTTTGTATAGTACATATACCCAAGTAGATAAACCCAGACTTTTAAGAAACCAAGTTTAGCCCAAGCTCACCTTTCGTACTTGTATATAAATGCATGGGAAGCAGTTTTAATGATGATTCATGAGTATTAAGGTTTGAGAGGGGTTAGATAAAACACTATTCATATTTTTGTAAAGAGTCTTGGAGAGAGACAACCATATCTCACTCATAAGGAGGATTTTTTTATCTAAAAATCTTCCCACACAAGTTCGGTTTTGGGAAAAGTCATATACTAGAAAATCCAAGCTTTTAAAAAGGGCCAACAAGATTTTGAATCCAACATTATGGAGCCCTTCAGCATCAATAAATTTCATTCTCCACATCGGATCATAGCCGGGTCCATAAAGGTATCGTATGTTAAACCCTAGGTTTGTTCTTCAAGCCTAGTTATTGATTTTTGTGCTTTCTAATGTTTGATTAATCGAAGATCCATGGATAATTTTTTTTATTGTGCATATGTCAATCTCCAAAAATCGGTATTAGAGCCTTTGGTTGTAATAATTAAATTTTGTAATTATTTATATATCCTCGTAGTTGTAGGCATTTGAAATGGGATGTAATGTTATTATGCACTTAGAATCGTGAATTAGGGTTTGTTTAAGCGTTTGGTGAAGTTTTATGATCATTTATGGAGGTTTGGGATGGCTATGGAGGTTTTTGAATGGAAAACCCACGAGGAGGAAGGAAACATGTCCCGATAGGGTCAATTGATCAACCCCTTGGCCCGCTGACAGTCTTGGCATTTTGGGTTTTTTTTTGTTGTTTTCGCGATGGTTCTTCACTAGATTATTTTCAACCATGGAGGATCAATTCTAGTGATCAAGACCCTCAGGAACTCCTATTTTGTATGAAGTCTACTTCAAGTTGGACTCTTTATGAAAGAGATCTTCTATAACAAGGACTCTTGGACTTAAAGACTTTTACTTCAAAAAGAAATCTAGGCCATGATGAAAATATCATTTATGTCTTTTATTTTTTGTTGTATTAATTTATTTAATTGCTTGCATGTCTCTTTATTTATATTATGTTGCGTTATTCATATCCTAATTAATTGGATAATTAGGAACTCCTGTTTTATGAACAATATAGATTATTTAATTTGAGATCGGCCTAGATCACTGATTTTCTCCAAAAATTTGATTTTTTTAAAATTAAATTAAAATCAGGGTAATTAAAATTTAAGGTGTGATTTAAATTGAGATCTCCATTTTTTTATTTTTGAAAAATTTAAATATATTTTTATTTTAAATAAAATTAAAACGTGAGATCGAGATATTCATTTCAGACAAGTAAATTTGAAAAATTACTAAGGACTTAAATTCAGTCTTTAGGAATTGAATAAATATTTTTTCAAAAATCCTCAAAGTTTTAAAATACTAAGTAAAAGAGGGTTGCAACATAAACCCCAGGGTCTCCATCGGCGTTTTTATGAATCAAGGATGTGATTAATATCCCCCGCTAGTTAGGTTGACCCCACGATGGATGGAAATAATCGAGGTATTATGGATTCATTAAAACTCTTAAGCGATAGTTCTAAGAATTAGAATATGAGTGAGTTCCCCCCCCCCCCCCCCCCCAGGGGAAGTTCATCATGAGTGGGTTCTATTTTAAGGAATGAACACGTGGTATACACTTAGACACAATTTATGACATCCCCCCTCCCCCCCGCAATCATTGTCATCACAGACTATTCAATTATGTTAGACAGAGGATCCTGAACTGTCCAGGTACATAATTGAATTACAAATGTTTGCCTGGTTCAAGTTGGGGTGATTTAATCCCCCCCCCCCCCCCCCCCCCCCCCGCTTAAAATCTCACTCTATAAGGTCACTAGGATGCCAAGTGAGTTTTATTTTAAAAATGCTGGTAAGGGAACCACTTTAAAATTAAAACAAAGTTAAATTATCATATGTTATTTTGAAATTAATTCACTTTTCAAAATTTATGATTTTCAAATTTCAAAATGGGGTCTTCATTCAACTCACTGGTTTCAATCTTAAAGGACAATAAGTTAATTTACATGAACTACATTGACTGTAAAATAAAACTAGACATTGTCCTACCTGCTGAGGACTCGGAAATAAACCTAGACATTGCCCGAAAGGTATGTCCACAAAATTCCCATACCACTCTGATTTCGTGCAAGTTTTTCTAAACAGATATATATAGTCAAATCATGAAAAACTTATTATTATTTGACTTAATAATATTTTAATACATACGAAAGTTAAATAATAATTATATATTTTAGACACCCCATTCTGTCACCTCCTAACTCTCCTTAGGTCCCTAGTACCTCCCTTTAGTGCTACAAACCCAGGTCATGTCCCAAGTACATACCTAGAAGCCATCGGGCACTCCCCGGCTCAGTTTGACTAAAAAGTCAAACTCTTCATCTCGACCGAGACTGAATGAATCTTCGAAGGGAACTGAATAACCTTTCCAACGGTCCATCCCATGCGCAATTTCGACTTACCATACGGACGAACGATCCGTTTGAGTCCGAAATCTGACCTGGAAGCCATCGGGCACTCCCCGGCTCAGTTTGACTAAAAAGTCAAACTCTTCATCTCGACTGAGACTGAATGAATCTTCGAAGGGAACTGAATACCCTTTCCAATGGTCCATCCCGTGCGCAATTCCGACTTACCATGCGGACGAACGATCCGTTTGCGTCTGAAACTTGACCCAGAGGCCACCGGCGCTCCCGAGATCTGTTTGACCTAAGTCAACTCTTCAGCTTGACCGAGGCTGAATGAATCTTTGAAGGGCACTGAATACCCTTTCCAATGGTCCATCCCGTGAGCGATTCCGACTTTCCATACGGACGAAAGATCCGTTTGACTCCGAGAGGTCACCGAATGCTTCCCGACCAAACTCAACTCTCCAAACTGGGTCAAACTCTTTGGAATGTCGAAGTAAATCTCCTAAACTTTCCAACGGTTTGTCTCGTGCACGATTCAGACTTACCATGCGGACGAACGATCCGTTTGCGTCCAAACGATTCCCCGTCCAATGGACCGACAAATGCTTCTGAGCCATATTTGACCCAAAGTCAACTCTCGAACTCGGGAGCGGTCCAAAGGACTTTTAAAGGTATCTGAATTACCTTTCCAATGGTATTCCCCGAGCACAATTCTGACCAATGATTTGCCCTAGGCGACCGATTTCCCGAAAAAGCCTGAAGCGCACAACCAAATGGCAGGTTCCAGATCCTGCCTATCGGCACATGCCGATAGGAAGTAGCATGCCAATGCCGATCTGCAGTCCCCTGGGCCTATAAAAGGAGGCCTTCACCTCATTTGCAAGAGGGGCCGAGATCTGATAGAAATCTCTCTCAGAAAATCCTAGAAACCTCTCTCGAAGGCAGTGTGATTTCAACTTCCAAAACCCTTTTTTTCTTCTACGTTTCATCATCCTCTTCAGCAAACTTGATGAATTAGCCACTCTCCATCATCATCCAAGTGCAAGGGCTGCTCTCCAACTTTCTCAAACTCTCTCTTAAGTTCTCTTAAATTCTCAATAACTTGTTTTCTTACTTAGCACTTTCATCATCTCATCTCACACATCCTAATATACTTTTTATTTAGTATTATTGCACATCTCTTATTTTCATATAAATATAATCCAAAAAACAAGAAAAAGAGGGTTTGCTCATAAATTCCAAATAGGGATTCTCACACTTTTTCCACACTTTTCTCACAACTAAAATACTTTTTCGACACACACACACACAATCACAAATAAGAGATTCCCCATTTGGATTTATGGGATAAACCCCACCCCTCGTTTTGTATGCGAACTACGTGGAATTTGATGCCTTTACAGGCTACGTAGGCGTCTCGGGGTAAAACCAGAGACTCGAGTCCTTTTTCTCACTTTTCTCTCATTTTCTATCTTCTCTAAATCCACTTTCCTTATATTCTATATACTTGCTCTTAGTAACGTTTTACTCCATATGCATTATCGTTCCATTATAACGATCAACGTAGGGGTAATCGCGTAAATCTTATTTTTCTAATATTATTCTTATACCTTCTTATGGATGACTCGCTTTATCCTTTCCATGATATATGTCGAGGATTCCTACCTCCATTCTATATATACACATGCACACATATCACGGGGGGAAATATAAAGGAAAATAACAAATATTCATGAGAGATCGAAAGGGCAAAATGGGTGCCTAACACCTTCCCATTTCGTAACTAAGCCTTCGAACCCTTCTCGAATCATTTTGGTTTCGCACGCACCAGTATGTCATTGGATGCCATCCGTCGGGGTGGCTTCCCCTTTTTATTTTATCTGTTTTGAGTAAAATAGACTGGCGACTCTGAATCTCTCTACATTTTTGCACCACATCTCAAACGACGCCGACCAAAGCGCTCCTGAGAGGGATGCACGGGACCCAAAGGATCCTTTCCTATATGCGCCCGCCCGCCCTCTCGGCGAGGATAGGGGATGGCCACAGTGGCGACTCCGCTGGGGACATTATTTGTTTGAGGGCTTGACTCTATTTGCATGGATGCTATATTTGCTTATGTTTCCCCCCATATCTGCATGTTCCCCTTTCTCATGTGTATCCCATGCTTATGCTTACGTTCACACACTTGTAGAAATTTCTCCATGTACACTTCACACCATGTGCACCTAGGATCACATATATCCACATGTTGCACGCATCGCCCATCCGTACTTGGTGTACCTTTTGGGGTACTTATACTTTGCTCCCTGTTTGGCATAATAAAGAAAGGCATTCTCATCATAAGATACTAATAAGATAATCATGCATGATTCACACAACATCACCAAAGAGCATTGCTATTGACCAAATTTTACCTAGTAACTGGAGGGTCACTTCGTGATGGGCGCTGGTCCAGCAGGTCATAGTTAGCCTAAGCGATATGACTCTCACCTTCCATTGTCCAAGTAGCTTCAACGTATATCGAACGGTTCCCCCATATCGTACTGCTTGACCGAAGTCATGACGGGAGGTATATCGTAGGGAATTCATTCACGTACGCCGACTATATCGAATTCGCTCTCACACGTACCATCCCCACGAGGTATATGGTGAGGCAATTCCCGTACACTCAGGTATATCAAATGGCTTGTCCACACGTACCGATTGCCCGCAAGAGCAAGATGTATATCATGGAAGTCACGCCAAAGGGGGGAACCCATGCCGATTCACCCAACCAACTGCATACTCGCATATAGTTGTCAAACCTAGGACGCGCACTTTAGATTGTTGGTTTCAACCCGAAACTCTATCGAAATGCCGGGTCGATCTGCTGCCCAATTTTTGCGCATTTTTAAAACAGGACCCTGCCCGTGAGCCTAGTTACAAGTCCAAGCCGTAGCTTTTCATATGTTAAAAACCCCACTTTTCCAGGCTCGAGTGAAAACATAATAATCATGCTGAAACCCGTATCCAAAAATATTTCTCCATTCTTTATTAAAAATCCAAAAACATTTCTTCCTATTTTATTCAAAAATCTAAAAACATTTCTCCCTTCTTTATCAAAAATCCAAAAATAGTTCTTCCTTTTTTTTCTCAAAAATAAATCCTATTCTACGCCTTCTCAGGTCGATCGCAAGCCCTTGGCCTGGCTCCCTATTGTCTTCGGTCTTCAGTCAAATCAACTCGGAGTTTCATCCGTTCCTCTAATAATTCTTCCAAGTCTACAATCCATCCATTTTCCATGGAGAATACAGATCAACCACCAGTCATACAATCGGGTCTGACAACAGTCCTAGCTCAGCTCGTGTCCAAGATTGATAACCTCCAAACCGAGGTCTGAGAGATGCAACGAAACTAGATTCCTATTCCTCAAGAGCCCTAGGCCCTATTCCCTTGTGCTATGGGTCCATCCAAGCTTATCTGGGTTCTGAAAGAATATCAGCATGCTCCACGTGCCCCTCCTGTTAATGGGCCACCACCTGCCCATCTTCCGATGCCAAACATTACCCACCCTGTGGCTAACTTGCCTATGGTCGTTGATCCAAAAAAGGAGGAGTTGAATAAAGTTAAAGAGGATCTCAAGATGCTCACCAAGAATTTCGACCAAGTCAGGATCTCTGGGAATTACATGGACTACACCCACATGTCTTCTTATCCTAAAGCGAGGTTACCCGAGAAGTTTAAGATGCCAAATATTGAGAAGTTCGGAGGGAGTGGACCCTCGATTGTTCATCTTCGCAGTTATCATCATTCCATGACTCTACTAGGGGCTTCCGAAGAGGTGATGGCCCAATTGTTTCAGCAAAATTTGAAGGATAGTGCCCTCCGGTGGTTTTTATCTCTTGAGGAATCTAAAATTCGTAGCTGGGAGGATGTAGCCCAAGAACTCATGTCGCAGTACAAATTCAACGAAGAGCTTGTGGTCAACCGTCGTGATTTAGAGCTGCTAAAACAGAATCCTGGAGAATCAGTCATTAACTTCATAACCCAGTGGAGGGAGCAAGCAGCTACCTTGACCAATCGACCATCTGAGGAAGAGCATGTCAACATAGTGAAGAATAACTTCTTTCCCCATGTTCGAGCGACGATGGGAGGACAATAATATCCCCACTTCCGAGATCTCAGAGAGGTTAGAGTGGAAAATGAGGAAAGTCTCGTTAAAACAGAGGTTGAACCGAAGAAGGTGTCCGGACAGTTCACCCCTAGAAAGTATGACAAGCCTGCCGGTGCTACAGTTTCAACCATCAACAACATCTCTCAACCAACCACATCATGGGAACCAGAAAGTCGCCCTGTCCCCATCCGAAGGGAATACATTGAGCTCCATGCTCCCCTCTCAAAAGTTGATCAAGCCCTGTTAAGCCGAAACCTCATTAAACCCTTGGACCCACGTCCATTGAAAAATCCACTCCTAAGAAACTTCAAGGCCGATGCTCATTGCGCCTTTCACCAAACTACTGGCTATACCACCGACCAATGCTTTCATCTCCGAAACATAATCGAAGATCTCATTGACCGGGGTTCCATCTCCCCACCAGCCAATCCTAAGCCAAACACTACTCGCAATCCACTCCCAAATCATGCCAATGCCATCTTCTTAGAAGAAAACTCAAATTTTGTTACCTCAACTTAAATCACAACCATATACTCTCCTAAACTTCTTCAAATTTGCCCATATTTCCTCCTACACCCTACTAGCTTCACTGATTAGGCACTGTCACTCCTTACCAGAGCATGCATCGCTGTCCGTATCCATTATGAAAATAGAAGTATGGAATTGTCAGAAGTGTTAAACCAACTCCTAAAGTTCGAGTTGAAATTTCCATCACAGATGGTCATCGACTGCCAGAAATTCAGCACGTTGTTCTTGGAAGCACGAAAGTGGGTTCGAGATTCAGATAAGTGGGTGGTGCCAACCAACGAAGTCAGTTTAGATGATGTTGTCCATATTATAGCAGAATTATTCAGGCAAACCAACAAAATTTGCAGTATCACCGGGTTACTTGACACTTTGAAGCTACAAGGGTGCTTGGTCCCTTCAATCACACATTTCCCCACGGAATAGGATGAATTGTATGAAGAAGCTGTTGAAGTTGTGGAATGCATGGACTTTACATGTAAAGACAGAATTGTTGCCACCGGATGGGTGGAAGAATTCGAAGATTCGGGGGAAGAATAAGCTTCAGGAAAAACTGGCCTAGTAGCCACATGTATGGGATGATATCATTTGAAGAACTCCTTGGAGAAATAAACAGGGTGGCAGAACGACCTGAGATTAATAAGGAAATGGGGTTCATGTTCTTTCCTTCTTCAGTAAATCACATGACCAGATCAGGGAGACATTACCAAGTTCCAAGATCACTACCAGCAAGTGACAAAGGGAAGGCTGATGAAAACGTTCATGTGCCAGAGATGACCATTGAGGAGATCAAGATCCTCGATCAACTAAAGAAAACTCAAGCTAACATCACCCTATGGGGGCTTTTCATGTCTTCACAGCTGCACAGAAATACTTTAATCAAATTTCTCACTGGACCCATAGTTCCTCCCTCTATCACACCAGAAGAAGCGATAAATCTAGTCGGATCCTTGAACTCTACCCGAATGTTATCATTCTCTGAAGAAGAAATCCCCAAAATTGGGTCGAATCACAATCATGCACTCAACATCTCCGTCGAAGTTATGGGGAAGGCCGTGCCACTCTCCCTTGTCGATAACGGATTCGCCTTAAATGTTTGCCCTCTGAGAACCTTCAAGTGTTTGTGCCTGAAAGAAAGTGACCTCACTCCAACCCCCGCCGCTGTGCGTGCCTATGATAATACCCGTCGTGAGGTGATGGGGTCCATAAAACTTGCAATAGGGGTTGGCCCTATAAACCCTGTCGTTGAATTCCAAGTCATAGACATCCCAGCCTGTTTCAACCTGTTGCTCAGACATCCATTGCTCCACAATATCAGGTGTGTGTCTTCCTCACTCCATCAGAAATTGAAGTTCTTTGCCGATGGGAAAGTCATCACCATTTTGGGCGACAACAAAAATGCCGAGGGTGCAAGCACCAGCAGTCCAATTATCGAGATACGACACGGGTAAAATGATATGCTCCTATCAGGATTCCGAGTTGAGCCACTCCTACTCCCGGCAGGGGACGATTTCAAAGAAAGGGTTTGTCCAGAATATGACCTTCATGGCAATGTCAATGTGATTCAGATGTTCAGAAACATGCACTTCATGCCCGGACTGGGGCTAGGGCAAAGGCAACAAGGGATACTTGATCCCATCAAACTGAAGAAAGCTTTCCCTCCTTGTGGCTTGGGGTATCAACCATCAGAACAAGAGCTCAGAATGATTCTCCAGTCTCGACCAAAGAGAAGATTAGACTGCATCCAAACTATCTCAGGAGACTCCTTGAATGGACGATTCATCAAAGAAGGCGAGGACTTCCCCTTTTGCAGTTTTCCAGAACCATGGTGTTGATGTAAAAAATTAGATTACTCTAATTATTCAATCACAAATAAATAAAATGAGACAAAGATTTTTAAAGTGGTTCAGCCTTATAAGAATGGCCTACGTCCACTGTTATGTTATTGCTAAGTGTTTGGGAATTCTCGATTACAAGTTTTGTCAAGAAATTCCGGTCCCCTTGAATGAGGATGATACAAGGTATTTATAGCCTTGAGGCTGTACATGAAAGGGTCGATACATTGAATGATATACATATGAAAGGGTAATACATTTAATGCAGCGTGTGTGTCAAGATTGTAAACATTCAATGAATAGTTGAACTGTTATCTATCTGGTAATTAATGATACGGCCGAGATGCAGCTCGGACTGCCTTAGTTGCTTGTTGATCAAGGGTTCCTCGGAGAGCTTGAGTATCTCGGAGTGCTGGAGTTCCTCGGGGTATCTTCGCTGCTCGGAGGGAACATGAATTGGTCGAGGAAATGAACTTCCTCGTTACTATTGTGCCACGTATATTGACACGTGTCTTCGTATTATTCATCCACATCAGCGTATTAATTTTGGTATCAACAGAAGCCCCCAATGTTTCGTATTTCGAACTTTGAGGAATATGGAACATTCTTTCTCGGTATATGGCAATATTGAATGATCTTCCTGGGTTTTAGGAGAATCGTATTTGAATTTATTTCCAAATTCACAGAATCCGCCTTTTTTCGAATTTTTAAGAGTGCTTCGATCTTTGTGTCCTTTTTGTCCTTTTAGCCACCGGAAGCTCAATAGTTTCTTTCATGTAATCATTTCCTTCGCCGCTTCCCTAGGCAAAGTATTTAAACTTCTTAGGTAACCATACCGTCTTCTTCTTTTTCCAATTTTCTGCATTCAAGCTTTCTATTATCTATTTCTTTCTTGTGCGTTCATCTTTTCCTTCGCTAGTTGTCAGCAGATCTCCTTCCTTCCTGTAAGATTTTCTTCCTTCTTCTTTTATTCATCATGGTTTACATTATTGAATCTCTTGAAAAATTCCGTTCTGACTTTTCCATCCCATCTTGGGTAATTTTGGAGGAGCTTTCTGAACCTTAAAATTACTTTCATTTGGCTGAGGGACATTGGTTCCCCAGTCTTTTTATTGCTGAATGTGGTTTTTCCTTTCCACCAAACCCATTGTGTATTGAGTTTTGTCAGTATTTTGATCTCGTCCCTGCAAAAATAGCCCCCAATTCATGGAGAATAATTAATGGGGTGTATAAATTAAATCTAACTCATGGGACTCGTATAGGGATCCCTGAAATTATGTACTGCTATAGATGGGTCGTTCTAGATAATATTTATTACTTAAAAACTAGGTTTTTGAATAGGTCTCTTGTAGTTAACCTCCCTGATGCAAATAAAGATTATTTTGAACATGGGGTGGTTATTAAAAATTGGCAATATGCCCCTTTAGTTGGAGATGGAGTATACAACGGTCCCAGATGTCCTCCATATGGCAATGGGATAGGTTTATTTTTTATTTTATTTCTTTTCTGAATTTACGAATTCATTATTTTGATAAAATGTATGACTGATATTTTAATACGTGTTTGTTTGCAGTTGAGATTAAAAGAAAAACTCCAAAAGAGTAAGAGGTTAATATTAAGCATCTGAAACTTATCTGGGGTTTGCATAAGAACGTTGCAGACGAGCACATCAGGTCTACATCATATTTGCTACAGTATAAGAGCTATACAACCTCTTATACTACTCGTCTTGTTGAACCAGCTTCAACTCCAGAGGATTCTTCTTCAGATTCTCACATCCTTTTAAGTAAGAGAATGGGCAAGAAAAGAGCTCCTCCTGCTCTATTTGATGACATTTCATCTGCTGCTGAGGCCAAGAAAAGTAAAACTGATGTCCCAGAGGGGACTAAGAAGGTGGATGTTGCGCCTTCAAAAGCTACCGAGAAGCCCCCAGTGGCTCCGAGCAAGAAAGTTGCTCCTGTGGAAGTGATTACTATCTCTCCGACCAAGAGTTCTTCCTTGGTTGAAATTGCTGAAGTTCCTTTGAGAAGATTGAGGAAATCATCCTCAGTCAATTTGGCTGAAACTGTCTCCTCTCTACTAGCTGGTGGTGCTGGTGTTCCAACCATCATTCCTCCGAGCTCTGCAATGAGCTCAGTAAAAACTTGGATCATACCCGAGGTCCAAGGAATTGATGAAAAAATTTCTAGGGATATGCTGACATCCCTAGCTACTCGTCATCTTGCTTCAGTAAATTTCTCACACTATGAGTTTTCTTTCTTTCTCTGAATGCTTGCATTTTGTATTGACTTTACTGTTTTTCTCATCTTTCAGCTGGTGAACTGTTTCAATAATATCGTGAAGAAGGACGAAGCAATTAAAGCTTCCAGCTCCTCGTCTGGTGTAGAGGATGCTCTGTTGGGTTTAACCCAATCTTTGAAGGATTCTCGTCAGCAGTATGACGAGGACAAAGACGAATGGGAGAAAAAGTTATCTACAGTTGAGGCCGAGAAGGTGAAGATGGCTGAGATCTCCGAGAGTTTGGAGAATAAAGTGAAAAGTTTAGAGGTTGAGCATAAGAAATATGATGACAAGCTTAAGAATTTTAGAGAACTTGAGGATAAGCTGAGGAAGGCAGAGGAAGAATTATTCGCCCTGCGAGATATCAAGGGCCAAAAAGAAGTATTGGATGCGAAGCTCTCCTCGGAGAAACTGAAAAGAAAGCTCGCAGTTAAAAAATCCTTCAGCGCTGGCTGGGATAAAGGATGGGACAAGGGGATTGCTACGATGACATCCCAAGTTCAATATGGGAAGTTGAAATACTTCCGAGATGGTTGGGTAGCTGCCCTGCAAGAATTGAAGATCAAAGAAGATTCTGGGCTATTCCAGCTACACCTCCCTGGTCCTCCCCCACCAATTGTGGAGGAAGAAGAAGATGAGCCTGTCTCTGATGAATCTTCCATGGCCATAGGTGATCAAGTCCCAGCTTCTCTTCCTTCTGCCAACGAGGACATTTCTTCCATGCCTCCTCCTCCTGAGCAAATTTCAACTGCTGATCAAGTCGCTGTGACCACCGAGCAACCAAGCTCCTCGTCCCAGCCTCCCGAGAAAGTCTTTGGAGACAAGGAAAAGGTGTGAAGTTGTTCGGTATCGTTTCTATCTTTCAGTATTTGTAATCAAACAATGTAATCCTTTTGTGATTTAATAAAATACATCTTTGTTCATCTCTGTTGTTGATGATTTGTTTTTGTTGATTGTTGTCTTTTTCTCATCCTTAGTTTGTTGCTAGAATGGAACTGATATCTGCACATGATACAAAGCTGATGCAGTAATGTCGTGAGTATTATAAAGCTGGTCATACAAATTTGAGCAGATCAGAAATTGCTGACATCATTGGTCATGATGCCTCAGAACAAGCAATTGAGGCTTATCGGTACTTGAAAGAGTTACTCGACCGAGCTGTGGCCAACATCGTGGCCTATTATGACTTGGTCGAGGAACTTCATTATACCTTAGAAGATCTACAACATCAACACAATGAATCAACTGCTTTGCTGCACAAGGAGTATGAAAATAGATATCAGCAGCTTTCTTCTGAAACAGGCCATAAAAAGATCCTTGCTGGATACGATGTTAGGGAAAGAACTTTAAAAGGTGAAGTTAAGGCCTGCAGGAAGATTGCTGAGTTGCTGGAACAAGAGAACAATAATTTGCAGAAAAAGTTGGCACAGTATGAATCTGCAGCGTCATCTTCCACTGCTTTAGTACAAGTTACCGATGAAGGTTTCTCGTTCTTAGAGGTTGAGAATGCCAAATTAAGGCAAGAACTGGATAACTTAAGAAGATCTGTTATTCCTGTGACTGCTCGGGGACGAGGAAGAGGTTCTCGTGGGCGAGGAAGAGCTGTTCAAAATGTTGCCGAGGAGCAAAGTTCTCCAGTTGCTGCTCGGAGTCGATCAAGAGTTCTTAGCCGTAATGTTGAAGAGGCTCGCACTCAATCTACTTTGGAAACTCAAGCATACCAATTAAACGCCAAAGATCGGGATTTATCTGAAATGTCCAAGAAAAATCTATCTTTGGAAGATCAACTTACTGCAACGAAGTCTGCTTTGAATGATAAAGATGTTTTTGCGAGGAGCCTTCACGAACAATTGGATAGATTAACCTTCCAATTCCATAAACAGCCCAGGGAATTTTGGATGGCAGGATACAATGAAGCCCTTGTTCATTTGGATGCTCGGATTGAACATGCCAATAATGAAGGTTATAAGCAGGGGTGGTTGAATGCCCTGGGTGTACTGAAATTGGAGCAAGGGCATTTTTTATGGGATTATCATGCTCCAGGGTTACTAGATTTGCCTGTGCCACCTTTCAAATTGGACATGGAATGGATCCCAGCTCGTTCCATTCCTCGGAGTTTAATTTCAAAATATCTCGGCGACTATAGTCTTCATTCCCAGACTGAATTATCTCGTCCAGAGCATCTCTTGGATACACCTTCTGTGATGAACGTCAGAATGCTCAGAGATATTAATTTCATCAATTCTCCTCTTTTCTTAGAAGATCCTCCTGCCGGCGAGGAACCTGTTTCAAAAGCTAAAGGAAAGAAACCAATAGAATAGGTTTTTCAATGTAATAATTAGCACATATGTATAGCTTGTAATACATTTTTATCTTAATGAAAGAATTTCATTTTCTGTTTGCAAATTTGTATTGCGATTGTCTTGTGTTTATCAAACATTTTTACATTTGTGTATATGTATCTGTTAAAAAGATAACAATATGATACTGTTCATCAACCAAATTAGTAATCAAAATTACAAGTATCAATGCTGCTCAATCACTTAATAATGAAGTAATGAGTATAAAATGTTTAAACTGTTTCCAACCAATCAAGGTTGTTAAATTGTGCTTGTCGACCAACTACAGTTGATGGGTTTTTATCCCCGACCAACCATGCTAGGTAATCTTTTTCCTAAAATGTATCCGACCAACCATGGTCGATAATTTATCCTCGTCGACCAAGTATAGTTGATCACCGACCAACTATACTTGGTTCAGTTTGGAATTCTTTGTATTTTCTGGAATGATTTTACCTTCTGACCAACTTGTTGGCTTATTTTCAAATCAAATGATATTGTTCTTCCATCAACCGTAGTTGATTATTGAATTATCAGGTTCTTTCGAACTATTTGTCCACTAGTTATCTTACCAACCTTAGTTGGTCACGCTAGTGTACTCCTCCTAACCAAAGGAGTATATTTTTTCGTTCTTTCGAACTATTTTTCCACTAGTTATCATACCAACCTTAGTTGGTCACGCTAGTGTACGCCTCCTAACCAAAGGAGTATATTTTTTGGTTCTTTCGAACTATTTGTCCACTAGTTATCTTACCAACCTTAGTTGGTCACCTTCTGTGATGAACGTCAGAATGCTCAGAGATATTAATTTCATCAATTCTCCTATTTGCTTAGAAGATCCTCCTGCCGGCGAGGAACCTGTTTCAAAAGCTAAAGGAAAGAAACCAATAGAATAGGTTTTTCAATGTAATAATTAGCACATATGTATAGCTTGTAATACATTTTTATCTTAATGAAAGAATTTCATTTTCTGTTTGCAAATTTGTATTGCGATTGTCTTGTGTTTACATTTGTGTATATGTATCTGTTAAAAAGATAACAATATGATACTGTTCATCAACCAAATTAGTAATCAAAATTACAAGTATCAATGCTGCTCAATCACTTAATAATGAAGTAATGAGTATAAAATGTTTAAACTGTTTCCAACCAATCAAGGTTGTTAAATTGTGCTTGTCGACCAACTACAGTTGATGGGTTTTTATCCCCGACCAACCATACTTGGTAATCTTTTTCCTAAAATGTATCCGACCAACCATGGTCGATAATTTATCCTCGTCGACCAAGTATAGTTGATCACCGACCAACTATACTTGGTTCAGTTTGGAATTCTTTGTATTTTCTGGAATGATTTTACCTTCCGACCAACTTGTTGGATTATTTTCAAATCAAATGATATTGTTCTTCCATCAACCGTAGTTGATTATTGAATTATCAGGTTCTTTCGAACTATTTGTCCACTAGTTATCTTACCAACCTTAGTTGGTCACGCTAGTGTACGCCTCCTAACCAAAGGAGTATATTTTTTGGTTCTTTCGAACTATTTGTCCACTAGTTATCTTACCAACCTTAGTTGGTCACGCTAGTGTACGTCTCCTAACCAAAGGAGTATATTTTTTGGTTCTTTCGAACTATTTGTCCACTAGTTATCTTACCAACCTTAGTTGGTCACGCTAGTGTACGCCTCCTAACCAAAGGAGTATATTTTTTGGTTCTTTCGAACTATCGTCTTCTTTTTGCTGTCGAGCAGCGTAGTGTACAACACTAGTATTCCCCGAAAATCTTTCAAACAAAGGAGAGGAAAATGGTGAAAACATCATCGTTTTATTCATATTGATGAACCCGTTGTACATTTTACATCATTGTTAATACTTGCGAAGGTGTTCAGCATTCCAAGCATTCTTGAATTCTTCTCCTTCTAAAGTTGCTATTCGGTAAGTTCCTGGTCGAACAACTTCTGTAACTCGGTAAGGCCCATGCCAGTTTGCCTCCTATTTATTGTGTTTCTGAATTACCTTCTTTAGCACATAATCGCCTTCTTTTAAATCGCATTTCCTCACCCTTTTGTTGTAGAAAAAAGCTGTTCGTTGTTGATAAGCAGCATTCCTAATGGCTGCCTCCTCTCTGACTTCCTCGAGCATATCCAAATCCAGTCTTCTCATCAAGTTCCTGACTGGGGAATTGAAATTCAGCACTCTGTGTGTTGGGAGACCTAACTCGGCAGGTATTACAGCCTCACTTCCAAATGCCAGCATATATGGTGATTCTCCAGTCGATGCTCGGGGAGTTGTTCGGTAAGCCCACAATACTGATTGTAGCTCGTTAATCCAGTTAGCTTTAGCTTCACTTAGCCTTTTCTTCAAACCATTTAGCAGTGTTCTATTCGTCACTTCAGTCTGTTCGTTACTTTGAGGATGGCCTGGTGCTGAATGGACCTTCAAAATGTTCGACTGATGACAATAAGCAGCAAATTCCTCGTTATCAAATTGGGTTCCATGGTCTATGATGAAGGCATGAGGGAGACCATATCGACAGATGATATTCTTCCAAACGAACTGGTATACCTTCTCGTACGTCATGTCTATGAGGGGTTCAGCTTCTACCCACTTAGTAAAATAGTCTACTTCGACGACGAGGTACTTGAATCTTCCTCGGGTGGTCGGCAATGGTCCCACCAAATCAATTCCCCACATGGCGAATGGCCAAGGGGAACTTATGGGTGTTAACAATGCTTGTGGAGTTCGTCAGATAGAGGAAAAACGTTGGCACTTGTCACATTTCTTAGCATAGGCTATACAATCAGCCCTCATCGTCGGCCAATAGTATCCTTGAGTCATTACCCTTTGTAAAAGTGTTCGACCTGCTACATGAGCTCCACAAGACCCTTCATGGATTTCTTCAATCAATTCTTTCACCTCGGAGGGATGTACACATCTCTGCAAACCTGCCATAATTCCTCGTCTATATAAAATACCATTAGTTAATACATACCGAGCAACTTTATACTTCAATTTTTTGGCAGCGAGCTTATCCTCAGGCAATCCTCCCTCTTCAATATATTTCCTGATGGGATACATCCAAGATGGTCCTAAATCAAGGGTAATAACATTCATCGTCAAGTTTTCATCTATGCTCCAACTTTCCAATACTTCAGTTGGTATCGTTCTTCGCAGCTCGGTACGAGTAGCTGATGCTAGTCGGGCCAGTGCGTCTGCCTGTACATTCTCCATCCTCGGTATTCTCACCAATTGAATGGAATCAAATTCTATCAGTAACTCCATCACCTTTGCATGATACTTTGCCATTAAATCTCTTTTAACTGTATATGTTCCTGTCATCTGATTTACAATTAATTGAGAATCACTGAATACAATTACTTGACGTGCTTCCATAACTTTTGCTAAGTTTAATCCTGCTATCATGGCCTCATACTCAGCTTCATTATTAGAGGCTTTGAATCGGAATCGTAAAGCATATTCCATGTCAATCTCGTCTGGGGTGATCAAAATAATTCCTGCGCCGCAACCTGCTGTGCAAGATGAGCCATCTACATATAATCTCCATATGGGTAACCCGTCTTCAAATTCCTTATCTGACAGGGTTCCTCGGTGAAATATTTGTTGCTTCTTTTCGTCCTCCCTTAACACTTTTCGCTCCTCGTCGACCATCTTTTCTCGCTCTTTTACCAACCGGAGCTGGTTTGAGCTCGAAGTTGATGATCCGTCTTCATCCATAAGCCCTTTTACCATTCGAAGTTGGTCTGGGTTTAAGTCTGTTGATCCTGTAACATCCACAGGTTGGTCAGCGAGCACCTTTTGCTCCTCGGGGGTATCAGGGTATGTAAACTCTGCTATAAAATCTGCTACAGCTTGCCCTTTTAATGATGATCTAGGTTCATACACAATATCATATTCACCGAGTTATATTGCCCAGGATTTTTCTGGATTGTGAAGGGCTTGCCTCAATGGCATGTCAGTATATACGACGATTGTATGGGCCTGGAAATATGGCCTCATTCTTCTACTTGCTTCAATTAATGCCAATGCCAATTTTTCTAGCTTTGGATATCTGATTTCTGCACCTCGAAAAGCCTTACTTGTGTAATAGATGGGTTTCTGAACTCCATTCTCCAATCTAATCAATGCTGAGCTAACTGCATTCTCTGATACCGCTAAATATAAGTACAACTTCTCTCCTGTTATTGGCCTGGACAACAATGGAGGTGCTCCCAAATACTTTTTCAAGTCTTGAAAGGCCTTTTCACATTCATCAGTCCACTAAAAAGTTTTTCGGAGTGTTTTGAAGAATGGGAGGCATTTGTCAGTTGCTCGGGATACAAATCTTTTGAGCGCTGCAACTCGTCCTGTAAGACTCTGCACTTCTTTCTTTGTTGTTGGAGTTCGCAACCCTAAAAGAGCTTTGATCTTATCTGGATTTGCTTCAATGCCTCGCTGGTTAACAATGTATCCGAGAAACATTCCTTCTCGTACTCCAAATGTGCACTTCGTCGGGTTGAGTTTCATCTGGTATTTATCCAGTTGATCAAATGTCTGAGCTAAGTCAACTAAATAATTTGCAGCTTTCTTGCTTTTTGTCAGCATATCATCGACATAGACTTCCATGTTACAACTGATTTGTTCGGTGAAGACCTTGTTCATCAGCCGCTGGTATGTCGCTCCTGCATTTTTCAAACCAAAAGGCATAACATTATAGCAATAAGTTCCCCTAGGGGTAATAAAATAAGTACTTTCCCTGTCTTCAGGTTTCATTTTGATCTGGTTGTAACCAGAATATGCATCCATGAAGCTGAGCAGCTCATGTCCCGAAGTAGCGTCCACTAGCTGGTCTATCCTGGGCAATGGAAAATGATCTTTTGGGCATGCCTTGTTGAGATCAGTGAAATCAACACACATTCTCCATTTATTGTTCTTCTTCTTTACCATCACCACATTTGCCAGCCAGTCTGGATATTTCACATCTTCGATGAATTGGGCTTTTTGGAGCTTCTCGACCTCCTCTTGTATGACTTGATTCTTCTCGGGGCTAAATACCCTTCTTCTCTGCTTTACAGGCTTGATCTCCTTATTTACATTGAGTTCGTGACATAAGAAGTTTGGATCTATTCCTGGCATGTCCTCATGACTCCATGCGAAAGTTTTCTTCCTGTTTTCAAAAACATTATCAACTCTTGTTTTATTGAAGCATCCAACGACGAACCTATCTGGGTTACTCGTTCAGGGTGCTCCTCGTCCAGAATAACATTTTCTGTAGATTCTACCACCTGTCCTTTTACAAGTTGGGATTCATCCCTGGGATCAAGAGTTTCAATTTCTGTACCTTCCTCTACCTGGTAGGTAATAGTCTTTTTCCTTGATTCCTCAAGCTCCTCTTGCTCGGCAGATGAACAATAGCATTCCCGAGCTATTTTTTTATCACCTTTTACAACTCCTACTCCGAAGTTTGTTGGGAATTTTAAGCATTGATGCACTGTAGATGGAACTGCTTCGAACTTCTTCAAACCAAATCTTCCCATGATGATGTTGTAGGCTGACTGCACATTCTTATCCATCACAAAGAAGCGTATTCTTTCTGTTCGACAAGCAGGCCAAGTTCCAATGAATATGTCCAACTTGATCGTCCCAAGTGGAAAAACTTTCTCGCCAGCAAAACCCAGAAGGGGTCTGTGATAAGGTTCCAATTGAGATAATTTCAAATTCAAGCTATCAAAACATGAATAGTATATGATGTCTGCCGAACTACCATTATCCACCAACACCCTTGAAATCACCACATCTTTCATCCTCATTTTGATCACCAAGGGATCGTCGTGAGGGTAAAGAACACCGGCCAAATCGTTTTTTGAAAAACCAATAACTAGCTTCTCTTTATTTACCTTCCTCGGACGATCATCCTCGGCAAGATTTATCCGTTGAATATATGAGCAGGCTTGAGCCTCTCCGAGATAGGCCTTTCTTTCTGCAGTAAGGTCTCCCCCTCCAGCATCTCCTCCTGTAATAACATTACAATCAAATGACCCAAAACGTATGGAAAATACCTCTCGTTCAGGCTGTCTTGGCTTCTTTGGAAGATCGGGATCTTCATCCGGATCATCTTCACGATCTCTCTTCTTTTTCTCCTCCGTCCGACGAGGAGATCTGGAACGATCTCTAGTCCTATCATCATTCTTCCTTTCACCTCTGCGATCTACATACTTTGACAACTTTCCTCTTCGGATGAGAGTTTCAATCTTGTTCTGAAGGGCTATGCAATTTTTGGTCGTATGGCCATGATCTTTATGGAAATCGCAATATTTGGCCCTATTTCTCAGTTCAGGATTGGTCCTCAGTTTATCTGGCCACTTGATTTCTTCGTTATTCTTGATTTCTTCTAAAACATGATTAATACCCATCTTCAATGGAGTATAATTATCATATTTCTTCAGGACTTCCCATGACGTCCTATTATTCTTGGAATGCTTGTTACCATCATTACCTTTTTGCTCTTTCTTCTTTGATTTGTCAACCTCCACCTTGGTTTCTTTATCCATATTCTTCTTCGCAACCATAGCCTCCTCGGCATTCATGATTTTGGCCGCTTTTGCCATCAACTCTGACATAGTTTTAGGTGGATCTTTGGCCAAAGTATAGTATAACTTGTTAGGCAGCAATCCACTCATCAAAGCAGTGATCGCTGTCTTTTCTTCGTAATCTATGACTTCCAACTTCTCGTTATTGAAACGAGTTATGTAATCTCTAGTACTCTCACCTGATTTTTGTCTAACACTTAACAAGTGCGCTACTCGTTTTACCGGCTTTGCTCCAAAACAGAAATTACCAATGAACAACTCGGCTAACTGAATAAAAGTCAAAATCTTTCCCCGAGGAAGATTGTTGTACCATATCTGTGCAGATCCGGTAAGAGTTCCCGAAAACGCTCTACACCTCATCTCGTCGGGGACAACATATATGTCGGCAGCAGCTTGGTATTGTTCTATATGAAGAACAGGATCTGTTTTTCCATCATATTTAGGGGTCACTACAGGTGCTTTAAATTTCGATGGTGTAGGAAAATTCACAATGGCCTGCACAAAAGGTGTCCCTTGAACAAAAGTTCTCTGTAAGGGATTCCTTTCTTTAACCATTTCTCCAAGTCTATCCTCCAATCGCTGAATGGAACCCTTCCATGCTTCATTTCCTTCCTCGGGCTGCTTAGTCCGAGCAATTGATTGTTCTGACGTAGCTTCTTGAGATCTATCTCGACGAGTAGCTGGTCTTGATTGTGCTGATCCTTCTCTCAAACCTGATGGTGGTCGAAAGCTTCTCGATGGGGCTCTGGGTGGACTCATATTTCTCTTTGGTCCTAACTGACTGAAAGGAGATGCCCTGCTTAATCTTTCTAGGGCGCTAGTTCTCTCCGGAGAGAGGGTGATATGTTGATCTGTATCCGTAGCCCGTATCGATGAAGTTCGCCCAGGTTGATAAGAAAAATCATTAGATTCTTCATTACGATACGACCCAGTACGCCTGGATCGCGATTGCCCACGATCACTCCTTTGCCTTGAATGGGTAGGTGCACCGCCGTGAAGAGTTTGAATGAGTTGCCTCATTGTTTCTTGCATGGCGGTTTGTCCTTCAGCCAGATTCGTCATAATTCCAGCCAGATCTGGAGGTGCAGATGGATTTGGAGGATTTCCAGTATTTCCAGCATTTCGATTACTGGATTCTGGATTATCTGCCATTGATGATAAATGATTTTTGGTGAAAAACGATAGCAACAGTCGTTTCCCACAGACGGCGCCAATCTGTTGATGTAAAAAATTAGATTACTCTAATTATTCAATCACAGATAAATAAAATGAGACAAAGATTTTTAAAGTGGTTCAGCCTTATAAGAATGGCCTACGTCCACTGTTATGTTATTGCTGAGTGTTTGGGAATTCTCGATTACAAGTTTTGTCAAGAAATTCCGGTCCCCTTGAATGAGGATGATACAAGGTATTTATAGCCTTGTGGCTGTACATGAAAGGGTCGATACATTGAATGATATACATATGAAAGGGTAATATATTTAATGCAGCGTGTGTGTCAAGATTGTAAACATTCAATGAATAGTTGAACTGTCGTCTATCTGGTAATTAATGATACGGCCGAGATGCAGCTCGGACCGCCTTAGTTGCTTGTTGATCAAGGGTTCCTCGGAGCGCTTGAGTATCTCGGAGTGCTGGAGTTCCTCGGGGTATCTTCGCAGCTCGGAGGGAACATGAATTGGTCGGGGAAATGAACTTCCTCGTTACTATTGTGCCACGTATATTGACACATGTCTTCGTATTATTCATTTACATCAGCGTATTAATTTTGGTATCAACACATGGTATGATCACACAGACAAGAAGATGAGGCCGGGAATGGAGATCTTTTTCCAAGATAGCTACCCATGGGCCGAACATTTCCCACACCGCATACAATCGCTCATCAAAGATACCGAAGAGACTGAGGAAAGTGATTCCGAAGATTCCTTCAACTTACAGATACTGGGGCTGTCACTCTGCATGGTTCATTCAGGCACTACATCATTGGACCCATCCCGTCTGATTAAAGCTGCTGATACTTCTCTCCTCAAATGGAAGGCTGCGCCAGTTCTACCTCCTAAAATCTCCCCTAACCCCAATGTTTACCCTATTTCTTTTTCTATTGTCTATCCTTACTCAAATGTAATCGAGACCTCTTTTGATGAGGTTCTCAATGTTGTTTTTCCTATCAATGAAATAAACGAAGATTTTGAGTATCTTGTTGTGCCTTACATTAACTGCTTGAATTCTAATCAAACTTTTGATGATGATGATTTTGCAAATGAATAATTCTTAACTGATCTAAATAAGGTTAATAATAAACAACATAACCACGTTCAAGTAAATGAAGAAGATATTGTTGTTATCAATCTCGGATCTAGTAGCCAACTGCGCGAGATTAGGATAGGGGCCACCCTTGACAAGCATGATCGCGTATAACTCGAAGAATTGCTAGAGGAGTTCGTGGATGTCTTCACATGGTCCTATGATGATATGCCCGATATTGATCCTGAAATAGCTCAGCACGAGATCCCCACTCTCCCAGATTACAAGCTGGTTAGACAAAAATTGAGAAAGCTCCACAACAAATGGTCGCTCAAGGTTAAAGAAGAGGTGGTCAAACAGTTGAACGTGGGTTTCATTCGAGTGATCGAATATCCCACATGGCTATCCAACATTGTAGTTGTGCCAAAATCAGGAGGGAAGGTTCGAATGTGTATGGACTACCGAGATTTAAACAAAGATTCTCCAAAAGATGATTATCCGCTACCCAATATCGACATGATCGTGGATAACACAGCCAATCATGCTCTCAAGTCATTTGTCGACGGGTTTGCCGGATACAACCAAATCAAGATGCACCTAGACCACCAAGAAAGAACCGCATTCATCACCCTATGGGGAACTTTTTGGTACACCATTATGCCATTCGGTCTCAAGAATTCAGGGGTTACCTACCAAAGGGTTGCCACAACCATCCTGCACGATCTGATTCATAAAGAGGTCGAGGTTTATGTGGATGATATGACTATCAAGTCCAAAACTAGAGAAGGTCATAATCCTGCTCTCCGGAAGTTCTTTAAACGACTGCGACGATATCAGATGCGACTTAATCCACAGAAGTGTGTCTTCGTCGTTACAAAAGGAAAATTCTTGGGATTCATGGTCAGCGAAAAGGGAATAGAAGCAGATCCTACAAAGCTGAAGGCCATACTTGAGATGCCACCACCCCGAATAGAGAAATAAGTCCGAGGTTTTCTTAGGAAATTACAATATATCAGCCGGTTCATCAGCCATCTAATCTCCATCTGTGAGTCGATCTTCAAGCTCCTCCGAAAGGATTCAACCAAAGTTTGGAACGGGGCCTGCCAAGAAGCTTTTGATCAAATCAAACAATGCCTGACCCAACCTCCAGTTCTTATGCTACCATAGTTTGTTCTCCCTCTGCTCCTATACCTAACCATAACCGATACTGCAGCTGGGGATTTGCTAGCCCAATACCTTGAAGACTTCCACAAAGAAAGAGCTATATATTACGCCAATCGCAAATTGGTCAGGTACGAGGTCAACTACACTGCTTTAGAAAATTCATGTGTCTCACTTGTCTGGGTCACCCAAAAGTTGCGACATTACATGCTCGCCTTCCCCATCAAACTTGTATCCCGAATGGATCCCATCAAATACCTGCTTCAGAAACCCACCTTATCCAGTCAAATAGCCCATTGGTTGATGCTCCTAACCGAGTTCGATATCGTGTACGTCACACAGAAAGCTGTTAAAGGAAGATCCATCTCTGACTACCTCACCGATTGCGAGTCCCTACTAGTCCAAAAGTCCCTAGAACCCAAATGCTACCCCCGAGTACTCTATTCTAAGTAATTTGTTCATTCCGAAACCAACCGTGCACTCAAAATCTCCATCCGAGTCACTTAACTAGATTTCACTAATCGGACTCAACCCTTCTCAACACGCATCTTCTCTAACGTGAAATAATTCTCGTTGCTTTACCCAACTGCGACAGGACATAAATATATTCCGACTCATTTACTTAGTCCCAAAAGTAGATGTAACACACATCTCTAGTCATCCAACACTCATAAATTCCAAAATTACTATTCATAATAATTCCTTTAATTATCAAATTACACCCACTTACGTAATTTAAATAGCTATAAAAGTACGGGGTATTACATACTCCCCCTACAAAGTAATTTCGTCCGTAAAATTCAGATACGACTTATACCACCAACCTAGGATCGCCAATCACACTACATCCTAGTACACAGATGTCGAATGGTACTAACCCAATGGCACTCTACCATATACTTATTCAAGGTACCCACCTATCTCAAGTCTTACACTTTAATGCACTAGCTTAACCACAACCTTGAACACTACCTCAGTCATAAGGTTAACTCTAACAATGACACGTCGAACCTAGTGCTTGCAAAACCATGTTTAAAGATAACGAGCCTATAATCACAACTCTAACGTATCGATCCCATCGAAAAGTCGCCACTCTAAGCGTCTTCGTCTATATTATGACATAAAATTTCCCCCTAAAAGGAAACTACACTAGCGATTAACTACTCCTGTCAACCTTCCATCTCATCTCAGGTGTGCCATCTATTATTGAACCCAATAATTGAATTATTGCGTACCTCATACGACGTTCCATCCAACACACTCCAATTTCCATTTATAACTGCCCCAAATCATATTCTTCAACTTTACATACTACGCCCCCTCTATCTCGGACAGTATATAAAACCAACTTACCAAGGTGCCCACATACCCCATAACCTGTGCATAGCACAACCATTTCAAATGTCACACACATAACACATTCTATAAAAAAAATGGGCCTCACTTTCTCGACTTGGTGCTAACACCTAGGTACTCACAACCCGAATTACTCAATATTTAATTCTTCCTATACCTGGAAATTTAATCCTTCTTAAGGTTAGCCCACCAATCTTCTCGTGGTTAACCTACTACAATCTCCTTATTTTAGAGCCACCTCCCCCACTAGATTTTTATCATGATACTCTAGGATCATTGTGTTTTTCTACACACGTAAAATGTGCACTCTACTAACTATATCCCTAGCACCCAAGACCTATCTCAACTTCCAAAATTCTCTCAGTTTCATGCGTGGGACGTTTTGCAAAGCGAAATCCAACAAGGAACCCTCCCATTACAATATTGTGACACCCCGACTAATTAAACACCGGGTAGCTACTCCTTTATAAAATTAATTCAAAATGCCAAGTTGGCTCAGTTAATAGCATCACTGTCGAAAACGTTTTATTATTACTAACCACCTAGCATTTAAAAAGTAAGTGCCAAATTTTATTAAATCTGATTAACATGCACAAGAGTAATAAACAACTAAATAACACCATTCACCATGCTGAAGTAAAACGGATAACCATCACAATATGTAAATAAAACCTGGAGGAAAAACTCCTCAATACAAATCCCACAACTGATAAGTGAACTGAAATAAATAACTAAAACTGAATGCTGAGCAATACATGCTAGAGTCTGAAAACTGAAATGTAAGAATGTCTAATAGGATTGGGCAACATGCCCTACAACTGATAGATGCTGAGACTGGAATCCAAATGAGAGAAGCGTCTACATGCAAATCCCTGTAGCTTCCACAAACAGCTACAGCTCGTCACCTGAATGAGAATCCTATGCTTGGTGTCCTTGTGGCTGGGCACCTAAAATGGTTTTACAAGAAAATATATTTGAAAGCAAATGGGTCAGAGCCCGAAACTGGAAATCATTTTAAAAACCTGCAAGTGCTTTAAAAACATTTAAAACATTAAATGCAAAGTACATGTTAGGACGTGCACTCACATTAAATTCTCACCTCTCGACTAACTGTGCACTCCTAACGTAAGTACCCATCTATAACGACCCATACTACTAGCTAACTTACAACATAACTAGCTGAACTGCCAAAGGTTCTACCCATATTACTCGGTTCCATTTATCATAACAACGCTCGTAATTAAATAGAGGTTTAACGTAAACTCAATTACTAAATATGCCATTGATATAACTATCAGTTAACTCATTATATATCTCGAAACAATACCGTAATATTTTTACAAAATTAACATGAGGATTTCCATTAATTTAATGTATATTATTCACATCATAAATATACAATACAAGCACCCCGCAATCTAAGCTGTAGTGCACACATACTCTGCTATCCATCCCGGTACATCACGTACATAAGGATTACATATTCTGAATCTCTCAGGAATAGTTTATCGATAACAACATCACAAATAATGGAGGCGAACACAGTCACCATCACATGGGTCACGCACATACCTACGCTCCCATGGTCATGCAGACTTATTAATATAACAATAAGTCCTTCTATGATCTATGTTCATCAAGGTACCAGTCTAAATCCCCCCCGTAGGCACACAAGGATTAGAGGGTCCTAAGCGAACGCAAACCTCCCGTGATAGCAAGTATGGTAGGTATGTCATACACACAAATACTATATCAATACTAAGTATACACGCATCTTAGTAATCACCGTAGTATAATTGTAATACTCTACATCATTATACCATTTCCAAATTTATATATTTTTCAAGTCTCCCGTTAATATAAAGTTAAATTGCCGACACGTCTCACGCCGTAGTTCCTTATCCTTAAAACCTATCTTGAATAGACTATTAAGTTCCCATAATTCCCACATATGACATCTATATACCTAAGGTCTTTACTTCTGCCCTAAACCTTATTTCATCGAATTACACAATTTTACACTATTAACCTAAACGTTATCTCGCTTCACGAATTTCAATAATCTAGAATAATTCCTCGAATTGTATTTTAATTAAAGTCCACTATAATAATCACTCCTACTGGTCTCCTTAAGGTTGAGGGTATTCATAAGTTCTCCAAACATATTCTCCGAGGGTTTCCACCATTAAAATCAAATTAAGGAAAATTTTACTCATTCTGGGAAGGTCGATCGATCGACCTATGAATATCGATCGATCGATGGAGTCGATCGATCGACTTATGAATGTCGATCGATCGATCGAACAGGTATGGCTACGGACTGCTTCGTTCTGCAGATTTGAAAACGTCCCAAAACTTATTTCTAACGTATGATTCTCAGATATAACGTTATAGTAATGTCATATAACAATCCTACAATATTACTAACGTCCATAAATCAATATTTCAACAACTATAGGCTACATATGGATCAATCTTCATCAAAAACCTAGTTTTTTTTTATTTTTCTCAAGAACAGTCATGAACCTCATCTTAAATCCGTTTTTGGTATAACAAAAGGCAGTAATTCACATAATATGATCGTCCAGTAACATTCTACATGCAACCTATATCCCAAAATTCAAACTAATAACTCCAATCTTATGGGTTTTTCATTATCTTCCAAGAACATACAAAGTTTTTGAATAATCTAACATGGAAGAATCATTCTCTGAAATTTAAATGGAATAAATCACTTGCCTTGGTTTGATTTCGGATTTGGTGTTGATTTGGTGAAGAATCTCTGCAGAATTCCTCTCTCTCTCTCCTTCTCCAAGCTTTCTTCTCCAAAAGGCTATGGTGGCTAGGGTTTGCTTTGGGAGAGTTGGAAGACTAAATGATAACCTACGTAGCTTATGGGGTTAATAAAGGGTTGGTTGGGTCAATCCCTTATCAGATTACAACTCTCAATTTTCGTCACTTTTAATTACCCCAAAATACCAAATTACTAAAATACCCTTTAAGTTACCGGTATGGCCTATAAATACCCCGGGACCCAAACTATACCCCCGGCTAGTGTTTTCTGACTATCTCGACCCTTCTGGACGCGTTGATGCACTCAAAACGACCATACGGATTATAGATTTTAAATTCACTTTTATTAACAAAATAATATACCGTGACGCGGCGGTCCCACGCGTCTCAACAAAATTTCTAAAATGCCGTATATAAATCTCACGACAAATTTTATAGTACCAAGTTCATATATAATCATATATGCACATAATCAAATACCAATTCGCATCTCATTAGTATTATAACCCGAATTAATTTCCAATTAATACGATAATTAATTAATTAATCCCAAAAATAATTATAGTAAAAAATACGGGGTATTACATACTTCCCCCCTAATAACTGAATTTCGTCCCGAAATTCGAAACTAGAAAGTACCTGCTAAAAACAGCTCTGGATAACGTTCGCGCATCTCATCCTCGCGCTCCCATGTGGACTCCTCGACATTGTGATGTCGCCACTGAACACGCACTAACGGGACTATCTTTGACCGCAGTTTCCTCTCGCTTCGGTCCAAAATAGCAATTGGCCCCTCCTCGTAAGAGCTATCCGGCTGGAGATCGATGTCCTCCACAGCAATGTGAGAATGAGCCAAATTGTCCCTAAGGTATTTCCTCAGCGAGGAAATATGGAACACGTCGTGAATCCGATGCAAGTGCTCCGGTAGTCCAAGTCTATATGCAACCGGTCCTATCCGTTCAATAATAGGAAACGGCCCCACATACCTCGGTGCCAACTTCCCCTTCTTCCCGAATCGCATAATCCCCTTCATCGGAGATACCCTGAGCAAAACCTGGTCCCCTACTTGGAACTCCCTGAAAAATCTCTTCGCATCAGCATAACTCTTCTGCCTGTCTTGAGCTACCCGAATGCGACTCCGAATCAACTCAATCCTTGCCGAAGTATCCTGAATCACTTCCGGCCCAAGCAGTTTGTTGTCCCCCACCTCCAACCAACATGCTGGGGAACGACAGGGCCTGCCGTACAATGCCTCAAACGGAGCCATGCCAATAGTGAACTTATAGGAGTTGTTGTAAGCAAACTCCACCAGTGGAAGATACTGCTCCCATCCACCCCCAAAGTCAATAATGCACATGCGTAGCATGTCCTCCAACATCTGGTTGGTGCACTCTGTCTGCCCATCGGTCTGCGGGTGGTAAGCCGTACTCAACCGCAATTCCGTGCCCATGGCCTCCTGGAAACTTTCCCAAAACCTCGAAACAAATATCTTGTCTCTGTCAGACACGATATTCAGGGGCACACCGTGAAGTCTCACAATCTCTGAAATGAAAAGCTGGGCATACTGTCCCGTAGTGTAGTCAGTCCTTACGGGTAAGAAGTGAGCGACCTTGGACAACCTGTCCACAATTACCCAAATGGAGTCGTGACCCCTCTGCGACGTAGGCAACCCCGTGACAAAATCCATGGATATGCTCTCCCACATCCACATCGGAACCTCCAACGGCTGTAGCAATCCTGCTGGTCTCTGATGATCCACTTTTACAAGCTGACAAGTGGCGCATTTCGAGACAAACTCAGCGATATATCTCTTCATACCGCTCCACCAATATTGCCGTCTCATGTCTTGGTACATTTTGTCCCCTCCGGGATGTACCGCGAACCGTGAGCCGTGCGACTCAGCCATAACATCGTGCCGCAATTCTTCCCCTTCCGGAACTACCAATCTCCCATTGAAGCGCAATCCCCCGTCTGAGCTAACGGTATAGGACTCGGCTCCCTCTGCTAGTAATCGAACTATCTGCTCCTGACAGAACGAGTCATTGGCCTGTGCCCGTACTACCTTCGTGACAATCTGCGGTGTAACTGTCATTACAGACATGAAAGATCGGGCCACTGCATCCTGGTGTCCCAATTCCTTCCACTTAGCCTTCCACACCTCTGCCACCTCATCTGCTGGCCTGCGGCTTAACGCGTCTGCTACCACGTTAGCCTTACCCGGGTGGTACTGGATGTCGAACTGGTAGTCCTTCACAAACTCAAGCCACCTACGCTGCCGCATGTTCAACTCTTTCTGCGTGAACAGATACTGTAGGGACTTGTGGTCCGTGAACAGCTGAAACTTCTCCCCCAAAAGATAGTGCCTCCAAATCCGTAAGGCAAATACCACTGCTGCCAACTCCAAATCATGCGTGGGGTAATTCTTCTCATGAGGCTTAAGCTTACGGGAAGCATAAGCTATGGCCTGTCTCTCCTGCTGCAAAAACACCTCCAAGCCCTTGCAAAGACGCATCGGTATAAACCAAATACTCAACTCCCGGTCTCGACAATGCTAACACAGGTGCTGAGGTCAATTTGTCCTTCAATTCATCGAATGCCAACTGACAGGCATCACTCCAGATATATGGCACACCCTTACGAGTAAGATGTGTCAAAGGGCCTGCTATCTCCGAGAAACCCCGAATAAACCTCCTGTAGTATCCTGCTAAGCCCAAGAAACTACGAATCTCTGTTGGTGTCGTGGGCTGTCCCCACTCCCTCACCGCTGACACCTTTCCCGGATCGACAGATATTCCCTGGTCAGAAATAATGTGACCCAAGAACTGGACTTCCTTCAGCCAAAATCCGCACTTCTCATATTTTGCATACAACTCGTTCTAACGAAGTGTCTGCAAAACCTGCCTCAAATGCTCGGCGTGCTCCTCCTCTGTCTGAGAGTAAACCAGAATGTCATCAATGAAGACAATGACAAACTGATCTAGGAAATCTCTGAACACCCTGTTCATTAAGTCCATAAACACTGCTGGAGCGTTGGTCAAGTCGAAAGGCATAACCCGAAACTCGTAAGAACCATATCTCGACAAGAACGCAGTCTTCGAGACATCCTCCTCCCTGATACGCAACTGATGGTATCCCGATCTCAAATCAATCTTCGAGAAGAAAGAAGCTCCTCTCAACTGGTCGAATAAGTCATCGATTCGAGGCAATGGATACTTATTCCGTATCGTGACCTTATTCAACTCTCGGTAGTCCACGCACAATCTCAGTGAACCATCCCTCTTCTTCACGAACAAAACTGGAGCGCCCCAAGGTGATGTACTCCTACGAATAAAGCTCTGCCCTAACAGTTTCTCTATCTGATCCCGTAACTCTCGCATTTCAGCCGGAGCCATACGGTATGGTGCACGTGCTATAGGTCTCGTACCCGGTAGCAAGTCTATAACGAAGTCTATTTCCCGACTGGGTGGTAAGCCTGGTATCTCCTGAAACACATCTGAATACTCCCTGACAACCGGGATCGAATTTAAAGGAATAACAACCTCCTTAGAGGTATCCTCCTCTATGTAATACAGATGAGCGGTCGATCCTCCCTCTGGGCGAGGCATCGCCACTACAAACATCTCTTGCCCCGGAATGGCAAAAATAATGCTCCCGCTGAAGCAGTCAATCATGGCCCTATATGCTACGAGCCAATCCATACCGATGATCACATCGTGAACATGCATGTCTAATACTAACATGTCCGCAGGTAATACCAAACCACCAACCTCTACTCCCACTCCCTGGCATATAAAGAAAATAAGTGACCCACTCCCTAATGGTGAGTCGACACACGTCACTGTGCTCTCTGCCGTAGCTAACAATCCTAAAGCTTTCGCGAAGTGTGTAGCAATGAAACAATGTGTAGCACCCGTATCAAATAACACCCGACCCATAGTGCCATGGATAGGAAACGTACCCTCGATCGCGGGCGGTGCCTGTGGAACTGCAGCCTGGTGAACGTTGTAGACACGTCCATACTGTAGCTGCCCCTGCTGAGCTGGGACTGCTGGGATGGGTGGTAATGCTGCCATCTGTGGCGGTACGGGAAGAGCGGCGGGAAACATAGGTCTCTGTGGCTCCTGGCGAGCACCCTGCTGCTGCTGCTGTGGGGCCCTGCCCCTATCAGGACAATCCTGCTTCTTATGGCCAGTCTTGCCACAAGTAAAGCACTTCCCTGGAAAGTTCCCTCCTCTCTGACCCTGCTGTCCCCGGCCCTGGTGGCCGTTACCATTCCTCCCTTGGCCCTGCTGGCCCTGGTGAAACTGCTGCCCATTCTGCCCCTGCTGGCCCTGATGGCCGTTTGGACCCTGATGGCCCTGGCGGAAACCTCCCTGACCCTGCCTGTAGTTCCCTGACCGGAACCTCTTATTGTCCCCCTGCTGGGTACCCTGCTCAGTCTGTTTCTGCCCCTGACCGGTCTGTGCCCCGCTGGCACCATGTCCTCCAGTCCTGCCCTGATGGCTAGACTCCCCTGACCGCTTGCCCTCGGCCATATGAAAACGGTGGTCCTGGCAGTGCATTAGTGCAGCGTTAACCACATCAGAATACGTGGCCAACGATAGGTTCCCTAGCAGATGCTGACGGATCCTCCAATTCAACCCGTCGGTGAACTTCTCTATCTTCTTCTTCTCTGTTGGAATCTCGTCTGGAACGATATTCAACAGGTTAGTGAACTCGGCCTCATACTCAGCCACTGTCTTGCCCTCCTGCTTCAAACTCATCAGCTTCCTCCTCATCTCTGTATGAACTGCGGATGGAAAGTACTTGCGGTCGAACTGCACCCAGAACTCCTGTATCGTGAGGGTATCCCTCTCCTCCGCAGTGGTGATAGACTCCCACCACTGTAGCGCAGATCCCACTAGCTTGAAAGTAGCTAGCACCTGTTTCTGAACGTCAGTGCACTCATGCATCCTCAAATGCCTCTGCATGTCCTTCCTCCATTGGCTCGAGACTACCACGTCTGAGCTACCTGCAAACTCTGGCGGATGCGATTTCTGAAAAGCATCGCGTACACGTTCCCAAGCAGACGGGAATGCATTAACCTGGACGGGTGCGGCAACCGGCGCCTGAGGCGGTGCCTGCTGAATCATGGCAATCGCGGCATTCACCGCTTGAGCTACTATAGCTGCAACCTCAGTGGCGTTCAACATGCCCTGAACTGGAGCGGGCTGGGGTTCGGGCGTTGCATTCCTGGGAACTCGTCGTGCACGTCGTGGAGGCATCTGAAATAAGAACAAAGTTTATAAGTCTACTGATAAACTTTAAAATAGCTGAAGAACGAGACGTACACAATAAGAGTACAACAGTCCTAAAATGTAGGGCTCTATATCAAAGAAAACGTAGTGGAAACATAATAGCCGTACAGATCCTAAAGGACACTAGAACCTGATGCTCTGATACCACCTGTGACACCCCGACTAATTAAACACCGGGTAGCTACTCCTTTATAAAATTAATTCAAAATGCCAAGTTGGCTCAGTTAATAGCATCACTGTCGAAAACGTTTTATTATTACTAACCACCTAGCATTTAAAAAGTAAGTGCCAAATTTTATTAAATCTGATTAACATGCACAAGAGTAATAAACAACTAAATAACACCATTCACCATGCTGAAGTAAAACGGATAACCATCACAATATGTAAATAAAACCTGGAGGAAAAACTCCTCAATACAAATCCCACAACTGATAAGTGAACTGAAATAAATAACTAAAACTGAATGCTGAGCAATACATGCTAGAGTCTGAAAACTAAAATGTAAGAATGTCTAATAGGATTGGGCAACATGCCCTACAACTGATAGATGCTGAGACTGGAATCCAAATGAGAGAAGTGTCTACATGCAAATCCCTGTAGCTTCCACAAACAGCTACAGCTCGTCACCTGAATGAGAATCCTATGCTTGGTGTCCTTGTGGCTGGGCACCTAAAATGGTTTTACAAGAAAATATATTTGAAAGCAAATGGGTCAGAGCCCGAAAGTGGAAATCATTTTAAAAACCTGCAAGTGCTTTAAAAACATTTAAAACATTAAATGCAAAGTACATGTTAGAACGTGCACTCACATTAAATTCTCACCTCTCGACTAACTGTGCACTCCTAACGTAAGTACCCATCTATAATGACCCATACTACTAGCTAACTTACAACATAACTAGATGAACTGCCAAAGGTTCTACCCATATTACTCGGTTCCATTTATCATAACAACGCTCGTAATTAAATAGAGGTTTAACGTAAACTCAATTACTAAATATGCCATTGATATAACTATCAGTTAACTCATTATATATCTCGAAACAATACCGTAATATTTTTACAACATTAACATGAGGATTTCCATTAATTTAATGTATATTGTTCACATCATAAATATACAATACAAGCACCCCGCAATCTAAGCTGTAGTGCACACATACTCTGCTATCCATCCCGGTACATCACGTACATAAGGATTACATATTCCGAATCTCTCAGGAATAGTTTACCGATAACAACATCACAAATAATGGAGGCGAACACAGTCACCATCACATGGGTCACGCACATACCTACGCTCCCATGGTCATGCAGACTTATTAATATCACAATAAGTCCTTCTATGATCTATGTTCATCAAGGTACCAGTCTAAATCCCCCCCGTAGGCACACAAGGATTAGAGGGTCCTAAGCGAACGCAAACCTCCCGTGATAGCAAGTATGGTAGGTATGTCATACACACAAATACTATATCAATACTAAGTATACATGCATCTTAGTAATCACCGTAGTATAATTGTAATACTCTACATCATTATACCATTTCCAAATTTATAAATTTTTCAAGTCTCCCGTTAATATAAAGTTAAATTGCCGACACGTCTCACGCCGTAGTTCCTTATCCTTAAAACCTATCTTGAATAGACTATTAAGTTCCCATAATTCCCACATATGACATCTATATACCTAAGGTCTTTACTTCTGCCCTAAACCTTATTTCATCGAATTACACAATTTTACACTATTAACCTAAACGTTATCTCGCTTCACGAATTTCAATAATCTAGAATAATTCCTCGAATTGTATTCTAATTAAAGTCCACTATAATAATCACTCCTACTGGTCTCCTTAAGGTTGAGGGTATTCATAAGTTCTCCAAACATATTCTCCGAGGGTTTCCACCATTAAAATCAAATTAAGGAAAATTTTACTCATTCTGGGAAGGTCGATCGATCGACCTATGAATATCGATCGATCGATGGAGTCGATCGATCGACTTATGAATGTCGATCGATCGATCGAACAGGTATGGCTACGGACTGCTTCGTTCTGCAGATTTGAAAACGTCCCAAAACTTATTTCTAATGTATGATTCTCAGATATAACGTTATAGTAATGTTATATAACAATCCTACAATATTACTAACGTCCATAAATCAATATTTCAACAACTATAGGCTACATATGGATCAATCTTCATCAAAAACCTAGTTTTTTTTTATTTTTCTCAAGAACAGTCATGAACCTCATCTTAAATCCGTTTTTGGTATAACAAAAGGAAGTAATTCACATAATATGATCGTCCAGTAACATTCTACATGCAACCTATATCCCAAAATTCAAACTAATAACTCCAATCTTATGGGTTTTTCATTATCTTCCAAGAACATACAAAGTTTTTGAATAATCTAACATGGAAGAATCATTCTCTGAAATTTAAATGGAATAAATCACTTGCCTTGGTTTGATTTCGGATTTGGTGTTGATTTGGTGAAGAATCTCTGCAGAATTCCTCTCTCTCTCTCCTTCTCCAAGCTTTCTTCTCCAAAAGGCTATGGTGGCTAGGGTTTGCTTTGGGAGAGTTGGAAGACTAAATGATAACCTACGTAGCTTATGGGGTTAATAAAGGGTTGATTGGGTCAATCCCTTATCAGATTAAAACTCTCAATTTTCGTCACTTTTAATTACCCAAAAATACCAAATTACTAAAATACCCTTTAAGTTACCGGTATGGCCTATAAATACCCTGGGACCCAAACTATACCCCCGGCTAGTGTTTTCTGACTATCTCGACCCTTCCGGACGCGTTGATGCACTCAAAATGACCATACGGATTATAGATTTTAAATTCACTTTTATTAACAAAATAATATACCGTGACGCGGCGGTCCCACGCGTCTCAACAAAATTTCTAAAATGCCGTATATAAATCTCACGACAAATTTTATAGTATCAAGTTCATATATAATCATATATGCACATAATCAAATACCAATTCGCATCTCATTAGTATTATAACCCGGATTAATTTCCAATTAATACGCTAATTAATTAATTAATCCCAAAAATAATTATAGTCAAAAATACGGGGTATTACAAATATTACCTCGTATCGCCGATCATCAAGATATAATGGCCTAAGACACACAACCGGAACGTTTAAAATCATACCTCGCAACCACACTAACGCGCTTCTACCTCTATGTCTTTCCATTTCAGATAAATGGAAAGTCTAACTAATCAGGGCGCCTATACTCTGCACAAGTGTTGAAAATATCATACACAAAACTTATTACCTTAGTATTTGCCTCCTAATCACGGCATGGCTATAAGCCTCCAATCAATCTCCTTAACCTTACCTCACCCATTTACTCACGGTGAGAGAAACATTTAAGTGATTTTCCACAACACTTCCGTCTCCATAAGCCCCTAATCATCACATGGCTCTCAGTTTATAATGTTGTCTTCACACTAGGTAATTTATCATCAAAACCAACATCCTTGCATCCAATAACATCTCTCCACTCCCAACATCATTAAGGTTCATGCGTGGAGTGTCTCGCAAGTGAAACCCAAACAGGGAACCCCTCCAATACACTATTACTTAACTTGTCGATTGTGGTGGTCCGTTAGCTTAAAACATGCAACTGGGATATTTCCATCTCATCTACCAACAAAATATGGTCAGAACTCCTACTTCTCTCAAGGATCCATACCACAAGGAGCTTATACTAACACTAAGTTCTTTGCGCGAACAACAACGAGCTTAAACTCACAGCTTAACAATAAATCTTCCATACCTTAAATCACATCTATAAGGTCGTTGTAACACCCCGTAATTTTGAGGATTTAATATTTAATTATTTTTGGGAGATATAAAAATATTTAAATTGGAGAAACTTAAATTTATAATTTAGAGAATTTATTTGAGTAAGAAGAATTATCTATATTTAGCGACTTTAAGTTTAATTGCTCAAAATTTCGTGTGTCGCATTTTGAGGTCAAAATTGGAGAATGTTATAAAGTATTTAGGATGAAAATTCTGAGTGCACGGTTGAGTCCGGTTGGGTCGAGATAGTCAGAAAACAGTACCCGGGGGTAGTAATCAGGCCTCGGGTAATTTTTGGGCAAAGCCGGGCTCACATGGGGTGATTTGGGCCATTTTAATTAGGCCCATATGGATAACACACGGGATTAGGGGTTTTAAACCTAATTTGAAGGACGAGTTGAACGGAAATTAGCAATTCTAAACCTAGGGTTTGAGAGAGAAACAAAGGAAGCTAATCAAGAGCCAATTGGAGATTGTTTGGGGACAAATTGAGGGACAAAGAGAGGGTTCATCATCAAACCATTCCTTACAATAGATCAGGCTCTACGAATGATTCCAGGCAAGTGGTTAACTTGTTGTGATGTTTAAATTGTGATATCCAATTAATATTTTAGTGATGTGTAAATTAAAATCCGTTTTTGGGTATAAATGGGTACAAAAGGGTTTTTTTTTTGTTAATGGAACACTTAAATGAGATTCAAAGTAAGAATTAAGTGTGTTACATATCTCTGAGTATAGATATTTGATTTGAATGAGAAACCCGGAATATGAAATGGTGGAATTTAAATTTGGAAGTTAGATCATAAAACAAAATAAATTGAGATTAATGGAAAACCCATTTCGACAGTTATGAAATAGGTTGAGAAATTTGTATATCTTAAGGTCCATATGATGTGTAGGGTCTAAGTTAAACAGGTATATGTTGGGGGGAATTTGATTAGAGGTTGAACCCAAGGTTTAAAACCTCAGAATTCTCATCAATGGTGGAAAGACAAAAACGGTGAAGATGCTGACCTGATCGATCGATCGATCGATGGAATTGATCGATCGATTGATGGTCGAGAAATTTTTGCAGTTCGCCATTTTTATTTTATGGGAGAAAGTTAATTAATTCCTTTTGAGACTTGTTTATTTAGTGTCAAATAAATACAAGACATACCTTCTAGCAATTATAGGTAAATATAATTGTGAAATTGGGGAGAGATGAATGCGTGACACATTATGGGAGAATATTGGGAACTAAATTATGAGATTTAAGATACGGGCCAAGTGAACGAGTCCAGGTATATTGGTTGAGTGACAATAAGGTGTTAAGTTAATTATAGAGAGGATTAGATTAATTTGGAGTGGGAATATTATCTCAGGAAATATTGAGATACGGACCAAGTGAGCGAGTCCGGGTATATGGGTTGAGTGACACCAAGCTAATAAATTAAGTAAGGGATAAATTAATTAATTTAGAGTTGGACCATAGGCTTGGATTCTTAATAATTAATTAATGTGTAAATTAATTAAATTAGAGTCGGACTGTAGACACGGGAAGGTAATAAATTAATTAAAGAGAAAATTAATTAATTTGAGTCGGACCATAGACTCGGGAATATACAGGCTAGTGTTATGGGTTTCAGAACACGGTAAAGCTGGAATTTATATTATTTATATATATACGGTGTGGTGGTAGTATATATATGTGTGTACTTTGTGTGTGCTATTAAATATCAGGGACTAGATATTTATTTAATTTATATACACTAGTGCTATCATGGGAGGTTGCACGATGTGGGTGAATCCCCTAGCTTGAGGAGTAGGGTGAGTATATCCCCAGGTCATAGCGTCTGGTATATGGGTGAGGGGTTTATCTCACTTTAAAGAAAGGAATATGACCGCCTCCACTACGTTTATATTTTGGGCCAGATTGGTGAGCGATTCCAACTTGGGTAACTAGGTTATGTGAGCACACCTAGTGAGATAGCACTTTAGAGGGAATCATCCAGAGAGGGTATACTCGGAGGGATGGATATACATATGATATATGTGTGGATGTTGTAGTAAAGGTACGTATATAATGGTAGTAAATATTATATGCGGGTAATAATACAATGTGTGATGTATTTACTTTATATAACTTGTGTTACGGTTATATGATATTATTTAAAAGAAATTAATTAAGTTAATTGGTGAGATGACTTATAACCCATTAATAATAATACTCGGTTTAGAGTAGAATGGCAAGGGGAGGTTATTCCAGGACTAGTTGGACGGGGTAGTACAACTAGGTGGGGTTAAGGAAACCGTTAGGAGTGCACAATAGTGGAGGGGTGAGTATGTCCTCAAGAGAGTGCGACACTAACTTAAATATGAAGCACATTCCTATATTTTTAATTACTGCAGTTAATTCACTTGCTAAATATTTTCAAAATGTTTTGGGTTCTAACCCTTGCTATAAAATTATTTTCAAAACCTTTTAGGTGTCCAGCCACAGGGACACCAGACTTGATATTCTATTCCAGGGACACAGAGCTGCGGCACATGTGGATGCCAGCAGGAGCTTGGATTAGACGCATTGATCATTCATTCCTAGAGTAGGAATCATTTATCAGTTTCAGTTTTATTTAGGGCTTGTCACCCAGACATTTCAGTACAGTTTTCAGATTTATTTATTCAGGTGTTGAATGTTTGTATTGGACTATTTACTTTGGTGGAAGATGGTTTACTCGACAAGTGTTTAATTAATCATTCTGTTGATTTAATTCAGTCGTGGTGTATAACTCATATTATCTTTCCGCATGTTGTTGGTTGTTTGATTAAAATGATAAAATTTAGCACCAGATTTTTGGAATACTAGGTGGTTAGTAAGTTTTAAAAAGGTTTTCGATAGTGATGCTAAGGATGAACCAACTGGGATTCCTGTTTTTATTTGGTATATGACTGATCACCCAGTATTTTATTCGGCGGGGTGTAACAGATGGTATCAGAGCATCAGGTTCTAGTGTCCTTAGGATTTGTGCGGCTTTTCACGTTTCACATTAGCGTCCTTTGATGTAGAGACCTATCATAGGATTGTTGTATCCTTATACATATGGACATTTACATTCTTCTGCCAATTACTTTATGTTTGATGGTGAACTCATATGATTCGATTCTCATTTCAGATGCCACCCAGGAGAGAGAGTTCAGCTAGGGCAGCAGGGGGAGATGAGACTAGAGAGGCTCATCAGGATCCAACGTTACCACAACAACTGCCAGAGATGATTTTATCTACACAAGTAACTAAATTTGTGGTGCAGGAAGTTGAAGCAATGATGATCGCAATGGAAAGGTACTTTCCATGAAAGTAGCCACAGGCATTAGTGGAACCGGAAGTTCATGCCCACCTGGGGCCATCGGGGTGGCAGAAAGTACGAGAGGTTTTTCAAAAAGGGCATCCACCAGAGTTTCGAGGGGGTTCAGATGTGGTGATAACGTGTCAGTGGAAGAGAGATATCCAGCGTCACCTATGCATGGTAGATTGCAATGAGGTGCAGAAGAAAATGTTATCGACTTTTAGGTTAGTGGGAGGAGCGCTACAGTGGTGGATGTCGATCACCACAGTTGAGGAAAGGGATACATTAACTATTACAGAATTTTGTGTGCGGTTTGACCGTAAGTATTTTTCGTCAGCAATGGAGAACGAAATGAGGAGAAAATTCAGAGAGGTGACTCAGGGGATCGTTCAGTGGCCGATTACGAGGAAGAATTCACTCATTTGGCAAAATTTTGTACCGGATGAGGTAAGCGATGAAGAAAGAAAGAAAGCAAAATTCATGGATGGGTTAGTCTGGAGGATCAAATAACATTTGATTGGTAATCCTGTATTAGTATCTTATACAAATGTCGTTAATGTAACACGCCTGCACTACCAGGAATATCGCTTCCACGTGAAAGGAAGCAGGAGGGGAGTGGGAACTAGCCAGTCAGCTAAAGCAGGAGGGAACAGTACCAGTGGGGTATCCCAACAGTAGACAGGGGGACATTAGGGGCAGGATTTCCAGCAGGGGAATCAGGCCAAGCAATTTAGATCTGGGGGTTATCGACAGGATGGCCAGGACTTCCGACAAGGCCAGCAAGGAAAGAATCTGTGGCAGGGTGAATTTATTAGGAGGTGTTTAGTTTGTGGGGAAACGGGACACGTGAAGAAAGATTGTCCTAAGCGAGGTAGGGGTCAACTACAGGACGAGGTCCTGGATGTACAACCACTACAACAAGTCATGGGTGCGTTCGGGAAGGGGGAAGCTTCTCAGGAACCCGAGGATCAGCCATTGTAGCTAGAGTATGGAGGTAATTATCTTTTATCCTATAGGCATGGGGTATGTTTTGGGTGACAGTGAGGGTGTCACAATATAAAATTATTTTTACTAGAATTCGCGAGTGAGTCAGATTTAGTGGGTATGCTGGCTGTAGCAGCCATAGTATGTAGATAAAATATTTTCGTGGTGTAGCGGAGTCCTTTGGTGTTAACCACGAGAGAGTGGAGGTGTACACTGAGAGAAGGTTTGAATTATGCGAGGGGTCACTACTTTTGAGAATTATGGTAGTACAACTAGGTGGGGTTAAGGAAACCGTTAGGTGTGCACAATAGTGGAGGGGTGAGTATGTCCTCAAGAGAGTGAGACACTAACTTAAATATGAAGCGCATTCATATATTTTTAATTATTGCAATTAATTCACTTACTAAATATTTTCAAAATGTTTTGGGTTCTAACCCTTGCTATAAAATTATTTTTAAAACCTTTTAGGTGTTCAGCCACAGGGACGCCAGACTTGATATTCTATTCCAAGGACAAGGAGCTGTGGCTCATGTGGATGCCAGCAGGAGCTTGGATTAGACGCATCATGCATTCCTTCCTAGAGTAGGAATCATTTATCAATTTTAGTTTTATTTAGGGCTTGTCGCCCAGAGGTTTCAGTACAGTTTTCAGATTTATTTATTCAGGTGTTGAATGTTTTTATTGGACTATTTAGTTTGGTGGACGATGGTTTATTCGACAAGTGTTTAATTGATCATTCTGTTGATTTAATTTAGTCGTGGTGTATGACTCATATTATCTTTCCGCATGTTGTTGGTTGTTTAATTAAAAAGATAAAATTGGGCACCAGCTTTTTGGAATACTAGGTGGTTAGTAAGTTTTAAAAAGGTTTTCGACAGTGATGCTAAGGATGAACCAACTGGGATTCATGTTTTAATTTGGTATAGGAATGATCAACCGGTATTTTATTAGGCGAGGTATCACAGTTGCCTCACACTAAAATCATGCGAATGAAGCATCTACTCATCGAAGTTCGATCTAAACATATACTAAAGGCGAGCTCAACCCGTATCCAGGTGAGATATCGTAAAAAACAACTTATTCCCCCTGGAATCACAGATACAATAGCCTTGCAATCTCTAGTCCACTATATCTCTGACCATCCATGAAAAAATTATACTCAGAATAATGCCATACTCATATAACACACACAAGACGAGAAGTGCACACCAAATATAAGGTTAAGATAATAGCACCTGCTTCCACAACGAATGAAGAGTACAATAGAACCCCGCTATCGTGGAAAAATGTATAAATATACACTTTATAATATTAACGATACTAGCACTAAACTGAAATCACACACAACAATCTAGGCCTAATAAAATACTGTGACTCAATCTTACCACACAACATATACCTCCTTCATCCGAGGTGAAACTCATAATAATAACTTTGCCAATCACCCTGGCTGCTCCAAATGGTTCCCAAACATAGTACACTTGTCTTAACCGAACCAAAAACTACTTTAATCAATTCCCTATCTAGGCACCATACTCTTGTCCTTTAACTCATATGTGGCAAGATCAAAGCATGTGATTATACGCTCCCCATCACATTATTCCCCATCTTTGGCAACCCTGGCCATGTTAAGGCTATCAATATATCGAAATTTTATAGCCTCGCTTCTGACAATCACCCTCATAGTTCTATTAGTTCCTCCGACCAAAAGGAAATACACTACTGGCCTCAACTGCCTTGTTTCAATGAATCCCCGGGTGGATGTCCACCTGTGGGGTTTCACAAACACAAGTTCTCCATAAGTGCTAAAACACCTACTAGTGAGCCTAACATTCCACTGAAGGACTCTCTCTTCATTGTACCTACCTCATTAGGTACAAATTTCACATAACTATATAACTCTTTGTTCATTACCGCCCCCTGACCGATCCTTATATGAGAAATTCAAAAATTGCATTCTCTTTATTTCTGATAAATTGAAGGAACTCGCGGTTAAAGCCATTTGTAAGATTCCTCTATGAGCAAAACATTCTTCTCCCCCAAATATGGTGACCACCATTTCCACCATTTCAACATTGCTCCAACGAGTGAAAAAAAATTCTCAAATTTTTACATCAGGGCATTTCTATACCCTGCTCTAAGACAAAGCTTCTAAGCATTCTAATTCCATTGGATAACATTACACCTCCTTCACATAACTTAAACTTTAACGAATGGCCCTTTATCAAAGGCCCTTTCAGACTTGTTCCCAGTTTAACTTCACTGGGTAAGTCAAGTTTAGCACCACTCTGTACTATAGCGGTACGTGGATAAATATAACTGCTACACTCTAGTAGCCGTTGCAACAATACATGACAATGCCATAAAGGGATTGACCCCAACTGCGGTCCTCTCCCTTGAATTCAACTTACAGCTCTAACCTCATGCTGCCCTCATAACGGCCTTCTTGGGTCACCCTTCATCAATAAGCACACAAAGCTAACACGAGCATGCAAAAGATTTACTATAATCTTACATAATAGCAGGAGAACGAAATCTCACAATAAGAATAAACAATCCTAATAATAAGGCTCTATCTCAAATACAAAGCAACGCTGAAAGCGTAGTACGACCACACAGATTCCTAAGGGCACTAGAACCTGATATTCTGATACCATCTGTGAAACTCCGCTTAATAAAATACCGGGTGATCAATCCTATACCAAATTAAAACAAGAATCTCATATGGTTCATTCTCAGCATCACTGTCGAAAACCAATATTTTACTAACAACCTATTGGGCCTGGCGTCAAAATTTTAATTAACAAATCTTTTAAACTAAACCAACCATAAGAAAAACAATCACAACAGTTTATATACACATAATTGAAATGAAATAAGATAATCGAACTCTTGGTACAACATATAATACAAAAACCAAATGAAAGTGCCGCAAGCTAAAACACGGTAAACGAATAAATGAATACAATTGGGCCATTAGCCTGAATGTTACTACAATACCTCCTATCTAGATCACAAGGATAGAGGTGTCTAAAATAATCCTTCATACATCCACAGCTACAGCAGCAATATTTGACTTGAAAGAATCATCATCCAGGCATCCCTATGAATAAAAACCAAAAATATATACATATATATCAAGAGAGAGGGAAATAGATAAACGGGTCAGAGCCCGAGTTTTAAAAATATTTAGCAAGTGCATCAAATGCTATATTTTTAAAATATGAAATCTCCCATATTTAAACTGGTATCGCACTTACATGAGATACAACTCACCCCTCCTCTAATAGTGCACAACTGTCGTGTACATTTAAACAACCTAGTTAAGCTACCCTTCCTAACTAATCTCTTTCACCCATCCTCTGAATTCTCAAGACTACCACTTACCCCGCGTGATATAATATAAGTTATACCATAAGCTATCACATGATCTTTAATTGATATAATCATCGATTAGGTATGTAGTTATATTTATAGTTCTCATCTAAAATTATATATATATCGTTCATATTCCGAAACTTTCACTAGTTTAAAATACCATTTTTCACTTTAGTATATAAAATTCCGTATATATAATTCCCACTTTTAATATACGAATCACAGTTTAAATCTGGATAAAAATCTCCCAGAAGGAGAATAAAATCTTATCCATCTTACACTTTACACAAGTCTAAATTCTATGATTTCATATCTTCATGTACGAGAAATATACTATACACAACAAGTATATTTATACCTATATCACAACCATAAGTATAATAACCATCCCACCGAGCTATAACTCGAGGATGGGGTCTCCAAGTGCTATCATCATTCGGGTATACTCAATATTAACCCAGGTACCAAGTCTAACCCACTCATGATCATGATAAAAATACTAAACGGTGGAGGCCGTTATATTCCCTCCTGAAATTGGAATCATCATCGAACCCATATGCGGGACAATATGACCTGGGGACTATACTCTCCCTGCTCCGCAAGCCAGGGAATCCACCCACATCGCACAACCTCCCTGGATAACACTAGAGATATATTTATACATAAATATTTCATTCACATACCGACATATTTATAACCAAATCATATATATACTGTAACAACCCCCGTATATATAATATATATCACTTCTCAATATACCCTGGCTATAATTTCCGAACTCACACAGCGATAGCCAAAATCACGAATGTTCCCATTCATAACAGTATATAAGTATTCACACACCTAAATTACTAAAACTATAAGTATTCTCTTACTTAATATTTAACTCACACCGTAATAACTTTTGAGGATTTTATATAAACTCAAATATACCGATTCATAATAATTAAATAAGTATACACGCAACTTACTTTAATTCCATTGGTATCGCATCACCTATGATATTCATCGTCAATATAGACGTACCGGATAGTAGCTTAATCCTCTCTAGCTCATATCCTAAATTCCATCTTACTCGCATTGTAGGATTCACTCAAATGTAATCGTCCCATATTTATTCTCTCTCTCTCTCTCTCTCTCTATATATATATATATATATATATATATATATATATATATATATATATATATATATATATATATATTTGCCGAAGACTTCTCTCTCGAATGTTACTCTTCCTAAACATCCCCGGATTGTAACACTCAACGGATCCAGGGTTCTCTACTTCAACCAAAGGTTTATTCACCCTAAATTCCATTATGAAGGAGTCATAATATCACATCTAGAATCCCTTTCAATAATCTCCAATTTATAATTTAACTCCCCCTAAGCTTAAGGAAGAAAAAATTTCAATTCCTACTAATGCGAATCAATTAGCCCCAGTTGCGAATTGATTCGGCCAAGCAAATCGATTCGAATAGAATTACTGCCCAGTCATTAGGGGCGAATCGATTCGCCCCAAATGCGAATTGATTCAAGTTGAGACAGTCCTATAGGTGTTCCTAAGTGAATCGATTCACCCCAAATTCGAATCGATTCGCTCGAACCAGAGCTTACAGTTCGACAATTTTCTTCTTCTCCAAAATCCTAAAAATTATCCCAACCTCCATTTTTTTGGTTTCTAATCCCAACCAACAACAATATAATCATCCAATCACTGATTTACAACTAAAACGTCAATTATTTTATGGGATAGAACAATTTCTCTTGGATTTAAGCCCTAAAACCATTTAAACTCTCATTTCTTATTTCATACCATTTCTAACCATATATACACACCATTAACATGGGTTTAACACTAAGATTCATAAAGAGTTAACAATACATCAATTTGTACACTCAAAATCAAATTTCCCAAATTTATTTGAAGGGTTTAAACCTAAAAATCGTATAGTTTACCAACTATATTATGAGATACACACACTAAATTGAATAAAGTAAGTAAACACTTACCTCATGGATAAAATTCGACGACCTTGAGTTGAATCCCGTGGAGTTTGGCAGGAAATCCACTTTTCTCTCCTCTTTTCCATCTTCCTTTCTTTCCTTCTTCTTTTCTCTCTTCTCTTTCTTCTCTTTATCTCTCTCATGCCTTATAAGAGAGAAAAGGAGTTTATCTCTTTATTAAACCCAAAAATGACTCGTTTACTTAATTGCGAGTCCCTACTAGTCCAAAAGTCTCCAGAACCCAAACGCTACCCTTAGGTACTCTATTCTGACTAATTATCCCATTTCGAAACCAACTATGCACTCGAAATCTCCATCCGAGTCACTTAACTAAATTTCACTAATAGGACTCAACCCTTCTCAACACGAGTTTTCTCCAACATGAAATAATTCCATTCGCTTTACCCAACTGCGATAGGACATAAAAATATTCTGGCTTATTTACTTAGTCCCAAAAGTAGATGTAACACACATCGATAATCATCTAAGACTCATAAATTCCTAAAGTACTATTCATAATAATTCTTCTAATTGTCAAATTACACCCACTTATGTAATTTAAATATCCATAAAAGTACAGGGTATTATAGATGCCAAGATTGTGTTCTTGTATGAAAATCTTAATGAGTGCATATATGTGATGCAACTCATAAGATTCATATCAATGGGCCAAGAGAGAGCAAGGCGTATAAGCTTATGAAACCCATTTATGGACTTAAGCAAGCATCAAGGTCTTGGAATATTCAATTTGATTACAAAATTAAATTTTTTGTGTTAAAATAATGTTTGGATGAAACTTGTGTGTATAAGAAGAATGACGGAAGCACAGTGGTATTTTTAGCACTATATGTCGATGATATTGTCTTAATCGAGAACGATGTGGGTGTATTGTCTTGCATAATAGTGTGGTCATCTAATTAGGTCGATATGAAGGACTTGGGGAAAGCCAGTCACATCCAAGGGATCAAGATTCTGCGTGATCGAAAAAGTAGGATGTTAGGCTTATCGCAAGACACTTATATCGACATAATGCTTATAAGATTTAGCATGAAATATTCCAAGAAAGGGTTTCTCGATTTTAGGAATGGAATTTCTTTATCTAAGGACTATTGCCCTAAGTCACCGGATCAGATAGAGAGGATGAGCATTACACCTTATGCTTCAGCAGTGATCTACCTCATAAATGATACACTTTGTACTATAGCGGATATATGTAATGATGATTCCAGTCTAATCAAGGAGATGAGCAATAGGATGTTGTGAAGAACATTTTTCGGTATCTGAAGAGGACTAAGGATTATATGTTGGTTTACTCGGCAGAGAGTATATTATTTATTAGGTACACGGACTCATATTTTCAACCGAATAGGGACTCTTGGAAATCGACCATAGGATATGTGTTTACCCTGGGAGGTGGAGCCATAAGTTATAGGAGTATCAAGAAGTCTTGTATTGTTAATTCCACTATGGAGGCCGAGTATGCTGTCGCTTTAGAGGTACTAAAAGAGGTTATTTGATTCAAGAGCTTTATAACTAATTTGGTTGTGGTTACCCTAGCACATTCATCCTTCACATTTTATTGTGAAAATAGTGATGCTATAGAAAATTTGAAAGAACTAGGGACACATAAGAGGGAGAAGCACATTGAGCGCAAGTATCACCTGATTCGGGAGATTGTGCAGATAAGCGACATCATAGTGACCAATATTGCATCTAAGGACAACTTGGAGGATACTTTTACAAGGATCTTACTAATTTGTACTTTTGATAGTCACTAGAAGTAATGGGAGTCAAGTGCATGACTACATGGATTTAAGACTAACTGGGAGATTGTTTGGATTTATTCTTAAAACTATGTGTAAAACATTTTATTATTTATTAATAAAGGATTATTTTATTCATTTTGAAATGAGAATCAATTTTGTGAGAATGATTTAATTTTTAAAATTTATTATTTCAGATGAATGTGGGTCAGTATAGCTTAGTAAGAATTCCAGGGATGCGAGTTTGGGCTGATCATAAGGAGATTAGAATTTCGGTTCAAGCACTATTGAAATTTTCACAACCCAGATAGGAACTTCACATTCTATAATAACGATAAATATAAAATCCTAGTAATTATCTCACACTACGGGGACCGAGTTTGATGTTTCAGAAACTTGTGCGATAGTTCAATAGAGGCTTGTGGTCGACACATCCTAGGAATGTGTTGAATGAGACCACTTGTGAGAGTTAAGTCTAAGGGTTGTCTACATTAGACTCAGTAAAGAGTTATATGTATTTAGTCCAAATATTAAATATTTATATGTAACTACTCCCATATTTTTATTTTTTTAGTCATTGGTCCGGTTGTAACACTTATGGAACAAATGTCATTCTCTACGAAAATGAAGAGGGCAGTTACAACGCGATTGAGGATGGTTTTGGGTGGTTAAAGGACTTAATACAATTTAAAAAAATGCATGAGAAGGCATCCTTACAAAACTTTGAAAATATAATTAAACCCAAAATAAACTACTCAGGAAATCTAACACCATTTGCAAATGGAGCATACATTCCCGATCTCGAGAATTATAAGGATTAGGATGTTTATGCAGTTATCGCTTTGATTGTTATGGGTGTGATTCTTTATTATATTGAATCAAATGATTTCCACATATTGGTTGATAGTCATACGAGTATGTCTAAGACCTTAATTCAGGAGAATCCGCATCACGGGATGCTTTGGATTGTGATACCCCCTGATAGACTTATAAGATTTTATTTCCACTAATAAACCTGATCAGTAGATTATTTATAATCTAGTGGAAGCAAAAAAATAAGTTAAGCCTTATAATTAAGGAAATTAGTAAAATATTGTTTAAAGTTGATTAATAACAAATTTATTTGATCGAGTGGGTATCGAAAGCTTAATGTGTGGAATCATATGTACCATAATAAACTTCAAAAATATGACCTCATTAAATTCGAGTGATTTATGAGATAATTAAATTGGAGTGCAATTATAATTATTTAGTGGGATTAATTATGATTGAATAAAGAAAGGAAATATATTATAGTGGTTATAATTGGGTGTTTTTGGGTATTTATTTTAACCTAATTTAATTATTTGTCTTGGATCCCTAGTGTAGTCCATATACCCAAATAGTTAGGTTCAGACTCTAAAGGAACCCAGTTTAGCCCAAGCCCACCTTTTGTACTTATATATATAGGTGAGGGAAGGGGTTTTAATGATTATTCATAAGTATTAGTGTTTGAGAGGGGTGAGAGATAATACTATTCACATATATATGATAAGGCTTAGAGAGAGACCACCATATCTCACTTATAAGGAGGTGTTTTCATGTCAAAAAGTGACCACACACCTACCCATCTTTGGTGAGGATCATGCATTAAAAGATCTAAGATTTTAAGAAGGGTAAGAAAGCTTTTAAAGAACCAAAAGAATGGAGCCCTTGATGATCAAAAAATACCTTTCTCCTTATCGGATCACAATTGGATCTGTAAGGTATTGTGTTCTAATCCTTATATTTGTTTTTAAAACCTATTTGTTGGTCTGTGTTCTTTCTAATGTTTGAGTAATCGAAGATCCATGGATGGAAATTTCTATTCCACGTATATCGATCCCCACCATGCATATCTTCTCCATGTACATATGCATATTGACTGTTGATGTCATTCGATCACGAAGTACATGTTTTTCTACAACGATCTTAGTTACCTGTTCCAGGTAATGTGGTTAACTAACCCATTAAGTATGATCGAGTCAACCTCCACATGAGCTGACCAGGCTCTTAAATATGGCCGAACACATTCCTAGTAGGCATGTTAGTCTAGGTTTCATCTTTTAATTTGTCCACGAGTCATCCCATACATATGGTATGATAATACCCCTAAGAATTTACTCATGACTGTAGCTTGAAGCAGATTTCTTGGAGTGTTTCATCTTTTGGGTAGGTGCTAGGAAAACTGAATGAGTGAAGTTTTAATTACGAGATGTCAATTGTTCAGTCTCTCATCAGTTCGATCCATCATCGGATCGTCACTTACCAAGAACATTTACTTGTATGTTTTTAAAATTATCCGATCGTGAGAGTGCCATGTGTCGAACGATGGATGGAGCAGAAGGAAATGAGTACCACATGCGTGCCTTGGGGAGTATTTGCATTATTTCGAGGCACTATCACATTTCCTCCAATGTATTACGTCATTCCTTTTCAAAGAGGAAATGACTATTATAAAAAAAGGCATAAAATGTAGTTTCCAAGTCACTTTAAACTTTCACAACCCCAACCTTCCACATGCAAGCTTAGAGAGAGAAAGACTTATTCGTTTCAAACTTTCCTTTTTCTCGACCATTTTCTCATCACTTTCTTCCATTTTTGGTCATAATTATGCTTAAGTTCATGTCTTCCAAAATGACTTCCTCTTTTCGACACCCGTCATATGCTTTGGGGAACTTCCTGAGTCGTTTTCTAGCTTTTGGGACTTTGGGTACCCCGTTTTCTCATTTCTCTAGTTTCTTATGGCTTTTTCTGCAATTTCTTTTCCTTTTGGTAATATTTTCTATTGAATATTGTTATTTTGGTTGTTGTATCATTGTTGGCTGGTGGATTTGATCATTTAGGTGGCCATTGAGTATGTTGGTCTAGGTATTTGTGTAGGGTTTTATGAGTTTTGTTACCCAATTCTTTCAATTTTGATAGAGAATATCCCACAAATCCCCTTTCTTTTTTAATATCCACCCTTTATGAGTGAGTCTTCGTGGACTGAGATCGTGTTGAGGAAAATCTGTGAGTTTAACAAGGGTTAATGTCAATCTGGTAAACCTCTTAGACATGTTCCTTTATTAATTGTTAGTCATGTTGAGGGGAACCCTAAGGACCCTATCTTTGTTCCTTATTGTTTTTCTTTCACTGGGTTGGTTACCCCAAGTGTTCATTGCAGTAGATATGAGTTTTTAGCATTCGTGAGTTCTGATGGGGCTAATCGTCAACTAGGATGTATAAACTACACTGATACGACCTTCAATGTGTCTATTATAAAGATCGGGTCTCATTCTGAGGAAGCTATGCAGTCTACACCACCTTTAAATCCTCTAAGTTCTCATATGGTAGTTTCATTAGAGAGTTTTGGATTATCGAATGAGGCTACCCCTTCTCGTTATGATAACTCTTATGACCCAGTTGAGACTATTCAGTTAATTTTTCCAGTGGCATTAATGAGTATGAGCTGATAGGCTTGAGGGATTTCTATAAAATCCCACTTGGTATAACCTGAAGGATTGCTAATGAAGACGAGAGGGCTTATAATCATCATTATAACGATGAGATATGTTACCCCCCCAGCTTTAGCTGTAATTATTCGTCTTCTCCTTCACCTGATTATTAGGGGTATTCTGAAAGCTTATGGGGTCTTTCAAACCAACTAGGATGATCTTAGGGTCCATGGACCACTAGAGAGAGAGTTATGGGTTTGATATAACTGAGGAGGTCTTTTGGTTCAGTCATGGAGTAAAAGACAAGGCTAAGGCTCTTGGGTACTAATATCTCTCTCCTCGGAAGCCCAATCAAAGCCGATAAAATAGGTTCAAATAAAAAACCACTAATGGAAGCATAAATTTTTCTATCTTGCTGGTGAATGGGAGTTTGGCCCCAATGAAGGGAGGAAAACTGCCAAGTTTCCTTGAGACTGGAGTGGGTTGGATAAAGTTGGTATATATGTAAGAACAATTTTTCTAACATTATTCATAGCATAGCTTTAGGCTAGTTTGGCAAATCCCATTACAAATCGTCACAACCGTTAAGAAGAACCAAAATCAAGCATCACCAAGTCTCTTCCCGACATCCCGTTAAGGTATAAAACGATTTAGAGTTTAAATTAATTTATAGAATTAAAGTTTGGGATGTTTATTTTTTCAAAAGACGAACATGATTTTTTATTTTTGAAAAGAAAAATATTTTTCCAAAGGATTACTATAGGCAGAGTTTAAGATTTGTTTAGCTCATTCAAACGACTTGTCTATGTCGTTAGAACAACTTCCTAATGACATTTGATACATCGTTTGAGGCCCTAGTTCTAATTTGGATCAAACGGGACTTTTTGTTTTGATTTTCTTTAGGTCGTTAGAAGCGAGATGAAATCTTGTTCAAACAAGATCCATATCTCGTGTGAACGACCTGTTCATATGGTTCGAACAACACGTCACCTTAAGTTTTTTATAAATACTTGTTTCGTGTTCAAAACGTTTAAGACTTTTGCCAAAATTGTTTATGTATAACTTTTACGAAAGTTCTTCACTTTTTGTGTTCAAAAACACTATTTAATTCACAACGAAACATCTTTGAATATTGTTCTTGTGAATTCATTTAAAACCATAGAAAGTTTTATATCTTTGCTTAGACCTTTGTGAAGAGGATCTCCATGGATGACTTGTGATACGTGCGAGAACTCACTGTTGAAGACGAAGGCTGAGGCTAACGAAGGAATGCGGTGTGATTCTTGTAAGGATAAAAGTTATGGTTCATTTGAGATTTTCAAAGATCAACGCTTTATGCTTGTGGATGTTATCAAGTAGTTTGTAAGTCGAATATCTTGTAGATTTCTAATTGAATAAAGGTTTTTACCCGAAAGTTTTTTTCCATGAAACTTGGCCTTAGTTGATTGCTTGGTTTATTTATCTATTTTATCACATAGATGCACGTTTAGGACAAAAAGATAAAATCTATTTGAAATTGGCTTTCGCATTTACAATTAGTGTTGCAATATTTATTTGGAACCACCCTTGGAATTTTTGCACTCTACAAATTGGTATTCGAGCAGGTTGAGTGATACTAACATAGGGAAGCTAAAAGCTCTGATACCAATTTGAGAGTGCGCGATATCTTGTGACAGATTAAACTTATTTAATTAGATGTTAATCCTCAAACAAATTCCAATTTTAATTAAACCCTAAACATGCAACTAGGTGTTTCAATTCAAGCATGTAAAAAAATAAACAATTTCAGGAAAAGTTGTCGTAAGAAAAAACATTTTATTTCACTATTAAATGTAAATCGAAACAAATACATAGATAAATACTATAATAAATTACCTCAAGAGCCCACAATGACCACAAACTTCAATCAACAGTGATTCCCTTAAGAATCACAAGAACCTCAGTCCTCCTCCTTCAACAGTGAATACCCTCGAGTATCCCCAAGATCAGTAGTGAAAAATGCTATCCATAAGAACAACTTCACTAAAGAAGTGTTTGGGTTCCAAATATGATTCACAAAAGTAATTGGGATTATTTGTGTGAATCTAAAAGGTGTTTTAGCCCTAAAAAGTGAAGATTATTTTTCAGTTGTTTTACAGTTTGCGTAAATGAGAAGTCTTAAAGAAAAATCTTCACGAAACAGGTTTTTATAGGAGAACACAAATTTTTAAGGCGACAGAATGTCATTAGGATGAAATCTTAGGGTCGTTAGAATGAGATTGGCATCTTGTTATAAGCCACTTCAAACGACATATCAAATGACCTAAAAACACAAAGCAGTATGGGTTCGTTTGATCCACATGAGAAGTTGGATCATTACATGTGCTTGATTTATATCTTTTCGTGATGATATCTTATCTTCTACGTGACACTTCGTATTGCATGCCTATGTTGTCTACTTCTTTGTTTATTTCGGATAAAAACAAAGGGAGATAACAAATTAAAATGAGTTTGATTTATGGGTGAGATTCTATTTATTTATGTTTTATTTTATTTCAAACCCGATGCGTCACGAGGTATACATTTTTTATTACGTGTGTAGGTACTTAAAGATGAATTCAAGACACACAAATGTAGACAAATTTTTCCAAAAAGGGAAGAAGAATAATTTTGAAGACATGGAGACTTATGCTGTTCCGTTCTAGGGTTAGGAAGGGTGTTTGTAGTTTTTTTATCATATGAGATTTTTTATTTTAATTTGGTGTTCGGTCATATTTTTTGTTTTGTACCGAAATAGCCAAAGGGGGAGATTTATAAGAACAAATTTTCTAACATTATTCATAGCATAACTTTAGGCTAGTTTGGCGTATCTCGTTACAAATCATCACGCACCGTCAAGACGAATCAAACTCGAGCATCTCCAAGTTTGAAGACTTCTTGACATCCCATTAAGGTACAAAACTATTTAGAGTTTAAATTAATTTACAAAATTAATGTTTAGGATGTCTATCCTTTCAAAAGATGAACAATATTTTTTATTTTTGAAAAGAAAAATATTATTCCTAAGGATTATCATAGGCGTATTTTAATTTTTATTTAGCTCGTTCAAATGACTTGTCTACGTCGTTAAAACGTCTACTTAATGTAGTTTGATACATTGTTTGAAGGCCTGGTTCTAATTTGGATCAAAGAAAGCTTTATGTTATGATTTTCTTTAGGTCGTTAGAATGAGATCCATATCTCGTTAGAACGACCAGTTCATATTGTTCGAACGACACGCCACATTATGTTTTGTATAAATACTTGTTTCGTGTTCAAAACATTTAGGACTTTTCCCGAATCATTTATGCATAACTTTTGCGAAAGTTCTTCACTTTTTGTGTTGAAAAGCACTATTTAATTCACAACAAAATATTCTTGAATATTATTCTTGTAAATTCGTTTAAAACCCTATAAAGTTTTGTATCTTTACATACACCTTTGTAGAAGGATCTCCATGGTTGACTTGTGATACCTGTGGGGACTCACTATTGAAGACGAAGGCTGAGGCTGATGGAGGACTACAGTCTTATGATTCTTACTAGTATCATAGTTGTTGTTCATTCGATATTTGTGAAGATAAGCGCTTTAATCTTGTGGCGGTTATTAAGTAGTTTGCAAGTCGACTATCTTGCAGATTTCTAAGTGAATAAAGTTTTTTACCCGAAAGATTTTTTTTCCTAAAGCTTGGCCGTAGTTTATTACTTGGTTGATTTATCTATTTTATCACTTAGATGCATGTTTAGGATAAAAAGATAAAATATGTTAAAAATTGGCTTCCGCATTTACAATTGGTGTTGCAATCTTTATTTGGACCACCCTTGGATTATTTGCACTCTACAATATACTTGCACTTATTTTGTTTTTCTTTTTGCAAAATCACTTGCATTTTAACCTGTCTTAGTCCATTTGTAGTGAATTTTTCTCCGAAACTCTCTAATCCCTTGAAGAGGTTGGGAAAAAAGTAAGTATCAGTTTGAAATTTCTTCATACTTTTTCACATCGAACCATCTTGGGAGATAGCACTATTACAACCTTCTCATTAATTCCTTGAGAGTATATGCCAACAAAAGGTTGAGGATGCTAAGAAGAAGGTCGAAGCCAAAGTTAGGAAAGAGAATATGATAGAGGCCATGGACGATCCCAAGAATAAGGTGGCCAACTCCGAAGTTAATGTGGAGTCGGCAACTATAATGAATACTTGGGCTTTCCACCTCCATACCTGATCCCAAATAACTAAGGCTGGAGGAGCAGAGGTTGGTGAGAGCAGGGAGGACCCCTATCTTGATCGAAGGGAAACCATCATGTCAATTAGCTGGGAGTTTGGGCAAAATTACAAATACCCCATTATCGAGGAGTATAAAAGCGATCCCAAAACCTCAATAACATACAAGTTGCTAAAAAAGGACAAGAAGTCCATTACATACAATTCGCCTAATGCTTGGGACATCCTCAGCTAACATGGTCATAGTCCTGACTTTGAATATCCTAGGACTTTGAGAAATGATGCCTTGTGGAACTATGATCATAACAAAATGGTGATGGTAATCATCCAACACTTCACTAATTTTTTGAATTTTCTGCTATCAAAATTCTGATCAAATTTTTTTCACTCTTTTATAGGGTGGCATGGTGACTACTGTCTTCAGGGAGAGAATTAGAATAGTTGTAGTCATTTTTGAGACCTTCAAAATTGAGAAGAAGGTGAACGAAGAACTTCGTGATCAAGTTTTTACTCTAAGTTTGCAACTGATCACTTTTCAAGAAAAGGCTACCAAGGCCCAAAATGAATTGAATATAAAGAAGAGGACTGAGGAGCTAAGGTTGAAGGTGAATGAACTCGATTTAAGAGATGATGAACTAATTTTGAAGACCAAAGCGTCCAGCATGGCTGAGGGTGATCTCGTCGAATCCAAAGAGAAAGATGGACTTGATGTGGCCAAGATTCAAAGTCTGAATAAAGCTCTGTCCAAAGGTGAGGAGAATGTTATTTCTAAATTCATGGATTTTCCTAACTTTGATTTTAAGACGATGTCACTCTTTATTGAAGGTTATGCAGAGATCAAGAAGATGATGATAAATCATTACCCTGATATTTTTAAAGTTGTTATCACATGTGAGGAAGATGACAAAAAGTCCAAGGATTTTGCTAGTGCTGATGCTGCCTTGGAAGTGGAAAACCTAGTTTTAGAAATCAATGTTGTTGCACCTGTTGAGCTGCCCTCAACTTAGCAGTTCCCTACAAATTCACCTGAGGTGATAATCCAGTAGAACCCTCATTATACTTTGACGGTCAATGTTACTTGAGCTTTTCTTTGTGTAGATTGGTAACTATTTAAACCTTCCACGAGAGTTAGGCTTGTTGTGAGCAGGACCAAAGCCTAGACAAAATAATAACATGTAAGCAAGCCTAAAGCAGTGAGCATGTACAAAAAATGGGCAGGACAAGACTAATAGATCAATATTGGGCGAGCAAGCCCAAGATAGGTTTTAACTAATGATGGGCGAGTAGGCCGAAAATGGAGAGCAAGTCTAAGTAATGAGAAACCCTAAACATTGGGCCAATAGAGAAATATTGGGTGAGAAAGACCAAAATAAATATAAAGTAATAATGGGCAAGCAGGCTTTAAGTGGTGAGCAGGTCTCAGACTTAAAGCACATCATTACTCAGTCTTTGCATATGCTCCTCCTCAGCTTCCAAAAAAATTGCTATGTCAACTATTTATAAATAACAATTGTACAGAATTATGGACAATGACAGAATAGAAACAGAATTATAGAAATGAAATACTTACTAGAATTTGCAGAAATAATAATAATTAGAAAGAAATCCGAGCCCTGTTGAACAGTCTCCTTAAGACAAAATTATTCCTCCAACGTGCTTGAGTTTAATGAATAATTGCCTCCCAAGATAGAATGGATTTTCGAATTTAATCAAGCAGCACAGCAATGATTAATCCCAGCGAACACAAATTCTGTGTTTTGTACTCAACACAACCAAGAACATGCAATGCAGAAAATGAAGAAAAGAATTTTCTGGGCAAAGGAAATAATGCAGTAGCAATTTCGAAATTTTGGAGAGTTTAATTTTTCAGTAGTTAAAAACTGAGGGGGAAACATTTTATTTATAGTAAATGTCTTGACTGTTGGGAACAGTCAAAACTGAAATTAACTGTCAAAGCAGTTAATTTGGTTAACTGCTGACTCTTGGAATTAACTGATTACCAGTTAATTAAAGACTAATTAATTCCGTAATTAATTAATTAAAGCCAAGAAAGTTAATTAGATTTGGCCCAAAAATTTAAGAATTTTTATAAGCCCAAGCCTAAGCCCGAACCGAGCCGAGCCGAGCCGAGTCGGCCGGACGGACGCGCGCGCGCACGTGTGTGGACTTTTGACCGAAAGTCAACCCGAGCATAGCTTAGGTCATCTCCCCTTCAAAGAGTTGGGATACCCCCAAGGCATCCAAGCCTTAGTCCATACTTGGGGTGTTATTAACTCATCAAAATTCCACTACTCTTCCAATGTGGGACAAGAGTTAAAACACACTCAATTCATTAACTTTCATTGCTTTGTGAGTCACTTTGGGGACATAATTATCATTCATAACTTATTGAAATTGGACATATGAATATACTACGTTAATCTCCTTGCGGAGGTGAACGCGTTCGTATATGGTCCCACAATTTCCGTAGTGTGGGTCCCACCTAAATTTGAGCTCAAAGTTGCTCAAAAATCTGTCCAGAAAAATCTGGACAGCTTTAAATACCCATTTAAGTTCCAATTTTCCAACAATCCCCCACATGAATGATATATCGCTATAAATAAAACAAAACAGATGCTGATGCAGATGCAGACACTGGTTGAGTAAAACTGAAGACTTATTACATCGGGAGAAGTAGCCTAGTGGCCTTGAACTTTCCTTAGTGATATACTATCGAATTTACTTGGTTAATCAGTAGACTTCACGTCCTTGAACCATCAACCGTTTTTGTAAACCTAGACAACAGTATTCACACAACAATTCTTCAACACAGTTAGTTCTCACGTTTGTGTTCATTTTGGCCGTGAACACCACTTGGTTCCGCAAGTATTTTAGAGAATATGCCTTTCATTATTCTCATAGAAGTGGCCCCCTTTTTACTTACGTAGGTGATTGCCATAAAGAGTATTCTGCAATACCCCACTTAGACGTACTAAGATACAGATGTCATTAAAAGCATAACTTATCCTAATTTCGCGGCAAATATGCACTGTCTCATCTTTGGAATGGATAGGATTAAATATCCTCCAGTGCTTACTGAATACAATGTATTTCGGTTTGCCCATTGAACCTAGATCTTGGGATCTCCAGTCAGCTAGGTTGGGTTGCCACTATATTGATTCTTATTTATTTATAGGTTTTAGACCCATTCCTCTCGATGATCTTTCAACTTGCTCTCGGTTTAAACCTTTCGTTAGTGGATCCGATATATTATCTTTTGACTTTACATAGTCAATTGTGATAATTCCGTTTGAGAGAAGTTGTCTAACGGTATTGTGTCTACGACGAATATGTCGTGACTTTCCGTTATACATGTGATTTTGTGCCCTTCCAATTGTTGATTGGCTATCGCAATGTATACATATTGCGGGCACAGGTTTAGACCAATTTGGAACATCCTCTAAGAAATTTCGAAGCCATTCAGCTTCTTCTCCATCTTTGTCTAGTGCAATGAATTCAGATTCCATTGTCGATCTAGCAATGCACGTTTGTTTTGAGGATTTCCAAGATACGGCTGCACCTCCGAGGGTAAACACATACCCACTCGTAGACTTAGAGTCTTTTGTATCAGATATCCAATTTGCATCGCAATGTCCTTCAAGAACAGCTGGATATTTTGAGTAATGCAATCCATAGTTTTGAGTATATTTTAAATAGCCCAAAACTCTCAATATTGCTTTCCAGTGATCTCTTCCTGGATTACTCGTAAATCGACTTAGCTTACTTATTGAGTATGCTATGTCAGGTCACGTACAGTTCATGATATACATTAAACTGCCGATAATACGAGAATATTCTAGTTGAGATATGCTTTCACCATTATTTCTTGCTAGATGTAAATTTACATCTACAGGTGTCTTGGTAGGACTAATATCATACTTCTTGAATTTTTTAAGTACTTTCTCAATGTAATGAGATTGAGATAATATAAGTCCATCCGATGTTCTAGAAATTTTAATTCCTAATATAACATCGGCGATTCCCATATCTTTCATGTCAAATCTACTACTCAACATTTGTTTTGTAGTTTTGACAATTTCCAAGTTACTACCCATGATAAGCATATCATCAACATAGAGGCATACAATGACATATCCATTTTGAATGTATTTAAAGTAAACACATTTATCGCATTCTTTGATTTTGAAACCATTTGATAACATTGCATTATCAAATTTTTCATGCCATTGTTTAGGTGCTTGTTTTAATCCATATAGTGATTTAACAAGCTTACATAGTTTTCCTTCTTGTCCGGGAGCTTTGAACCCTTCAGGTTTCTCCATATAAATTTCCTCGTCTAGTTCACCGTTTAAGAATGCAGTTTTTACATCCATTTGATGTATTTCAAGTCCATTAATAGCAGCTATTGCTATTAACATCCGAATGGACGTTATTCTTGTTACCGGTGAATATGTGTCGAAGTAATCCAACCCTTCCTTTTGCCTATAGCCTTTAGCTACAAGTCTAGCTTTATATTTGTCAATTGATCCATCGACCTTCAATTTCTTTTTGAAGATCCATTTATAACCTAACGGTTTTGAACCTGGTGGAAGATCCACTAGTTCCCATGTATGATTTTGTAATATGGATTCAATTTCACTATTAATTGCTTCTTTCCAATTGGAAGCATCGGGAATGGATATAGCTGCTTTATACGATTGAGGTTCATTTTCTAACAAATATGTTAGAAAATCCGGACCGAAAGAAGTCGAGGTTTTTGCTCTTTTACTACGTCTTGGTTCATCCTCTATTGATTCAATAGGTTGATGAGTACCACTTGTAGTAGCTTGATTTGTCCTTTTAGAAGGACCAGATTTTCGGGTCATGTTATACGGGAATTCATTTTCAAAAAATGATGCATCCCTCGATTCAATAACCGTATTTACATGAATGTCCGAAATCTCAGATTTACAAACTAGAAATCGATATGCACTGCTATTAGTAGCATAACCGATGAATACACAATACACGGTTTTTGGCCCTATTCTTACCTTTTTAGGTTTAGGAACCATCACTTTAGCTAAGCACCCCCACACTCGTAAATATTTATAGGAAGGTCTTCGACCTTTCCATAATTCATAAGGTGTCTTGTGAGTCTTTTTGTGAGGTACTTTATTGAGAATATAATTAGCAGAAAGTAAGGCTTCCCCCCACAAATTTTGTGGAGCTCCTGAACTTAATAACATGGAGTTCATCATTTCTTTCAAAGTACGGTTTTTGCGTTCAGCAACACCATTCGATTGAGGAGAATAAGGAGCGGTTGTTTGATGAATAATCCCATTTTCAGAACAAAATTCCTCAAATGGATATTCATATTCACCTCCTCTATCACTTCTAATAGCCTTTATCGTTTTGCTTAATTGATTCTCAACTTCATTCTTATATTGTTTAAATGCATTAATAGCCTCATCTTTACTATGTAACAAATATACATAGCAATATTTTGTGCAATCGTCAATAAAAGTAATAAAATACTTTTTCCCACCTCTAGTTTGAACAAATTTTAAATCACAAATATCGGTGTGAATTAAATCTAAAGGTTCAGTTATCCTTTCAATAGAATGGAAAGGTAATCTAGCTAATTTAGATTCCACACAAATTTCACATTTATGATTTTTATCAATATTGAATTTTGGCAAAAATTCCAAGTTAATTAATCTACGCAATGTATCAAAATTAACATGTCCCAATCTAGCATGCCAAATATTAGATGACTCAATCAAGTAAGAAGAACTAGCAACTTCATTCATTGAAACAGATGTTTTAGGGGTTACAGTATGAACATTCAGTTTAAAGAGCCCCTCATTTAGGTAGCCCTTTCCTACATACATGTCATTTTTAGACAACACAAAGCGATCAGATACAAACACAAGCTTGAAACCATTCTTAGTAAGGAGAGATCCCGAAATCAGATTCTTTCGGATATCAGGCACGTGAAGAACATTGTTGAGAGTAAGTTCCTTTTCAGAAGTCATTTTCAAAACAATCTTTCCTTGTCCCACCACCTTAGAAGTGGAAGAATTTCCCATAAAAAGGTTCTCCTCATTTTCCAAAGGCTTATAGGTGGAGAACATCCATTTGTTTTCACAAATGTGTCGTGTGGCTCCAGTGTCCACCCACCATTCCTTGGTATTTCCAACCAAGTTACATTCAGAGACAACGGCAGAAAGATTCATATCCGCCAAATCATTGACGATATTCACACCCTCAGTTACATTAGATTGAGGATTGTTTTTATTTTGCTTCTTCGGCTTATGACACTCGCTTGAGCGGTGTCCAGGTTTACCACAGTTGTAGCATTTGCCTTTGAACTTTTTCTTGTTATGTTTGGAAGTGCCTTCCCCATCATACTTTCGTTTGTTCTTCTTAGTACCTTCAACGACATGGACCTTTGTTTCAATCGGATTCTTCCCACTTTTCTTTTGAGACTCACGATTGTCTTCTTCGATTCTTAGCCGGACCACCAACTCCTCCACATTCATCTCCTTACACTTGTGCTTGAGATAGTTTTTGAACAAAGTCCAAGAAGGTGGCAACTTTTCAACAATTGCAGAAACTTGGAAAGTTTCACTAATTGACATTCCTTCAGCATGAATGTCGTGGAGAATCACTTGGAGTTCTTGCACTTGCGAGATTACAGATTTAGAATCAACCATTTTGAAGTCCAGAAAATGCCCAACGATAAATTTCTTCATCCCAGCATCTTCAGTTTTATACTTCTTTTCCAAAGAATTCCATAATTCCTTGGAAGTTTTGATAGTGCAATAGACATGGTACAAAGTCTTGTCCAAGTATGCCAAAATATAATTTCGGTAAAGGTAGTCCGAGTGCTTCCAAGCATCGACAGCAGCAACCTTTTCAGCGTCATCTCCCTCTTGAATAGAGGGACAATCTTCATATACAAACCTGCCCAGTTGGCAGGTAGTGAGATAGAAGTACATTTGTCCTTGCCAACGTTTGAAGTCAGCACCAATGAACTTTTCAGGTTTCTCCCCGTGTGGCATAGATACTGGTGCAGTCACACTTGTGTTGGTGACAATCAGTTTCGTAGGAGTAGTGTTCGTACTTTGTGATTCCATTTCTATTACAAAAACAGAATTTTTATCAATGATAAAATTCATATATAATGAATTAATCAAAACAGAATACAAAATTTTGTGCAACAATTTCCTCCAAATATAATTCACAATAAATGAATTCCAAATAAAATTCAGAATTAAAGTATAATATAAATAGAATTCCGTACAAAACAGAATTAAATTATAAAATCTGTGTCACACTAATTTTAAATAATAAAAGAACTCCGTACAAAATAGAATTATAATTTAAGATTAAAAAAAAATTTAGATAAACAGATTTTAACAAGAGTACACAAATAAAACTTTATTTTCTAAAAAACTGAATATAAAAACAGTATAGAAATTAATTTCTATATGAAAACTGTTTTACTAATTTCTACAATAAAACAGTAAATTAATTCATTTTATTCTGTCAAAACAGATTTATTTCCAATAAATAAATTTCTGTAAAATAAAAATTCTGTACACTAAAAAAAACAGTAGAACTAAAAAATTTTGTCTTAAGATTGTTATGTCTACTATTTATAAATAACAATTGTACAGAATTATGAACAATGACAGAATAGAAACAGAATTATAGAAATGAAATACTTACTAGAATTTGCAGAAATAATAATAATTAGAAAGAAATCCGAGCCCTGTTGAATAGTCTCCTTAAGACAAAATTATTCCTCCAACGTGCTTGAGTTTAATGAATAATTGCCTCCCAAGATAGAACGGATTTTCGAATTTAATCAAGCAGCACAACAATGATTAATCCCAGCGAACACAATTTCTGTGTTTTGTACTCAACACAACCAAGAACATGCAATGCAGAAAATGAAGAAAAGAATTTTCTGGGCAGAGGAAATAATGCAGTAGCAATTTCGGAATTTTGGAGAGTTTAATTTTTCAGTAGTTAAAAACTGAGGGGGAAACATTTTATTTATAGTAAATGTCTTGACTGTTGGGAATAGTCAAAACTGAAATTAACTGTCAAAGCAGTTAATTTGGTTAACTGCTGACTCTTGGAATTAACTGATTACCAGTTAATTAAAGACTAATTAATTCCGTAATTAATTAATTAAAGCCCAGAAAGTTAATTAGATTCGGCCCAAAAATTTAAGAATTTTTATAAGCCCAAGCCCAAGCCCAAGCCCGAACCGAGCCGGCCGGCCGGCCGGCCGGACGCGCGCGTGTGGACTTTTGACCGAAAGTCAACCCGAGCATAGCTTAGGTCATCTCCCCTTCAAAGAGTTGGGATACCCCCAAGGCATCCAAGCCTTAGTCCATACTTAGGGTGTTATTAACTCATCAAAATTCCACTACTCTTCCAATGTGGGACAAGAGTTAAAACACACCCAATTCATTAACTTTCATTGCTTTGTGAGTCACTTTGGGGACATAATTATCATTCATAACTTATTGAAATTGGACATATGAATATACTACGTTAATCTCCTTGCGGAGGTGAACGCGTTCGTATATGGTCCCACAATTTCCGTAGTGTGGGTCCCACCTAAATTTGAGCTCAAAGTTGCTCAAAAATCTGTCCAGAAAAATCTGGACAGCTTTAAATACCCATTTAAGTTCCAATTTTCCAACAAAAATATGGTGTCACCTGCAAACAAAATGTGAGATATTATCACCATAAGCTATATGTATCCCCTATCAAGAATCTACTGACACCCCTGCCTCTACTATCCAAGACCATCAACATAATAAACAAAAAAGAAGAAGAGGATTCCCTGGAGGAGACCTCCGGAACTTGGATCACTAATGCAACCACCGATAATAATAGCTACCCAGGGATAAGAAGGCCTCCCGTCACTTGGTCCCTTTTAGAATATTGGCAAAAACAACTTATTTTCACGTGTAACACGCTATAGTCCCACTTCATCTCTTCATTTCAAATGTCGTATTTCAAAAAAATAAACAACATTTAGGTAGATTTTTAGTGCTCTTGATGATGAATTTCTCAATATGTATATATAACTGAATGTATTATTTGAACTTGCAAATTAAATTCAATATGAAATAGGGAATAAAAGAATATTAATTAAAACAGTAGTAGTTAATTAAAATAGTATAATTTCAAATACAATTAACATGATCCTTATGAACTGGACCAAATATGCAATTACTTTTCTACGAATCGTAGAAAATAGTAGATTCTTCCTTTATATATACATACATATATATATATATATATATATATATATATATAGAGAGAGAGAGAGAGAGGGGAGAGAGACCTGAGGACATCAACTAGGTATTTGAGCACGGGTCCCTGCCTTGAGAGTCAATCAATGCTCATGGCTTGGTACCAGCAATGCTAAATATATATTTGCATTAGCAGAGTGAAAAAGGTTTTAGCTAATAAAGAAGAAAATTAGTTAAAGTTCAAAATATGCATAAAATATAATAGCATAAAAGACATACAATCCATTATGGATAGTTCCTAACAAAAATATATCGCAATAGCACCTAGCATAAACTATTAAAATCCATAATTACATAGTCCATATCAAAAAATAAAAATTAGTAATCATTAAACGCACTTGATGAGTGCTTTCGGCCATACAACCCAACTCCCAATACCAACATCTATCTGATCCTCAGCGCCATCATGTTGGCCTAAGTAAAGACCATCATTGAGATAAAAGATTATGACTAATAAAACTATTACCTCATGCTCATAATCAACGATGTGTGAGTGCACATTTTTTTACAAACAGTCGTGTATATCGTTCCCTTATCAATCACTTTACCATTCAAACGTTTAATCTCACATGGCACACCATATTCTAGTGAGCAGCGTGTTACATTAGATGAAGAACAGGTTACATGTATGGAACTTTCTCCATTTGCGGGGATGGAGTGATGCTTCGGTATATTAGACTTTACAAATGAAATCAAGGCAACAAGTGTGTTCTCCATGCCTTTTATAGATGCTTCCATTATGTTCAATCAACATTTCATATCTTTATTTTCAATTTTTTTTGTTATAAGTAGAGCCAAGTTTTGCATGGAAGCTTTAATATACGATAGTGACACTGAAGACCCCACACCTCGAGTGCATCCCCTTTTGTCTATGCTAAATACTTAGGACAATGCATTAGTTTCCAAAGATTGGGATTGGTTAATACCGTTTTCTTTAAGCTCAATATTCTTTGCTTTCATATTATCCTATAATACATTATGTAATGAAAATATTATCAAATCATTGCACATAACAAATCATACACTTTACCCTATCAGATAATTATCATTTGCAAAACACTTACCATGCTTAAAGTAATGCTATCCGAGAATGTCCCGTTTACCCTTGAGTGGTAGGTTATCCCCACATCAACACGTGTGATATTGGCATTAGGATTAAAGTCGGAGTTGTTGTTAGTGGGATTAGAGTTGGCATCTGGCTTATCGACATTTTTATTTTTTTACAAATATATAATTCACCGATTAGAAAATATTCAGTTACAAGAACAGAATTCGTCGAGAAAAATACCAAGTTTGAAAAGAAGGTGTACTTACAAGTTTGTATTGGACTTGGGAGTGACCATTTCACCCACTGGTATGAGTAACCCCAATTTTAGATCTATTAGATTTCCCTAATTCTCTTTTCTTTCTGTCAAATTTCGTACCCTCATTGTCCACTAACTCCCTCCATTGCTTCATAGGGAGGTACATTCGCCAACCTTTTGAGTTGTATCCTTTATGTAATATAACCTTCTTAATTTGGATTTTTGTGACTTGTAATTATAGCCAATGTTTTTGAAACATTGTTTCTTATAAGATGGTGGAGTTGTCTTGTATGAAGAAACATTAGTTAGCTTTTAGAATATGAGATAATTCATAAAGATAAAGAACAAGTAAATAAATATGTTAGTGATGGAACTTTATGCCAATCATCGTATTTAATTGGAACATTAGCACGAACTATCTTCCTAAGTTGCGACATATTTGTACCTTTTTTTCACCCACCATTTGATTATCCTCATCGATAGTAACTTTTTCTCTTACGGCACTACCTTCCCCAGACATCAAATACTGATTTCTAACAACTAAACCATACACATTAATGTGAAAAGACGAACAACAAAACTAAAATATTTTTTAAAAAATATCAGTTGGTTAAATGAAGTAAAATAGAAACACATTATTTTTAGACAGTGTTGTGATAAATGTAACTAAACTGTGACCAAGAGTAACAAAAACATATTACATGAAGAAATAAATCACTATTCAGCATTTCCATTAAATTACTAACATATAAATCACTATTCAGCATTACCATGATTCCAACATATGTATTATAAAATGTTCTTTAACTTCAACTGCATGCAAAGGATGTAGATAGAACAAAAAGATAAATAGGAAAAGATGGTAATAACAAAAGGTATAATATGAAAATAATATTTTCAATAAACAGGAGACTAGGATGAATAATAAAAGATGTCTACATATGAACAAACTCAATTTAGGAAAATAAAACACTCAAGAAATGAAAAAAATAGCAAAGAGGTCCAAAAGGCCATATAAATTCAATCAACATTGAGTAAATCCTCTAGATTGACATTATCCTTAAGAATGGATTGATACACGATCGAAACCTCAACGTCATCCACCATTGTTATCAATCTCTTTGGATTATGTAAAATAATGGGTCATCCATCATTTAGCATAGGAAACTTGAGCTCCTTCAGAGGAAAGAATGAACATCTCATCACCAATTCTCTATTTACTCTTAATCTTACTCAAGTTCTCCATCACTAACTTTGAGTGTGGATCGACTTTGTAACCATTAATTTTGTCCTCCACATTCACCCATTCATAATAAAATACGACTATCTTGAAAAACGTATAGTCCAACTCAAATATGTTATGGATAATTCTATAATACGATGTCTCCGCTTATTTATAATTGGTATCTTTCCTTCTTGATTTGAACTTAATGATGGCCCTTATAAACACACCGTTATTTTGTGTTACTTGACGCTTGTCATACTCCCATGTAGAAAATTTGAATTCATTGGAATGATGTTTCTTTTATGATTGTGCATCATATTTTAGCCCCGTGGCTAACTGCCACATCATTGTATCGGTTGATCCATTTTTTAGTAGCTATAAAATATAATGGCAAATAAGTATATTGAAATATAAAAATACATAATCAAATGTTTTCATATAGTCGACTTAAGTGCGAACCTCCTTAATCAACCATGGAACCCAATGGTAGATTCCTTGTAAATATCATACTTCCTACATCTAATAGAACACATGTGAACATATCATATTTGTCAACTAAAATAAAAAACACAACCAAAGCTAATATACTCACTTTTTTCATTCATCCACCTCATAATGTTGTTGTGTAAGGACATTTTTCTCATGTCCAACATGTTACATTTGTGTATGTCGTACGCCGCTGATACGGCGGAAATATTGCGTATTTCACCCGTTAACCTATGCGTTATTAGCCCCCTCGGGTATCTTATTCCCTATATTTATGCTCTTTAACCAGACAACCCTCGGATTTCTATGTTAACATGTTTTACAGGGGTTAATTGAGCTTTTGTAGGTATTTGGATGCTAAGTGTGAAGTCCGGATGCGTTTCGCTCGATTTCCGTACACAACCGCAAGCGCAAGGGCATATTAGTCTTTTTACAGCTTGGGCACCTGGCCCGACATCTACACGGAAGTTGTTGCTCTCCTCGCTAGCTTCGCGTGGCCGCGAACGGTGCGCGATTCCGATGCATAACGACAAAGTTACGGCGATTGGAGCGACGTTGGATTGTATGCTAAAACAGGGAGGATTGCAGGCTGCCCCTGCTTGATCGATCGATCGACCATAAGGGTCGATCGATCGACCCTTCTTATTTTTGCCACGAATTACACTGTCGATCGATCGACCAAAGGGGTCGATCGATCGATCCCCTGTTTTCCCCTGCAGATATTTTCTTTTATTACAACTTACTATATAAGTTGGTTTTGGTTGTAATAAAGGGGAGACCTTATTTACTTAGAGATTTTGAGATTAGATAGTTTAGTTAGGGTTTGGTGTGGAGATTTCCTTTCTTCTTCTTCTTGGATTGACAACCCATGGTTTGTAAGATTGAACTATTCACTTCCTCTCCATTTATCTAGTTTGTTCTTCTTCTTCTCTTGCCTTGTAATTTAGTTTCAATGCTTTCTAACTAGTTTACATGCTTTAATTCTTGCTTTCTTAGTTTAATTAGCATAATTTAGTTTAACTCACCATGCACCCTTAGATAAATAGGGTCGAGATTTCATTTCCGCCATTTTCGGGCCCCGAGCTCCGAAAACTAGGTTTAGTGCAAAATCGCGTTTAATTGAAACCGCGTGTATTAAAGTTGGATTGTTATGCGTTTAACTTTATTTGTCACGCAACTTTAGTGTTTATAGCGACAATCCGAATTTAATCCGCGTGCGACCATTTTTCAGTTAAATGTTTAATCTCGCAACTTTGGCTTAAATTCCTTATTGTGTGATGTTTATGCTTAATTGAAAATGCTCGATTAGATTGCTTTCGAGCCTTAACTCTAGTTAGTAGTTGTTTCAATCCGTTTGGCAGAATGCGATCCCGATTCTCGCTTTCCTTTAATTTAGCGTTAACTTCTCTTTTCTTTTGTCACCATAACCACACATCACCTTTTACACTTTTATTCTTGAAGTTTTAAAGTAATTAACATCTAAAATTTAATAACTCCCTGTGGATTCTCGATACCCGACTTACCGGTTTACTTGCTTGTCAAGTGTAGCCGTAGCTTAGGTTTATTCTTTTGCATGTCGAGCGGGAACCGAAATCAACGATAGTGTCCCTACACGAACACTCGGTTTCCCTCGCATCAGCCGCTACATTTGGCACGTCACCTCACGATCTCACATCACGGCCTCTATTCGAATTCCAGGAATCAAGCATTAAACATCTGCAACATGTGTCTCTCATCTTCCTTAACGACTTCACGTTCCATGATTTTAGGCTCGTAATGCAAGTGGTACGCAAGAGAAGTCAAAAACAGTGAAACAAGGCACGATAGGGAAGTTCAAGGGCAATTTGGTAATTTTACAACCACCGTTCGGAGGAACGATCAACTGGAAAGTTGAAGATCTTGTCGTAACAAAGATACTGGAAGAAATGACACCTCAATCTGAGCTACGGTGAACAAGTTATGGACCTTTGAAAATGGAGAGAATTCCAAGAAAAAGACTTGGGAAAAATGCTAAGTGTTTAAGTCCCCAAACCAGCGATTTTCTGCGAACCGAGGGCCAAACCAGTTCGAGGGTCGAACCGGTTCACGGTACACCCGGACCGGTTCGGGGTACCTGACGCTGGATAGAGTTCAAGATTTTTCAAACTCTTTTTGGTTTCCTTATAAAAGCTAACTTCGGGGGAGTTATTTTTCAAGACTTGCAAAGACGTTTCTGAGAGTTCTAAATCCTCAAGTCTTCATATTTTTGAGTCCCAAGACTCATGTTTTGATTCACACATCATTGCCAAACCTTGTGAATCTTTTGGAGCCCTAGAACACAAGCTTTTCTAATGTTCAACCTTTGTGGGGAGATCTTTGCAACCGAGAGCTGCGCTGAGGGAGTCTCTACAAAGTGTTATGGCTGCGTGTCATTGAGGAGAGCTGCAGTTCTTCCTTTGTTGTTTAGGCTGCAAGTCCTTGGAGGGTGCTCGTGTATTATCTTAATGACTTCAAGACTGCATGTCTTTGTGGGTTGGCTGCGTGTTGATCCATTGTAGATTTCTCTATGTAATTGTAAGTTGCGATTTATATATTCATAGTGAAATAAAGGTTTTACCCGAAAGAAGTTTTTTCCTGAAATCTGTGTCTCAGCAAATGTACTGCGTTGCATGATTTATTATTGATGGGTTGATTTAGCTGCATGTTTAGGGGCTGTATTTATTTGATTTAAAAGCTGACTCTAATTAAATAAGGGTTACTTGGAAACTTGCAAATTTAATTTTAAATCAATTATCACACACGTCATATTTTTCGAATTGGTATCAGAGCAGGTTACGCTAATTTATCGCGTATTCCTATTTTCCGCAAAATTGTGTGATATTGATATTTTTAAAATCAGTTTTGTGAAAAAACGTAATTTTTTAATGGAACGCCTATTTAACGAGGGGCTTATTTTTGAAAAGATTCACGACCGTACTGAAAATTTAAAAAGTTTGAATTTGAAACTTTGCAAAAGAATTAAAGTTTTGGAAAAAGAAAATTCTCGTTTTAAATCTGCGATGGATCTTTTGCAAACGGTTCAAAATCAACTAGCTTTTATCGTGAAAATTTTGTTTCCTTGGACCATGACTTTGTTGCCTTAGAATTGTCCAAGAAGGAGAGTGATGATAAGGTCCTATTTTTAGAAGAAGAATTGGAGGACCTTAAAAATTCAATGGTTTGTGTTTGTGCCAAAGATGATAAAAATATTTTAGTCAATGAGTTTGTGGCACGTGAAGAGACTCTTAGGAAAAAGTTTGCGTTAATTGAGGGAGAGACATATACGCTTTTTGGAATTATTGAAAACTTGAAAAAGGTGTTCCTTAATTTGGAAGACTCTAATTCTTTGCTTGAGTAAAAAATTTTGAAGTTAAAAAATGATTTGACAGACTCAAGTAGGTTTGATAGTGATGGTAATGGCTCATCTTGTTCTCATGCTTCTAGTGCTAAAGCCAAAACCATTATTTGTTTTAGAGGGTCAACCGTTCCAAAGGATGTTAGAAAAGATCACACTTTAGTTATAGTTCCACCCGTTTATGCATGTTCATCTTGTGGTAGGAAAGGTCACCTTAGGAGATTTTGTTTTGATCTTGGAAGAGATCATAGGAATTTGAAGTCTAGTGTTTTCTTGGTTCCCAAAACCCCGTGTCGACGTTTTACATCTGTTTGGGTTCGGAAATCACTTTTGTATACGCTAAATTTTAAAACTGTTGATTCTCATTTGCTTGCACATGATTCTTCTCTTGCGATATCATATAGATGATTGTGTTTGCATGTTTTTCATACACTTGTTTTTGTTTCATCATATTTACGTTTGTTAGCGTTGTGACGTGTACTTTTTGTACAAATTTTTGTTTTTTGTATTTTTTTTACACCTTTTTTGGATGAACACTTAGGATGACCGAGTCACAATATCATTCCATTTATTCATGTGACTATTTGATAGTATTTTGAGGTAATAGGTCGATTCATCCTTGTGCTTTATAATGTTTGGAGTCATTAAGATGTAATTAAGTGTTACTACCTACATGTTTGACTCATGATTTCCTTTATTGCACACATGCACGGATTTTTTTTATTATTGTGCTTGTCTTGCACACATGCACGGATTTTTTTTATTATTGTGCTTGTCTTATCACATATTGGTTGGGTGTTTTCACTTCAATCCTGTCCTGAAAACGAACCAAGTGCGATAAAACTTGATAAAAGGTTGGGCATATAAAAGGTTTTGAACATATGATTGGTTGAGTTTATTTACCTATTGAACGTGTTCACACCCATACATTTCATTTCCATGACTTGGTTGTTTGAGTTTAATTCCATGGTGTGATTTTTTTGTATCCTATTTTTTGTATGAAAAATCAAAAATTATTTGTGAATGTTTTTGGGATACTCCTTGCAAGAGCACGTTTGCCATTTGATTGATCTTTTGTTTTGAATACCGTGACACCCCGATTTTGCTTGTTTGATCCATTCTTTTTATTTGTCTATTTGGAGACATCATAAAAAGGGGGGAGAAAGAATTATCATTTTATGGGGAAGTTTGAATTTTCGGGAAGTTTTGAGATTCGACTTATGCTTTCATCATAAATTGGTATATATGTTTATCTCATTTCAAACTTGATACGTCACTTGGTATTTGATTTTTCTCATGTGTTTAGGTAGTACATTGATGATCATTGAATTGTACACCTTGATGAGAAAAGCTTTGAGATTCCTGAAGATTTGAAGAACAAACGATGAAGACTTATTCATTTGTATCTTTCCAGTTTTGGGTTCATGGGAGGGTAGATTTGTATAGGCAATTTTGTATTTGATAATTCGAATGTTTTTATGCATGTACCGGTATATACATAGGGGGATATTTGTAAGGACAATTTTCTCATGTCCAACATGTTACATTTGTGTATGTCTTACGCCGCTACATTTGGCACGTCACTTCACGATCTCACATGACGGCCTCTATCCGAATTCTGGGAATCAAGCATTAAACATCTCCAACATGTGTCTCTCACCTGCTCAATGACTTCACGTTTCATGATTTTAGGCTCGTAATGCAAGTGGTATGCAAGAGAAGTCAAAAACAGTGAAGTAAGGCACGATAGGGAAGTTCAAGGGCAATTTGGTAATTTTACAGCCATCGTTCGAAGGACCGGTCAACTGGAAAGAAGATCTTGCCTCAACAAAGATACTGGAAGAAACGACACCTCAATCCGAGCTACGGTGAACAAGTTATGGCCCTTTGGAAATGGAGAGAATTCCAAGAAAAAGACTTGGGAAAAATGCTAAGTGTTTAAGTCCCCAAACCAGGGATTTTCTGCGAATCGAGGGCCAAACCGGTTCGAGGGGTGAACCAGTTCGTGGTACACCCGAACCGGTTTGGGGTACCTGACGCTGGATGGAGTTCAAGATTTTTAAAACTCTTTTTGGTTTCCTTATAAAATCCAACTTCGGGGGAGTTATTTTTCAAGACTTGCAAAGACGTTTTTGAGAGTTCTAAATCCTCAAGTCTTCATATTTTTGAGTCCCAAGACTCATGTTTTGATTCACACATCATTGCCAAACCTTGTGAATCTTTTGGAGCCCTAGAACACAAGCTTTGCTAATGTTCAACCTTTGTGGGGAGATCTTTGCAACCGAGAGCTGCGTGTTATTGCTGAGGGAGTCTCTACAAAGTGTTATGGCTGCGTGTCATTGAGGAGAGTTGCGGTTCTTCTTTTGTTGTTTGGGCTGCGAGTCCTTGGAGGGTGTTGTGTGTATTCTCTTGATGAGTTCAAGACTGTGTGTCTTTGTGGGTTGGCTGCGCGTTGATCCATTGTAGATTTCTCCATGTAATTGTAAGTTGCGATTTATATATTCATAGTGAAATAAAGGTTTTACCCGAAAGGGTTTTTTTCCTGAAATCTGTGTCTCAGCAAATGTACTGCGTTGCATGATTTATTTTTGATGGGTTGATTTAGCTGCATGTTTAGGGGCTGTGTTTATTTTATTTAAAAGTAGACTCTAATTAAATAAGGGCTACTTGGAAACTTGCGAATTTAATTTAAATCAATTATCACACACGTCATATTTTTCATGTTGTGATAAAACACATTTTCAATTTTTTTCAAATTGCACCGAGGTTAACTTCAATTTCTTCCCTTGTACTAATGGTCTGTCATCAGCACATTCATCATCTTCATCAAGAAAAGCTTCATGCATATACTTGTGTTTGCATTCGCTTGGGTTGGCATGTACTCCATGCATTAAAAAGTTGATTATTCTATAATGTATTTCTCTGTAATGCTCCCTTCAATATACCTCTTGTTGCCAAGGTACTTCTTACAATTATTCACCAACCAATACCTCAAAAGAATAATGAAAACAAACAAGTAAATAATATGACGTACTACTTGTGTAAAAAACATTATCACCCCTAATTCGCTTACATCTCAAAAGGATACATTCATCTAAATCTAATTGGGTTATATTTTAGTGTTTCCTCGGCTAAATGTATGATAAGGTGGATCGTTATAATGAAAAATGTTGGTGGAAAATACTTCTCTAAAACACACATAGCCTTAAACAATGCCTTTTTATCTAAATCAATAACATCCCTCCTTATTACCTTAGCACACAACACATTGAAACAAATGCTCAACCGCTGAATAAAAACTAACAAATCATTGTGCTTTGCATAAGCATTTTTTACAATTATGAAAGAAAATAGTGCATAATCACATAATAATCATGTGACTTCAGTCCCTTCAACCCGAGCGGTTCTAAAGTCACATTCTTGCTCAAGTTAGAAGAAAAACTCTTTGGCAACTCTTCCTTTAAGGTATTAAAGAACCATTATTTTTCTTTTTTACCTAGAGTGAATTAAACTATAGTTTTAATAGTTTTTCTATATTCATCTATGATCAACCGCGACTTTTTTTATCCTCATCACCTTCATATCCTTACGTGCATTGGTTCTGTCTTTTGATTTATCTTTCAAGTCCAAAATAGTCGATTAAATGTAATAGGTGGCATTCTTCACAATTTGCATAACATTTAAATTATGCCGAACATCATTCTCATTTTAATATGACAACCCAAATAAAATGGACCTTAAATACCATGGAGTTGTGATATTATTATCCACACAATCATTATTGTCGCCATTTCATTTTCTTTTCTTTGTAGTTTTTTGTTTACCAATTCTCATCTTGATGTATGCTAACTTTTGTTCAATATCAGTACCAGACAAGCTTTCTGGAGTTTTACAATCTTCAATGTTATTGTTAAAGCTATGGTTATCCAACCTAAACTTGTGAGTTTGAGGAAGGAATCTACGATGACCCTGGTACCAAATTGTCTTACTATTTCCAAGATGTTATGAGTTGACTTCTTTCACACAAACTAGACAAGCTTTGTAACCATGAACAGTGCACGTCGACAAAGTGTCATATGCAGGAAAGTCGTAAATTTCCCACAATAACATAGATCTCAGTGTAAAATTATATTTTCTGTGGGAGTCAAATGCCGTTACACCTTCGAACTATAATTTATTTAATTCATCTACTAAAGGTTCAATACAAATGTCTGTGTCCTTGGCCAGTGCATTCAGATCAGATATCAAAATTGACATCAGGAAACTTTCTTTTCATGCACAAAGACAACTTCATATTTATAGGTGCAACAATGATAGACCAACAACTATAACCGATTTTGAGATTACCGTATTGATTAAAACCATTTATAGTTATACCAAGATGAACATTACGCAATTTAGCAGCAAAGTCAGGCCATTTCTCATTTGCAAACTTCTAAACTAATGAATCAATGGGATATCGCATAAAATTTATAATGGATTCTTCTCGAGAATGCCAAGTCATTTTATTTTCAATCCATGGTATACTAAATAATCTTTTTAGCCTTGGAATTAACGAAAAATGCCTTACTGTCTTTCAGAGTATTTTACCCTCCTCATTCAAACCAAACCTATATTTAGGTAAGTGCATATTGGGCATTTCTCTTTCTTTTCATGTTCCTTTTAGTGTAAGATACAATCATTCTAGCATGCATGAATGGTCATATAATCCATAGAAACTTCTTTAATTATATTCTTCATATATGAATACTTCTTAAATAAACCCAAGATATCATTTAAAATATTGTTCAATAAATTATATCTTGTCTTTAGATTATTCATTTTGACAAGAAAATAGAATATTGTATGTTTCTCGAGACACGACGGATACAATGGCTCACTCACCTTCCCATGTATATACTTGTATTTAAACTCCTTATGGGTTTGAGAAACCTTTCCACCGCCTTCATCTCTATAAATGGGATCCATCGAATAATTAATGTTTTGATTAAACATTTCAAACTCATCATAAACAAGTTCCCCCATCCTCGAATCTTTAGGCATAACATCATTTTGTTCAACATCTTCCCCAGTTAAATGTTCATCCCTCTCGAAATATTCCTTTTCCCCATGGAAAAGCCAAAAATTTGTAGGACTACAAGATACCATGGTGAAGTAAATAAAAATTAATATCTCCAAGGTCGAGCAATTTTCCATTCTCACATTTACAGTACGGACATGCAAACATAGTTTCTCCACCATCATTTTTCCTTAGAAAATCGATAAATGTAGGAACCCAATTTATAAATTGTGGCTTTGCCCTATCACGTTCTTTCTTCCACTCTTTGTGAAGTTGTGATGAAATTCCATAAGCCAAACAAATCCAAGTGTTAAATGATATATATGATAAAAGTTACAAAGTGCTAAAATGAACACTATTAAGTAATTTTGCATCTATATATTATGAAAACAATTAAGTAGTTATGCATCTATATATGTATATCTATATAATATATAAAGTAGTTACACTTTAGAACATAACACTTCAAAATAAATTTATATTATGTTACCTTCAAGTTATTTACAAAATTAGTTGAAACCTCAAAGACTTAAAACTAAAAGTAATAACAATAAGACATAAATAAATTATAGAAGTCATGAGTGAGGCCTTTGTTCAAGAATATGTGAGGCTTGTAGTTATATATATATATATACAACAACAATAATATATAGATCCCAGATAATAAAATGATAATTTTAAAAATGAACAAACTATTAAAGACAATATTTTCTATAAAACGAATAGAAAAACATTTTTACTATTAAATTATGATAAAAAAAACAATAAAAAACTAATAGTCATCTGACAGAGAATAAAAATTTTGCATCCCCAAAATTAAATACAAAAACTTGAAATGAAAAAATATATTATTAATGATAAATTTACCTCTACAACAGTCATCCCAAAGACAAATTATTTAAGAGCACACTTTACTCTCAATTATCACATTCCTGCACACCGCCACCATAAACTCAAATCATTAAATAAACTAAACTCTAACGAAAAATATCAATTGCATGATTTGTTATGACAATCCATATTAACACCCAATGTATATAATTGACCAAAAACCCACTAATCTTATTAGTTAACAACTCAAGAACTCTATACGAAAGTGATATATATATATATATATATATATATATATATATATATATATATATATATATATATATATATATATATATATATATATATATATATACATATATGGGGAGATGAGCAACATTGCATTCATGATCATATCAAATTTTAGTACCCATATCACATACATAAAACCAAATACTAAAAACCAATACAGTATATAATTTGCAATGATAATCCAAATTGACTCCAACTTCACAATATTAACCAAAAATATCCACAAATCCTATTAGTTTATAATTCAAGAACCACTTAATAACTAATAATATACGAAAAATAGTGTGTGTGTGTGTGTGTGTGTGTAGCCTAAATCACATTCTTCTTCAAAGACCCATAAATTGAACATAATACATTAAACACAATTAGAAACCGGCTTGCATATTACCAAATGTCAAAAAACAACAAAACATGCACATATATATAAATATAACCCACATCACATTCTTCACTATATAATTGAAGCATCCATAACAAAAGAAAATTTCTCAATTATTGATTCATAATTGAAAAACATTTCTCAATCAACACAGATCTGCATAAAAGCCTCACAACTTTGTCATGATTAAAAATAATAGAAAATAAGAAAGGGACTTATTGATTGCGTAATAAAAGGATGAGTAAAGGGTTTAACTGATCGCATTAGAAGATAGAGATGGCTAGTGGGAGAGGTCACCGATAGTGATAAGAGATGAAGATAATGGTGATGAGAGACAAAAGAGATAGAGAGAGAGAGAGAGAGAGAGAGAGAGAGAGAGAGAGAGCTGGTGGGAGAGGTCGAAATGGTTTAGTCTTTGAGGATCACAGAGGCAAAGCGCAAAAAATTAAATAAAGGATCATGAGTTTAAATATTTTTTTAATACTTTAGGGATAAGGAAATGGTATACACAGGACAACCATGTGTTCTACAGTCTCCATTGTGTGTTATATTAACAATTTTGTATCGGTTATTAATAATTACAAATTTATAAGACCAAAACTATTGTAAAATTGATAAGTGTCCCAAACACTTACAAATCATTTTTTAACTAGTTACTAAATAATAAATTTGGTAAAGTGTCTTTTCGTCACACTTTGGACCGGTGGCTAGAATTTTTCCAGGGTCGAATAGCTCACAGTTGATGTTGCAAAGGGAGATCCATGCATATAACCCTTTTGCAAAGGTTTTTTCAGTTTTCATAAGGTCTTCCTCCTTCAGTGTGCTCATATTTCTCCGTATCCTCATCCTTATCAGGACATCCCTGACTCTTGGTTGAGCTCTGACTGTGCTTGGAAGTTTGCTCAAACTTAGTCGATATTGTTATGTTGTGCTTAGATTTTTTTCGAGCATCTTAGATTTCCAAGATTCTTCTCTTTGCTCTCTGAACGGATGTCCTCATGCTAACCTTAGGTTTGGACCTAATCAATCAAAGGTATTTTCCCTACATATCCTCTCCAGCATGCTAGGCCGTTCAATGGTGTATGACTGATTACCATCATAACCTATCGATCGAATGGTGAAGCTTCTCCCATGCCTATAATACTGATGACCTCGATCGAATTATGTCCTCCTTCCAGACCTACTTTCTTCACCACGTGAACCCATGTCCAGTCACCTAGGGTTCTCCAACTCTCGTTCACAGTGCACCTGCCTCTTGTCCTTGTGTGGAACTGAAAATGGTATCTCATGCCTTTAATTTGAGTTTCTACCAACTAATGGGGTAATAAGGTTCAGTTCTGGCCGATTCTACCCATCTAGGTTTCTCCGGGTCAGTTGTTTCATATTTTCTTGAATGGCATCCTAGCTTCTCGCCAAACTTTGCAGAGTCCTTGCAAATCAACTAAACATACTGTAAAACCATAATAAATGCGGTGTGTGATAATTGGTTAAATAAATTCATAAATTTCCAATTTGGCACACTTATTTAATTAGAGTAAATTTGAACTAAAATAATTCAGCCCCTAAACATGCATCTATCTGTGTGCGCGTGTCAAACTATAAATAAATAAAGCATGTGACACAAAGTTAAGGAAAAAACCCCTTTTGGGTAAAACCTTTTATTTATAGATCTTTGAAAAATATACAAGACCATTGACTTACATAAAATCTTGCTTTCGCCCACAAGTCTAACACACGGTGTCTTCGTCAAACCTCTAAAGAAATGGCTAGAAATAATGTCGGCTGGAATCCCCCACAAGAACTCCAGGTGGTCAGCAATGAAGAAGAAAATGGCTTCTCCACAAGTGTGAACTTTATAAGGACTACCTCCACAAAAGCACGCAGCTGTCGGTTGTAGAGTTTTCCCCACAAAGAATAAACCAAAGCAAAATATTTTCTTGGGTTCCACAAAACAACTCACATAAAAGTAATTAGGATTTTTATGAATTAAAAACAAAACAAATATTTGAACCCTTAAATTGTTGGAGAAAAACTTTCTGCCAAAAATTATTTTTCTAATTGATTTTGGGAAGATAAACGAAACAAAAGTTTTCAAAGGATAAAACTCTTTAAGTTTGAAAACTGTTCTCCACATTTTCAATGCTGGCAGAATCCCCTTTTATACAAATTTTGAGTTGTTCAAAGGAAAAGCATGAGGTCAGCATGTCAGCCAAAAAGTAACCTCGCTCGAACGTGATCCACGTGTCACTTGAACGACTACGCATCACATCTCAATGTCGTTTGAACGAGATGGTGATCTCTCTTGAACGACCTTGGCGTCGAAACCCAAGTACGTTTGCTGCCTTAGAAATTTTTTCAAATCTTTTCAAAAATCAATGTTTTCTAAAACAGTAAAGAAACCTTTTTATAAAAAAAATTTATAAAAACATTTTTATATATAAAAGATTTTTTAAAACTCCTTTTAAAAATATCCCAACACTCTTTATATGAAATGTATATGAAACTTTAAAACATTATCTTACCAAAGTTCATATTGTTGGTCTTGAATGTTGAAGGCAACTTGTAATTCGGATCCGTCTTTTCTAGATACAATCTTATCAATTCTTCGACGACTTGTAGCAGTATACGACTTAATTAATTGTGACGGACTTATTAAAAATATGTCCTTACACATAAAGGTGTAGTGGTGGGGAATTCATCTCCATCCCTACTACTTTATGAATTTTCAGACATTCTCAATAGGATTTAAGCATAAGATATTGAGTATTGTAACAAAAGGTAAATTTATGCACAAAAAAATATATTTAAAACAGAACAATAAAGATCTAAGATGAGATCTAAGAAATTTCTAAGAATCAAATTCAAATTTCTTCAAAACAGCTCTAACCTTTGGAAACCAAGGTGTCTTGGATTACGATTCACATGTTTGCATAAATTGGGTATACTAGAGTCCTAGCCATTGAAAGTGGTGAAAAATGACATGAAAAGCCATTACAAGTGGTTAATAATCACAAGTTAGTTATTGGCACATGGGGGGAGAATATTTGCATATATTTTCCATGTGCACATGCATATAAGCTGCTGATGTCATCCTATCATGAAGTACATGCCTTTTGTAATGGTATTAACTAAAAGTGTCATGTAATGGGGTTAACGACCTTATTAAACATCACTGATTCGACCTCTACATGAGTTGACCAATCTCTTAACAATTGACGACCACATTTCTAATAGGCATGTTGGTCTAGGTGTCATCTTTTAATCGGTTTAAGAGTCATACCATATTTATGGTATAACAGTCAATATAATGAACCGTTTGAGAATCCTCAGCATGAGACGGGTTATTTTTTTATTCACCAAATCATGTGAGAACTGCCCGCATAAGACGCGATGTTTTTCAATAGCAATAGAATCATTTGATAACATTCCGCATGAGATGTGTTGTTTGTCGCTACATCGAATCTTTCGCATGAGACGAGGTGTGTGTCGACATACCAAATCGTTTCTCATGAGACGAGGTTCAAGGAGAGTTGGGTTGTAAATAAGAAATCATCTGTTTTGATAAGGATTTTTTATTTTTGAAATTTTTTGTAGGATTTATTGGGTAGAAAAATGATTAATTGGTTGAATAAAGGGGAGGTATCGATGGGCCAGACACTGGGCAAATCTGACTAATGGGGAAAGTGAATGATTAATTGATCAATCAAGTGCTTGGGCCTTCTACATAAATGGGAAAACTCCCATTTATCACCTTTTCAACCTCTCTAACTTCCACAGGTCTCTGATTTTCTCTATTTTTGAATTCTCTCAAGTCTTTTTGAGTTATTTTTTCTCAATCCATCTGCTATGGCTGAGAGAGAGGTCGGGGAGTTATTGTAGATCTTTTTGGGCGATCTCTCGGATGCTAAGACTCGACCATCGACTAAAAATCCTGGTGATTGGATAAATATGGATATTTCTATGGAACCATCCTTGAGGACTAGGCTATTCCATTGTGAGAGCCTACTAATCACATCTCTACCGTTGTGCACAACGATCAGGTGCACATTTATTTATTATTTATGCAGCGCTTTATTTATGTTATGCATGCAATCCTGCATTGGAATGTAACATTGCAATTTTCCTTGATTTATTATTATTATTTTGTTGCATATCTTTATGGTAGCTTCAGGATGGTAGCGTCACCTATTTCAGGCTTAAGGGTTTCCCTAAGAGGGTGGTGGTCATATGGACAAACGAGAAATTCCCTGATGCCGTTTGGGAGAAGGTACCAGGTTTGGGCTTCGACCCTTTCCTAGATTCATTAGTTATATTCCATGGTACCTTCATGGTTTAGATGTTGGTGGAGAGGTGGTAGGATATGACTTCTACTTTCCACCTCCCAGTGGGTGAGATAACACTCACTTATTTTTACATGTTTTAATCGTTCTACTATTTGGTTCTTTTATGGTGATGATTCCCACCACACTCTACTTATGGTAAAGGCTATTTGGGTGGCGACAGGATTTATCCCTTCTATTTGGGTGATACATTTTCACTTGGTTCTCTTTATGTCCATATATAGTAATACTTGAGGAAATTAGGGACGGGTAATACTCGAATCCTTCAATTGACACGGACATTCATGCTTAGCCATACCATATATTCCTCCCATGGTGAGGTAATCCATGAGGGTTTTCTCTTACCTCTCTGATATTTCAGTTGTATCTGCTGGTATGACTTGTGTAGCTATGCTTTATGGTTTCTCTATTCTAGCATGAATGCCCTTGATAAATGACTGACCAAGAGTCATGTCGGTTACATGGTGGTTTGAGAGGTATGTCCCTCTTATTTTCTTACCTTTTCCTTTTTATTTACATTCCCTTTTATTATGTTTATTGACATTTTGCATTTTATATTCGTGCAGTTATGGGTCTTTGATATTTTTTCTATTCGATGTGGTTCCTTGAGAGCACTGGAGGAGAACTATTGTCTTCTTGAGACAAGATGGCGAAAGGATGACAAGGGAGAAGGATTTCAGGCGTATTCTTAGGGATAAATGCACACTTTTCTGAGTTGTCTGACTGTAGATAGGATATGTATTTTTTTTCCTATCCTTTTAGATTTTGCATGTTTTTTTTATTTCCTCATTATTCATTATTGAATTGTAGTTCACCTTCTTTCCCCTGGTTATATCCAGATGGTACTGGGCTGTTGATAAGGTCGCTATCCAGATCACTTGTCGATTACTCATTTTCATTGATGGGGCTGTAACCTTTTACTTATGAGAGAGGGTTAATTGTTAGGGTCCCTTACAGGCCCAGTTAGCTTTTCTAGTGGCTCCTACTTTTGGGGTAAGAGATACACATATGCTTGCTCTCTATGACTTGAAGGTATATACTTGGGAAGTCCCAGTAGAGAGTGCTCACTTTGACTACATTGTCCCGTATGTTAACTTTATTGTAGAGACATTGATGCCCGTAGTCCTGCTAGATGGAAAGGGCCAAGGCTCGAGTAAGGCACTCCAAATGCTACTTATATTCCTCCTTTCGAGGTATAAACTATGGGAGATAGTGCAATACTAGATAGGTATTCATCAACACTGTTGGTGGTACGGGTCATATGTCTATCTATTCAGTTCACACGGGATAATGGTGTGCAATATGAGGCATTAGTTCTCGCCTCTCATCCTTATTTCTCCATTTTAAGGGATGTATTATTTGAGGAGTTGAATATTTTTTTATTTATTTTATCTTATTTGAAGAGCCTAAGTTTACCTTTGTCGTTTCATCAACAGGTTGTGTGTGATTGGTTTATTTGTTATTAAGACTTCTTAGGTGGTCTTCTAATTCCTCATTATGTAAATTTAGTTCATTACTTTGATCAGCACATTTATCATCATCAATGTTTTGCATAGAAGGATATTTAAGCTTAAAATATATTTCATCAATGAAAGGTTGATATGATTGATCACATCAAAATATTTTATCACAAGGGCCTTCTCCTCAAATGGGAGGTTAGACATAGTTGTTAGAGGTTCTTCCTAGAGCATGTACGCAGTCTAATCTTAAAAGGGATTCTCCATTGTTAGTAGGTGGAAGAAGGTTCAATTTCTGTCATCTTCCATCATTATCTCTCGAAACATCTCGATATTCTTCAAATCCTTATGGGGATTACCGCTTGGAGAGGGATTGTCCAACTTTCATAACATGCCCGATATCTTATGCATTTCTTACTCTATCCATGTGAGGTGATCTTTAAAGAATATTTCCCACCCTGGCATCTATTTTTCAGAGATTGCATTGATCCGTGGTTTGGGGAACCTATAAAAGGGAAAGAATTATCCCTCCTTGACAAAGTTTTTGTTGAGGCTAGAGCGACAAGGAGCATCCACAACCCCTGGTTTTTTAAATTATGGTCCCATGACTTTCATTTCTTTAGAGGAAACACCACCACCCTTTGTCTTGTAACTCAGTACCTTGGTAATAGACTGCTGAGGTGTTTTAATGGGCTTACTGATCCCTTGTTGATTTTTATCGAGTCCCATCCCTAGTAAGAATTTCATTTTCTTCATCATATGTGCAATGGTACAACAATAGTATTTAGAATACAATGGTGGGATATGTTCCTTTGTATCGATAAAGATGGTTTGTATAGGCAGGTTTAGTTAAAAACTACTTATGTATATATCTTTGCTTTTATGTTATATTTAAAGGACTGGGGTGTTGGGTCATTTTCATTTAACATGGCTAGAATCTCCTAGTATTGTGATCAAATTTTCTCCATAATTTTTTTTTCATTTCTAGTGTAAAGAGAAAGCAACTCCCCTAATTTCGTGGAGACGAGGTCTGCCCCGGATAAGATTAAAAGAAAAAGGTGTGCCAGTGAATTGAAACTTGGTGAGGTTTTCGAGTCATCCGATTCTAAGACGTTGTTTAATAGATCCCATCACTTCTCATCGAGTATTGTCATAAGCTCTCACAGCCTGAGTCTTAGGTGTGAAATTCCCAGGCTTAATTCCTAGTCATTTGGGGGTTATCAATTGGAAAACATTCAGGGAAGATCCATTATTAGTAAGAACCATAGGAATCCTTTGTCCTTGCATATTCATTGTGATGTTTAGGGCCATGTTGTGACATGGTCCTGTCTTATAAAATTCAGTGATAGTGAATGATTTAGTCTTTGCGAAGATCAAGCTTCCAACTATAACCATAAGTTATTCAGAACTGGAGGAAATGGATACCACTTCTTGAGAAAATTACTTCAGTATAAAATTCATGTGGGGTTGGGAGGACATGAGTAGTCCCCATATAGAGATGTTAGCCTGTGTCATTTTTAGTTGATAGAACTCGATTTTCTTAGATTTTTCCTAATGAGTCTTCCTCGAGCACTTTTTTTTCATTATTATTGTCCCTCTTCCCAAAAGGAATGGAGTATAGGACCGAGTGTTTAAAAAATCTCCCAGACCAGGTGACATGGTCGACTTCCACAGACTCCTAATTGGGGGTGAGAAATTTTGCCAATATTTTTTCAAAGTTCAAAGTAAAGACATAATCCTAATTATCCCAAGGAGGGTAAATATTCAAATAATCATTATGGAATATCTAGTCTTCCTGGGTTGACAACTCGATTAATAAATTATTGAAATGACCATGTCCATGAACCTTGAGTGTCTTTCATTTCGAATTTTTTACCCCAATAAGTATGTATGATTCATCAGTCTGCCGGTCCTCTTATATACCCTGTAGTTTATTATACCTCATCGTGCATCACTTTCCAATGTTCATACATGTTTTTATGTTTATGAACAGTGTCTGATAATAGGAGATTTGAATTCTCCCATAATACAAGGTATATTAGGTGATATAAGCTTACTCCTAGAGGATCTCGATCGGTGGCCTTTGATTCTCTGAGTGTCTGATCCATTAGATCCATGTGGGTTTATGTTGGCACCAGATGATCCAGATGTATGTTGATGAGACTTTTGAGTCTTGGTTGTTCAATCTCTTTAATGGAGTTAACAGGCTTGATCAAGAGGAATGGATCTCCAAATTCATCTTCTAAGTACATTCACCCCTGAATCATGGATGGTGTTGATGTAAAAAATTAGATCACTCTAATTATTCAATCACAGATAAATAAATGAGACAAAGAATTTTAAAGTGGTTCAGCCTTATAAGAATGGCCTACATCCACTGTTTTGATATTGCTGTTTGTATAGGAATTCTCGATTACAAGTTATCTCAAGAAATTTCGGTTTTTATTCGGATCCTTTACAATGAGGATTGTACAATGTATTTATAGCCCTGAGGCTGTAATGTGAAAGGGTAATACATTAAATGATATACATATGAAAGGGTAGTACATTTAATGCCCTTTTTGCGTGTGCGTATGAATTATAAGCATTTAATGAATCAGTTGAACTGTTGGTTATCCAGCTATTAATGCTTTGTTAGAGATGCAGCTCGGACCGCCTGAGTTTCTCAGACCGCCTAAGCTTCTTGGTATTCAAGAGTTCCTCGAAGAGGTTTGTTTCTCGGAGCGTATGAGTTCCTCAGAGTAAGCAGTGTTCCTTGGGGAACTAGTCTTCCTCGTTGTAGTCTTGTTCCTCGGAGCGAGTGGGTTCCTCGGAAGTATTTGTAGTTGCCATGTAGATAGCCACGTGTCTTCATAGGATTGGTCCATGTCAGTAGATTAAATTTGGTATCAACAGAAGCCCCCAATGTTTCATAGTTCAAAATTTGAGGAGTATGGAACATTCTTTCTCGGAATATGGTAGCTTTAAATAGTCTTCCTGATTTTTAGGAGCATTTCCCTTGTATTTATTTCTCCTTCCCAATTTGTAGAATCATGCTTTTTTGGACTTTTCTGCATGCTTCGATTCCCGCATCGCTTTTTGTCTTTTTAGCCGCTGTTGTTCTCTTTGATTCTCGCGCCAATATTTAATGCCCTTTTAGCCGCCGGTAATGTAATCATCCTTTTTTGTAATCATTACTTCACCATTTCCCAAGGCAAGGTATTTAAACTTCACAGACACTCCTATCGTCTTTTACCTTTTCAAATTTTCGTCTTTTGAGTTTTACGTCGTCTCTTCCTACTCTCTTGTGCGTTCATCTTTTCCGTCGTTCGTTGTCAGCAGATCCATTCTTTTCCTGTAAGATCTTCTTCCTTCATCTTTATTTCATTATTCACCATGGTTTACCCTGTTGAGTCTCTTGAGAAATTTCGTTCTGATTTCTCCATTCCCTCTTGGGTTGTCTTGGAAGAGCTTTCTGAGCCTTCTAATTACTTCCATTTGGCTGAGGGACATTGGTTCCCCAGTCTCTTTTTTGCTGAGTGTGGATTTTCTTTTCCACCAAATTCTTTGTGTCTGGAATTCTGTCAGTACTTTGACGTTGTTCCTGCACGAATATCCCCTAACACATGGAGAATAGTTAATGGGGTGCATAGTTTAAATCAAGTGCATGGAACTCGTATAGGAGTTCAAGGAATCATGTACTGCTATAGATGGGCAGTTAATGAAAATATTTATTATTTAAAAACTAGATTTTTAAATAGGGCCTTAGTAGTCAATCTCCCTGATGCCAATAGGGATTATTTTGAGCATGGGGTTCTCATAAAAAATTGGCAACACCCTCCATTGACTGGAGATAAGGCTTACCAGGGTCCCAGATGCCCTCCTTATGGCAATGGGATAGGTTATTTTTATTTCATTTTATTTTGAAATTATGCTTCTTTTGTGTTTGATAAATTGTGCCACTGATAACAATGTTTATTTATTTGCAGTTAATAGCAAGAGAAAGTGCCCCAAAGAGGCAGATGTCAATATAAGGCATTTGAAACTTATCTGAAGTCTGCATCAAAGTGTTGCCGACGAGCACATTAGATCAGCTTCGTATCTGCTCCAGTACAAGAGCTACACCACTTCCTTCACTGCTCGTCCAGTGATAAGTGAATCAGAGCCAGTTCCAGCTTCCACAAGCTCATCGCCTGAATCCCATATTCCTTTAAGTGAAAGGATGAAGAAAAGAAGAACTCCTTCTCCGTTTGAGAAAACTGCCTCCGGTTTTGGGGAGGTAAAAAGGATTAGGATTGATTTCCCAAGGGAGGGGACAAAGAAGACTGATGCAGCTCCTCCAGCTGCTCCTGCTAAAGTCGTCGAGAAGCCCGCAGTGGCTCCGAGCAGGTCTGCTGCTCCTGGAGAGGTTATTGTGATATCACCGACCAAGGGTTCTTCCTTGGTTGAATCTGTACCTGTTCCCCCGAGGAGGCTGAAGAAAAGCTCCTCGATCAATTTGGCTGACACCACTACTCAGCCCCCAGCTGCTGGGACTGTAGTTCCCACTTTTTTTCCTCCGAGCTCTGCCATGAGCTCGGTGAAGTCCCGGACCATTCCCGAGGTCCAAGGTAACGAAGATAATCTTACTCGGGACATGGTTACTTCTTTGGTTGCTCGTCATCTTGCTTCAGTAAGTCTCTTTACTTTGAACTTTTCATATTTTCTTTATCATTTCTTATTTCTAACTTTCTTTCTTTTTCTGTTCACAGTTGACGAGCTTCTTTAATATAATCCTGAAGAAGGATGAAGAGATTAAGGCTTCTTTCTCCTCATCCAGCATGGAAGGAGCTTTGGAAGAAGCTACCAAGTCTCTGGAAGATTCTCGCCAGAAATATGCTGATAACAAAGCTGTCTGGGAGAAGAAACTTGCCTCCAGCGAGCAGGAGAAATCTCGAGTTATTAATGCCTCCAAGGAGTTGGAGAAGAGAATAAATGCCTCGGAGAAGGTAAATAAGGAGCTTGAAGAGAAGCTCAAATCCGCTGGAGAGTTGGAAAATAAACTCAAGGCTATCGAGGAGGATTTGGCCAAACTTCAGGAAGTAGGTCGGCAGAAGGAGGAGGCAGAAAATAAATTGAAGGCTACTGAGAACCTGCTGTCCGAGAAGCTTGCCTTGGAGAAGACCAAGAGGAAAGTTACTGTGAATAAGTCCTTCAGCTCTGGCTGGGACAAGGGGTGGAACAAGGGGTGTGCTGCCATGGTATCTCAAGTGGACTATAGCAGTCTAAAGTATTTTAGGGATGGATGGGTTGCTTAACTTCAGGAAATGAAGGTCGACAAATCATCCGAGCTCTTCCAGAGACATATCCCTGGTCCCCCTCCTACTCCAGAAGAATTAGAAGATGACGAAGCTACCTCTGAGGAGTCTTCAATGGTGATGGGAGATCACCCCCCAACCATCCAATATGCTGCCAAGCAAGTCGTTTCTTCTTCCGAGCAACAGCTGGTGCGCTCCGAACAACCCACAGTTCCCTCCGAGCAACCTGCTTCCTCTTCCCAACCTCCCGAGAAGGTTTTGGGAGATAAGGAAAAGGTGTAGTGTTGTTCGGGCTTATCTTTATATTTTTCTTCTTTTGTCAAATGTAATCCAGAACTTGTAACTTTGAATTGTATGATCTAATAAAACTTGAATTTTCTTGCATATTATTATCTATCTTTCATTCATACTCTGCTTATTCTTCTTATTGATGATTGTTCTTTCTTTCTCTGCTAGATTCTGGCCAGGATGGAATTGCTATATGTCCATGATATAAAGTTACTGCGACAATGTAATGAGTACTTCAAGGCTGGTCACACAGACCTGAGTGCTGCACAAGTTGCCGACATCCTTGGCCAGGATGCTTCAGAACAGGTAGTGGAAGCATATCAGTACCTGAAGTGTCTGCTTGATCGAGCGGTGGCCAATAATATGGCTTACTACGAAATGATCGAGGATCTCCAACGAGGGATTCTCGTTCCTAGAGGTTGAGAATGCCAAGTTGAGGAACGAGTTGGAGACTTTAAAGAGTTCAGGCACCTCTACATCTTCTCGTGGTTGAGCAAAAGCTCCTCGGGGATGAGGAAGAGCAGATCGGGTTCTTGTCCAAGAACAGAGAACTCAGTCTGCATTAGAGAACCAAGCTTTCCAATTAATGGCGAAGAACCAGGCCTTGTCTGATATGTCAAAGAAGATTAGGGACCTGGAGAAACAACTCTCTGCGCAGAAGTCAGTCTTGGAGAATAAGGAGCTTTTCATCAAGAATCTCCACGAGCAGCTAGAAAGGCTAACATATCAATTCCATAAATAGCCCAGGGAATTCTGGATGGCTGGATACAACGAAGCATTATTCCACTTGGATGATCGTATCCAGAATGCCAACAATGAGGGCTACAAGCAAGGCTGGTTGAATGCCTTAGGTGTGTTGAAGCTCGAACAAGGTCATTATCTGTGGGATTACCATGATCCCGGCTTGCTCGACTTGCCTGTGCCACCATACAATTTGGAGATGGAGTGGATCCCTGCTCGGGCCATTCCTCGGAACTTAATTTCAAAGTATCTCGGTGACTACAATCTTCACTCTCAAATCGAGGTATCTCGTCCCGAGCATCTCTTAGATCGGCCATCCGTGATGAATGTCAGGATGCTGAAGGATCTTAACTTTATCAATTCTCCTCAGTCTTTAAATGATCCGCTTGCTGGCGAGGAACCTGTGTCAAAAGCAGAGGGGAAGAGACCAGTAGAATAGGAATTTTTGATGTAATAGTTAGTATACATATCAATGTAACTGTAATTTCATTATCAATGTAATTTATTTTGAATTCAATGAAAGACTTTCAGTTTTGTTTGCAAATCTTGATTGCTATTGTCTTGTATTTATCAAACACTTTATATTTATGCGTATATGTTAAAAAGATAACAATATTGTGTTGTTTGTCAACCATCTCAGTAACAATTAAAAAGTTATAAGTACCAATACTGTTGCTCGATCACTTAATAATAAAGTAATGAGTATAAAAATGTTTAAAAAATTTCCAACCAACTAAGGTCGTTAAATTATGCTTGTCGACCAACTACAGTTAGTGGGTTTTTATCCCCGACCAACCATACTTGGTAGATTTTTCTCTTAAATGTTTCCGACCAACCAAGATCGGCAAATTTTCTCTGTCGACTAACTATGGTTGGTGGGTTTTTATCCCCGACCAGTCATAGTTAGCAACTTTTGCATCTTCTGGAATAATCTTACCTCCCGACCAACATAAGTTGGCATTTTCGAGAGTGTACGTACCTTCCGACCAACACAAGTTGGCATTTGCGAGCATATTTTGTTTCCTAGCCAAACAGGTTGGCATTTTTAGGAATATTTCGTTTCCTAGCCAAACAGGTTGGCATTTTTAGGAATATTTCGTTTCCTAACCAACCGAAGTTGGCATTTTTAGGAATATTTTGTTTCCTAAACAACCGAAGTTGGCATTTTTAGGAATATTTTGTTTCCTAACCAACCGAAGTTGGCATTTTTAGGAATATTTTGCTGAGCAGCCTGAACTTTGCCGAGTAGTGTGTATCACTAGTATTCCCCAAAAAATTATCAATAAAAAGGAGAGACTTTGGCAGAATATCTTCGTTTTATTCATACTGATGGAACTGTGTTACATATACATCATTGATAATACTTGCGTAGGTGCTCTGTGTTCCATGCATTCTTAAACTCCTCGCCTTCTAAAGTTGCTATTCGATAAGTTCCTGGTCGAACAACTTCTGTAACTCGGTATGGTCCATGCCGGTTTGCCTCCAGTTTATTATGTTTTTGAATTACTTTCTTCAGCACATAGTCTCCTTCTTTCAGGTCGCACTTCTTCACCCTATTGTTGTAGAACAAAGTTGTTCACTACTGGTAAGCAGCATTTCTAATGGCTGCTTCTTCTCTAACCTCCTCGAGCATGTTTAAATCCAGTCTTCTCATTAAGTCGCTGACAGGGGAATTGAAATTCAGTACCCTGTGTGTTGGGAGGCCCAACTCGGCAGGTATGACAGCTTCACTTCCAAACGCCAGCATGTATGGTGATTCTTCAGTTGCTACTCGGGGAGTTGTTCGGTAAGCCCAAAGTACTGATTGTAGCTCGTTGATCCAGTTTGCTTTTGCATCATCCAATCGTTTCTTCAACCCGTTCAGCAGCGTTCTGTTTGTCACTTCAGTTTGTCCATTGCTTTGAGGATGGCCTGGTGCTGAATGAACCTTCAAAATGTTTGACTGGTGACAATAGGCGGCAAACTCCTCGTTATCAAATTGTGTTCCATGGTCTGTGATGAAGGCATGAGGGAGACCATATCGGCAAATGATGTTCTTCCAAACAAATTGGTACACCTTCTCGTACGTCATGTCAATGAGTGGCTCAGTTTCTACCCATTTAGTAAAATAATCCATTGCGACGACGAGATACTTGAATCTTCCTCGGGTCGTTGGTAGTGGCCCAACCAAATCAATTCCCCACATGGATAATGGCCAAGGGGAAGTTATGGGTGTCAACAATGCTTGTGGAGTTCTTCGGATGGAGGAAAAGCGTTGGTACTTGTCACATTTCTTGGCGTAGGCTATGCAATTAGCCCTCATCGTCGGCCAGTAGTATCCTTGCATCATCACCCTTTGTAAAAGCGTCCGACCTGCTACATGTGCTCCACAAGACCCTTCGTGGATCTCTTCAATTAATTCTTTCACCTTGGAGGGATGTACACATCTCTGCAAACCTTCCATAATTCCTCGTCTATATAAAACACCATTAGTTAGTACATACCGAGCAGCTTTAAACTTCAACTTTTTGGCAGCGAGCTTGTCAATTGGCAATTCTCCCTCCTCAATATACGATCTGATGGAATCCATCCAAGATGGTCCTAAATCAAGGGTGATGAAGTTCATCGTCAGATATTCATCTATGCTCCGACCAGCTAACACTTCAATTGGGATTGTTCATCGTAGCTCGGTGCGAGTAGCTGATGCTAGTCGAGCTAGGGCGTCTGCTCTCGCATTCTCCATTCTTAGTATTCTGACCAGCTGAATAGCGGCAAATTCTGACACCAGCTCCATTGCCTTTGCATGATATCTGATCATTAATTCTCCTCTAACTGCATATACTCCCATCATTTGGTTTACAATCAATTGAGAGTCGCTGAAAATCACTACCTGCTGCGCCTCCATAATTTTTGCCAAATTAAGCCCTGCGATCATGGCCTCATACTCAGCCTCATTGTTGGAAGCTTTGAATTGGAAACGCAAGGCATATTCCATATCGACCTCATCCGTAGTGATCAGAACTATCACCGCGCCGCATCCTGCAGTGCAAGATGATCCATCTACATTAGTCTCCATATAGGTAACTCGTCTTCAAAATTCTGATCAGTTAGAGTTCCTCGGTGAAATATTTGGTCCTTCCTTTCCTCCTCGGATTTTTCTTGCTCTTCGTTGATCATTTATTCTTGCCCTTTTACCAACCGGAGTTGGTCTGAGCCCGAAGTCAATGATCTTGTAACATCCACTTGCCCTTTTACCAACCGGAGTTGGTCTGGGCTAGTGTTTGTCGATTCTGTAACATCCACAGGTTGATCAGCGAGCAACTCTTGTTCCTCATCCGGAGTCCTCACAACTATCTCTGCATCACATCCTGTAACATCCACACGCCCTTTTACCAATCGGAATTGGTCTGAGCTTGTGTTTGTTGATCCTGTAACATCCACAGGTTGATCAGCGAGCAACTTTTGCTCCTCGGGGGTATCAGGATAGGTGAACTCCGCTATAAAGTCTGCTACAGCTTGTCCTTTAAGCGATGATCTGGGTTCATAGACTATATCATATTCACCAAGTTCTATTGCCCAGTACATCAATCTTCCTGATTTTTCTAGCTTATGCAGGGCTTGCCTCAATGGCATATAAGTATATACTACTATGGTATGAGCCTGGAAATATGGCCTCATTCTCCTACTCGCCTCAATCAGCGCCAGTGCCAATTTCTCCAGCCTTGGATATCTGATCTCTGCTCCTCGGAAGGCCTTACTTGTGTAGTAAATTGGCTTTTGTACTCCATTCTCCACTCTGATCAACGCCGAGCTAACTGCATTCTCGGACACTGCAAGGTACAAGTACAATTTTTCTCCCATCACTGGCCTGGACAATAATGGGGGTGCTCCCAAGTATCTCTTCAAGTCTTGAAAAGCCTTCTCGCATTCATCATTCCACTCAAAAGTCTTTCTGAGTGTCTTGAAGAATGGGAGACATCTATCATTTTCTCGTGACACAAATTTGTTGAGTGCCGCTACTCGTCCTGTGAGACTCTGTACTTCCTTCTTCGTCGTTGGAGATTGCAGCCCTAATAGAGCTTTGATCTTTTCAGGATTTTCTTTAATGCCTCGTTAATTGACAATGTACCCGAGAAACATGCCTTCTCGTACTCCAAAGATGCACTTCGTCGGGTTCAGTTTCATTTGATATTTATCTAGTTGATCAAAAGTCTGGCTTAAGTCAACTAGGTGATCGGCAGCTTTCTTGCTTTTTGTTAGCATATCGTCAACATAGACTTCCATGTTGTCACTGATTTGTTCAGCAAAGACCTTGTTCATCAGCCTCTGATATGTCGTACCTGCATTTTTCAAACCAAAAGGCATAACATTATAACAATAAGTTCCCCTAGGGGTAATAAAAGAAGTACTCTCCCTATCTTTAGGTTTCATTTTAATTTGATTGTATCCAGAATAAGCATCCATGAAGCTCAGCAATACGTGTCCCGAGGTAGCATCCACTAGTTGATCAATTCGGGGCAGTGGAAAGTGATCCTTTGGGCATGCTTTGTTGAGGTCGGTAAAGTCTACACACATCCTCCATTTGTTGTTTTTCTTCTTTACCATCACCATATTAGCTAACCAATCTGGATATTTAACATCTTCAATGAAACAAGCTTTCTGGAGCTTCTCGACTTCCTCCTGTATAGCTTGATTCTTCTCGGGACTAAATACTCTTCTTCTCTGCTTCACAGGTTTGATCTCCTTATTCACATTGATCTCGTGACATAAGAAGTTTGGGTCTATCCCAGGCATATCTTCATGACTCCATGCAAAAGTTTGTCTTCTGCTTCTAAGGAAAGTTATCAATTCCTGTTTTAATGAGGCCTCCAATGATGAACCTATTTGAATAGTTCGCTCAGGGTGCTCATCGTCCAGAATGATATTTTCAATAGCTTCCACCACTTGAACCTTTACGAGTTGCGACTCATCTCGGGGATCTAATGTTTTAATTTCTGCACCTTCATCCACTTGATAAGTAGTGGTCTTTTTCTTTGATTCTTCCAGTTCTTCTTGCTCGGCGGATGAATAATAGCATTCCCGAGCTACTTTCTGATCACCTTTCACAACTCCTACTCCAAAGTTTATTGGAAATTTTAGGCACTGATGTACTGTAGATGGCACAGCCTCGAACTTCTTCAATCCTACTCTTCCCATGATGATATTGTACGATGATTGGTCATTCTTATCCATCACGAAGAAACGTATTCTTTCTGTACGATAAGCAGGCCACGTACCAATGAATATATCCAGCTTGATCGTCCCAAGTGGAAATACTTTCTCGCCAGCAAAACCGATGAGGGGTCTGTGGTAAGGCTCCAGTTGAGATAACTTTAGGTTTAAACTATCAAAATACGAGTAGAACATGATGTCTGCCGAGCTACCATTGTCGACCAGCACTCTTGAAATCATGACTTCCTTCATTCTCATTTTGATCACCATCGGGTCATCATGAGGATATAAAACACCTGCAAGGTCATTTTTTGAAAAAACGATAACCAATTTCTCCTTGTTCACCTTTCTCGGGCGATCTTCCTCAGCTAGATTTATTCGCTGAATGTACGAGCAAGCTTGATCCTCACCGAGGTAAGCTTTTCTTTCTGCAGTAAGGTCTCCTCCTCCTGCATCTCCTCCTGTAATAACATTACAATCAAATGACCCAAAGAATATTGAAAATACCTCTCGTTCTGGCTGCCTTGGTTTCTTGGGAAGATCGGGGTCATCTTCTGGATCAACTTCATGGTTTCTCTTCTTGTTCTCCTCTGCTCGACGAGGGGATCTAGACCTCTCTCTATTTCGGTCGTTGTTTCTTCTTTCGCCTCCCCGATTAATATATTTTTCTAGCTTTCCTCGTCGGATGAGTGTTTCAATCTCATTTTGAAGAGCTATGCAATTTTTGGTCATATGGCCATGATCTTTGTGGAACTCGCAATATTTTTCCCTATTTCTCGTGTTAGGGTCTGCCTTCATTTTCTTTGGCCAATTTAACTCCTCACTATTCTTAATTTCTTCCAGGACGTGGTTGATATTTACCTTCAAAGGTGTGTAATTATCAAATTTCCTCAAGACCTCCCATGACGATCTATTTTTGGATTGTTTGTCACCACCATTGTTCTTATGTTCTTTCTTCTTAGCTTTATCACCTTCCACCTTGGTTTCTTTGGCGTCCATATTCTTCTTCGCAGACATAGCCTCCTCGGCATTCATAATCTTGGACGCTTTTCCCATCAGATCCGACATGGTTCGAGGTGGATCTTTGGCCAAAGTGTAGTACAACTTGTTTGACAGTAGTCCACTCATCAAAGCGGTAATCGCTGTCTTCTCCTCATAATCAATGACTTCGAGTTTCTCGTTATTAAAACGAGTTATATAATCTCTGGTACTCTCACCAGCTTTTTGTCTAACACTTAACAAATGTGCTACTCGTTTAACTGGCTTTGCCCCAAAGCAGAAATTCCCAATGAATAGCTCGTCCAGTTGAAGAAAAGTTAAAATCTTACCCCGAGGAAGGATATTATACCATATTTGAGCAGATCCGGTAAGTGTTCCCGAGAATGCTCTGCATCTCATCTCATCTGGGACAGCATAGATGTCGGTTGCAGCTTGGTATTGTTCTATATGAAGGACAAGGTCAATCTTTCCATCATACTTGGGAGTCACAACAGGTGCTTTGAACTTTGATGGTGTTGAAAAATCAACAATGTCCTGGACAAAAGGTGTTCCTCGAACAAAGGTTCGCTGTAGAGGATTCTTGGCCTTAGCCATTTCCCCTAATCTATCCTCTAGCCTTTGAATAGATCCTTTCCATGCATCATTTCCTTCCTCGGGCCTATTGGTTCAAGAAACTGATCGCGTTGAAGTAGCTTCCTGGGATTTATCCTAACGAGCAACTGGTCGATCATAGGATATATCTTGACGAGCAGCTGGTCACGACTAGGCAGATCCTTCCCTTAAATCTGATGGTCGTCGAAAGCTCCTCAACGCTGCATTAAGAGGACTTTTGTTCCTCCTAGGGCCTAATCGGTCGAAAGGAGAAACCCTACTTAATCTTTCCAACGCGCTGGTCCTTTCTGGGGAGAGGGTGACACGTTGTTCAGTATCCGTGGCTCGCACAGATGAAGTTCGCACAGGTTGATAAGAGAAATCATCAGATTCCTCATTGCGATGTGAGTTAGTACGCCTAGTACGCGAAGAAGGCGCACGGGTATTTCTTTGAATGCTTCGTGGTCCAGAATGGGCTGATGCACCACCATGGAGGGTTTGGATGAGTTGTCGCATTGTTTCTTGCATGACGGTCTGGCCCTGAGCCAGATTTGCCATTATTCTAGTCAGATCTGGAACAATTCGTGGAGCAGACGGATTTGGAGGGGTTCCAGCGTTTCGATTGCTGGATTCAAGAATATCCGCCATTGGTAATGGAATATTTTTGATGAAAAATGATATTATCAGTCGATTCCGGGCGCCAATCTATTGATGTAAAAAATTAAATCACTCTAATTATTCAATCACAGATAAATAAATGAGACAAAGAATTTTAAAGTGGTTCAGCCTTATAAGAATGGCCTACATCCACTGTTTTGATATTGCTGTTTGTATGGGAATTCTCGATTACAAGTTATCTCAAGAAATTCCAGTTTTTATTCGGATCCTTTACAATGAGGATTGTACAATGTATTTATAGCCATGAGGCTGTAATGTGAAAGGGTAATACATTAAATGATATACATATGAAAGGGTAATACATTTAATGCCCTTTTTGCGTGTGCGTCTGAATGATAAGCATTTAATGAATCAGTTGAACTGTTGGTTATCCAGCTATTAATGCTTTGTTAGAGATGCAACTCGGACTGCTTGAGTTGCTCAGACCGCCTAAGCTTCTTGGTATTCAAGAGTTCCTCGGAGAGGTTTGTTTCTCGGAGCGTATGAGTTCCTCAGAGTAAGCAGTGTTCCTCGGGGAACTAGTCTTCCTCGTTGTAGTCTTGTTCCTCGGAGCGGGTGGGTTCCTCGTAAGTATTTTTAGTTGCCATGTAGATAGCCACGTGTCCTCGTAGGATTGGTCCACGTCAGTAGATTAAATTTGGTATCTGATACGACGCAAATATTGCATTTTTCATCCGTCGAACCTACTCATTTTAGCCCCCTCGGGTGCCTTAAATGCTATATTTAAGCCCGTTAACTAGACAACCTCCATTTTATATGTTAACATGCTATATGAGGTATAATTGGGCTTTTGTAGGTATTTAGGTACCAAGTATGGGATCCGGACGCATTCCGCGCAATTTCCGTACGCAACCGCACGTTCGAGGGCAATTCGGTCATTTCACCGCTTAGGCACCTGGCCCGACATCTACACGGAAGTTGTAGCTCTCCTCGCTAGCTTCGCGTGGCCGCGAACGGTGCTTGATTCCGAGTCCGTATGACAAAGTTACGGCGAATTGAGCGGAGTTGGATTGTATGCCAAAATAGGGGAGATTGCAGGCTGCCACTGCTTGATCGATCGATCATGCCTGAGGGTCGATCGATCGAGCCTTCTTATTTTTGCCATGATTTACACTGTCGATCGATCGACCACAGGGGTCGATCGATCGATCCCCTGTTTTCTCCTGCAGATATTTCCTTTCTTTTCTTTCTTCTTTTCTTTTATTCCAACTTACTATATAAGATAGTTTTTGTTGTAATAGAAGGAGATACTCATATTCTGAATTAGATAGTTTTAGTTAGGGTTTGGTTTTGGAGAGTTCATTTTCTCTTCTTCTTGGATTGACAACCCATGTGGTTTTGTAAGATTGAGCTATTCACTTCCTCTCCATTAATATAGTTTGTTCTTCATCTTTCCTTGCCTTGTAATTTAGTTTCCATGCTTTCTAACTAGTTTACATGCTTTAATTCTTGCTTTCCTAGTTTAATTAATATAATTTAGTTTAGTTCACCATGCACCCTTAGATAAATAGGGTCGGGATTTCATTTCCGCCATTTTCGGGCCCCGAGCTCCGAAAACTAGGCTTAGTGCAAAATCGCGTTTAATTGAAACCGCGTGTATTAAAGTTGGATTGTTATGCGTTTAACTTTATTTGTCACGCAACTTTAGTGTTTATAGCGACAATCCGAATTTAATCCGCGTGCGACCATTTTCCATTAAATGTTTAATCTCGCAACTTTGGCTTAAATTCCTTATTGTGTGATGTTTATGCTTAATTGGATATGCTCGATTAAATTGCTTTCGAGCCTTAACTCTAGTTAGTAGTTGTTTCGATCCGTGTGGTAGGATGTGATCCCGATCCTCGCTTTCCTTTAATTTAGAGTTAACTTATTCTTTTCTTTTGTCACTATTCCCAACTATCACCTTTTACACTTTTATTCCTGAAGTAATTAAAACAATTAACATCTAAAATTCAATTACTCCCTGTGGATTTCTTATGATACCCGACTTACCGTTGTACTCGCTTGTCAAGTGTAGTTGTAGCTTAGGTTTTCTTTGTATCGCGGCGGCGAAACACACGATGACTGTGCACTCACACGCGCACACTTTTTCCGCCCGATCAGTATCAACAGATGGGTAGATGATTATTGTTAACATTGAGCTTAGGTCTAGATGGTGCATTAATCTTTCCCTGCTCGATCAAATCTTGGCTGACAAATCTGACAGTTCGACTCCCTTCCGGGTTGTGTCCCATCATCTGAGGTACTCGCAGTAAAGGTTGTAAGGACATGATTTTATAAATGTATGAATTAGAACCTAGGAATTTTTTGTTATTCATATATCACAGTTAGTATGTCTGATATCGCTACATTTGGCATGTCAACATGATCATCCACGACGGCCTTGATCCGAATCCACGCATCCATTATCTCCATACGTGCATCATGCATCATGCAACGTACTCTTCAACCGTTACCACTATTCCACTCATGATTATGGTATTATTTACATAAATATTTGGGAAATTTTTATAAAATATTTTTAAAGGTCTGGAACGTTTTTACTTGAGAAGAAGAATTTTTTCTAAGTGTAGAGGCGAAGGGAAAAAAATCTCGCTGGCTCCGTTCGAGTGAGATTAGCTGGTCATTTTTGCGATATAGCCATCTCGTGCGAAGTCATTCGAGCGTTGTGGCATTATGTTCGAGAGACACCTGTACGTTGTCCGAGCGACGCGCCGCCTCAATTTCTGTATTTTAACTAGTTCCCATTCTACACGATTTTCAAATCTTTTGGCACTGACGTTTCTACAATTATTCAGCCCAGAAACAGACTTCATTTTTTCAAGGTTTAATGCCTCTTTGATTCATAAATCTTTCCCAAATATTTGCGTGAATCATTAAACCCTAAAGACAATTGTTCAACTAATCTTGGATTAATCTTCTAGAGAAGAAGGGTCTTTATCCACTACTAAAATTAGAGTTCTTGCGGGACTTCTTGCTAACAAACGTCGACGATGACAAACTGACGCCTGTGGGTATTCGTGCGTCGAAATTGTATTTTGCTGTGATTGTAAGTCATTACATATTATTGTGAAATAAATGGTTTTTCCTCTTTGGGGGATTTTTCCTCATACTGTGATTGACTTTGCATGCTTGGTTTGATTTATTTAGTCTGTCACAATTTCTTTGCAAGAGTTTGGATTTTGGGGAATAAAAATTGGAATTTAATTAAACAAGTTATTCATTGATTGCTGGGGCACTCTCAAATTGGTATCAAAGCCATTTACACAATTATACCGTGTAACTTTTTCTGCAAAATTTTTCTAGATATCTATTTTGGTTTAAAAATTATTTTTTGGAAAAGCGCAATTTCAATGGAAAACTTGTATAATCGAGTGCTAATTTTTTTACTGGTCAAATTACGCTTATTGGAAATCCCGTATGAAATCTCACTTAAAGACCGTTGACGAACATGTTTGGTTTGTGTGTGAAAGAGGGTGGACGCCTCCCACTGTCACTGTAGATAACATAACTACATTAAAATATGTGACTGAATGGACTGACGATGAATTTAAATAGAGCACATATAACTCACATGGGCTTAGTGCAATTTTTGAAAACGTCACCCCCGATGAATTTTGATGCATCGTGACGTGCACCACGTCTAAAGAAGCATGGGATGTTCTTCAACTTACCCATGAAGGCACTAATGCAGTTAAAGAACCAAAATTACAAAATTTAACTACAAAATTTGAGACAATCACCATGCTTGTATCTGAGTGTTTTGATGAATTTTATGCACGCTTATCTGATATTGTTAACACTAGTTTCAATTTGAGTGAACACATTCCTGATGATAGAGTAGTTAAAAAGATTTTGAGATTACTGCCTATGAGTTTTATCCCTAAATTCACTGTACTAAATTCATTAGGAAATTTGAGTAGTCTAAAATTAGAAGAATTAGTTGGAGACCTCTAGACTTATGAAATTGGCATGTTTCCTAATACGATAAAATCAAAAGATAAAGGGGTAGCACTTAAATCCATGCTAGGAAGAGTGATGGGTTAACAAGAAAGAGAGGTGAGTCATCTAGGAAAAGAGAGGAAGAGTTGTTTGATTCTGAGTTTGATTTCGACTTAGATGATGTGGCATTTTTTGCAAAAAATTTCAAGAAATTTCTCAAATTAATGAAATATGGAAATTTCAAAGATAAGAAGAATTTTGAGAAAAATAAGTCTGAAAAGAAAAATGAAAAGGATAAAAAGGACGCACCTAAGAAAGATGAGGAGAGATGTTCTGAGTGTGATGGTAGAAGTCATAAGGCATTTGAGTGTCCTACTAGGTTGCGACGTCAAGGTAAAGGCAAAGCTGCTCTTCATGCCTCCCTTAGTGAAGACAGTGAGGTCGAGTCGGTGGATTCTGGAAACGAGTTACCGCATGAATGTAACTTCACCGCATTCATGGCTATTCATGTGAGTACTAACAGTGGGCCTCACAATGATGAGGATGCTAATTTATAGGGACATCTCGATATTGGAAGCGATGTGAGTGAGGGGAGGATGTTGCAAGTGAGAGCTAGAGTGATTTACGACACGCGTACGCTGATTTATATGCTGATTGTTTTAAAACTAAAAAGCGTAACAAAGCGTTAGAACTTAGGATAGTTGCCTTAGAGAAATATTTAGGAGAGACGAGAGAGAGAGAGAGAGAGAGAGAGAGAGAGAGTCTCCACCATTAGCACTACCTTGAGAGAGAGAGAGAGACTATTTGTGTTGAGATAGAGACAGAGCCTGTGTAGAAAGAGAGAATCAGTTTGATGAGAAAGAGAGATATTTAGAGAAAGAGAAAGGGGACTTGACCAAGCAAGTGTCTAGTCTTACGTGTGAACTCCAGACCTCTGTGAACACTCAAAAGAAACTTGAAGCCCTTGTATCCCATCTTACTCATGACCTTGAGATAGACAGGGAGGTCAAGGTAAAGATAGAGGATAGATCTGGAAAGATGCTACTAGCCCCTCCTTTAGGTTTTGGGAAAAGGCAGGAAATTGGTTTTGATGGTGCCTCCAGGTCTCTTGTAACACCGAAACCAGTTCTTGAGTTTACTACGACTCCATATGGCCATCACCAAAAACTCTGAAGAAGAGTTCAGCCAAGAAAAGCTAACCAAGGTCGGCCAAAGCCTGTGTACTTATGTTCCTAATGCAAAAGAAAGGGCCACCTCAGGTAGTTTTGCTATAGTTTGGGTCGGACATGATGTACATTTTCTCTACCATAAGCCACTAGCGATTTTTTGAGTCTTAGAGAGCATATTGAGTTTCTACTCGCCACTTGTTAGAGTTTAATGGAAGAGTTCCAACGGATTTATATGATGTCAGTGGACACTTCTTAAATCCCGACTAGAGACAACAATGACAAGAGAAAACAACAGGTTACCTCATCTTGGGTACCTAAAATCGACACAAAAGCCCTTGTTGTTCATGTTGCTCTCAAAGAACATAACACTTCTCAGTGGAACTTCGATAGTGGGTGCTCCAGACACATGACAGGTGATGTCTCATTATTTACCTACCTAGAGGATCTCAAGGAAGGTAAAGTCACCTTTGTAGATGAGAGAAAATTTAGCATAGTAGGACGAGGTATAGTAGAGATACCATGATTTCCTAACCTAGAGGATGTTTTGTTCGTCAAAGGTTTGAAATTAAACCTTCTCATCATTAGCCAGCTGTGCGATGCTGACTTTGCAGAAAAGTCAGCATCGTACAGCTGGCTAATGCTAAGAAGGTTTTTTTTTTACCAGAATGAGTGCAATGTTTATGATCAAGATGGTAAACTTCTATTATAATGGGTGAGGACTGAAGATAATTGATATGGAATTGTGCCCAAGTCTTCATTTGTCTGTAATAGCGCCAGGATTAGTCCTATGGATCTATGGCATTAACGTGTAGGTCATGTGAATTTTAGATATTGGATAAATTAACTAAAAAGGACATAGTACGTGGCTTGCCATCACTTGGAACGTCGACTTTCGCAGTTTGTGGACCCTATCAGTTGGGGAAATCAAGTCCGTAGACCCCATAGGAAGTTGAATTCCTTTACCACTTCACGAGTGCTTGAGTTGATACACATGGATCTTATGGGTCCTACTCGTACTGAGATTTTGGGTGGTAAGAGATATGTTCTCATGATGGTAGATGATTTCACTCGTTACTCAATTGTAGGTTTTATAAGAGAGAAATCCAATGTTGTGGAATTTCTTACGACCAAGTGTCGTGTCCTGAAAAATCAACACGAAGTCACTATCAATAGAATACGTAATAACAACGACACTGAGTTAAAGGAAGCTAAAGTAGATCTTTACTGTGATAGCCTTGGGATTAATTATGAAATTTCAGCCATAAAGACTCAACAAAATGGGACTGTTGAGAAGAAGAATCAAACGATTTAGGAGATGTCTAGATCTATTCTTCTAGGTCGTAGAGTTGCTAGGAGATTTTAGGAGAGAGGCGATGTCTATCGCATGTCACACAGTGAATAGTGTTTACCTTCGTCCACACACACTTAAGATGCCCTACGAATTATGGACTAGAAAGAATCCAAACCTTTCATATTTTTGTGTCTTTGGGAGTAAATGCTGCATCCTACGAGATAGAGAACAATTAGGAAAGTTAGACTCCCAGAGCGGGGATACAGTTAGGTTATTCATCAACTAGTAGAGCATATCAGGTTTTTAACTTGAATAGCTTTAAGGTTATGGAGTCAGTAAATGTCATCGTGTAAGATGAAGAACCGCCGACATTTGTTGATTCTAACCTCTTGTGTGAGGACTACGCATTTTCTACTGATGATCCCATTGTGACTCCCACACCCAGAGTGGACCCTATTCCTGATTTAGGGGACACTCCTACTTGGTTTCTCAAGAGTTATGATCCTACTACTATTCTAGGAGATCCCACCCAAGGAGTCAATACTCATGCTCCGCTAGAGAACGTTCTTAGCCATGTTTTCTACACGTATAAAGTCGAGCCCAGAACTATAAGGAAGCACTCAAAGATGAACACTGGATATACGTTATGTAGGATGAGTTGCTTCAGTTTAGAAAGAATGATGTTTGGGAACTAGTCCCCCGGCCTAGTGAGACAAATGTGATAGGTACCAAGTGGATCTTCAAGAATAAGATGGATGAGTCTGGTATCATTATTCGAAATAAGGCTAGGTTGATCGCTCAAGGCTACACATAGATAGAGGGTATAGACTTTGATGAGACATTTGCTCCTGTTGGGAGGCTTAAGTCCATCTGCTTACTACTCGCCATCGCATGTCATCTGTGCTTCAAGTTATATCAGATGGATGTCAAGAGTGCCTTTCTGAATGGCATTCTATAGGAGGAGGTTTATGTGGAACAACCTTGTATTGTTTGAAGAACCCAAGCACCCTAATCACGTCTACTAACTGAGGAAAGCCTTGTATTATTTGAAGCAAGCACCCCGTTCTTGGTATGAGAGGCTTACTTCCTATCTCTTAGCTCGTGGATTTAAGAAAGGGGGAGTTGATATGACGTTGTTCATTAGGAGAGATGACGATGCTATTTTGGTTCCCCAGGTCTATATGGAAGGCATAATCTTTGGATCCATGTGCTCCTACGATGCTCACCACTTTGAGGAGGAGATAAAGAGTGAGTTTGATATGAGCATGGTAGGTGAGCTCACTTTCTTCCTTGGTCTCCAGGTTCGTCAGCTAGAGGATGGGATAATCATCTCCCAATCCAAGTATGCTAGAGACCTTGTGAAGAAATTTGGTTTTGACTCCGCTAAGCACGCACGTACATCGATGAGTAACTCAAAAAATCTTAGTAAGGACACTTCAAGCAAGGACGTAGAGAAAACCTTGTATTGGAGTATGATAGGTGGTCTTCTCTACTTGACTGCCAATCATCCTGACATCGCCTTTAGTGTTGGAATTTGTGCGTGATATCAGTCATCCCCAAAAGAGTCACACTTACTTACTCTTAAACGTATTATCAAATACGTTTGTGGGACTTTCTCACTTGGCATTTGGTATTCCTTTTATACCAATGACCGTTTATCCACCTACTCGGATGCCGATTAGGCTGGGGATGCAGATGGATGTAGGAGCCCTACTGGTGGGCATCTCTTCTTTAGTTTTGCCCTTGTCTCCTAATTGAGCAAGAAGAAAACTCCATCTATTTATCCACTACAGAAACTGAGTACATAGCCATCGAGAGTTATTGCACGCAACTTCTGTGGATGAAGCAGATGTTGGAGGATTATGGGATATCACAGGACACCATGACTATTTCCTATGATAATATGATCGCGATACACATATCCTGTAATCCAGTCCATCATTCACTCGGATACGCGAGATCTTTATCCGTGATCTTGTTGAAGAAAAGGTCGTATCCTTGAGTTTTGTATCTATTGACATCCAGTTAGCCGATATTATTATGAAGCCTTTAGATTCGAGGGTCTTAGGAAGCCTTTAGGAATATGCATAGTTGACTGAGGGGTGGTCACCATGTCTAGAGTATGATGCATTTTTCATGTTCATGTCATATGATTCCTATCTCTAGATTATATCATTTGTATCATTATTTGTTTATTTTTCTATTTTTTAAAAATTTGAAAAATTCAAAAATATTTTATTTTTGAATTTTTTCTTAGAAAAAATCAAAAATATTTTCTTTTTATAATAATTTTGAAAAACAAAAAAAGAGTTTTGTCTTTTGTTTACATCGTTTTTGGATGAACTTTTAAGATAGCCATAGTCACAACTTCATTTCATATTCCACGTGATTGTTTGATAGTGATTTGAGATGTTACATCATTTCATCCATGTGCTTTACATTGTTTGGAGCCTTTGAGATGTGATTAGTGATATCTTCTATATGTTTGTATCCTTATCTCCTTTATTGCACATATGCACGGTATTATTTGAGTATTGTAATTGTCTATCAAATATTGGCTTGAGTGTTTCCATCTCAGTTATGTCTATACATCGACCAAAATGCGATAAAACTTGACAAGATAGTAGTGCATGTAAAAACCGTTTATCGTGAGGACTTAATTGCAACAAAATATGATGAGTGAGACACGGGAAAGGGTTGCTAGAGTTCAAAATTAACTCGTCGTGAAAGCCACCGTTTGAAAAGAGCTCGAAAAAATTAAATGGCAATAAAAAGTAAAATATGTCAAATCAAATGGACCAGTGGGTTTTAATTTCATCATCTCAAAAGAAAAATATAATGATTACTATTTATGAGGGAGTTTGGTTGGAAAGAAATGAAAAACGAGTTTTCACGTCCTTGAAAGTCATGAAAAACGCGTTACATCGTTTTGGATGCTATTGGTGGGGAAATCACTTTGACCTTTGATTTGTTGATTAGATTAAGTCAATTTCTTTTAATTCCATAATTTTTACGCCTAAGGACGATGTTGAGTTCATTCGTTAGGAATATCTGACATTCATCGTGCACATATGTTATGGTTGTATGTATTGATTTTCTTGTCGAATTTGTTCACATCCCTACATTTCTGTTATCATCGACTTGGTTGTTTTGGTGTTCTTTCATGGTGTGATTATTTGTTGTATGTTTTATGACAAAATTTTTGAAAAATTCAAAAGAGAAAGTTTGATTACCTTGTGACATTCTCCATTTACATTTTCTTTATGTTCTTCATATTTTTCTATCTGGGGACATCATAAAAAGAGGGAGAACAAATTATGGGGGAGAATTTTTGTTTGATTTAATAATGATTTGCTTGAACATTAATTGATACTTACTTTTGCTTATCATTATATTTCAAACTGTTGCGCATCACGAGTATTATTTCTTGTCTCGGGTGTGTAGGTACTTAATTAAGGATTATTTTTGCACACGCTGATGATGACAAAGAAAGACAGAATAGTTGGAGATTTGACGATGTTCAAGTTTGTTTGAAGACGTGTCATTTAGTATCTAATTTTTGGGTTTAATGGGTATATTAAATTGTATGTCATTTGGTTTTTGTTTGGGTAGCATAATTCGTATTTTTTATGTATGTACCGGCATAGACATAGGTGGAGATTTATAAGGACATGATTTTATAAATGTTCGAGTTAGAATCTAGAAATTTTGTGTTTCTCCTATATCACAGTTAGTATGTCTGATGCCAGCACATCAACACGATCACCACGAAGGTTTTGATCCGAATACTCGCATCCATCATCTTGATACGTGCATCATGTGTCTTGCAACATACTCTTCAACCGTTCCCACTACTGCACTCACGATTATGGTAAAATAATTTATTTGGAGTGTTTATTATTTACATAAATATTTGGGAAATTTTTATAAAATATTTTAAAGCTCTAGAATGATTTTACTTGAGAGGAATAAATTTTTCTAAGTGTACAGGCGATGGGAAAAAATCTCGCTGACGTCGTTCGAGCGAGACTGGTTGGTCGTTCGCTCTAAGTAATTCGAGCGACGTGGAATCACGTTTGAGCGGCACCTATACTTCGTTAGAGTGACGCACCACCTCGATTTCTTTATTTAAATTAGTGCCCATTCTACACGATTTTCAAGTCTTTTGGCACTGACATTTCTACAACTATTTTGCCCAGAAACAGACTTCATTTTTTCGAGGTTTAGTGCCTTTTTTATTCACAAATCTGTCCCAAACATTTGTGTGAATATTTAAACCCTAAATACAATTGTTCTACACATCTTGGAGTAATCTTGTGGAGAAGAAGGGTCTTTATCCACTTCTGAAACTGGAGTTCTTGTGAGACCTCTTGATGACAAATGCTGACGATGACGAACCGATGCATACGGGTATTCGTGTGTCAAAATTGTATTTTTTTGTGATTGTAAGTCGTTACATATTATAGTGAAATAAATGGTTTTTCCCCTTTGGGCGATTTTTCCTCATATTGTGATTGACTTTGCATGCTTGGTTTGGTTTATTTAGTCTGTCATAATTTGTTTGCAAGAGTTAGGATTTTTGGGATTAAAAATTGGAATTTAATTAAACAAGTTAATCATTAATTGTTGGGGCACTCTCAAAGGTCATTCTTAAAACCTTTTGAAAAGGGAACGATGACTTTATAAGGCCCTTATTCTTGAGGGATTTATAAATTGTACCTATAGGATCGTACAGGGGGTGTAATATTCGTTGAACTCTTTTAGTGTTCAAGGGTGCAGGTGCGGGTGTTGGAGTTTGAATAACATTGATAGTAATTGTGCTTGGCTTGTCGATCCTCCTATTTGTGTACAGATGAATGTTCCTTCCATTATAAGTCTCAACTTTACAAGGTCGATTCACGAGGTCCTCCTCCAGCTAGCCCCCTACATCCATCAAGGATTTGAAGTGTGGTAAATATTATGGATTACATTTTTTCAGTAGGGCTGAATCAGGTTCTTCTTTATGATAGCCACATGCTCTTTTTCGAAAGGTCTATTTACCATCTGAGTGAATTTTTTCCTCCAATAAGCAATGAAGGTACCCAGGTTCTCGGCTTTCTTCCGCTTTGCAATTTCATGATCTTAAGGAGTAACTTACAATTCATTATTGTATTTGTATTAATTTATTTATATTACTTTACAAACACCCTATAGATGTCACTCCATTTTGTGATTCTTCCATAATCTATATACAAGAACCATTTTAGGGCTCCTTTAGGTTAGGTATTCCCAAACATTTATTCTATGACCTCCTGGGAATCCCCTGGGGCTTTCATGGATATAATGTATAACTTTAGGTAGACCATATGTGCAAGTTCCCCCCCCCCCCCCCCCAACACACATACACACACACACACACATCAGTATTCTGTAGTTTATTTAGGAGAGAGATCTATTCATAGCCTGAAATTAACATTTCGCTCCTTAGAGTTACTATCCTCGTCAGAATGTCGGCTAGTGGCACTCCATCTTCATTTTACATGTTGTCGAGATTATGAGATGTCAGAATTCGATAGATGTGGCTTGCTTCCCTTGTCGAAGACGGAGATTGTCTACACAAAATCATGGAAGTATTTTTACTTGAGTGTTATCCTTAGAAGAATAAGCATGAGTTTAAGAAATCATGGTTATTTTGTTTGGGGTAAGCTCAGATGATGATCCATTCCCTATGATACTCCTCACTTAGCTTGTAGCCCCCAGTATAAAGTTATGAAAAGTGAGTGGATTTTTTTAAGCCCTAGAGTCCCATACTATCGTTGGAAAATTTTTCGGAGGATACAAAACCCTTTTGGGATATATCACCATTTGACATATCTCTCGGCTCATTTATTTGGTTGTGTCCTAGAATTCTAATGCATGAGGTTATGCAAGGCTTTTCACGAGGCTAAAGGATCCCTTACTTGACTATGACTCATGATATACGTCAAGGGTGCATGTGAGAGCGTTATTTTGATATACATGAATTTACAGGAATTAAGCCTCTCGATATTACTCGTAGAGACAGTACTTGGGAGAGATGACTTGATATACTCGAGGTATCTGAGTGATGTTCACCAAGAATATACCAGTCTACATAAGTCGAGGGTACGAGGCTAACAAGAGTGAAAGTTATCACTAAAGACCTGTGTTGGTTAGACCTAAGTCTCGTAGATAGGCTTCTTAGGTTAATGGCGTATGTAGTGATATGAAAATGTTATGTGGTGAAGTAGTGAGAGTCTTTTCGAAAGTATTTTATTTTTTGATAAAAGCCATTTACACCTGTCATTATTACATATCTTGGCATATATGTCGCAAAAAGTGTTCAAGGGATGCCAAAGGTGTATCTATATCACTATGGGAGCATGCAATACCGGTGTTTTCTACCTAATCAGGCAATTAAAAAGAATAAGAATATACATGAATGTACATGAATAACATGCTGGAAAAAAAATCTATATTAAATTGAGTTCAGCCCTCTTAATAAAAATGTCCTCAATAGAGTTATTACCGTGAGAACCCGGACTTAAGGCAGCGCATCTCTCATCTTACCCTTTTGTGTATACTTTTGGGATGGAGTATGAAGGGCAAGGGTCACTATAGGTGACACAGGGTCATCGCCTCATCTTCTCGTTTAAAGAAAATGGAGTTGCTAGTCTATTTTACACAAAATAAACAAAATAAGGGGGAGGCCTCTATCGAGACCTAGTGATCATTAATGATCCGTGTGTTTAACCAAATATTCAAAGGTCTGGGGACTAGTTTACGTATCGGGAAGATGTTAGGCACCGCTCCTCCCTTGTAGCCAAAAATATAGATCCAAAGTATATGCATAGCATTTTATTATGTATAACGAAATAATAAAAATGAAAATATTTACTATGTACTTAGGCTGCATAGTGAAATGTGGAATGTGTGTATATATAATATATACAAGGCGTAAATATGCACAAAGTTGGACTCATTCACTCGGACAATAGTCCGAGTGAGCCTATGTACTAACATAGAGAGATCAAAGTCCACGTAGTTCATGAGGAAATAAGAGGGATTTTACCTCTCATAGAGGCTCGATACAAGAGATCTTGGCTTTCTTTGATCTTTCATGGTGTTTTTAGAGTGAAACAAGACTAGATCTGAAGATATATGTGCTTTCTGTTCAAGAAAGGACTCGGATGAGGCTGATTCACACATAAAATCACATGATAAAAGAATGACCAAACTTCCAATATTAAGAACAAAATAATAGATAAAATCCTCGGATCTAGTGGTCCTCTAACCTACAAGATTGTATTTCATGATTTGCATGCTTTTTATTAATTTTTTGATGTTTTATGATAAAAGGGATAAAAGCATATTAATATATACAAGATCTAACTTGAATTTTATAGATCGGGTTATTCTAATACGCCTATGTATTCACCATTGGTAGAATCAAAGTCAGTGTAGTTTAGACATGACCTTTAGAGAAAAGTTATTTCAAAAAGAAAAAAGTATAAAGAAATGAGTATCTAGGGGTGGTGTTGCAACACAACACAACCCTTTTAGATCAAGACTTCAAATAAAAGGTTTAGAAGCAGTGTAGTTGTAATGCTACACGTGCTTCTTTTCATTTCGACAACATATAGGCTTGGAATCAACCTTTAATAGAGTGTATATGAAGTTACTTTAAGATAAAGTACCTTTGAAGAAAAAAGAAAATAAGAAAGAGATAAGGTTTTTGGTTTCTTTTAGGTTTGAGAGAGGAGAAAGAGGTTAGGGCTTTGGGTTATAACTTTAAATCTAAAAATGGAAGAGGTCTTGCAGGTAAACGGAGAGAGTTTTAGGTTTATTTTGGGAGTGAAAACACTTTTTAACAGAAAGTTAGCATTTAAGAGCATAGTTAATGCTTGATGAAATGGTAGGTGAGGGCTCCCTTTTATAGGAAAACTACTTGAGGTAAAGGACCGATCGGTCATGGGTACCATACACCTTGGATCGATCGATCAAGCGCACTTCCTCTTGGACTCTGGTCATATTCTGAAGTAGCTTGACTTACCTGGGTGATTTATTTTTGGGACTCTTAGGGTTTTTTAGCCTTGGATTTTGGGACTCCATAAATATGACACAAACCTATCACGGCCTTTAGTGGGCCTTTAGTGTCATATTTATGGAGTAGAATTTGGTGTCTACAGTGCACACGGTTGACTTTTTCCATGCACATAATTTAAGCCAATGCAGAAATATAACACAACGAAACGCACATGTCCAAAATGGACTGTGCGTATGGTTAGAAGCCAAAGTGATAAAACTTCAAAACACAACAAATAAAAATCAAGTCATTTCCCAATTGTATAACATGACACTTACTGAGTATAATTAATTTGTTTATACTTTTAAAATTACATTTTAAAAGAAGTGCAAGTGTGTGTAGCCAAATGTTCAATCGCCAAACTATCAAAGGATACGTCTTCAAAGTATGTGGAAATGGAAGTCTTATGTTATAGAACGACTTAAATGATCTTCAAAGTCGAAAAGTCCATACAATACTCTACATGAATACGCCTCACTCTACAATGCAAGATTATATATCTCGAATGACTCAATGACACAATGCTTTGACATGGAATTTAGCCAACTTTATTATATAAAAAATATAATACAAATGTTTACATTTTTAGAAGGGTTTATGTTGACTTTACAGACCTCAAGAAAGCCTAGCCAAAAGATAAATTCCCTCTTCCCAAGATTGATCACCTGGTCGATTCAACTGCTGGCCATAACCACATGAGTTTCAGTGATGCCTACACAAACAATCGCTAAATAGTGTTATTTGGTCTCGACTAGGTGAAGAAGTCATTTATTACAATTTTGGGACACTAATATTAAATAGTTATACCATTCGGCTTTAAGAATGTTGGCGCAGCATACCAGCGTCTTGTGACCAAGATTTTCATAATGCAGATTAACTCCACCATTGAAGTTTATATTGATGACATGTGCGTTATAAATCTGAGAACAATCAAATCAAAGATACCTATAATACCTAAAAGACCTTAAGAGACTATATAATAAAGTTAAATGCTTTAAAATGTGCCTTTAGGGGTCAGCGTGGGTAAGTTCATGGGATATCTCGTTACCGAAAGAGGCATCAAAGTAAATCCCTACCACCTCAAATATCTAAAAGAAATAGATAAGTTGACCATAATTAGAGATGTTAAAGTTATAACAAGAATTATGGAAGTGATCAACCAATTCATATCTAAATCATTTGATAATTGTTATCCTTTCTTTTAGGTTTTAAAGAAGTCCAGCACAATGATATCGACAAAAGAATGTGAGAAATAACTCAAATAGATAAACCAATACTTTGGATCTCCACCTTTATTGTCAATTTTGATTTATGGTGATAAGATCCACTTGTAGTTGGTTACTTCACAACACGTAACCAAGAGAGTATTGGTCTAATCAAAATATGGAGAGCATTAACCAATCTACTACGTCAGCCACACTCTCGTTGATTCTGAATGAGATATATGCCTATCGAGAAGTTGGCATTGGGACTTGTAATGTCACACACTATTTTGATGCTCATATAGTACTCATCCTGACTTTCTTCCCCCTCAAAGAAATTTTGAAGAATCTCGAACTTTCAAATAGGATGACCAAGTGCTCATTGGAATTGGCTCAGTTCGACATCATTTATGAAATCTAGTTTTTTTAAAAGGGAAGGTTATGACTAAATTTATAGATGAGTGAAAATGCACGTCTCCTTTGTTCGATAAAATAATTAATCTTAAATTAATTATTTACAATTTTAATCCCGATTTATTATTTATCTCGGGTCAATATATTACTTTAAATTTGAATTAATTAACAAAAAGTAAATATAGTGCAAATTAATTAACAGATTTAATTTGTTCCTAACCAAGTTAATTAAGTCAATTTTATAATTTATCAATTGATTAGTCATATCCAAATTTTATATCAGGTGATAGAAATTAACAATGGTGGAAAATAAAAGCAATCATACAAATAGGGGCACGGTCATTTAATGTGAAAATCCACTCGAGAAAAATCACACGCACCCACTCCACACACAAATCCACTAGTACATATTTTTTTAGGGATTACAAAAGGACATACAGAAATTACAACCTTTTATTTGATTTCAGCCACAAATTGCTGTCACTTCGAACCTTTGACCTCTGCACTACTAGTGTTGTCAATCGCTACTACAACTTTGACTTGACAACCACAACTCCTGGGCCTTGGCATCTACCGATCTATAAAACGAATGTGGATGCTAAAATCTCTACCGCATCTTTGATTCTTATGTCACTAGTCACGAAAAATATTCCTACAATTGCAACCCAGATCAATGGGAACACCGATCTCGAAAATCTCCTGAAGACTTGATCTCAACCAAAGCCAAACCTCTATATATTTTTATAATTAAATTATGGGAAACTTTGATTAAAAAAACAACAATACAAATATTATTTTATTTGAAAAAAAGTATTTCTAAAACATTAAAAAGGAAGCCAAATATCAAGCAGTGTGCTTAAGTGTTTTTAGGGTTAAAAAATTTAAAGGTTCTTTGAAAATATAAAAGGAAGAGTAAAAAAAATCACACAAAAGCTTAATTAAATAAATAAAAGAGGATCAGTTGAAAAATAGTCCACAAAGTTTAAAACATCCAAACAACTAAATAAAAGGTTTTAATTTAAACCTTTTTATGAAGTAAAAACCCATCCGATTTAAAACACTAAAAGGTTTTAATAAATATAATTAAAAAAAACTTTCTGACTGAACCAAAAGAACGCCCATGTAAGATTATGCATTATACTCATGTGCCCCAATATAATTAGATTGTCTTATTCCGTTGAACAAAATATACTTTGAGTCTTGTCCTTGAGGTCGTTCCGGTAAAGCATCAAGCAAATCATTCAATGGATATCCTCACCTTCGTACAGATCCTTTTTATATAACTATTAGGAAGGTAAACGGACACGTAGACTCTTGCACATTTTTCTCACACAAATTCTTTTTTATAGAAAATGATTTTAGTGTGTGTTTATGTGTTGATATGTATCTTTGTACTTCTTTATGAAATGCAAATATTTTTTTCAAAATCTTATCATTTTCATTTTATAAAGTGGTTGCTGAGGTCTGTCGTAAGACCCTGGCCGAAAACAGACATTTCCTCGCTGTAGCGTAAGTGTCTCGCTGGCTGTGCCATGTTCCAGAGTTTTTCTTATTTGACTTAACTTGTATCATCGTTGAAGATTCTCCATATCGAGGAAGATGCTCTTTGCAACGATGTTCGGGCAAAATGTGACGGCCTAGTGAAAAAATTACTTTTTGCACTAGATTGTACAAATCTTTCTTAATACTTGTGAAAACTAAAGATCTGACCATATCTTTTATACATTTCAAACTATATCACTTCATGCAAGTCTACTCCTTACTTATTTGTCCCCACAAACTACTCTTGCAAGCTTGTGAGCAAAATTAAGTAATTTGTGCTTCATTTTTGAAGTGTGAGTGTAAGTGATTTTGTGATATCTTTGTGGACAAAATATTTTTTCTAAATCTTTTTTTCCACAAGAATCATTTTAGGAGAGAGAAATTTTTAATAGGTAAAAACTTCTTTTAGTGTTGATTCTTGTATTCTTCTAAGTTTTAAATCTTGTTATTTTTCAATATATTCCTTAGATATTTTAAGTTTAAATATTTGTGAAATCTAAAAATATTTTGATGTAAACGTGTTTGCTTTAAAATATTTTATACCTTGAACGAATCACTTTCTAATTTGTTCTTGTGTTATTTTTAGATTTTATTTATCTCAAAAATATATTTTGTGAGTTAGACCATTATCTTTCAAATACACTTTCACCTTAGGTTCATAACACAAACAGAAAGTGGTAATACACACATTGAAGGCTTCTCATCTTCTATTCTAAGAATTTGAACACAAAAAGTTTACTTCAAACTTTAAACAAAGATTTTATTGGCGAAGAACTTAACGGGATTGGTTGTGGGCCAAAACTGGTCATGGTTGTGTATCATTCTCTAGCTGTTGGCACTCTCTACGGAGGATGTGGTGGGTGTTATACAATATTTGTAAACATCATCTCACAGACTAAAGACCTCGGCCCCGGCTGAAGTGGTGCCATTGCAAGAGATCGACCATATTCCTTGCTTAGGTGGACGACATTAAGTCAAATGAACAACAACATTCATCCGATCTTTCAGATGATTCATATGCTAAGCCCCACACCTGATGGGAAAAATCCTTAAATAAATCAAGAATTGATCCACTTATCCAAGAGGTGTAATACCCCGTATTTTTATGCTATATTAATTTGGGGATTTATTAAATTTAATGTGAGTTAATTATTTAATAAAAATCCGAAAATTAATTATGTTATAATTATTAACGTGACGAGAGTTAGTAATTATCGGAAAATTTTTTGAATATTACTAATGAGCAAAGTAATATGTAATAGTGGTTATATTGAATGTCACGAGTGAATAAAATGACAATTTTAGAAATTTGAGTCGGGACGCGCCCGTGTCGCGTCGGGACTAAACTTTGATAAATAAAAGTGAATATTTTATAAGTCATTCGTATAGTCATTTTGAGTGCGCCAACGCATCCGGAAGGGTCGATATAGTCAGAAAAGTATACCCGGGGGTTTAGTTTGGGTCTCGGGGCGTTTTTAGGCCTAAGTGGTACCCCGGGAGGGCATTTTGGACATTTCACATTTATGGGTAATTAAACCCACGAAAATCAGTAATCTATATCAGCCATTTAGGATAGTCAGCTAGGGTTATAAATCACAAACACAAGAACAACCATAGGAGAGGAAGGAGAGAGCTCTCAAGGCAAATTCAAGGCCCAAAATCCATCTGTTTGCACCGCCACCACCACCAACGCGTAGATCGCACGACGGGCTACGCAACCACACCAAAATCATCTGCAAATCAGAACACCAAAAATCCCAGGCAAGTGTTTATCTTGCTTATTTCATTGATGCATCTTTTATATTAGTGTAGGAATGATTAGGGTGAGTTTTATGGAAGAAAACCTAAGATTTGAGGTAGGAATCGCATGTAGTTATGGTTTAAATGATAATTCTGGAAACCCTTGCCATGTAGAGGAATTTACTCATGAAATTATGGTGTTTATAAGAAGAAATTTCTGGAAAAACAGATTGGAACCATGATTTAGAGATTTCTAGGGTTCTTGAATATTTAAATGAAATATGGCATGATTAATCCATGTTTAGTGATGTAAATTGACATGCTTTACGTAGGAAATGTATGATATCATGTTAGGATGTTAGTAGTACAAATTTTGAGACGTTTGGTATTGTAAAATATGGATTTGGTGTAAGTTAGAAGATGAAACCCGTAACTGCAATTCTGCAGATTTCGCAGACCTGCTTGATCGATCAATCAAGCCCAGAGCTTCGATCGATCGAAGGTTCGCTCGATCGAGCCCTAGACCTCGATCGATCAACCCCTCTTGGAAGACTCCTATTTCCTTTTTAAATGAGTTAAATTCAATTTATTGTGAGATAATTCTTGGGCATCCTTAATAGAATGTTTTGGGAGATATGGAAGACCAGTAGGACATGTGAATAGATTTTGGGACCCTTGATGTCGGGCAAAGATTGTATTTTGGGATAATTACATAAGGGTCGGTGAATTTATGATTTAAAGAGAGAGACACGTAAGAGAGTTACTTTGGGACAATTGTGTATACCTACTGAATTTTATACTTGGGAGGATAGAATCCATGAGCGTTATGTAGTAAGTGGAAAAGTTCCTCAAATTAAAGTAAGATGTGAATGGTTATATGTGATAACTAAATAATGAGAAATAAATATAAAAGTCGTAACTATGGGAGTTGAGAATATACCCATTATTGATATGATAATATTAGCATGGTTATATGATTGTGTATGCATATACTATCTATGTGTGAAAAATATGCCCACGCTAGTTGCTATCCCTGAGGTTTCCGTGCTGGGACAGTCTTATCTCGATGGGACCTTTATGGGGGATATTGACTTGTACCCTAGAAGATAGATATCCTTGGTACAGGCTATCGGAATGATAGTTCGGACGGTCCTAAGAGACGCGGGTATGTGATTTCCTCTTAGAGACTTGGAATCTATGCTTCGCCTCATATTGTTTGTGTGTAGATATCCTTGGTACAGGCTATCGCAGTGATAGTTCAGACGGTCCTAAGAGATGCAGACATATGCCATCCTCTTAGAGACTTGGAATCTATGCTTCGCCTCAATATTGTTTGAGTATGTTTTAATACAGTTCGAGAGTGATTACGAATTTGTATTCCCTTAGTACGAGTGATACGGGGATTGGATAGTAGAGTATGCCCGCACCATAGTTTTTATTTGGGGTGCTGTTATGATATATATATATTTTACGAGTAGTTAATACATATATGAAATTCTGAAATCTGGAACTGCCTACTGTGATTTGATATGTAGGACATGGTTGATGACTCAAATTGTAAATACTTGTTTTGAGAAAGTATAATATGACACTGGAAAACTTTATTGATTAATAAAGTTAAAATGAGAACTTTGGTTATTAATTGAAATATTCTTTTCAAAAAATTGAATCGTTTAATTTTGAATCCTGCGAATAACCTAAGATAAGTTAAACTATTGGGAAAGGATAGCGTGATATATGATGAGATAGACCACTGGGAAGGTTAGTGAGATAGGTGTGCACATTAGAAGAGAGGTGAGAATTTCTCAAGAGAGTGTCGCACTAATATGTTGTTGCATTGGCATGTATCAATTTAAATACTTGCTAAACAATTTTTAAATCATATACACTATCGGGCTCTAACTCATTTCTCTCTCTCTCTCTCTCTCTCTCTCTCTCTCTCTCTCTCTCTCTCTCTCTCTTGTATATATATATGTATGTACTACAGGTGCCCAGCCACAAGGGCATCTTGCTTAGGATCTCTTGGAAGGAACGTGCTACAGCTTAGGTGGGAGTTGCAGGCCACTTGCTTAGACGATTTCATTTACCTGTTTCCACTCCTATGATTCTCAGTTATTGGGGTATGTGTCGCCCTTTCCACTATTTATCTGTTCTGTTGGGACATTTGTATTTCAGTTATTTCTAGTACTGTTACTTTGGGATTTATTCAGCATGTATGTTTTACATTTATTTTTAAATGTTGGGATTTTGGATGTTGAATGTTTAAAGTAATTGGATTATGTTCCAGGATAATTGTTGTATGATTCTTACTTATTGAAAAATGTGGTTAATAATTAAATAAATAAGTTTTTCTTTAAAAATACAATTTGGTTAGAAAGGTTAAAAAATGGTTTTGACACTTAGCTTAATTAATTAGGGTGTTAATTTGGAAAAGTTTATTTTTACGACAGTGATGCTAAGAATGAACCAACTGTTCACCTTGATTTTAATTTAATAAAGGAGTGATCGCCCGGTATTTAATTAGGCGGGGTGTCACAAGAGGCCCCCACCTGGCCCATGCTTGCCATCACACTTACTCCCTCTACAAAGATCATTATAAATGGACACTGCACTAATAAAGGATTTTTGTCACTTTCCACCTGTAAGGAGTTGTCACGGTCGAAAACCTTGACAAACAGACATAGAGATATTGTCAACGTTATTGATCATGACATGACCGTGATAAGTTGTTGTCACAGTCATATCACTGTCAATAACCTTGGCAATAGTTTTATCACGGTCGTGTCACGGGTTTTGACCGTGAAAACATGTATATGTTGTCACAGTTAAAACTTGTGGCACAAACGTGAAAGGACTCAAATTAAAACCCTACAGCGACAGCCAGTAGCAATTTTACCTAAAATAAAAAGCTCTCTCTTTCTTCTCAGGCAATTTTTGTGATTTTTCTCTCTCCATCGTCAATCACAGCTACCCATCTTGAACTTAATATTGAAATATTAGGTTATATTTATATTCATTTATATTTATACCCATATTTAATCGATTTTGATTTGTTTAATGAGAGAACTCGACAGCTGTATGAGGTTGTGGATTCAGTAGTGGTATGAGGTTCTGGGTTCCGCAGTGGTATAAAGTTGTGGGGTTATATGGGCAAGTGTGTATAGGTGGAGGGGATTTCTGGAAGTTAGGGGTGCATGGGTAGTGATGTTTCACAAGGAGTTTGGGCTAATAGACAGTTCTTAGGTTTTGGCTTATGAGGTAGATGGAGTAAGGAAGGTGTGTGTGTAGTGAGGGTGAGGGTGTGGGTGAGGGGTTGGTATATATGAGATGTGAGCGAGTGAACTCTGGTGGTGGTGTATGGTGGGTGAGCAAGGTAGGGGTTGCTTCTATGGAATAAGAGTAGGTTAATCATGTTTAATATGTTGAAAACATGTTGAAACTTTGTTGAATATGTTGTTAAAATTATGTTGATCATGCTTAATATGTTGAAAACATGAAAATCATTTACATTATGAAAAATAATGGCGTGGGATTATAAGTTTAAATGCTGAAACTCTGTTGAATATTTTGCTAAAATATTTTTGTTTTCTTTCAAGTCTGGTTATACAGACAAAGTTTCGCATATAAAATTTAGGGTTATCTGGGGTCTGGCCCCCATTAATATTTGATATTGACTTTGGCCCCTAATATTTGCAATTCTTGGGGGTTGTCCCCAAAATGGCTTTTAGCGACAAAAATCTCAAAGATAGGTTATTATCAAACAATGCATGTTTTCAATGTTACCGCCAATTACCAAATAAGCATGCAATTTTTCGACTTTGATAAACCCCACTTTATATCTGCTTTCATAATGTTGTTTGGGATTGTTGAATTGTTGTTGACTGGTGAATTTGAACATTTAGATGTCCATTGAGTTGGTTGGCCGTAGGTATTTGTAACTTTAAGGGTTGTGATGATTTACCAAATAGTGACACGTGATGTGGGTTGCCACTAGGCACATATTTAGACAGGAAAATATAAATAAGACATAAATGAAACATACTTACCATGAAAATATAAATAAGACGGAAATGAAACATAAATACAATGGAAATATAAATAAAATGTGGTGGGCAATATAAATTTTAAAATTATAATTAAAAGTACGATAACATTATACATAATTATAAGCCTCTTAAGTTACAGATAATGTTCATGGATAATGAAATTGCAGAAAATCAATAGCAATAATTAGTAGCAACAACACAAATCATACACTCAAAAATTATAAATCAACCCTCTAGACTTTATTTGTTAATTGGTGGTAACGTCAGAAACATGCATTATTTGATGATTCAAATTTATAATAAATTAGATTTTACTCGCGTTATATAATAATATGGTTCTAACTCCTATATGTGTAACATTATTGTTAAAAAATTTATAATTTTTTTAGTGTATCATTATTTCCCATCGTATTATTGTATCACATGGGTAAAATCTAATTTATTGTAAATTTGAATCACCAAGCAATGCATATTTCCAACGTTACCGCCAATTATTAAATAAAGTCTAAAGGGTAAAATTATATATAGTTATAAGACTCTTAAGTTACAGATAGTGCGCATAGATACTATCCTTGTAGTTCTTATGCATACGCATTCAATAGCCCTTAGACACTTTCGAGATTCATTACCCATGTAATGAGATCTATCAAAGTGTCATATTTGGACAGTTTAGGACAACATAGTTTCTACATAATAATGTACTTAATGGCTTACATTTGTTACTTTTCAAAAGGTCAAGCAATTATTTTACTCTGAGTATGTCAAAAACGAGTCGTGGTCAATCGACCTATACGTGCCAAAGCATCTAACTAGTACTGTGGATGACTTGCCTGATCCTACCGAATATCAATACATTTTGGATGATAACCCTTATTTGAAATAATTTTTAGATTTTTAATAAGTATTCCAATTATTTGAAACAATTCTTAGTTTGGTTTATGACATGGATTTTATATTCTTCTAATTTTGTTAATTTGTATTCTTCTAGTGCTTTGTTATTTATGGAGGATGGTGGAGTATATGGTTACTAATGTATGACTAATAATCAAGATATTATGTTGTAACATTGAGTATGGATTTGTATCTATTTTCGTAAAGATAAATATTTTTTATTTTATGTATAGCGATATGACTAGGTCAATGAGGGTGTAGTTGATTTGGGAATTGTATGATATATTGGTTGGACTACATGGGTATGTCTTATCGGGATGTTTTGTAGTATTACGGTTAACCTACTAATGATTATAGATTATGTAGTTACTGGGATGGGTGGTATTTGTTTTTTAGTTGGGGAATTAATCAAGTTGTGTATCATGTAGTATATGTATACTACGAGGTTGGTTTTAGTTTTGGTATTTATCTATTAGCAACGATATAGCTTTGAACACTTTAGGACTCAATGATATCTTAATATTAGCTTAATGATGATTGGTATTACATGGTCGTTCAAAGTGGAACCTACACTAGGTACTCCTTAGGTCGTGTGAATGGAGTACTTACGTTTTTTTGTTTTAGTTGGGCATACGCACTACATCAAAAAATGAATTTCAACAGTTTTTGTGGATTTGAATCAAAATTGGTTGGTTGGTTAGTGAATATGTTAATTTAGATTTTAATCAATTTAAGCATTTTTTCAAAGTCTGTGACATAACCTGAATTTGATACAATTTTTAGATTTGTAACAAGTATTCTAATTATGTGAAACAATGCTTAGTTTGGTTTATGATATGGATTTTTATTCTTCTAATGTCGTTAATTTGTATTCTTCTAGTGTATTTTTATTATCAGATGATAGTTTAATACTTTTATTCATTTGAATTTGATCATTTTCTCATGTATATGTTTCTCCTAATAACAATTTTTGCAGGAAATGTTTATATCAGGGCGTCAAGGAAGCAGGGGAGAGGAAGGCTCATCTAGAACTAGGCTCCCAAAGTGGGGGCAAGTTGGGGACAGTAGTGGATAACAAGACGGCCTAACAATCTAGGCCCTTTCAGTTCCTGAAGACGATTATCGACCCAGGGTAAACAGATTGGAGGAAGGTGCCCTACGAGCTTAAGATGGCCATTTGGGGGGCATTATTGGTACTTGATCACTTTCTTTTTGTTTTGTATCTATATTTATATTTTATGATTTAAATACTACTAACTCACTTTTGTTTTGTTTTTTATTTGTTTGACAAGAACAATTTGACTTACTCCCACATTTATGCGACTCCATACTGCCCAACAATTTTTTTATCGTTGTCCAGTCACGGAATTTGATCATGACAAGTCCGTGACAAGGATTTCTTATCATGAACTTTGGCAGTGACATGTTCGTGGCAAGTTATCAACTGTCACGGACGTGTCACGGTCAATATCCATGACAATAAATCCTTATCACAGACTTGTCATGATCAAAGTTGTGACATAACTGTGAAAAGAAAAAACATGTCACAAACTTTGACCATGACACATCCGTGACAAAAAAGTTGTCACCCCTAAACATGTCACGGTATTTTATCATGACAAGTTCGACCTGTCAAGGTTTTTTATCGTGGAAATTCACCAGTTTTGGTGTAGTGGGAGGAATCCCTCCAAATAGACGAGGTAATTAACTAATCTCAAAGAGAGACTCGGTTTATTAAATATTAAGACTTGCATCTTACATATACAAAAATTTCTTATTGTCTAAAACCCTAGACACGATTGTATCCCTCGAGATAGATCTAATAATACCAAGTCATCCTATGGACGTGGGCCAATCGTAAAGTTTACAACACCTATATCTCATTGTTAATCCTCTTATCCTCATCCCCTTCTTATACTCACTATCTACCTCTTATTTGTTATCTCTGATTTGGCATTTTAGTGTCTGAGACACTAATGGAATTCCATTGTTAGATGATAATAAAATGGCTTCGTCTGTGGGAAATGCCTAAAAGCTTAGTTGTTTCTCAACCAAATCCGGATTCCTAATTGCGAAAGTTTCAAGTTCCCAGTTGAAATTCTCTAAATTCTCTTACATACCCATTTTACCATTTCTACCAATAAATTTCATGCCTAAAATCCCTGCATTACAGTCCCAGCCATAAGTTCTACGTAAAACTCTGCTAAATAGTCCTTCATTGTCAAAATCCAAGAAATTTAATCGTACTCTATTTTCCTATGGCTATACATTGTTTTTCTAGATAATCATGTGACAATGGTTGAACACCCAGAAAGTAGTAGGGAAGAGGAGGATGCACGACCCTCCACTCCTATTTGAATAGAAGATCTGGTTGGATTCATGCGTAGCTTGGTTAAAAGTCATGAGGCTATGCAAGAAAACATAAAGTAGCTCAAACAAAGTGTACAAGCCTCACAAAGACGAGCATATTCACCTCGCATCACCCTAGTCTTAGAAAAAATTTCAGAGAAACAAAAATAAACACACCCACTTGCTCCTTATTAAGATAGGAGATAAGAGATCCGAGGTAAAGCCTTGGAAAGTCCCAAAAGGTTAAATTAGGGTTTGAGACGAGCAGATCTTCTCGCATGTGAGAATGTGAAAAAGGGTGGCTCGAACCCTATATTTAACAATGGGGGTACATCATATCCTCGATAAGATATGAGCAAATGGTGAACTGAAGTGACTTGAGAAGCTGGGAAATCCGAGTGGAAAGAGAGATAAAAGCAAGTTTTGTAAATTTCACAAAGATCACATACATGAAACCAAGGATTATTTATCCTCAAAAGATAAAATTGAGACCCTTAATAAGAAAAGGAAACTCAATAAATATATAGATAATAATGGTAGAACATCACAAACTCATGAAGACCGAAAAACTAAAAGTAGATCAAGATCACCTCGTGTTAAGAACCAAGATCAGAAGAGATTTTGGGAATGCCAAGATGAGGAGGACCCTGATCTCCCACCTTGACCTACAAAACCTGTAGAATAATTGAACATGGTCTCTTTATGATGGAATTTCATTACAGGAGGAGACGCTGGCGAAGGTGATGAACCAACTGAAAGGAAAGCATACCTCAATGAGGTGAGAGCTTGTTTCAACAACAAAGATATCAACAAGGTAATAGTAGTAGACACACGACCTCACAAGGTCACCAAAAAACGGTTGTTTATAGGATTCTTCAAGGATAACCTCTTAGGATTATTGTATCCTCATAACGATCCGCTGGGAACCCGCATGATGATATAAGGTAAAAAAGTGTAAAGAATCCTGGTGGATAATGGGAGCTCGATCGATGTCATGTTCTATGACATCTTCTAAGGATTAAAGTTGTTCCATAGAAAACTAGAAGCATATCACCCCACTTTAATCGAATTTATATGGGGAAAAGTAAACCTATTGGGTACCATTGAGTTGGAAGTTATGGTAGGGACCTAGTCGATCTGCAGAACAAAGAAAATGAGAATTTTTTTCCTTGATAAGAATATCTCATCAGCTTATAATATCATCTTTGGAAGAGTTGGTTTGAAGAAATTTGAGGTTGTAACGTCTACTGTTAACCAATGCCTCAAATTCCCCATAACTATGGTGTCGTGGTGGTGAAAGGAAACCAAGTAGAATCACGTAAGTGTTATTACACCTCGGTCGATAAGGAGGAAAAGAAAAAGTTAACCCAACCCTATCAGATCGAGACATTAGATCCTTGAGATGAAGACAGGTTGATAGTTGGAGAAGCCATTGGAGAAACAAAGACAGTAATACTGGATGATGATCACCCTAAGAGGACATCTCAGATCGGCTCATCCTTAGATCTAACCCTCAAGAAGTAGCTGCTAGACTTCCTCTGAGCTAGACAAAATGTTTTTGCTTGGAGTCACAAGGATATGTGTGGAATAGAACATGTTATTCTCTTCCATAAAATCAATATAAATAAAAAATCTAGGCTAACCAAACAGAAAAGGCAGGTTTTCTCAGAAGAGAAAAATATGGCCTTATAAGAGGAAGTGGACAAATTAAAGAAAGTCGAGTTCATTGAAGACCTGATATACCCTGAATGGCTGGAAAATATGATCATAGTGCCCAAGAAAAATGACAACTGGAGGATGTGAATAGACTTCATAGACCTTAGCAAAGAATTCCCTAAGGATTATCATTCGTTGCCACGAATAGATAAGTTTGTAGATGCAACAACTAGTCATGAGCTATTGAGCTTCATGGATGCATACTCCAGTTATAATCAGATCAAAATGAAGTTAACTGATAAGGAGAAGACATCTTTCATCACTAGTCGAGGTACTTTTTTCTATATTGTTATGCCTTTTGGACTAAAAAATATAGTGCCACTTACCAAAGATTGGTGAATAAAGTATGTGAAAAATAAATAGGGAAGAATATGGAGGTTTATGTGGATTACATACTAACCAAAAGAATAAAAGAAGATGACCACATAAAAGACCTTAACCAGACATTTGACTAGCTAGAAAAATACAAGATGAAGCTGAATCCAGCTAAATATGCGTTTGAAGTGAAGGATGGACAAAATTTAGGCTTCATTGTGAACCAGAGAGGAATAGAGGCCAACCCTCACAAGATCCAGGAATCGATAAATATAACGCCTCCTAAGATCAAGAAACAAATACAAAGTCTGATAGGCCGAGTAGCAACTCTAATCAAATTCATGTACAGAGCCACAAATAAATGCCTCCCATTCTTTAAAGTTATCAAAAACTCTTTTGAATGGATGAAAGAATGCCAAATAGCTTTTCTAAAACTAAAGAGATACCTAGGAAAAGCCCCATTATTGTCAAGGCCAATCCTAAGAAAAAAGTTGTACTTATATTTGGTTGTATTAGAATCAGATGTCAACTCAGCTCTGATCAGAAATAATGAGGGAATTCATAAATTGATATTACATGAGAAAAGCCTTTGTTGGGATGAAAATCAGGTATTCTAGAATGGAGAAGTTGTCCCTAACATTGATGGTTGCATCCAGGAAAATGAGGCAGTACTTCCAAGCCCTTTCCATAGTTGTCTACACCGATCTCCCATTTTAGAAAACTATCCATAAACCTAAAAAAAATTGCAGGTTAATGGCATGGTCCGTAGAGCCAAGGGAATATAAAATCTCATATGAGACAAGAACTGTGATCAAAGGCCAGGTTGTTGTATATTTTATCATAGAATTCACCTACGTAGATAAAAGAGTTACTAAAACCACATCTGAAGTCCTAATCGAGAAAATTCAATTGCCAGATGAAAAGTTTATAGTGGTTCTAGATGGATAGATCCAAAGTACCAAAGATTCCCCATTTAAAAAGAACTAACCTTGTTGCGATAAGAAGTTTACTGCCAGATTGTTTAAAGATGGTTCTCTACTAGAAGAAGATTTTAATAATGAACTTTTAGTATGGAAAGTGTTCGTAGATGGACCATCATGTGCTAATGGTAGTATAGTTGGCTTGATAGTCAGCACACCCAATGGAGGTGATGTAAAATATGCTCTAAGATTCAAATTTTAAGCATGCAACAATGAGGAAGAATATATAGCCTTAATTATTGGATTGGAGTTGGCTATATCACTTGAAGCCTAGTAAATTGGAGAACACAGTGACTCGCAGCTGATGGTTGACCAAGTATTGGGGGAATATGAAGCTAAAGAAGGAAACATATGAAGTACCTTGCTAAGGTAAAAATTTTAATCCTAAAGTTAAAGGAACTCTAGATAGTTATAATCCTAAGAGATGAAACTACCAAAGCAGATACGTTAGCTCATTTCGTATCAGCTACCAGAGCCGATCTCAAAAGAACCGTTCTGGTAGAATACTTGCAACATAGTAGAATTAGTGCTAAAAAAAATAAACCTCATTGAACTAACCATGGGACCATCATAGATGGATCCAATCATCGAATACTTTGAAGAGGGCATTCTATCGATCGACCAGAAGAAAAGAGAGGCTCCATTACAAAGCTTGCAGATATGCAATAGACAAATAGATATTTTATAAAAGAGGCTTCACGGTCTCAATGATGAAATGTGTACATCCCATGAAGGTTCCAAGTATTGTTAAATAAATACATGAAGGTTCATGTGTGGCTCATGCAGCAGGAATAACTCTACTAAAAAGAATAGTCATTTTGGGGTATTATTGGCCAACGATAAAGAAAGAGTACAAAAAATACATGCAAAAGTGTGACAAATGCCAAAAGTTTAGAGTAGTGAAAAAAATATCAAGCACCGAATTGCTACTGTTCACATCACCTTGTCCTTTTGCTATCTGGGGTATGGATCTGATCTGTCCTCTGCTAAAGACTAAGCGAAGGTTTAAATATTTAGTAATGGCAGTGGATTACTTCACGAAATGGGTGGAGGCCAAACCTCTTATTGATATGACCTACGAAAAAGTCTTTCGATTTATATGAAAAATGTGATCACTAGATACGGAATAACGCACGCTTTCATAGTTGACCATGGAACCCAGTTTGACAACGATGATTTCCAAAAATACCGTGATAAAGAAAAAAATCAGAAAGTTACATTCATCACAAGCTCATCCACAATGTAATGGACAGACGGAGGTCGAAAATCAAAATATTTTAGATGTAATGAAGAGTAGACTTCAAGAAACTAAAAGGAATCGAATAAACGGGCTACAAAGCATGCTGGGGCCTGCAGAATAACACCACAGACAACGACAGGGGAATCATCTTTCATATTGACCTTAGAAAGTGAAGTTATGGTTTTAGTGGAGATCGACCTACTAAGTCACATAATATTAAATTTTGATTCTATTAGAAGCAAATTTGTGAGAAGATTAGATTTAGATCGAGTAGAAGAAGTAAAAAAGGTAGTCGCACTAAGAGTAGCAGCATATCAACAGCGTACGACTAAATTCTATAACGAAATATCAAGCCGAGCACACTCAAAGAGGGAGATTACGTCCTAAATAAAGTCACCCAGAAATCTAACAAGCTGGAAGAAAATTGGCATTGTCCTTATCGTGTAACTGAAGTGAAACCTCCTAGTACACATCGTATTGAAACTTTGGAGGGAGAACCGTTCAAAAACCTATGGAACTTTGAGCATCTCAAGAAATATTATCATTAGCAAAATACCAATGGAACTTATCAAAGTTGTACGAGCAAAAACACAACATTATATGGAAAATGTCTCTTATCTCTTTAGTCTTGATTAAATAGTTATCTACGTATATAGATCAGGTCAGATTCATCCAACCCAATTGATCTATTGCACATCTTTGACTACATAAAAAATATTTTTAGGAAAGAATGTATCGGCGACATCCTATCATATACCTACCCTACATTAGGAAACACACGTCTTTAACTACACAAAATGAGTAGATAAGGTCGGCTTCATCCAACCCAGTTGATCTAATGAACGTCTTTAACTGAATAAAGTTTTTTAAAGAAAGGATGTATCGACAAGATCTGATCACATACCTTCCCTATATTTGGAAACGCAAGTAGATCAGTTCAGCTTCAGCCAACCTAAAAAATATTTTTTGGAGAGGGTGTATCGATAAGATCTGATAATATACCTTCCTTATATTTGGAAATGCACGTATTTGACTGCACCAAATGCGTAGATCAGGTCGGCTTTAGCCAACCCAATTGATCAATTATATCAGGACAACTTCAGCCAACCCAATTGATTTAATGAATAGATCAAGTCAGCTTCAGTTCACCCAAGTGATCTAATGCACGTCTTTGACTGCACCTCATCCTTAGAAGAACTAGTAAGCTACGTGCTAATAAATACTAGAACATTGTTTCACAAAAGAAATGGTTGGCAGAACATATTTACATCCAATAACCACAGGAGAACACAAGCAAAGCTAAATACTGTAGACTTCATATTAACTAAAAATAAGTTACAATATTCAGAAATAAACCTATTTAATTACAAATAGTGTTAAATAAAGAAGATGGAGCTATGAAGCAGCTCCAGAATCTTTGGTAGTAAATTTCGTCCTCTCAACAGCTTCAACCGGGATAGTCCTCGATTCACCAGTGGCAGGTTCACCTTCTACTACTCGGATAACTTGAAGATCGTCATTAGAAGAAGATTCTTCAGCTCATTTTGCGACTTCCTCTTCCTTGTCCATAGCTTTGGCCTCATCATCATTGTCCTCCTAAGACATGACAGTTAGCATAATATTAGGGGAGTGCTTAGCCACCCTGTTCTTTAGCTCATCATGGCCTTTAGGGAAGGCAATGGTGGTATCAATAATGTACTCCTCAGAGGCATTAAAAGCCTTCATAACTTTTTCACCTTCCATGGAGGAATCCATCTCGGCTTTAGTAAGCTTTACCTTTATTGCTTCAAGTTGTTTAGTAGAAACTTTAATATCACTCTCCAATTTTCTAAGCTCCTCCACTTGGCACACCACTAGTTCATCACACTCCTACAGTTTATTTTGAGCCTTGTTCTCAAGTTCTTCCTAGGCGACCATGAGATAATCACAAGCATTTTCAGCATCCTTTTCTTTTTCCCTCATAATGGTGGCAGCTATGTTACTCTACAAAATAAAAAGTGAGATAAGTCAAAGTTAATGAGATCGTCTAGCCAGAGTGTAATAAGGAGAAAAACTGACTTACTATATGAGCTTTGTGAGATGTAAAATTTCATGACGTGTCAACGTCTAAGCTCCGTATAAAATGAAAGTCATGACTATAATCCACGTGCCCAAAACAATAGGGGTATTAGCAACATTGAGCGGTATAAAGTCGGGATCCATCATCAGCTCATCATTATAATCTAGATAGTCCATCTCAAAGGGTTCCATGGGGCCATCAGGAGAAGAGGAGTCAACCTTCTTGACTAATAGGTGAGTGGTTTATCGAGGTAGTTTTGGATCCTTAAGGAAAGAATCCTCCAATGATCTCTTTTTAGACCCTTGTTGGCCCTTATATAATTTTCCCTTGCCTTTATCAACATTTTTCTTCTTATTGGCATCCTCAAGAGATAATTTAACAGCCTCGGCATTTGATAGCCGAGGAGGGTTGTCATTGTGTCGCTCGGTACGGGCCTCCTCCCTGGGTTTTTTTAGCAACTTCTTTCTCTGTAAACTCTTACAGCTCCTTGGCCTTAGTCGCCTTCATTCGGTCGTGAGATGCATTAGAAAGATCCATAACAAAATCGGTAGAGTTTAGGGTAAAAACTGCATCAAATCATGAAACATAGTATAAGTCAGGAAATATGTAAACGAAAAGAAGCATAAAAACGATTTAACACTTATGAAAATATCTAACCTTCTTCGGCCTCATGATTATCTTACTCACTATCCTCACCTACTTGATTGATATCCACTTCAACCATCTATTCCTCATAACTCTCCTTATCACTCTCAGCAATTTTAGGAGGTTTCTAGGTATTTATGTCAATAGTACTAAGGCTCAAATAGTTTTTCATCCTTCTAAATTTCTTAGGAGTGAATATGTCTTCAAAAAACATGGGGTCAGAAGTGAAAACCCTCCTAATGAGTTTCACCAACCTTTTCAGAATGAGCCTAGTCCCTTGAAACACTTACACCTCTCTCTAGGTCATTTGGAATGAATTACGAGGACCAGAATTGTTAAAGTATTTGGTCTTTCAGTTATGGTTACTGATTTGAGAGACCCGAACCATCATAGTGTTAGACTTACTGGGGGGAAAAGTAATAGTAACCAGGAGTCCTACGGTTTTCATTTAGACCATATAAAAATTTAAAGATATCCCCATCTATGTCAAATCCCCCATATTTTTTCTTGAAGATCATGGCACCAAAAATGGATCTATAGGCATTGGGGGAGTTGGATCAGATTCATAACGCATCCTTTCAGAATGGATCTAATTGAAGGATGGAGGGGTAGATAAACTATCACTTGGAGAGCCCAAAGAAGGAAATAAATTTCATCACTATTTCTCTTATCATAAGCTATGTCCTCTCTATCAGGGATCCTTATAGAAACTTCGTCAGGATTATAGTACAAGACCCTCAAACCAACCAAGTCTTTAGCTCGAACGTCACTCTTATACCACTTGGCATTCGAAGTGTCTGGGTCCAAGGGAGGGTCAGAAACCTTATCCAAGTCCATCTCCTAGGTTGTAAGAGGAACCACTATTGGAGATATGGTAGGGGTTATTTTTGCTAATAAATCTCTCTCCTCCGAGGTCAACCTCACAAAAATGGTGGTGTCTGTGATATTCGCGTAATTATTTCCTCCTACTTTGATATTTTCACCATATAAACTCTCTGAGGTATGAAAATCAGAGGTATTATATTCAACACTTGGGGGGCTTGGGGGCTGAAGCAGTGGAGGAGGCTAATGTGGGAACTAAGTTAGGGTTTTTGGAGTCGTTTCTCGAGTGAAGAACTTGTAATGGAGGGGGAAACCTATCAGAGAATGCTCTGGGGTATATGTAGAAGGGTGTCTACCTACAAAAAAATATAAATAAAAACATTTTTTTTTGGAAATATTGATAAGGAACCCACCAAGGGTCCCGGCAGATCATATTGAGAAGGAACCACCCCAGGGTCCCGACAGAAACTCGTATTAAGAAGTAACCCACCCAGGGTCCCGGCAGAAATGCATAATTGAGAAGGAACCACCCCAGGGTCCCGACAAAAACTCATATTCAGTAGGAACCCCCAGCGCCACTGCAGGGTCAGCGCCACTGCAAGTATCAGCGCCGCTGCAAGTGTCAGCGCCGCTGCAAGGGTCAACGCCGCTGCAAGTGTCACCGCCGCTGCAAGTGTCAGCGTCGCAGCAAGGGTCAGTGCCGCTACAGCAATAACATTCGAGAGGTGCCCGCGAGGGTCACCACAGAAGTCCAAGATTAAGAAGTGCCATTGCAAGAGTCAGCGTCGCTGCAAGGGTCAGTGCCACTGCAGGGGTCAGCGCCACTGCAAGGGTCACTGCAGCAATGACATTCGAGAGGGTCAGCGCCACTGCAAGGCCTACCATTGCAGGGATCACTGCAGTAATGACATTCGAGATGTGCCTCGTAAGGCTTACCACATAAATACAAGATTAAGAAGTGCCAATGCAAGGGTCAGCGCTTGCAGGGGTCAGCGCCACTGCAAGGGTCAGCGCCGCTGCAAGGTCACCGCAGTAATGATATTCGAGAGGGTCAGCGCCAGTGCAAGGGTCACTGCAGAAATGTTATTTGAGAAGTGCCATTACAAGGGTTTCGAGAGGAACTCATATTGAGAAGGAACCCACCCAGAGTGGCCAGGATGAGGGAGTAGCTACCACGAGCAACTCCTCATCATGAGACGTCAGTCTTTAAATGAACAACAGTATTAACACTTTACTTTCTTATACAGGTTGCCTAGTTGAGCAAGCAGGGCTCAAGCAGGCTAGTTGGGACCTCCCAGGAGTTTTGGCTTGGTGGCTGAGGGACAAGGTATGTTGAGCAAGCTCAACCACTTAGCACTATAGGATTGAGAGAATACTAGTAGGAGACCCTAGGGTCACCCAGTCCTCACACACCTCACACTTAGTCACAAGTGAAGTGAGCAGCCAAAGGGCTGGCTGCTCACAAGAAAAGAACTGTTTATAAAATGATTTTAGAGGAGAGGGTCCTCTAAACCCCTCTCAAGAAAAATGATTTTAGAAGGGGGTCCTCGAGACCCCACTCAAGCTTGCAAATATTTTAGAGGAGGTGGTCCTCGAGACCCCCCCTCAAGTTTATAAAGTTTGTATCAAAGTTACCGTTTCAAAAGATATTTAGCAAATCAGATATTTTGTCTCCATTAGAAGACATATTTGCTTTTGAACTTTGGTCTGCGCCAGGGGGCATCTGCCAGAGGGGACAGGCAGACCTTCCTGCAGGTAGGGACAAATAGTACACTGCAGACTTTGTCCCTCACCAACCCTCTAAGTTTTGGCGCCAAAAGTGCCAACCCAGCTTTAGTGCCCAAGTATAAATAGGACCCCTGGGCAAGGTCATAGAGACAATAGAAAAACTCAATAGCAAAGTCACTCTGTCAAAATCACACCAGAACCTCTCTAGTATCCTCTCCCTACTCTCTCTAAGTGCTAAGTACCTTATTCTTTCACTCCCCACTGACAGCCATCACTCTCAGGAGCTCCTCTTGAGAAAATTACTATTATTGTTGTGGAAGTTCATCTTCTTGCAGGGAGGGAGTTCCAGCTTGAGCTCCATTTTTACCAGAAGGAGAAGGTCTCATCAGAAGCTGCTCTAGAAGTTCTTGAGAACCTTGCAGACAGCGTCCATTGGAGTGGGTCACGCCTCACCCTTTCCAGTTATTCATAAACCCCAGTCTCACTACTCTCCTATATTTGAGTGACTAATGTAGAAGGGTGTCTATCAATAAAAAAAAGCAAATAAACTAAAAATGCTTCTTTTATTAAGGACATACGAGAGGTGCCCGCGAGGGTCACCCAGAAGTCCAAGATTGAGAGGTACCATTGCAAGGGTCAGCGCCACTGCAAGGGTCAGCGTCGCTGCAAGGGCCACCGCCGCTGCAAGCGCCAGCGCCGCTGCAGCAATGACATTCGAGAGGTGCCTCACAAGGGTCATCGCAGAAGTCCAAGATTGAAAAGTGCCACTGCAAGGGTCACTGCAGCAATGACATTCGAGAGATGCCTCGCAAGGGTCACCGTTGCAGTCCAAGATTGAGAAGTGCCAGTGTAAGGGTCAGCGCCACTGCAAGTGTCAGCGCCGCTGCAAGCATCAGTGTCGCTGCAGCAATGACTTTCGAGAGGTGCCTCGCAAGGGTCACCGCAGCAGTCCAAGATTGAGAAGTGCCACTACAAGGGTCAGCGCGGCTGCAAGGGTCAATGCGACTGCAAGGGTCAGCGCCGCTGCAAGGGTCAGTGCCGCTGTAATGGAGGGGGAAACCTATCAGAGAATGCTCTGGGGTATATTTGGTGAAGTTCATAAATGTGTCACTAAATCCTAGATGATTCACTCATACAAGGCACCCTCCATAACACCAGAAAAAGCCCTAACAATCCACCTTATGCATGTAAAAAAACTAATAATCCCTCACACAAGTGAAAAACCTTAGAAACCTAAGGAATGCTACCAGCGATCGAGAAAAAAACACAAGAAGACTAGGAAACACAACCACCTGAACAAAGAGAAATGTCTCTTACTGAAAAAAGAAAGAAAGTTTGTACGAAGGTACTTGGAAAACTTAAGAAGAAGGCTAGTTTTTCATGAAAAGAAGCACAGGACCTCCAAAGGGAAGTTAGACGATCAAAAGTGTCTCTCTTTCTCTCAAGAAATTGAAACGATTTTTTATTTTGAAATAAATCCAACTTGTTTTTCCCCGCCTTCATACCCATTGACATTTACACGTTCTAAAAATTAATTTTAGAAGCATTATCGAATTTCTGACACATGGCAAGATTAAGTATACATAAAATAATTTTTCCAAGGAGGTCAATTCGATCGGCCGAGTAGTTGAACCAAGTAAGGAACTAATAAATATTATTAAGTGTTGATCATGATAAGACTTCACTCAAACCTTTTATAGTTGTAAGCAAAGTCTTGGGTGATTTTATTATACCATATTTATGAGCATCATCTCATAGACTGAAGACCTCGTCCCGAACTAAAGTGGTACCAATGTAAGAGATCGACCTAGCTAAGAGCTCGACCATATTCCTTACTTAGGTGGATGACAACAAGGCAAATTGATAGTCTATAATTTGGGTGACTGGACAACGACAATCGTTCGATTTTTTAGATGTTTGACATGTATTAAGCCCCCCACCTGAGGGGCAAAACCATTAAATAACATAAGAAGTTCTCCACTTATTCAAGAGGGACCCACTTGGCCCATGTTGGCCAGCACGCTTATTCCTCCTACAAAGATCATTATACATGGAGGAATATCTCCAAATATAGGGGGTAACCAACTAATCTCAGAGAGAGACTCAGTTGATTCTAGATTAAGACTTGCAACTTACATATACAAAACATCCTTATTGTCTGAAACCCTAGATAGGATTGTATCCCCCGAGACAGATCTAAAAGTACCAAGTCACCCTGTGGACATAGGCCAATCTAAATGGTTGAACCATCTATATTTCATTGCTAATCATCTTATCCTCTTCCCCTTCTTATAGTTACTATCTACCTCTCATTTGTTATCTTTAATTTGGAATTTCTGTAGCTAAGACAACAATTGAATTCCAATTTTAAATGATAACAGTGGGAAAGAGTGTCTAGTCGTTCATTGTACCGTGAGGGTGTAAGTATTTATCTTCTACTTGTAAAGGGTGTGGATTTGCTATAACGGGGGGTGGAATGGACTGTCACTAAAAATACTGGGCACTAAAATTTAGAAACAAATCCTGAAAAAATTCAAAAAGTGTTTTAAAAATCTTTTAAAAACACACCAAAGCGTTATTAATTTTTACATTTTAGAAAATAATTTTTCCCATGTGTACTACCTGAATGTTTGACTTGAACTTTGGTGTGATGGGTATTTCTTCCCACATTGATGTAAAATTCAGTTGTGTAGATAATATTCATTCAAAATTACACAAACTTAAACTATGTTTTGCATCCGGAATTTTAAAAATTGGGATATGTCAATCACTCCTGCAAGTGGATAATGTTAGTTGATGAGGAATCCAATGAACGTGGATATAGTTGGAATTGTCATCATTTATCCACAATTATCCCTCATCAATTAAGAGATTTGACTGGGATTCAGAGAGTCCAACAACGAAGCAAAGTATAAGGCAATGATTATTAGCCTTAAAAGAGAAATCTTCATGGAATAAAAGACATAATCATCGACTACAATTCTCGATTGATCATTAATCAATTGAGTGGTAAATATAAATCTAGATATCCCTAAATGCATGCACACTGGGATAAAGACAAAAACATTCTCAAGACCTTCGTGGAAATGTCGATTGAACAGTTATCAAGGAATTATAATCGTCATGCTTATGCATTAGATAAATCGGCCTAAAAAATTGACATCGATACGGAGATGATGATTAAGGTCGAGTGTGTCGACTAATCTAGTATTGATGAATCTGAGTAAGTGGACATTATCATGGAGATCGATCTATCCCTAAGCTTGACTTGATAATCACCTACTTAAGAGAAAGAGAGCTCCCCTAAGACAACAAGGAAGACCAATCATCACCTACTTAAAAATAGAGATATCCCCCAAGACACTAAGGAGGACCACATGTTGTAAATTTAGTGAGCCATATTTTTCCTTAACTCTAAAGGCAAAACTCTATCAACGGTCATTCATAAGGTTTGGCATCCCAAGGGCAACAGTATCCGACAACGGAACCCTATTTGACAATGACGTAATTAGATACTTATACTTAAAATATGGAACCTTTAATTATTATGACTCAGTGGTCTTTACCCAGATCAATCGATAAACACAGATCACTAATAGGACTCCACTCACTGGGATTAAAAACAACCTAAAGAATGATAAAAGTAGTTACCGGACTGAACTCCCTTTTATAAATTCAACTTATATAACCATTTCGAGAAGGTCAATATAAGAAACCTCTTAAGCCATTGCTTATGGCATAGAAACAATCACACCTCTAAAGATGGCCCTACCAACACCTAAGTCTGAAATCTATGAGGATGGAAACAATGACAATCATCTTGCTCATTAATTGAATCTGACTAAAGGCCAAAGGGAATAAACCTTTATTTATGTATAAGCCTATCAAAAAGACCTTACCAAGTACCATGACAAGATATTTAAGATCAAGGAATTCCAGGTTGGCGATCTGTTACTCAAGATGCTTCACCTAACCTTAAAGAAGCTTTCTTATGGAAATTTATCCCCAAACTAGAAAGGACCTTATATAATTTCTTCAAAAGGAGGGAGTGGTTCATATCGTTTAGAGAAACTAAATGGAAGGACATTGCTTACGTAATGGAATGCAATGAACCTTTGGAAATTCTATCACTAGCAATATTCTTTGATGTTTTCTTAGACATTTAGTTCATAATGATAACATTTGTTCAAGAAATTTGTATTCTTTTATTTTTCATTAAGTACCACAAAAACCCACCCAAAATGGTGGTACAACCTAATAATGGGTTATTCATCCTAGAATAAGCATAAAACCCATTTAAGAATGGTTGGTATGACTTTAAACAAATTGATTTCATTTATAATTGGATAAAATCCACCTAAAAACGGTGGTACAACTTAAAAATGATTTGGTCAGCGCAAATATGGCATAAAACCCACCTAAGAATGGGTGGTACGACTTTGAACAAGTTGATTTCACCTATAATACGGAAAAAAACCACCTAAATATGGCGGTACAACCTAACAATATGTTGGTAGTCCTAGGAAAAAGCATAAAAATCCACCTATGAATCGGTGCTACGATTTAGAACAAGTCAATTTTTCTTATAATAGGTAAATACTCACTTGAAACTGGTGATATAACCAAAGAATGATTTGTTCACACTATAATAAAAACAAAATCCCACTTAAGAATGCGTGGTACGACTTATAACAAGTATATTTTACCTAGAATAACCAAAAACCCACCTGAAAACAGTGGTACAACCTAAAAATGGATTGGTTCACCGAGAATAGGAAAAACACACTTGAAAACAGTGGCATAACCTATGAATGGGGTGGTCATCCAAGAACGGGTGAATCTAACATCACAGTGATAAATGAAATAAAATGTTATTTTATTATTAAAATTTTATAAGTAGTTGGAGTTGGGGCAGACCTACCTTAATTAAATAGTAATTAATTAAAACCTACCATAATTAAATAATTATTAATAAAATAAATAATCCCACTAAGTTGTTTTTATCCCTAATTAATTCAATAATCCCTCTCGCCCTTCCCCGTGGATGTAACAAGGACCGATCTGCCAAACCACTTATATTTATGTGTCTTTTCTCTTACTGCATTCATGCTTGTGGGTGATCGTGGTATTTAGTATTATTGTAGATTTGTTTTCCCCTAAAGTATGGAATATATTTTTTAAGAGATTGAAATCCATATTTTTTGTGAGTTGTTTATTCGATGAAAAAATGAATATGATTGTGAAATTTTTTACCAGACATATCAAATTACAATAGTGTATATACTATGATTTGTATTGGAATTTGAATATTAAATAAATTAAGCTACAATTTGAGTCGTTCTCTCTCTCTCTCTCTCTCTCTCTCTCTCTCTCTATATATATATATATATATATATATATATATATATATATATATATATATATATATATATAACTATAAGTTTTTTTTCTGATGAGTTATTTTTTTTTATTGTTGATCCTTATGATTATAGGGTGAATGGACTCTTCTATAATAGCAAGTTGTTTTTACAAATGTTCTATAGTAGTTATTGACATTTACGAGCAAAGTTATGGATATGTTAAATGAGTTGTGTTGAAGATTTACATATTTGAAGAAAGGGAATGTTGATATTTTACATTCAATTAAAATAAGAGTAATGTTTCTTGGAATGTGAAAAGGACACACATTGCATGTGTCGTACATTGTTCTTGCTAAAATAGTCATTTATTAATATTTTTATAAATGAAAAGGGTGCTGATCCAAAACAAGGTTCTTCTTGTAATGAGTTATATTTCTTATTCTTCATTAATTATTAAAGTACATGATGTACTTAGTGGAGAAGGTTATTTGAATAAATTGGCATCACATGGCCATAAGACTTGTATTTCTGATAAGTAAAGGAGTTATTTAGTGGGTGTTGGTAAGAAAGTTAAAGGTACGGAGAAAGAGTTTTGTGATAAGTTGAAAAATATGCCATTGAGGTTGGATTTAGGTATGTTTATGTACAACATGACAAGCATATAATGAGAGTAAAGTTCTTTAAGAAAGTGTTAGATGGTTTTTTATGGCATATACATGCTTCTTTTTGTATTGCTAACGGGTATTTTACATGAAAACTATTAATTATGTTCATTCATATTTAGGTTCTTAGCGAGTATAGAAAAGTACAATGATGGATTAACAATTTTTTTGAACAATTGTAATTGAACAAGTGCATGATAAGCCATTATTAGTCCTACGGAGGTTGTGAGAGATTTCAAAAAAACTATAAGCTATATATTGGTTATCATCATGAATGGTATGGTAAAGAACTTTCTAAAAATGAGTTGCGTAATGATGAATCATTATCATATAACCAATTATTGGCATATAAAGAAGTTATTTTATCAACGAATGCAGGTTCTTATTGTGTGTTGGGTTATGACCCAAAGATAAGATGATATACACGTTTTATGATTTCATTTACAACATGTATAGTAGGCTTTAATTTTTGTAGGCCCTTACCCTTTTATATTGGAACATTTTTCAAGAACAAGTATTAAGGTCATCTATTTGTTACGGCGGGAAATAATGGAGACCAATGTATTAACAGGAAGATTTTACTTTGGTGTTTCAGTTATAATATTTATTTCTCAATTTAAGATTGAGGTGTTTATTCTTATTTCATATATTTGTCTGATTATATATATAATTGGATTCGCTATCCTAAAAATCGAAAATGGTCACGACGGGGTGGTCACAGTTTTGGACCATGATCGTGATTTTTTTACCATAACCCAACCTGTAACCTTATGAAGGGGTGATCTATACCACACATTGGTCGTGGTTCTGATTGTGACCATCATGGTCACGATCATAAATCATGAATTAATTGTGACCCTGTTGACTACGGGTGACCCATAAATTTAGGTTGAGGCATTACGAATGGTACAGAGCTCTAGGTTGGGGCATTACAACCTAAGAATGGATGGGTCAGCCTAGAATAGGAAAAAACACACTTGAAAATATTTATTGGAACATTTTTAGAGAATAAATATAAAGGTCATTTATTAGTTATGATGGGAAATTATGGAGACCTAGGTATTAATTAGGAGATTTTATTTTTGTGTTTTAGTTATAATATTTATTTCTCAATTTAAGATTGAGTTGTTTCTGCGTATTTCATATTTTTGTTTGATTGTATATACAATAGGATTCGCTATGCTAAAAATCGAAAATGGTCACAATGGGTGGTCACGATTTTGGACCGTGACCAACAGTGACCATGATTTTTTTACTATGATACTATATGTGACCTTATCTGGGGGTGATCAATATTACACATTGGTCGTGGTTTATGATTGTGACCATTATGGTCACGGTCATGAACCGTGAGTCAATTGTGACCCTGTCGACCACAGGTGACCCATAAATCTGGGTCGGAGTGTTACGAATGGTATCAGAGCTCTAGGCCAGGGTGTTACAACCCAAGAATGGATTTGTTAGCCTAGAATAGGAAAACACACACTTAAAAATAGTGGCACAACCTATGAATGGGGTGGTCAACCTAGAAAGGGGCATAATACCATTTGTGAATCGAACATCGCAATGATAAATTAAATAAAATGTTAATTGATAATTAAAATTGTATAACTAGGTTGATTAATTAAATAAATGATTAATTAAAACCTACACTAATGGAATAATAATTAATTAAATAAATAAGCCTTCCAAGTCGTTCTTCCCCCTAATTAATTAAATAATCCCTCTCTCCCTTCCCTGGGGATGTAAAAAGAACCGATCTGCCAAACCACTTATATTCCCATTTCTTTTCTCTTACTACATTAATACTTTTAGGTAATCCTGGTATTTAGTATTAATGTATATTTATTTTCCCTAAAGTATGGAATATATTTTTTAAGAGCTTGAAATATATATATTTTTGAGTTGTTGATTCGATGAAAAATGAATATGATTGTGAAATTATTTACCAGACACATCAAATTACCATAATGTATATCCTATAATTTTCTACTAGAATACCAATAATTTGAGTTATTTTCTCTCTCTCTCTCTCTCTCTCTCTCTCTCTCTCTCTATATATATATATATATATATATATATATATATATATATATATATATATATATATATATATATATATATATATAAAATAAAGTAGCTTGGTTTTTGAATTGTCTACACATTTTAACGGTTTAGATGTGTGCCACCTCCTTACATATTTTTACACATTTTAATGGTTTAGATCACATCCCTTTCTTTTTTACAAATCTACCCCACTTTTTGGGTTTCCCCCTTTTTTTTACTCACGAAGATTACACTTTAATTAAAAAATAAGGGTCTTTTGGTAACACTCTTTCCCTCACACTCTTACACACACATACTCTCACCTCTCTCCCTCATTCTCTCGCTCCAAACCCCAAACCCACCCCCTTCGACCTCATTCTCTCGCTCTCACTCCAAACCGATAAGCCCTAGCGCCGTTGCCAGCCACTTCCCTTCGCTGCCCTCCGCCGTTGCATTCAGGTAGTCTCTCTCTCTCTCACACACACACACGCACTCATACATACACGTAGATCTATAATCTAAAATCAATATTTTGATGTCAGATTTTTATTTTAGGGCTATGATTGTTTTTTCTGATTTTGATTCGGATGCTACATTGCTTGTGTTCGGTTGTTTATTTTGTGTTGAAACAATAGCCCAAAAATTGAGGTTAAATATTTTTTTGTTCAAGAGCTGTGTGTTCAGGAGCTGAATGTTTTTTTGTGTTGAAATCAATATTTGGTGTATTTTTTTTTTTTTTGCAAAGGGTGAATTAGCAGAAGGTGACTTTGCAAATGAATTGGTTTAGTAAATGAACAAAATAGTTGCAGAAGATGAATTTGAAGCACCTTATACTCTTAACTCACTTGAGTCTGTATTGTATAAATGCTCATCTAGTTTGGAAATAGTGACAAAATTGTGTCATTTCCTAGAATCCAAATAAAACCTCAGAGATTGGTTTATAATTTATTCCTCTTTCTTGACTGATCAAGGTATATTTACCAACACTCACACACATTAGTATTGCAGTCATACATTGCATATTGCATATAATTAAGTGTGTGTATGCTGAGTGTGTTAATTTCCCTCAAATTGATTTTTTAATATTTTTTGGGAATTTTAAATAATTTTAAAAAACATTTTTTTTAATTAAAATTGGTTTTAAAAGTATTGGGGTCAATCTGCTATTTTGGATTATTGTGTTTATTGGTTTCAATTTCACTTGGGTAGAATATAAAAGCGCCAAAGACTATAAGGGTGCTGTGTAATTATTTTAGACACGCGTGTAATATCCAATCTTAGGCCTACACCTGTCAGGCTGATATCGACTCATTTTGTGTTTTCTCTGTGAAGAATAAGGGGTGAGTCTTTCCAGCCCTTGGATTGGTCTTAATCAACGATCTGCATGCGTTCCTAGTCTATCCTGGTGAAACCAACTTAAACCAATCAGAAGCAGTTTAACCACCGCTTATTTTAAAACCATTGGATCAAAGTCAATCCTCCTAGACCAAATCGTAGCCATTGATTTTGAACTTATTTCTCAAATCTTCTCAGCCTCCTATGAAAGGAACCCTACCCTCAACCAAATGAGACTTTTGTCACTTCGTCTATTTGAGTGAGAAGAGAGAGAAGAGATAAGAGAGAGAGAGAGAGAGAGAGAGAGAGAAACCAGAGTTAGGAAACCTTAACCCTAAATCGTCCAAAACTGTTTTCAAACCATAACCTCTTTCAAAACCAGTATATACCAAACACAGCCTTGCGTGTTTGAGTGTTTTGAGTGTTGGTTTGTTAGTTTTTGTTGTTGTAACCTCTTCGTTCTCATATCTTATTTTCAACTTAAACATTTGATTAGATCTGTGCTTCTACTTTTATAGAAATCTTAGATCTAGTTGTTGCATGTTATAGTACACATAAATCTCCATCTCTAGTTTCTTGTATTGAGAAAACTTGTGTTGATTTGTTTTTGTAAATGTTTTCAACTTCAAAATCAACAAAAACATTTTCTGTTTCTAGTTCTTTTGAAACAAGACCTTCGACCAAGTTGGAATCGCACTTGGTGATTTTCAATACCCGAGATTGATTAGTATCTTGATACGTCTTCTGAGCAAGATAGCCGTGGATTCTGGGATTAAAATAAAGGTCACATAAGGTTTAAGTTTTCTAAGAAGAGAGAAATATAAAATCACAGCATATAGAACTTATATGTAATTTGATAGGACTATTTGTATAAATCAGCGTGAGTGTGTGCATGCATGTGTTAGAAAGCACCTTCATTAACACTATCACCCTACCACACTATGAGTGTTGGTAACAAGATCTCAAGAATAGGAGTCGACGTAAAGAACTGGAACGAATTGGAAGTTAGCAAACTGGAGAACAACATCAACAAACAGAACTGCAGAAATGTTAGAAGGACACCAGTGGGTACATTCCTAAACTTGTATAGGTCTGATTTGTGTGCATGTGTGTTATATAGTTTGTAACTGTTATAATTTGTTTTAGTGGAATTTTTGGTTTACTCCATAGAGGGAGTCGTGGATGTTTTCTCAGTTGGTTGAGGTTTTACCACGTAAAAAATCCCTTGTTCTTAATCTTTCTACATCTCCTCATCTAATTCTTATGGTTGTGCTGAGTTTAAGTTTTTTAAACTGATTTGCTAAACCTGTTAACCAATCTTGAACAGATCTCGTACATATTTTGTTAAATACATCTTGTGATTAATTTGATTTGATTTTAAGAAAAGAGTTTCTTCAAAAAATAGTTCGGAGTTACTTAAATAGTTTAATTTTATATTAAACGGTTTTAGTAACAATATTTCAATTGGTATCAGATCTTTGTAAACTTCTTTTAAAAGATCCTGTGTTTCTGAAATTGTTTCTGAAAATCAAACATGGACGAGAAAAATGAAAGATTTGGTAACTTGACCAGACCTCCTCTATTTGATGGAACCAATTTTGCTTACTGGAAAGTAAGGATGATTGCTTTCATTCAAGGAACCCTCGGAGATGATGTCTGGGACATTATTGAAAATGGTTACATTTATCCTACTAAACCAGACACTAAAGGAAGTAATGAGAGGATTAAAAAAGTGTTAAATGAGTTCACACAAGAAGAGAAGCAAGTTTCTCTCAACAATAACAAAGGAAAGAATGCCATATTTATGTCCATAAATGATCATGAGTTCAAAAGGATCTCATCTTGTGCCACTTCTAAGGAAGCTTGCGACACTTTTGTTACTGCTCACGAAGGTGACACTTGAGTTAAGGTTGCTAAAAAACAAATGCTCATTCAACAGTATAACTCTTTAATTATGTCTGACTCTGAGTCATTTAATGACTTTTATATGAATTTGACTGATATGTGACCAAACTGCATGCTAATGGGATAACATATGACAGACATGAAATTGTATCTAAAATTCTAAGATCATTACCACAGAAATTTGACAACAAAAGATATGCTATTGAGGAAATGTGTGACCAAAATATCACTCCTGAATTACTCACTAGTAAACTAAGAACTGTGGAAATGGAATTAGAATTTAAGAAACAATTGACCCAGTCCCATAGGAAACAGACTAGTTCCAATCTGAGTTTTTCTTCTAAGATGATTAAACCTAAGCTTAACATTTCCAATTATGACTCTGATGAGGAATGTGACATAGAGAGTTTGGAGAATCAAATTGCCTTGATGTCAAAACAGTTTAAGAAAATTGTAAAGTTTAGAAATAACCTGGCAAAATAAACAATGCAAGTCTAATTATCCAACTCACTCTAATCACAAACCTCTTGAGAAAGGTCAAGACAAACATCACAAGGACATTCATACTAGACCTAACAGAGACCTTAAGAAGATTGAATGCTTTATATGTGGAAAACTAGGACACATAGCACAAGACTGTAGAGTGAAACTGAACACTCATAATAAGAATACTAGGGCCAACATCTGCAAGACATGGGATGATTCAAGCGACTCTGAAAATAAGGAACCTGAGTCATATGATGTTTTTGATCCTTGCATGTCTTTCTTTGCTAAGATAATTTACAATGATGATATGCCTATGTATGAGAATGATGATAGTATCTCTACTCCTGCTGTTGTGAATCATGCTGCTACTGGTTTAGATGCTTTACTTTCTGAGAATACTGTTAGTTCAACCATGGGGTGTGTGAGTCAAAGGGAATGCGATAATGACGATGTCCATGGGTGAATGAGTTCAAGAAATGAATCCTCAGGGGTCAATCCACACACCACACTTAGCGACTCAGACACTGAAGACCTCCCTGATATTCATACACTTTATGTGGAAAATCTCAAAGAAAAGCACTAGACTAGAGAAGATAGTGAAAGACCTCACTAATAAACTAGAAGATCTAAGCCTGATGGTCAAACTTAATGCTGAAGAGTATACTACCCAAAGTCTTACTTATGAAAATGATATCAAAATATTTGATCAAAAACTGAAAGATATGATTGAAACAAATGAAACTCTAGAGAAAAAATACAAAGGGACATTGTTAGAATTGGAACACATAAAAGAAAAGACAGCAACTATTTTCAAAAAATTTACAAAATTTGAAAATAACTCAAACTGCTTTGATGGTTTTGCTGCTGATTTAAAAACCAATTCTGATAATCGAACTGGAATAGAGTTTTGCCCCAATTTAAAGACACAAATAAAATCTTTTGAATCTATCAAGTTTGTGTTAGGAGGCAAAAGACCTATAGAAACTTGCCCATACTTTCATTCTCTAAAAACTGAGTTTGATTCAAGTCAACAAAAGTTTGATTTTGGGGAACCAAGTTACTCTAAGCATGAAAATTCACCTAAGGCTAAATATGTATGCCCTCCAATTAGGAAGAGTGACTTTACCTTTAAAAATGTTCTACCTAGGAATAAGGTTCAACTTATAAATACCTTAAAGTCTATGTTTAGAGACTTTCCTAAGGAGATACACTCTTCGAGCAATCTTTATTGCTCCTACTGCGATATATACGATCATTCTTTTGATGGCTGATATGCTAGAAGACTAGTTAAACCTGTCTGTAACCCTCCTATTTATCAAAACTTTAACTATTCTAGGAGAAGTCGTAACAATTATGTTCTGCCTAGATAACCAGATAAAAACTCTAACTATAGGAAAAGAAAGCCCAAACCTAAAAGAACATTTTCGAGAAGGATTACTAAACACTTTCCTAAGCCAAATGCTCATGTGTTTCATAAAATTCAAAATGATGCGCAAAACATTTTTCAACAAAAATTGAATGCTCGCAAATTTTATCAAATGAGAGCAAATAAGCGCAAAATGAAAACAAGAGCAATTTGGGTTAGAAAAGATGATATATTACCTCAGATGAAGTGTAACATTGTTATTACTTCTTTAAAAGTTGAACACACATCTTCTGGTTGGTATTTAGATTCTAGATATTCAAAACACATGACTGGTGATGATACAAAACTTTTAAATAAAACCAGCTTTGCTGGAGAAAAAGTAATTTTTAGTGATGGAGTATCATCCCAAATTTAGGTAAAGGAAGACTCGAAGAAGAAGGACTAGATGTTCTTGAAAATGTTCTTCTAGTCAAAGGTCTTAAGGCTAATCGACTTAGTATCTCGCAATTTTGTGACTCGGATCATACTGTTACCTTTTCAAATAACAATTGTAAAATTTTAAATGAAAAAGGTTAATGCTTAATTACAGGATTCAGGACTCCTGACAATTCCTATATTGTCATGAATAGTTCTGAAATCTGTAATGTTGACAAAATGGATGACAATGAGATATGGCATAACAGGATGGGTCACATAAATTACGATAATCTTAGTAGGTTGTCTTCTCAAGAAATAGTTAGAGGTATTCCAAAAATCAAACCTATTTCTAATATTGTCTGAGGTTCCTGTCAGGAAGGAAAAATTATTAAGGCACCTCATAAGAAAGTCAAAGATATCCTTACCTCTAACCCCTTAGAGCTCATCCATATGGACCTAATGGGTCCCTCTCAAACTGTTAGTCTCTATGGATACAGTTTCACTCTTGTTATGGTTGATGGATTCACTATATTTACTTGGGTAGCCTTCTTAAAATAAAAGTCTGACACTTTATAAACTTTTTTAAAAATACTTCTTCGGATTAAAAATGAGAAGGACACTCAAGTAAATAGAATTCATAGTGATAGAGGTGGAGAATTCAAAGACACCGGTATAATAGAGTATTGTGACTATAATGGTTACAAACATGAGTTTAGTGCCCCTAAGACTCCTCAACAAAATGGTATCACTGAGAGAAAGAATCGTACTCTTAAAGAGATGGCACGTGTTATGTTATATGCCAAATGTTTAGCTAAATATTTTTGGGTAGAATCTATTCGTACTGGGTGTCACATTATCAATAGGGTCTATCTTAGAAAGAACTCGAAACAAAATCCTTAAGAACTTTGGTACAGAAAAACCCAACCTTGAGTACCTTAGAACCTTTGGTAGTACCTGTTATATTTGCAAAGACAGAGAACACTTGTCCAAATTTGAGAGTCGTGGAGATAAAGCTATTTTTCTAGGATACTCACCTAAAAGTAGAGCCTACCATGTTTATAATCTTCGCACTAAGTCCATAATGGAATCCATAAATGTAATAGTAAGTGACACTACCGTAGAGAGTAAGACTGAGGAATCAGCTATTGGGGAAGAGCCTACAAATGTTTTAGAAAATGACTCTCTAGAAGTAGATGATTACTTACCAATTGAGACTCCTGAAGTACCTAATTGGGTTTCTAAAGACCATCCCATAGACAACGTTGTTGGTAATCCTAGTGAGTCTGTGCGTACAAGATCTCAATTAAGAAATTATGCTCATTTTCCATGCTTTTCCTCCCTTGTGGAACCAAAGAATATAAATGAGGCGTTGAATGACTCTCACTGGATTTCTGCCATGCAGGAAGAACTTCTTCAATTTGTCATTCATGATGTTTGGTATCTTGTACCTAGGCCTAATCACAAAAAGGTTATTGGCACACGTTGGATATTTAAAAATAAATCTGATGAAAGTGGGATAATCATTAGAAACAAAGCTAGATTAGTTGCTCAAGGATATTCCCAAATTGAAGGAATAGATTTTAAAGAGACTTTTGCTCCTGTTACTCGTTTAGAATCTGTTCGTCTTCTCTTTGCCATAGGTTGCTACTTTCACTTTACACTTTACCAAATGGATGTTAAATCTGCATTCCTTAATGGAATATTGACTTAGGAGACCTATGTAGAACAACCAAAAGGGTTCATTGAACCTCAATATCCAAATCATATGTTTCGTCTTAAAAAGGCTTTGTATGGCCTAAAACAAGCACCTAGAGCCTGGTATGAGCGCCTTTCTAATTTTCTCTTAGATAAAGGTTTTAAGAGAGGTGGAAATGATCAAACCTTTTTTGTCAAACATTTTGACAAACACATCATTATAGCTCAAGTTTATGTTGACGATATCATTTTTGGATCAACTTCTCCCTCAGAAGTTAAATCTTTTTCTGAAATTATGCATAAAGAATTTCAAATGTCTCTTATGGGGGAGTTGCAATTTTTCTTGGGTCTTCAAGTCAAACAAAATTCAGATGGATTATTTGTTTCGCAATCTAAATACGAATTAGAGATTGTCAAAAAAATCGGCCTTGAGAGTGCTAAAGATGCCAAAAACTCCCATGAGTACTACGGTCAAACTATCTAAAGATGAAACTAGAAAATCTATAGATCCAACTCTATATTGTAGTATGATAGGAACCTTGCTATACCTTACTGCCTCGCGTCCTAATATAATGTATGTTGTTTGTGTTTGTGCTCGTTATCAAAACAATCCTAAAGAGAGCCACCTATCTTCTGTTAAAAGAATTATTAAATACGTAAAAGGCACTATGAATCTAGGACTTTGGTACACTAGTGATACATCTAGCACAATAATCGGATACACTGATGCTGACTGGGCTGGGTGTACTGATGACAGTAAAAGCACATCAGGAGCATGTTACTATATAGGTAATAATCTGGTAGGATGGAGTAGTAAGAAACAAAACTGCACTTCTCTATCAACAGCCGAATCTGAATACATAGCCGCTGGAAGCTGCTGTGCTCGATTACTTTGGGTTAAACAAATGCTAAGTGATTATGGTATTCAAGAAAAATAATTGCATCTCTATTGTGATAATCAAAGTGCGATCAATATCTCTAAAAATCATGTTCACCACTCGCGAACAAAACACATAAAAATAAGACATCACTTTATACGTAAATTGGTTGAAACAACGGAATTAGAAATTAATTATCTTCCTACAGATTTGCAACTTGCAGATATGTTTACCAAACCTTTGTATTACAATAGATTTATTTCTTTGCGTAAATCAATAGGTATGGTTTGTGCTGATTAAACTCTTTGGCCTGCATATTTTTCCCTTTGTTTATTTGAGACAAAATGGGGGAGAAATTTGAGTCTTTATAAGTTCATTTTTTTCTTACATACTTCTAAAGAGCTTGATCTTAGTGATTACTTGTAGGATTATGTACAGTTATTCTCAACAGTTGTGTTAGGGTATTTAATTGTAATTAGTTGAGTTCTGTACTTTTCTTTTCTAGGAAATGGGTAGATAGAACTTTTATAGGAATAGGTTTTTCTTATTTTTGTTGCCCTACGAGTCCTACATGACTCAAAGAAGATTTTGTCTCATATTTCCAAAGGGGGAGATTGAAGCACCTTATACTCTTGACTCACTTGAGTCTGTATTGTATAATTGCTCATCTAGTTTGGAAATAGTGAGAAAATAGTTTTATTTCCTAGAATCCAAATAAAACCTCAGAGATTGGTTTATAATTTATTCCTCTTTCTTAACTGATCAAGGTATATTTACCAACACTCACACACATTAGTATTGCAGTCATACATTGCATATTGCATATAATTAAGTGTGTGTATGCTGAGTGTGTTAATTTCCCTCAAATTGATTTTTTAATATTTTTTGGGAATTTTAAATAATTTTAAAAAACATTTTTTTTAATTAAAATTGGTTTTAAAAGTATTGGGGTCAATCTGCTATTTTGGATTATTGTGTTTATTGGCTGAAAGTTCACTTGGGTAGAATATAAAAGCGCCAAAGACTATAAGGGTGTTGTGTAATTATTTTAGACACGCGTGTAATATCCAATCTTAGGCCTACACCTGTCAGGCTGATATTGACCCATTTTGTGTTTTCTCTGTGAAGAATAAGGGGTGAGTCTTTCCAGCCCTTGAGTTGGTCTTAATCAACGATCTGCATGCGTTCCTAGTCTATCCTGGTGAAACCAACTTAAACCAATCAGAAGCAGTTTAACCACCGCTTATTTTAAAACCATTGGATCAAAGTCAATCCTCCTAGACCAAATCGTAGCCATTGATTTTGAACTTATTTCTCAAATCTTCTCAGCCTCCTATGAAAGGAACCCTACCCTCAACCAAATGAGACTTTTTCCACTTCGTCTATTTGAGTGAGAAGAGAGAGAAGAGAGAAGAGAGAGAGAGGGAAACCAGAGTTAGTAAACCCTAACCCTAAATCATCCAAAACTATATTCAAACCATAACCTCTTTCAAAACAAGTATATACCAAACACAAACTTGAGTGTTTGAGAGTTTTGAGTGTTGGTTTGTTAGTTTTTGTTGATGTAAATTCTTCGTTCTCATATCTTATTTTCAACTTAAACATTTGATTAGATCTGTGTTTTTACTTTTACAGAAATCTTAGATCTAGTTGTTGCATGTTATATTACACATAGATATGCATCTCTAGTTTCTCGTCTTGAGAAAACTTGTGTTGATTTGTTTTTGTAAATGTTTTCAACTTCAAAATCAATAAAAACATTTCCAGTTTCTAGTTCTTTTAAAATAAGACCTTCGACCTAGTTGGAATCGCACTTGGTGATTTTCAATCTCAAAAATATTTTCAAAACCTGAGATTGATTAATATCTTGATACGTCTTCTGAGCAAGATAGTCGTGGATTTTGGGATTAAAATAAAGGTTACATAAGGTTTAAGTTTTCTAAGAAGAGATAAATATAAAATCACAACATATAGAACTTATATGTAATTTGATAGGATTGTTTGTATAAATCAGCGTGAGTGTGTGCATGCATGTGTTAGAAAGCACCTTCACAAACACTATGACCCTACCACACTAAAAGTGTTGATAACAAGATCTCAAGAATAAGAGTCGACGTAAAGAACTGGAACGAATTGGAAGTTATCAAACTGGAGAACAACATCAACAAACAGAACTGCAAAAAATTTAGAAGGACACCAGTGGGTACATTCCTAAACTTGTATAGGTCTGATTTGTGTGCATGTGTGTTATATAGTTTGTAACTGTTATAATTTATTTTAGTGTAATTTTTGGTTTACTCCGTAGAGGGAGTCGTGGATATTTCCTCAGTTGGTTGATGTTTTACCACATAAAAAATCCCTTGTTCTTAATCTTTCTACATCTCCTCATCTAATTCTTATGGTTGTGCTGAGTTTATGTTTTTTAAACTGATTTGCTAAACCTGTTAACCAATCTTGAACAGATCTCGTACATATTTTGTTAAACACATCTTGTGATTAATTTGATTTGATTTTAAGAAAAGAGTTTGTTCAAAAAACAGTTCGGAGTAACTTAAGTAGTTTAATTTTATATTAAACGGCTTTAGTAACAGTATTTCAGAATTTGCAAAACAGTCCATCTCTTACTTTAGTTTGTTTGATTATCTGATTCTTTGATTTTGTTGTGTTTTGTTTTTGCAGTAGACATATTGGTTTTTACAGTATACCTAGTGCTATTTTGGTTACTTTAGTTTGCAGTAGACATATGGGATTTATGAGAGGTTTGTTTGATTTTTGTAATCTTTATCTCAATCTTGAGCTTAAAGTTGTATTGTACATGGACTTTAGATCTTGGGATAGATTTTTGGTTCTGTCATTACCGGTTCGGATTGATCTATTTTCTATTTATCTGTTTTATTTAACGGTTCATAATCCTACAATAGGAAAATATACACATCTTATTAGGTCTCTCTTTATCTATTATATTTATTGATCCATTTTCCTATTATAGGATTCCAAATGGTTATTGTGTTTTGATACCGACTTCAAGTTTTCAAGGTACACACAATTATGGGTTTCTTTACTTGAGATTTTAGAGGGTTAAAATGCTCTATTTTTTTCTCTCGATAAAAAAGAGTTGTAGAAGGAACTGACTGATACTATGATTTTGCTAAAATTTCTATAAGTTTGGTAACTAAATAACTGAAGGACGGTGTATATAGGGTCTCAAACAACTGATCTGGTGATGTTTTCGGCAAATCAACTCATCTTACCGAGATGGAGCTTTGGATCCCGGTTGAAGTCCCTATTATTTATAGGTATTTTTTAAACAACTTTTTTAGAAATATTTGTTTCTAAAAAGAAACTTGGATTTTGTTACAGAGTTTTGGTAAGTATTTTGGGTATGTTATGCTTAAGTTGTTTAAGTTTAGTTTCTGAAGTTTCAATCCGTGTTTTCAGATTTGGTTTCAATCGTGAGCTTTCCGTGTTTTCAGATTTGGTTTCAATTGTAAGCTTTATGTGTTTTCATATTTATCTGTGGAAGGTATACTCTCCCTCTCCTTCTCTCAATTGTTTTATTTATTATGTTTAATATGTGGGTTTTTAATTTTTTTATGCCTACATGTTTTATTATGGATTTATTTCAAGTAAGTTTTAAAGTTAGTAATTTTTTCTCTATATGAATGTTTCATTCTGCACATTTTGAAATGCCTCAAAAATTGGTTCTTTCAACTTAATCTATAATTTTTGTGTTGGAGATACATTTCATCCTTTAGTTAGTTTATATTGAATTTTTTGTTTCTTTCAAATTGATCTATAGTTTTACCATTACTTTTACATTCTTCTATCTATTAGTTTTACCATTATCGAGGTTACTGAGAGCTTGGCAATTAGTGAGGTTACTGAGATAACTATCTATTACATAGTTTTACTGAGCTTGGCAGTAATGTTGTCAGTAATGTAATTTTCGTAGCTTGGTAATTAGTTTACCATTTGGCAGTAATTTCATAGTTACATTTGGCAGTAAAACTAATTGCTATCAAGATGAATTCAATAATGATGAAGATAATTTCATAGTTAATGAAAATTACTGAGGTATAAACATTACTTTTAGAATGAAAATGCACTTTTATTGAAGTGACTTTTATACTCAATTTGTTTGAAAAATATATAACTCTTCTCTTTATTCTTGATGTTGACGTAAACTAAAACTGATTTTCTTTTCATTTTTCATGTGTAGGAATATAATGGACATGTATTTCTATTGTTCTCTTTTTGAACATTTCTTGGGGTGGGGTGGGGGGGGGGGGTAATGTACAAGTATCTTATAAGTCTGTTAGAGAAATAAATATATTTTCTTGAGGGAGTTGATTTCCAATGCTTCTGATGTAAGTCTCCCCTGTTTCTTAATATTTGATTGCCTGGGGGTCACTGATCTTCAAGGTTTGATACTTTTTGTTGGCTTATGGCGGTTATTTGTAATTATAATTTGTATGGCTACAGGTGTTGCGATGTTGAAAAATCTGGTGAATGTGGCTGCAAATGCCACTTTTGTCTGGCTGTTGCAGTGAATGTGGCTGCAATAATGTCGATTTTCTCGCGAAGATTGAACAAGGTTGCTTGGCAGCCGCCACCAATCCGATATACTTAGGTACAATGTGCCTTCGTTTGATATATTTGAAATAGTATTAATTTCTTATGTATTGAAATGTTATTGGCTATTTTCATTTGGATGGTTAATGTTCATTTTCTTATGGATTTAAATGTTTATATGTGTACTGTAACTAATGAAGGAGCGGGGTAATGGTAATTGGGTCTATAGTCAACGGGTTGCGTAGTTAGGCAAGAGAGGGATGTTGTGTGCATGTATTTGGTAGTTGGGGGTGGTGGGTTATGGAGTCAGGAGGTTTGGAGGATGCACAGGGGTAGGGTGGTTACGGGTTAGGGTGGATGGGATTGGGGAGGCGGGTTAGCAATGGTGATGGCTGCTGGGAGTTCGGTGCGGTGTTGGGGAGGCAGGGAGGGAATGGGTTGCATATATTGATATTGCATATATGCATCCGCATTATGCAATCTGCATATATGAAGATTGCATATATGCAATATGCATATATGCAGCGGCATAAACACAGATGGCATATATGCATATATGCATATGCATATACGTTGCTGCCTCCCTCCCTTCGTTGCCTACCTCTGCTTCTCTGTATGTTTTTTTTACATTTTGGTAGTTACATTTTGTAGTTAAATTCATTTTGTAGTTACAACAAGGTATTTATAAACCAACCTCGGTAGGTTTTTAGGAAGTAACTGCTCACTAAGTACGATAAAGTGTATGTATAATTAATTTCAGTACCAAAGTCCTATTAGAGTGAAAGTAAATGCCACATAATGAATGAGGGTTAATCCAAAGAACCGAGTTGCCTTTGTCTAAATGCTTTTAGATAATTCAATGATCTAATCGCACTTGATTTGGGCATTGGCCCACATTTGCTCCCTGACCAGTGTCATCAGTAAAAATATATTTTTTGACTGATTATTTATAACACGTGTTTTAGTTTTTTTATCCCATCTAATGATCCTATATTTGTACATGAATGTAACTTCATATTATGCATCCATATTCATGATTAGCATAAATAGTTTACCTTGGTTAATGTAATTTTTTCTCTAATTTTGCGTGTTAAAGGTACATTGTATTTTCTTTACTATTTTTTACTTAAATATATGATTTTTTATTTACACAGGTAGATTATTTGAAGAAACCTCAACAAAAGAATAGTTCACCTCAAAATGGTACCGTGATAGCTCATTCTTACCACTCATTCTTAACACGCATTATTATGGACTTACGACTAATCTATATAATTTATTTTTCATTTATTTAATTTAGTGTATCTATTTTGTTTTGTAGATATTTCTCTAATCAGGTATAGTCAATCAGAATATGCAGGGGGTTACTACTTTGAGTTCATTACACTACGATTATTGTCTCAATAAGTTACGTGGTCGACTCGATTTGGAGGAACTTATCAATAGTGGTTAAATCGATGAAGTGGTTGAAACGAGGTCGAATATGGACTATTAGTACAGTAGTATTGTTGTTGTTGAGTATTTTTATTTTTTTAAACAGGGTGGATAGTCCTATAAATAACGAAAACTCTGCCCAAATATTTTAAATTGTTTACAATTTTTGTTGTAAAATAATCTTTGACTTAAATATTGTACATTTATTTTGACTAGCTTTTTTTTGTAATTTTAACGTAAACGAATATTGTTGTCATTGATTTGGATTGTTTATTGATTATAGTGCCAACCAAATATGCTATGGTGGTTGTTTTATCTTTATTACTTTAAGTGTGTGGTCTATTGTAGTTGATATGTCTTATTGCCTTTAGTTAAATCAATGTTGTTTATAGTGCCAACTAATTTTTTTAAAATTACACTTTGTTTTGTCGAGGAACAAAATTTTTGTGGTTTTGTAATTACGCATTTCGAAAATTTTTGCGTTTCGCTATTACGTAATTTGAAAAATTGTCTTCGTTTTGCGATTACGTACTGTTGATACCAAAATTAGTATGCTGATGTGGACGAATAATAAGAAGACATGTGTCAATCTATGTGGCACAATAGTAACGAGGAAAATTATTTCCCCGACCAACATACTCACTCCGAGCAACAGGTATACTCCGAGGAACGCCAGTCTTCCGAGGAACACCAACCCTCCGAGGAACTCTTATCCCCCGAGGAACTCCAATGCTCCGAGGAACTCTTGGACGACGAGCAACTAAGGCGGTTTGAGCTGCATCTCGACCACAGCATTAATTTCTAGATAATCAATAGTTCAACTATTCATTGAATGCTTATCATCTTGACGCGCACGTTTGAAGAACATTAAGTGAATTACCCTTTCATATGTGTATCATTTAATGCAACACCCTTTCATGTACAGCCGAAGGGCTATAAATACCTTGTATCACTCTCATTCATGGGGACCGAAATTTCTTGAGAGCACTTGTAATCGAGAATTCCCAAACACTCAGCAATAACATAACAGTGGATGTAGGCCATTCATATAAGGCTGAACCACTTTAAAATCTTTTGTCTTATTTATTTATTTGTGATTAAATAATTAGAGTAATCTAGTTTTTTACATCAACAGATTGGCGCCATCTATGGGAACGATTGTTATTATTGTTTTTCACCAAAATTCATTCATCATCAATGGCAGATAATCCGAAATCCAGCAATCGAAATGCTGGAAATCCTGGAAATCCACCAAATCCCTCTGCACCTCCAGATCTGGCTGGGATTATGACGAATCAGGCTCAAGGACAAACCGCCATGCAAGATATAATGCGAAAACTCATACAGACCCTTCATGGCGGTGCACCTGCACGTTCAGGACAGCGAAGTGGTCAGAGGCAAACCTACTTATTTTCTTCGCGATCCAGGCATACTGAGTCATATCGTAATGAGGAATCTGATGATTTCTCTTATCAACCTGGGCGAACTTCGTCAATAAGGGCTACAGATACTGATCAACGTATCACTCTCTCTAGAAAGACCCAGTGCCTTGGAAAGACTGAGTAGGGTGTCTCCTTTCAGTCGATTAGGCCCTAGGAGGAATAGGAGTCCACTTAAGACCGTGTCGAGGAGTTTTCGATGACCATCAGATCTAAGAGAAGGATCAGCACAATCACGACCAGTTGCTCGTCAAGATAGATCTCAAGAGGCCGCATCAGAACAATCAATTGCTCGAACTAATAAGCCCGAAGAAGGAAACGATGCGTGGAAGGGTTCCATTCAGCGCTTGGAGGATAGATTGGGAGAAATGGCTAAGGCGAAGAATCCCTTACAACGAACTTTTGTTCAAGGGACACCTTTTGTCCAGGCCATTGTGGGTTTTCCTACCCCATCAAAGTTTAAAGCACCAGTGGTGACCCACAAATATGATGGAAAAACAGATCCTGTTCTACACATAGAGCAATATCAAGCTGCTTTCGACATCTATGCCGTTCCCGACGAGATGAGATGCAGAGCATTCTCAGGAACTCTTACTGGATCTGCCCAGATATGGTACAACAATATTCCTCGGGGTAAGATTTTAACTTTCTTTCAGTTAGCCGAGTTGTTCATCGGCAATTTCTATTTTGGGGCAAAGCCAGTAAAAAGAGTAGCACACTTGTTAAGTGTTAGACAAAAATCAGGTGAGAGTACTAGAGATTACATAAGTCGTTTCAATACCGAGAAACTGGAAGTTATAGATTATGAAGAAAAGACAGCAATGATCGCCTTGATGAGTGGGTTGTTGCCTAACAAGTTATATTACACTTTGGCCAAAGATCCATCTACAACTATGTCAAAATTAATGGCGAAAGCGGCCAAAATCATGAATGCCGAAGAGGGTATGGCTACGAAGAAGAATATGGATAAAGAAACCAAGGTGGAAGACGATAAATCCAAGAAGAAAGAGCATAAGGGCAATGGCGGTGACAAGCATTCCAAGAATAATAAATCGTCATGGGAAGTCCTGAAGAAATTCGATAATTATACTCCTTTGAAGATGGGTATTAATCATTTCTTGGAAGAAATCAAGAATAACGAGGAAGTAAAGTGGCCAAAGAAACTGAGGTCAGACCCCGACCTGAGGAACAGGGATAAATACTGCGAGTTTCATAAGGATCACGGCCATATGACCAAAAATTGCATAGCTCTTCAGAACGAGATTGAAACACTCATCCGAAAAGGGAAACTAGCAAAGTATGTTGATCGAGGAGGCGAAAGAAGAAATAATGATCGAACTAGAGAAAGGTTTAGATCTCCTCGTCGGGCAGAGGAGAAAAAGAAAAGGGATCATGAAGATGATACAGAGGATGACCCCGATCTTCCCAAGAAACCAAGGCAGCCAGAACGAGAGGTATTTTCAATACGCTTTGGATCATTTGATTGTAATGTCATTACAGGAGGAGATGCAGGAGGAGGAGACCTTAATGCAGAAAGAAAAGCTTACCTCGGTGAGGCTCAAGCTTACTCATACATTCAATGGATAAATTTGACTGAAGAGGATCGCCCGAGGAAGGTAAACAAAGAGAAGCTGGTCATCGAGTTTTCAAAAAATGACCTGGCAGGTGTTTTTTACCCTCACGACGATCCTTTGGTGATCAAAATGAGGATGAGAGAAGTGGTGATTTCAAGGGTGCTGGTAGATAATGGTAGTTCGGCGGACATCATGAACTATTCATGCTTTGACAGTTTAAATTTGAAATTATTTCAGTTAGAACCTTATCACAGACCTCTATTGGGTTTTGCTGGCGAGAAAGTTTTTCCACTTGGGACGATCAAGTTGGATATATTCATTGGAACTTGGCCTGCTTGTCGAACAGAAAGAATACGCTTCTTTGTGATGGATAAGAATGTGCAGTCAGCTTACAACATCATCATGGGAAGAGTTAGTTTGAAGAAGTTCGAAGCAGTTCCATCTACAGTACATCAGTGCTTAAAACTCCCTACAAATTTTTATGTGGGAGTTGTGAAAGGTGATCAGAAAGTAGCTCGGGAATGCTATTATTCGTCTGCCGAGCAAGAGGATCTTGAAGAATCAAGGAAAAAGACTACTACCTACCAGGTGGATGAAGGTACAGAAATTGAAACACTGGATCCCAGAGATGAATCCCAACTGGTAAAAGGACAGGTGGTGGAATCTACAGAAAATGTTATTCTGGACGACGAGCATCCTGAACGAGTAACCCAGATAGGTTCATCGTTGGATGTTTCAATAAAACAGGAGTTGATAACTTTCTTGAGAGATAGAAAGAAAACTTTTGCATGGAGTCATGAAGACATGCCAGGAATAGATCCAAACTTCTTATGCCATAAGCTCAATGCGAATAAGGAGATCAAGCCTGTAAAGCAGAGAAGAAGAGTGTTTAGTCCCGAGAAGAATCAGGCTATACAAGAGGAGGTCGACAAACTCCAAAAAGCCCAATTCATTGAAGATGTGAAGTATCCAGACTGGTTGGCAAATGTGGTGATGGTGAAGAAGAAAAACAATAAATGGAGAATGTGTGTTGATTTCACTGATCTCAACAAGGCATGCCCAAAGGATCATTTTCCATTGCCCAGAATTGATCAATTAGTGGATGCTACCTCGGGGCACGAGCTGCTCAGCTTCATGGACGCTTACTCTGGCTACAACCAGATTAAAATGAAACCTGAAGATAGGGAAAGCACTTTTTTATTACCCCTAGGGGAACTTATTGTTATAATGTTATGCCTTTTGGTTTCAAAAATGCAGGAGCGACATACCAGCGGCTGATGAACAAGGTTTTTGCCAAACAAATCAGTTGCAATATGGAAGTCTATGTCGACGATATGCTGACAAAGAGCAAGAAAGCTACTGATAATCTAGTTGACTTAGGTCAGACCTTTGATCAACTGGATAAATACCAGATGAAGCTCAACCCGATGAAGTGCACCTTTGGAGTACGAGAAGGAATGTTCCTCGGGTACATCGTCAACCAACGAGGCATTGAAGCAAATCCAGCAAAGATCAAAGCTCTTTTAGGGTTGCGATCTCCAACAACGAAGAAAGAGGTGCAGAGTCTTACAGGACGAGTTGCAGCGCTCAACAGATTTGTATCCCGAGCAACGGATAGATGCCTTCCATTCTTCAAAACACTTCGAAAAACTTTCGAGTGGAATGATGAATGTGAAAAAGCCTTTCAAGACTTGAAGAAATATTTGGGAGCACCTCCATTGTTATCCAGACCAGTAATGGGAGAGAAATTGTACTTGTACCTGGCAGTATCAGAGAATGCAGTCAGCTCGGCATTGATCAGATTGGAGAATGGAGTCCAGAAGCCAATTTATTACACAAGTAAGGCTTTCCGAGGTGCAGAGATCAGGTACCCAAAGCTGGAAAAATTGGCATTGGCATTAATTGAAGCAAGTAGAAGAATGAGGCCTTATTTACAGGCCCATACCATCGTCGTGTATACCGACATGCCATTGAGACAAGCCCTTCATAAGCCAGAAACATCAGGGAAACTGATGTATTGGGCAATAGAGCTCGGTGAATATGATATTGTGTATGAACCCAGATCATCATTAAAAGGGCAGGCTGTAGCAGACTTTATAGCAGAATTTACATATCCTGATACCCCCGAGGAACAAAAGTTGCTCGCTGACTAACCTGTGGATGTTACAGGATCAACAGACACAAGTCCAGATCAACTCCGGTTGGTAAAAGGGCTTGTGGATGTAGAAAGATCATCAAATTCAAACCCAGACCAACTCCGGTTGATAAAAGGGCGAGAAGAGATGGTCGACGAAGAACGAAAAATATCAGGGGAGGATGAAAGGAAACAGCAGATATTTTACCGAGGAACTCTATCAGATAAGAAATTTGAAGACGAGTTACCTACATGGAGATTATATGTAGATGGGTCATCTTGCACAACAGGTTGTGGGGCAGGGATTGTTTTGAACACCCCAGACGAGATTGACATGGAATATGCCTTACAATTCCAATTCAAAGCTTCCAATAATGAGGCTGAGTATGAAGCCTTGATAGCAGGTCTTAATTTAGCAAAGATTATGGAAGCTCAACAAGTGATGGTATTCAGTGATTCTCAATTAATTGTGAATCAGATGATGGGAACATATGCAGTTAAAGGAGAATTAATGGTCAAATATCATGCAAAGGCGATGGAGTTGTTGGCAGAATTTGATGTCATTCAATTGATCAGAATACCAAGAATGGAGAATGCACAAGCAGACGCACTGGCCCGACTAGCATCAGCTACTCGTATCGATTTGCGAAGAACGATACCAATTGAAGTATTAGAAGCTCGGAGCATAGATGAAGACCTTATGATGAATATTATTACTCTTGATTTAGGACCATCTTGGATGGATCCCATCAGGGCATATGTCAAGGAAGGAGAATTATCGGAGGATAAGATCGCTGCCAAGAAATTGAAGTTTAAAGCTGCTCGGTATGTACTAACTAATGGTGTTTTGTATAGACGAGGAATTATGGCAGGTTTGCAAAGATGTGTGCATCCCTCCGAGGTGAAGGAATTGATTGAAGAGATCCATGAAGGGTCTTGTGGAGCCCATGTAGCAGGTCGGACACTTTTGCAAAGGGTGATGACACAAGGATACTACTGGCCGACGATGAGGGCTGATTGTATAGCCTATGCTAAGAGATGTGATAAATGCCAACGTTTTTCTTCCATCCGACGAACTCCACAAGCATTGTTGACACCCATAACTTCCCGTTGGCCTTTCGCCATGTGGGGAATGGATTTGGTTGGACCACTGCCAACAACCCGAGGAAGATTCAAGTACCTCGTAGTTACAGTAGATTATTTTACTAAGTGGGTAGAAGCTGAGCCACTTATTGACATGACGTACGAGAAGGTGTACCAGTTTGTTTGGAAGAATATCATTTGACGATATGGTCTCCCTCATGCCTTCATCACAGACCATGGAACACAATTTGATAACGAGGAGTTTGCTGCCTATTGTCATCAGTCAAATATTTTGAAGGTTCATTCAGCACCAGGCCATCCTCAAAGCAATGGACAGACTAAAGTGACGAACAAAACAATACTAAATGGTTTGAAGAAGAGGCTAAGTGGGGCTAAAGCTAATTGGATTAATGAGCTACAGTCAGTGTTGTGGGCTTACCGAACAACTCCACGAGCAGCAACTGGAGAATCACCATATATGCTGGCATTTGGAAGTGAGACTGTAATACCTGCCGAGTTGGGTCTTCCAACACATAGAGTGCTGAATTTCAATTCCCCAGTCAGCGACTTGATGAGGAGATTAGATTTGGACATGCTCGAGGAAGTTAGAGAGGAGGCAGCCATCAGGAATGCTGCTTATCAACAGCGAACAACCCTGTTCTACAACAAGAGGGTGAAAAAATGCGACTTAAAAGAAGGAGATTACGTGCTAAAGAAGGTCATTCAGAAGCACAATAAGTTAGAAGCAAACTGGCATGGACCTTACCGAGTTACTGCAGTTGTCCGACCAGGAACTTACCGAATAGCAACTCTAGAAGGAGAGGAATTTAAGAATGCATGGAATGCTGAACACCTACGCAAGTATTATCAGTGATGTAAAATGTAAAGCAGTTCCATCAATATGAACAAAATGATGATATTTCACAATCTTCTCTCCTTTTATTGAAAGTTTTTTAGGGAATACTAGTGTTTAACACTACGCTGCTCGACAGTAAAAAGAAGACGATAGTTCAAACCCACGACCAACTCCGGTTGGTAAAAGGGCGAGAACAAGCTATACTCCTTTGGTTAGGAGGCGTACACTAGTGTGACCAACTAAGGTTGGTAAAAGATCTAGTGTACATGATAGTTCAGACCCACGACCAATTCCGGTTGGTAAAAGGGCGAGAACAAATAATACCCCTTTGGTTAGGAGGCGTACACTAGTGTGACCAACTAAGGTTGGTAAAAGATCTAGTGGACATGATAGTTCAGACCCACGACCAACTCTGGTTGGTAAATGGGCGAGAACAAACAATACTCCTTTGGTTAGGAGGCGTACACTAGTGTGACCAACTAAGGTTGGTAAAATATCTAGTGGACATGATAGTTCAGACCCACGACCGACTCCGGTTGGTAAAAGGGCGAGAACAAACAATACTCATTTGGTTAGGATGCGTACACTAGTGTGACCAACTAAGGTTGGTAAAAGATCTAGTGGACATGATAGTTCAGACCTACGACCAACTCCGGTTGGTAAAAGGGCGAGAACAAAAGATGATCAACGAAAGACCAATCTCGGTTGGTTAGGAAACAAGATATGCTCTCAAATGCCAACTTATGCTGGTCTGTAAAAGGGCGAGAACAAACAATACTCCTTTGGTTAGGAGGCGTACACTTGTGTGACCAACTAAGGTTGGTAAAAGATCTAGTGGACATGATAGTTCAGACCCACGACCAACTCCGGTTGGTAAAAGGGCGAGAACAAACAATACTCCTTTGGTTAGGACGCGTACACTAGTGTGACCAACTAAGGTTGGTAAAAGATCTAGTGGACATAATAGTTCAGACCTACGACCAACTTCGGTTGGTAAAAGGGAGAGAACAAAAGATGATCAACGAAAGACCAATCTCGGTTGGTTAGGAAACAAGATATTCTCTCAAATGCCAACTTATGTTGGTCGGGAAGTAAGTTTATTACATAAAAGTTCCTCGAAGAACAAATATTCCAAACTGAACCAAGTATAGTTGGTCGGGGATAAAAACCCACTAATTTTAGTTGGTCGATGAGGAAAAATCTTTGACCTTGGTTGGTCGGGCACATTTTATGAAAAAGACAAAATTTACCAAGTATAGCTGGTCGGGGATAAAAACCCATTAACTATAATTGGTCGACGAGCTCAACTTAACAACCTTGGTTGGTTGTAAGAAATTTTAACATTTTTATACTCATTACTTTATTGTTAAGTAGTCGAGCAACATTACTGGTACTTGTAATTTTTTACTAAGTTGGTCGATGAATAGCACAATATTGTTATCTATTTAAACAGATACATATGCATAAATATAAAGTGTTTGACAAGTACAAAAACAATAGCAATACAGATTTGCAAACAGAGAATGAAGGTCTTTCATTAAAATTCAAAAAGAATTACAATTTACATATGTGTACTAACTATTACATTGAGATCCCTACTCTATTGGTTTCTTTCCCTCAGCCTTTAAAATAGGTTCCTCGCCAGCAGGCGGATCATTTAAAGTCTGAGGGGAGTTAATGAAGTTCAAATCCTTCAGCATCCTAACATTCATTACTGAAGGAGTATCCAATAGATGCTCGGGACGAGATACTTCAATCTGAGAGTGAAGATTATAGTCGCCAAGGTATTTTGCTACTAAGCTCCGAGGAATGGCACGAGCTGGGATCCATTCCATGTCCAAGTTATACGGTGGTACTGGCAAGTCAAGAATCCCGGGATCATAATAATCCCACAGGTAGTGCCCCTGTTCAAGCTTCAGCACGGCCAAGGCATTCAGCCAACCTTGCTTGTAACCTTCATTATTGGAATTTTCAATGCAAGCATCCAAGTGATAAAGGGCCTCATTGTAGCCTGCATTCCAGAACTCCCTGGGCTGTTTATTAAATTGAAATGTCAACTTTTCAAGCTTCTCAAGAAAGTTTCTGGCAAGAGCATCCTTATTATCCAGAGCAGACTTCGTCGCAGTAAGTTGATCCTCCAAAGTTAGGATTTTCTTGGACATTTCAGACAAAGCCCGATCTTTTGCGTTCAACTAGTACGCTTGAGTTTCCAATGTTGACAGAGTATGAGCTTCTTCAATACTACGAGGAGTTCTTGATCGACTCCGAGCAGGTGGAGTACTTCGTTCCTCGACAACATCTTGGGCAACTCTTCCTCGCCTACGAGAACCTCTTCCTCGTCCCCGAGTAGAAGTAGAAGTACCAGATCTTCGCAAGATATCCAACTCTTGCCTTAATTTGGCATTCTCAACCTCTAAGAAGGAAAATCCCTCATCGGTCACTGGGATTACCGCTGTTGAAGAAGAGGCTGCAGACTTATATTGTGCTAGCTCTTTCTGCAAATTATTATTCTCTTACTCCAGCAGTTCAGCAATTTGTCTACAAGCTTCAACTTCTCCCTTTAGGGTCCTCTCCCTAACATCATACCCAGTAAGGAGTTTGTCGTAGCCCTTCTCGGCCGAAAGCTGTTGATATTTCTTTTCATACCCCTCATGTAACAAGGCATTTGATTCCTTGTACTGAGCCTTAAGATCTTCTAGAGTATATTGAAGCTCCTCGATCATATCATAGTAAGCCACGTTATTGGCCACAGCTCGATCAAGTAAGCCCTTCAGGTATTGATAAGCTTCTACTGCCTGCTCTGAAGCACCATGGCCAAGGATGTCGGCAACTTCTGATGCACTTAGGTCTGTGTGACCAGCTTTATAATATTCATGACATTGCTGCATCAACTTTGTGTCATTAGCAGACAAAAGATCCATCCTGGCCAGAAACTAACAGAGAAAGAAAAAGAAGATCAAGACAGAGTGCAGATAAAGAAGAGACAATCATATGGAAGAAAAGAACTCAAATTTTATTAGATCATAAGGCAAAGTTACAAAGATCTGAGGTACAAAGTACAAGCAAAAGGAAAAATAAAAGAGAATACCGAACAACTTCACACCTTTTCCTTGTCTCCCAAGACTTTCTCGGGAGGCTGGGACGAGGAGCTTAGTTGCTCGGTGGAAATTATGAGTTGGTCGGCGGGAGCTGGAACTTGTTCTAGAGGAGCTGGTAGAGATGAAAGCTCCTCGTCAGCAGGCTGGGTAAGGATGATATCACCCACTACCAATGAAGATTCTTCTGAGGCAGCTTCGTCCTCTTCTTCATCCTCGATGGCTGGGGGAGGACCAGGGAGATGCTATTGAAATAGCTCGGAGTCCTCGCTCACCTTTAATTCTTGCAAAGATGCAACCCAGCCATCTCGGAAGTATTTCAAACTTCCATATTGCACCTGAGTCATCATAGCAGCTACTCCCTTGTTCCACCCCTTGTCCCAACTTGTGCTGAAAGACTTCTTTATTGCCTTCTTTCTTTTCATTTTCTCCTAGGAGAGCTTCTTGGATAGAAGGTCCTCGGAGGCTTTCAGCTTGGCCTCCAACTCCTCCTTCTGAAGATTTTCTTCGCGCAGAAGGGTCAGCTCTTCCTCAGCTGATTTCAGCTTACTTTCAAGCTCCCCGAAAGTAGTGAGCTTCTCGGAGTATTTCTTATTCTCTTTCTCCAAGTCCTTCACTTTATTTCCCAACTGCACCTTCTCTGCTTCAGATGCAGCCAATTTCTTCTCCCATTCACCTTTATCCTCATCGTACTTCTGACGGGATTCCTTCAGAGATTGGGCCAAACCCTGGAAAGCATCCTCTACTCCATACGAGGAGCTCGAAGCCTTAAGCGCTTCATCTTTCTTCACAATGGTGTTAAAGCAACTCACCAGCTGAAAAAAGAAAGTAGTGATGAGTTAGTGCCGAGATACATATATTGATAGAAGGAAATAATAATTCATGATAAGAAGAAACTTACTGAAGCAATGTGATGAGTAGCTAGGGATGTCAGCATATCCCTAGGAATGTTTTCCTCGATGCCTTGGACTTCAGGAATAATCCAAGTCTTTACCGAGCTCATTGCAGAGCTCGGGGGAATAATGGTTGGAACACCAGCTCCACTAGTTTGAAGCTGGGGAATAACTTCAGAAAAACTAACCGAGGAGGACTTCTTCAATCTCCTCGGTGTCTTCTCAACAACCTCAACCAAAGAAGAATTTTTGGTTGGAAAGATATTAATTACTTCCACAGGAGCATCCTTCTGTACAGGAGCCATTGGGGGCTTCCCGGCGGCCTTCCGAGAAGCAACAGAAGGGGCAGCATCAACTTTCTTTGTCCCCTTTGGGACATCGGCTTTGTTTCTCTTTCCATCTCCAGCAGAGGAGGTCTCTTCAAAGAGAGCAGGAACTCTTCTCTTGCCCATTTTCTGACTCAAAGGAATGTGAGAGTCTGGTGAAGAATCTTCAGAAGCTGGCAATGGTTCGCTAATGCTAGCCACAGGATGAGAAGTATAAGAGGATGTATAGCTCCTGTACTGCAGCAAGTATGAAGCAGACCTAATGTGCTTGTCTGTAACCTTCTGATGCAAACTCCAGATATGTTTTAAATGCTTGATGTTAACTTCTGTTTCTTTTGGAGTTTTTCTCTTGCTGTCAACTGCAAATAAAAAAATATAGTGAAATATCAGTCATATATTTTGTCAAACACAATGAAATCATAATTTCAAAAAACGAAATAAGATGAAAATAACCTATCCCATTGCCATATGGGGGGCATCTGGGACCCTCATATACTGCATCTCCAACCAAAGGGGCATGTTGCCAATTTTTTACAACTACTCCATGTTCAAAATAATCCCTGTTGGCATCAGGGAGGTTGACTACTAGAGCCCTATTCAAAAATCTAGTTTTTAAATAATAAACATTGTCTAAAACAGCCCATCTATAACAGTACATAATCTCAGGAATTCCTATACGAGTTCCATGAGTTTGATTTAACCTATACACCCCATTAACTATTCTCCATGTGTTGGGGGCTATTTTTGCAGGGACAACGTCGAAATACTGACAGAATTCTAAGCATAAAGGGTTTGGTGGAAAAGAAAATCCACATTCAGCAATAAAGAGGCTAGGGAACCAATGTCCCTCAGCCAAATCAAAATAACTTGAAGGCTCAGAATGAACCTCCAAAATTACCCAAGATGGAATAGAGAAATTAGAACGGAATTTCTCAAGAGACTCAATAATGTAAACCATGATGTATAAAAGAAGAAGGAAGAAGAGCTTATAGGGAAAAAGGAGATCTGTTGACAAACAAACGAAGAAAGGGATGGACGCACAGGAGAGAGAAAAGCTATAGAAAACTCGAAAGCAGAAATTAAAAAGGTAGAAGACGATGGGATTACCTCTGAAGCTTAAATACTTTGCCTTGGGAAACGGCGAATGAAATGATTACAAAAAAGAAACTATTACGCTACCGGCGGCTAAAAGGACAAAAAAGGGCACGAAGATCGAAGCGCCTATAAAAATGCAAAAAGGCGGATTCTGCGAATTTGGAAGGAAATTCAAATATGAAGAAAAGCCTCCAAAAACCCAGGAAGGTCATTTAATATCGCCATATACCGAGAAAGAATGTTCCATACTCCTCAAAGTTCTAAATATGAAACATTGGGGGCTTCTGTTGATACCAAAATTAGTGTGCTGATGTGGACGAATAATAAGAAGACACGTGTCAATCTATGTGGCACAATAGCAACGAGGAAAATTATTCCCCCGACCAACATACTCACTCCGAGCAACAGGTATACTCCAAGGAACGCCAGTCTTCCGAGGAACACCAACCCTCCGAGGAACTCTTATCCCCCGAGGAACTCCAATGCTCCGAGGAACTCTTGGACGATGAGCAACTAAGGCGGTTCGAGCTGCATCTCGACCACAGCATTAATTGCCAGATAATCAACAGTTCAACTATTCATTGAATGCTTATCATCTTGACGCGCACGTTTGAAGAACATTAAGTGAATTACCCTTTCATATATGTGTATCATTTAATGCAACACCCTTTCATGTACAACCTAAGGGCTATAAATACCTTGTATCACCCTCATTCATGGGGACCGGAATTTCTTGAGAGCACTTGTAATCGAGAATTCCCAAACACTCAGCAATAACATAACAGTGGACGTAGGCCATTCATATAAGGCTGAACCACTTTAAAATATTTTGTCTTATTTATTTATCTGTGATTAAATAATTAGAGTAATCTAGTTTTTTACATCAACACGTACTTTGTTTTCGTCGTGCCTTCAGGCACGGGCATACGCTAGACAAAGGCAAAGGCATACGCTAGAAAAGTTAAATCAATGTTGTTTATAGTGCCAACCAATTATATTAATATTTACGTTGTTTAAAATGAATCAATCAAAATACGAAATAATTTATTTTTTCCTAACATGTATGACTCAAATAAAAAGTGACATAATATAATATTTTATTTTTTATTTTTTCCAAACAAGAATATGATCTACTTAAAACACAATGACAATATTTTTTTACCAAACACGCTTGACACAAATAAAAGCAACATGTGGCGATACGAATTCTAGTTTTTTTATCAAACGCGATATTTTATATTGATTTTTTGTGGTGTAAGCTTAAATATAAATATTGTGCTAAGGGATGCCTGAAAATTGGCATAGTGTTAGTTTGTTTAGATAAAAATATTTATTATTTTGGCATAATTTTTTTTGCGTTTAATGAGGTCGTGTTTAACAAGGTTGTGTTGTAAATAAAATAAGTTATAGTGTTGACAAGTTATAGACAATATAAAAAATATTTTTTATAAACTAAAAATGACCTCGGCCAAAATATACACGACACGACATGAAATATTAATGTTTACCTATCTCGAACACGACCCAATGTTTTTTAACCAAAAATAAACTTGAACAAAATAAATACGACACGATATGAGATTTTATAACCATTCACGAACACTACCATTTTGCAGGATAGTCCTATAAATAAAGGATATTATGGCCATTTTTTTTAAACTACACTTTGTTTTGTCAGGGAACGAAATTTTCGTCGTTTTGTAACTATGCACTTTGAAAATTTTATCGTTTCGCGATTACGTACTTTGAAAATTTTTAGAAACGTGCCTTCAGGTACGAGCATACGCTAGTATATATATATATATATATATCAGTGCGTCTCTAATGCGGACTTAACTTGCAGATTTAACTTGAGGACGGATTTTTCCATATTTTTTAAAAATAGCACAAAAACTTTTTTTGATTTGATTTTTTTGTGGTATTTAAACATTTCAGGGGACCCCTATAAAAAAACTCAACTCAAAATGAATTATTTTTCTACTTTTAAAAAATCGATCAAACATATGTCAGTTTTTAAAGCTCTTTAAAACTGATATATATTTGACCGATTTTTCAAAAATAGTAAAATATTTCATTTTGAGCTGATTTTTTTTACATGGGTCCCCTGAAATTTTAAATACCACAAAAAAAAGCAAGTTGAAAGTTAATTTTTTGCTATTTTAAAAAAATACACAAAATTCGTCCACAAGTTAAATCCGCAAGTTGCGTCCGCATTAGAGCCTGACTATATATATATATATATATATATATATATATATATATATATATATATATATATATATATATATATATATATATATATGAAACTATAAGGAGTTTTTTTTATTGTTGATTTTTATGATTGCAGGATGAATGGACTCTTCTATAATGGCAAGTTGTTTTTACAATTGTACTATAGTAATTATTGAAATTTATGAGCAAAGTTATAGTTATGGTAAATTAGTTTGTGTGGATGATTTACATATTTGAAGAAAGGGAATGTCGATCTTTTACATTGAATTAAAATAAGAGTAATGTTTCTTAGAATGTGAAAAAGGCATGCATTGCATGTTCCGTACATGGTTCTTGCCAAAATAGTCATTTATTAATATTTTCATAAATGAAAAGGGTGCTGATCCAAAATAAGGTTCTTCTTGTAATGAATTTATTTCTGATTCTTCGATAATTGTTGAAGTAGATGATGTACTTGATGGAGATGGTTATGTGAATAAATTGGCTTCACATGGCCATAAGACTTGTATTTCTGATAAGTGAAGGAGTTATATATTTGTTGTTGGTAAGAAAATTGAAGGTGAGAAGAAAGAGTTTTGTAATAAGTTAAAAAAACTATGCCATTGAGGTTGGATTTAGGTATGTTTATGTACAACATGACAAGCATATAATGAAACTAAAGTGCTTTGAGAAAGTGTTAGATGGTTGTTTATGGCATATACATGCTTCTTTTTGTATTGATAATAGGTATTCTACATGAAAACTACTAATGATGTTCATTCATATTTAGGTTCTTAGCAAGTACATAAAACTACAATGATGGATTAACAACTTGTTTGAACAATTGTAATTGAGCAAGTGCATGATAAGCCATTATTAGTCCTACGGAGGTTATAAGAGATTTCAAGAAAACTATAGGGTATATATTGGTTATCATCTTGAATGGTATGGTAAATAACTTTACCAAAACGAGTTGCATAATGATGAATCATTATCATATAACCAATTATTGTCATATAAAGAAGTTGTTTTTTCAACAAATGCAGGTTCTTATTGTGTGTTGGGTTATGACCCGAAGATAAGATGATTTACATGTCTTATTATTTGATCTAGCACATGTATAGTAGGTTTTAATTTTTGTCAGCCCTTACCCCTTTATATTAGAACATTTTTTAAGAACAAGTATTAAGATCATCTAAGTTACAACAGGAAATAATGGAGACCAAGGTATTAATTGGAAGATTTTACTTTTGTGTTTTAGTTATAATATTTATTTCTCAATTTAAGATTGGGGTGTTTATGATTATCTCATATTTTTTGTTTGATTGTGTATACAATAGGATTCTCTAAGCTAAAAACATAAAATGTTCACAACGGTGTGGTCACGATTTTGGATCGTGACCATGATTTTTTTATCATGACCCTATATGTGACCCTATCTAGGGGTGATCTATTCTAAACATTGGTCGTGGTTAATAACGGTGACCATCATGGTCACGATCATGAATCATGACTCAATCGTGACCCTTTTGGCATGAAAAATGACGCCCAGATGGTCACGTTACTATTCACGATCCAAAATTGTGACCATTTATTAAAGACCATGCTAGTATGTGTGAAATTTAGTCACCGTTCATAATTATGTTGTAAATACCACATTCTAGGACCCTCTTAAACATCTCCTTAGGTCCCTAGCACTTCCTCCTTCACCATAATCCCAGGTCGTACTCAGACACTAATTTAGAGGCCACCGGACACTCCGGACCCCCATTTGACTAACCGATAAACTCTATCACCTGAGTGAATGAGAAATAAGTCTTCTAAGGGATCTGAATCCTTTTTACAATGGACCACCACGTGCATGAATCGGCCTAATGGTCCGAACAAACGAACTGAGTTACTATTAAAAATAGATTTAAAGGCCACCGGGTACTCTCGGATCCCATTTTCATCCCAATCAACTTCTTATCCTGAGAAAAAGCTTAATAAATCTTTAAAGGGAGCTGAATCCACTTATTAATGGCCTGCCCCAGCGCGAATTCCATTTGAATCCCGTAAACTCTTCACCTCGAATGATACTAAATGAATATTCAAAGGGACCTAAATACCCTTTCCAGTGATCCATACTGTGCATGAATCAACCTTAAGATACGGACGAACAACCCATTTTACTCCAAAGGGTCACCGAGCACTTTTGGGCCTACTTTGACCAAGGTCAACTCTTTTAACCAAACAAAACTCTTTGGAATATCGAAGATCCTTGTATAACCTTTCTAACGGTCCACTCCGTGCATGAATCAACCTTACGATTCGAACGAACGCTCCGTTTTCCTTTTGTCTAAAAGACCAACGGGCACTTTCAAGCCCCATTTAACCACAGACGATTCTCGAACCCACTAGAAGCCCATGGATTCTTAATAGTCTCTGAATAACCTTTCCAATGGTTCATCCCATGCACAATTAACACTTACGAATTGAATTTTATGACCATTTTTTGGAAAATCTTTCTGAGACTGCCGAATGGAAAACCCATTTCCATACCTATCGGTAGTGTCTGGGGTTACCTGTCGATAGGCATGTTAAGGACAATGTCGATTGGCAACCCCTTCACCCTATATAAGGAGATCATGAGCTCACTTTGAAACGCACTTTAGAAACATTCTTCTCAGAGATCTCAACGAAATTCCCTCATAGTAAGCGTGGTTTCCATATTGAAACCTCTCCCCACACATTCCATTCTATCCTTTCCTTACCCAATTTATCCAATTCTATTCCCACTTCTCCTACCACCTTCATCCACTTGCAAGAGCATCCCTTCAACAATCAAGATCAACCTTAAAGCTTCCAAATAAGGTCCAAACCTTTCACTCTCTCTTTAAATTCTCGTATTTTTGTATTAGTTATTTAATTCATACTTTAGCATTTCATCTTTATTAGATAACACATACTAATATCCAACTTTTTATTATTAGTATTGCACGTACTATATTTTCTATAAAAAAAAACAGAAAAAGCGAGTTTTCTTGTAAATTTCAAATGGGAATTTTTCACTATATTTTCTCAAACTAAAACATCATTTTTCTACACACACACACACACACACATAATAAAGTCCCGGGTTGCATTTATGGGATAAACCCCACCCCCGTGTTGCATGCGATCTACGTGGACTTTGATTCCTTTTTAGGCTACATAGGCATCTCGGGTAAAGTTCGAGATTCGAGTCCTCCTTTCCTATTTTTGTTCATATATTATTTTCACATATTATATTTGTGATTCATGCTTATGTTTTTTCCAACCTATACAACCCGAAAAATGCATACATTATATTTTTAATTACTATTTTGGGAACACTCCTAAGGAGTCCACCTTTATCCATGACGCGAGTCGAGTAATTCCACTGGCTATTTATATATCCATGCACAAACTTCGCGGAGTTATTAAGGAGAAGAATAACACATGCCCATGAGAGACCGGAAGGGGGGATGGGTGACTAAAACCTTCCCATTCGTAACTTAGCCCTTGAATCCTTAAACTAATTGGTTTCGTAAGCATCAGTATGTCTTTGATGTCGTTCTCTCGAGGAGGCATCATTTCTTTTTCCTATTTTGTGCAAAATAGGCTGGCGACTCTATCTCTATACATCACCCCAAATGATGACGATCGTAGTGCCCCTAGGAAGGGTGCGAGACCCCCTTAAGTGTGCGCCGGTCGGGATGGGATAGGATAGGATGGCCACAGTGGTGACTCTGCTAGGGATGCGTTTGTCATAAGAGGGCTAGACTCTATTCTTACATGGTGTAATCATTTTCCTCATGTATGTGTATGCACCTACTTGTATGTTCCCATTTTCCTCTATTGCTTCTTGTATATCTACCTCATGTTTATATCACTTCTCACTGACTTTTCACTTCACGCACTTGTAAATACCCTCCATGTACAGCTCACACTACTTACACTTGTATGTAGGATCACTTACATCCATATGTTTCACACACCACTTAGAATATCCATGCTTAGGCTTCACTAGCACACACCTCCACTTATCACACTTGTACATATCTATGCTCACTTGCATATATCACACGCTACTTATAGTTGATCCATGCTTAGGCTCACTACCACACACGCACCTGTAGATATTCATATATCACTCACTCACATGTATTCATGTTTAGTGTAGTATTCATGCTCCAAGCTATATTTACTTTTCATGATACTTGTACATTCTTCCCTATTAGTATAGTGCTTCTTTTACTCATCATGCCAAATAAAAGAATCTCTCCATAACATACTAATCAAGAATCATGCATTTTGCACACTACATCACCGAGAGCATGGATATTGACCAAAATGTTATTCCGTACTGGGGGGTCACTTTGTGATGGGCATTGGTCCAACAGGTCGCAGTTAGCCTAAGCAATATGACTCTCAACTTCAATTGGCCTAGTACCTTCAATATATATCGAGTGGTTCCCCCTGCATCATACCACTTGATCGAACTCACGACGGGAAGTATATAGTAGGGAACTCGTTGACGTACGTCGAGTATATCAAACTCTCTCTCACACATGCTGTCCACATGAGGTATATAGTGAGATAATTAGCGTTCACTCGGGTATATCAAATGGCTTTTCCACACGTGCTAATTGGCCTTAAAAGAAAAACTATATCACGGAAGTCATGCAGAAGGGAGGAATTCTTCCACTAACTCAACAACTGCATAACCTCATATAGGCGTCAAACCTAGGTCACTCATATTTAGTTTTCTGGTTTCCACATGAAACTCTATCAAAATGTCGGGTCGGTATGCTGCCCAGATTTTCATGCTATTTCGTCAGTTTTCAAAATTGGACCCTGCCCAAGAGCTTGGAAACAGGTCAAACCATATCTTACTTATTTTTTCGAACCCAATTTTCTCATGTTCGGCCCGACATTATTTTTTTGCATTTAGGAAAACCTAATACAAGTTAAAACATAATAATAATAATAATAATAATAATAATAATAATAATAATAATAATAATAATAATAATAATAATAATAATAATAATAATAATAATAATAATAATAATAATAATAATAATAATAATAATAATAATAATAATAATAATAATAATAATAATAATGCTGAGATTCTTCTCTCATTTTTTTTCTTTCCTTCTTCTTTCTCAAAAAATTGAAATACCAAAAACATTTATCCTCTTTTTTTATCAAAAATACCAAGAACACTTTTACTCCTTTTTACCAAAAATGTCAAAAAAAACATTTTTCCTCGTTTTTAAAAATACCAAAAGAATAATAATTTCTTCCCTATTTCAAAAATAAATTCGAACCATGTTCCTTCTCAGGTCATTCGCATACCCGACTCTTGGCCTGGCTCCCTATTGTCTTCGATCTTCCGTCAAACCACCTTGAAGCTCCATCAATTCTTCTGCTACTTAATCTGAGTCTGAATTTTATCTTCAATAGTCCTTCATGAAAAATGTTGACCAAGCACCGAACGTGCAACCTGATTTGATGGCGGTCCTAGTCCAACTCAATGACAAGACTAATAACCTTCAAACTGAGGTCCATGAAATCCAGCAAAACTGGGCCCATATTCTCGAAGAACCCGAGGTCCTCTTTCCTTGTGCCATGGGTCCACCCGCTCCCGATCCTATTTGGGTCCCAGAAGAATATCAGCATCCTCCATGTTCCCCTCCTGCCAATGGGCCACCGCCATCTCATCTCCTTATACCAAACCATACCCAACCAGGGGCTAACTTTCCAGTACCCATTAATCCCAAAGAGGAATAACTGAACAAGGTCAAGTAATACCTCAACATGTTGTCCAAGAAATTTGACCAAATCAGGATTTTCGGGAACTACATGGACTATACCCATATGTCTCCCTAACCAAAAGCAAGATTGTCGTAGAAGTTTAAGATACCAGCCATTGAGAAGTTCGGGGGTAGGGCCCCAAATTGTGCATTTTCGCAGTTATCATCGAGCCATGACCCTTCTCAGTGCCTCTGAAGACACTGCACCAAAATGATCAAATTGACACCCTTCAACCGGCCAACACTGTCACGGTCATTGACCGTGATAAAAAAACACGTGTTTTTTATCATGGTCATTGACCGTGACAATCCTATATGTTGTGATGGTCAATGATCGTGACATGTCCGTGATAATTCTGTCAGTAAAAGACCCTTCCCTCTTCTTTTTTCCCATCGATTTCTATTCCCCCCATTTCCCTCTCTCTCTCTCTAAGCGACTGCACTCTCTCTCTCTACGATTTTGGTATGTTTTATCTCTCTATTTCTCTTACATTTTTGCATATGTGTGTGTATATGTGTGTATGTGTGTGTGTGTGTGTGTAAATATGCATGTGTGTGTGTGGTGTATATATGCGTGTGGGGAGGGGGCACGGCTGGGGTGAGGGGAGGGGAGGCACGGTGTGTGTGTGTGTGTGTGTGTATGTGTGTGTGCGTGTGTGGTGGGCAGTGGCAGTGGCAGTGGGGGGGAGGGGGAGGGGGCGGGGGTAGGGGTAGGGGTTGTGTGTGTATATGTGCGTGTATGTGTATTTTTTAATTAAATTTTTATTGGTATATTAGATATTTCCCCTCATATTGTAGTGCCCCTTATAAAATAATTGATTGATTAAATATTGATTGGTTGTTAATGTTTTTAGTAAATTATAATTAGTGCCCCTTTCATATGCAAGTAAGATTGTCCCTCATTGTAAATTAGTAAATTAATAATTGTATAATTTAGTTGTTTGTTTAATTGATAAAAATAATTAATTGAGTAGATGAATTAAAAGGAGTACGGGATACACATTTGTTATTGCCATTGCGGTTGGATAGTAGTGGATCGATGTTCGGTTGGTTAATTTTAAAAGTGGCATGACCACTGGATTATTGTCCATATGGGAGTGGGATTTTTCAACTTTTTTAAAAAAAAAATTACTTTGTATCACGAACAATGTATGTGTGTGTGTGTGTGTGTGTGTGTGCGCGCGCGCGCGCGTGAGGTGGGCAGGGGCAGGGGGAGGGGGGCTATGTGTGTGTGTGTATATATGCGTGTGTGTGTGTTTTTTAATTAAATTTTTATTGGTTTATTAGATATTGCTCCTCATACTGTAGTGCCCCTTGTAAAATAATTGATTGATTAAATATTGAATGGTTGTTAATGTTTTTAGTAAATTAATAATTAGTGCCCCTTTCATATGCAACTAGGATTGTCCCTCACTATAAATTAGTGAATTAATAATTGTATACTTTAATTGTCAGTTTAATTGATGAAAATAATTAATTGAGTAGATGAATTAGAAGGAGTACGGGATACATATTTGTTGTTTCCATTGCGGTTGGATTGTAGTGGATCATATTCGGTTGGTTAATTTTAAAAGTGGCATGACCACTGAATTATTGTCCATACGGGGGTGGAATTTTTCATCTTTTTTTAAACAATTACTTTGTATCATGAACAATGTGTGTGTGTGTGTCTGTGCGCGCGCACGCGCGTGTGGTGGGCAGGGGCAGGGGAGGGGGAGGGGCAGGGGGGTGTGTGTGTGTCTGTGTGTGTGTGTGTGTGTATATGTGCGTGTGTGTGTGTGTTTTTTAATTAATTTTTTATTGATTTATTAGATATTGCCCCTCATATTGTAGTGTCCCTTGTAAAAGAATTGATTGATTAAATATTGATTGGTTGTTAATTTTTTTAGTAAATTAATAATTGGCGCCCCTTTCATATGAAAGTAGGATTGCCCCTCATTGTAAATTAGTAAATTAATAATTGTTAGTTTAATTGATGAAAATAATTAATTGAGTAGATGAATTAGAAGGAGTACGGGATACACATTTGTTGTTGCCATTACGGTTGGATTGTAGTGGATCGATGTTCGGTTGGTTAATTTTAAAAGTGGCATGACCATTGGATTATTGTCCATATGGGGGTGGGATTTTTCAACTTTTTTTTAAAATTACTTTGTATCACGAACAATATATGTATAATATGATAATTAAATGAAAAATACTTGAAATTACACCCAAGTATTTTACTCGAAGTATATCAACAACGAGCTGTGGTCAACTGTCCTACATGCGCCAAAGCGTCTAAATAGTAGTGTGGTTGACTTGTCTGCTCCTACCGAATATCAATCCAATTTTGATGATAACCCGAATTTGAAACAATTTTTAAATTTTGAATAAATATTCCAATTTGTACTTTATCAATCCATTTTTAATGCTTTCATATTGTATTTGCACTCTATCATTTTCACTCTTGTGTAGTGTGCGTGTGTGGGCAGTAGGGATGGGGGTGTTTTGGATTTTTAGTAATTGTACATATTATGAGTTAGATGCTTTGTTTTGGAATTCAGAATTAAGGTGTTAAACAGTAATAATACATTTGGATTTGTAGTAATTTTCCATATTTGCATGTATTCGTCTAATTCATTTTGATTTGTGCTAATATCAACATTTTTTTACCGAAAATGTCTCCTTCAGGTATTAAGGCGAGGATGATGATGTTAATTATGATGATGTCGTCTGGTCTCAGTGGTAGCGGAGGCATAGAGGAATCCTTGGCCCCTAAGCTCCCCAAATATGGAAAATTGGGGATGTCCATCGAGAACAAGACGGTACCATTAGCGAGATCCCTCGAGCTGGTAAAGACGATCATCAGCCCGGGTTAACTAGTTGGAGGGAGGTGCCAAATGAGCTTAAGTTAGATATTTGGGTGGCACTACATGTAATGTATTTCTATTTATACTTATATGAATATTTAAATTTCAATTTCAATTTCATTTAATATTTATATTTATATTTATATTTATATTTATATTTATATTTATATTTATATTTATATTTATATTTATACTTATACTTATATTTATATTTATATTTATTCACAACTAACATTGTATTTGTTGGCCAGGAACAATTCAACCTGGATCCAAAATTACGCAATTCCGTCTTGGAGCAGTTGAGGGAGTAACACAAGACGTGGAAGAAAAATACGCGGGCCCGATACTTTGGTGAGACCCGAGAGTTCGTTATCCGAATGCGTGACTCCATCCCACCGAAAGAGCCAATCTCATTGGCATAATGGAAAAGTTTCATTGACAATGAGATCGGGGAGCAACAATTGGCATCTCGCCAATCGAGGAGGAAAAATCGGGCGAAAAAGACAAACTTGCACTACTCCGGTCGGACGTCTTAACACCGAGGTGGAGCATAGGATGATGGTAAGATTTAATTTTTCTATAATCATAGAAATATATTATTTTGCACTATTTTACTTTACGGGGCCTAACTAATTTTGCATTATTTTATTTTAGGGGACGGGGAGTGGCCCTGGGGGTAGGCCCCATAGGCTCGATACTTATGTGGCTATTCGGACGAAGAAGGGGAAGGATAAGGAGGTGAACCCAAGCGTCGCGACCACGATTGTAAGTAATCCGATATTTTACTTTTTGTTAATTACGTTATAATTCTTTTATTTACTTATTTAATTAATCATGTGCTTTTTGTCGTTTCAGGCAAAGCTTAAGGAAGTGCATGATTTGCAGTCTGATGCCGACAAGGCATGTTTGTCCACAGACGCACTTCGTCAAGTGCTTGGTGCCGATCTCAAGGGGAGGACAAGGGGGGTGAGCTCGTAGGTAGCCAAATCTAGGATCATCGGATTGGAGACGAGCGACATCGGGTTGGATCGAACGGTGGACTCGCATGAAGCGAAGTTATCCCATTTGTAGGCAATGGTCCAAGATATGTTCTCATTCATAAAGCGTTCATTGGGCGAAAACCGTATGGGTAAAGGGAAGGAGAATGTGGTGGTGGAGGAGGAGGTGCAAGAGGATGAGGATGTGGACCTCGTTGCTTCATCTCCGAAACGTGCGGACTCTGATGATCCAGTCCCCTTTTTGGCTCCTTTCGACCGACCGATGTCGACACTTGGTTGATCGAACATGTTTATACAGGACATATTTGATGGCCAGCAAATAGGGCGGGGGTTGGGGACCCGAATACCGTCCAGGGTATGCCAGTTCATGAACGTTTGCTTCAAGACATCAAGGCCAAGGTTCTCATCACGTATGTGATACCCGAGAAGGAGAACTCCCCATTATGTTTGCACGAACAATGCGGCATGATGCACATCGCTGGGTGTATTAATTCGTATATCGTGTGGCCTATTCACCTCCTTAGGCCTACGCCAGACATGTAGTGACATTATTTGAATTGAATTATTTTAAGTTGTTACATTTGAATTATATTTATATTATATCGTGATGCATATTATTTTGAATTTATATTTGCATTATCTCTATTTTATTTGGATATATGATGTTTGAACAGGTACAATGTTGCTATAATAGGTACAAATATACTATTGGGCAGTGGTAGTGGCCATACTTCCCAGTAGATTTTTTTTCAATTCTACTCAGACTTATCAGGGTCATTGACCGTGATAATTTTTTCTAAAATGTTATGGGTTTGTCATGGTTATTAACCATGATTAATCTTATCACGGTCAATGACCGTGATAAGTCTAATGAACTTATCACGGTCAATGATCGTGACAACAGAAGTTGTCACCCCCAGAATTGTCACGGTCATTGACCTTGATAAGTTGGACTTGTCATGGTCAATGACCGTGACAATCTAACAGATTTGGTGTAGTGAGAGATAATGGCCCAAATTTTTCAACAAACTTTGAATGACCACGCCCTTCGATGGTTCCTATCCCTCTAAGTATCCAGAATTCGCAGTTCGAAAGACATCACCATGGAATTTAAGTCACAGTACAAATGCAACAAAAAAACTAGAAGTTACATGACATGATCTAGAGCTTCTCAAGCAAAACCCTAGACAAACTATTAGTAACTTCATAGCAAGATGGAGAGAGAAAGTTACACCATGACCAACCGGACCTTCGAAGAAGAACAAGTCAGCATCGTGAAAAATAATTTCTTGCCCCATATCCTAATAACTAAGGGAGGTCAATATTATCCACACTTTTAAGCTCTCCGATAAGCGGGTGTAGAAATTGATGAAAGTGTTGCCAAGGTAGAAACTGAGCCAAAGAAGGTGATCGGATAGTTCATTCCCAGAAAGTATGAGAAGCTTGCCAATACTACAGTCTCAACCACTAATAATATCTCCCAACCCTCTACCTCTTGGGCATCAAAATGCTGACCTAATCTTATCAGAAAGGAATACACTAGGCTCCAGGCTCCCTTGTCCAAAGTCTACCAGACCCTGTTGAGCAAAACCTCATCAAACCCTTGGACATCCATCCATTACCAAACCCACTTTCTAAGAATTTTAAAATCAATGTCAACTGTGACTTTTACCAATCTGCGAGCTACACTACCGATCAATGCTTCCATCTAAGAAACGTGATCCAAGGCTTGATTGATCGGGGTATTATCGCCCCACCAACCAATCCTAAACCCAATACCACACATAAACCACCTCCAACCCACACAAATTCCATCTTGATAGAGAATGACACGTATTGGAACACGAAGCCCCCAATTTTAAAATCTTTACTAAAAAATGTTATTTCAATTTCCGTTTATAGATGCGGAAGCGAAATGATTCAAATAAACAAAATAACAAATTTTAATTTCTTTTCAAATTAAATTTATACACAACTTAAAGTGAAATTAAATTAATTAACAAATGAATTTTTCACTTTAAGATATTAACTCAACTCGAGTCCTAGAAATTCGTCTAAAACATATTTTCAATATAACCAAATTAGGCCAAACCAATTTTATCAAATTAAGTGATGACTTGAATTAAATTAACATAAACATTACCCAAATTAATTGAGCACCAAATTAAAAAGTAGTGATTTAAACCAATTTTATCTTTTTACCTAAGCATGCGTTCTAGGTGAGTATTGCAAAGGATAAAATAAACAATGAATCACTACGTCGTGATGTACGAGGAAAAACCCCCAACGGGAAAAAAACCTAGGACGTCCCTAGCCTTAAGTCCACTAAGTATGGTTTTACAATTACAAGATATATGACTTACTTCCTCGACTCGACCCCTTTCAAGCCTTAGCGCGTCTTCTTGTAAACACCTCCGCTTAGTCGACAACCCTGGAGCTCCACCGAAATCTTAGAATTCACCAATTATACATAGGTACACCATCAACCCCGCATGGTGCCTTTCACCATGTGACAATGCCGCAGCAAAACAGGAGACTTCTTCTTTGAGGGATGTAGAAGTAAACCCAAACTTCTCTTCTTCAAGGTGTAGAGATAAACCGGTGCCAAACACTCCAAGCAATGATAGATATATTGAAACTTGGAATAAATAAACTATGGGTGTAAAACATAAGTGTTTTTAAAGATTTTTCTTTGAAAAATTAACACTCAATAATGAACTTTTTCTTCTTTGAATTTTTGCTCTCAAACTCTCTCTTGGAGAAGGAAGGTTATGAAAAAGTTGGTTCCCGCACCTTATCAAATCTGGCAAAAGATAGTGGGGAAAAGTAGTGGGAAAAGTGGGAAAATTGTAAAAAAAAAAAAGCCCAAAATAACTGTTCTCGCTAATTTCGTTTGAACGACTTTTCATTCGAACGGATTTACTAACGAGGTTCTAGAATGAAAAAAGAAAAATCGTCAGAAATCTCGTTCGAACGACCTGAAATCTCGTTCAAACAAGATGTCAGTTCGTTCGAACGACCTGGAAATCTCGTTCGAATGAAGATTCGAGTGTGGTTCAAACGACGTGTCAAAAAAATGAGATATTAATTTTTAAGCCCAAAACTTTTTATGGAAAGTTCTAAAAAATATTTTTCTGAGTAAAACAAAGTCGTTTAGAAAAATTATAAATTATAAATTACACCCAATAAATTTCCAGGCTCCTATATATATAGATATATATATATATCAAATGCATTCATACCGTAGGAGCATTGGAACATTGTTGATGACGTAGAAACGAGGCACACTAAATTGGCATTTGATGAAGATTTATGAACTTGGCCACTACGTCTTCAACTTTAGAATGTCATAGGCTTGAAGGATGATCAAAAACTCTATCCTATGACACAAACGTTTATGTCTGGAATTGAGCGAAAACTACATTAACACTCAATTGGATAATTGTGTCCTTACAACACGAAATTTGATCCATCTACCCAAATTGTGTTTTGTAAATCACCCATCATACCCGTAATCTCACCCAAACCTCTTAAAGTTTGCCCTAATTTTCTCCTCCACCAAACATGCTTCACCGATCAAGCTTTATCACTTCTCAAAAGGGACTGTATTGTTGTTCGCACCCAATCTGAAGGAAACGATATAGAGTTACCAGCTTTTCTGAACTAACTCTTAGAGTTCGGGCATAAAATTGCCCACCAAGATGACTATTGACTCTAAGAAATTCAATGGCTTGTTTATGAAAGACCGAAAATGGGCTCGAGAATCTGATGATTGGGTGGTACCCATTGATGAAGTCATCTTAGATAATATAGTGTATATCATGGAAGACATGTTTTAACAGCCCAGCGAGATCTGTAGCATTTTTCAACTACTCACTGCTTTAAACCTACAAGGGTGGTTGTTCCCTTAACTTCGGCACCCCCCCGTTGAGTGGGAAGATTTATACGAGGAAACCATTGAGGTTGTGGAATGCATCGATTTCTCTTGGTAAGATGATATCGTTGACACTAGACATTACACCAAAATGTCCAAATTAGCACCCTTCATCCATCCACACTTGTCAGGGTCAATGACTGTGACAAGTCCGTGACAAGGGCTTATCACGGTCATTGACCGTGATAAGTCCATGACAAGTACAGTTGTCACAAATTTATCATGGTCAATGACCTTAACAATCTTATAAAGTTGTCACGGTCAATGATCGTGATAGGTCCGTGACAAATTTTTCAGTAAAAAAAAACCTCCCCTCCTTTTTTTCCCACCGTTTTGGTTGCCCTCCCTCTTTCTCTCTCTAAGTGACTTCTCTCTCTCTTTAAGCGATTTTCAGGTTTTTTCCTCTCTCTCTCTCTCCCTTTTCTTTGTATATATGTGTGTGTTTATATGTATGTGCGTGTGTGTGTGCATGTGTTTGCAGGGGTGTGTGTGTGTTCATGTGTGTGTGGTGGGGGGGAAGGGGGGAGAGGTAGGGAAGGGGTGGGGTGGGAGAGGGGTGCGTGTGTGTGTGTGTGTTGATTAATGTGTAAATACCAAAATATATGTTGAGATTTTCCTCATGTAATAGTCATAATAAGAATTGGAATTGGGACTGATAATTATTATTGTTAATTTAATTATGACTTTAATTGGATTTAAATGAGTTAGGATCCTTTATTAATCATTGGTTTTCAATTATTAAGTAGTTAGTTTGAATTGATATTTAGGATTTTTAGTAAATATACATATTAGATATTGTTGTTTTGGAATTCAGAATTAAGTTGTTAAACATTAATATTACACCGTGACAGTTGAAACGGACAAATTGATTGATAAAATATAGCTTTAATTGTAACTTTAATTGTATAGATTTAATGATGATATATTTATAAGACGTGATGAAATGAATTAATTGAGTAGATGAATTAGAATGAGTACGAAATACACATTTGTTGGTTTATTGTTTTTGTTGTTGTTGGATTATAGTGGACAGATGTTGGGTTGGTTGATTTTGGAAGTGGCATAACCACTGGATTATTGTCCAAATGCACGGGGGGGAGTTTTCAACTTTTTTTTTTAAAATTAATTTGTGTCACGAACAATATATTATTAATTCATATATACAGTATACTTCATTTATGATAATTAAATGAAACATACTTGATATTACATATAGTGCGCGTAGATACTAGTCTTCTAGTTTTTATGTGTATGCATTCAATAGCCCTAAACCCGTTCGAGAGTCATTACCCCTGTAATGAGATCTCTCGAATTGTCCCGTTTGAACAGTTTGGGACTACATAATTTTTGTATAATAATATTCTTAGTGGCTTAAACTTGTTACTTTTGGAGGAAGTTCTGTAGTCGTATCCTAATGTTCTCTGGGTACATACTAGATTGGCAAGTGTGGGTGTTATTTCAATTGATAAATTGAAACAACACTCACACTTGCAAATCTACGTCGTGTACTTGGAGAACTATGGGGATATGCTGCCGAATTTTTATCAAATTGTAACAATGTGAATGAGCTGTTAAGTATATTACAGAAATATATGATCTTGAATGGGATATGATCACTCACCCTTTAGAGGAGGTGGAGGAAATAGGAATTAATATTATAAATTAAATTTGAATTTGAAATTTAAAAAATGAATATAAATAAGACATAATTAAATGAAACATATTATAAATCAAAGTTTTGTTTATACTAATCCACGAATATACGCTTCATACCTTTAATAGGTGATCATTTGTAGTAGCTGTGATGGGATATCCTAAATACAAAGAGTGGGTGGGTGAGACAATTAGAATGGGGGATGTGTTTCGCAGAGGTGCTAATGAATTTGTGAAATACGCAAAGAGATGCCATATTGATGAAGAGTTTCTGTGTCCATGTACTAGGTGTGAGAATAGCAAGGTGTTTGAGTGAAAAACAGTTGAACTACATTTGTTAAGATGGGGTATGCAAGATAATTATCGATTTTGTAGTTTTCACGGGGAATTGAAAGTTTATTTTATCCCCGAGCAACCTTCACAACAACCTTCAGCAAGTAGGATAAATGTAGAAGGGGATGAAATAAATCATAATATGTTAGAGAATTTAGTTGATGACGTGTACGGCATTCATGAAGTGGAAGAGAATGAGGTCACTGACGTTGTACAATGTTCAGGTGCTCATGAAGATATTAGGATAAACCTTGACGATGACTACCAAAGTTTAAAATTTAAGGCGACCCAACTGTTATACTCTGGTTGTGAGAAAGATCAAATAAATTTACATGCCATGCTTGGTTTGCATAGTTTGAAGATCCAATACGGTTTGTCTGGGAATAGCGTGACAGGAATTCTGAATTGGGTGAAAGGCTTGCTACCAAAGGAGAATACGCTTCCAAATAGTTATCCTATTATGAAGAACCGTTTGAAAGGTCTGGGAATGAAGTATAAATAGATTCATGCTTCATACTATACCTAAAGGAGTATGAAAATCTAGATCAGTGTCCGGTATGCGATGTACCTAGATATGTCCAATCTACTGGCAAGGAAGGCACAAACTTAAAATTGCATCAAAAAGTGTTGAAATATTTTCTCATTAGGCCTAGATTAAAGCGGTTTTTCACAGTACCATGGATAGCGGAGGCAATGACTTGTCATGCTAAGGAAGAAGTAGGGGATAATCTCATGCGTCATCCTATTGATTCTACAGCTTGGATGCGGATGAGTTATGAGTATCCCGATACATTGCACAATCAATTACAGAGGAATACATCACCGTGGAGTCATCAATCTATACTCAGGAATATATGCCTGACTCAACGAGCGTTGATGACATTGATGAGTGCGTTGATGAGGTGGTCATGTGATGGGAAAACGAGGGAAGTTAATGAGTTTTGCAACATGAACAAGTAGCCCGTTATCTATGTGACACACATGAAGATGTCGAAGAATGGAAAAAGTTAGTTTAAATTATTTTAAGTTTTACATTATTTATATTATTTTATACATGATTAATTTTGTAATACGTTCGTCACATTAAATTTATGCAAAAAATATGAAGCTGGTGAGAACAATAAAAGACGAAAAACAATGGAACAATAAGATAACAAATTTAGGTTGTGGTTGTCACACGAGGTAATTATAATGAAAATTGTTGTGTTATATAACGTTACATTACAATAAAAATTTACAACTAACCTAATTAATTTATCTATATTTTAAGCTCTTAAATACTGGTGACGCAACATCAAGGCTTGTTCATCTAGCCACTGGACCCTTGTTCATGGCACAAGAGTGTAATACCCCGTAATTTTGTTGATTTTTATTAAATGGATTAATTAAATTAAATGAGAATTAATTTGATATTAATCCAGATTTAAATACTAACGAGACGCGAGTTGGTATATGAGTATGATGATAATATTGAATATTACTGAGTATAAATGGCAATATAGGAGTATTAAAAATATTAAAATTGTCGCGAGGCAGAAATACGATAATTTGGGAAATTAAGTTGGGACGCGCGTATGAGTCGCGTCAGAGATTAATTTAATTTGGTTTAACAAGTAAAATTATATTTTTATCAACCGTATGATCATTTCGAGTGCACCAAAGTGTCCGGAAGGTTCGAGATAGTCAGAAAACACTAGCCGGGGATTTAGTTTGGGTCTCGGGACATTTTAGGCCAAACCGACAACCCAGAAGGTATTTTGGTAATTTTAAAAATTAAGAAATTAAAACCCACGAATTTTAAAGGTTAATTATATATTATTAGAGAGTCCGCTAAGGCCATTATTAGCCAAAAATAATAAAAGTGGGCTACGAGAGTTAGAGAGGAGTTCCAAAACAAACCACCACCCACCACCACCAATTGAGAAGGATTTGTGACCGGAAAGAGGAGAGATTCAGCCTTTAATCACCAACAACAAATCAGAAGAACAAATCTAAGGAAAGTGATTTGGTTGCATTAGTTCAATGAATATTTCCTCCATGCTCAGTGTAGAAATTAAAAATTGTCTTGAAGGATTTGATGAAAAACCCAATGAATTTGATGTACAACTCTAAATCTTGATTAAGAATTATGTGTAGATCTCTTCTGGACGAATTCAGTACCCCAAATACAACTTTTGATGATTTAAAAATGAATTAAAGAGGAGATTTATCAATGTTCTTGAAGAAAATAGAAAACTAGGGTTTTTATTGAAGTTTTGATCCATATAATGCCAAAGATTGATGATTAAAAGGTTTTGGAACATTAACAATGATGTATTTTGGTTGTATGATGAGCCTATAACATTAGATTGGATTTTCATACCCTGTAATGAAGTTTCGGGACAAGTTTTGGATTGAAAAACGAAGCAGGCCATAGCCTATCTGGTGCATTCGATCGATCGACACTCCCTATTCGATCGATCGACCACCATCGATCGATCGACACTACCAGTTCGATCGATCGACCTTCCCAGAATTAGTTATATTTTTCCTTTGTTGGATTTTAACAATTTCGACCTTAGAAAATTATTGGTGGGGACTTGGTGAATACTAATAGACTAAAGGAAGACTAGTAGGCATATTTGTGAGACTCGGTTCATAATTAAAAGTCAAATTGGGAATTATATTAAACCGTATATGGTTCGACGTGGGTAATACCATTTGAGACTAAAAGTTGATGAATAAGTTTTAGATAGTTGGATAATATAAGGTTAGTGGCAGAAATGAGGACCTTAAGAATAGTCGATTTAAATGTGGGAATAATAGGAGACTTGGTAACCTTTGTGGGTTAGAATTTAAGTATATGAAACTACGACGTGAGATGTGTCGGCGGTCTATATTATATATTATTAGGAGACTTAAAGTAGTACCAATCGGGATAGCGGTACAAGAATGTGAAATATACCTTATTTAATATTTTAAGATGTCTAAGTGGTGTGATTGCATAGTATATGGACTTATGTGTATAACATACCTACCATACTTGCTATCACCGGAGGTCGACTTTTGAATCGGGCCATCTAATCCTTGTGTGCCTACGGGGGGATTTAGATTGGTACCTTAAGCACATAGGGCTGGGAATGACTTATTTGTGAGTTAATAAGTCAGTTGACCATGGGAGAGTAGGTATGTACATGACCCATGGATATGTGAACTATGTTCGCCTCCATTATGTGTGATTGTTGCTTATTGAGACGGTTCTAGAGAGATTTGGAATACGTGTCCTTATGTACGTGATGTACCGGGACTTGATAGCAGAGTATGTGTGCATCGCAGCTTAGCCTAGGGGTGCCCTAATTGTATATTTATGATGAGATTAATATACTTGTAATTTAAATGGACTCTTTATTTAAGTGTAAGTGTAAATACTTGTGACATTTTTAGTGGAATTAAAATGGAAATTTCGTAATAATTATTGTAAGGGAATCTGAGAAATAAAAAGGATGACACGCAAAAGTTATATTAGAATGTCTTGTTTTGACCCTCATATTATAACGTAAAGTCAGGTGGGAATTAAACTTGTTAGTTATCGGCATAACTAGGACGTGTTACGGATACGTTAGATGTGCACAATTAGTTGAGAGGTGAGGAAATCATGTGAGTGCACACAACTAACATGTATTTTATATTCACTGTTTAATGTTATTAAACACTTGCTATATTTTAAACTGTTTTCAGATCGGGCTCAGACCCATTTGCTTCCAAATCTATTTTTTTTGTAAAAACCTTTTAGGTGCCCAGCCACAGGGACGCCAAGCTTAGGAGTTCCATTCTAGTGACGTGTTGTAGCTGCTATGGAAGTTACAGGACCTCGATAGTAGACGCCTCCACTTTCTACATTGACTCCATTTCAGATTTATTCATCTGTAGGGCATGTCGCCCCTTTATCTTTAGAGACTGCTTTGTCACGCTCAGTTTCATTTCAGTTTCGGATTTTAATCAATTAATTATTCGGACTTTGTATTTGGTTTTATTCAGTATTTGGATTGTTCAGGGGAGTGTTACTCCATACTCTTTTATTCCATTATTTTTCTATTGTGATTGTGATGTGATTGGATTACTTTAGCTCGTAATTTAATTGGTTTCATGTTTATCTAAATAAATTAAAATTAGCATCTCACTTTTTAAAATATTAGGTGGCTAGTAATTTTTAAATAAACGTTTTCGACAGTGATGCTATGAACTGAACCAACTTGACATTTTGTATTAATTTGAATAAAGGAGTAGCTACCCGGTATTTAATTAGTCGGGGTGTCATAGGTGGTATCAGAGCATCAGGTTCTAGTGTCCTTAGGATTTGTATGGCTTGTTATGTTTCCGCCTAACGTCCTTTGAGATAGAGCCCTATCATTAGGATTGTTGCACTCCTTGATTTTGTTTTGTAGACTACGTTCTTCTGCTAGAATGTTATGTCTGGTCGATGGACTAATATAAATCTGTTAAATTTCAGATGTCGCTCTTGAGGGAAGTGGAAACAAAAACTGATGAGGGAACGAATGCTGGACAAGAACAACAAGTACCCCAAGTACACCAAGAAAGAGTGGAAATCACTGAGATAGCAAATATCGTAGCACAGGCAGTGACTACCGCAACATTGCAGTACCAAAATAACAGCGTGCAGCTTGTACGTGGCAAAAGAATGAGAGAAGTCGATCAAAATGTTATTGCTAAAGTTAGCAACAAAAGGGAAATACCACCTCAACAGCGACAAGTGTCTCAAGGTCGTCGTCAGAGGGGCAATAGAAATGGCAGAAAGGGCCAAACTCGCCAGATCCACCAAAGTCAGGAGAAGAGAACTACCACCAAGAGGTATTTTAAATGTGGGAGAAACGGCCATACGCGTCGAGTCTGCCCAGATTTGGTTTGTAATAAACCTCATCCTAATCAGCAAGGACAACATGGCCTAAAAGGGGAAGGTTTCAGGGTCGGTGTCATAAGTGTGAATAGTAGGGTCATCGGTGGAGGGACTGCCCGCAACCAGATAAAGTGCCAGGGCAGGATGCCCAACATAATGAAGCCTGGATAGTTACCCCAACATTGCAGGAACCACAACAACATCAAGGAGTACAGTATGGATGTATCTATAATGCCCGATATGCGGTTATGCCATTTATACCGCAACTACCACATGCGTTTGGAGGTACGATACTTCATTATTAATTATATCCTTTAAGATAAAAGGGAAATCTTGAATAATTTAGATGTGTTATAATTTATTCATATGCATTGAAAAACGTAAGTAAAATGCATTCTTATCCTATTATATTTTGAATTACCTATAATGGTTTGAGTGTTAATAAACCATTATAGTTATAGTATGGTGTTCATTAGAAACTGTACTAAATGTCACTTGAGTGAAGTCGAAGCTATATTTATATTTATATATTTCTTATGGTGACATATAAAGACTTTGTCAAGACATCGTCTGGTTATATTTAATTCCGGTGGGTAGGGATGTCTATTAAGAAAATTTGAGATTTGTTAAAATGTTTCTAAGAGGGGGGATTATTCCGTAGTATGCAATCGAGTCTAACGCCAATATAGTAGGAGGACTGCATCGAGGGTAGCCTCACGTATCATGAGAGGAGGTAAGTTAACTTCTTAGCAAGAAGTAGGGAAAATAGGTACTAGCCAAATAATGATGGCCCCAAAGCTCATTGGCCAACAACACTAGTTAGTAGTGTATCGGGAGGATTCCTTGTTTGGATTTCGCTTTGCGAGACATCCTATGCATGAAACCTAGTGAACGTCGGGAGATGAGAAGTTTTGGCTTTCAGTACAAGGATTAGTACCCAAATTTTCATTCGCAAATGAAATGATAACTTAAGTGTTATCAAATGTCTTATCTCGTGAGTGAATCGAAGAGACAAGGAGGATTATGGCTATGATTATTAGGTTGATTTAATCTAACCCTATCGAACCTTCGGAGATGCAAGTCCATACTGGGCAGATGTTGGAGCATCTCACTAAGGGTGCTCACATGTTACTTGTGAGGGTTAGATATTTACGGTTGCATATCGATTTCAGAGAGTTGAATAAAGTCATGATCCGGAGTAAATATCCGTCGCCAAGAATCGATGACTTATTTAACCAGTGGAGAGGAGACTCCTTCTCCTCAAAGTTTGACTTGAGATCGGGAAACATGACATCTCAAAGACTGCCTTCTTGACGAGATATAGTTCCTACGAGTTCCGAGTTATGCCTTTTGGCCTAACCCACGCCCAGCCGTGTTTATGGACTTGATGAATAGAGTATTCAGAGAGTTCCTAGACCACTTCGCCATCGTATTCATTGATGACATCCTGGTTTGCTCCCAGACAGAGGAGGAACACATCGAGCACTTGAGGCAGGTTTTGTAGATGCTACGACAGAACGAGTTATATACACAGTACGAGAAATGTGGGTTTTGGCTGAAGGAGGTTCAGTTTTTGGGGCACATCATCTCAGATGGAGGGATATCTGTTGATCCGGGAAAGGTATCCGCGGTGAGGGAGTGTGGACAGCCCACGACACCGACTGAGATTCGCAATTTCTTTGGCCTGGCAGGATACTATAGAAGGTTTATTCGGGGTTTCTCAAAGATAGCGGGTCCTTTGACACATCTGACTTGCAAAGGTATGCCATTCATCTGGAGCGATGCCTGTCAGTTGGCATTCGATGAGTTGAAGGACAAGCTGACCTCAGTGCCAGTATTAGCTTTTCCCAGACTGGGAGTTGAGTATCTAGTCTACACCGATGCGTCCTTACAAGGACTTGGAGGTGTACTGCAACAAGAGAGTCAAGCCATAGCTTATGCCTCCCATAAGCTTAAGCCTCACGAGAAGAATTACCCCACCCACGACTTGGAGTTAGCAGCAGTTGTATTTGCTCTTCGAATTTGGAGACATTATCTCTTGGGGGAGAAATTTTGTTTATTCACGAACCACAAATCCCTACAATACCTCTTCACGTAGAAAGAATTAAATATGCATCAACGTAGGTGGCTTGAGTTCATGAAGGATTATCAGTTCGATATCCAGTACCACCCGGGAAAGGCTAACGTGGTAGCAGACGCGTTGAGCCATAGGCCAGTAGGTGGCCGAAGTGTGGAGAGTAAAGTGGAAGGAGTTGGGATGCAGTGGCCCGATCATTCATGTAAGTAATGACCGTTACTCCTCAGATTGTTACGAGAGTGATACAGGCTCAGACAAAAGATTCATTTTGTCAAGAGCAGATAGTTCGTTTACTAGCAGAGGGAGCCGAGTCCTATATCGTTAGTTCAGACGGGGGCTTACGCTTCAATGGGAGACTGGTTGTTCCTAAAGGGGAAGACTTGCGATACGAGGTTATGACAGAGTCGCACGGTTCGCGGTTCCCGGTACATCCTGGTGGGGATAAGATGTACCAGTATATGAGGCGACAGTACTGGTGGAGCGGGATATAGAGAGATATTGCCGAGTTCATTTCCAAATGTGCCACTTGTCAGCTGGTAAAGGTGAACCATCAGAGATCGGCAGGACTTCTACATCCGTTAGAGGTTCTTATGTGGAAATGGGAGAGCATTTCCATGGATTTTATCACGGGGTTACCTACATCAAATAGGGGTCACGACTCCATATGGGTACTTGTGGATAGGTTGACCAAAGTTGCTCATTTTTGCCAGCCCGGACAGACTACACTATCGGACAGTATGCCCAGATTTTCATAGCGAAGATAGTGAGACTTCACGGGGTGCCTCTCAATATCGTGTATGATTAAGACAAGATTTTTGTTTCATGATTTTGGGAGAGTTTCCAGGAAGCCATGGATACAGAGTTACGGCTAAGTACGGCATATCACCCGCAGATAGATGGGCAAACAGAGCGGACGAATCAGATGTAGGAGGACATGTTGCGTATGTGCATCATAGACTTTGGAGGTGGTTGGGAGCAGTACCTTCCACTGGTGGAGTTTGCCTATAATAACTCCTACCAGTTCACTATTGGCATGGCTCCATTTGAGGCGTTGTACGGTCAACCTTGTCGTTCCCCAGCATGTTAACTAGAGGTGGGGGATAACAAGTTTCTTGGGATGGAGGTGATTCAGGATACCTCGGCGAGGATAGAGATGATACGAAGCCGTATTTGAGTGGCTCAAGACCGGCAGAAAAGTTATGCAGATGCCAAAAGATTCTTTAGAGAGTTTAAAGTGGGGGACCAGGTGCTACTCAGAGTATCTCCGATAAAGGGGATTATGCATTTCGGGAAGAAAGGGAAATTGGCACCTAGATACGTGGGCCCATTTCCTATCATCGAGCGGATTGGACCAGTAGCGTATAGACTTGGGTTACCGGAACACTTGCATAGGATTAATGACATGTTCCATATTTCCTCGCTAAGGAAATATCTTAGGAACGATTTGGTCCACACCCATCTTGCTTTAGAGGACATCGATCTCCAGCTTGATAGTTCCTACGAGGAGGGGACGATTGCTATTCTGGACCACAGCGAGAGGAAACGGAGGTCGAAGATAGTATCATTAGTACGTGTTCAGTGGCGGCGTCATAATGTAGATAAGTCCACATGGGAGCGCGAGGATGAGATGCGCGAGCGTTATCCATAGTTATTTTTGCCAGGTATACTTTATTTTCGAATTTTGGGATAAAATTCTGTTATTAGGGGGGAAATATGTAATACCCCGTAATTTTGTTGATTTTTATTAAATGGATTAATTAAATTAAATGAGATTTAATTTGATATTAATCCGGATTTAAATACTAACGAGAAGCGAGTTGGTATATGATTATGATGATAATATTGAATATTACTGAGTATATATGGTAATATAGGAGTATTAAAAATATTAAAATTATCGCGAGGCAGACATACGATAATTTGGGAAATTAAGTTGGGACGCGCGTATGAGTCGCGTCAAAGATTAATTTAATTTGGTTCAAAAAGTAAAATTATATTTTTATCAACCATATGGTCATTTCGAGTGGGCCAAAGTGTCCGAAAGGTTCGAGATAGTCAAAAAACACTAGCCGAGTATTTAGTTTGGGTCCCGGGGCATTTTTAGGCCAAATCGACAGTCTAGAAGGGTATTTTGGTAATTTTAAAAATTAAGGAATTAAAACCCACGAATTTTAGAGGTGAATTATATACTATTAGAGAAGCCACTAAGGCCATTATCATCCAAAAACAATAGAAGTGGGCTACGGGAGTTGGAGAGGAGTTTCAAGGAGTTCCAAAACAAACCACCACCCACCACCACCAATTGAGAAGGATTTGTGACCGGAAAGAGGAGAGATTTAGCCTTTAATCACCAACAAAAAATCAGAAGAACAAATCTAAGTCAAGTTATTTGTTTGCATTAGTATAATGAATATTTCCTCCATGCTTAGTGTAGAAATTAAAAATTGTCTTGAAGGATTTGATGAAAAACCCAATGAATTTGATGTACAACTCTAAATCTTGATTACGAATTATGTGTAGATCTGTTCTGGACGAATTCAGTACCCCAAATACAACTTTTGATGATTTAAAAATGAATTAAAGAGGATATTTATCAATGTTCTTGAAGAAAATAGAAAACTAGGGTTTTTATTGAAGTTTTAATCCATATAATGCCAAAGATTGATGATTACAAGGTTTTGGAACGTTAACAATGATGTATTTTGGTTGTATGATGAGCCTATAACGTTAGATTAGATTTTTATACCCTGTAATGAAGTTTTGGGACAAGTTTTGGATTGAAAATGAAGCAGGTCGTAGCCTATCTGGTGTGTTCGATCGATCGACACTCCCTGTTCGATCGATCGACCACCATCGATCGATCGACACTCCCAGGTCGATCGATCGACCTTCCCAGAATCAGTTATATTTTTCCTTTGTTGGATTTTAACAATTTCGACCTTAGAAAATTATTGGTGGGGACTTGGTGAATACTATTAGACTAAAGGAAGACCAGTAGGCATATTTGTGAGACTCGATTCATAATTAAAAGTCAAATTGGGAATTATATTAAACCGTATAAGGTTCGACGTGGGTAATACCATTTGAGACTAAACGTTTTTGAATAAGTTTTAGATAGTTGAATAATATAAGGTTAGTGGCAGAAATGAGGACCTTAAGAATAGTGGATTTAAATTTGGGAATAATAGGAGACTTGGTAACCTCTGTGGGTTAGAATTTAAGTACATGAAACTACGACGTGAGATGTGTCGGCGGTCTATATTATATATTATTAGGAGACTTAAAGTAGTACCAATCGGGATAACGGTACAAGAATGTGAAATATACCTTATTTAATATTTTAAGATGTCTAAGTGGTGTGATTGCATAGTATATGGACTTATGTGTATAGCATACCTACCATACTTGCTATCACCGGAGGTCGACTTTCGAATCGGGCCATCTAATCCTTGTGTGCCTACGGGGGGATATAGATTGGTACCTTAAGCACATAGGGCTGTGAATGACTTATTTGTGAGTTAATAAGTCAGCTGACCATGGGAGCGTAGGTATGTACGTGACCCATGGATATGTGAACTATGTTCGCCTTCATTATGTGTGATTGTTGCTTATTGAGACGGTTCTGGAGAGATTTGGAATACGTGTCCTTATGTACGTGATGTACCGAGACTTGATAGCAGAGTATGTGTGCACCGCGGCTTAGCCTAGGGGTGCCCTAATTGTATATTTATGATGAGATTAATATACTTGTAATTTAAATGGACTCTTTATTTAAGTGTAAGTGTAAATACTTGTGACATTTTTAGTGGAATTAAAATGGAAATTTCGTAATAATTATTGTAAGGGAATCTGAGAAATAAAAAGGATGACACACACAGGTTATATTAGAATGTCTTGTTTTGACCCTCATATTATAACGTAAAGTCAGGTCGGGAATTAAACTAGTTAGTTATCTGCATAACTAGGACGTGTTACGGATACGTTAGATGTGCACAATTAGTTGAGAGGTGAGGAGATCATGTGAGTGCACACAACTAACATGTATTTTATATTCACTGTTTAATGTTATTAAACACTTGCTATATTTTAAATTGTTTTCAGATCGGGCTCTGACCCATTTGCTTCCAAATCTTTTTTTTTTGTAAAAACCTTTTAGGTTCCCAGCCACAGGGACGCCAAGCTTAGGAGTTCCATTCTAGTGACGTGTTGTAGCTGCTGTGGAAGTTACAGGACCTCGATAGTAGACGCCTCCACTTTCTACATTGACTCCATTTCAGATTTATTCATCTGTAGGGCATGTCGCCCCTTTATCTTTAGAGACAGCTTTGTCACGCTCAGTTTCATTTCAGTTTCGGGTTTTAATTAATTAATTATTCGGACTTTGTATTTGGTTTTATTCAGTATTTGGATTGTTCAGGGGAGTGTTACTCCATACTCTTTTATTCCATTATTTTTCTATTGTGACTGTGATGTGATTGGGTTACTTTAGCTCGTAATTTAATTGGTTTCATGTTTATCTACGTAAATTAAAATTAGAATCTCACTTTTTAAAATATTAGGTGGCTAGTAATTTTTAAATAAACGTTTTCGACAGTGATGCTATGAACTGAACCAACTTGACATTTTGTATTAATTTGAATAAAGGAGTAGCTACCCGGTATTTAATTAGTCAGGGTGTCACAAAGAGTACAAAAGGTATCGATTGAACGATTACGTATCCAGTGCAATGGTGTACGAGGAAAGTGCAAATGTACAGAACTCAAACATTTCATACAAGGATCTTACTTTCTTTCGAGCGAGCGCAAAAGATAAAAATCTCGTTGAAGCTGAAATGACTGAATATGGTGTAATTCGAAATATATTTGAATTGGACTATGCAAGCTTCAAAGAGGTTGTATTTTACTATGATTGGTTAAGATTTGAGGCTAAAAATTCTTGTAAAGTTGATCTTGACACTAATTTTATCATGAATGACTTGTCCAAGTTGAAGAGCAACGAACACGTGAGCGATGAGCAGTTTGTTTGTGCATTTTAAAAGGTCAAGCAAGTTTTTTAATCGGATTATATCAACAACGAGTCGTGGTCAATCGTCCTACATGCGCCAAAGCGTCTAAACAATAGTGTGGATGACTTGGCTGCTCCTACCGAATATCGATCCATTTTTTATGATAACCCGAATTTGAAATAATTTTTAGATTTGTAATAAGTATTCCAATTATCGGACAATAGTTTAATGCTTTTTATCTGAAATCATTTTAGTGCTTCTAATTCATTTGTACTTGATCATTTTCTCTCTTTCTCTCTTTCCTTTGTATATGTGTGTGTGTGTGTGTGCAGGTGGGGGGGAGTTTTCAACTATTTTCTAAAATTACTTCTTGCCAAGACCCATTCGAGAGTGGCACGACCACATAAAATGTTTCTATGTATTCTAATTCATTTGTATTCTTCTAATTCATTTGGATTTGTACTAATAACAATAATTTTTACAGAAAATATCTCCTTCAGGGATTAAGGCAAGGATGGTGATGATGATGATGATGATGATGATGATGATGATGATGATGACTTCTTCAGGGCTCGGCGGTAGCAGAGGCGACGAGGGATCCTCGACCCCCAGGCTCCCTAAATGGGGCAAATTGGGAATGACCGTTGAGAACAAGACAGTCTTATTAACTAGATCCTTCGAGATGGAGAAGACGATTATCGTTCCGGTGTACACCAGTTGGAGGGAGGTGCTAAATGAGCTAAAGTTATCTATTTGGGCGGCACTACAGGTAATGTATTTCAATTTCAATTTCAATTTCAATTTCAACTTCAATTTTAATTTCAATTTATATTTATTCGTGACTAACACTTACATTGTTTTTATTTTGTATTAGTTTAACAGGAATAATTCAGACATGGAAGTAGAATTTGTGGGCCCGGTACTTTGAGAAGACCCGAGAGTCCATTATCAGAATGCGTGAGTCCGTCCCGCCGAAAGAGCCGATCGCATTGGCACATTGGCAAAAGTTCATTGCCAATAAAATTGGACTCACCGCTTGATAATCAAGTCCCCTACTTGGCTCCCGTCTAGCGATCTATGTCAACAATCGGTTAGCCAAGCGTATTTTTACGTGACATATGTGATGGCCAGCGAATAGTGAGGGGGTTGAGGGACCCAAATACCATCAAGGGTATGTCGTTTCATGGACGTAACCTCCAAAACATTGAGTCCAAGGTGCTTGTCACGCATGTGATACCCAAAAAGGAGAACTATGTATTGTGGTTGCGCGAACAATGCGGCGTAACGCATATTGAGGGGTGTCTTAATGCGTATATTATATGGCCTTCCTTACTCCTCGAACCTGCCCCAGACACTATGTTGTGACATTATTTGCATCTATTTTTATTTGGACACTTGGATTATATTTGAATTGTTTTGATTTGAACATTTGGATATGGAAATATATATGCACTGAATTGGTGCGTTCTTTCTATTTTATTTGGATATATATTGTTTGAAAAGGTACAATTTTGCTATAATATGTACAAATATACTGCCGGGGAGAGGCAGTCTTCAAATTACCCAGCAGATTATTTTTAAATTCTGGCCAAATTTGTTATGGTCAATGACCGTGATAATTTTTTAAAGGTTGTCACGGGTTTGTCACGGTCTTTTACTGTGACAAAACTTATCAAGGTCAAAGACCGTGACAAGTTCGTGACAACAAAAGTTATCAGCTCCAGAATTATCACGATCAATGACCTTGAGAATCTGGAAGGTTTGGTGTGATGGGATAGGGGACAAATTTGATGACTCAGATGATGATCCGAGTCAGGAAAAAGTCAGTCCACTAATCAGCATATGCAAAATAATATCTTTGGAGGACCTGTCGGTGGAAATCAGTAAAATATACATTCAGTTAGAAATAGATGAAAACACATGGTTCTTGTTTTTCCTTACCTCCATAAACCACATGAACAGATCAAGAAGACATTTCGAAGATCCGAATCCTCAGTCATCAAGAACAGATAGGGAAAGGGAGTTTCCCAGGAATTTCCCATGCCAGAAATGACCACTGAAGAATGTAAAATCCTTGAACAACTCAAGAAAAGTCAAGCTAACATCACCTTATGGGGACTTTTCATGTATTCCCAATTACACTGAAATGTTCTGATAAAGAGTATCAGTAGGTCGAGAGCCCCCTTCTTCCACCACTCTAGATGAAGCTGTAAAACTGGTTAGATCCTTGACCTCCACTAGACTCCTTTCCTTCTTCGAAGAGTAAATTCCGAAGGTCGGTCCTGGCCAAAACTATGACCTCAACATCTCCGATGAAGTGATGGAAAATACAGTCTCGTTCTCACACGTTGACAACAAATCTTCCCTCAATATTTTCCCACTAAGAACCTTCTAATGCTTGGTGTTGAAAGTTAGTAACCTTACTCCTACTTCCACCACAGTGCGTGCCTATGATAGTACTCTCCAAGAGGTGATGGGATCCATAACACTCAAAATAGGGGCGAACCCTATCAATCCTATCACTGAGTTTCAATTTATTCACATACTCGCATGCTTCAACCTACTTCTTGGTCGATCATGGCATTATAACATCTGTGGGGTATCTTACTCCCTTCATCAGAAGTTGAAATGCTTAGACATGGGGCAAGTCATCACCATTCTTAGGGACTATGATGGTACAAAAATGCCAACACCAGTAATACGATACTAGAAATACAACATGGGATGAATGACATGCTTATCTTCAGCTTTAGGGTTAATCCACTTCCCCTTCTAACAGAGGATAATTTCAAAGACCGATTATGTCCAGAGCACAACCCTCACAGCACTGTCAATGTGATACAAATGTTCAATAATATGCATTTCATGCCCAGACTGGGGCTGGGGAGACATCAACAAGGTATCTTTGAGATTATAGTCCTGAAAAATGCCTTTCCCTTATGTGGCCTAGGTTATCATCCTTCACCAAAAAAAACTCAAAGCGCTCTACCAACCATGGATGAAAAGGAGTTTAGAATATGCCAAGATTATTTCAAAGGACTCTCTGAATGGGAGATTCTTCAAGGAGGGTTAAGATTACCCCTTTTGTGGATTTCCTGAACTATGGTACGACCATATGGATAAAAAGATGAAGTCGGGGATGGAAATCTTCTTTCAAGACAACTACTCTTGTGCCAAAGACTGTTAGCATAAAGTGCAACCTTCCACCAAGAAAGCCATATCCATTATCGAGGTCTTTGAGGAAAGTGATTCTGAAGAATCGTTCAACCTATAAACACTGGGGTTGCCTTTTGTATGATCCATTCAGGCACTACATCGTTGGAATCGTCCACTTTAATCAATGCCTCTTATGAGACTCTTCTCAACTGAAATGTTATACAATTCCCACCTTCTAAGGTGTAACCCAACCTCGCTATTTACCATATCTCTTCATCTATTTTTTTCCTCATTTTTAGATAATATTACAATCGAGACCTCTTTTGGCGAGGTCCTCAACGCTATTTTTCCCGAAAGTAAAATAAATGAAGATTTTGAGTATCTTGTCGTGCCTTACATTAATTGTCTTAATTATAATCAAACTCTGAGTGATAATGATTTTACAAATGAAGAATTCTTAACCGATCTTAATAAGGTTAATAATAAACAACATAATCACGTTCAAATTAATGAAGATGAAACTGTTGTTATTAATATCGATTCTAGTAGCCAATAACGTGAGATTAGAATAGGGTCTACCCTTAATGAACTTGAGCGTGAAAAATTCAAAGATCTGCTGAAGAGATATGTGGACGTCTTCACATGATCCTATGATGGCATGCCCGACATCGATCCCAAAATAGCTCAGCACGAGATTCTAACTCTCTCAAAAAGCAATACGGTCAAACATAAGTTGTAAAAGATCCACACTGAATGGTCACTCAAAGTCATGGAAGAGGCAGTTAGGTAGTTGAATGTCGACTTCATCCGGGTGATCGAAAATCCCACATGGCTCGTCAATATTATACCCGTATCGAAATCAGGAGGAAAAGTCTGCATGTGCGTTGACTACCGAGATTTGTACAAAGCATCTCCAAAGGATAATTACTCGTTGCCCAACATCGACATGATTGTGGACAACACGGCCAGTCATGCCCTCAAGTTATTCGTCGATGGATTCACCGAATACAATCAGATAAAAAGGTACCCTGACCATCGGGAGAAATTTGCATTCATTACTTCCTGGGGAACCTTTTGTTACACAGTTATTCCATTTTGTCTCAAGAATGTTGGGGCTACCTACCAAAGGGATTCCACAACCATCTTGTCTGATTTGATACACAAGGAGGTCAAATTCTACGTAGATGACATGACTATTAAGTCTAAGACTCGGGAAGGTCACGTGCCCGCCCTCCGAAAGTTCTTTGAACGATTAAAACAATATTAGATGCGGCTAAACCCATAAAAATGCATTTTCAGCATCACAAAAGGAAAGATTTTGGGATTCATGGTCAGTAAAAAAGGAATCAAAGCATACCTTACCAAGCTAATAGCTATACTCTAAATGCCACCACCCCGAATTAGAGAAGGAAGTCCAGGGATTCTTGGAAAAACTTCAGTACATCGGTCTGTTAATCAACCAGCTGACTTTTATTTTTTAATTCATCTTCAAACTCCTCCAAAAGGATTCTACCAAAGTCTGGAAGGAGGTCTGTCAGGAAGTCTTCGACAGAATCAAGCAATACCTTAATCGACTTACGGTACTTATGCCTCCGTAGCCAGGTCTCCCTCTACTCTTGTACTTCACCATAATATATACTGCAGCAGAGGCTTATCTATCCTAATATATCAAAGAATCCCGTAAGGAAAAGGATATCTACTATGAGAATAAAACATTGGCTAGGTATGAAGTCAACTACACTGCCTTGAAGAGAGCATGCATTGCCCTGGTTTGGGTCACTCAAAAGTTATGGCACAACATGCTCACTTTTCCCATCATTCTTGTGTTCCACATGGATCCTATCAAGTACCTTCTTGAGAAACCCGCCCTGTCTAGCCGAATGTCCCGATGGTTAATGTTACTAGGTGAGTTCGATATCATGTATGTCACACGAAAAGTCGTAAAAGGTAGAGCCATCTCCGATTACCTTACTGACTACCACATGAAAGAGGTCTATGTTTGGGTCTCTGAATTCCTGAATGAATATTTTCTCTACACCTCTCAGGAAGACCTCTGATGGAAAAATGTTCTTTGATGGAGCTATCAATAAGAAATGATACGAAAATAGGATACTTCTAATCACCCTTGATGACTCTCACATTCCCAATTCCATTAATCTAGATTTTTTCTATACCAATAATATGACCGAATACCAGGCATAGGCCTCAAAATCGTCCTTAAAAAAGGTATCAAATACCTAGATGTCTACGGGGATTTTGCTCTCATCATCATAGAAGTCCTTAGAAGATGGAAAGTTAAATAAGAAAATCCATTAACCTTCCATGCCCACCTAGAAGACCTGGCCTCCCAGTTCCAAGATATCACCTTCCAGTACTTGCCCTTCATAGAGAACAGCTTATTCGATGCTCTTGCTACACTAGCCTCCATGGTAGACATGCCCGAGGGAATAGCGATGGCCCCTTTTTCTAGTCCAAAAACAAGTTATGCCAACCCACTACTACCACTTGATCTCGTTACAGAAAAAGATTCTGATATGGTAGATTTTTGGTACTACAATATTCAGTGCCTCCTCAATCATGGTAGGTATCCACAATGTTGATACCAAATTTAGTATGCTGACGTGGACCAATTATGTAGAGACACGTGTCAATCTACATTTCACCCGCAAACATTTTGAATAACACCTTGACTCCGAGGAATTCAACCTCCCCGACCAACTCAGGCGCTCCGAGCAACAAGTGTTCTTCGAGGAACTTTATTATGCCGAGAAACTCATGTATACTGAACTACTTAGGCGGTTCGAGCAGCTTAGGCGGTCTGAGTTGCATCTCGTACAGAGAATTTATAACCGGGTAATTAAAAGGATTGACTGTACATTTAATGCTCATCATTATCATACATATGTACACGCCTATTGGACAGCTATGTAATATTCTTTCGCATGTACAGCCTCAATGCTATAAATACATTGTAACCTCCTCATTAGCAGGGGACTCAGAATTTCTTGGTAATTCCTGTTATCGAGAATTCCCAAACAGTCAAGCAATAACAAAAGCAGTGGACGTAGGCCATTCTTTCAAGGCTGAACCACTTTAAAATTCTTTGTCTTATTTATTTTTATCCGTGATTAAATAATTAGAGATAATCTAATTTTTTACATCAACAGATTAGCTCCGTCTGTGGGAAACGACTGAAACAATCGTTTTTCACCAAAATAATTCATCATCAATGGCTGATAATCCTGAATCCAGTAATCGAAATGCTGGAAATACCCCAAACCCATCTGCTCCCCCAAATATTCAAGATCTGACCGGAATAATGGCCAATTTGGCCCAGGGCCAAACGGCCATGCAAGAGACTATGAGACAACTCATACAAATTGTCCAAGGTGGAGTATCTACCCAGTCAGGACAACAAAGCATTCAAAGAAACACCCGTTTGCCTTCTTCGCGTATTAGGCATACTGATTCATATCGCACTGAAAGATCTGATGATTTTTCTTATCAACCGTGTCGAACTTTGTCAGTACGAGCTACAGATACTGAACAAAACATAACTCTCTCTCTAGAAAGGACTAGTGCATTGGAGAGATTAAGTAGGGCCTCTCCTTTTGATCGTTTAGGCCCTAGGAGGAATAGAAGTCCTCCCAAGGCTATGTCGAGGAAATTTCAACGACCATTCGATCTAAAGGAGGGTTCGGCCCAATCATGACCAACTGCCCGTAAGGAAAGATCCCAGGAAGCATATTTAATACGATCAATTGCTCGAACCAACAGACCCGAGGAGGGAAATGATGCATGGAAAGGCTCTATCCAAAGGTTGGAGGATAGACTAGGGGAAATGGTCAAGGCAAAGAATCCTCTACAAAGAACTTTTGTCCGAGGGACGCCTTTTATACAGGCAATGTGAATTTTCCTACACCATCGAAGTTCAAAGCACCTGTTGTAACTCCTAAATATGATGGAAAAACAAACCCTGTCCTTCATATAGAACAATACCAAACTGATGTCGACATCTATGCCGTGCTCGATGAGATGAGATGCAGGGAATTTTCGAGAACTCTTACCAGATCTGCTCAAATATGGTACAATAATCTTCCTCGGGGGAAGATTTCAACTTTCTTTCAACTGGACGAGCTCTTTATTGGAAATTTCTGCTTTAGAGCAAAACCAGTTAAACGAGTATCACACTTATTAAGTGTTAGAAAAAAAGCAGGTGAGAGCACCAGGGATTATATAACTCGTTTCAATAACGAGAAGCTAGAAGTTATTAATTACGAGGAAAAGACAGCGATTACCGCTTTGATGAGTGGGTTGTTGCCCAATAAATTATACTACACTCTGGCCAAAGATCCACCCAGGACCATATCATAACTAATGGCAAAAGCGGCCAAAATCATGAATGCCGAGGAGGCTATGGCTGCGAAGAAGAATATGGACACCAAGGAGACGAAGGTGGAGGTTGATAAGGCTAAAAAGAAAGAGCATAAGAATAATGGTGGTGACAAGCAGTTAAAAGCAAAGCCATCATGGGAAATGTTGAAGAAATTTGGAAATTATGCTCCTTTGAAAGTAGACATAAACCACGTTCTAGAAGAAATCAAGAATAGCGAGGAGCTAAACTGGCCAGAGAAAATGAAGATAGGCCCTGACAAGAGGAATAAGGCAAAATATTACGAGTTCCATAAAGACCATGGTCACACGACCAAAAATTGCATAGCTCTTCAAAATAAAATCGAAGCACTCATCAGACGAGGAAAGTTGGACAAGTATGTTGATCGCAGAAATGAAGGAAAAAGCAACGACCGAGCAAGACAGAGGTCTAGATCTCCTTGTCGAGCAGAAGAAAATAAGAAAAGAGGTCATGAAGATGATCCAGAAGACGATCCCGATCTCCCCAAAAGACCAAGACAGCCAGAGCGTGAGGTATTTTCAATTCGTTTTGGATCATTTGATTGTAATGTTATTACAGGTGGAGATGCAGGAGGTGGAGACCTTACTGTAAAGAGGAAAGCTTACCTCAATGAGGCCCAAGCTTGTTCATACATTCAGCAAATAAATCTAGCTGAGGATGATCGCCCGAGGAAGGTGAACAAAGAAAAACTGGTCATCGATTTCTCCAAGAACGATCTCGCAGGTGTGTTATATCCTCATGATGATCCATTGGTGATCAAAATAAGGATGAAGGAAGTAATGATCTTAAGAGTACTGGTGGATAAAGGAAGCTCGGTGGATATCATGTTCTACTCATGCTTCGACAGCTTAAATCTAAAGTTGTCTCAGTTAGAGCCTTATCACAAGCCCCTCCTCGGTTTTACTGGCGAGAAAGTTTTCCCACTGGGGACGATCAAGTTGGTTCATCGGTACATGGTCTGCTTGTCGAACAGAAAGAGTACGTTTCTTTGTGATGGATAAGAATGTCCAATCAGCTTACAATATCATCATGGGAAGGGTAGGTTTGAAGAAGTTCGAAGCAATACCATCTACTGTACATCAATGCCTAAAATTTCTAACCAACTTTGGAGTAGGAGTTGTGAAGGGTGACCAAAAAGTAGATCGGGAGTGCTACTATTCATCTACCGAGCAGGAAGAACTGGAGGAATCTAGGAAAAAGACTACCACCTATCAAGTGGATGAAGGTGCAGAGATTGAAACATTAGATCCCAGAGATGAGTCGCAACTCGTGAAAGGCCAGGTGGTGGAAGCTACTGAAAATGTCATTCTGGACGACGAGCACCCGGAACGAACAACTCAAATAGGTTCGTCGTTGGATGCGTCATTAAAACAGGAATTGATAGTTTTTTTAAAAAGCAGAAAACAAACTTTTTCTTGGAGTCATGAGGACATGCCAGGAATAGACCCAAATTTCTTATGTCACGAGCTCAATGTAAATAAGGAAATCAAGCAAGTGAAGCAGAGAAGAAGAGTGTTCAGTCCCGAGAAGAACCAAGCTATACAAGAGGAGGTCGAAAAGCTCCAAAAAGCTTGCTTTATTAAAGATGAAAAATATCCAAACTGTTAACTAATGTGGTGATGGAGAAGAAGAAAAACAACAAGTGGAGGATGTGTGTAGACTTCACCGACCTCAACAAGGCATGCCCAAAGGATCATTTTCCTTTGCCTCGAATTGATCAATTAGTGGATGCTACCTCGGGACACGAGTTGTTGAGCTTCATGGATGCTTATTCTGGTTACAACCAGATTAAAATGAAACCTGAAGACAGGGAGAGTACCTCTTTTATTACCCCTAGAGGAACTTATTGTTATAATGTTATGCCTTTTGGTTTGAAAAATGCAGGTGCAACATATCAACAGCTGATGAACAAGGCGTTTGCAGAGCAAATCAATCACAATATGGAGGTTTATGTTGATGATATGCTGACGAAGAGCAAGAAAGCTGATGACCATCTAATTGATCTAGGTCAAACCTTTGATCAATTAGATAAATATCAAATGAAGTTGAACCCTACCAAGTGCATATTCAGAGTACGAGAAGGCATGTTCCTCGGGTATATTGTAAACTAACGAGGTATTGAAGCAAATCCAGAAGAGATAAAGGCTCTATTGGGGCTACGATCTCCAACGACGAAGAAGGAAGTGAAAAGTCTCACAGGGCGAGTTACAGCACTTAAAAAATTTGTGTCACGAGAAACTGATAGATGCCTCCCATTTTTCAAAGCACTCCGAAAGACTTTTGAATGGAATGATGAATGTGAGAAAGTTTTTCAATAATTAAAGAAATAATTGGGAACACTCCCACTGTTGTTCAGGCCAGTGATGGGAGAAAGATTGTACTTGTATCTGGCAGTTTAGGAGAATGCAGTTATCTCGGCATTAATAAGAATGGAGGATGGAGTGAAAAAACCAATTTACTACACTAGCAAAGCTTTCCGAGGAGCAGAGATCAGATATCCAAGACTGGAAAAGTTAGCACTGGCATTGATCGAAGCAAGTAGAAGAATGAGGCCGTATTTCCAAGCTCATATTGTAGTTGTGTATACAAACATGCCATTAAGGTAAGCTCTGCACAAACCGGAGAAATCAGGAAGATTGATGTACTGGGCTATAGAGTTGGGTGAATACGATATAATTTATGAGCCTAGGTCGTCACTTAAAGGGCAAGCAGTAACAGATTTTATCGCAGAATTCACTTATCCTGATACTCCCCAGGAGCAAAAGTTGAATACCAACCAGCCTGTGGATGCTACAGGATTGTCAAATTTAAACTTCGACCAACTTAAATCAGTTGACGATCAAAAGGAGATGGTCGAAGAGCAACAAGAAGGGTTGGGGGAAGGTATAAAGAAGCAAATATTCCACCGAGGAACTTTATCCGATAAGAAATTTGAAGTTGATGTACCTATATGGAATCTGTATGTGGATGGCTCATCTTGCAGTACAGGCTGTGGGGCAAGGATTGTTTTAAGTAGCCCGAATGAGATCGATGTGGAGTATGCACTATGCTTTCAATTCAAGGCTACCAACAATGAGGTTGAATATGAGGATATAATTGTAGGTCTTAGTTTAGCAAGAACCATGGGGGCAGAGCAAGTCACTGTATTCAGCGACTCACAGTTGATCGTAAATCAAATGCAGGGGGTATACACAACGAAAGGAGAGCTAATGATCAAGTATTACGCGAAAGCAATGGAGATTGTATCAACCTTTAAAGCAATGCAGTTAATTAGAATACCAAGATTGGAGAATGCCAGAGAAGATGCCTTAGCTCGGCTTGCCTCAGCTACAAGAACCGAGCTACGAAGAACCATCCCAATAGAAGTTTTGGCTAGCAGGATCATTGACGAAGATATGACTAACTTCATTTCCCTTGATTTAGGACCATCTTGGATGGATCCCATCAGGGCCTATATTGAGGAAGGGACATTACCAACTTATAAGCTCACAGCCAAGAAGTTAAAGTTTAAAGCTGCTCGTTATGTATTGAATAATGGTATTCTATATAGACGAGGGATAATAGCTGGCTTGCAGAGATGTGTGCATCCCTCCGAGGTGAAAGACTTAATTGTAGAGGTGCATGAAGGGTCCTGTGGAGCCCATGTGGCAGGTCGGACGCTTTTGCAAAGGATAATGATGCAGGATACTATTGGTCGACGATGAGGGCTGATTGTATAGCCTATGCCAAAAAATGTGACAAATGTCAACGCTTCTCCTCTATCCAAAGAACTCCCCAAGCCTTGTTGGCACCCATTACTTCCCCTTGGACATTTTCCATGTGGGGAATTGACTTGATCGGGCCACTTCCAATAACCAGAGGAAGGTTTAAATATCTCGTGGTCACAGTGGATTACTTTACTAAGTGGGTGGAAGCTGAGCCTCTTGTTGATATGACGTATGAAAAGGCGTACCAATTTATTTGGAAGAATATCATCTGTAGATATGGTCTTCTCCATGCATTCATCACCGACCATGGAACTCAATTTGACAATGAGGAGTTCGCTGCATATTATCATCAGTCAAACATATTGAAGACTCACTCTGCACCAAGTCATCCCCAGAGCAATGGACAAACTGAGGTGATAAACAGAACGCTGCTGAATGGTTTGAAGAAAAGACTGGGTGATGCGAAGGAAAACTGGATCAACAAGCTAAATTATGTGTTGTGGGCTTATCGTACAACACCACAAGCAGCAACAGGATAAACTCCATACATGCTGGCCTTTGGAAGTGAAGCTGTTATACCTACCGAACTGGGTCTCCCCACACATAGAGTGCTGAATTTCAATTCTCCTATCAGTGACTTGATGAGAAGATTGGACTTGGATATGCTCGAGGAAGTTAGAGAAGAAGCAGCAATCAGGAATGCTGCATACCAGCAACGAACAACTCTGTTCTATAACAAGAGAGTCAAGAAATGTGATTTGAAAGAAGGAGACTATATGCTAAAGAAAGTAATTCAGAAACACAACAAACTGGAAGCTAACTTGCATGGACCCTACAGAGTAACAGAAGTTGTTCGACCAAGGACATATAGGATTGAAACCTTAGAAGGAGAGGAGTTTAAGAATGCATGGAACGCAGAGCATCTGCGAAAATATTATCAGTAGTTCATTTCCTATGTAATGCAGTTTTCGTCAATATGAATAAAGCTTTGGATGTTTTACCCAATTCTCTCCTTTTGTTGAAATTTTTTCGAAATGCTAGTGCTACACACTACGCATCAAGTCCAGCATCAAGTCGGGAATAAAAATCCACCAACTACGGTTGTTCGGGAATAAAAATCCACCAATTACGATTGGTCGGGAATAAAAATCCACCAACTACGGTTGATCGGGAATAAAAATCCACCAACTACGGTTGGTGGGGAATAAAAATCCACCAAGTCGGGAATAAAAATCCACCAACTACGGTTGGTCGGGAATAAAAATCCACCAACTACGGATGGTCGGGAATAAAAATCCACCAACTACGGTTGATCGAGAATAAAAATTCACCAACTACGGTTGGTCGGGAATCTTTGTCTAAACGAAGCAGGATCATGTGATGAGAGTCGTTTCATGGCTTAGAATTAAAAAGTGATAATTCACTATAATAAAAAAATAAAATAGAATTTCTTTACTTGTGATTTACCACTAACTCTAAGTTGGTCGGGAAACAAAATATCACCAACTCTGGTTGGTCGTCAAATAATTATCACAAACTCAGAAATGTCAACAATAAAATTTTCACCAACTCCAGTTGATCGACAATTCAAAATAACACAAGATATTTTTCTTTTCTTGCAAGATACACATACACATTCATCAGAAGAATAAAATAATGACAATCAAGGTTGCAAGAAAAACTAAAAATTTCTTCATTAAAATGAGAACAAATTACATAGAAAACAAATTACATATCCCATGACAAATCCTATTCTATTGTTTTTTTCCCTTCTACCTTTGAAACAGGTTCTTCCCCAGCAGGAGGATCGTCTAAGGCATAAGGGGAATTTATGAAGTTCAAATCTCTGAGCATTCTGACGTTCATCACAAATGGCCTATCAAGAAGGTGCTCAGGGCGAGAAATCTCGAAGTTAGAATGAAGACTGTAGTCACCGAGAGACTTTGAGATCAGGAACTGAGGAATGGCCCGAGCAGGAATCCAACTCATGTCAAGCTTAAATGGAGGCACTGGCAAATCGAGCAACCCAGGATCATAGTAATCCCACAAATAGTGACCCTGTTCCAACTGTAGCACACCCAGGGAATTCAACCATCCTTGCTCGTACCCCTCGTTGTTCGACTGCTGGATCCGGTCATCAAGGTGGTAGAGGGCTTCATTATAACCATTCATCCAAAATTCTCTGGGCTGCTGTGACACCCCGCCTAATTAAATACCGGGCGATCACTCCTTTATTAAATTAAATCAAGGTAAACAGTTGGTTCATTCTCAGCATCACTGTCGATAAAAAAAATAATTTTTCCAATTTAACACCCTAAATAATTAAGCTAAGTGTCAAAACATTTTCCATACAAAACTTTCCAAATTTTAATTAAAGAAAAAGATTTATTTAAATTAAAACAACATTTCTACAATAAAGAATCACACCACAATAAACCAAATAACATAATACATTCGTCAATCGAATGTCAACAAATGGAACTAAAACCACAAATCCATCCTGAATAAATCCCATAGAACAATACTGGAAATAAATGAAATACAAAATCCCAGCAACAAATGAAATGATGAAAAGGGCGACACGTGCCCAATAAATGAGAGTAATAGGAGTGGAGTCAATAACAGAAGCCGTCTACTCAAGTGACCTGCAACTCCCACCTAAGATGCAGCTCGTTCTTCTCAAGGGATCCTAAGCAAGACGCCCCTGTGGCTGGGCACCTGAAAATATACATATATATATACAAGAGAGAGAGAGAGAGAAAGAGAGAAAGAAACGGGTCAGAGCCCGAAAGTGTGTTTGATTTTAAAATTCGTTAAGCAAGTATTTAAATTGATACAGGCCAATGCAAATCATATTAGTGCGTCTCTCTCTTGAGAAATACTCACCTCTCTTCTAATGTGCACACCTATCGTACTAACCTTCCCAACGGTTTGTTTTAGCATCTAACATACTAGTCGTTCTAACAGCTTTAACTTAACTTAAATTACTCGTAAGATTTATAATACACGATATCCACATTAAAAGATGTTCCAACAGTAGCCCAAAATTCTCTATTTTTAACTTCATAAAAATAATAAAGTTCCCGTGACATTTTATACTTTCTCAAAACAAGTATTTAATAATTTGAGTCAACAACCATGTTCTACTTATCAAATCACAGTAGGCAGTTTAAAGTTTATAACCTCATATATATATTAACTACTCGTATAATATATATATATATATAACAGCACCCCAACTAAACTATGGTGCGGGCATACTCTGCTATCCAATCCCCGTATCGCTCACACAAAGGGAAATACAAGTTCGGAATCACTCTCGAACTGTATTAACATATACAAAACAACGTTGAGGCGAAGCATAGATTCCAAGTACAAGAGGTCAGTACATACCCACACGTCTCTTAGGACCGTCCGACTATCAATCTGATAGCCCGTACCTAGGATCTCTAACTTCTAGGGTACGAATCAATATCCCCCATAAAGCAACACAGGATAAGATCGTTCCAGCGCGGTAACCTCAGGGATAGCAAGTAGCGCGGGTACGTTTTTCACATGTATATAATATATGTACACACAATCATATAAATATACCCATTCATCATATTAATATAGGTTCCTCCCGTTACCCATAGTCACAACGTTTATCCTTAATTTCCCATTATTATGATTACGTATAAGGTTTCGTCTCTAGCCTTAACTCGAAGGGTTTTCTCACTAGTTACGTGACACTCGTGGATTCTATCCATCCAAGTAGCAAAATCAGTAGGTAAACGTCTATTCACTATCGTAAGTATTTGACGTAATCTCTCACTTGAATTACGTAGTTTCCTCGTTCTATAAATAATTTTCCCTAAGATACAATTATCGTCTCATAATAAAGTTCTCAACACTTAATCATATGTCCTACTGGTCTCTCCTATATCCCAAAACATTTATTCATAAAGCCCAAAAATTATTTCACGATGAATCATGTTCAATTAATTCAACAAGGGGAAATAAGAGTCTGCCAGGAAGGGTCGATCGATCGAGGTCTGGGGCTCGATCGATCGAACCTTCGATCGATCGAAGCTCTAGGCTCGATCGATCGATCAAGAAGGTCTGCGAAATCCTGCAGAAGTGCAGTTACGGGTTTTTACCAAAATTCTTCACCCAAATCAATATTTCCCAACACTAATCGTCCCAAAACTCCTACTACAAACATAATAACATATTTCCAGATGTTTTTAACGTTAAGCATGCGTATATCCATCATTAAACATGGTTAAACAATCCAAAATCTCATTTAACATCAAGAACCCTAATGTTTTCTTGACTTTTGTTCTAATCAGTTTTCTCCAGAATTTCCTTCTAACATATCATCAAAAATTTGTGGGTTAATCATCTACTTCACATAATATTTCCAGAATATGGTTATAATGTTTTCTACATGCAAATCCCTATTAAAATTGGGGTTTTCTTCCATAGATTACACTCCTAATCATTCTTACACTAATATGAATATTGCACCAACGAAAATACGCAAGTTAAACACTTGCCTGGGATTTCAGAGGTCTGGTTTCCTGCTGATATTGGTGTGGTTGCGTTCTCCTCCTCGCGATCTACGCGTTGGTGGTGACGGTGGTGCAAATGGTGGTGTTTTTGGCCTTGAATCACCTTGAGAGCTCTCTCCTCTCTTCTCCAATGGCCGTTCTAGGGTTCTGAATGTTCTAACCCTAAAAGGCTGACCTAAATGGCTGCTAAGGATGGCTGAAATTCGTGGGTTTAATTACCCTATATTGTAAAATGACCAAAATGCCCTCCCGGGTCACTAATTAAGCCTAAAAACATCCTGAGACCCAAACTAAACTCCCGGGTACACTTTTCTGACTATCTCGACCTTTCCGGACGCGTTGGCGCACTCAAAACGACCATACGAACAACTTATAAAATATTTACTTTTATATCTCAATAATTAGTCCCGACGCGACATGGGCGCGTCCCGACTAAAATTCTCAAAATTGACATTTCATTCACTTGTGACCTTTAATATAACCCATATCATATATTACTATGCTCATTAGTAATATTCGACAATTTTTATATAATTACTAACTCTCGTCATGTTAATAATTATAACATAATTAATTTCCGGATTTTTATTAAATAATTCACTCTCATTAAACTTAACAAAACCCCCAAATTACTATAGCATAAAAATACGGGGTATTACAGCTGCTTGTGGAACTGGTAGGTCAACCTCTCTAACTGCTCGTGAAGATTCTTCACCAGATTTGTTTTATTCTCCAAGGCAGAATTTTGGGAAGCAAGTTGCTCGTCGAAGGTCTGAATCTTCTTAGACATCTCAGCTAATGCTTGATTCTTCGCCATCAACTGGAATGCCTGATTCTCCAAGGCTGCTGTGACACCCCGCCAAATTAAATACCGGGCGATCACTCCTTTATTAAATTAAAATCAAGGTGAACAGTTGGTTCATTCTTAGCATCACTGTCGAAAAATAACTTTTCCAATTTAAACACCCTAAATAATTAAGCTAAGTGTCAAAACCATTTTTAGACATTACTTTCCAAATTTTATTTTATAAACCAAGATTTAAATATGTACAACCATTCAATATTAAATAATCGCACCACAATTATCATGGAACATATAATCCAAATAAATTTAACATTCAACAACTAAGTCCCAATATTTAAAATTTAAAGTGAAACATCCAGACGGTAATAAATCCCAAAGTGATAATACTAGAAATAAATGAATCACAATGTCCAATAAAATAAATGGATAATGGGAACGGGCGACACATGCCCAACTGAATAAATAAACTAGGAGTGGAATCAAATAAATGAATTCGTCAAAGCAAGAGTCCTGCAACTCCCACCTAAGCTGCAACGCGTTCCTTCCAAAGGATCCTACGCAAGACACCCCTGTGGATGGGCACCTGTAATATATACATATAGATACAAGAGAGAAATAAAAATAGAAATGGGTCAGAGCTCGATAGTGTAAATGATTTAAAATTTGTTTAGCAAGTATTTAAAATGTTTACAGGCCAATGCAACAACATATTAGTGCGACACTCTCTTGAGAAATTATCACCTCTCTTATAATGTGCAAACCTATCGCACTAATCTTCCCAGTGGTTTAACTTATCTTATATCACCCTAAACTTCCCAATGGTTTAACTTATCTTAGGTTACTCGTACGATTCAAAACTGAACAATATAATTGTTTAAGAGGAAAATTTCATTCAGTAACAAAGCTCTCATTTTAACTTTATTTATTAATAAAGTTTCCCAGTGTCATATTATACTTTTCAAAACAAGTATTTCCTATTTGAAGTCATTATTCATTTCTTACCTACCATAGCACAGTAGGTAGTTCCAAATTTCAGAAATTCATATATATATATATATATATATATATATATATATATATATTAAATACTCGTATAATATATACATTCTAACAACACCCCACATAAAAATTATGGTGCATGCATACTCTGCTATCCAATCCCCGTATCACTCGTACTAAGGGAAATACAAGTTCGGAATCACTTTTGAACTATATTAACACATACACAAACAATATTGAGGCGAATCATAGATTCCAAGTCTCTAAGAGGATAGCACATGCCCCCACGTCTCTTAGGACCGTCTGAACTATCGATTTGATAGCCTGTACCAAGGATTTCTATCTTCTAGGGTACGAGTCAATATCCCCCATAAAGGTCCCATCGAGATAAGACTATCCCAGCGCGGTAACCTCAGGGATAGCAAGTAGCGCGGGAACGATTTTCACACATAGATAGTATAGGCATAAACACGGTCATATAACTATACAACTATTACCATATCAAATTAGGTACATCTCTAATCCCATAATTACGATATTTGTCCTTATTTCTCATTATTTAGTTCTCACGTATAACCGTTCATGTCTTACTTTAATTTGAGGGATCATTCCATCTTGTTACGTAACACTCATGGACTCTATCCTCCCATGTGTAGAATTCAGTAGGTACTCATCTAATTTCCAACGTAACTATCTTACGCGTCTCTCCCCTTAATACATAATTTCATCGTCCCGTATATGTAAATATCCCAAAAACACAACTCTCATCTTACATTAAAGGTCCCATAATTATTTATAAGTCCTACTTGTCTTCTTTATCTCCCAAGTCATTTTAATAAGGGTGTCCAAGGATTATTTCTCATTAAATTGAATTCAACTAATTTAAAAAGGGGAAATATTAGTCTTCCAGAAGGGGTCAATCAATCGATGGCAGGAGCTTGATCGATCGATGCGTCAATCGATCGACACTCCTGGTTCGATCGATCGATCAAACAGGTAAGCGAATTCTGCAGATTAGCAGTTACGGGTTTCACAATCCAACCTCAATCAAATCCAGATTTTACACACCCAAACTCTCTAAGATTCGTACTATAATCAGTATATACCCATATTATTCATCTTCTACGTAAAGCATGCAATTTTTCATCAATAACCATGGATTAATAGGCCAAAACTTCATAAAAATCTTAAGAACACTAGAATTTCTTTAACATGTTCTAATCAGTCTTTTTCAAGAAATTTCTACTCCTAATTCATCATAATTTCGTGGTTAAGCCTCTACATATGAAGGGGTTTCCATATTTTCATTCAAATCAAATCTACATGCGATTTTCCTATCTCCAACATGGATTTTCTTCTACCAAACTCATCCTAATCACCCTAAACTAACATGAATGATGCATTAACGAAAATAAGCAAGATAAATACTTGCCTGGAAATTTTAGAATTCTGGTTTGCTGATGATTTTGGTGTGGTTGCGTTCCCAGTCGCGCGATCTATGCGTTGGTGGTGGTGGCGGTGCAATCGGGTGACTTTTTGGCCTTGGATTGCTTGGAAAGCTTTCTCCTTCCCTCTCCTATGGCCGTTCTAAGGTTTTGAGTATGATAACCCTAAAGGACTATTCTAAATGGCTGATATAGCCTAATAATTTTCGTGGGTTTAATTATCCAAAAATGCAAAATGTCCAAAATGCCCTCCTGGGGTGTTAAATAGGCCCAAAAATGCCCCGAGACCCAAACTAAACCCCCGAGTACACTTTTCTGACTATCTCGACCCTTCCGGACACGTTGGCTCACTTAAAATGACCATACAGATAACTTAAAAATATTTCACTTTTATTAATCAACATTTATTCCCGACGCGACACAGGCGCGTCCCGACTTAAATTTCCAAAATTGTCATTTTATTCACTCGTGACATTTCATAGAACCAATATTATATTACTTTACTCATTAGTAATATTCAACAACAAGTTTCGCATAATTACTAACTCACATCACGTTAATAATTATAAAATAATTAATTTCCGAATTTATATTAAATAATTAACTCACATTAAATTTAATAAATCCTCAAATTAATAAAGCATAAAAATACGGGGTATTACAGCTGCCTGTGTTCTAGCTTCTTCAACAGTAACCCGAGCAGCTCTTGCTCGTCCCTGAGAAGCTCTAGCTCGTCCACGAGAAGATGTAGAGGGTCCAATCCTCTTTAAAGTTTCCAGTTCGTCTCTCAAATTGGCATTTTCGACCGCCAGGAAAGAGAAACCTTCATCTTTGACAGGGACCAAGGCTCCCGAAGAAGATGCTGCATATTTCAGTTGAAATATCTCTCCTCGCAAGTTATTGTTTTCCTGCTCTAAGAGTTTGGCGATCTGCCTATGCTCTTCAACCTCGGTCTTCAAAGTCCTCTCCTTCATATCATAAGCAACGACCAACTTATCATATCCTTTATCAGCATTTAATTGTTGATATTTTTTCTCATACCCCTGATACAAAAGGGCAGAAGATTCCTTGTATTGTTGTTGAAGTTCCTCGAGAGTACCTTGGAGATCTTCAATCATCTCATAATATGCCACATTATTAGCAACTGCACAGTCGAGCAAGCATTTCAAATATTGGTAGGCTTCGACTGCTCATTCTGAAACATCTGGACCGAGGATGTCGATAATTTGAGATTCATTCAGATCTGCATGGCTAGCCTTGAAGTAGTCATTGCATCTTTTCATCAATTTTGTATCATGGTCTGACAAGAGCTCCATTCTAGCCATAAAGTAGTAAAGAAAAGATATAGAAAGAATTAATAAGAATGCAAACAGAGCAAGAAGGAGAAGAAGTCAAGACTAATAACCAAAAGCTTGAATTTTTATTTCATCATAAAAAGAAATACAAAAGTTGAGGTTACATCCAATAAAGTGACAAAATAAATACCCAAACCACTCTAAACCTTCTCTTTATTCCCTATAACTTCCTCGGGAGACTTCGAGGAAGAAGCAGGGTGCTCAGTGGACAAGGGTAGCTGCTCGGTAGGAGTAATAGTTGGTTGGGGATGCTCGTAGTGAAGTTCAACAGTAGGAACCTGATCCCCAATGATCATTAAAGACTCTTCAGAGGCAGCTTCGTCCTCTCCTTCTTCTCCAGGAGAGGGAGGAGGACCATGAGCATGCTGCTAAAATAATTCGGAATTCTCAGAGACCTTTAGCTCTTGCGGAGCTGCAACCCAACCATTTCGAAAGTATTTGAGGCTGGAAAACTCCATCTGAGATGACATGGAAGCTAGGCCTTTGTTCCAACCTTTGTCCCAGCCAACGCTAAAGGACTTTTTAACAGCCAGTTTCCTCTTCACCTTCTCCGAGGAAATCCTTTCAGTCAGAAGTTACTCGGTAGCTTTCAATTTCCCTTCTGCCTCTTCCTTCTGACGATCAGCTTCACGAAGTTTTCCCAGTTCCTCTTCAGCATTTTTGAGCTTAGTCTCAAGCTCTCCAGCATTTTTGAGCTTTTCCTCAAGCTCAGTATTCTTTTTCTCAAATTCTTTCATTTTCCACTCCAACTCCTGAGAGGCCTCCATAGCTTTCTCTCTCTCTTGCTTGATGGATTTTAGTTACTTCCCCCAAGCAACTTTATCTTCATTATATTTCTGACGAGAATCCTTTAAGGACTGTGTCAGACCTACAAAAGCCTCCTCCACACCTAACGAGGAGCTCAAAATTTTAATAGCTTCATCCTTTTTCAGAATGGTGTTGAAACAAGTTACCAACTGGAAAAAGAAAATAATTGTAAGTTAGTGCAAGGACATAACATTGAAAAATGAAAGTTTAGATCAGTATTACTTACTGAGGCAATATGTTGAGCTGCCAAGGTGGTAACCCTATGTCGAGAAAGATTGTCTTCAACACCTTGGATTTCGAGGATAATCCAAGACTTCACCGAGCTCATGGCAGAGCTCGGAGCAACAAAAGTGGGAACACCACTTCCTGCAGTTAGAGGCTGAGAGATAGATTCAGCCAATTTATCCGAGGAGCTTTTCTTCAACTTCCTCCTAGGAGCAGGAACATTCTCGGCCAAGGATGTTGTCTTGGTCGGTGATGTAACTATAACCTCGCTTGGAGGAGAAATGGCTACAACCTTGCTCGGAGCCACAGGGGGCTTCTCGGAAACCTTTTTAACAGCAACTGGAAGGGGTGCATCAATTTTTCTTGTCCCTTCCTCTGGGATATCTTGCTTATATCTCTTTGCCTCCACAGAAGAAGAATCTGATTTATCAAAGAAGGAGGGAGCTTTTCGTCTCTTCATTCTGATGCTGAGGGGAATATGCGATTTAGGGGAAGAACCTTCAGAAGCTGGTAGTGGGTCTATGTCACTCACCACTGGACGAGCAGTAAAAGATGAAGTGTAGATCTTGTACTGCATCAAGTAAGAGGCTGATCTAATGTGCTCGTCAGCAATGGTTTGGTGCAAACTCCAGATAAGTTTCAAATGCTTTAAATTAACCTCTGTCTCCTTTGAAGACCTTCTTTTGCTGTCAACTGCAAATAAACAAAAATTAAAATGTCAAGGACGCATTTTATCAAACATAAAGAAAACATAATTTCAAAAATAAAATAAAATAAAAATAACCTATCCCATTGCCATAGGGAGGGCATCTAGGACCCTGATATACATCATTTCCATTTAAGGGAGCATGTTGCCAATTTTTCATAACAACCCCATGTTCGAAGTAATCCCTGTTGGCATCTGGGAGATTGACAACTAAAGCCCTATTTAAAAACCTAGTTTTCAAATAAAAAGTGCTATCGCTGACAGCCCATCTATAGCAAAACATAATTTCTGGAATCCCTAAGCGGGTTCCATGAATCTGATTTAACCTATGAACTCCATTAACTATTCTCCAAGTGTTTGGTGCTATTTTTGCAGGAACCACATCAAAAAACTGGCAGAACTCTAAACATAAAGGATTTGGAGGAAAAGAAAAGCCACATTCAGCTACAAAAAGACTGGGGAACTAATGTCCCTCCGCCAAACGAAAATAGTCAGAAGGTTCAGAAAGCTCTTCCAATATGACCCATGAAGGAATAGAAAAATCAGAGCGAAATTTATCAAGCGACTCAATAAGGTAAACCATGATGAACAGAGAAAATAAAAGAGAAGGAAGAAGATCTTACAGGAAAAGGGTGGATCAGTTGATAATGGACAAGGGAAGAAATGAACGCACAAGATAGAGAAGAAATGAAGAAGTTCTAAGATGCAGATTTGAAAAAGTAAAAGACGATCGAATTTGCTGAAGCATTTAAATAATTTACCTCGATACTTGAGAAAAATAATGATTACCAGAATGGACGATTGCGTATCCGACGGCAAAAAAGAAGAAAAAGGCACGAAAAACGAAGCGTTTATGGAAATTCGAAATACTTTAAAAATCCTGATACTATGCACTCAAAAAGGGGTTATAAACAACGAACGTTTGTCTAAAATCCATAAAGTTTGGACAGCATAATGTTCCATACTTTTCTTCAACATCAAACTACAAAACATTGGGGGCTTCTGTTGATACCAAATTTAGTCTGTTGATGTAGACCAATTATGTGGAGACACGTGTCAATCTACATAGCACCCGTAAACATTTTGAACAAAACCTTGACTCCGAGGAATTCAACCTCCCCGACCAACTCAGGCGCTCCGAGAAATAAGTGTTCTCCGAGGAACTTTATTATGCTGAGCAACTCATGTATACCTAGCTACTTAGGCGGTCCGAGCAACTTAGGCGGTCCGAGCTGCATCTCGTACAGAGCATTTATAACTGGGTAATTAAGAGGATTGACTGCACATTTAATGCTCATCATTATCATACAGATGTACACGCCTATTGGACAGCTATGTAATATTCTTTCGTATGTACAGCCCCAATGCTATAAATACATTGTAACCTCCTCATTAGCAGGGGACTCGGAATTTCTTGGTAAACCCTGTTATCGAAAATTCCCAAGCAGTCAACCAATAACAAAAGCAGTGGACGTAGGCCATTCTTTCAAGGCTGAACCACTTTAAAATTCTTTGTCTTATTTATTTTTATCTGTGATTAAATAATTAGAGATAATCTAATTTTTTACATCAACACACAAGATTCCAACAAAAAAGACCGTGCGACCTTCTGTAAATTGGTTGCCCGATATGTTATTTATGATAAAGCATTGTTCAAGAGAAACTTTGATGGAACCCATTTAAACTGCATTACATGGGCTGATATTGAAGAAATGATGCAAAGGATCCACATCAGGGAATGCGGACCCCGCATGAATGGTCATATGCTTTCTAATAATATCATCTATCAAGGGTATTATTGGACCACCATGGTTCAAGACTTCACCGACTATGTTCGAAGATGCCTCAAATGCCAACAGTTTCCTAATCTCCATCACTTGCCTCCTCGAGAACTATACAACATGACTTCTCCCTGGTCATTTTCCATATAGGGCATTGACACCGAAAGCTTCAAACGAGCATGAGTTCTTCCTATTCTCCATTGATTACTTCACTAAATGGGTCAAAGTCGAGTCATATGCAGTACTGAATGCCAAGAAGGTAGCCAAGTTTATCTAAAAGAACATCATCTACTGATGCGAGTTTCCTCACGAGATAGTATCAGATAATGGGTTACATTTCGAAGCCGACGTCACAGAACTGGAAGACGAATACGGGATTCGGAGACACAAATATACTCCCTATCGACCCCAAACCAATGGTGCAGTCGAAGCTACCAATAAAAACCTAAAATCTATCATCAGCAAAATGACTGAAAGTTTTCAAGATTGGGACGATCGAATACCTTACGCCCTCTAGGGATATCGAACTTTAGTCAGGACATCTATTGGGGCTACCCCTTACTATCTAGTATACAATATGGAAGAAGTTATACCCGTTGCACTACAAATACCTTCCCTACGCGTTATGCTCGAGAGAAGATTCAGCGAGGAGACTAAAATCATATTTGATTTAACAAATTGTCACTCGTGGATGAAAAGAGGTTGAAGTCTCTATACCACATACATGGGTACCATCACCGAATAAAGTGATCATTCAACCAAAGAGTCAAGGATCGTGGCGTCCAAGAAGGAAACCTTGCCATTAAGGAGATCATAAAACCTGTCTGGGACCCAAAGGGAAATTCAAGCTGAATTGGAGCGGCCCCTACATAGTAAAGAAGATTATCTCAGGAGGCGTCGCTATGCTCACAGATCTCGATAGAGAAGAGATGGAACGTCCAGTCAACTTGGATCATCTCAAGAAGTTTTTCCCTTAGTCCAAATATCGACGCGCTACGACTCTTCTTATCTCCCTTCTATTCTAAAAAAAAATCTCTTTATTTCTCTCTACCTAGAATTATGTGGGGCCTGATACTCTAAGAAACCTTTTTCTTTCAAAATGGAACTTAGAAAATTTTCAAAACCCCCAAAGGTATGTAGCCATCTTATACACCTTACATTAGCACGATCCCCTTCTTTTTCATAAAATGATATTCTTTTCTAATCTCCGATAATGATAATTCATTGTATCATTCACATGAACAAAAGGATTATGTATGACTTAGCGATTGGTATGAATAACTTAAATGTAAAACTCATAGAGAGGCAGAATAATATAATCAAAATTTATTTTTATTTAAAATAAGGAAGTTCGATACCATTATACGAATTATCAGTGAATGGAGTCAAACCAACCACCCCTCTTCGTTGACTAAACTGTTCCTAAACAAGCCTAACCAAACTTCACAAAATTATTCCCATAATCCCAAATATAAAAACAACCCAGAAGATTCACATAAAAATATTCCCAGCTCTACAAAAAACAATCCACAACTGCCAGAAGACCCAGCCTCATCATCATCAGCCTCAAAAGGTCCGCCCCCAAACTTCCCCTGCCTAGTTAATATTTCGAATACGCTCCATGGAGCAGTATGCCCTGACCAACCTGGAAAAAACTACTACCCCTCCTTCCATGGTGTCAAAAAGAATAAACAACCTCTGGTCGGTCTCTTTAGCCAGGATCTTCACCATTACTCATTTCCATAACCATTTCAGATAGTCCCCGGACACAGTCCATACCCTGCCTATAGATTAAGATGGATGGGTTGACAGTCAACGACTCTCCCACAAAGAACTTAACCTCATACGTATGGATTCAGTCAATTATTCTACTGGGAAAATGGATTCAGTCAAGTCTTCCACCAAAAAGAAGTCTAGTGTCCGAGGACTCACTATTTCCTCCCACCCAACTTGACTCAGAAAATGTCAAGGGAAATAAAACGAAGTTTACGACAAGCCCACTAATCACGCATATCAGTGCTCTCCTAATTTCATAACAGGCTACAATTCCCCTCATAAGGGCACTGACCAACGAAGGTACCGTGCTCCGTGCTCCACGAATTAAATGACCTAGTTCTCTACAGATTGGTCGAAACTGATAAAGTACTGAGAAAAGAAATTTGACACGCCTACTAAGGGATACTCAAGAGGAACTGCCAAATGGAACCTCTCAACCAGCCACATGAACAACATCACTAGGTTCCCTCTCAGAAAATCGGAGCGGCCTTCCTCCAAGCATCAAAGCCATTCAGAGTCTCTGCCAGTATCACTGTCACATAACTGCGATGGTAAGACATCCACGCTATTATCGCAGTCAATTGGGGGTCTACCATTAAGTCCCCCGTCACTAGAAAGAGCCTCGAAGTTATGCCCAAGACGACAGCTCCAGCGTAGCCATCATCATTAAAATCCCTCAAGCGCACATAATACATGACAACCCGAAGGGAAATTATCCCCCAGTAACCAACGATCGAACAGCCGAATGGAAAATATGGAGTAACTCTGCTAACAACGCCCGAAGAGAATGAGAATATTTGGGCATATCCGCCTCTACATTGGGATTGATTCCTAATATGGCTGAGAACTCTTCATAGGTCGGGCAAACCTCATCCAAATCAAAACGAAAAATATGGTATTCGGGATACCAGAATTGTGTTACCGGCCCTGCTAGCATATTCCGGTCAATGTCTCTATTACACCACAAGGAGACTCGATGAAAATTAAAAGCCTCATAATCCATGTCATACAAACACATGGCCTCTAGACCTTTGAGGTAGAAATAAAATTCTACATGCATCGAAAGGGCCGTTTGGGGAATAATGGAGAAGAAGGCAAGAAGCAAGAAATAAGAAAAAGAAAATAGGTATGGATGGGAAAATTACACTCCTTACCTCTCTTTTTATACACAACTGGCTTGGCAAAGGACAAGGGATCTGAGGAGTCCGAATAAATTCCTTCCTTACAAGGTACTCTGATCTGCAGGAAATTGCAATCAAAGACTTAGATTTATTTGACTTGACTAATATGCCGATAGGCAGGACAAGGGGTATGCCAATTGGTAACCCCCCCCCCCCCCCTATTTTAGAAGATTCTATATTTCCTTTTTTATCAAAATCAAATTTGCAAATAAGAAATCCTTATTTTGAAAACCTCCGGGTTATTTCTTACTTATCCATTTTTACTTATTATTTCCCAAAATAAACCTTTTCCTCGAGTAAATTAAGCTCTTACTTTCTAAATAAACAGTCTTAGCAGCAAAGTAAAAGTGCATGTAGGATAAGTCATTAAAACAATAATTAAAAATAAAAAATCTCCTTCGTATATATATGTTGTCATTGCATGATTACATTTTTTAGGTAAATGAAAAGAAGAAAAAACCAAAACAACAGGACTCAACCTGATCCCACAATCTCTCTCTCAAACCCTCACCCTCATAGTGAACACGCTCACCCGACGACGAGAGAAACAACCTCCACTTCCGAAACCCGATCCCTTATCCGAGGTGGAAGACATAACCAAGCAAGAAGGAATAGAGTCCTTGATGTAAGAAGTCGGGGAGGCCATCCAGTCCTTGATATTCTTTAGCCAGGTAGTCGGTACCCGAACATACTGTAAGAAAAGTATCAAAAGCAAAAGTTAAAATCAGTCAGTAAAGAGCAAAGAAGGAACCAAAAGAGACAAGATAAGGAAAGAGAAAAATATACCTTAGGTTGAAGGAGGTCATTCATAATCCCCATCAACCCCGGAGCCACTGCATTAGGATGGTGTGGCATGCTCACTGTCCCCCCGCTAGTCAATCAAAAATTATAAAAAAGGGGAGTGACCTGAATAAGCAGAGCCTCCTCTGTCGCTATCGCCGACGACGATGTACCACCACCCATGTTGTGGGAAGATTCCGCTGACTTGCTGGTACCCCTACCCAAAACTGTAGGAGGCGAAGGCATGTTTACCACGTCATAAATTCAAGAGGATATCAACCAACTCGTCATGAAGTACATGAAGTCATAACTCGCCGCCTCATTTGTATAGAGCGTGTAAGCCTCGTCGACCATCGCCGTCGCCATAACCTCGACAGACATGTCCCTCACTCGCCTCATATACATTGGGTGCACCGATAATGGGACCGCCACCTCACACTCCATGATCTTCCGCACCACCCTCTCTCCTAGGTACCAGGCGTACCCAAACTCATGTGCTATTAATCGCCGCAAGGGATAAGGACTAATTCGATCGCTTGTTGAACTTCCGCCATTGGTACATTTGGCAAAAGTCCCTCAAATCTTCATCATTTTAGGTCTATTAACCTCACATTGATCCCAATCACCTCAAAAAACCACGTCTGCAAAAGACAGGAATCAGCAAAGAAGAAACTAAAAGGAAAATGCAAGGAAATGAATAAGAAGAAAAAGAAACGCGAAAGTTACTTCCAAAAGGTACATGGCCCCTGTAAAAGTATGCCGACAACCCCGGCTGGATGAATCCAAAGAAAATTAAAGGCTCGCCAAAGTCAGGTTCCCATAATCATAGAACTGGACGTCAGAAAACGTCCTCAAAAATGGAAAAAACCATAGATGAATGACGTCGCCACCAGAAGACCACCCAACAGAAGAAAAATAAATAATCGAGCCATCTTCCTCACCTAATGCCCGTCAGTATCATTAATCCTCCTACTCAAGGGCACCTCCCAAAGAGAATAAATGCAGATGGAATCCCCAGAAATAATCCTACCCACATCCCCCAACACCGCTTGAACCGCCTCCGGCGTCACTCTCACAGTACGTTCCACCTCTATTTTCACACCCTCATAATATATCCCTAGAAACTACTGAACATCAATGGAAGTAACATTCATCTCCTCAAATCCCAAATGGAAGGTGTGGGTAGTGTCCTACCACCTCTCTCCCAAAGCGCACATCACCACAGTAAAACGCAACATCTCACCCAAGGCCTGCACCAAACAGCCAAACCAACAGAAGTAACCATCCGACGGACCACTATTGGAAGATGGTACCAAACATCCTTAAATCTGGTCATCCCCATAGAAGGCATGCTTGAAGGAGCTATGTCAATCTGCCAAAGTCAAAGAGAAGAAAATACCCTTAATTAGCACAAGAAAATAAAGAAAAATAAAAAAGGAATACCAAAGGTCACCATACTTACATAGCCACTAGAGTTCCTCACCCAAGACAAATGGTGGTGTGCAAGCTCATGCAAAAGGAAGCTTTCCTCGACTACTGGCTCAAAGATATCAAAGGCATTTTTGCTACCCAAGGAAAGGGCATCCTAGACAGTCACTCCACGCCAACCCAATTATCAAAATTTAGCCACTCCAAGTTGTATTCCTCGCTATAAGAACACGCCATTTGAAGTCTTGAAGAATAAAGGACTTAGGAACGGTTTTTACAGAGAGGAAGCAGAAGATTCAAAAGTTTAAAGATGTGAAAAAGGAGGAGGGATCACCTCCTTTTTATAGGAGACTAAACGACATGTTGATCGGCAAACCCCTGTACACAACGATCGGCACCTGCCTGTTCCTCTACCTAAGGAAGCCAAGGAGTCTATGACATTTCCAAACGACAACCCCTACAACATGCTGGTAGGCATAGCCTTAAATTTTTTTACGAAAAATGCCGAAAAAATCCAAAAATGGCCCAAAAAATTCATAAAAATTCCAAACGAATATTGTAACATTTACTCATCAAAAAACCATTTTTTTGAACATTAAACCCCTTACAAACTCCTGAAGTCCCAAGAAGGATTAATAGTACGCTCTTATCCCCAGCATAAACCTTAAACATATTCCACAAACAGAACCAACAATGCGCCCACATCCCAAAGTCCAACTACAATTCCGCAATGAAATCTTAAATCTCAAGTCTTCCCCTGCAGAATTCGGACCTCAAATCAAATACTTACCTAGAAGTATTGTAAAATAATACCTTCCCAATTCCATAGTTGAATTTCTAGGTTAAACATTCTCCCAATCCGTCCACCATCAAAATTTTAGGATACGCCCGCAATCAATTTCCTTCACAGTAACTATTCCCAGCCGAATATCTCAAGGGTAAAACCTTCCCCATGAGAGTCTAAAAATAACACAATCCTCAGTGGAACAACTGGTGCATCTGTACCCCCAAGATAAGATAAATATTCCCCAGGATAACAACTACTCGCGTCACAACTTTAGGTCCTCATAATTGACCTCGGCCCTCAGAATCGGTCGTCACCACTTTAGGTCCTCAGAATTAATCTCGACCCTCGGGATCATTCGTCACAACTTAAGGTCTTAATAATTTACCACAACCCTTATAATCGGTCGTCGCAACTTAAGGTTCTCAAAATTAATCTCGACCCGCAGAATTGGTCGACACAACTTTAGGTTCGAAGAATTAACCTCGATCCTCAGAATCGATTATCTCCACTTAAAGTCCTCAGAATTAACCTCGATCCTCAGAATTGGTCATCACCACTTTAGGTCCTCAGAATTGACCTCGACCCTAGAATTGGTCGCCACAACTTTGGATTTTCATAATTAACCTCGGACCTCAGAATCGATCGTCACCACTTTAGGTCCTCAGCATTGACCTTGACCTATAGAATTGGTCTCTACAACTTTAAATCCTCATAATTGACCTCAACCCATAGAATCGATACCCTTAACTTTAGTTCCTCAAAATTGACCTCGACCTGTAGAATCGGTCATCCCAAGCACGACCTTAGGTTCACAAAATCGACCTCAAACCTCTAAATTGATCATCCTCATCCCTTTGATCCACACAATTGACCTCTTTCCCAAACAACCATGTGGTATTATTCGATAAATTTCACTTATTCCAAGCTCACCCGTTAATGGGCTTAGTAAGCACCACATTCTAGGATCCTTATAAGCATATCCTTAGGTCCCTAGGACTTCCTCCTTCACCACAAACCCTAGGTCATACTCCATGTACTGATCTGGAGGCTACCGGGCGCTCCTGGGCCCCATTTGACTAACCGTTCAACTCTTTCACCTGAGTGGAAGCTCAATGAATCTTTGAAGGGCTATGAATCCCCTTCCTAACAGTCTGCACCGTGCATAAATCGGCCTTACGATCCGAAACGAATGATTTATTTTACTATGAAAAATCGATCTAGAGCCAACTGGGCACTCTCGTGTTCCATTTTGACCCCAATAAACTCCTTTGCCTAAGCAAAAGCTCAATGAATATTTGAAGGGCCCTGAATCTCCTTTTTAATGGTCATCTCATGCGTAATCGGCCTTCTAGTTCGAATGAACGGATCGTTTTCTCCTAAAAACAAATGCGAAGACCACTGGGCACTCCCGCGCTTTGACTCCTGTCAACTCTTCAACTCAAATGAGACTGAATTAATCTTTTAAGGGCTTCAAATCTTTTAAATGGTCTGCCTCGTGTGCGAATCAGCCTTATGGTACGGACGAACGACTTATTTTACTTCGAAGGGTCATCGGGCGCTTTCGAGCCCCGTTTGACCAAGATCAACTCTTCGAATCGAGCTAAGATCTTTGTAATATCGAATATCCTTTCATAATCTTTTTAACGGTCCACCCCGTGTGCGAATCGACCTCTCAGTTCGGACGAACGATCCATTTTCCTCTTGTCCAAAAGACTGTTGGGCGCTTTCGAGCCCCGTTTGACCACAGTCAAATCCTGAACCTGGGAGAGACACAATGGATTCTTTAAAGTCTCTAAATACCATGTCTAATGGTTCATACCTTGTGCAATTTAGACTTACGAATTGAGTTTTACGACCATTTTTTTGGAAAATTCGCATGAGACTGTCGAATGGCAAATGCATTTCCCTACCTATCGATAGTGTGTTCGGGGTTGCCTACCGATAGGAATTTCAAGGAAAATTTTGATCGGCACCCCATTTACCCTATATGATGGGATCATGAGCTCACTTCAAAAAGCACCTCAGAAACATCCCTCTAAATGATCTCGGTAACATTCTCTCAAAGTCAGCGTGGTTTCCATATTGAAACCTCTCCCCCACATTTCATTTCCATCCTTTCCTTACCCAATTTAGCAAATTCCATTCCCCTCCTCCTACCTCCTTCATCCACTTGCAAGATCAGCCCTTCAACAATCAATATCAACCTTAAAACTTCTGAAGAAGGTCCAAATCTTTCACTCTCTCTTTAAATTCTCTTATTTTCGCTTTAGTTATTTAATTCTTACTTTAGCATTTCATCTTTATTAGATCACACATATTAATATCCAACTTTTTTATTAGTAGTATTGCTCATCTATATTTTCTATAAATAAAAAAAAACAAGAAAAAGAGGGTTTGCTTGTAAATTCCAAACGGGAATTTCTCACTATATTTTCTCATACTAAAACATCTTTTTTCTACACACACACATATAATAAAGTCCCCGATTGGATTTATGGGATAAAACCCACCCCCATATTGCATTTGAACTACGTAGACTTTGATGCCTTTTTAGGATATGTAGGCATCTCGGGTAAAATTCGATATTCGAGTCCTCCTTTTCTATTTTTGTTCATATATAATTTTCACATATTATATTTGTGATCCATGCTTGTGTTTTGTCCAACCTATACCGTCGTCTTTCAATAAACGATCGGTGACCCGACAAACGCTCACATTATATTTTTAATTACTATTTTGGGAACACTCCTAAGGATGACCTCACTCCCCCTTTATCATTGACCGAGTAATTCCACTCTCCATTTATATATACACGCACACACTTCATAGAGTTATTAAGGAGAAGAATAACACATGTCCATGAGAGATCGAGAGGGCGGGATGAGTGCCTAACTCCTTCCCATTCCGTAACTTAGCCCCCGAATCCTTGAACTAATTGGTTTCGCAAGCATAAATATGTCTTTGATGCCGTTCTCTCGAGGAGACAACATTTATTTTTTCTATTTTGTGCAAAATAGGTTGATGACTCAATCTCTATACATCACCCTAATTGATGACAGTCGAAGCGCCTCGAGGAAGGGCACGAGACCCCTCCCCCACCCCACCCCGCGCGCACGCGCATCGACCGGGATGGGATGGGATGGGATGGGGAGACATGACAACCATGAAATTCAAAATGGTCACAGAATCAGGTTCATAGTTTTGGAACGTGACCAGGTTTTGGAAAATTCTAGGGGTCTTGGTCACTGACCGTGACCACAATTACAAAGCATGACCTGTTAATTTATTCAAAATGGACACGATCCTGAACCATGACCCCCATTTAAGTACAAATAAAATTTATTCTGGTTTATTTCATATTTCCCTCATTTCACTCTCTCTCTCTCTCTCTCTCTCTCTACGAACCTCTTCTCTCTATGAAAACCACTAGATACTACCATTACCACTAGCTACCACCACTGTCTCTCTTTCACTCAAGCCACTCTCTTTGTATATATATGCTTATGTATATGGTTGTGTATGTATGTGTATGTTTATGTTTGTGTGTATATATATGCATGTTTATGTTTGTGTGTATATGTATATACTAGTATATGTATGTGTGTGTATGTGGATCCATTTGGGTTAGGGTTAGGGAAAAAAGTAACCGTAGACATTTGTAAATTTCTAGGTTTTATTTGATGGGATTGGTGCAATTCATTTGTCATCGGTCAACTGATGGGCACATTGGTCGAATGATGTGTGCATTGGCTAGCCGACACTGCTAATGTGACTAAATTTGAGTATCGTGTTCCAATGTTCTCTGATGGGCTTGGGAAATCATAATACACAATTGGTACAGTCTTGTTTGTGTCTCTAGGCATTTTCCAAATGTCATTGGGTATCAACTGACCAACGTGAACGCTGGCTAGCTAATGTTGCAAATTTGATCGATTTTGATTTCTTTTGCATGTCAATGTTCTATGTCGTGCTTGGGTAATCATAATACATAACTTTTTTATTATTAATATAAATGCCCAAATTTTGTTATACGTGTTTGATTAAATCGATTTTTCAATTCAATAAGGGTTCGATTTGGATTAAAATTAGGGTTTGTTAAAATTGATTGTGGGTAGTGGATGGATTTTGGTGGGGGTGGGGAAGAGATTTTGGTGGTTGGGTGGTCGCGATGATCACTTACCTACTAATGGTAATGGTGTGTGTTTGTTTGGCGGCTGGTCACTGGTGGAGTGAGACTCGTGATGGGTGGAGTAAGTGTGTATGTGTGTGTGAGAGAGAGAGACATAGAATTCTGCTTTTGATTTATTTCATTTTTTTCCTTAAAATTCTCATATTGTATTTTTTTAGTTTTAGGGCATGGCATTATTCAATTGGTTATTTTTATGTTTTTAGAGATCACTTGAGTCATATGTGTTAACATATATTTCATTTAACTTTATCTAACAGAGTTAGGATTAAAATTTCAATTGCAAAACTTAATGTACTTTAGGGTTTACCGTGCCAAATTGAAACGTTGGTGCAAGAATTATAAATTACCTCAAACTTTAGAATCGTTCCTTTTATGGTCGAACTCTGGAGGTGCTTCTACTGGCTTCCTCTTGGGAACATTATGAGAATAATTAATTGTAAGATTGTGGGATCTGAGTGGTGCATGCTTTGGAATTAGCATTTTCCTAAGCATAAGGGTAAATTCCATGTGCTAAATTCATGGGTTGACATTTGATTTTCAAGGGCATAACTATGTTGGGTTTGAGCAAAAAGACTCGAATGACTACAAATAAGTGGAGTTCGAACAAGACAACTGAACATGGGGCAGAAGGTTGAGTCATAGAAATTTTTGGCAGTTTTTAGTACGTTCATGTGTCAAATAGTGTAGGCGAAATTCAACTTTAGTGGGGAGAAAATTTAGAGCATTTGTACTAATAAATTTGTCTATGCCTTATGTGTGTGTTTCTCACATATGTACGCGAGTTTCTTTTTTACTTACATTTATAAAGAAAAATATAAGTAAATTGGAGTGAGTCCCAAATTGGTTTGTTGACCTAGTTTGTTAAGAAAACTTAATGCTCGTTAAAGGTCCATTTGATATATGTTGATTTATTTTTCATGAAAAATACTTATTTATTTATATTTTCTAGAATTGTGATACGTGATTTCAAATACATTCGATGAAAGCAACACTTACAAATATAAATTTCTTACCCACCACCAAAAGAATTGATTACTATAAAAAACTCCAAGAGTAAAATTAAATTACTCATATTTTTTACCACTCATTTTTCAACTTTTCATATAAATGAACAAATTTTTTACTTTGTAAACAAATAGACCCCAAGTGATTTCTAAAAAGAAATTACCTCTGTGACCTTAACCTTGTTTGTGTTTATATTTAACAGTTCACTAAGAAAAATTATATAGACAACAAAGACATCTCGGAGATGTAGCAACTGAAAATCACTATGTATAGAAGACAATTACAATACATTAATAATTAGAAAATACGCTGCCCTTCCCCCGAATATATTCTTGAATGCTTTAAATGATTGTAACCCGTCCAAATATACAATATCCAATACATCCGAGGATGATTAAGGGCTATATCATTGCTCTTAATAATTATGAACGTGAAAATAACGTATAAAGATTGTGACATACACATGGATTGATCAGTGATGGTGAACTGATCGATAAATATGACGGAGATTACATATATGTAAATTTTAAATGTAGCGCTTTAAGACTAAGCTGGGAAAGCACTTGTATTGGAGTAGAACGTCATAGATCCTTTCGCCACCGACTCTTCACTTTTAAGACACATACTTACATTCTTGGTAACCTGCAACCCAAATTATAAACTAATTAAACGACGGAGGCAAAGTGATAATTTTGTGGTGAGTTTATATTTGGAGGAAAAATACTAGGGAGATCCAGTATTTGAACTCAATTTTGAAACCCATTGATATGTCATCACTACATTGGTTGATATTTTTAGTGAAACCCATGTGATCCACACACACCACCCAATATAATGATGACACATCACTGGGTTTTTAACTTAAGTCCAAAAATTAGATCTTTCTAGCATTGCTCAATTTGGAGACGCATTTTAAAAGTGAGACTTGGTGATTCTATCACTTGATTGGTGTAAATATTAGAATAATAAATAAGGAGTTGCAATAAATCCTACAGTTTTTAATGTTTGTGTCAATTACGTGAGAAGGTCACCAAAGTGAGTCTCCAAATTTGAATTTTTTTAAGGTTCTTACAAGTCACGATATATGAGGTAAGAGTTAACTGTACAAAGTGTGAACGGAAAATTGAAAAAAAAAATCAATTTTTGTAAAAAAACTTAAACTATTTTTAATGCGGAAAATACAACTATGCAATTTATTACAACTAGGGAGGATGGCGTTTTTGTAAGAAAATGCACGATTCAAATAGATTTTTCTTTTTTGGGGAAATGGGTTAAAGCTAATTTTTGTATAATTACAACATTATTCGAAGGATTCTTTTTACACCTTACCCAAATCTTAAACTAACTATTCTGAGGTGCCGCAAAGTTTAGGATTTTCAGGTGACATAAAAAAAGTGAATCAATGTGAGAATCTTTGGTATAGTTTTAGACTGTGGCTGAGTAGTCTTAAATGAATTATATACCCGCATAGTGAAGTAATGTAGTTAATTTGCATTAAACATTCATAATAATTGTTCTATTAGGTTTTCATAATGGTAGCAAAAGGTTAACAATAATCACACATTTGTATGAAAACAAAGTCTTGTTTAGTATCTGGGCCTCATTTGCTCTATGTATTCTGACTTTAATACACAAAGATTTGTATAATATAAGTTTGACGCTTTAAGATGGCGCAGACAATAAAAAACAAACATGAAAAATCTTTCTAAAAAGTCATAAGAAAATATTGATTACATTTTTGGTTGGTAAAATTATTTTAACCAAATTTCAATTGCTATAAGTACAACACCAAAACAAATCTAATAGAATGATTAATAAAACTTACTAGGATCGGTAGTTGTGACGACTCCGCTCTGAACGAAATCGCAATCATAGTCATTGCGATCATTCACTTGATAATAGGCGTTCATGGCATAGGCTGCATGAGATCGGATGTTGTTGGGTTCAAAACATGGCCCACCTTCTTGTATGGGCTTGCAATCCACTCCTGAGTTGCACACAAAGTCTATGTTTGCTTGTAACACTGCTTCACTCGCGTCCGGTTTGGGCACGCACCAGTGCCTATCCTCGGTGGACGATGGGGATGGAGCCACTGGTGTTATAGGTGCGGGCCTTGCTGTCTTCATTACCAATTTGACAAAAAGGAAAACAAATTAAACATGTTGATTAACCCTTTTTTGTATGATCTTGGGTGGGTTTGTTTTTAGGGTCCACCTTGATATTGAATAAACATCTCGACCTTTTGTCAACCAATTTTAAAAGATGTAAACTTTCCAAGATATCCACGATACCCTTATACCTTAACAAGTAATATACAATTAACTATATCTGTTATAGAAAGAAAGATGTTTGTATATCTTTTTATATATGATGCCATTAATAAGATACCATGGATGAAATCATCAAGAAGATACCATAGATGCAATATCAAATTATAAATATTTAATAAATAATTAGCTATAAGATAACATGGATGGAAATGATAGTATCTTCCATGGTTGTACGGGAAAAACGTTAAGAATGGACGAAACTAATGTGGAATATTACACTGTATTTTTTTGTTTGTAGAAATGTTATGAACCCAGAAAGCTTTAGCTCAAAACTTCTTCTATTTTATTTAGATTTCATATTCCTAGGCTCAAAGTTATAAATTTGAAAGTGAACAATTGTCTTATTCTCAACGGTTATTTTTTTTTTCAACGGTGATTTTTTTTTCCAACTGCTTTATTCTCAACGGTTATTTTTTTTATATAAATTGATGTTGTCTCTTCTCAAATAATTTACCCATCTCACTCCCAAATATTGTTTATACAAATTCAAACTTCATTTGTTTCCTACAATTTATATTCATTTGGGGATAAACATAATAACATAAGAATTTTGGGGAGGAAAAATAAAAATTGAATAACCCTTAAGCGGAACATGATGTTTCGCCCAAGGGTGTTGTTCTTTCAACTAAACGACATCGTTTGCTGCCTTTATGTTATATTTGGTTTTGCCCATAGCAGTTTCGTCAGTTTGGGTACATTATATTTGGACTAGTTTAGTGTATTTTTACCCTGTGCATAAAGGTTGCACTTAATAAAAAGAAAAAGGACATAGAGGGACATTCCAAAATAGAAACTAAACTCTAGAAACCCATAATATTTTTAAATTTTATCATTTCTACTTTCAAGGAGGATCTATGTATAATTCATGGTGGACAACTGTCCACCTTATGTTTGGAAACTTCTCCTTATTATTAATACAGGATCAAATTTTTTTACAAAAAAATAGACCAAATTTTAAAAAATACAACATTTTGCCCGCCTTAATACTGGTTAAAATGTTAACATACGAGTTTGTCCACCTTATTCACAAGTTTTGACTCCGCACCTCCTTTTTTTTTTTTGACATTTACCAAAATACTTGATCAAAAAATATTGTAAACAAAAAAAGATGAAGGCTTCCAACACGAGACTAATACACAACAAACAAACAAACAAACAAACAAACAGGGGATTACAGTGGATTCACATATTTATACACCATAAAAAATAATGACTCCGGACGATAAAAGATTTTTATGCATGCAAAAATCATACAGACAGGGGTTGACCAAGATGGTTCCGAGGGTGGACGGCCACCGAGTTTTCGAGAATTTTTTCAAGAAATATGGTAAAAAAAAATTTGGACCTATGTGTAATTTTTCGTAATGAAAGACATTGAGTTTTCCCAATTTAAAAGTTGAAGGGCAGAGATGTAATAAACCAAAAATAAAACACGTGTGTATGACTTTTATAAAAAAAACTAAACTTTTCGAAGTCTATTCTTCGGCGTTTCCACTTCATTTCTCTCAAGCTCCTTCCACTCCACTCCACACCACACCACACCACCGGCGCCAAAGCCTCCCTCCCTGCTCTCTCTCCGGCTAACAGGACAACCCCCTCCTCTCTCCAGTAGCCTACAAGTCTGCTCCTTCCAGACCTTCCAACGGCATCATTCTCCTCTCTGGCGACATCCTCTCGACTATCTCCCTGCTCAAGTAACTTTTTTTTTTCAGTCCATTATTTACGAATGCTTAAATTAATACGAGTTTTTAAATTAGTTTCATTTTTCAAATGTGTAAATTAGTTTAATTTTTATGAATGTGTAAATTAATATGAATGTTTAAATTAGTTTCATTATTCAATCCTTGAGTTAATGAATGTTTAAATTAGTTTATTGTAATTTATGAAAAAAATTATAATTAGTTCATTGTAATTTTTTGTAATTGGTATGAAGTGTAAAAAATTATAATTAGTTTAAAGTGTAAAAGTTTAATTATTAGTTTGCTAATTATTTGTTAGTTTAATTTTAATTTTTGAAATATAGGGCAACTATGTTGAAGAATTTTAAAAAGATATGCGAATGTGAGGGCCCCTCCTTCCTCCGGGTTTAGGAAATCTATCTAGTTCCTCTTACTTATACCAACAAGTGAGAGACCCTCATTCCTCCAGGTTGGCCTCCCCCTTCCCCTCTCCTCGGCTCATATAGCTATAGTAGGAACTTTTATTTATTTGTTTTTCTTTTCAGTTTAACATTTAAGTGGATAGCTAAATGTTAGCTTAAATAAGTTTAAATGGTTAAATGTCTTTAAAAGTTGAATGTTTACTGTTAAAGTTTTATATTTTTTTGTTCAATGCTCAATATTTAAATGATAAAATGTTAAATTAGGTAATTGTAATTTTTGGACAATAATGTCAAATTAGTTTAAATTTCTGAAATATATTTGTTTGTTGGGTCGTTTAACTAAACTAGACAAATCCAGAACACAAATGCACGAAGGCTAAAACCACACCAAACATTTGATAAAAATGGTTAAATGTCTTTAGTCATTGTTTGTTATTTTTAATCTTTGTCCTTTAATTGTTGAAATATAATTTGAAATATTTTTTTAAAATTTTGGAAAATTAAGTTGAACAACTTTTATTATTATTTTTAATTTAGGGTAATATTATGGTAAGGGATAAAAAAAATCACAAACAAAATAGGAGCAAAATAATAGTGAATTTAGGATAAAAAATTACAATAAAATTAAACATAAGCCTAAAAAAATTCTCGGTCTGTCACTCCACACAGATTAAAAAAAAAAAAAAAAAAAAAAAGTTGACTTTGACTCTATATTATATCATTTATTGTCTCTTGGACCTTTTATTTAAGGGGGTTTTCGAAAAAGGTCCTTATAATAGTCAAAATGTATAAATAAGACACTATATAATTTTATAAATTTAGTCTCTGTACTAAAAATTGCATGAAAAATAGGACCGCTGGCGCGGACCAAAAAAATAAATGTTATTGTACCACAAAACTAAATTTATAAATGTTATTATATCACAGAAATTAAATTTATAAACTTGAAAAAGTACTATTCTAAAAATTCAAATATATAAAAAAACATTCTTTATCTTAATTCTCTGTTTATTTAAAAGTCTTAAACTTTGCATGTGACGATACTTCTTCTAGTTCTGCTGGCACTCGTTAGCTTTAGTCACACAAAAAGTTCCAAACCGAGATTTCAAAATACGAGTTGCAAACTAAAAATGAGAGCTAAAACAAACTTTACCTGTCCTTTACGTAAAATCCCCACATCATAAACCGGAGTAAAATCAGGTTTAAACAAGCCAAAATTCCTCTCCGAAGCTGACGGCTTAAGGTCCTCATTAAACAAGGAGAAAATATAAGTCTCAAAAGTCCTATTAGGCATCAACGGTGTCCCCACCCCGGAACTCACATGCTTCACAAGATTCCCATTATACGACACCGCATTCTCCACACTCCCACCCGCCTGACCCGGCTCACCTGCCGACGGCCAACCCGTTTCCGCCACCACCACATCTACATCCCCATACCCGACCCGTTTCATGGCCGAGTACACGGCATCCATTTGAGCATCAAACATGTTATAGTACTTCACTCCGGTCCCTTCATCCAAAACTCCTTCGTTTGGTTTAAACAACGCGTAGTTATACGTTTTGTTAGAAAAACCAAACCATGGGTATGGACATACCATGAATGGGGACTTTGTCCTACGATGAAAATCTAAGATAGGAGCAAATATTACTTTATCATAAACACGTCTAAACCTACCAGAACTAGGTGGTTCTGAACGAGTTAATATACCCATTGAGTGAGGTGTTGAAACTTGAATGTTTTTTATACCAATAGAGTTTAAGGCAGTGTGGATTTGTTTCATAGCTGGGAGGAGGTGAGCTATGAGGTTTTTATCACCCGTGGCTAAAATTTCGTTACCAACTAATATTCGGTGGATTTTTGTTTGAGGGTAAAATGGGGAGATATTGTTGGTGACCCATGTTTTGGCGTTGGGGAGTTTGGCTAGGGAGGGGATGTCGGCGTTAGCGATGGTTATGGTTAGGAAGATGTTGGTGTTTGCGAAGGCTTGGAGGATGTTTGGATTTGTGTCGAAGATTTTGACTTTGGTGATTGTGGTTTGGTGTTGGATGAAGTTGGCTACTTGAGATGGGGGTGGGAGGTTGTCTGCGATGGTACCGTAGTTGATGCCTATAGAGTTATTTGCAATGGTTATGGTTGGGTGGGTGAAGAGAGTGGAAATGACGATGAATAAGATGGTGAGGAGGGAGAGTTGAGTTGGAGAGTTGGCCATTATTTAAAGAGGATTTGTGGGAATGTTAATTGTAATATGATATGAATGTGAGATTTTCTTATAGCATAGGAGGAGTGAATTTGTGTTTTTATCCTATTTTTCCCCCGGTTTTATGTTCTTGTCTTGAGTAAGTTGATGTTGTGGAGCCCGTGTGATGGGGGAACATGTTAACGCAAATATGAAGCGTGGAACAGATGGAGTGATTGGATTCTGAAGTTTGCCGCCGGGGGTGGGTGGCGTGACCCGTGAGATGAGGGCGGGAATGACGTGCGGAAGTGGGTGATTATTAGTTTCTTTTTTAGGGTTATTTGGTTTCCCATTTTGTTTATGTAATTGGGTTTAATCTTGCTAATTTTTATTTTTTGTGCTCTGACCTCATAATGACTTTTACCTACGGCAAAAGTCACTCAAAGTTATTTTGAGAGTGAAATTCAAAAAGCTAAAATAATGGGAGTCAAAGTTAATTTCAAATAATTAATGATGATCAAATCCCAAATTACTTTTCAACATGGTTTTATTATTTTAATTTGAGTTATTTAAGTTTTGATTCTCATTTGTTTTGTTTGTTTGGGAATAAATTCTCAACTAAAAATGATTATATGATTAACCCCCATTTTTCACTTTTGACAACACTTTTTGAAATTTTTTTTACTGAAAATGTCAAAAAAAAATCAAAAAGTATCGCTAAAAATAAAAAATAGGGATTAATCATACAATAATTTTTAATTGAGGGTTAATACCACAGTTGACAAAATTAATGGGGACCAAAACCCAAATAATCCTTTTAATTTTTAACAAGGGTTGGTGGTTATCTTTTTAGAAAATTTGGTTTAAATATTGATTTGTGAATAGTTTTATAAAACATTTTTTTGTGTTTTAAACCTTTTTGAGCATTTGAGAACCTTAATTTAAAAATAGTTTTAGAAAAACATTCATGCACGAACACACACATATGTGTGTGTGTGTGTAATATATATCATATACGAATTATACATTCACGTGTATGTATTTATTACATATAAGCATACATATATAACATGTATTTACTTATACATAAACATATAAGATGTGTATGCTTTATTTATAATATATATATATATATATATATATATATATTATATTATTCATATATACATTATAAATAAGCATACACATGTACATACAATATGCATTTAGACATAAAAGTATAATATATCTATATAATATGATATGAAAGTTTTTGAATTATGAAAATGTAAAAGCACAAGAATGGTGATGATTATTGCCACATACTAACACATTTTTTTAAGGGTGGAGATATATTCTTCCACTTTCATTGAAAATTTGAATTTTCATTTCACCTTTAATTCTTTCCCTCTACTTATTTTCCCTCATAAGTTTATTCACTCATTTCCACCACAATCTCATTTACCTCACCCTTTTCATTTCTCTCTCATACCTATTGTCACGCGACACTCACTCTCTTTCCTCACCCATCCCGCTCTTACTCACGCTAGGCATCTATTTCCCCTTCTCTCTCTCTCTCTTGGAAATGAGGGTTTTTTTCCTTCAAAACCCAAGTATTCTGTAGACACCCCCCGCCTACTAAAACACCGGGTGGTCAGCCCCTGGTCAAAATAAAACATTGATCTCATATGGCTCATTCTTCGAATCACTGTCGAAAATATTTTTAAAGTTACTAACCACTTAGTAAATTAGATAGACCAGTGCCAAATTGTATCTTTCATTAATTAACAACATGTGAAAAATAAATAATAATTAAACAAACCACACAAAGTGGTAACTAAAACCGACACAAATAAATAATATGAATAAAGAAGACTGAATCAACTATCGGTTCAACAATAAAAACCAACAACAAATTGAAATAATAAATCTGAGGGCAACATGCCCAAATGAATACTGAAATAAAGTCCCTACACTAGGAACGAATTAATGAGAAGTTTATAGCAAAGTCCTGCAACTTACACATGAGTTGCAGCTACGCATCTCCGGATAGAATCCTCAAGCTGGGCGTCCCTGTGGTTAGACACCTAAAAGATTTTGACACGGGTCAGAGCACAAGTAAAATATTTTGAAAAAATTTAGCAAGCAGTTAAATTGCAATTAATTAAATATGCATGCACACTTTCCATATTTAAGCTAGTGTCGTACTCTCTTGAGGTATAACTCACCCCTCATTTAATGTACACACATAAAGCTTGCCTTCTAACCTTCCTAGTAATGCTACCCCACCTAACTAGCCTTATTACACCTCTTTCTATCGCACTACTCTAACACGAGTACCCTAACTTTGATTATTAAGTTATCAACTCATTAACTTATTAATCGGTTCAACTATATTAAATCATATAACGTTCACACTAGTTATGCTCACTCTAACCCGGCTACCTCAAGTCGGAATAGCTCACACCAAACTTGGGTAAAAATATCGCAAACATAGTGGAGGGGGTCATATTCCCACCGAAAGTAAGACCGAATCATACCCAAAGCATCTCACCACGAAAAAATAAATCACGCAATAAAATAGTAGGCGATATGACCTGAGGACTATACTATCCTTGCTCATCAAGTCAGGTCATTCACCCACATCGCGCAACCTCCTATAACAGAGAGGGGTATGTATTCCTATAAATATCATTCACGCCGATATCTATAATGTACATATATATACACACACACACACTATCACACTACCGTATACATATATTAAATAAAGGTTCGGTTAACCTCTGCCTAATACCCATAGCACTAGCTCAAAAATACCCAAGTCTCCATCCCAATTCGTAATTTAATTAATCACACATTAATTAATTTTTCATTAAAGTAGTGTCACCAAACTACAATACCCAGACTCGCGCATTCGATTTGTATCTTCACCCTTTAAAATTTGTTACTCAAAATCCAACTATTAAGTTTAACGACCGTCATTAAATTTAATATTCAATAATTTATTATATATATCTATAATAAATTAAATCGGCTACCCCATTCCTAAGTTCCGTAGCACTAGCCTGAAAAATATCAGTGCCAAATCTCCGACCCTTAATTAAATTAATTTCACCTCCATTAATTTTATCAAAGTAGTGTCATTCAACCAAAATGTTCGAACTCCCTAGCTTGGTCCGTATTTTAACCTTTTGAATTTATTACACAAAATTCCACCATTAGGTTAAACACCCTTTGTTAAATTTAATATTCCTTAGTGCCCATCTCCTAAGACCCTAGGAATTTACCTCCCTTTTATTTTCACCCCTCTATAAGAAAATCCCAAAAGTAATCTCAAGTTGAATACGAAACTGGCCCAAATCCCCGTCATCGCTCGAACAACAGCCTCGGTCGTTATCGCGACGTACCTATGTCATTCACGCTAGATCTTGGGTCACTCGAATGGTCCCTGCGTTTTCATCCCCTTCGTCTTGCTAACGTTGTTTGTGCCATTGACGAACCTTCAAGGTTTCGACTCACCCTTAAATCTTCACCCAAATCACAATTAACATTTAATCTTTATAAAAAAAATTCTAATCATCGTGAAAACCCTTAATCAACAACAAATTTACACATCGACCAACAGTTTTCCAATTTGGATTATATCCGGCTTTCCTTCAATCGTTTACCCATCCTATCCTAAAATTCAAAATTGGACATCATTCTCTACTGGGTTTATCATAAAATTTCGATTCCCACAACCTAGAATCATATAACATCATCAATTTCACTTTTAATCTACACAATATACTCAAATCGCCAAAATCCATTTCATATAATAGCCCACTCCCAAAAATGAATTTCTTTATTACACCCACTATGATATGAATCGAGATACTACAATTAAATTGAAAGAAAGTTTAACTACTTGCCTGATTAGATTCATAGGGACTGATTTCCTTTAGTGTAGACGAAGATTTGATGAAGAACACACCCCTATTCTTGATTTGGCTCCCAAAAGCTCTCCCAATTTCTCTATCGTTTCTTCTCTGCAAAACTAGGGTTTTCTTATTGAGTCGTGTTTGTCACAAACTCCATAATGTAGGTTTTATATTGCTAATCCTAAAATTAAGCCTATGGGCCAAGCCCAAATGACCCAAACACCCCCATGTGAGTCCTGTTATGCCTAAAAATTCCCCGAGACCCAATTACTATCCCCGGGTACTCTTTTTTGCTATCTCGACCTATTCGAAATCAACCGTGCACTCAGAATCTTCATTCGAGTTACTTTACTAAAATTTTTCAATCTCGACCTCAAATTACGACACATGTAAATTTTAAAAAATAACTCGAATTAATTAAATCTTAATTCACTAAATCAATTAAATCCTCCAGATTAATTAAATCCTATGTCACCAAATTAAGTAAATTCAATATCCTCATAAATACGGGGTATTACATACTTCCCCCCTTACGAAGGAATTTCGTCATCAAAATTACGATAAGTCTAGTACTCCAAGACTCGAATACTTCCTTGCTCACATGACCCTAAGATTGCTACACATATCTCTACCCCTTCTAATCGCGAATTATATTAAAATTAAACTAATTACCCAGGGCACCCATACACCCTATACCCGTGCTTATCTGCACAAATATTACCCGGATCCATTAGCCTTAAATTGTAATATAACTTTCAACTCACAGTTATAACTACGTATATGTATAATAACCAAGGTACCAAACCCATGTCCTAATGACCGAAAATCTTCCCACTTCCAAAGTTGCACTAAGTTTCATGTGTGGGATGTCTCGCAAAGTGAAATTCAAACAAGACCCCTCCCCCCCCCCCCCCCCTCGGATACACTACTACCTATGATTGTCATTCGTTGAGATCCGTTAGGCCCTCAGTTCATAGCACATGCCCCCAAATCCCCGTCTCCTGACATAAAAGTATACTCGTTCACTCTCATGTTACAAAAGAGATCATACAATACGGCGCTCTTACTATCACTAGTTTGTTAGCACGAATGAATCATGAGCTATATCTCCCCGCTCAATAATAAACCTATCCACGTTGAATCCCATCAGTAAATGTCCCTACTTACCGGGATCAAATATAACAATACCAATATTCTCTTATAAGTCTATTATGCAACACACTTTAACATATATACACTTATATAGGTTACACCATCTTTCAGGTGATAACTAGAACAAGTAAATCATACTTTGGAACAGCGAAGACAATGTTTTACTATACTTTCTACTATAGTACAAACCATCACTAACCAATCAAAACTTTAAAGAATAGTCAGCTCTACTCTCATAACTCCCGAAAGTAGTAAACTCACATGTAAAAGCAAACATTCTCTTAGTGCACACACCCTCTCCCTCATAGGCGACACTAAAGAGCTCCGATGATCCACGAAAATCAATTATATATATGCAAAGTAAGGCTATTACGGCCAACGAACCCACAAAATCTGACACACTAGCGAATTCTGGTACGAACAAACTACTGTGACTCGCTCGTGTCACACAAAATAGTCCCCAATCATCTCGTGATGAAACTCATACTTTCAATTGTCACTAGCACTGGAGGTTCAAAAGGATCCTGGACATAACACCCCCATCCCAACTGTACCAAAAACTTCTTATAACCGTTGCCCCTACTAGGCATCCCGTTCCTGGCACCTAATTTGCTTCGGACAAGGTCCACACATGTGTTCCTACTCTTTACACATAAGACACATCTCTGTATAATTCCCCTTCCTCTGTCCCCACTGTCCATATCGGGGTTGTCCTTCTCACGGACCTAGTAGTCTTGACCTTGATTGCTACCCCGTTGTCCATTTGGCTCCGTTGGCCCTATGGGACTCGTTACCAGCCTTGATGGCCCTAACTGAATCTATTGTCACCTGGTAGAAATTTTATAGATCTCAATTCTTAGAATGGGTTCTCTACTGGATATCCCCTCCTGTGGTGCCTGATTAGAACTATTAAACCCGGTCTTGCCATTCGGTTAGGTTTTCCAACTCTCTTGGCTCCCTTCTCACGATAGTAACGACAACAATACCAGTTGTTCTATCCGAATTCCCCCATCCATGCTTGTATATTCTTCCCATGAGTACATTATTAACTTATAGTACATATTGATTCTCTGTATCTACCTCATCGGGTATGAAGTTCGCTAACACGTCAACTTTTCATCATGACTGACCACTGCCACGCTCATGAAACAAGTACTGCAATCTCATTTGCCTCTCTGTTTAAACAGCTAATGAGAGGATTTGTTGCCAAACCTCACCCCAAATTTCTCGTTATTCATGGTATCTCTCCATGGTTGTGATAACTGACTCTCATCATTACAACATCGCTCCTATGAGCCAAAAATTTTGCCCAAAATTTAATCCTGGGCGCCACTACACTCCACCCTACACAATTGCCTTTGAGTTATCTACTTCCATTGACTACTCACACTCCCTCTCTTCCCCAAATTCTTACAGATGGCTCTTCAGAAGGATTCCTCCGACTCCACCCCCCTTTACTGACTATGCTGGGTGAGTTTAGATTTGCACCACCACTTTCTACTACAGTTCTTAGGGAAACTACTGCGCCCTAGTGATTGTCCCAACATCGTCTGCCTGAATAATAACCGTGGTGACTTCTATCGCGTTCACCGTTTCCAAAATATTTCTTGGCTTCTGTTGAGCCTCTCCCCCTGCAGTCCTTATAACGGGCCCTATTGGTCGTCCAAAATTATTCAATGTACGAAGCCCAATCGAACTCGTACATGAATCGCATCAACTATACTTAATAGCAGGAGAATGTAAGTCGCATACTTAAAGGAATATAACAATCCTATAATAAGTCTCTATATCAAATAACGCTATGCTAAAACGTAAAAAGGCGCACAGATACAAGGACTCCAGAATGTGATGCTCTGGTAGCATTTTTTAACACCCCGCCTGCTAAAATACCGGGTGGCCAGCCCGTGATCAAAATAAAATGTTGGTCTCATGTGGCTCATTCTTAGCATCACTGTCAAAAATATTTTTAAAGTTACTAACCACCTAGTAAATTAGATAGACCGGTGCCAAATTTTATCTTTCATTAATTAACAACATGCGAAAAATAAATAATAATTAAACCATTCACACAAACTGGTAATCGAAACCGATACAGATAAATAATATGAATAAAGAAAACCGAATCAACTATCGGTTCAACAATAAAATCCAATAAAAACTGAACTAATAAAAATGAGGGCGACATGCGCAAATGATACTAAAATAAAGTCCCAACACTAGGAATGAATAAATGAATGAGGCATCTATAGCAAAGTCCTTCAATTTCTACATGAGCTGCAGCTACGCATCCCTGGATGGAATCCTCAAGCTATCCCTGTGGCTGGACACCTAAAAGATTTTGACATGAGTCAGAGCCTAAGTAAAACATTTTGAAAATATTTAGTAAGCACTTAAATTGAAATTAATTAAATATATATTCACACTTTCCATATTTAATCTAGTGTCGCACTCTCTTAAGGTATAACTCACCCCTTATCTAATGTGCACACCTAACGCTTCCATTTAACCTTATTAGTAAGGCTACCCTACCTAACTAGCGGTTTACACCTCTTTCTATCGCACTACTCTAACCCGAGTATCCTTAGTTTGATTATTAAGTTATCTACTCATTAACTTATTAATCGGTTCAACTATATTAAATCATATAACGTTCACACTAGTTATATCAGAAACCTATTTTTAGTCATATAACTTTCATACTAGTTATGTAGGAACCCCTCTTTAAATCATTAAAACTTTCACACTAGTTATATAAGAAATATATTCACGCTTATGTATTAATCCCGTATATAATTATCTACTCATATTATATACGTACTAGTATACTACAACATTCACACATATATCACGTATAATAACCATCCATTCTCGAGTAATAACTCACCGGATGATTTCTCTAAAATATTATTGTAAACACCCCATTCTGTTACCCCCTAACTCTCCTTAGGTCCCTAGTACCTCCCTTCATCACTATAAACCCAGGTCACGTCCCGAGTACTGACCTGAAGGCCATCGGGCACTCTCCGGCTTAGTTTGACCCAAGAGTCAAACTCTTCGTCTCGATCGAGACATAATGAATCTTCAAAGGGTACTGAATACCCTTTCCAACGGTCTGCCCCATGCGTGATTCCGACTTACCATGCGGACGAACGATCCATTTGCGTCTGAAACCTGACCTAGAGGCCACCGGGCGCTCCCGGGCTCTTTTTGACCTAAGTTAACTCTTTATCTCTACCAAGGTTGAATGAATCTTTGAAGGGAACTGAATACCCTTTACAACGGTCCATCCCGTGCACAATTTTGACTTTCCATGCGGATGAACGATCCGTTTGATTTTGGGAGGCCACCGAGCGCTTCCCGGGACCGGTTGACCAAAGTCAACTCTCTAAACCGGGTCAAATTCTTTGGAATGTCTAAGTACATCTCCTAACCTTTCCAATGGTCTACCCCATGCATGATTCGTACTTACCATGCGAACGAACGATCCATTTGCGTCCAAGCGATTCCCCGTCCAATGGAACGACAAACGCTTTCGAGCCATATTTGACCCAAAGTCAACTCCCGAACCCGGGAGAAGTCCAAAGGACTTTCGAAGGTATCTGAATTACCTTTCCAATGATATGCCCCGTGCACGATTCTGACCAACAGTTTGCCCTCGACGATCGATTTTCCAAAAAAGCGTGAAGCGCACTGCCAGTTGGCAGGTTCCAGACCCTGGCTATCGGCACCTGCCCGCCGATAGGCAGGAAGGGGTCTATGCCGATCGGCACTGACCTGAGCCTATAAAATAAGTCCTTCACCTCATTTGCAAGGGGAGCCCAGATCTGATAAAAATCTCTCTCAACGAATCCCAGAAACCTCTCTCGAAGGCAGCGTGATTTCAAAATCCAAATCCCCTTTTTACTTCCACTTTTCATCATCCTTTTCATCAAACTTGGTGAATTAACCACTCTCCATCATCATCCAAGCTCAAGGGATGCTATTCAACACTCAAGATTAAGCTCAAGATCTTCAAGAAGGTCCAACTTTCTCAAACTCTCTCTTGAATTCTCTTAAATTCCCATAACTTATTTTCTTATTTAGCTTTTTATTATCTCATCTCACACATCCTAATATACTTTTTTATTTATTATCATTGCACATCTCCTATTTTCATATAAATAAAACCCAAAAAACAAGAAAAAGAGGGTTTGCTCATAAATTCCAAGTAGGGATTCTCACACTTTTTTCACGCTTTTCTCACAACTAAAACACCTTTTTCTACACACATGCACACACTTACAAATAAGAGATTCCCCATTTTGATTTATGGGATAAACCCCATCCCTCGTTTTGTATGTGAACTACGTGGACTTTGATGCCTTTATAGGCTACGTAGGCGTCTCGGGGTAAAACCCAAGACTCGAGTCCTTTTTCTCACATTTTTTTCTCTTATTTTCTATTTTCTCTAAATCCATTTTCCTTACATTCTATATACTTGCCCTTAATAACGCATTAGTCCATATGCGTTATCGTTCCCTTATAACGATCAACGTAGGGGTAATCGCGTAAATCTTATTTTTCTAATATTACTCTTATATCTTCCTACGGATGACTCGCTTTATCTTTTCAATAATATAAGTCAAGGATTCCTACCTCCATTCTATATATACACATACACACATATCACGGGGGGAAACAAAAAGGAAAATAGCAAATATTCATGAGAGACCGAAAGGGAGGAATGGGTGCCTAACACCTTCCCATTTCGTAATTAAGCCTCTGAACCCTTCTCGAATCATCTTGGTTTCACACGCACCAGTATGTCTTTGGAAGCCATCCTTCGGGGTGGCTTCACCTTTTTCTTTTGTCTGTTTTGAGTAAAATAGACTGGCGACTCTGAATCTCTCTACATTTTTACACCACATCTCAAACGACGCCGGCCGAAGCGCTCCCGAGAGGGACGCCCGGGACCCGAAGGATCCTTCTCCTCCGCGGTGGGGATCAGGGATGGCCACAGTGGAGACTCCGCTAGGGAGTTTATTTTTTATATTGAGGGTTTGACTCTATTCACATGGATGTTATATTTGCTTATGTCTCCCCCCATATCTGCATGTCCCCCTTTTTCCATGTGTATCCCATGTTTATGCTTATATTCACACACTTGTAGAAATTTCTCCATGTACACTTCACACCACGTGCACCTAGGATCACATGTATATCCCCATGTTGCACGCATCACCCATCCATACTTGGTGTACCTTTTAGGGTACTTGTACTTTGCTCCCTGTTTGGCATAATCAAGAAAGGCATTCTCATCATAAAATACCAATAAGAGAATCATACATGATTCACACAACATCACCAAAGAGTATTGATATTGACCAAATTTTACCCAGTAACTGGAGGGTCACTTCGTGATGGGCGCTGGTCCGACAGGTCGCAGTTAGCCTAAGCGATATGACTCTCACCTTCCATTGTCCAAGTACCTTCAACGTATATCGAACGGTTCTCCCGCATCGTACCGGTTGACCGAAGTTATGACGGGAGGTATATCATAGGAAATTCATTCACGTACGCCGAGTATATCGAATTTGCTCTCACACGTACCGTCCTCACGAGGTATATGGTGAGGCAATTCACGTACACTCAGGTATATCAAATGGCTTGTCCACACGTACCGATTTCCCACAAGAGCAAGACGTATATCGTGGAAGTCACACCAAAGGGGGGAACCCATGTCGATTAACCCAACCAACTGCATACCCGCATATAGGTGTCAGACCTAGGACACGCACTTTAGATTGCCGGTTTCAACCCGAAACTGTGCCGAAATTTTGAGTCGGCCTGCCGCCCAAATTTTTGCGCATTCTTAAAACAGGGCCCTGTCTGTGAGCCTGATTACAAGTCCAAATCGTAGCTTTGCATATATTAAGACCCCCACTTTTCCAGGCTCGAGTCCTGTCCGACATTGCATTTAGGAGAATTAAATACAAGTAAGAACATAATAATCATGCTGAGTTCCATCTCCAAAAATATTTTTCCCTTCTTTATCAAAAATCCAAAAACATTCCTCCCTTCTTTATCAAAAATCCAAAAATAGTTTCTTCCTTTTTTTTCTCAAAAATAAATCTCATCCTACGCCTTCTCAGGTCGATTGCAAGCCCTTGGCCTGGCTCCCTATTGGCTTCGGTCTTCAGTCAAATCACCCCGGAGTTTCATCCATTCTTCTACTACTTCCTCCGAGTCCGAAATCCTTCCATCTTCCATGGAGAATACAGATTAAGCACCAGTCATACAGTCGGATCTGACGATAGTCCTAGCTCAGCTCGTGTCCAAGATTGACAACCTCCAAACTGAGGTCCGAGAGATGCAACGAAACCAAGTTCCTATTCCTCAAAATCCCCAGGCCCTATTCCCTCGTGCTATGGGTCCACCCGAGCCTATCTGGGTTCCGAAAGAATATCAGCACGCTCCACGTGCCCCTCCTGCCAATGGGCCGCCGCCTTCCCAGCTTCCAATGCCAAACATTGCCCCGCCTATGGCTAACCTGCCTGTGGTCGCTGATCCAAAGGAGGAGGAGTTGAATAAAGTCAAGGAGGAACTTAAGATTCTCACCAAGAATTTTCAGCAAGTCGGGATCTCTGGGAATTACATGGACTACACCCACATGTCTCCTTATCCTAAAGCGAGGTTACCCGAGAAGTTCAAGATGCCAAATATCGAGAAGTTTGGAGGGAGTGGACCCCCAATTGTTCATCTTCGAATTTATCGTCGTTCCATGACTCTACTAGGGGCATCTGAAGAAGTGATGGCCTAATTGTTTCAGAAAACTTTGAAGGATAGTGCCCTCCGATGGTTTTTATCTCTTGAGGAATCCAGAATCCGTAGATGGGAGGATGTAGCCCGAGAATTCACATCACAGTACAAATACAATGAAGAGCTTGAGGTCACCTGCCATGATTTAGTGATGCTCAAACAGAATACTGGAGAATCAGTCAATAACTTCATAACCCGATGGAGGGAATAAGCAGCTACCATGACTAATCGGCTATCCGAGGAAGAACAGGTCAACATAGTGAAGAAGAACTTCTTGCCCCATGTCCGAGTGACGATGGGAGGATAATACTATCCCCACTTTCGAGCTCTCAGAGAGGCTGGAGTGGAAATCGAGTAAAGCCTCATTAAAACAAAGATTGAACCAAAGAAGGTGTCCGGACAGTTCACCCCTAGAAAGTATGACAAGCCTGCCAGTGCTACCATTTAGACCATCAAAAACATCTCTCAACCAACCACATCATGGGCACCAGAAAGTCGCCCTACTCCCATCCGAAGGGAATACACTGATCTCCATGCTCCCCTCTCCAAAGTTTACCAAGCCCTGCTAAGCCAAAACCTCATCAAACCCTTGGATCCACGTCCATTGCCAAATCCACTCCCAAGAAACTTCAAAACCGATGCTCAGTGTGCCTTTCACCAAACTGTCGGTCATACCACTGACCAATGCTTTCATCTTCGAAACGTAATCCAAGATCTCATTGACCGGGGTACCATCGCCCCACCAGCCAATCATAAGACAAACACTACTCACAATCCACTTCCGAATCACACCAATGCCATCTTCTTAGAAGAAAACCCAGATTTCGATCCTTCAACTCAAATCACACCCATATACTCTCCTAAACCTCTTCAAATTTGCCCATATTTCCTCCTACACCCTACTAGCCTCGCTGATCAGGCATTGTCACTCCTTACTAGAGCATGCATCGTTGTCCGTACCCGTTCTGAAAATGGAAGTATGGAATTGTCAGAGGTGTTAAACCAACTCCTAGAGTTCGGGCTGAAATTGCCCTCACAGATGGTCATCGATTGCCAGAAGTTCAGTACACTGTTCTTAGAAGCACAGAAATAGGCCCGAGATTTAGACAAGTGGGTGGTACCAACCGACGAAGTCAGCTTAGATGATGTTGTCCAGACTATGGCAGGATTATTCGAGCAAACCAACAGCATTTGTAGTATCACCGGGTTACTTGACACTTTGAAGCTACAAGGGCGCTTGGTCCCTTCAATCACACATATCCCCACATAATGGGAGAACTTGTATGAAGAAGCCGTTGAAGTTGTGAAATGCATTGACTTTACATGGAAAGACAAAATTATTACCACCGGATGGGGGGAAGAATTCAAAGACTCGAGTGAAGAACAAGCTTCAGGAAGAGCTGGCCTAGTAGCCGACATTTGTGGGATAATATCATTTGAAGAAATCCTCAGAGAAATAAATAAGGTGGCAGAACAACCTGAGATTGACGAGGAAACGGGATTCATGTTCTTTATTTCTTCAGTAAATCACATGACCAGATCAGGGAGACATTACCAGGTTCCCAGCTCACTACTAGCAAATGACAAAGGGAAGGGCGTTGAAAACCTTCCTATGCCAGAGATGACCATCGAGGAGAGCAAGATCCTCGATCAACTAAAGAAAACTCAAGCTAACATCACTCTATAGAGGCTTTTCATGTCTTCCCAGCTACACAAAAATGCTTTAATCAAATTACTCATTGGACCCATAGTTCCTCCATCTATCACACCAGAAAAGGCGGTAAATCTGGTCGGATCCTTGACCTCTACCCGAATGCTATCATTTTCTGAAGAAGAAATCCCCAGAATTGGGCCAAATCACAATCATGCACTCAATATCTCCGTCGAAGTTATGGGAAAGGCCGTGTCGCTCTCTCTTGTCGATAACGGATCCGCCTTGAACATTTACCCTTTGAGAACCTTCAAGTGTTTAGGCCTGAAAGAAAGCGACCTCCCTCCAACCTCCGCTACTATGCGTGCCTACGATAATACCCGTCGCGAGGTGATGGAATCCATAAAACTTGCAATAGGGGTTGGCCCTATAAACCATGTCGTTGAATTCCAAGTCATAGACATCCCAGCCTGTTTCAACCTGTTGCTCGGACGCCCCTGGCTCCATAATATCAAGGGTGTGTCTTCCTCACTCCATCAGAAATTGAAGTTCTTCGCCGACGGGTGAGTCATCACCATTTTAGGCGATGATAAAAATACCGAGGGTGCAAACACCAGCAGTCCAATTCTCGAGATACAGCACGGGTCAAATGATATGCTCCTATCAGGATTTCGAGTTAAGCCACTCCTACTCCCGGCAAGTACGATTTCAAAGAAAGGGTTTATCCAGAATATGACCCTCATGGAAATGTCAATGTGATTTAGATGTTCAAAAACATGCACTTCATGCCCGGACTGGGGCTAGGGCGAAGGCAGCAGGGGATACTTGAGCCCATCAAACTAAAGAAAGCTTTCCCTCCTTGCGGCTTGGGGCATCAACCATCGAAATAAGAGCTCAGAATGATCCGCCTATCTCGACCAAAGAGAAGATCATACTACACCCGAACTATCTTAGGAGACTCCTTGAATGGACGATTCATCAAATAAGGCGAAGATTTCCCCTTTTACGATTTTCTAGAACCATGGTATGACCACACATACAAGAAGATGAAGCCTGGAATGGAGATCTTTTTCCAAGATAGCTACCCATGGGCCGAAAGTTTCACACACCAAGTACAATCACTCATCAAAGATGCCAAAGAAACTGAGGAAAGCAATTCTGAAGATTCCTTCAACTTACAGACACTGGGGCTGTCACTCTGCATGGTTCATTCAGGCGCTACATCAATGGACCCATCCCGTCTGATTAAAGCTGCTAATACACCTCTCCTCAACTGGCATGCTGCGCCAGTCCTACCTCTTGAAATCTCCCCTAACCCCAATGTTTACCCTATTCCTTCTTCTGTTGTCTACCCTTGCTCAAATGTAATCGAGACCTCTTTTGATGAGGTTCTCAATGTTATTTTTCCTATCAATGAAATAAACGAAGATTTTGAGTATCTTGTTGTGCCTTACATTAATTGTTTAGATTCTAATCAAACTTTTGATGATGATGATTTTGCAAATGAACAATTCTTAACTGATCTAAATAAGTTTAATAATAAACAACATAACCGCGTTCAAGTTAATGAAGAAGAGACTGTTGTTATTAATCTCGGTTCTAGTAGCCAACTGCGCGAGATTAGGATAGGGGCCACCCTTGACGAGCATGAACATGCACAACTCGAAGAATTACTGAAGGAGTTCGTAGATGTCTTCACATGGTCCTATGATGATATGCCCGGCATCGATCCTGAAGTAGCTCAGCACAAGATCCCCACTCTCCCAGATTATAAGCCAGTTAAACAAAAATTGAGAAAACTCTGCACTGAATGGTCGCTCAAGGTCAAAGAAGAGGTGGTCAAACAGTTCAACGTGGGTTTCATTCGGGTGATCAAATATCCCCCATGGCTAGCCAACATTGTACCTGTGCCAAAATCCGACGGGAAGGTTCGAATGTGTGTAGACTATCGAGATTTAAACAAAGCTTCTCCAAAGGATGACTATCCGCTACCCAATATCGACATGATCGTGGACAACACAGCCAGCATTCTCTCAAGTCTTTTGTCGACGAATTTTTCGAATACAACCAAATCAAGATGCACCCTGACCACCAAGAAAAAACTGCATTCATCACCCCATGGGGAACCTTTTGCTACACCGTCATGCCATTTGGTCTCAAGAATGCTGGGGCTACCTACGAAAGGGCTACCATAACCATCCTATATGATTTGATTCACAAAGAGGTCGAGGTTTATGCGGATGATATGATTATCAAGTCCAAAACTAGAGAAGGTCATGTTCCCGCTCTCCGGAAGTTCTTCGAACGACTGCGACGGTATCAGATGCGATTTAATCCACAGAAGTGTGTCTTCGGCATTACAAAGGGAAAACTCTTGGAATTCATGGTCAGCGAAAAGGGGATAGAAGCAGATCCTGCAAAGTTGAAGGCCATACTTAAGGTGCCACCGCCCCGAACAGAGAAAGAAGTCCGAGGTTTTCTTGGGAGATTGCAATACATCAGTCGGTTCATCAGCCAGCTAACCTCCATCTGTGAACCGATCTTCAAGCTCCTCCGAAAGGATTTAACTAAGATTTGGAACGAGGCCTGCCAAGAAGCTTTTGACCGAATCAAACAATACCAAACCTAACCTCCAGTGCTCATGCCACCACAGTATGGTCTCCCTTTGCTCCTATACCTAACCATAACCGATACTGCAGCCGGGGCTTTACTATCCCAATACCTTGAAGACTCCCGTAAAGAAAAAGCCATATATTATGCCAGTCGCAAATTATCCGACTATGAGGTCAACTACACTTCTTTAGAAAAGGCATGTATCACACTTGTCTGGGTCACCCAAAAGTTGCGACACTACATGCTCACCTTCCTCATCAAACTTGTATCCCGAATGGATCCCATCAAATACCTACTTGAGAAACCCGCCTTATCCAGTCGAATGACCCGATGGTTGATGCTCCTAACCAAGTTCGATATCGTGTACGTCACACAGAAAGCTGTTAAAGGAAGATCCATCTATGACTACCTCGCTGACTACCCTGTAGAAGAAGCAAATGACTGGATCTCCGAATTCTCGGATGAAAATATCCTCTGCACCACCCAAGACCGCCTTCGATGGAAAATGTTCTTTGACGGCGCTGCCAACAAAAAGGGATACGGCATTGGGATCCTTCTGATCGCCCTAGATGACTCCCATAATCCCATCGCCATAAAATTGGATTTCCCTTGCACCAACAACATAACGGAATACGAGGCATGCATCGTGGGCCTCAAGGTTGCTCTCAAGAAAGGTATTCAATACCTTGATGTCTATGGGGATTCTGCCCTTATCATCGGTCAAGTGCTCAGAAAGTGGAAAGTCAAGGACGAAAAGCTTCAACCCTTTCATGCGTTAGCCTCCCGATTCTGGGAAATCACCTTCCATTACCTACCTCGAGCAAAGAATAACCTAGCCGACGCTCTCGTTACCTTGGCCTCCATGGTAGACATGCCCGAAGGAATAACAATGACCCCCTTCCTAGTTCAAAAGAAAGACAAACCGACCCATTGCTATCACATGGAGCTTGTCTCCACCGAAGATCCTGAACTAGCCGATTATTGGTACTATGATATCTGGTGCTTCCTCAGACATGGTAGGTATCCCGAGGGTTTCAATAAGAAAGATCGAATGACCCTCCGAAGACTGGTCGCCCAGTACATCATCTATCATAAAGCTCTACTCAAGAGGAATTTCGATGGAACTCATCTACACTGCATCGCAGGGGCTGAGATTGAGAAAATAATGCAGAAAATCCACAGCAGGGAATACGGACCCCACATGAATGGTCACATGCTTGCTAAGAAGATCATCCGACAGGGCTACTACTGGACCACCATGATCCGGGACTGCACCGCCTATGATCGGAGGTGCCTCAAATGCCACAATTCTCCAACCTTCAACACCTGCCTCCGCAAGAACTATACAACATGACCTCTCCCTGGTCGTTCTCCACCTGGGGTATCGATATCATAGGGAAGGTTACACCAAAGGCTTCGAATGGATATGAGTTCATCCTGGTCGCCATCGATTACTTCACCAAATGGGTCAAAGCTGAGTATTACGCAGTATTGAACGCCAAGAAAGTGGCCAAATTCCTCAAGAAGAATATTATCTACCGATATGGGGTCCCGCATGAGTTGGTATCAGATAACGGGTTGCATTTCAAAGCAGAAGTCACAGAAGTAGTCAACAAGTACGGGATTCAGAGACACAAATCTTCTCCCTACCGACCTCAGACCAATGGTGCAGTTGAAGCCGCCAACAAGAACCTCAAAGCCATCATCAGCAAGATGACTGAAAGTTATAGGGATTGGGCCGACCGGATCCCATTCGCCCTCAGGGGCTATCGAACCTCAATCCGAACCTCTACTGGGGCTACCCCTTACTCCCTGGTCTACGGCATGGAAGTAGTCCTACCTGTGGAGCTGTAAATACCCTCGATATGCGTCATGCTCGAAGGCAAGGTTAGTGAAGAAGACTGGTGCCAAAGCCATCTTGATGAGATATCACTCCTAGATGAAAGAAGATTAAAAGCTCTTTACCACATACAGGGGTACCATCGCCGAATAGCGCGATCATTCAACAAGAGAGTCAAGGACCACGGTGTTCGGGAGGGGGATTTAGCCCTCAAAGAGATAATAGATACCATCTGGGACCCCAGAGGGAAATTCAAGCCCAATTGGAGCGGCCCCTACATTGTGAAGAAAATCTTATTCGGCGGTGCCGCCATGCTCACTGACCTGGATGGGGAGAAGATGGCTCGTCCAGTCAATCTGAACCGTCTCAAGAAATTCTACCCCTAGTCCAAAATCTCGGCGCACTATGACTCTTCTCATCCCCCTTCTATTCTAAATAAAATAAAATAAAACTCTTCATTTCCCTCTACCCAGAACTACGTGGGCCTGATTCTCTACAAAAACTATTTTTAAAACTTTTCAAAAAACCCCAGAGGTACGTAGGCAGCTCATACTCCTCACATGAGTGCGGCCCTTTCTTTTTCACAAAATACTATTCTTTTCTTACCTCCGAGAACGGCGGTTCATTCTAAAATTATTTGAACAAAAGGATTATGTATGCCTTAGCGATCAATATAGATAATTCAAAATACAAAATTCATCAAAAGGCACAGCTGGGTGATCATAAACTTATTTATTTCATTAATAAGAAATTACAGTACGAATTACATAAGAAAAAGGAACGGATAACTCCCTTCCCCACTACCATAAAAAGCCAAATAAAATCCCCACACCTGTTACACAAATAAACTCCCCAGAAGTCCTACCCACATCTACCAGAGGAGCCTGCACCCTCATCATCTACATCTTGAGGTCCCCAAGTTTCCCCTGCCTGAATAGAGTGTCGTAAACATTCCATGGATCGATGAGCCTTAACCATCTTCGAAAAGACCACAACACCCCCTTCCATGGAGTCAGATAAAACAAACCATCTTTGTCCAGTCTCTACTGCCAACATCTTGCCGACTACTTTCCTCCACAACCACTTCATATAATCTTTGGGGACATGGCAAACCTTCCTGACAGATTGAGAAGGACGGGTCGATGGACGCCGATTTTCCCATAAAGACCCAAGCAACAGACGCAGGCGCTCAGTCAAATCTTCTACCGGGAAGAAATTTGAGGTCCGAGGGGGCATGACCAGCGCCTAGCCGAATTGGTGCAAAAGCCGCCAAGGGAAATAAAAAGAGGTTTGTCTGAGACCAACCAGCCGCACATATGAATACTCTCCTAGCTCCAGAATAGGCTGCAAGTGCCCCCACCAAGGCACTGACTAATACAACCAACAAGCCCCATGCTCCACAAGCCAATTCTCCCAGTTCTCAACATACAGGCCAACGCGAATAAAGTAGTGCGAAAAGAAGTTGGGTACGACCGACAAGGGATATTCTGGAGGAGTCGACAAGCGGAATCTTTCAGACAACCACATAAACAGCATCACAGGGCTACCCCTCAAAAAGTCAGAACGGCCTTCTCTCCGGGCATCCAGGCCATTCAAAGTCTTCGCCAATATCCACCGAGGGATTGCGACGGTATGACATCCATGAAGTAATGGCTGCCAGTTGTGGATCCACCTGTAATTCCCCAGTCACCACCAGCAATTTTAAAACCAGACCCAGAATAACGGCTCCAGCATAGCCAGCATCACCTACTTCCCGCAAATGCACAGACTGCAGCACTGTCGGGAGGGAGATCATTCCTCCAACAACCAATGATCTGGCCACCGGAGGCAAAATATGAAGAAGTCCGGCCAACAAATCCTTAGAAGAACGGAAAAATTCGGGCAAAGCCGCAGCAACACTGGGATTAACACCCAATATGGCAGAAAATTCCTCATAGGTAGGACAAACTTCTTCCAACCCAAAGCGAAATACATGGTCTTCGGGGTACTAGAAATGTACCGCCGTTATCAGCATATTCCACTCAAAAGGCCGATTGCGCCACAAGGAGACTCGACGCATGTTGAAAGCATCGTAGTCGACATTATAAGAGCACATAGCTTCCAAGGCTTCGAGGTAGTTGGCAAACTCGGTGCTACCAGGGAGAGCCATCTTACCAAGCTAAAAGATGATGGGCATGTAGGTGAAAATGCAAAGGTGTGATAAAAGACTCCACCCTTCCCCCTTTTTATACTTGAAAATCCTCACAAGGGACATACTCCCTGCAGAAATCGGAGGGAATCCTACCCCACAAGGTACCAAAGGCTGAAGAGGGTACCAATCAATGCCTTTAATTGATGGGACTGGACTGAACTGCCGATTGGCAGGACAGGGTGCTTGCCGATCGGCACCCCCCCCCCCCTATTTTTAGAAATTTCCCTTTTTCCTCTTTTGTCAAATCAGAAAACTCAAATAAAAATAATTTGATATTCTCAACAGAATTTCAAAATCCTTTTAATTCTTCCTGTTTAATCAAAAACTTTACTTCAAAAATATTTCCTTTTTACGGTCTCAACAGCAAAGTAAAAAGCTCATGTGCATGCATACATTCATCATTAATAAAAGATAATCAAAAAACTCCATTGCATTGCATATATTTGTGTTCTGTATTACTTCGGTTTTGCAGGAAATAAAAAGAAAAGCCAAAAACAACGGGACTCAGCCCGAACCCCCCCCCCCCCCCCATTTCATTCTCTTTCTCTCTCTCAAGAGCTTCCACCCCTACGGCATGCTCTCCTCTCCCTACGGAGAGACGACGCACCACCACTTCCCGAACCAGAGTCCTCTCCAGACGAAGCAGACGGCACCAAGCAAGAAGGAACAGGAACCGCGTCTCGAATATGGGAAGTCGCCGAAGATATCCAATCTCTGATGTCCCTTAGCCAAGTGGTCGACACCCGGACTTGCTGCAAGAAAAAGGTGAAATCAGTATCGAAGCAGAAATGACCAAAACAGAAATGAAAGTAAGAGAGGAACATAAAGGTATACCACAGGTCGAAGGACCTCCTCTGTCAAACCCAACTCCTCCGGATCCATCGTATGAGTACGGTGCAACATAGGCACCATCCCTCCATCAGCTCGTCGAATGTTGTATGAAGGGGTATGCAGCTGTACAAAAGGGACCTCTGAGGTCACCGCCGCCACAGATGCTGACGGGCCACCACCGCTGTGAGAAGATCCCACCGCCCGACTCGAACCCGTCGGAGGGAAGGGCAGTGCATCGTATATGCTGGGCGCCATCAACCAGCTCGTCACGAAATCTATATAGTTATACGGCACAGTCGTATCTGTGTATAGCAAGTAGGACTCGCCGATCATCGTCGCGATCCTCTCATCCTCCAACATCAGTTTCTCCCGCCTCACAGACGTAGGAGGCTGCGCGGGTGGCACCACCACCTCCTCCTCAGCAATCTGCCAAGTCACCCTCTCCCCTAGGTACCAAGAATGGACGAACTCATGCACCAGCAAATGCCTCATTCGCGCGTTCACCCCGGTCGCCCCCGCATCCTGAATGGCTGTCCCCCACGGGTAAAAGGTCACCTGAAAATCTCCAAGTGAGCATAAATTAATACAAGATAAGAAGGAGCAAAAACCAAGACTGAAATGGAAAGAGTCTTACCCTACCACTGGTCAGGTCATTCAAGACCTGACGCACCGCCTCCAGGGAGATAGATCCCTTCGACTGTAGATTGGCCTTACGCCATCGATACAATTGACAGAAGTCCCCAACAGTGTCGTCCTTCAAAGCAATTAGCGAGGTATTGCACCCAATCACCTCATAGAACCACGTCTAAATTCACAAGCAAAAAGAGACGCATAAGGAAAATGCGAATGCATAAAAGGAAAATGCAAATGCATGAAAAGAAAATGGGCGAATTAAAGAATACCTCAAGAAGGTACGTGGCCCCAGTAAAGGTCTGTCGGTAGCACCGGCTGAATGCATCCAGAGAAAAGTAAAGGGTCGCCAATGTCAGACTCCCCCAATCATTGAAAGGGATGTTCGAAAACATCCTCAAGTACGGCAGAAACCACAAATGAACGACGTCACTGCTCGACGTCACCATGAAACCTCCCAGCACCAGAAGAATGAATAATCGGGCCATCTGCCTCACTTTCAGCCCGTCCTCCACATCGATCTCCCTACCCAACAGAACATCCTTCAGCAGGGACAGCCGGATAGAAACCCCAGAAACTATCCTCCCTACATCACCAAGTGCCGCTCGTACTGCCTCCGGTCTCACCCGTAAAGAGCGATCCACCTCTATCTGCTCTCCATCATAATTTAGTATGGGAGTCACAGTAATCGCCCCGAAGCCGAAATGAAAGGTGTGGGTAGTGTCCCACCACCTTTCTCCCAAAGCGTACAAGACCGCTATCGAACGAGGCGTCTCATCCAGCGTAGATACCAACCGGCCAAAACCCGCTGATGATACCACCCAGCACACCACAGGTGGGAGATGCTCCCAGACATCCTTGAGCCCCGTTGTCCCATGGCCACACATATTCTTCAAAGAAATATTAGACTGGCAAAAAGAAAAGTCTCATCAAAGATCAAGAAAGAAAGATCACCAAAAAAAGAAGAATGCCAAAGGTTGGGTTAATTACATAACCACCGGGGATCACTCTCGAAGAGCGATGATGCGATGGATCCCGCAGCAACGTCCGCTCATCCGCAACAGGCTCAAACGCATCAAAGGAGTTCTCACTCCCCAAAGCAAGAGGCGCCCTAGCCCTCCACTCCACATTCGCCCAATCATCAACGGTCAACCACTCCTGGTGGACTGCAGTGCCCACAAAAGCGGCCATTTCTTGAAGATCAGAATACTAGAACGATTTTCAGAAGAATCGCAGAGAGAGAGAAGGCAAAAGAAGATGTGAAAAAATGAGGGGATTCACCCCCTTTATATAGGATGCCAAGCGCCATGCCGATCGGCATCTCCCCTTACCATACCGATCGGCACTGACTCCTCACCTTCCCGAGGCAACCCAAAAGTTCGTGCCACTGCCGAATGGCACCTCTCACACCATGCCGACCGGCACCCCACCTCAAATTTCGTACAGAAATTCCCAAAAAATACCAGAAGGCCTTGAAAAATCCCTAAAAATCCCAGGAAGGATCTAGAGCCTTTTTACTAAGAAAATTTCGCATTCCCTCGAGCGAAACCCCTCTTCCCCAGCGGAATCCTCAAAAACCAAGTGAAAACTCCTCCCTGTAAAGCTCCGGAGGATCCTTAAGGATCACCTGATCACTTCCCCAGTAGAATTCTCTTACAGCCCCCAAAATAGGTTATTCCCCCCTGCGAGGTATCCTAAAAGCTTCCCCGGCTATCAGCGTCCTAGCTCAGGTCAAAATCATAAGGCTCTTTCTCCAGCAGAATCAAAATCCAATCTTTATCCACTCTTGGGTCAGAATTGGCCCCGGTCTTCGATCGTCACCTGAGTTAGGTCAGAACTGACCTTGGTCCTCGGTCGTCACCACCTTGGGTCAGAATTGGCCCCGGTCTTGGATCGTCACCTGAGTTAGGTAAGAATTGACCTCGGTTTTCGATCGTCACCACTCTTGGGTCAGAATTGACCCCGGTCTTGAATCGTCACCTAAGTTAGGTCAGAATTGACTTCGGTCCTCAGTCGTCACCACTCTTGGGTCAGAATTGGCCTCGGTCTTGGATCATCACCTGAGTTAGGTTAGAATTGACCTCGATCCTCGATCGTCACCACTCTTGGGTCAGAATTGGCCCCAGTCTTGGATCGTCACCTGAGTTAGGTCAGAATTGACCTCGGACCTCGGCCGTCACCACTCTTAGGTCAGAATTGGCCCCAGTCTTGGATCGTCACCTGAGTTAGGTCAGAATTGACCTCGGTCCTCGGTCGTCACCACTCTTGGGTCAGAATTGGCTCCGATCTTAGATCGTCACCTGAGTTAGGTAAGAATTGACCTCGGTCCTCGGTCATCACCACTCTTGGGTCAGAATTGGCCCGGTATTGGATCTTCACCTGAGTTAGGTCATAATTGACCTCGGTCCTCAGTCGTCACCACTCTTGGGTCAAAATTGGCCCCGATCTTGGATCGTCACCTGAGTTAGGTTAGAACTGACCTCGGTCCTCGGTCGTTGTAACACCCTGCAAAATCCGACAGACGGGGTGGCCAGCCACCGCCGCCGAACTATGCCGGGCGTGAACTAAATAAATACCATTCTTAGCATGAGATAGATTTGAGACATAAATAATCAGTCCATAAGATAAATAATTGAATCAATCTCAAATGATCATAAACCACTAAGCGATAAAAGATCAATCACATGCTAACTCCGAATAAATCCAATCTCCAAAAACGATTAAATAAAACCTGAATAATAAAGATATGAATAATCCAACATAAATCCTTTAAACAACTTTGGAACCGAATGGCCCAATAAAACTCCAATGAAGTCTCATAATTAAATACGACTGGAAAATAAAGTCTAAACTAAAACAAAGCGATAAAGTAAATCTGATCCAACTGCACCTTTAAATGATAACTCTGATAAACTTATGCCGCTTCTCCAATTCTAATCCTGAAAAAGATTAGTCAACGCATGGGTCAGAGCCAAAGCCCCGAGAAAGAATACACACTACTCCCCTCAAATAGGATCCTTGAACCCATACAGTAGCATTATACGCAATAAATATCACAATAGAATATTTTAAATTAAAACTGATAATTAAACGCGATAAATATAAACCACTAACTACCCGCAAAAATTCTCATTTATAAAGGCACATCAATATGATTTTAAATTCCCAAGTCCCACGATGTTAATTTAATTAAATTAACTAACTTTTATTATAGTTCTCACTTTTTTATTTAAGTGTCACACTTCCCCTTGTCAATCGCCCTCTGACCCATTTAAACTGTCGGCCCCGACACATGACAAGGTCCCCCTTGGCAATCGCCCTCTGACCCGTTTAACTATCGGCCCCGACACATGACAAGGTTCCACACATGACACGACATAAATCGCCCTCTGGCCCGTTTAAACTGTCAGCCCCGACACATTATGTCGCCACAAATTTTAATACCCGTTTTTATCTTAGGCATTAATTCTCAATTTCTCAATTTATAATCACCCCACCCTTTTAATCGATGTGAGATCCTCAAAATACCCCTTAGTCCCATAACTAAGGGTCCCCAAGTTATCAATACGTCCTATACTATGTATAGGAGGATTTTCAAACATAAATCTTAACTTAATCTCGTACTTAGACTACCGTAATGACGATAAGGTAATAAAAATCAGCCCACCCCCAACATAATAAAAATCGTGATAATTTCCCTCACTAGTCCCATTTCTAGAAGGCATTCTAAAATATAGGGAGAGCAATAATACCCAACAACCCGTCGTCACAATGATATTTAATAATACCAACAAGTCATGCCAACAAGAATAATTAGTCAACGTATAAAACTGCGCATGATAGTCCAATTCAATTAAATCTTTAATTTAATTATCACAACGTCAACAATACCCAAATAATCTTATTTAATTATTTTAAATTAAATATACCAAGTTTTCATCATATAAACATCAAAAACCAAATTTCATTATCTCTACATGTATTACATAAGTTATACGCGCCCAAAAGTTATTTAATTTAAAACTAGGGTTTTTCTACATGCAACCTACACCAATAAAACCCAAAATCACTCATAAATCCTACGCACCCAAAGGGTTATGAATATTATTCAGATTAAAAGATTTTATAAAAACAGCCCCATAATTTATATCGACTTTTTCTAATTAAGTTACTAATTATTTTTAAGAAAACATGTAATTTAGTGTTTAGGCGACACTTAAAACGCATAATACTAAAGGAAAAGAATAGAGTATTCATACCTGTGAAGATCGTGTTGAAAATCTGATTAGAAATCTGGATTCCTTGCGAAAAATTAACAAAAGAGTGCTCTTGAACAAACTTGATTAAACCCCAAATAAACCTTCAAAAACTTGTGCCTAAACTTGTGACAAAAACTTGATTTTGTTGAAGGTTGATGATTATGAGTGAGAGGAAAAATATTTGGAAGTGTTCTCTGGTGAAAAACTAGAGAAAAAGTGATTATGAGAGGTCCCCCTACGGATTAACAAGGTTATATATTGATTAGGAGTCCTAATCCTACACAAACTCTAAAAAATAGCTTACAGCGCACGTTTTTTGGGAGGGTCGATCGATCTACCCCCAGGGGTTGATCGATCGATCACCCCGAAAAACTGACAGTTTACCTAAAAAATGCCTATAAGGCAAAATATTATAAAATCAATATAAAATCCGTTTTGACTCCGATTTTAATTCCGCTTGAAGTTTTATTCTTCTGAAATCATAACCAACATATTTATCCAATAAAAATTATTAAATTCAAAATTTTATTTTTCTCGAAAATTCCAATTAATTAATAAAAATAGTTAATAAAAACACGGGGTGTTACAGTCGTCACCACTCTTGGGTCAGAATTGGCCCCGGTCTTGGATCATCACCTGAGTTAGGTCAGAATTGACCTCGGTCATCGGTCGTCACCACTCTTGGGTCAGAATTAGCCCCGGACTTGGATCGTCACCTGAGTTAGGTCAGAATTGACCTCGGTCCTCGATCGTCGCCACTCTTTAAGTCAGAATTGACCTTGATTATTAGACCTTTACCCTACGCCCACAGATTCGGCTTTGATCCGTATAATTGATCATCCCTAGCACACTCCTTAGGTCCTCATAATCGACCTCGATCCTCTGAATCGGTCATACTCCCTCAAAAGCATCATGCGGTGTCTATTTGACGATCATTATTTGTTCCAAACTCACCCATCGATGGGCTCTGTAGACACCCCATTATGTTACCCCTAACTCTCCTTAGGTCCCTAGTACCTCCCTTCATCACTGTAAACCCAAGTCACGTCCCGAGTACTGACCTGAAGGCCATCGGGCACTCCCTGGCTCAGTTTGACCCAAAAGTCAAACTATTTGTCTCGACCGAGACTCAATGAATCTTCAAAGGGCACTGAATACCCTTTCCAATGGTCCATGCCGTGCGCGATTCCGACTTACCATGCGGACGAACGATCCATTTGCGTCCGAAACCTGACCTAGAGGCCACCGGGCACTCTCGGGCTCTGTTTGACCTAAGTCAACTCTTCAGCTCGATCGAGGCTGAATGAATCTTTTAAGGGCACTGAATACCCTTTCCAACGGTCCATCCCGTTCACGATTCTGACTTTCCATGCTGACGAACGATCCGTTTGACTCGAGGAAGCCACCAAGCGCTTCTCGGACCTGGTTTACCAAAGTCAACTCTCCAAACCGGGTCAAACTCTTTGTAATGTCTAAGTACATCTCCTAACCTTTCCAACGGTCCGCCCCGTGCATGATTCGTACTTACCATGCGGACAAATGATCCGTTTGCGTCCGAGTGATTCCCCGTCCAATGGACCGACAAACGCTTTCGAGCCATATTTGACCTAGAGTTAACTCCCGAACCCGGGAGCGGTAGAAAGGACTTTCGAAGGTCTAATTATCTTTCCAATGATATGCCCCGTGTGCGATTCTAACTAACGATTTGCCCTCGGCGGCCGATTTTCCAAAAAAGCGTGAAGCGCACTGCCAATTGGCAAGTTCCAGACCCTGCCTATCGGCACCTGCCTGTCGATAGGCAGGAAGGGGTCTATGCCGATCGGCACTGACCTGAGCCTATAAAAGGAGGCCTTCACCTCATTTGCAAGGGGATCCCAGATCTGATAAAAATCTCTCTCAACGAATCCCAGAAACCTCTCTCGAAGGCAGCGTGATTTCAACATCCAAATCCCCTTTTTACTTCCACTTTTCATCATCCTTTTCATCAAACTTGGTGAATTAATCACTCTCCATCATCATCCAAGCTCAAGGGTTGGTATTCAACACTCAAGATCAAGCTCAAGATCTTCAAGAAGGTCCAACTTTCTCAAACTCTCTATTTAATTCTCTTAAATTCCCATAACTTGTTTTATTATTTAGCTTTTTATTATCTCATCTCACACATCCTAATATACTTTTTTATTTATTATTATTGCACATCTCCTATTTTCATATAAATAAAACCCAAAAAGAAAAAGAAAAAGCGGGTTTGCTCATAAATTCCAAGTAGGGATTCTCACATTTTTTCACGCTTTTCTCACAACTAAAACAACTTTTTCTACACACACACACACACTTACAAATAAGAGATTCCCCATTTGGATTTATGAGATAAACCCCACCCCTCGTTTTGTATGCGAACTACGTGGACTTTGATGCCTTTATAGGCTACGTGGGCGTCTCGGGGTAAAACCCGAGACTCGAGTCCTTTTTCTCACCTTTTTTCTCTTATTTTCTATTTTCTCTAAATCCATTTTCCTTACATTCTATATACTTGGCCTTAATAATGCATTACTCCATATGCGTTATCGTTCCCTTATAAGGATCAACGTAGGGGTAATCGCGTAAATCTTATTTTTCTAATATTACTCTTATATCTTCCTACGGATGACTCGCTTTATCTTTTCCATGATATAAGTCGAGGATTCCTACCTCCATTCTATATATACACATGCACACATATCACGGGGGAAACAAAAAGGAAAATAGCAAATATTCATGAGAAACCGAAAGGGCGGAATGGGTGCCTAACACCTTCCCATTTCGTAACTAAGCCTCCGAACCCTTCTCGAATCATCTTGGTTTCGCATGCACCAGTATGTCTTTGGAAGCCATCCTTCAGGGTGGCTTCCCCTTTTTCTTTTATCTGTTTTGAGTAAAATAGACTGGCGACTCTGAATCTCTCTATATTTTTACACCACATCTCAAACGACGTCGGTCGAAGCGCTCCCGAGAGGGACGCGCGGGACCCGAAGGATCCTTCTCCTCCACGGCGGGGATGGGGGATGGCCACAGTTATCATGTCCCAGGTATGCTCACTCAAACCCGGCTACCTCAAGTCAGAATAGCTCACACCGAACTTGGATAAAAATATTGCAAACATAGTGGAGGTGGTCATATTCCCACCGAAACTGAGACCGAATCATACCCAAAACGTCTCACCATGAAAAAATAAATCACACAATAAAATCGTAGGCAATATGACCTGGTGACTATACTCTCCCTGCTCCTCAAGCCAGGGGATTCACACACATCGAGCAACCTCCTATGATAGCACTAAAGAGGTAGGTATTCCTATAAATATACCATTCCTATAAATATCTATAATGCACTCAAATATATATATAGACACACACACACAAGTCTCTACCCCGTTCCTAATTCCCGTAGCACCAGCCTCAAAAATATTCGAGCCAAATCTATGACCCTTAATTAAATTAATTTCACCTCCATTAATTTTATTAAAGTAGTGTCACTCAACTAAAATGCTCCGACTCCCTAGCTTGGTCCATATTTTTACCTTTTGAATTTATTACACAAAATCCCACCATTGGGTTAAACACCCTTTATTAAATTTAATATTCCTTAGTGACCATCTCCCAAGACCCTAGGAATTGACCTCTCTTTTATTTTTACCCAATTAAATCCTCTAAAAGAAAATCCTAAAAGTAATCCCAAGTGAAAGATGGAACTGCCCCAAAGTCCCCACTGTCAGCCGAACAACAGCCCCGGTCGTTCACGCGACGTACCTATGTCGTTTGCGCGAAATCTTGGGTCTCTCAAATGACCCCTGCATTTTTATCCCCTTCGTCTTGCTCACGCTGTTTCTTCCATTGACGAACCTTCAAGGTTTCTACTCACCCTTAAATCTTCACCTAAATCACAATTAACATTTAATCCTTTTAAAATAGTTTCTAATCATCCTAGAAACCCGTAATCAACAACAAATTTACAGATCGGCCAATATTTTTTCGATTTGGATTATATCCGAGTTTCATTTAATCGTTTACCCATTTAATCCTAAAATCCAAAATTGAACATCATTATCTATTGGGTTTACCACAAAATTTAGATTCCCACAACCTAGAACCATATAGAATCTCCAATTTCACTTTTAATCTACACAATATACTCAAATCGCCAAAACTCATTTCATGTAATAGCCCACTCCAAAACGAATTTATTTATTACACCCACTATGATAGGAATCGAGATACATCAATTAAATTGAAAGAAAGTTTAACTACGTGCCTGATTAGATTCCTAGGGTCTGATTTCCTTTGGTGGAGACGAAGATTTGACAAAGGATACACCCTTATTCTTGATTTAGCTCCCCAAAGCTCTCCCAATTTCTCCATCTTTTCTCCTCGACAAAACTAGGGTTTTCTTATTGACTTGTGTCTACCACAAACTCCTTAATGTAGGTTTTATATTGTTAATCACAAAATTAAGCCAATGGACCAAGCCAAATGACCCGAACACCCCCATGTGAGCCTGGTTATGCCTAAAAATGCCCCAAGATCTAATTACTACCATGGGGTACTCTTTTCCAACTATCTCAACCTATTCGGAATAAGCCGTGCACTCAGAATTGTCATCAATTTACTTTACTAAAATTCTTCAATCTCGACCTCAAATTACGACACATGTAAATTTTAAAAAAATAACCCGAATTAATTAAATCTTAATTCACTATATCAATTAAATCCTCCAGATTAATTAAATCCTATGTCATCAAATTAAGTAAATTGTATATCCTCATAAATATGGGGTATTACATATTCTTTATTCTTTCTTTTTTTATTTAGATTAACTTTTCCCCCCTAAACACCCCCACCAATTCCGACAATACTCACCCTCTCCCACTCATTATATCTTAGATTATAAATATTATCTAACAAACTCGGCTATATGATGATTATGTTTTCTTCATATGCTCATATTTCAATCTAACTCGCTACAACTCTGGCTCTTTCTTACTTTTTCTTTACCAAACGTTACCACCTCGGCTTTTTCTTACTCTTTGTAAAAGTTTTTCTTTTTTTAGATTTGAAGTTTGACTTATTTTAAATGATTTTAGACACATGTTTTGAAATTGGGGCTTCTTCTAAATGATCTTTGAGGATTTTTGGTTTAATTAGTTTTATTACATATCTATTTTTATTTAATATTTCATAATATTTTTAGTATATTTCAGACTTACATTCATATTTTATAATATGTTTAGAGTTTTGAAATTTTGTGTAAATTTTATAAAGACAAAGTTTACTTTCATTAGTTGTTTTGTATTTTCAAATTCCCATTGAATATTGTTTATCTTTTGCTTTATATGTGATTCATTTTCGTTAGATATATGTGGTATTTATTTTCTTGGTCTCGTTGATCATGATTGAGTTTAGGCAATGTTTTGCTTAACAATTACTGTTTATTCTTTTTTGGAATGGTCTATCTATTATATAAAAGTGTGAGAGTCCCACTTATAACACACAAATCATAACAATTTATTGTCTTTCCTTTTATGTTATGACCCATACATTTTATAAGTTTTTACTTCAAGTATTGAATTCTGGTGCAGGTACAAGTGAAAGTTGATTTGCTGTTATTTCGGATTATGTTCAATATATTTCTTGTGGTAACATTAAGAGGTATAAATAGTACAAGTTTTTACCCTTTCAAATTAACCGTATATTATTTTTTCTTTAATAGTTTCGAGTTTGAGTTATGTTTGTAATACACTTATTCTCTACCTTACACAAAAGGTACTTAGAATACAAGGTAGTTTATTAGAATCTTCTAGAATTCATCACACAAATCGAACATATTCATAGCCTCTTGTAGAAAATTTAATTTTTATACTTCAAGAAACTAATGCTTTAATGTTGCTATAACCCAGTGCTTTTATTCTTGACAATGAAATTGCAATCCACCGTTATGCTTGTTCATATTTCTTAGCTTTGTATCGATGAATTAATTTGAGAAAAAAATGCAATCCAACTTGCCCTTCTTGAAAAAATGCAGAGTATTTTCTTAGATGGGAGTGTTTTAGAAGCCTATATTAGTTTATTCAGAAAGATTCTTTTATTGGTTTGCAAAGACTATTTATTGATCATGGATGAGATATAAAAAGTTATTTGTGCTTTCAATTATGATCTTTAATTTTTTTCAGTTTGTATTTCAATTGCAGTTAGTGAAGATTTTAATTATTACATCCTAACTTTTAATTTTATCATAATTCAGCCAAATGAGCATTTAAATACAAATAATTTTTAAATGACTACCTAAGTGAGAATTTAGTTTTTGCCATGCCTAGATATTTGACAAAATTCTCAACTATCACCTTCATATCATGCTTCATTTCTTAATTAAGTTGTTGAGGTAACCCTTTCTTTCTATCATTTGTGTGTGAATTTTAAATTAATGTTTATAGTGAGGTTATAGTCTTTAGTTAAGTTTCCCTTTCTTTTTATATAATGGATTATTGTACCTCTATGTTTATTTATATAACCTCTTAACTAAACTAAAGACTATAACCCCACCACAGATTGTACCTCTTTCCCGTGTAATTTGTATGCCTATTGGCCATGGACTTAATATAATGGATTATTGTATATTTTGAACTGTTATTGTGGCCCCGTGTAATTAAAATGGGATTGAATGGCCTAAAATTTAAATAAGAAAAATTTAGGGTCATTCAAATGATATTCTAAGTCCTTCAAATAAGATTGAAATCTCGTTCGAACAGTGCTTCAAACGACCATCAAATGACAATTATCTTCCCATGTTTGACCAGTCTCGTTAGATCCTCGTTGGATCCCCGTTTGAACATAATGTGTATTTTCGTTCGAAAGAGGTCTAGTCTCAGACTGCAAAAATCAAATTTCTGCAGATCCAAGTGTGCTATCGCGATAAGGACCGTAAGATCTTTTGATATGTCAAGCTCCCAATGGGGCATATCAAAAGGGGGTCAAGGTTTTGGTGGACCAAAGTTTAAAAGGTTTAAGGTCTTTGGGGTATAAATAGAGGTAAAGGGATGGAGATAACTCATTTCTCTCCATTTCTATCAGATTTTTACACCCTCTTTCTACATTTCCTATTCCTTCCCTCCATTTGTAACCTTACTCCACCCATTTCCAAGGCTTATACCTCCATTCCAAGACTTATTCTAGCCATTTTCAAGCTTATAAGACCCATTTAAAGCCTTGTCAAGTTGGGTTGAATATTTGCTCTTGGAGCTTTCAAGAAGAGTTGGTGTATTTCTTGTAGCTTTTGGAGTCTCTAGAAGCTTTTTTGAGTAATTGTTGAAGCCTTGGGAGCTTTCAAGTCATCACTTCTTAGTTTCTCCTCTTCAAACTCAAGGTAGGATTTTCCTCGCTATATTTTCAAGTTTAAAACCTACATGTTAGGATGCATGCTAGAATGTAGATAATCTTGCAAATTTATTTTCAAGTATGTTTATTTAAAGTTTTCTTATGAAAAATGCAAGTTTTAAATAAAAATAAGCTTGAATAGATTTTGAAAAACAAGCATCATTTTAATCTTGAAATATGATGAATATGAACATAAAATATGATTTCGTGTTAATATCATGTTTAGAGCTCATATTATTGAATTTTTAGGTTGAAACCCATCCTCACATGTGTAGAATCTTGTAATATGATAAATTAAAATGAGTTTCGAGATTAAATATGAAAGTTGATAAATTCAGCCCCTAAATCTGTTATTAAATGTTGATAAAATAAGGAGTATTGAAGTCCAAAACAACATATGAGTATAAGGGTAAAATTGACATTTTGGTAAAATAGTCTCCAAAATATTAAATGTATTTCTTCTTAAAGCAACATGAAAAAATGGGATTTTCTTGAAGTAAGATGATGAAATATGATTTTGGGACATAAAATGATAATTTATGATGTTACAATGATAAAAATGTGTTTTTCATAAAGTATTTGCAAAAATGTGTGTCAAAATGGTAATTTTGGTAAAATAAAGGGTCCTAGTGGTGAGACTTCCTCACTTGACCTTATCAATCATTTTTTGTGAAAAAAGGATGAAATGAATAAAATGGAATTAAAACGGTGTGAAACGTAAATGTGAATCGTAAGAATGATAGAATGGTGGAATAATGTGGCCATTTGATAAAATGTTAAAACACATTAATATGGACTTGGATGCAATAGGAAAATAATTAATAAGGGCCCGGAGTCCTAGGATGAAAGACATAGAGTCACTGGCCATAGCATATGGTGACATCGCCGGTGGTATGGAACTCGTTGAAGTACGCAGTTATTTAATAAATTCTGAGAAAAAGTAATATTGATAATGGAATGATGTAAATGGGAATAAATAAGGTTGTGCATAGGAAATGTAATAAAGACAGCCTAATGGAAATCGTAAAATAGAGATTAGTGGATAATAATGATTAAACGGTCTCTAATTATGTGAAAAGTTAGTGTAAAATGGATAAGTGTAAGTATGAGCACATTGCTCGGTTGCATTGCATGGTAGTTGCATTTACACTTGTTGAAATGATAATGTTTTCGGAATTGTTAAAATAAACATTCCATGTATAGTATTTTGGTATAAAAAAGTATTGCATAGTACTCCTCGCCCTGCAGAGCGCTTTGCTCACCCCTACTTTTATGTTAAAACCCCCACCCCTAGGTACCTTCGGTAAGGACACTGGCAAGGATGTTGGTAAGGCCCCAGAGGGAATGAGTCGTCATTAGATATCTACCATGGCATTTTCAAAAATTGTGTTTGGGACATTTGAATTTATGTAACTTCAAATAATCTTTTATTCGGGCCTTGGGCCATTTGTTGTAATAATACAGGAGTTTTATGGTTTATTTCCCTTTTATTAGCATTATTGGATTTAATGAAATTTTCCTAAATAAATCTTGCTAATTAACTTAATTATTTAAAGTGGCAACCTATATCTCTAATTAAAACATGTTTAGTTACATTCTGTTCCTTATAAAATGGTACAAATTAAAGGATTTTCTTAAATAAAAAAAAATGGACTCCCCCCCCCCCTCTTAATATTATCACTGAGTGCGGGTTGACCCAACGGTAGCCCAAATTCTGGGTCGGGGCATTACAAAGGTATCAGATCATTAGAATCCTCGTATGTGATAGAGTGTTTTACGCTTTCTTATTACGTTCCCTTGTGCATTCCGTCATAGTTTTCACTTTCATTTTCGTTACCATTGTTGTATTGAACTCCTCTCTCTTGTGTAGATGACTACACACCGCAGTGGTGCTAGTGGACCTGGGAATAGTGAGCTCAGTCTCATGTAATAGGTCGTGCATTAGCTTGTTGACTCCCACTCTCAGCAGTAAAGAGCCAACCGCAATGGGATGGTTAAAAGCACCATTTCACCCTCTATCTTGAAGGAGTTCAGGAGGTTGAACCCACCGACCTTCAATGGGGGAAGTTGGCCCCAATGCCGCAGAGGAGTGGCTGGATGAGTTCACCAGGGTTATGGATATCCTAGACGTGCCAGTTGGGGACAAAGTCAAGATAGCGACCTTTCAGCTTATCAGGCAAGCTCGGCGTCGGTGGAGCGCATACTCAGTCAGCATGACGGAGACTGTAGACTATGAAGGTTTTAAAGTTGCATTTTTGGACTGGTACTTCCCTCAGGCATTCAAAGATGCCAAAAAAGGATGAGTTCCTTCATTTGATATAAGTAAATATGTCCTTCAATGAGTACCAAGTCAAGTTTGAGAGTCTGTCCAAGTATGTGAACGTGGTTCATAAGGATGAGGCTGAGAAGACGAGGATGTTTGTCAAGGGCCTTCACCTTAGCATCCGACGAATTACAGATGGTTTGGATCTGCCAAACTTTAGGGTTTTGGTTAACAAGGCCATCGGTCTTGAGCTTGAAGCATAGGATGGTAGGGCTATTCGAAAGAAAAAGTGGTAAACGAATGAGTCTCAGGGCAGTAACAACAATAAGTTAAGGAGCGGTGACAGGATCATCTTCCCAGTGTACTAGCAACCAGCATCCTATAGCCCCTACCGAGCGGACGTGTTATGCATGTGGGATTCTAGGCCATCTTAAGAGAGAGTGCCCCCAGCGGTCTTTGGGAACTAGCAGGACGGTCATCAAATGATTAACTTTATAGTTTCAACCCCGTTTACATGGGCCCCATCTAGCCATAGCAATTTCCATTCGGGTATTATCAGCCAATAAGGCACAGTGTGGACAGTTCACGTCCTAGTCGGGTTCAGAGCAGTCATGAGCAAGGTCAGGTGCCCAGTGGACAGGGTAGTAGATTCAACCTCGAACGCACTTATGCCATGTCCTAGTTTGTAGCTCCATCCCGTGATCCATCGATAATGGAAGGTATGATTCTACTGTTCAGCACTTGGGTAATGGCATTATTCGATTCAGGTGCACCACAATCATTTATCTCGAGTTCTTTAGCATTTAACTTAGGTTTAGAGGTAGATCAGTTTTACCCTCCTATCTTCATAGGACTTTCGGTCGGCGGCGGCATAGTTATCGATAGGGCCTATTATATTTGCTTAATTATGACTGGAGATTATGTTCTGGAGTACGACTTGATTCTTATGGACATGGATGGGTTCGAGGTGATCCTCAATATGGATTGATTTTCATACTTTGACTCTACCATCGAATGCCATCGGCATAGTGTCTCTATGTCTCCCCTAAATGGATCTCGCCATTGTTTTAATAACGAGTAGGATGTGGGTTATACTTACAAGTTTTCTACTATGTGATAGCAGAAATGGTATTTAGTTTAGTTGAATATCGTAGTGGCTCAGGAGGATCCTGATCGAATGTTGTTGTATTATGCATGGGTGCGGGAGTTTCCCAATATGTTTCCCGATGATCTTTCAGGTTTACACCCACATCAGGAGATGGACTTTTCTATAGAGGTGCATCAGGGAATCTCGCCTATCTCCATAGCACCTCTTAGGATAGATCCACCGGAATTGTAGAAGTTGAGAGTTCAGTTGGAAGAGTTGATTGGCAAGAGTTTCATTCGTCCCAGTATATCCCCTTGGGGAGCTCCAGTCCTCTTTATCAAGAAGAAGGATAACTCCCTATGACTATGTATCGATTACAGGCAACTAAACAGGGTGACTGTGAGGAATAAGTATTCGTTTCCCCATATCGATGATTTCTTCGATCAGTTTTGCAGTTCAAGAAGATTCTCAAATATTGATCTCCAGTTCGTATATCATCAGTTACGTGTCATGGTAGAAGACACTCTTAAGACAGCATTTTGGATGCGGTATGAGCATTATGAGTTCTTAGTGATGCCCTTCGATTTGACTAATGCCCCGATAGCGTTCATGGATTTGATGAACCGTATCTATCATCGACATTTATACGATTTATAGTGGTCTTTATGGATGATATTCTGGTCTACTCAACTTCAGATATGGACTATGAGGAGCACCTTCGTATGACACTAAAAATGCTCAGGGAGAATCAGTTATTTGCCAAATCCAGCAAGTGAGAGTTTTGGATGAACGAGGTCAAGTTCCTTGACCATGTAATTTTTGGTGAGGGAATTTTTGTTAACCTATCTAAAGTTAAGGCCGTTTTGAGTTGGGATAGGCCAAAGATAGTTACGGAGGTACGCAGTTTTTTAGGTTTGATCTGTTACTACAGGATATTTATGCAAGATTTCTCGAGGTTTGTGTTGCCTCTCACTCTGTTGACACGAAAGGATGCTCTCTTCGAGTGGCGAGAGAATTATGAGTCATCTTTTCAAGAGTTAAAGGTTAGGTTGACTTCGGTTACCATTCTTATTTACTAGAATGAGGTAAGGGTTATACTACATACTGTGATGCTTTTAGATCAGAGCTCGGCACTGTGTTGATGCCAAATGGTCAGGTAGTCACTTATGCATCCCATCAGTTAAAGGTGTATGAGAGGAATTACCCTACCCACGACTTGGAGTTAACTGCGGTGGTGTTTGCGCTAAAGATCTAGAGATACTACTTGTACGATGGTCGGTTTGAGGTGTATACGGCTCATAAGTGTCTGCAGTACATTTTTACTCAGCGCGATCTAAATTTTTGTCAGAGGAGATGGATTGAGTTGATGGAAGACTATGACTTTTCCTTAGAGTATCATCTTGAAAAGTCCAATGTGGTGGAAGATGCTCTTAGTCAAAAGTTTAGACTCACTTTCGTAACAATGAAGTGTTACCGAGAGAAGATATTTGACGAGTTATGGAAGTTTGACTTGCATGTCCAGCAGAATTGCGATAGGGCATATCTTTGGGGAGTTATAGCTAGACTGCCTATTAAGCAGAAGGTGTTAAAACTTGAGTCTTTTAATCCCGAGTTCGCACATTATCGTGACCACATCTACAGCGGTAAGGTGTTCGACACTCTCACTATAGACAAAGGTGTGGGAGTGCATTATAAGGTAAGGTTGATTATTCCAATTATCAATGAACTTCAAGATGAAGTGATGGAGAAGTCCCATTACTCATACTTCAGCATGCATCCTAGTGACATTAAGATGTATAAGGACCCATGCAAAGATTTTTGGTGTTTCGGTATGAAGAGAGATGTGGCATTATATGTGTCGAAGTGCTATACTTTCCAGTAGGTGAAGGTAGAGCATAGGAAGCTGACAGGGCTATTGCATCCACTATCAGTTGTTGAGTGCAAGTGGGAGCACATTACGATGGACTTTATCACGGCCTTACCATGATATGAGCATGGTCATAATGCGGTTTGGGTTATAGTGGATTAGCTTATGAAGTTTGTGTACATTTTTTTCGATTAGGGTCATAGACAACGTGGCTAAGTTGGCAAGGTTATATGTTAGAGAGATAATCCACCTTCATGGCATCCCGCTCTCAATCATCTCAGATAAGGATCCCCGATTTGTGTATCAGTTCTGGAAGAAGATTCAACGGGAATTGGGTACCAATTTGAACATGAGTAAAGCTTACCATCTCAAGACAGATGGGCAGTCAAATGGACCATTCAGATTTTAAAAGATATGTTGAGGGCTTGTGCGCTTGATTTCTAGGGTAGTTGGGTGGAGAATCTGTATTTGGAAGAATTTTCCTATAACAACAGTTGTTAGTTCAGCATTGGTATGGTTCCCTATAAAGCTCTTTATAGGAGGTCGTGTCTCTCTCCAGTTTATTAGGCAGAAGTAGGTGAGAAGTATTTCATAAATTCGAACATGATCATGGAGATGATAGATAAATTTTAGGTGGTTAGGCATATACTCGTGACGGCTCATAGTTGACATAAGAACTACGCTAATAATTGACGAATACCTCTAGAGTTTGAAGTGGGTAACCATGTGCTATTGAAGGTTAGGGTGAGGACCGACAGGTAGCGATTTGGACAGAAGGGGAAGCTTATCCCTTGGTATATTAGTCCCTTTGAGATCCTAGAATGGATCGAAAAAGTATCATATCACTTGGCATTACCTCCTTAGTTGTCCCACGTTCATTATGTGTTCAACGTATCTATGCCGAAGAAGTATGCCTCGGATCCTTGGCACGTCATCAATTGGAACCACATCGAGTTGGAGGAAGACGTTACGTTTTCTATGCGACATGTGCCCATTTTGGACTGCGAGGATAGAGTCTTTTGTAACAAGTTCATCCCATTAATGAAGGTGCTTTGGGGGTTCTAAGGTGTATAAGGTGAGACTTATGAGCGCGATTCGAAGATGCACAAGAATAAATTGGAACTCTTCGCCTAGATTGGTTGTGTTGATTTTGGGGATGAAATCTCTTAATGAGGGGATAATTTGATGACCATGCCCAAAATTGTACCTTTTCCCCTGTAATTTTCATGCCTATTATCCATGGACTTAGTATAATGGATGATTGTCTATTTTGAACTGTTCTTGTGGCCTTTGTGCTATTAAAATAGGATTGAATGGCCTACAATTTTAAATTAGAAAAGTTTGGGGTCGTTCGAACAATATTCTAAGTCATTCGAATGAGATTCAAATCTCCTTCGAACAACGCTTCAGAAGACCAACAAACGATAATTATTTGTCCACTTTTGACTAGTCTTGTTGGAACCTCATTTCAACAAAATGTGTATTGTCGTTCGAATGAGGTCTAGTATCGTTCGAACGAGACCGTAAAAATCAGATTTTAACAGATCCAAATGTGTTGTCATGATGAGAACCGTTAGATTTTTTAATTTGTTAAGCTCCCAATGGAATAGATCAAGCGGGGGTCAAATTTTGGTGGACCAAAGGTTAAAGGATTTAAGGGCTTTTGGGTATAAATAGAGGTAAGGGGTGAAGAAAAATCATATCTCTCCATTTCCATTAGATTTTTACACTCCCTCTCTACATTTCCAAGTCCTTCCCTCCATTTTCAACCTTCTCCACCCATTCCCAAGGCTTATACCTCTATTCCAAGGATTATTATAGCCATTTTCAAGCTTGTAAGACCCATTTCAAGCCTTGTCCAAGGAAGAAGTTGGGTTGAAGATTCGTTCTTGGAGCTTTCGAGAAGAGTTGGTGTATTTTTTGGAGCTTTTAGAGTTGTTAGGAACTTTCTTGAGGATTTCTTCAAGTTTTAGGAGCTTTCAAGTCATCACTTATTAGTTTCTCCTTTTCAAACTCAAGGTAGGGTTTTCCTCACTATGTTTTCAAGTTTAAAACCTAAGTTACATGTTAGGATGCATGCTAAGATGCAGATAATCTTGCAAAGTTATTTTCTAATATATATATTTAAAGTTTTATTATGAAAATGAAAGTTTTAAAGTAAACAAAGCTTGAATAAATTTTGACACTACACCAAATTAGGCGCATAGGCACGGCACCCAAAGTCGTGACCATAGATAATAAAGGTGTGACCAGTTCCATAACCCTAAAATGCCATCGAACTATTTAGAGATGGTCACGACCTTTAGCCCTGAATATGTGGGTCACGACCCTCGTTCGAGACCAAAGCGTGACCATCATGGTGCCAATTTGACATCAAAATTACCTTTAAATATGGTCATGGACTAAGGCCATGACCATGTCCATGACCAATACCAAAATTCCACCCAAAAGGGTTATGGCTTTGGGCCGTGACCAATTCAAAATGGTCACGGGTAAGGGTCATGATCAGCGGGATTTTAATGCCATTGTCACGGCTGCTGACGTGGAAAAAAATGTGGTCAATGCCTTGGGTCACGACTTTGGGCCGTGACCAGGGTCTTTATATTAAAACCCCCATGCAGCCTCTTCATTTTCACCCGAAATCTCTCTCTCAAAAACCTCTGGACTTCGATTATTCTCTCTCTCTCTCTCTCTCTCTCTCTCTCACACACAAAGATTTTCGATTTCCTCTCTCTCTCAATCAAGAAGGTAAGATTTTTTATTATTTGTGTATTTGATTTATGTATTTGTGTATTTATATGTGTATATGTGTATTTATGTGTGTATATGTGTGTGCGTGTATAATCCGCGTGTGTGTGGACTGTGTATGTGTGTGTGTGTGTGTGTGTGTGTGTATATATATATATATATATATATATATATATATATATATATATATATATATATATATATATATATATGTGTGTGTGTGTGTGTGTGTGTGTGTGTGTGTGTGTGTGTGTGTGTATTGGTTGATGGGTGTTTATTTTAACCCTAACAACCCCAAAAAGTTTATTTTAATGTGTATTTATTTTCACCCTAATTATAATTGAAATCCTAATTTGTGAGTATACGTTAATGTGTGTTTATTTTAACCCTAGTTAGAATTGAAACACTAATCTCATGTATATGTTAATGTGTGTTTATTTTAACCCTAATTAAAATTGAAACACTAATCTTCGTGTCTATGTCAATCTGCATTTATTTTAACCCCAGCTAAAATTGAAACCCTAATCTTCAAATATATGTCTATTTGTATTTATTTTAATATTAATTAAAATAGAAACCCTAATATTCATGTATTAGTTTATGTTTATCTATTTTGACACTAATCAAAATTGATACCCTAATCTTCATGTATATTTTTAGTGAGAAATGACCTTACTTTAGTGAGATCTTATGATTATTGTCATGTCTTTTATCACGTAGATGATAGAAGGAGTACGGGATAATTATTGGTTGTTGGATTTCTTCGATTGATAATACACATATACTTTTAAACTCTCTCACTATAAATCCTAACAAAATGTGTCTTAACACTTACGGTGGGTTGTTGTTTGGATTTCACCTCAGTGAGATCCAACATGCACGGGGTTAAGAGAAGGGTAGTGATGAGTCAAAACCTTAATCAAACTAATATACCCTTATACCTCATATGTTAGAATAAAAATTTATTAATTAATTAGAGAACTTATTTGTAGAACTCATATTCACGCCTTCGTATATTTTTCTCAGGAAAAATGAGGCAGGGTGATAATCACTGGCAACAAGAGTACGAGAGGTTGCAATTGGATTGCACATATACCTCTATTATTAGTGCGAGCCATATTGAGGATACTCCTATTTATAGGTATGTGAATAAGAATATCGAATAATTTTAACTACCTTGCAAATCGTGGAGTTGATCTCCAGGAAGAGTACATGTTCGATCATATTCTATTTTCCCTACCAGAAAGGGGGGATGATGCTATATAGAATATATTCCACACACATAATCCTGATGTAGCCCTGACCTTGCCTACATTATTAGACAAGACAGAAAAAAATCACTCGTTATGGATACACCTACGTACATAGAGCATTGGCATAGACTGTGATGTCTCGTGCCATATGCACGTAAAATTGAATCTTGAAAACAAGTTGAAAAAGATGGGATTCCGAGTTCATGTCATGGATATCTATACACCAATCATACACACGCTTCCACGTGTAAAAATCCATAGGTTTTTAAAAGCTAATACCGAATGGATGGATATCAGACACATTAAACATATTTTAAAGTATTACTATGAAAAGGTATATATATATATATATGGGGGAGTTTATTTATTCAAGCCCAAAACAGCAGTCGACCAGCCAGTATGCAGAATGGATTGCCCAGCCCAGCTCGTGATAATTATTTTGGATCCGTGTATTTGACATATGCGTAAATGCGCGAGATAGACTCAAATCGATTACCAATAATCTCGGAGGAGATATTTAGGGACACCTACAGGCTATCTACAAGCTGGTTGAGTTACTTCTACAATTCAATCACTTATTTTTACAACTATAAAATGTAAACCCTGACCCGGGGCAAAGGGATGTAACCTGGATCATTTGAAAGACACTAATAAAAAATAGTATACTCTTCGTGGACGTAGGCAAATTGTCGAACCACGTATATATAGTGTTTTGTGTGGGATCATTTATTTTTCATCTCGATATTGCGTTCTAGATTTCTTATTATGATAATTCTTGCACTCACAATCGGCGCCATCTGTGGGAAACGATTCTTTTACCTATGAAAGCATTTATCAAAAGAAATCTCGTGATGTCTTACCATAACAATAATTTACCATAAGCTAGCGACGTACTAGAAAACCCAGTCCCTCCTAGGGCCCGGTCTGGAATTTTCCAGCAACAGAACCCAAAGTTTCACCCAGAGAGGTAACCTTCTAAAGAGAGTCATAGACCATCTAGGTCTACTCAGATCACCCGGTTTGTTAACCCTTACGAAGCCAGACTTTAAGAGTGGTAGGAGGTAACACGCCTCTAGATGGGAAAGAATGCTCACCTACAGAGGTGACTTGAAAGGATGGAGAGAGATCTCCATAAAGATACTAGAAAGCGTCGTGGTAGGTCTCCTAGTACTCACGTGAGAAAGACTCGGAGTCGAGGAAATTGCCCCAGATGTGACCAAGATTGATCCGAGCACGACAGGTCAGAGCGCGATCGAGCATAGCGTGGCTGATCAGAAAGGTGCCACTGAGATAATGGTGGTCAAGATGAAGACATCCGGACTTTAGTCCGAAGAGAGAGGGATCAACACCTAAGCCATCAAGGGGCTAGGTACACCAAAGAGCTATCTAGGAGTGCTATTAACACTCAGATGAAATCCCCTTTCTCAAGGACGATTAAAGAAGAGGATCCCCCAAAGAAGTTAGACATCCCTCAATTCAAAATTTATGATGGCAAGGCAGATCCATAAACCACATTTGACAGTACAAGCAGGTGATAACCCTGTGGAACCACAACGACACTTTAATGAATCGAATATTCCCTTCTAGCCTATACGACGTAGCTCAGAAGTTATTCGATACGCTACCCCATAGGTCGGTCAATAACTTCAAGGCCCTAGTAGAGGCCTTCACTACTCGCTTCATAACCAATATCTCCCACCTTAATAGGATGGATTCACTGCTTACGATGAAGAAAAAGTAAAAAAAAGGCCTTTGTGACTATGCCAAAAGGTATCAGGAGGTCTTCAATGAAGTGGAGGACTGCTCAGGAATAGGTTGTTATATCATCCTTCAAGATTGGATTTCCAACCACATCTTTGTTGCACCAATCCCTGACAAGGAAAGAGGCTAGAACCATTGACGACCTCATGGAACGTATTGGAAAATATGCTAAGGTTAAGGATGTGGTTCACTCTACCCCAGGGGACAATGGTTGAGTAAAAGCAAGTAAAGTAGGGGATAAAAGTGACACTTCGAAGAAAAGGAACAAGAATGGGGCCAAGAACGGATCCAAGAATGGGAGTAAGGCTAATCATTCAAAAGCATTACCGGATGTTAACACGGTCTTCAAAGAGACAATCTATAAGATCTTAAGGAAGATCAAGGATCAGTTATTTGTCAAGTGGCCTAAGAAAATGGATAGTGACCCGATGAAAAGGAACAATGCACTGAGAAACGTGTTCCACGAGATGGGCGGACACAGAATGCAGAATTGCAAATCGCTGAAGTCGCACTTAGAAGAGTTGGCCCAAGATGGTAATTTAAATGAGTACATAGAAAAAAAAGTTGACAAGGTCGCAACCAATCGTGACCATAAACCTGACAATATCCTCGATGACGACGTGGGGCAGAAGTTCACTATGATTCATGGCGCATCCAACCTTAAGCAGATCCAAGGAACGCTGTTTGAATGGAGCTAAAAAATGTCATAGCCATCATGGAGGCATTCCAGATTGATCCTGTAAAAAGCCAAGATGGTAAGTACTGGAAACCAAAATATATCGACTATACAAAATGCATCGTCTTCACAAAGGAAGATCTGATCGGGGTAAGGACTCCCCATCACGATGCACTCGTGATCATTCTGATTGCGAATTGGGAAGTCAACAAATTACTGGTAGACCAGGGAAGCTCATCGAAGGTAATGTACCTAGATCTATTCCACAAGTGGAAGTTTAACTTAGTCGACCTCAAGGAGGCCCCAATACCATTGATTGGCTTCGTCGGTAAAATCACATTGTCGTGGGGAAAGATAGTCTTGCCAGTTAGGGCAGGTAATATTTCAAAGTTAATTAAATTCTTGGTAGTAGATATAAAATCACCATAACATGCCATTCTAGGCAGAGGCTGATAACACGCCATGAAAGCCATACCACCCCCATACCACAGAAGCTCAAGTGTGTTATTAATTGGGGCATGGTTGAGATTCGCGGCAACTAGGCCACTACAAGGAAATGTTTCACAATCGTCATCCTCCCCAGAAGGAGAAGAAAAAAGAACCAGAGGACACTCTAGAGGAATCCCAAGATGGACTACACCCTCTAAATAACAGTTATGGTATGACCGACTAGGGGTGGAAGAGACCAAAATCCATCCCATTTATAGGGTCGTTAAAAGACTAAAGGAAGTTGATGTTGATGATAACTCGTCTGATCGAAACCACTCTTGTCGATCACAAAAAGAAAAATTTGATCGCCTTCTTGAGAAGCAATTTGGATGTTTTTACCTGGAAGCCGTACGATCTGCCTGGAGTTGACCCCGACGTGGATTTCCAGCATCTACATGTTGCCCAACCTTCGAGCCGATTACTCAAAAAACACGTCGAACAACCCAAAAAAGGCTAAAGCGATGGAGAACGAAGTTAGAAAGCTTCTGGATGTAGGCTCCATTAGGTAAGTTCAGTTACCCAAATGGTTGTCCAACCCACTAGTAGCACAGAAGAGCAATGACAGCTAGAGAGTATATATTGATTTCACGGACCTCAACAGAGCCTACCCCAAAGACAGTTTCTCGTTACCCAAGATCGATCAGTTAGTTGATGCTACAGCGACCCACGAGAGAATGAGTTTTTTGGATGCCTATTCAGGGTACCATCAGATTTCGCTATTTGGCCCCGACCAAGAGAAAACATCCTTTATAACTCCAGTTAGTCTATACTGTTACAAGGTCATGTCGTTCAGCCTAAAAAATGCAGGGGAAACTTATCAGAGGTTGGTCACGAAGATGTTCAAACAGAAGATGGGAGACACCATGAAAGTTTACATCAACGACATGTTCGTCAAAAATAAGTACAAAGGCAACCACCTCAAGGACTTGGCCAGAACCTTAGAATTCCCCAAGAAGTACAGGATGAAACTTAATGCGAGTAAGTGCTCATTCGGTGTCCAGTAAAGTAAGTTTTTGGGTTATCAAATTAGTAAAAAGGGGATTAAAGACAATTCAAATCAGATAGATGCGATCAACAGGGTCCAGCCCTCAAGGACGTTGCGAGATATTCAAAAGATAACGTGAATTCTCACTGCACTCAATCGCTTCGTATCCAACTCCTCGGAATGTTGTCGACCATTCTTTAATCTACTAAAGAAGGATAAGGGAATCACATAGAATGATGACTTCTCAAGGTCTTTCTAAGAGATCAAGTCTTATCTTAGCAAACCACCCATGTTGGCGATCCCGACGAAGGAGATCCCCTGTACCTCCACATTGCATTATTAAACCACGTTGTAAGCTCGGCTTTGGTATGTGAGAAGGATGGATGAAAGTAACCTATATATTAATCTATCAAGACGCTCCTGGATGAAGAGCAATGCTACTTGACTTTAAAAATCTAGTCTAGAGTTGCTTCGAGGAAGTTAAAACACTATTTGAAATCTCATTCAATAACGGTGATCACTTCCTTTCAGCTCAAAGTTATCCTTCGAAAAGCTGACCTCTCTGGACGACTGTCAAAATAGTCGGTCGAACTTAGAACGTTTGATATTTATTTTCAACCAAGGTTAGCGATTAAGGGACATGTCTTGGCCGATTTCATCATTAAATTCACGGGAGACAAGCCAACGAACCGATAAGCGATGGAGAAATCAACAAGTAATGAAGCAAAGTCTAAGGACTAGACACTATATGTTGATGGAGCTTCCAACTCTAAGGGACAGGGGGTAGGTATTATCCTTGTCACATTAGAGGATGTTATCATCGAACAATGAGTTCAGTTAGAATTTGAAGCCTCCAATAACGAAGTCAAAGCACTGATAGCTGGTTTACGTAAAGGCCGACTATTGGGGGCAAAGTGCCTCAATGTGTTCGGCGACTCCAAATTAGTATGCAAACAAGTGAATCGAGATTTCAATGCGAAAAATGATAGAATGGCAGCCTACCTTGACGTGGTGCAAAAGTTTATAACAGGATTTGAGGAAGTCCACGTTCAGATATTTCCCGAGGGGGTAGAACAGTTATGCTGACACCTTAGCAGCCCTAAGCTCAATAGTAGACTCTAATCTTAGAATGACTATACAAGTAGAGTTCTTCGTTCGACCCTACAGATTCTCTCCCTAGAAAGAGCCCCTAGCTGGATAAACCCAATCATTACCTACTTATAGAATGAGACACTACCGAACGATAAAAAGTTGGCTCACTAGATAAGGGTGAAGGCAGTCCGTTTCTATCTCGATTTAGGAGGGAAGCTCTACAAGAGATCTTTTACAAAACCTTACCTCTAATGTGTCCACCTTTAAGACACCGAGCAAGTCCTCAATGAGCTACATGATGATATTTAGGGAAGTAATGCAGGAGGACGATCATTGGCATTTCGAGCAATCAAAGAAGTCTATTGGTGGCCACACATGCAAAAAGATGCAAGAATCTATATTCAGAGATATAAGAAATGCCAAAAGTTCTCCCCTATAGTTCATTAACTAGCTAGCGACCTGAAACCCTTGATCAGTCCTTGGTTATTTGCACAATGGGGGATTGGACATTATGGGACCACTACCTACCGCACTTGAGAATCGCAAGTATCTGTTGGTCGGCACAGATTACTTAACCAAGTGGGTAAAGATAAAACCATTGTCCAACATCCGTGATGCCGATATGACAAGGTTCATGTGGAAGTGCGTCATAGCACACTTTGGGATGCCAAGAGCTATTACCACCGATAACGGAACACGATTTGAGAGTGGATTCTTTCAAAAGTTCTGTGACGAGCACGATATTAAGCATTATTTCAGCTATATAGTGTACCTCTAGAGCAACGGCCAAATCCAACAAGACGATGCTCGATGGTCTGAAGAAGAGGCTAAAAAGAGCAAAGGGTGCTTGGGTGGACGAACACCCTCACATCCTTTGGGCTTATCATACCACACCCAGAAGACCTACCGGGGAAATGCCCTTCACACTCACATACGGGATGGAAGCCACCATCCCACTTAAGGCTGGTCTACCTACCATGAGAATCAACTCATTTGACCAAGGGTTAAACGACGATGCGTTATGCACTAAACTTGACTTAGCGGATGAACGAAGAGAGATCAATTTGGCTTCATATCCGTAGTAACCAGCGAGGTAGTATAATAGGAAAGTCAATCCGAGGAAATTCTAGGTTGGAGATTAAGTCTTAAAGAAAGTCCTCGGTAGTGCAGTAAGATCGATGGAAAACTGGGACCAAACTAGGAAGGACCTTTCAAGGTCATCAAGGACAACCTTCAAGGAGCTTATCACTTGGAAACATTGGAGGAAAGAGAGATACCAAGAGCATGGAATGTGACCAACCTCAAGAAGTTCTACTTTTTGTCTTCTTAGTTTTATTCAGCACATCTAGTTTATGCAAATTTCATTTTAAACTTATGTTGCTCTTGAGTTATTACTTAATAAATAAAGGCCATTGGCTCCCACATTTTGCTTTTGCATATTGGTTGTCTCAATTTTATATTTTGTATCTTGATACGGTGCACCATTTCCAACTAATAACTCCACTCTATGGGCACTAAGTAGAATCACACTTAGTTTAATCAAAGAACTTCCTCGCGTAAAGTGGACCTCCTCTAAATTACAATAGGTTATTCAGCTTATTCCAATCAAATAATCTCCTCACGGTGAGCAGGGTTCATGCTAATTACAATAAACTATTAAGTTTATTTCAATTACTGGAATCCTCAGGTCTTTATTATGTCAAACACAAAGGACCTCACGAGTTGCCCTGACAATAATAAAAGCCCTACAAGGGATCCTTAGGCAAAAAGTCAACTAAAGTTGGTCGCCAACTATGTTGGTCGCTAAAATCCTGATCGGGTGGATGGCCCATTAACCAGTTGCATTCTCGCTATCATCTCTCATAGGCCTAAGGGAGTGTGAAGACACGACCTAAAAGTTAAGGCAGATGGAATGATATTGCTAAGGCATATTAGACTGGAAGAATGTTTAGCATAAGTTGCCAGTTCATTTACCCGATAAAGCTCCAAATGATTAGGACTTGTTATTAACCCATTTAATCGGCAGAGGCCTAAAATGATTAACAATATTCTTTGGTTAGCTAAAGTCCTCAATGATCGATAGGCACGAACTCTTCATGGCCAATAAATAAAATGCAGAAGTAATTATTAACTATATTTATCCGGCACATGCCCAAAAGTATGTTACAGTCAATAAACAAGCTCTATTCATTTTAACAAAAGATTAAAGAGTACAAATATACAAGATGTCCTAAAAAATCGTGCAAGGGATGATGATGAGCTAGATATTCAGCTATGCATTCTTTTTTACCATCATCTGGGTTGTGGGCAAGCAATTCCTCATCGTCTTTGAGGTATTTGTTCATCAACTGGTCAGGAATGGCATAAATGGGAATCAATTTCTCATCCTTCGAAAAGGGAGGCTAGCGGTAAGCTGGGAACTCTACTTGGTACTTGTACCATAACTCTGAATCTTTGGGAATCTTGAGCTCTCTAAGGGCGTTCAACCATCCATGTTTGTATGCCACGTCTTCGACCTCCTTCAACACCATAGGGGCATCTATTCAACCTTCATTATATCCTGTCGCCCATGCTTCCTGAGGAACCATCTTGAAGAAATGCCTCAGCCTCTTGACATCCCTCTAAATTCCATCTATAATGGTATACTTTCGCTAAATATCTTCCTTTAGCTCGATAACCTCCTTCTTCAGGGTGTTATTTTCGACTTGAACCCTCTCTCCCACCTGGCTTTCTTCATAGACAGAGGATTCGATCTCCTCCATGACTTGGAGGTCGTCTTTTAACTTTGCTAACAACTCAAACTTATCCTTGCATGCTGGAATACTTACCTTCAATTATTTACATATCTTCAAAAAGGCTCGGTGAGTCTGCCCATTCACACATAAGCCTAAGAACTTCCTAAGGTTTGAAGAAGGAGGGATATTATCTTTCATAATAATAAGCTACATATAGTAGATCAAGTTACAAGTACAAAGGACATCAACACAATAGGAATAGGAGTATATCAATAAAAAGTTAAAGTCTTTTTCAATAATAAGTGCAAAAGAGGGAAAATAGCCATTACAACCAGAGTAGAGAGAAAATGAATTACAATACAAGGGCGGGGAAAAAAATTCTTGGAACTATATGACTTCATTCCTTCACCTGCTCACGGGTTATTAGTTTTTTCCCCTTCTCATCAGCCTTCTCAATCTAGTTAGTATCCGCCCCGACCTCACTTGGCTCCTCTTTAGCATGGTTGGCAAGCTGACTAGAAAGAAACTCCTCAGCAGCAAAGGGAGAAGGTCCTTGGGGTGATGATGGTACACGTCAGACTCTGGAGGGACTCCTGCTACCCCCATGGATTGATCCCATCCCTTCTTAAAAGACACCTTCTTAGCATAGGCAATCTAGAGCTATGCATCATTATAAGCTGCATTCCAACCATTTGAGTAGTTATTCTCCTCCAGGCCTGAGATCTCTCCCTCTAGCTTCTGGACCTTTCTAACCAAGTCTAGGTTCTCTCTAGTCAGCTTTTCATTCTCAGTAATAACTAAGTCGTGGGTACCTTCAGCTCGGCCAAGGCCTTCTCATTTTTTCATTCAAATCAGCTCAATCATCAGCCAAGTCCTTTTGGGACTTCTTCAAGGCTTCATTCAACTCCTTGTTCTTTCTGGACTGGTCAGTGCGACCATCCAGGAGGGTGGTAAAATTAGATAAAATTATAGGTCAGTAAGAATAAAGGTTAGCATATTAAAGCCAAAAAAAGAAGAATAATAGAAAATATGGGATACATACCATGGCAAGTGCCTGCGCAGATTTGAGGGCTGACTGCTTTGCCCCCAGTCGTGATGAATGCTCGCGATTGACCACAAGCACCACCCCTTCAGTAAATTGGGGGTGAGGGATGGGGTGCTAGCCACACTAGCCCAATCAGCAGTAATAGAGATGGAAGACTCAATGGGGGCCTTTAGAGGTAATTTCTTCTTCCTCTCTTCCTCTATCTTCCTCTTTTACTCCTTCTTTATCTCTCGCTCTCTTATTTTCTCCTCCTCATCCTTCTCCATCTCCACCTCCTTCTCTTTACCCTTAATTCTCGAGCTGAAACCACCGACCCTAGGGTAATCTCCTTCAGTCTTCTTAAAAAGCTTTACCTTATCGGACAACAAGGCCTGATCATCATCATGAACAATGATACGTAATATCCTCTTCAAGGGAGGGTCTATGTATTCTTTTTCTTCTTCCTCTTCCTCCTCTTTGTCTTTCTCTACCTCAAGGGGAACATAGTACTCCTCATCTAGAAGCTCTAAGGTAGGGATTTTATTGACCAGCCAAGTGATAAAATTGGAAGTTGTGTTTGTGTATTCCTGCAAATAAGCTGCCACATGGGAGTGCTCGTCGTCGGGCAATATATCCCTAACCTTCCAAGCCTTGTGAAGATTAGAACTCTTAGCTTGCGAAGAGTAGGCTCTTATCATAAGCTACAAAATCAAGGAAGAAACATAGATCAGAAGATAGGAAAAGGAAAAGGTAGATAAAGAATTCAGCAACGGACAAAAGAAAAAAAGGCAACGACCTATCTGATCCTCCCACCAGTCATGGATCCAAGGACCTCGGTACTTCATGCCCTCAGATAGGTTAGGATGTTACCAATTTCTAGTAACAAAACCCTGCTCCCAGAAACCTATGTGGGAGTCAGGCAGGTTCACAACTAAAACCCTCTTAGCCTTCCTCGCCTTCAGGCATAGAACTCCATCATTGGTCCACGACCAGACGTAGCAGAAATAAATCTCAGGGAACCCCAAGTTGGTCCAATATAATTTGTTAATTATATGTACCACATTCACTATTTCCAAACGTTTAGGGCACATTGGGCAGGAACGACATCAAAACACTTAAAAATCTTAAAAAGAGAGGGTTTGGGGGAAATGTTAATCCCCCTGTACGATAAGAAGAATGTAGATCTAGTGTCCACCTTCTATATCCCAGATATCTCTGAGCATAGGGACACATTCGATTTCCACCCACTCGAGAATATTGCAAGATTTTCTAAACTCCGCAATGGTTTGTCATTAAGAAGAGCCATGGAGAAAAAAAAATTAAGGAACATATAAGGCTAACTAAAATGGTGGGTAAGAAAAGAATAATAGAGAAACTTATAAGTGAAAATGATTGAAGGAATGCTCTGGAAATATGGAGATTTGAAGAGAGATCACACTGCAAGTTTGTGGAGGAGAAGCATTTGGAGAAATTACGGTTGATACAACTGAACCTAGTTTGAACTTTGTGCTAATGATGAAGGGGTATTCCCAACAGAGATCTTAAACGCTTCACATACCTGCTCGAACCAGCGCATCCTCATCTCTCCAGTATAATAACAAGTTTACCATTACAAATTCACTCGGATAAGCGTGTCCCCAACATCTTCACGAATATTACTTATCTATTATGCCGATTCTAAAATAGTCCTGGGCCTGGATCCCTGGACTCACTTAAAATCCATTGGCCAATTACTTCAGCCCAAAGATTTTAGGACCAATTATGGGGGATTATTTATTCAAGCCCAAAATAGCAGTCGACCAGCCCAGTATGCAGAACGGACTGCCCAATCCAACTTGTGATAATTATTTTGAATATATGCTTAAATGCGTGGAGATAAACTCAAATCGATTACCAATAATCTTGGAGGAGATATTCAGGGACACCTATGAGCTATCTACAAGGTGGTTGAGTTACTTGTACAATTCAATTACTTATTTTTACAACTATGAAATGTAAACCCTGAGTCGAGGCAAAGGGATGTAATATGGATCATTTGAGAAACACTAATAGAAAATAATAAACTCTCCGTGAACGTAGGCAAGTTGCGGAACCACGTATATCTGGTGTTGTGTGTGTGATCATTTATTTTTCATCACTGATTTCAAGATTTCTTATTGTGATCATTCTTACACTCACAATTTATATAGTCATAAACTGATTAGTTAGTTACAATTTCATATTATTATAATTATTTAGTTGCTTATGGTTTTTCATTTCTGTAGATAATTTGGGGATGCAACGACCAAAATATATCAAGCGACGAGGTGACACCCCAACGAGGATCCTCATCTCGTGCACAACAATAAAAATTATCATCACCAATCGCTGATCAATTCACAACTCCAACTTTGGTCCATTCCCCTACTCCAAGTACGACTCCAAGTAAGAGTAGGCAACAAACCCCTGTTACTCCAACGCCCCTGTCCAATGCTCCCGACACCTCCCGCTCAAATGAAAAGAAGCGCATTGGGTTCTCCATTCTAGGGAATAACCCCACAGGTGATAAAAATGACCTGCTGGGATTTAAAGCCTTATGTTTGTCACTGGGAAAAATAAACGTGGGAGTCGAGGGAGAAGATAATCAGAACCTTATTGATCAAGCCATCAAAGATGACATCTATGATCAAATTTGTAGGCAGATTACATTTCCCAAACCATTCAAAGCATAAGGTTCTTTCTCGGGTTGCTGAATAATTGAGGACATATAGTAGAAACCTTTGGCAGAGACATTTCCCGAAGGATGCATCGAGCTTCGATATTTTGGGTCTAAAAGACACTGTGCCTCCTAGTATTGAAATTTCGATGGAGCAGTGGAATGATTTTTTAGAGAATGAGTCGAAGGACACGAAGCTGGTCCAGATGGAGAAGAATAAACAAAGCAGGGTAAAAAAACTGATGTCCACATGTCGGGCTCTAAATCTTATGAAGATTTGAAGAATGAATGGTCGAGTAGGATAAATGATGGTCAAGATGCCAATAAATAACCAAATCGAGCCAACTTATACATTCATGCTCAACGGGACAAAGATAATAAGGGGGAGGATGCAAGGTGTTGGATCACATACGCCAAAAATAAAATTAAAACACATCGCCATCTCTCGTGGATGAACTTTCTTCGAACAGGAATCATATATCGACTCAAGAGGAATAATAGTCCAGGACCGATGGGGATGTCTAAGAGATTAAAAATAACCTGGAACTCTTGACGAATCAAATTGGGAAACTTGTGACTCTTTTTAAGAAAGTTATCGGCCCCCAATTCCTCCTCAAGGTTTCCTTTACCCTCCTCCTCAAGGTTTCCACTTTCCTTCCTCTGTAAGTTTTCAGTCCCAAATACCGCTTCCTTCAACATTCCCCTCCCAAATGTCGCCTCCTTCAACATTTACCTTCCCACTGCCTTCGCCTATCACAGGTCTTGGTCATCCTCAACCACTCACGGTGACTATGGTGAACAATTCTATTTTAAGGACCTGGACAATAATAGTATTCTTGGCATGTGCACACTCATCTTTGTGGTTGTCAAAACTAAATTACACGACCGACCTTTACGGAAGGGTGAGTCTCAAGTAATGATTGATGAAATATATAACTTTTGTGAAGATGTTCATGTGTACGTTGACAGCGGGGAAGGGAGAGAATTGAGGCATTATGAGAATTCTTTTACCACTTGGCCAGTTTATCTATTGTTCAAGTTCTAAACATATTTTTTTTTATTTCAGTTATAATAACAATTTTTCTTGTATCAGTTGTAAGAATAATTTTTTTGTTTGAGTTTTAATAATATATATTTTTTTCATTTCAGTCGTAATAATATCACTTGGAAAATTTATTTAATTTAGGGTTTAAGTTGTGACATTTCCGTAATCATATCAATTTCTTGAATGCAACATGACATTTGTTTTAACCTATCAACACATGACTGAAATTTGAAGATTATTAAATGGACTCCCCACAATACAAAGAATGGATGGGGAAGACTAACCGAATAACAAATAATTATGTAAAGGGCATTCAAGAAGTTATTAAATATGCTTACAAAAATCTTAAAAGTGACAAGATTCCGTGTCCGTGCACCCTTTGTATGAACGAAAAATATAAGTCATTATAAGATGTTGAGTTGCATTTAATAAATTGAGGAATTTATTAGGACTTGTAAGGACACAAATTTCCAATTGAGTCCATATATAGTTTTGGCTCAATTCCGGACAAAAACATTTATTCATAGGATAGTATGTTATTGTAATACTCTCAAGCCTATGAAGTGTTTGTTGAAGACGTAGCGGCAAAGAATATAAAGCTTCATCAAATATGCCGGTTTGCGTGCCTCGTTTCTACGTCATCAACTATAGTTCCATGCTCCCAAGGTATGAATGCAATTATATTTATATAGGAGCTTGGAACAAAGTTTATTGGGTGTTAGGTTTAATTAAAACTGTGTTTTACTTTCAGAAAAATTTAATTAGAACTTTAAAAATAAAGTATATAAAGTTTCTGGGCCAAAAATCTAATTTTGTAAAAAATTCTGGAAGTCGTTCGAAATGTCGTTCGAACGAGTTTTTTTCGTTCGAACCAGGTTTCGTTCGAACGAGTTTGCCAACGAGTCTAAACTGGTATGTCGTTCGAACGAGATAGTTCGTTCTAACGAGATTTCAAACGAGATTCTAACGAGTCCAAACTGGAGCGTCGTTAGAAGTCTCGTTCGAACGAGAGTTCGTTCGAACGAAATGTCGTTCGAACGAACTGCTAGGCGGGAACAGTTTTTAGGCAGCTTTTGGCAATTTTTAACCCACTTTCCCACTTGTTTCTTAACTGATTTTTTCAGACTTTATGAAGGAGGGGAATCACATTTTCCAAACCAACATTTCCATAACTTTTCCAACTTAGTTTATCTCTTAGAGAGAGTTTGAGAGCAAAAATGGTTTAGGAAAATGTTCATGTTTTCAGTGAGATTTTTAGAGAAAAATACTTTCATCACTCTAAGTGTTTACACCCAATTGAGTTTATTCAAGTTCATATATACATATCAAATTGCTTGGAGTTTGGCACTGGTTTATCTCTATCGAATTCAAGAAGAGAAGTTTTGGTTTGCTTCTACATCCATCAAAGAAGAAGACTTTTTGTTGTGACTCTACCCACTTGGAAAAAGGCTCCATGTACGGGTGACGGTGACCATAGAAAGCCCCATCGGTGGATTCCGAGATCGCGGTGGTGTTCCGAGGTTATCCTCTAGGAAGAGGTGTCTACAAGAAGAAGCGTCGAGGCTTGAGAGGGATCGAGTCAGTCGTTGTAAGTCTATCTGTCTTGTAATTGTAATTCCGTATCTAGTGGATTTGTGGCTAGGGCCGTTCGAGGTTTTTTACCGTCTTGGGTTTTTCCTCGTACATCGCGGCGTAGTGTGATTGGTTTGTTTTATCTTGCATAATTTATTTAGAACGCATGCGTAGCATAAGTCAAGATAAAATTCGGTTTAATTTATCACACTCATTTAATTTGGGACTAAATTAAATATTGGGTAAAATTTGGTTCATTCAAGTCATTTGCTAAAATTGGTTTCGCCTAACTTTGGATAATTGATAATTATGACTTAGGCAAATTCTAGGACTTGCTTTGATTAATGAATCGGTTTAAGTGAATACATTACTTGTTTAATTTTATTGAACCATCATCCTTACGCTTCCGCATCATCTCGAGTTTTACATGCAAAGGAAATTCCAAGCGCTTACAAATTGGTATCAGAGCCAAAGCGATAAATTATTTCGTTAACGATCTTTTAAATAATTTTTGGCTAAAATGGATTTTTCCCCATTTTCAAAATTTCCTATTTTCGATGGTTCAAACTACGCGTATTGGAAAGCGCGTATGAGATCGGCACTAAAATCTATCGACGAACGTGTTTGGATGTCTGTTGTTAACGGGTGGTCCCCACCAACTTATTTAGTTGAAAATGAACTTGTTATCAAACCCGCCGATAGATGGACTGAAAATGAGTTTAAACTTGCTAATTTCAATTCCCGTGGTTTAAATGCTTTATTTAGCGCTATCACACCGGATGAATTCCGTCGTATTATGACGTGTGAAACCGCTAAAGAAGCTTGGGATATTTTACAATTAACTCATGAAGGAACTAGTGTCGTTAAAGTTTCAAAACTCCAAAACCTCACCACTCAATTTGAAACTATCAAAATGAATGAAAAAGAAACTTTTGATGAATTCTATGCTAGACTTTCTGATATTGTTAATTCATCTTTTAACTTGGGAGAGAAAATACCTGACGACCGTGTTGTAAAGAAAATTTTAAGGTCCCTACCCGATAGATTTATTCCAAAGGTGATCGTTTTAAATTCTTTACCCACTTTAGCCTCTACAAAATTAGAAGAGCTTGTAGGTGATTTACAAACCTATGAACTAGATGTGTTTCCCTCTAAAACTAAAAAGAAAATCGAGAAGGGCGTTGCTTTAAAAGCCCGAAGAGAGGTAAAACAAGGAGTAGAGAGCGAGAGTGATAGTGACTCGGAAGACATGGTTTTGTTTGCTCGTAAATTTAGAAAATTTCGTAAAATTAACAAAGATAAATTTAAAAATGATTTTAAGAAATTTGATACTTCTAAACATGATAAAAGCGAGAAGATTTCTAAAGCCGAGAAAATCCCGAAACCTAGTAATGAAAATTTAGATAGGGACGAGTCTAATAAGTGTTTTGGTTGTGAAGGTTATGGCCATAGGTCTTATGAGTGCCCCACTAAACTAAGGAAAGATGGTAAGCGACCCATTTCATATAATGCAACCCTTAGTGATAATGATAAGGAAGAGAAGCCCGATTCCCCCACTAAGAAAAATTTTGTGGCTTTTATGGCTAGTCATGTGAGTGATAGTGAGAACTCATCGATTGATGAAACGATAGCACATGCCACTTCCAAGGTCATTGTACATGATTCTCTTGTTTTTGATGATAGTGAGAGTGAAGAAGAAAGAGAGAGTGAAAATGAAGAAGAGGTTAATGTGAGTGAACTTCAAAATGCTTTTCAAGAACTTTATAAAGAATCTATTAAATTGAAAAGAGCTAATTTGAAGTTAGAAGATAGTGTAAGAGAAAGTGTCAAGGTCATTGATGAAAATGTTTTAATAGAAGACCTTAGGACACATGTGAGGACTCTTCAAGAGAAGCTTGAATATGTAGAAGGCGAAAGAGATAGCCTTAGGAGTTTAATGGAATCCTTGAAAAAGGAGCTTCTTGCTTTTGAAGAGCGAAATGTTTTACTAGAATCTAACATTGTAGAATTGAAAAATAAATTAAAAGATTCTAGTAATGTCAAATTTGATTTGGAGTGTCATTCGGAAAAACTAGATAAAATGTTAGGAACAGTCCAAATTAAAAATGACACTTGTGGTTTAGGCTTCAATACTTGTAATGAATTTACTCATAATGCCCAAACCAATGTTTTAGGAGAATCTTCTAGGAATACATTTAAAGATCACTCCTTAAGTAAATCTTTTCGACATGTTCTCACATGTACACATTGTGGTCGACAAGGTCATCTTAGGAAATTTTGTTTTGATCTTAAACGAATTCCTAGAAAATCCCATAGTAAATTAACCACGGTAGTTAAAGTTCCTACACCCCAAGATAGTCATTCTTCATTAATTTGGGTTAGGAAATCCGACTTGGTTGCTTTGAAAAATAGGGTTTTTTATTCTCATTTACTTTCACATGCTTCCTCCCTTGCTAAATCTAAAGGATGAATGTGTTAGTATTTACATACTTTAGCGTTTGTACTTCATGCTATATTCACATGCTAAATGTATGCCTGTTTAGTCATTTCCTAGTCATTGTCTTATTTCATATCACATGCTAGAAATTATGACTTGTTTATCTTTTTGTATTATATTTTGTGTTTGAATTAATTGAAAAATATAAAAAGATTTTTGTTTATCATTTGTGTTTTATTTATTTCATTTAAGCTTAATGCAAAATACAAATGATTTTTGTTTATTCTTTTGAGTATATATATTTATTTTTGGTGAAAAATGTTAAAAACTCAAAAAGTTTTTTTATGTGTGTATATTAGTTTGACACACTTTAAGTGGCATATACTTGTGTTTGAATTCCATCTTTTACGCTCCCACGTGGCTAGAACTTTTGGTTTAGATTTTCAATCCTTAAAATGTTCTTTACCATGTTTTATATGGAGTAGTTGGATTTTGTGTTGTTTAAATGGATTCTATTTTTATATGCCTCTTTTCACACATGCACGAGCTCTTTTGAAATCTTAATGTCACATGTTATATTTGAGCGTTTTGAGGTGTTCTCCTACCAATCTAGTCATCTACACATCTATGACCTAGGAGGACTAGTGCATGTCAAAATCCGTTGCATGTGAGATTTGTGTGAAAAATGAAAACATGATAAATAAAAATGTGCACGGGGAAGGGCTCCGAAAGGATGAATTAAATCCTTTGCGATAGTAAGCCACCGTTTATTGGATCTAAAAGAAATACGTGATCCAAAGACCTAAAAACAGAATATTTGGCATTAAAAAGAAAACAATTACCACGGCCTATGTTTGTTTGATATTTTCATTCAAAAGCAAAAGAATATATATGCTTATTGAGGGAGAATTGGATGGTATATCAACGGTTTGCACAATGTCCGTTTATCCTAGTTGTCTTTAATGTCATGACTCTATTTGGTTTGTAGAATCATCATCATGCTAGGCTTGTATGCATTGTGTATGTTTGTTCATTGAGTTCAATCTTTATATTGTCACATGAGGTTATATTTAAATGTGATAAAGTTTGCAATCAAATGAGAACTCCGTGAATGTTTATTAAGTGTTTGGGTCTAAATTTAATTGTTGCTAGTTCACACCCCTACACTACCGTTTCCATATGACACATTTTTTCCATACGAGTGTGCAAACTTATTATATTTTTGTGTCATGTGTGTGTTTATATCTATATATATATATATGCAAGTGCTTCATTGGTATATTTCTCGTTTATATATATATGATATTTGTTTTGTCTTTGCCTATGCTTTTATTGCCCATATGCTTTCATTTCTTATCACTTTAACCTTCAACATGTTGTTTATTAGTTCTTTATCCTTTGCCTATTCCTGAACAAAAAGGGGGAGAATGGTGATAGGGGGAGAAATGGTATCTACTCCTATTATTATCATATCTTAGTTTGGGGGAGATTTACTCCTATTATTATCATATCTTAGTTTGGGGGAGATTTATCTTAGGGGGAGACGTCTTTCTAAGTAGGTCATGTGTTTGATAAAGGGGAAAAAGGGGAGAATTAATTTAGGGGGAGTAATTAATTAATTGCATTTAATACTTTGATATTCCCTATGCATTTGATGAGTTTGCTTAAGTGTGCAGGATTTCTTCTAAAGAGGAATTGTTTAATGGCAAAGCGTTTGATCCTTGGGTTGAGTCAAGTTTGGGTGGGTTATGTTTTGAGTCTAGTGAGCTTGACGGCCCTTTAGGATTTTTGTTTGGTTTTTGTCCCGGAATAGCCAAAGGGGGAGATTTGTAAGGACACAAATTTCCAATTGAGTCCATATATAGTTTTGGCTCAATTCCGAACAAAAACATTTATTCATAGGATAGTATGTTATTGTAATACTCTCAAGCCTATGAAGTGTTTGTTGAAGACGTAGCGGCAAAGAATATAAAGCTTCATCAAATATGCCGGTTTGCGTGCCTCGTTTCTACGTCATCAACTATAGTTCCATGCTCCCAAGGTATGAATGCAATTATATTTATATAGGAGCTTAGAACAAAGTTTATTGGGTGTTAGGTTTAATTAAAACTGTGTTTTACTTTCAGAAAAATTTAATTAGAACTTTAAAAATAAAGTATATAAAGTTTCTGGGCCAAAAATCTAATTTTGTAAAAAATTCTGGAAGTCGTTCGAAATGTCGTTCGAACGAGTTTTTTTCGTTCGAACCAGGTTTCGTTCGAACGAGTTTGCCAACGAGTCTAAACTGGTATGTCGTTCGAACGAGATAGTTCGTTCTAACGAGATTTCAAACGAGATTCTAACGAGTCCAAACTGGAGCGTCGTTAGAAGTCTCGTTCGAACGAGAGTTCGTTCGAACGAAATGTCGTTCGAACGAACTGCTAGGCGGGAACAGTTTTTAGGCAGTTTTTAACCCACTTTCCCACTTGTTTCTTAACTGATTTTTTCAGACTTTATGAAGGACGGGAATCACATTTTCCAAACCAACATTTCCATAACTTTTCCAACTTAGTTTATCTCTTAGAGAGAGTTTGAGAGCAAAAATGGTTTAGGAAAATGTTCATGTTTTGAATGAGATTTTTAGAGAAAAATACTTTCATCACTCTAAGTGTTTACACCCAATTGAGTTTATCCAAGTTCATATATACATATCAAATTGCTTGGAGTTTGGCACTGGTTTATCTCTACCGAATTCAAGAAGAGAAGTTTTGGTTTGCTTCTACATCCATCAAAGAAGAAGACTTTTTGTTGCAACTCTACCCACTTGGAAAAAGGCTCCATGTACGGGTGACGATGACCATAGAAAGCCCCATCGGTGGATTCCGAGATCGCGGTGGTGTTCTGAGGTTATCCGCTAGGAAGAGGTGTCTACAAGAAGAAGCGTCGAGGCTTGAGAGGGATCGAGTCAGTCGTTGTAAGTCTATATGTCTTGTAATTGTAATTCCGTATCTAGTGGATTTGTGGCTAGGGCCGTCCGAGGTTTTTTCCCGTCTTGGGTTTTTCCTCGTACATCGCGGCGTAGTGTGATTGGTTTATTTTATCTTGCATAATTTATTTAGAACGCATGCGTAGCATAAGTCAAGATAAAATTCGGTTTAATTTATCACACTCATTTAATTTGGGACTAAATTAAATATTGGGTAAAATTTGGTTTATTCAAGTCATTTGCTAAAATTGGTTTCGCCTAACTTTGGATAATTGATAATTTTGACTTAGGCAAATTCTAGGACTTGCTTTGATTAATGAATCGGTTTAAGTGAATACATTACTTGTTTAATTTTATTGAACCATCATCCTTACGCTTCCGCATCATCTCGAGTTTTACATACAAAGGAAATTCCAAGCGCTTACAGGACTATAAAATATGGACATACCGTCGTAAAAAAATGTACCTTATATTGTGGAAAAATTGTCGGTACCCGATTGCGTGACGACATCCCCAACGAGGGAAATGGTACATGATTCACCAACACATTGTCTGTTAACTGAATTAATTGATGATACTTACGGAGTCCACAACCATCAAAACCACCAACATACGGATATGGATAATGTGCATTATGACCAAGTAAATAAATAATTTGATTCTGAACTACCAGGAGATCGGTAATACATACGATTGAAAGTCTATGTGGCTAGACCATTGTATAAAGATTGTGATAAAGGACACTCGGTATTATATGCAATGATTGGTTTGTATAATTTGAAGAGTCAATTTGGTTTGTCTGGCAACAGCGTAATCGAAATTCTTAAGTGGGTTAACGAAATTCTCCCAAAAGAGAACATGTTACCAGATAATTATCCTACCATGAAGAAGAACTTAAAGGGTATGGTTTGAAATGCAAATATATTCATACATGTAAGTGTGGCCATCCCAATCGAGATCGCAGGCCCGAGGACGGGGATTCCGAAAGGGATCGCGCCCCCTTTTTTCGGGAGCGCTTCGGCCATCGTCGATGTAGGGTAATGTAAAGAGATGGAGTAGCCAACCTATTTTGCACAAAACAGACAAAAGAACATGTTGCCGCCTCTAGAGAGCGGCATCAAAGACAAACTGATGCATACGAAACCAATAGTTCGAATGTTCGGGGGCTAAGTTACGGAATGGGAAGGTGTTAGGCACCCATCCCGGCCTTTCGGTATCTCATGGTCTAGTGTTTTTGTTTTCCTTTATTTGTTCGTGAAGTGTGTGTGCGTGTATATATAATGGATATCAGAATCGTTCAACTCACACCGTGGGAAAGGTAGAGTGAGGTCATCCATAAGAATGTACCCAAAATAATATATATAGACAATATGATTTATGCATTTATCGCAATATTGATCATTATTATGAAACGACAATATGTTTTGGATGAAACGCTAATAAGGATAATATGTATATTAATACAAGAATGTAATGAAAATAAGGAATTTAGGAAAATTAGAGGATTTAGAGAAGTTGATAAATTAGAAATTTGAAAATATTGGAAAATTGGACTCGAGTCTCGAGTTTTAATTCGAAATACCTGCGTAGCCTATAAAGTCGTTAAAGTCTACATAGTTCGAATGCGGCATGGGGGTGGGGTTTATCCCATAGATTTGGGCGGGATTTTATTATACGTGTATATGTAGAAAAATGTGTTTTTAGTTTTGAAAAAGTGTGATGGATAATCCCGTTCGGAATTCATGGGTGTAACCCTCTTTTTATTTGTTTTGGGTTTTTAAAGTATGTGCAATATACTAATATAAATGTAGATATTAATGGGGATGAACTAAAGTAGGAACTAGATTCTGAATCTAATGAAATTTATGCAAAAACAAGGAATTTAAAGAGACAAGGAAAGAATTTGACCTTATTTGAAACTTGATCTTTGATCTTGGACGAAATCCCTTGAATGTAAGATAGATGTAGGATGAGAGAGAATGTGATCTACTAAATCGGGTATGAAAAGGATGGGAAGGTAAACTTTAATGGAACTTCATATGGAGGAACTTCACTAATTTCGAGAGAATATTGTTGAGATCACTGATGTTGATGGATTTGAGGTCTTCGTATCCTCGGTAGTGAGTTCATGCCCTCCTTTTACAGGTCCATGGGGTTTTCGATTGGCACTACCCTTATCCTCCCTATCAGCAGGTGACCCTAGACACACTGCAGATAGGTAGGGCTCTGGACCTGCCAATTGGCAGTCTCGTGCATATTTTCCTAAAAAAATAGTCGTAGAACGTAATCCGTTGGTCCCAATTGAGTACGTGGCATATTGTTAGAAAGGTAATTCAAAGACCTTTAAGAGTCCCTTGGGTCGCTCCTGGGTCCGGGAGTTGACTTTGGGTCAAATCTGGCTCGAAAGCGCACGTCGGTCTTTTAGACGGGAGATCATCGGATAAAAACGGATTGTTTGTCCATATGGTAAGTTAGAATAGCACTTGGGGTGGACCGTTGGAAATGTTAGGAGACGTGCTTCAACATTCCAAAGAGTTTTTCTTAGTTCGGAAAGTTAACCTTAGTCAACTAGGGCTCAGAAGTGCCCGGTGACCTCTTAGAGTAAAACGGATCATTCGTCTTCACCGTAAGTCAGAATTACGCATGGGGGGTGGACCATTGGAAAAGGTATTCAGTGCCCTTAGGATATTCATTATGTCTCGTTCAAGCTTAAGAGTTGACTTAGGTCAAAGAGAGCCCGAGAGCTCCCGGTGGCCTCCAGATCGATTTTTGATGGAAAAATAATCGTTCGTCCAAACGTTTTGGTTGTTTCATGAATGGGGAAAACTGTTGGAAAGGGGTTTCAGTGCCCTTTGAATATTCAAGGAGCTTTTGCTCTGACGATAGAGTTGATCGGGGTCAAACTGGGCCCGAGAGCACCCTATAGCCTCTAGATCGGTACTTGGAGTGTGACCTAAGGATTGTAGTGAAATGGGGAGGTGATAGGGACCTAACGATAGAGCCCCTCAATGAGTGAGATTGGAACAGATGAAAGACGTCGAATAGACACCACGTGATGGTTTTGGAAAGAGGTCGATTTTGTGAACTTAAGGGACGAGGATGACCAGTTCAGAGGGTCGAGGTCGATTTTGCAAACCTAAAGGGAATGCTGGAGATGGACAATTGTGAGGACCTAAAGGAGGTAACGATTGAGGTCAAAGGTAGCGACCAATTCTACGGGCCGAGGTCAATTCTAAGGATTTAAGTTGTAACGACCATTTGTATGGGTCGAAGCCAATTTTACGGGATTAAGCGATGACCAATTTTGAGGGTCAAAGCCAATTCAGCGAGCTTAATAGAAGGGTGACCAATTCTACGGGCTTAATATAAGGGTGACCAATTTCGAAGGTCAAAGTCAATTCCGCGGGCTTAATAAATTGGTGACAAATTCTGAGGGTCACAGCCAATTCTGAAGGCTTCAGTAGAAGCGACCAATTCTGCAGGTCAAAGCTAATTCTAAGGGCTTAAGTAGAAGTGACCAATTCTGAGGGTTAAAGCAAATTCTGAGGGTCGAAGCCAATTCTGAGGGCTTAAGTAAAAGTTATCAATTATGAGGGTCGAAGCCAATTGTGAGCGCTTAAGTAGAGCGACCAATTCTGAGGGTCGAAGCCAATTCTGCGAGCTTAAGTAGAGGTGACCAATTCTGAGGGTCGAAGCCAATTCTATGGGCTTAAGTAGAGGTGATCAATTCTGAGGGTCAAAGATAATTTTGCGAGCTTAAGTAGAAGTGACCAATTCTACGGATCAAAGCCAATTTTGTGGGCTTAATAGAAGGGTGACCAATTCTGAGGGTCAAAGCCAATTCTAAGGGCTTAAGTAGAATTGACCAATTTTGTGGGTCAAAGCCAATTCTAAGGGCTTAAGTAGAGATGACCAATTCTGTAGGTCAAAGCCAATTCTAAGGGCTTAAGTAGAAGTGACCAATTCTGAGGGTCGAAAGCCAATTCTATGGGATTAAGTAGAAGCGACCAATTCTGCGGGTCGAACCTAATTCTGAGGGCTTAAGTAGAAGCAATCAATTATGTGGGTCGAAGCCAATTCTGAGGGCTTAAGTATAAGCGACCAATTCTGAGGGACAAAGGAAATTCTGAAGGCTTAAGTAAAAGTGACCAATTCTGAGGGTGGAAGCCAATTCTGAGGGCTTAAGTAGAAACGACCAATTCTGAAGGTTGAAGCCAATTCTGAGGGCTTACGTAGAGGTGACCAATTCTGAGGGTCGAAGACAATTCTATGGGCTTAAGTATAGGTGAACAATTCTTAGGGTCAAGGACAATTTTGTGGGCTTAAGTAAAAATGACCAATTATGTAGGTTAAAGCCAATTTTACGAGCTTATTAAAAGGGTGACCACTTCTGAGGGTTGAAAGCCAATTCTGAGGGCTTAAGTAGAAGTGACCAATTTTGTGAGTCAAAGCCAATTCTAAGGGCTTTAGTAGAGATGGCCAATTATGCAGTTCAAAGACAATTCTGAGGGCTTAGGTAGAAGAGACCAATTCTGAGGGTCGTAAGCCAATTCTAAGGGCTTAAGTATAATCGACCAATTCTGCGGGTCGAAGACAATCCTGAGGGCTTAAGTAGAAGCGACTAATTTTGTGGGTCGAAGCCAATTCCGAGGAATTAAGTAGAAGCAACCAAATATGAGGAGTCAAAGCCAATTCTGAGGGCTTAAGTAGAAGTGACCAATTCCGAGGGTCAAAGCCAATTCTAAGGGCTTAATAGAAGCGACCAATTCTGAGGGTCAAAGCCAATTCTGAGGGCTTAAGTAGAGGTGACCATTTCTAAGGGTCGAAGCCAATTCTACGGGCTTAAGTAGAGGTGACCAATTCTTAGGGTCAAAGCCACATCTGTGGGCTTAAGTAGAGGTTACCAATTATGCGGGTCAAAGCCAATTCTACCGGCTTAAGAAGTTACCAATTCTGTGGGTCGAAGCTAATTCTACAGGCTTATTAGAAGGGTGGCCAATTCAGAGGGTCAAAGCCAATTTTGAGGGCTTAAGTAGAAGTGACCAATTTTACGGGTCGAAGCCAATTTTGAGGGATTAAGTAGAGGTGACAAATTTTGTGGGTCGAATCTAATTCTACGGGCTTAAGTATAAGTGACCAATTATGTGGGTCGAAGCCAGTTTTGAGGGCTTAAGTAGAAGTGATCAATTCTGTGGGTCAAAGCCAATTCTATAGGCTTTTTAGAAGGGTGTCCAATTCTGAGGGCTTAAGTAGAAGTGGCCAATTCTGAGGGTCGAAGATAATTCTGCGGGATTAAGTAGAGGTGGCCAATTTTATAAGTCGAAGCCAATTATTATCACTTAAGTAGAAGCCACCACTTCTGAGGGTTGAAGTTAATTCTGAGGGTTTAAGTTTTCTTGGGAAAATTTAGAGACTCCACCGGGGATATATATCTTGTAGTTTCGTTAGGGATTTGGGGAAGCATTCAATTTTAGGTTTCGCTGGGAAAAGGGAACGATCCGAGGGTTGGATGTTACTCAGATGGGGAATTTTTAAATTTTATGGTGTCCTTTGAAGACGTTGCTGGCGATACATGGAATTGATTTCGGGAATTTCGATGGGGAGGTAAGAGTTTTTCTGTGGTAAAAATGTTTTTCTTAGTAAAAAGGGTTCTAAAATCCAATTGGCAAATTTGGGAATTTTTTAGGATTTTTTGGGATTTTTTGGCCTTTTGGGTGGAATTTTTGTACGAAATTTTAAAGTGGGTGCCAACCGACAAGGTTAGAAGGGTGCAAAACTGAAATGGCACGGTATTTTGAGGTACCTCGAGAAGGTGGAGGGATAGTGTCAATCGGTGGGTGGTAAGGAGATGCTAATCGACATGCTCCTTAGCCTCCTATAAAAAAGGGGCGGATTCTCCTCATTTTTCACAGCTTTCTAACTTACCTTCTTCTGCAATTACCTTCTGCAAATCGTTCTAGCATTCCCAAACCAAAAGATGGCTGATTTCTCAAGTAGCGCGACACACATGGCAGGGCTTGATGCTGACGATTGGGCAGGCTTGGAATGGAGGGTTAGGGTTCCCCTTGCTTTGGGCAGCAAAAACTCTTTTGACTCATTCGATCTAGTGGAGGATGATCGGACTCTCTTGTATGATCCTTCACATCATCGCTCTTTTAGGGTGGTGAATCCTGGAGGCTATGTAAGTATTAATGACTTTTGGTATTCTCTTCCTTTTTTCTTGACGAGATTTCCTTATTCCTTGAACTTGATAAGGTTTTTTTGCTTTTTATTTTTGACAATCTGATGTTTCTATGTCGACTATGCGTGTTCGAGGGATAATGGGGCTTAAGGATGTTTGTGAGAACCTTACATTTGTCGGGCGTTGGATGGTATCATCAGTCGATTTTAGGAGGCTGGCGTCTGCTCTGGATGAGATGCCTCGTTCTATGGTTGTTCTCTGTGATCTGGCGAAGAGGTGGTGAGACACCACCCACACCTTTCAATTCATCTTTAAAGAGATGATGGTGACTCCCATAGACATACAGCAGCTGCTGGGGCGGGATTGCAAGGGGGTGCAGATTGAGGTGGATAGGACTCTGAGGGTGACGTCGGAGGCGGTGACAGCGTCATTGGGTGATGTGGAAAGGGTAGTCTATGGGGATTCTCATCACTTGTCTTTTAAGAGAGTTATTTATACAAAGGGGGATTGACAAAAATGAATGGTGGCAGGTGGGACAGATGGCCCGCTCGTTTATTTTGCTAGTGTTAGGGGTTTTCTGGTGGCGACGAGTGGCGACATCGTTCACTTGTAGTTTCTGCTATTCTTGAGGATGTTTTCGGACATCCGTCTTTATGACTGGGGGGTCCTGACCTTGGCGACCCTTTATTATTCTCTGGGAGCGTTCAGTCTGTGCTATCGATAAATTTTACTTGAGCTACGTATCTTCTTGAGGTATTCTTCATTTTTTTTATTTTCCTTTATGCATTTTATTCTTGATTTCTTAATTGTTGGCCTTTTGTAGACGTGGTTCTGTGAGGTGATTGGTTTTAACACCCTATTGATATCTTTGAAGAATGAGTCTGTTGGGGGACTTTTACCGGATGTATCGGTGGCAGAAGTCTAATCGGCAATCGAAGAAGTCCCTTTATTTGGAGATGGTGCATCAGGTCTTGAATGGCCTGATGAGTGAGCGAGTAAGTCCCCTTTTTTCTTGAGACTGTCTTTCCCTTGATGATATATTATTGATATTGATCTTTTTCTCTTTCTAGGGAATTAGCAGGTGACCTTCTATCCCCGGGGGACAGCTATCTAGCATACGGGGTTGACTGGGGGACATGCGCAGATGTGGCGTCTACTGGTGCATAAGTTTGGCTACTCTTGGTACCTCAGGGAGAGAGTATTTTGATAGATTGTGGATGATGAGGTTGTGGTGCCACCGGGGAAGCCCCCAATGTATATGAGGCGAGTGCGGGAGATGTCGGACTATGCACGCATAGTGGCGATGATGGGTGAGCCTTACTCGTCATATACTAACACAACGGTGATGTATGACTATATAAACTTTGTGTCAAGATGGTTGATGACACCTATCATATATGATGTGATTCCTCTTCCCTGTGCGGGTTCATGTCACCAGGTGGGGTCCTCCCACAGTGCAGGTGGTACGACGACATCAGTGACGACGATGACTTCGGAGGCTTCTTTTGTACGGTTGTTCTCGCCTAGTTACAACATTCGACGGGCTGATGGAAGGTCGATGCGTATGCTGCACCGTCCTAATGTGATGGACCCGGAGGAGTTGGGCTTAACAAATGAGGTCCTTCGACCTGAGGTATACTTTTTGTCCCTTTGTCTTTTGATTTTCTGATTTCTTCCTTTGCCTCAAATTGATTGATTTGCTTTTTTTCGGTTTTCTCGCAGCACATCTGGGTGTCAAACACTTGGCTGATGGACATTAGGGATTGGATATCTTCGGCGACTGCCCATATTCGAGATGCAATTCCGGATCCTTCTTGTTTGGTGTTGTCTGCTTCATCTGAGGAACGGTTGGGCTCTAGAAATGGTGGCATGTCGTCTCATTATAAAGGGGATAGAGTACGCCACAGGGAAGGAGGTTCCTTGAGAGAGAGAGAGAGAGAGATTATAGGTAAAGAGAGAGAGAAGATGTGAGTGGGTGAGAGAGAGAAAGTAAGTGGATTCGGGCTGAGTCCCGTTGTATTTCCTTGTTTTCTTGCAAAATCAATGTAACAGAGCAAATATCTATGCCAATAAAATGAAGTTTTTTTATGAATTTTTGTTTTTAGTGATTAATGCGCATGCTCTTTTTACTTTGCTGCTGAGACCATAAAAATAATTAAATATGATTGGAGAAAAACTTTATTTAAAATGGGATAAGTAAAAAGGAAATTTGGAATTCCCTTAGAATAAAAGTTATTTTTATTGAGTTTTTTTTTTACAAAAAAGGAAAAAGGGAATTTTTCTAAAAATATGAGGTTTTTGATCGGCATGACCCCTGTCCTGCCTATCGGCATGTCAATCTAGTCCACTCAATCCAAGGTTTTGTACTTTCCTAAATTGCTTGGTACTTGGTGGGGTAAGTTTTCCTCCGATTTATGTAGGGTTCCTTATCTTGGTTTGAGACTTTGCTCACTATCTTCTTATTTTGTAATATGGCTCTCCCTGGTAGTGTTGAGTTTGCGAACTACCTCGAAACCTTGGAAGCAATGTGTTCCTACAACGTTGACCATGACGCTTTCAAGATGCGACGAGTCTCTTTATGGAGCAATCGGCCCATGGAGTTGAGTATGATGATGGCGGAAGTTGAGTTCTGGTACCTTGAAAACCATATATTTCATTTCGGGTTGGAAGAAGCTTGTTCGACCTATGAAGAGCTCTTTGCCATATTGGGAATAAATCCCAACATTGCAACGGCTATGCCTAAGTTTTCCCTATCCTTTAGGGATCTGTTGGCGTGACTTATTTATAGTTCACCTTTGGCATCCAGGTCGTTGGTCACGGGAGGAAGGATTTCTCTTCATGCGGTATTACATTCTGTGCGTTTATAGGATGTGGGTGATGCTAGTTATGCTGGGGTCGTCATTCTGGCCTGGTTTCAAAACTGCTGATGGTAACTAAGGAAGTACTAGTGAACCCCCAACTTGTAGCTATAATTTTTTGGATGTCGTACCATCGCAGTCCTGTGGTGGTGATACTGATAGAGACTTTGAATGGTCTGGATGCCTGACGGGAAGGTCGTTCTTACTTTTTGAGGGGTATCCCCGTAATGTTGTTCATGTGGTTGTTAAAGAGGTTCCGTATGGCGATCCCGCTTGAGTATCCTTTGACGGCAGTGCCAAACTTCTTCTCACATTATTTCATCAGTGGAGGCCTGGACACTGAGAGCTGGGAAAACTGGTTGATGGAGCACGGGATCAAAGCTTGCTCTTGTCAGTGCCTTCGTGGGGGAGATGTTTCCCATTCTAGAACTCGAAGAATAACAGTATGTTCAGTTAGTAGGCCTTCGACAGACCTCTTTATACTTTTCCTGGTGGCGGCTGCCCCAATTTGGTTAGGAACAAATTATGCTACCGTAGACACTGGACTTCTTTCCTATGGAGGATCTGATAGAGCGTATGCGAATACGGCTTGACACTTTATGGTAGAATCGTCGACCATCATCTCGTCTTTCACATTCTGCTGGGCCGGTCTGACATGTCTCAGAGGACTGTATGAAGTGGTTGTGGAAAAAGGTAGTGTCCAAGATGCTGGCTATGGAGACTGGGCAAAGGTGGTTTGTTATAACTGACACCATGGAGGGAGGTGTTGTGGTTTTCCCCAAGTTAGTCCGAGCTTATCGCTCTATGGAGCGTATGGGACACTCCATTCGAGCGGGGGATGTTTGGGGACCCAAGGATGTGGGTGATGATGGGGTTGGTTCCTCTGGCAGTTGCGGATAGGATGTGTGAAGCTATTGTAATGGATGTGGTTATGTGTTTCGTAATAATTTATGGGTTATTTTAGGTGTATTGGGACTTGCTTTTATTTTGGTTTTAGAAAGGTAGGATTAGGATGACAAGGGAAGTCGTTTGACTCCCTATGCCGATGTAATCGTACCGAAATTTCAAATAATGAAATAAAGGAGTTTTTTTATCATCTAGTTGTTCCTCTTGATGAGTTTTGCATTTGAATTATCTATACCAATTGCTAAGGCATACATAATCCTTTCATGCATGTATATGTTAAAATGAATTGTCGTTCTTGGGATAAGAAAAGAATAGCATTTTGTGAAAAATAAGGGGATCGTGCTCATGTAAAATGGATGAGTTGCCTATGTACCTCTAAGGGTTTTAAAAAATTTCTGAAATTCATTTTTTACAAGCAAAAAGATTTTTTAGAGGATCAGGCCCCACGTAGTTCTGAGTAGAGGGAAATGATTTTTTTTCTAAGAACAGAAGGGAGATGAGAAGAGTCGTAGCACATCGAGATTTTGGACTAGGGATAGAATTTCTTAAGATGATTCAGGTTGAGTGGACACACCATTTCTTCTCCATCAAGGTCGGTGAACATAACAGCACCGACGGACAAGATATTCTTCACAATGTAGGCCCCGCTCCAATTGGACTTGAATTTCTCTTTGGGGTCCCAGATGGGCTCTACTATCTCTTTGAGGGAAAAGACCATTTCTCAGACACCACAGTCCTAGACTCTTTTATTGAATGATCGCGCTATATGATGATGGTATCCTTATATGTGATATAGAGCCTTTAGCCTCCTTTTGTCTAAGAGTGATAACTCGTTGATACAGATTTGATGGCTTTCTTCCTTGCTGACCTTGCTTTCTATCATGACGTGCAATGAAGGGATTTCCAGCTCCATAAGTAGGACTGTTTCCATACCATAGACTAGAGAGTAAGGGGTAACCCTAGTAGAGGTTCGAACTGAAGTGCGGTAGCCCCAAAGGGCGTAAGGGATCTTGTTGGCCCAGTCTCGACAACTCTCGGTCATCTTATTGATGATGAATTTGAGGTTCTTATTAGCTTCTTCAACTGCTCCATTAGTTTGAGGTCGGTACAGAGAGGATTTGTGTCTCTAAATCCCATACTCATCGACCACCTCTGTAACTTTTGCCTCGAAGTGTAACCCGTTGTCTGATACCAGCTCGTGTAGGATGCCACTTTCTTAGCATTCAGCAATGCGTATGATTCGTCTTTGATACATTTGGTGAAGAAATCAATGGCAACCAGAATGAATTCATGTCCATTGGAGGCTTTGGGCATAACCTTCCCTATGATGTCGATGCCCCATGTGGAGAAAGGCCAGGGAGAAGTCATGTTATATAATTCTCACGAGGGTAAGTGTTGTAGGTTAGAAAACTTTTAGCATTTGAGGCATCTTCGAATGTAGGTTGTGCAATCCTGAATCATGGCATTCCAGTGGTAACCTTGTCAAATGATTTTCTTGGTGAGCATATGGTCGTTCATATAAGGTCCGCATTCCTCACTGTGGATTTTTTACATCATCTCTCCAATGTCTTCCTTGGGATGCAATGCTAATGGGTTCAATCAAAGTTTCTCTTAAACATTGCTTTATCACAGACAATATACTAGGAAGCCAATCTACGAAGGGTTTCTTGGTCTTTCTTATCAGAACCTTAGGGATACTTGCCATACTTAAGGAGGCGCCAGATATTATAGTACTAGTAGTTAGCTATCTAGGGATCTTCTTCTACGATGAACCCAATATGGTAGTAGTGGGTTAGTTTATCATGCTTTTGGATAAGGAAAGGGCCCATGGTTATTCATTCAGGCATGTCGATCAGAGAGGCTAAGGTAGCAAGGGCATCAGCTAAGTTGTTCTTTGCTTGGGGCAGGTAATGGAAGGTGATTCCTTATAATTAGAAAGCTAGATCTTCTAAGTGCGCATGGAAGGGTAAGGGTTTCTCGTCCTTGACTTTCAATTTTTAGAGTACTTGACCGATGATAAGGGCTGAGTACCCAAAGACATCGAGGTATCAAATTCTTTTCTTGAGGGAAACTTTGAGGTCTATCGTGCATGCCTCATATTCAGTCATGTTGTTGGTGCAAGAAAAATCCAACTTGATGGCAATGGGAGTGTGAGAGTCATCAAAGGCAATTAAAAGGATCCCAAAGTCATACCTTTTCTTATTGGAAGCGCCATTGAAGAACATCTGCCATCGAAGGTCTTCTCAGGATATATAAAGGATATTCTCATTTGGGAATTAAAAAATCCAAACATCTGCTTCTTCTATAGGTAAGTCATCAAGGTAATCAGAGATGGCTCTTCCTTTCATGGCTTTCTGTGTGGCATATATAATATTAAACTCAGCTAAAAACATCAACCAATAGGCATTTGGCTGGACAAAGCAGGATTATCGAAAAGTACTTGATAGAATCCCTTCAGGATACAAGTTTGATGAGAAAGGCGAGCATATAGTGCCATAGATTTTGGGTGACCTAGACAAAGGCGATACATGATTTCTTCGAGGATGTGTAATTAACTTTGTACCCGATCAACTTGTGACTGGAGTAGTAGATGGTTATCTATTTACGAGTTTCTTCAAGGTATTGGGCTAGCAAAGCCCCAACTGTGGTATCTGTTATAGTTAGGTAAAGGAGTGGGGGAAGACCATGCTACTTTAGTATGAGTACCAGAGGTCGGGTTAGGAATTCCTTTATTCGATCAAAGGATTCCTGACAAGCTTCATTCCAGACTTTGGTCGAATCCTTTCGGAGGATTTCAAAGATGGGCTTACAGATAGAAGTCAATTGGCTGATGAATCGGATGATATAATGTAATTTTCTAAGAAATCCTTAGATTTCCTTCTCCGTTCCGGGTGGCAGCATCTCGAGTATGGCTTTTAGCTTAGCAGGATCTTATTCTATTCCCTTCTTACTAACCATTAATCCTAAGAGTTTTCCTTTGGTAACACTAAAGATGCACTGTTGTGGGTTGAGTCGTATCTGATATTGTCGTAATCGTTCAAAGAACTTTCGGAGAGTGGGAACATGACCTTCCCTAGTCTTAGACTTAATGATCATATCATCCACATAAACCTTGACTTCCTTGTGTATTAGATCATGGAAGATGGTTGTGGCAACCCTCTGTAGGTCGTCCCTGTATTTTTTAGACCAAATGGCATGACGGTGTAGCAAAAGGATCCCCAAGGAGTGATGAATACAGTTTTCTCTTGATGATATGGTTGCATCTTGATTTGATTATATCCAGCAAACCCATCAATGAATGACTTGAGAGTGTGACTGGCCGTGTTATCTATAATCATGTCGATATTCGGTAGCGGGTAATCGTCCTTTAGAGAGGCCTTCTTTAAGTCTCGATAGTCGACACACATACAAACCTTCCCTCCTGATTTAGGCATGGGTATGATATTGGGTAGCCATGTGGGATATTTGATCACGAGAATAAAACCCACATTCAATTGTTTGACCATTTCTTCTTTAACTTTGAACGACCATTCGGTGCGGATCTTTCGTATTTTCTGTTTGACTGGTTTGCATTCTGGGAGAGTGGAAATATCATGTTGAGCTATCTCAGGGTCAATGTTGGGCGTGTCATCGTAGGACCATACAAAGACATCCATAAATTCATTTAGTAGTTCCTCGAGTTATGTGCGTTCATCCTCGTCAAGGGTGTACCCTATCTTAATCTCATGAAGTTGGCAATTAGAATCGAGATTAGTAACATCAGTTTCATCTTCATTAACTTGAACGCGATTATGTTATTTGTTATTAACCTTATTTAGACCAGTTAAGAATTGTTCATTTGCAAAATCATCATCATCAAGAGTTTGATTGAAATCAAGACAATTAATGTAAGACACAGAAAAATATTCATAATTTTCATTTATTTCATTTATAGGAAAAATAGCATTGAGAACCTCATCAAAGGAGGTTTCGATTACATCAGAGTTAGGAGGAACAACTAAGGAAGAAGAGAGGGCATAAACATCAGGGTTAGGTTAAATATCAGCAGGTGGCACAGATGAAGCATGCCAGTTGAGGAGAGGTGCATCAGCAGCTTTGATAAGGAGGGATGTATTCGACAATGTAGCCCCAGAGTGGATCATGCAGAGTGTCATCCACAGTGTCTGCAAGTTAAAAGAATTCTCAGGGTCACTTTCCTCTTAATCTTCGGTATCGACTATGGTCTTCTTAGTGAGTGGTTGTACTTGATGCTCAAAACTTTTGACCCATGAGTACTTGTCTTGGAAAAAGATATCCATTCTGAGTTTCATTTTCTTATCCACATGATCATACCACGATTCAGGAAAGTCATAGAAGGGAAAATCTTCACCCTCTATGATGAATCTTCCATTTAAGGAATATGAGTTCTTCTTCTGACTGTTGATAGCCCAAGCCACAGGGAGGAAATTCCTTCTTCAACACAATGGGTTCAAGTATCCCCTGTTGTCGTCATCCCATCCCCAGTCCGGGCATGAAATGCATGTTCTTGAACATCTGGATTACACTAACGTTACCATGGGGGTTATATTTTAGGCAAACCCTATCTTTGAAATCGTCCCCTATTGGGAGTAGAAGTGGTTCAACCCGAAAACCTCACAAAAGCATATCATTTGTCTCGTGTTGTATCTCTATTACTGGATTGCTAGTGCTTGGATTCTCAGTATTGTCATCGTCACCCAAGATGATGATAACCCGCCCATTGGCAAAGAATTTCAATTTTTGATGAAGGGAAGAAGATACCCCCTAGATGTTATGGATCCATGGTCATCCGAGCAGCAGATTAAAACAGGTTGGGATATCAATGACTTGGAATTTAATAATCGGATTTATAGGGTCATCCCCTATTGCAAGCTTTTTAGATCCCATCACTTCTCGACAGGTATTATCGTAGGCACGTACTATGACAGAGGTTAGAGCAAGGTCGCTCACTTTTAGTCCCAAAAAATTGGGGGTCCTTAATGGGCGAACATTAAGAGTTGATCCATTATTGACAAGAGAGACTGGGATAGTCTTTCCCATGACTTCAATAGAGATATTAAAGGTATAATTGTGGTTTGGTCCAATCTTGGGGATCTTTTCTTCGGAGAAGGAGAGCATTCTAGTAGAGGTCAGGGATCTGACTAGATTCACTACTTCTTATGGCGTGGTTGAGGGAAGAACTGTGGGTCCTGTGAGTAGCTTGATTATGGCATTTCGGTGTAGTTGGGAAGACATAAAAAGTCCCCATAGAGTGATGTTAGCTTGGGTTTTCTTTAACTGGTCGAGGATCTTTCTCTCCTTGAGGGTCATGTCGGGCATAAGAAAATTCTTAACGCCCTTTCCTTTATCGCTTGCTGATGGTAGTAGGCTTGGGTTCTGGTAATGCTTCCCTAACCTGGTCATCTTATTCACATAAGAAGGGGAAAATGGAAACCCTATTTCTTCCTCGATCTCGAGTTGTTCAGCCACCTTGTCGATTTCTCCTAGCATCTCCTCAAATAATATCATCTTGCATATGCTGATTATCGGACTAACCTTTTCAGAATCATCAAAGTCGTCCTCCATTCGGTGGCAATGATATCATCTTTCCATGAAAAGTCAATTCACTCCATAACTTCAACGGTCTCTTCATATAAGTCCTCCCATCTGACAGGGGGATGTAAAAGCTAAGGAACTATTCGCCCTTGGAGTTTCAAAGCATTGAGTAACTCGGATATACTATAAATATTATTGGTCTATCAGAACAAGCCTGTTGTGATCTGGATCACATCATCTAAACTAACTTTGTCGGTATGTACCACCCAATTGTCTGACTTTCGGGACCATTTTCGTGCTTCTAAGAACAACACACTGAATCTCTTACAATTGACGGTCATCTGGGGGGAAATTTCCGCCAAAACTCCAGGAGTTGGTTCAACACTTTTGTCAATTCCATATCTTTATCTCCAAAATGGGTGCGGACAGCGATGCATGCTCTGGTAAGGAGTGATAGAGCCTGGTCGAAAAAGATGGTACAGTGTAGGGGGAAATATGGGCATATTTGGAGAGGTTTAGGAGAGTATATGGGTATGATCGGTGACTTGCTTGGTATGATCTGGGTAGATGGGTTAAATTATGGGGTTTTTTCTAGGAAGATGGCATTTATATTATTTGAGATTGGATTATGAGTAGTGTTTGGTTTAGGATTGGCTGGTGAGGCGACGACACCCCGATCAATCAGGCCTTGGGTGACATTTCGAAGGTGGAAATATTGGTCAGTGGGTAAAACTCACAATGGGCATCTAACTTGAAATTTTTAGGAAGTAGGTTTGGTAATGGATGTGAGTCCAACGGTTTGATAAGATTTCGGCTCAAGAGGGCCTGGTAAACTTTGAAAAGAGGAGCACGAAGCTCGATGTATTCCTTCCGGACTGGGTTAGGGCGGCTTTCTGGTACCCATGAAGTGGTAGGCTGAGAGATGTTATTAATGGTTGAAATGGTGGCACTGACTGGCTTTTTAAAGTTTCTGGGAGTGAATTGTCTAGATACTTTCTTTGATTCATTTTCTGTTTTGGCAAGGCCTTCTTCGATCTCCACTCCTTCTTCTCGAAGGGCTCAAAAATGAGGGTAGTACTGTCCTCCCATCATTACTCAGATATGGGATAAGAAGTTCTTCTTCTCAATACTAACTTGCTCCTCTTCGAAAGGTCGGTTGGTCATAGTGGTTGTTTCTCTCTCCATCTTACTATGAAGTTATTGACTGACTCCTCAGTATTCTACTTGAGCAACTCTAAATCATGACGGGTAACCTCTAACTCCTCATTATACTGGTACTCTGATATGAACTCGTAGGCAACATGTTCCTAACGGTGAATTCTAGACTCGTTGAGAGATAAGAACCAGCAGAGAGCACTATCCTTTAAGGTTTATTGGAATATTTGGGTCATTATTTCCTCGGAGGCCCCTAGGAGAGTCGTGGCTAGGTGATAACTGCGGAGATAAACAATTGGAGGTCCACTACCCCCGAACTTCTCGATGTTGGGAATCTTGAACTTTTTCGGTAACCTGGCTTTAGGATATGGATTCATGGGGGTCTAGTTCATGTAATTCCCAGAGAGTTCTGACTTGGTCAAATTTCTTGGTCAGTATCTTGAGGTCCTCCTTGACCTTGTTCAATTCTTTCTTGTTCGGATCAATGGTCACGAGTAAGTTAGCCCCTGGCTGGATAAGATTCGGCATAGGAAGTTGGGCTGGCGGCTGCCCATTATCAAGAGAAGCACGTGGAGAGTGCTAGTATTCCTTAGGAACCCAAATAGCCACGAGTGTAGCGAACCCATAGCATGAGTTAAGAGGACCCGGGGCTCTTTGGGAATAGGGACCCGATTTCATTGCATCTCATAAATCTTAGTTTGAAGATTGTCAATCGTGGCAATAAGTTGGGATAGGACCATCAACAAATCTGGTTGCACATTCAGCATCTAGTGTGTGTTCTCCATGGAAAGTGGAAAAATTACAGACTCGGAGGAAGTGAGGGGACTGACGAAGCTTCGGGGCGATTCAACTGAAGACCGAAGCCAATAGGGTACCATGCCAAGGGTGTGCGATCGACCTGAGAAGGATAAAATTGGGATTCATTTTTAGAAAAGATAAAGGGAAAACTATCATTTTTAGAAAAGGAAGGAAATGTTTTTTTACGTTTTAGAAAAGATGAAGGCAAAATGTTTTGGACATAGGGGAGGAAAAATATTTTTGGTACGAGAAAGGGGAAAATATTTTTGGTATTTTTTAGAGGAAAAATGTTGTTGGACATTTTTTGAAAAAAGAAAGAAGGAAAAGACGATAGACGGGTCTCAGCATGATTATTATTAGGTTTATTAGGTTTACCTAAATGCAAAAAAGAGAAATGCTGGACGGGATTCGAGACTGGAAAAATTGTGTTTGAAAAATATCTAGAAACTATGGTTGTACTGGTTACCAGGTTCATGGGCAGGGTCCCATTCTAAAAATTGTGTGAAAATTTAGGCGGCACGTCGACTGCATTTCGGCAGAGTTTCGAGTTGAAATTGGCAAACTAAATATGAATGCCCTAGGTTTGACACCTATATGCAGGTATGCAGTTGTTGGGTTAATTAGAAGGTGTTCCCCCCTTTGGCATGACTTCCACGATATACGTCTTGCTTTTGAGGGCAATCGGTACGTATGGACAAGCAATTTGATATACCTAAGTGTACGTGAATTACCTCACTATATACCTCGTGGGGACAGTACCTGTCAGAGTAAATTCGATATACTCGACGTACGTGAACGAGTTCCCTGCGATATACCTCCCATCATGACTTCGGTCAAGTGATACAATGCGGGGGGAACCGTTCGATATACGTTGAAGGTACTTAGACAATGTAAGGTGAGAGTCATATCACTTAGTCTAACTACGCCCTGCCGGACCAAGGCCCACCACAAAGTGACTCTCCAGTTACGTGACAAAATTTGGTTAATAGCAATGCTCTTTGGTGATGTAGTGTGTAACATGCATGATTTTTTATTGGTATCTTATGGAGGGAGTATCTTTATTGATCAGCATCATGCTAAACAGGGGATAATGTACAAGAAAGTAAATATATACTAAGCATGGATACATGAGAGTGAGTGGCGTGTAATTATCTACATGTGAGTATGTGGTAGTGAACCTAAGCATGGATCAACTACAAGTGGGGTGTGATAAATGCTAGTGAGTATGGATATTTACAAGTGTGGAGGTGTGTGTTAGTGACACCTAAGCATGGATTTCTAAGTGGTGTGTGCAACATCGGGATATAAGTGATCCTAGGTTCACGTGGTGTGAAGTGTACATGGAGATTTTCTACAAGTGTGTGAGTGAGTAGTGATACAAGTACGAGGTATATGTGCAAGAAATAATGATGGATAGTAAGGGTACATACAAGTAGGTTCATACGCACACAAGAAAACAAAACATCCATGCAGATAGAGTCTAGCCCTCTTATGAAAATTTCCGCAACGGAGTTGCCACTGTGGCCATCCCGATCTAGATCACGTGCTCGGGGGGATTCTGAAAGGTCTCGTCCCCTTTTTAGGGAGCGCTTCATCCGTCATAGGTGTGGGGTTAATATAAAGAGATGGAGTTTTCTACCTATTTTGCACAAAACAGGCAAAAGAACATGTTGTAGCCTCGATAGAGCGGCATCAAAGACAAACTGGTGCATACGAAACCAATAGTTCGAAGGTTCGAGGGTTGAGTTACGGAATGGGAAGGTTTTAGGCACCCATCCCACCCTTTCGGTCTCTCATGGGCTAGTGTTGTTGTTTTCCTTTATTTCTCCGTGAAGTGTGTGTGCGTGTATATATAATGGAGATCAGAATCGTTCATCTCACACCACGGGAAAGGTAGAGTGAGGTCATCCATAGGAATGTACCCAAAATAATATATATATAGAAAATATAGTTTATGCGTTTATCACGATATTGATCGTTATTATGAAACAACAATATGTGTTGGATGAAATGCTAATAAGGATAATATGTATTTTGATACAAGAATGTAATGAAAATGGGGAATTTAGGAAAAATAGAGGATTTAGAGAAGTTGATAAATTAGAAAATTGAGAATATTGGAAAATTAGAAAATTGGACTCGAGTCTCGAGTTTTAATCCGAAGCGCCTACATAGCCTATAAAGGCATCAAAGTCCACATAGTTCGAATGAGGCATGGGGGTGGGGTTTATCCCATAGATCCGGATGGGATTTTATTATACGTGTGTGTGTAGAAAAATGTATTTTTAGTTTTGAAAAAGTGTGATGGATAATCCTGTTCGAAATTTATGGGTGTAACCCTCTTTTTGTTTGTTTTGGTTTTTTTTTATAGAAAATAAAGTATGTGCAATATACTAATAAAAATGTAGATATTAATGGGTATGAACTAAAGTAGGAACTAGATTATGAATCTAATGAAATTTATGCTAAAATAAGGAATTTAAAGAGAGAGGGGAGGAATTGGACCTTCTTTGAAACTCGATCTTTGATCTTGGACGAACTCCCTTGACTGTAAGATGGATGTAGGATGAGAGATAATGTGATTTACTAAATTGGGTATGAAAAGGAAGGGAAGGTAAACTTGAATTGAACTTCACATGGAGGAACTTCGCTGATTTCGAGAGAATGTTCTTGAGATCACTCATGCTGATAAATCTGAGGTCTTCGTGTCCTTGGTAGTGAGGTCATGCCCTCCTTTTATACGTCCAGTGGATTTTCGATCGACACTGACCTTGTCTTGCCTATCGACAGGTGACCCTAGACACACTGCCGATAGGCAGGGCTCTAGACCTACCGATTGGGAGTCTCGTGCAGATTTTCTTGGAAAAACGATCGTAGATCATAATCCGTTGATTCGAATCGTGAACGGGCATATTTTTTGAAAGGTGATTCAGAGACCTTTAAGAGCCCTTTGGACCGCTCCCAGATCCAGGAGTTGACTTTGGGTCAAATGTGGCTCGAAAGCGAACGTCGGTCTTTTAGACGGGATATCGTAGAACGAAAATGGATCGTTCATCCGTATGGTAAGTCAGAACCGTGCACGGGGCATACCATTGAAAAGTTTAGGATATTTACTTCGATATTCCAAAGAGTTTCGCTTAGTTTGGAAAGTTGGCATTGGTGAACCGGGCCCGAAAGGGCTCAGTGACCTCTCAGAGTAAAATGGATAATTCGTCCGTATCGTAAGTCAGAATCACGCACGGGGTAGACCATTGGAAAGGGTATTGAATTCCCTTAGGATATTCATTCAGTCTCGTTCGAGATACAGAGTTGATTTAGGTCAAATGGAGCCCGGGATATCCCGGTGGCCTTCGGATCAATTTTTGAGGGAAAACTGATCATTCGTCCGAACAATTATGTCATTTTACACATGGGGCGGGCCGTTGGAAGGGGGTTTAGTGCCCTTTGAATATTCAAAGGGCTTTCGCCCTAACGATAGAGTTGATCGGGGTCAAACGGGGCCCAAGAGCGCCTGATGGCCTTTATATCGGTACTCGGAGTATGACCTAGGGTTTGTAGTGAAATAGGGAGGTGTTAGGGACCTAAGAAGCAACTTAGGGGGTACGAGAATGTGGTGTCTATAGTAATTATGATTGCATATTGTACCTCAATGAGCATGAAGAGAAGAATGAGTATCCTATATGTAGTGAGCCTAGATATGTGATTTGTAAGAATAGAAAGGACAAAACTGCAAAATATCGCAAGTTCTAGAAAGTCCCACAAAAGGTTTTGAATTATTTTCCACTTGGGCCATGGCTAAAATGATTTTTCACTAACCATGGATAGGTGAGGCCGTGATATGGCACGCTTAATATGAGGTGTGTGAGAATCTGATGTGTCATCCGGTTGATTCACTTATCTGGCAAATTTCAAACGCACGACACCATGAATTTACAAGGGAACTGCGTAGTGTTCATATTCTAATATCAGTCTATGGGTAAATATTTCGATAAGTTAAGTACTAATGAGAGTTATTGGTCAGTTCTCACGGCGCCTTTAAGTCTCCCCCCGATATTGTGTATGAGAAACAAGTTCACATTATTATCTTTGTTGATACCTGGATCGAAGCCTCCTATCGATGATATTGATATATTCTTAGCCCCATTAATAGAATAACTTAAAGAGTTATGGTATAAAGGTGTGACATCGTTTGACTCTCATAAGGGTAAAGAATTCACACTTAAAGCAATGGTGATGTGGGCGATCGATCCACGACCTTTTTGCTTATGGAACCTTATTCGGTTGTAAAGCTCATGGCTATTATAGATGTCCTATATTTGGGGAGGAAACTAAATCCAGTTAGCTATATCATAGTGGTAAGATGAGTTATACGGGTGTCATCGTAGATTTTTGCCGAACTGTCACCCTTTCAGGAATGACAAGTCTAACTTTTTGCATGTCGATCATGAGCACATGACGCCACCTGCTCGGCTTTCTAGTCAATAGATCGAGGATAAGGTGATGGCTATGATTTAGGGGAATAGGTACGTAGTAACACCCTCAGTTTGTAAACTTAAAGCGTAAAGCTAATTAAGGAGGATGCAAACAACCCTAATAAAGCGAAGCCATGGTCCAGACGATCAATATTTTTTTGACTTGCCATATTGGAAAGATCATCGTGTAAGGCATGTAATTGATCTCATGAACATAGATAAGAATGTTGCAGAACATTTTATAGGAATATGTTCGGATGGATCTCATTCAAAAGATGGAGAGCGGGCCCGCCACGATTTACACGATATGAAAATAAAGATGAAACTGTGGTTAAAAAATAATCCTACAACAAGAAGAATTTCTATCTCCCCGGCTACTTTCACTTTGAATACTGGTGAGAAGAATCCTCTTAGACACATTGTCCAACTTGAAGACTCCAACTGGATATTCTGGTAATTTACGTAGGATAGTAAGATATAAAGAAAATGACTTAAAATAGTGCAAGTCTCATGAATAGCACGTAATCATCCAATTAATCCCTAACTATTTTGACATTGCTTCTCTGCACACAGAGATCTCCGTCGGGTAATTATGCAAATCAATTTGTGTTTTACCTTACTACTTGTGCAAAAGTAGTAAACAAAAGTCACATTAAAGCTGCAAAGTCAACTTTAACTGAGATAGTTTGTGTATTAGAGAAATGCTTTCCTTTGTCGTTCTTTAATATCAACATCCACCTGCTTGTGCATTTATGCAATGAAGCTTTATTATGTGGTCCCGTTACGTATCGTTGGATGTATCCTTTTAAGCGCTTGATGAAAACCTTCAAAGTTTATGTAAAGAATATATGGTATATTGGAGGGTCAATTGTTGAAGAATACGTACTTGTGGAATCATCGCTATACGTTAGGGAACATATGTCAGAACAAGAGGTGAGGAGGTTCAATCCTTTTGGTGAATGAGTGATCGAGGAACCTGACGAGTTTGAGGATGGATTACCTTTTGGGAACCCTAAATAGGTGAAATTCACAAATCTATTATACGAGCAAGCAACTCGTTATGTCTTCGAATCGCAAGATGAAGTCGAAGACTGGAGAGAGTGAGTATCTACTAAATTCTTCTTCTTTACTTATATGTATTTTATATATTATGATATAAACTCTAAAATTTACCCATAGGAATTACGAGAATGAAATTTCCCAAAATCAAAGGAGAAATTACACAACAATGGATTTTAGGGCATAGGTTTCAAAAGAGGTCATTTTCACCTCTTATGTGTGCGGTTATTTATTCATGTGTGGTAAAAACATGTCATAATATAAATTAATTAATAAATGCATCTTTTAAAAAAGAGGTGATGTCTCTTCATGGCTTGCAAGGTCCTAGTTTTCGTGCAAAAGAGTTTAAAAAATTATGCACCAAGGGTTTTGATTTCATTTCATATCCATATGAGGAAAAGATTTTGACGCAAAATAGTGAATTTTCAACTTCCTCCTTAACTATTTGTATCGCTAGAAAAATGATAAAAGTCCAAAAGATACGGTGCTAACCTATTATGGGATAATCCAAAAAATCCTTGAACTCGATTAATTACATTTCACAGAAATCGTATTCTATTATGATTGTGTGAAGGTGAAGGATACTACGAAGGCTTGCAAAGTTGATCCCGACTCCAAACGTATTATGGTAGATTTATCAACGCCGAAGAGTAAAGATCATATAGTCGAGAAGCCTTTTATTTGTGGCTTTCAGAACGTAAAGAAGGTATTCTACTCGAAGTGCATAAACGATGGCAATTGTTTTATTATTGTGCATGCATTAAAGGGTATGGCTACTTAAGTGGATGCATTTAAGGTTCCAAAAGAGTTATAGTTAGCTCTTGATGACAACCCTAATTAGAAGGATCTTTTAGTTAATTTAGAGGAAGACTGAGTATCAAAAGATTATTTTATCCTTGTCAATCTTATTTGTATCATATTACGATGTAGACTCTGTATTAGTGCTTTACTTTGATGTATGAATGTTTAGTTTAATGTATGGATGTTTAGTTTAATTTATAAATGTTTAAAAAGATTTATGCATGCTTAGTTGTGACATTTCAAAATTTTGCTTATGTAATGCATGTGTGTTGTGTAATAAGACTACAGTGGCATATACCAATTTTTCACCATTCATTTGCAGACATAGCTTTTGGACACGGACACCTTTCACGAGACGCTTGATTTGAGAATAGAGTCTCTTGAGTTTGTGATCATACAAAATTGACCCAGCTCAATTTCCACATGTTCATGTATATATACATTTGCTGATCGGTTTCATTGATCCAATCTTCATAAAATGAAGGTAAATTTACGTCTCATATGGGACAAAAATCAACATTACTGATTTTCTCAAAATTTGAAAATTCTAAATTGGTGATGAGGTTGTTATGTTCTGAAAATTATCCTTAATCAAACTCAAGGACATCAGTGGATTGACAATTTCAATTTTTAGAAATTGCCTATCCACCGATGTCCTTGAGTTTGATCAAGGATAATTTTCAGAATAGAATAACCTCATCACCAACTTAGAGTTTCCAAATTTTGAGAATATCAAAATTGATATGCCCTAAATGTACCTGATAACTCAGAGACATCAAACTCGACATATTAGAGGGTCGGGGTAACAAAGGCTCCTGACTGGCTACCAACACTCTCGTCCTACATAAGGTCGGTCGTGGCTGATATTACTAGTCACCTCATTGTCAGGCAACGTCAGAGATCACATCTACCTCGTTCATCAACCTCGGTTGGGAATGAGCCGAGGTAGAAAGGACCACCACCGTCGTGATCAACCTCGGCTGGGAGTCAAGCGACGTTCCAGCTAATCCAATATAACCTCAGCCCAGGCCGACATTATAACTCCACCTGCCTTAACTCGACTTTCCTACGTAGTCGAAGATCTTCATGAATAAACTCGGATTGAGTAGCAGCCAGACTTCACCAACCTCGTACTTTTTCAGGCCGAGGTTAGTATCAATCAAAGATAGCCAAGCATTGATAAGCATATGCAAAGATAGGAACACATGTACAAAATCAGTTGTAACCGAATCAATCCCCTCACGTGGGGGAATATTTCATCATCATTCTCTACATGTGACAGTGACAAATGTCTTCATTAGATTGGCCAGATCAACACACACATGCTCATTGCATGCATGGGGGGGACATTACCCCCCCCCCCCCCCCCCCCACACACACACTATATATACTTGTCTTTTCCTACCTTGAGGGGGATAAAGAATTACAACCCTAGCTGAAACTCTGTCAAATTACATAGCAGAAGAGAAAGCATGAGAGATTGTATCCATGGCCGTTAGTGCCTTATTCTAGTGACCTTACTCACTCACTTGCACAGTGGACGTAGGCCAAATTGGTTGAACCACTTATATATTGGTGTTTTTCCTCTTCTCCTCATCTCAATCTCTTATATTTAGTATACACTTGAACTGCCATTGTTATCACTGATTTGATCTTACAAACACCTTGAAGGGTGGTGCTATTTCCAGCATCATCATCATTTTGGCACCGTCTGTGGGAACGAGAAGCTATCTCTTCCTCTTTTTCTGCTTAACCTCACCGGAGACTCTGGTGGTGAACCGGGACTCACCCCTTGCGTGGAGTTGTTTCACCATTGAAAGAGGTCATATAAGGTATTAAGCTCATATTCTTCACAAGATCTCTAATTTTAGCATATGGCATCGGAGTTGCCACCACCTCTTCCACCACCTGGTGTTGGAGGACCTAGTTCCAGCCAGGCACCCCCCAGTCCGAAATGGCTGAGGTGGCAGCAGCCTTGAGGTCTTTGGTTGCAACGCAACAAGCAATGAAGGAGAAATTTGAACAACTCAGTCAAAATATGATAAGGCCACCTGGGGTCTCACCGGAGATGATTACTCTGGCGGCTGCCCAACCCCATCCTGAGGCCAGGGGAGCACCCCAGGGACCGCGAAAAGACCAACCTACACCTCAATGGAGGAGGTACATTGCTGACCCTAGGCATTTGCATCTGGGGAGGCAAGGACACCCTTGCCTTGAGGATAGGTATGATGATATGGAGGCAGAAGATGCTCCAGAAGATTGTTGGGAGCCGTATGAGGTTTCAAATAACATAATGCGTCATATCCAGCAGAGCCGAGGTTGTGAAGGAAGAAGAGGTGAAGGTGCCCAATAAAAAGGACCAACTTTTGATCGATTGAGCAGAGGGTCGGCCTTTGAAAGGCTCGACCCAGTAAATGACTTAAGGCAGAGGTTATCTAGGTCACGAAGTGCCATTGGTTCTTAAAGGAGAGATGGGAGGCCTCATCATGGCCGACCTCAGGGCCGAGATAGGGAACAAGAGGAGGTCAACAACCGACGTTGTGCTGCGGTTGGGGAACACTCAGTCCACCCCTTGGAGGTGGTTGGGGACAACCTAGGCCAGGCCAAAGTTGCAAGGCCATGGAATGACTCAATCCAACGTCTTAAGGAGAATATATGAGACCTCGTCAAAAGCCGAGACCCATTGCAAAGAGGGTTCTCAGAGGGTTCTCCATTTATGGCTAAGATGGTGAGTTTTCGAACCCCTGCCAAGTTCAAGCCACCAACGGTGTCTCCCAAATATGATGGTAGTACCAACCCTGTGCATCACATTGAGATGTATCAGTCTGCGGCGGACATTTATTCAATCCCCAATGAGATGAAGTGCCGGGACTTCTCCGGGATTTTAATAGGAGCTGCACACATCTGGTTTACCTCTCTTCCGAAGAACTCAATTAAGAACTTTAAGGGTTTGGCTGAACGATTATTTCATAACTTATGTTTTGGGGTAAGACCTCAAAAGAAAACCACTCATCTGCTATACGTAAAACAAGGCAAGAATGAGATCCTAAGAGACTACATTGCAAGATTTAACAAAGAAAAATTGGAGGTTGAAGATTACGAGGAGAATATAGCCATGACTGCCCTCATAGGAGGTTTCCAGAAAGAGAAGTTGTTGTGCAAACTTACAGAAGACCCTCCCAAGTCCATGGCAGGGCTATTAATAACTGCGAGGAAGGTCATGAATGCTAAAGAGGCCATGGCCGCAAAGTATGAGGATGAGAACGGCGGTGGCGGCAGGAAGTTCCAAAGAAAGGACGGAAAGAAGAGGTCAGTTAACGATAAGTTTTCACGCTATACCCCTCTAACTGTGAGCTGTGAACACATCCTCAACGAGATAAAAAATGACCGGTCACTAAGATGGCCAGAGAAACTAAAGGCTCCTCCGCATAAGAGGAACAAGAACTTATGGTGCGAGTTCCACCAAGACCATGGTCATGTTATAGACAAGTGCTTCGCCTTAAAGGATGAGATCGAGAAGATGTTGAAATTTGAAAAGTTGAGGAAGTATGTCGATGGTAAGGCCCCTAATAGGGGAAGAGATGACTCTAAAAAGAAGAGGGGCGACAAATGTCGAGGTGACACTCCAGTAAGAAGAGATGATAACTCAGATGGTGATGAGGAGGACGATCTAGACCTCCCACCAAAAGACGACAACACCCCTGTGAAGAGGGTTGGTATGATCTCCTTCGGTGTCGGCACAATATGTGGAGGACTCACAGGAGGTGGCTCTAAAGTAGCTGACCGAAAAGCTCATGTGGCAGAGGCTAAGTTCTTGGCCAAAGTAGAGGTCGTGAATCTAGCATCTTCACAGGCAAAGCAGAAGAGAAAGAAGGTGGATATGGACACTCTTATAGTTGGGTTCTCCTGACTCGACTTCAAAGGTATCCTATCTCCGCATGATGACCCTTTTGTAATTACAATAAGAGTGCATAGATGCGAGGTACCGAGAATTCTCATAGATGGAGGAAGTTCAGCAAATGTGATGTTTTAACCTTGCTTCAAAAGCCTAGGCCTTAGCAGAGCTAGGCTGGTACCCTATCATTATCCGTTAATGGGCTTCAGCGGCAAAAAGGTCCATTCGTTGGGCATGTATGAGATGGACGTGCGAATGGGCGACGAGTGGCCTAAGAGGTTGACCCGGAAGATTATTTTTTTTGTTATGGACGAAAATGTCTTCTCGACTTATAACCTCATCATAGGAAGAGTAGCCCTTAAAGAGTTTGAGGTTGTGCCGTCAATGGTCCACCAGATGCTAAAATTCCTGACCCCTTATGGGGTAGGGGAAGTGCAGGCTGACCAGACCATAGCACGAGAATGCTACTTCAACTCGGTCGAAGAGAGAGAGGACTATAAGAGAGCAACCACCACGTATAATATTGATACACTCGACCCTAGAGATGAAATGAATTTGAAGAAAGGAGAGGTCATAAAAGAGGTAGAATCCATCACCCTCAATGAGGACGAACTGGAAAAAACCATCCAAGTCGGTAAGGCCTTAAAACCAGAGATCAAAGAAGAGTTGATAAAATTCTTGAGGAGGAGGCAGAGTGTCTTTACTTGGAGCCACGCAGACATGCCTGGCATTGACCCGGAGGTTATGTGCCACAAACTCAACATGGCAGAAGGTGCTAAGCCAATCAAATAAAGATGAAGAGTTTACTCTAGGGAGAAGTTTGACGTCATTAGAGAAGAGGTCGGGAAATTGGAAGAGGCAGAATATATCAGGGAGGTTATATACCCAGAGTGCTTATCAAACGCCATCATTGTGCCCAAAGCCAATGGAAAATGGAGGATGTGTGTAGATTTCACCGACCTAAACAAATCTGGCCCTAAAGACAGTTATCCCTTACCTCGAATCGATCAGATAGTAGATGCCACGACAGGGCATGAGCTCGTGAGCTTTATGGACATGTATTCAGGCTATAACCAGATCTTAATGGATGTTGAAGACTCAGAGAAGATAACTTTCATCACCGACAAGGGGACATATTGCTATAAGGTTATGCACTTCGGCTTGAAAAATGCAGGGGCCACATATCAACGTCTTGTGAATAAGATGTTTGAAAATTAAATTGGCAAGACTATGGAGGTTTATGTAGATGATATGTTGACGAAGAGCTTGAAGGCCTGCACTCACATGACAGACCTATAAAAGACCTTCGATACCATGGACTTGTACAAAATGAAACTAAATCCTACGAAGTGTGTCTTCGGGGTAGGAGCTGGGAAATTTCTTGGACTCATTATCAATCAGAGGGGAATAGAGGCGAACCCTGAGAAGATCAAGGCTTTGCTTGACATGAAGACACCAAGAAGTATCAAAGACGTTCAGAGACTCACAGGAAGAGTAACTGCACTCAACAGATTTGTTTCCAGAGCGATGGACAAGTGTCTTTCATTTTTTAAGGTGCTTAGAAAGGCCTTCGAATGGGACAAAGAGTGTGATAAGGCATTTAATCAGCTCAAGTCCTACCTCGGATCTCCCCTGCTCTTATCTTAGCCGATAGTGGGAGAGAAGTTATATGTTTATCTAGGTTTCTGAGTCAGCTATAAGTGCAGCCATAGTACGGGAAGACGTTGGGGTCCAAAGGTCTGTATACTTCAATAGTAAGGCCCTTCAAGGGTCTGAACAGAACTATCCTCAGATGGAGAAGTTGGCCTACGCTTTGATACATGCTTCCAGGAAGATAAAGCCCTACTTCCAAGCCCACTCTATGGTCATCCTCACTGACTCCCCACTAAGGCAATGATTATGCATAAATTCTTCCCAATTTATCCCTTAATTTAGTTACTTTTAGCACCTCGAACAACGTAATCGAGTTGACTTTATCTCATAATCTTGCTACTGACTTATCCTAACGAGTACACCGAGTTTCTGGTATTTCGTATTGCTTTTACAGGTATTTGATGTCAAGAAACGAAAGAAAGAAACTGGAAGAATAAAGAAAAGAAAAGAAGGAAAGGAAAAAGGGCAAAAGCGTAAATTCTATCCAGAATTCGGATGAGGTACCTAAAGAGAAGTTGAAGATATCACACTCATGAGCACATAGGAAGAAACAACACCTCAATTGGAATCTCAGAACAAAAGATATGAGAAGTCAAAGTTGAGAAAGAAAGTCAAACAGGCAGACCGGTCCGCCCTCCCCAGACCGGTCCGATGTGCAAAACTCTAAAAGACCTCGGTCGAAAGCAAACCGAAGAAGGGTGAAAAATAAAAGAACCGGTCCTCCCCAGATCGGTCCGCCAGAAAATAAAAGGAACCGATCCGCATGGGAGGCAGACCAATCCGGCCATCGAGATTCTGAAATCTTATCTTCTCCTAAGAAGAGTCCTAGTGCAGCTGAAACTCCTGAATTCTTGTAGGGTATAAAAACCCGTTTTATTATCATTATTTGCATGGATAATTTTAGTTAATTTTCCATTCTTTTTCAAAAACCCTAGTTTAGATACAATTTACAGCTTCAATTCCAATAGTTGAAGATTATTTCAGAAGTTCTTTGATTACAAGTTATATTAATTGCTGTTGTTACTGCTTAAGTGAGATTAGTGAGTTAATTCCTTTTTTCAATTCTGTTCTACATCAATTCAAAAGTTTTCCTTAGATTAATCATGGTTTTCTGCACATCAAACACTATTTTCATTACTTTGAGCATGTTAGGCTAGATTTTCTAAGGTCGGGATACATGAACCCAGCCTGATGTGTTAGTTGCATGTGTATAACATTAATTCTCTGAATTTAGTGATTGATTACGACCGTATTGCGTAGCAACATAACAATTATAGATCTTTATATCTCGTTTGCCTCTGGGTAATCGGGATGATTTAGAATGCAATTCGAGTGTCACTATCGCGATACCGATTTACTCGTCCTCGGATTAAGTATGATGCGGGCTTGAACCTCGTATACGTAATGCTTGGGAGTACTAAATTCCGGGTCAAATTAATCATTTAAATTTACGATTAGTATTATAACTGCAATACACTAGGGTTAGGGGATTGTATTCCCGTCTTGTTTTTATCATACATAGTTTAAAGTTTTAAATCAGTTTTCATTAGCAGTTTAGGTAATTTAGTATAATTTCATCTTTTCATAATTTGTAATTGCATTTAGTTGTAGTCAATTTCAAAACCAAAACATTTTTCCTTTCTTTTTAGAGTCAAAGTTAGGATTCCTTCATCTTTTCCCATCGTCACAACTTTGTTGTCTTAGTTCCCTAAGGATCGATACCCGACTTATCGGGTTTATTACTAACGCGACAGGCTTGCACTTGAGCCTAGAGTGAACGCACATTAGAACACTTTCTGAGTCGCGTCAAGTTTTTGGCATCGTTGCCTTAGAACTAGGTAGACTTAGGATTAAATCGAGTCGATCTAAAACTTTGACCAAAAAAAAAATTCAAAAAAATCCAAAAACATAAAAAAATTCAAAAAAGCACAAAAAGATTCACCACCATCTCTCATAAGCTTTTAATGCAAAATTCTGAACTCACTCCCACACCTCATAATACTCCAACCAGGATTCACGAAAATCTAATAGTTGAGTAAAACCCCGATAGCCCTCACACTCTAAACGCCCCACAGTTCTGGATCCCACCTCCCACACCGTCACACTCAATCTCAAACACCACTCCATTTTCCTTCTTAGGACACACATCCGAGCACACCAAGTGAGAGCACCGAGTCGTTAAGTGAGAGAGATGTGTCATAACACAGTAATGCACCTACCGGTGAGGAAGAGGCCCCGTACCGCCCGCTCAGAGAATTTTTATATCCCGAGCGCACTGTCACTCCGGGATGCATTATGCTCCCGTATAATGCCCGGCAATTTCACTTTAATCGGGATGATCCAGATGTTACCCCATTACCATGGTATGGATTCTGAAAAGCCATACCTTCACATTAGGGAATTTGAGGGTGTGTGCGATACTCTCAATGATCAAACTTGCACACAAGAGGTGATCCACCTCAAACTTTTCCCCTTCTCACTCAAAGATAAATCTAAGACCTGGCTATGGTCTTTACCTCCAAGCTCGATTCCATCTTGGAACGAGTTGCAATCGATATTTCTTAAGAAATTCTTCCCACCACATCAAAAATCTCCATAAAGGCTCAAATTCAAGCGTTCAGACAATCTGAAAATGAGCCATTTCATCGATGTTACGAGAATTTCAATGAGTTAGTTACTTCATGCCCCCATCACGGATTTGATTCAGCGCAAATCATCCCTTTTCTCCATAATGGGCTGAATCTTAACTCCAAGCAACTTGTTGAAACCATGGGAAGTGGTCCCTTTGTCGACTTAGACGCCCACGATGCTGAGCTTCACCTGAGGTACGTTGCGGAGACTACCCAATCTTGGGATACATCTGACCCTAATGCTCAAAATCGAAATCATCAAGTGACCACCACTCCGTCAGCGTCCGGCCTATTTCATGTAGAAAAGAGTTCTACAGCGGACAGTCGGATCGATATATTTGAGAAAGAAGTGCGAGACCTACGTGGGATATATGGAAGAGGACCAACTGTATCCCTGCCAAACCCCGTTGAATAGGTGTGTGCAATTTATGAGGCGGGTCATTCAACTGAGGAATGCCCAACTATACCCGCCTACAAAGTGATGCTTCAGGAGCAAGTTAGTGGTATAGGAGGTTTTAAGGGTAATTTCGGTGCACCGCAAGGGAACTCTTACAACCCTTCATGGAAAAACCATCCTAGTTTTAGCTATGGGCAACAACATGTTGCGATGAACCTTACTTCCCATGTTTCCCCTCCGCCACCACAACACTTTCAACAAGCCCCACACATGCAAGGACATGTGCAAGCACCACCTCATCAAGGATCTTATATCCCGCCACCGCGGAGAACTCTCGAGGATACCATGAATTAATTTATCGCAAGCGAGACAGCAACCAATGATAAATATGATCGTCTGATTAGCGACATAAATACAAGTCTGTCAAAGATACAATCCTCGTTGAGTGTCCAAGAGAAGGGAAAGTTTTCTTACCAGGGCCAAAGACCTCTCCAAGGTCAAACTAGTGTTAGCTCCACTTCTACTAAATATCAGGAGCAATATCAAGCTATGACCACTCTTCGTAGTGGGAGAGTCATTGATTTATCACCTCCCCCACACGACACAACGAAAGATAAGGAGATTTCGCTTGGCACGAAATAGGCCGAAGATGTCCCCTTAAATGAGAGTGACAAAGAAGACGCTAGTGAGCCCGAGATAGTAGTGAAACCACCCTCCGCGGCATCGTTTCCTCAAAGGTTGATTCCTTCCCATAAAGGAAACCCACATGAAGACGTGCTAGAAGTGCTAAAGCAAGTAAAGCTGAACTTACCTTTCCTCGATGCCATTAAGCAAATTCCAGCTTATGCTAAAGTCATCAAAGACTTGTTGACAGTAAAGAGAAAGATGAAGGTAAAGAAGAATGTCTTTCTAGCCCAGAATGTGAGCGCCATTCTACTAAATGATCTCCCGCCTAAATTCAAAGATCCCGGTGCACCCACCATTTCCTGCATCATTGGAGAAAATAAAATTATAAAGACCTTACTTGATTTGGGAGCAAGCGTAAATATCCTCCCTTACTCCATCTATAGGCAACTTAATTTGGGCGACCTCAAGCCCATGAAGGTCACTCTCCAATTAGAGGATCGAACAGTGAAGATTCCAAGAGGCATACTCGAGGACGTGATCGTTCAAGTTAACACTTTCTACTTCCTGGTAGATTTTGTCATTTCGGACACGGAGCCCTCCTTCAACTCGAGCAATTATGTTCCCATCATCCTTGGGCACCCTTTCTTAGCTACGGCTAACGCAATCATCAATACTCGGAATGGGCGAATGCAACTCACCTTTGGGAACATGACCTTGGAAACTAACATCTTCCACATGGCCCAACATACGGGGGATGAAGATGATCTTCACGCGGTGAGCTTCATAGATGAGATAGTAGAGGAGTACTTTGAGGAGAATTATTGCGGAGACGCCTTAGGGTCCTGTCTAGTGTCGAGCCACGAGAGTGAGGGGACGTACACCGACTTCGAGAGGGAGGTTAGGGAGTTGAGAGAATTACTCGATGAGAGAGCGTCGAACGAGGATGCGAGAGATGTTAATTGGGTTTCTAGATTTGAGGAATTACCACCGAGGGATACACGCATGGTTCCCTCCGACGAAAAATTTCCAACCCTTGAATTAAAGAAACTCCCCTCCCATATTAAATATGCATACCTAGGAGAGGATGGGACATTTCCTGTTGTTGTCTCCTCTAGCCTACACAAAGAGTAGGAGGGCAAATTGTTGAAAATTTTGAGGAAGCACCAAAGTTCTTTTGGTTGGTGCATTGCTAAGGGGATAAGTCCTTTGATTTGCACTCACAAGATCCATCTCGAAGAGGATGTTAAACCCTCAAGAGAAATGCAAAGAAGGCGAAATCCCAACATGAAAGAAGTAGTGAGAACCGAGATTATCAAGTTATTGGATGCCGGGATTATCTACCCAATCTCGGATAGCAAGTGGGTGAGCCCCATTCAAATCGTCCCGAAGAAGTCAGGCATAAGAGTGATTGAGAATGCCAAGGGAGAGCTAGTTCCCCAACGTACCACCACGGGGTGGCGCATTTGCATTGATTACCAAAAACTCAATGCGGGTACTAGGAAAGACCATTTCCCCTTACCATTAATTAATCAAATGCTTGAGAGAGTAGCGGGCCACCCTTACTATTGCTTCCTTGATGGTTATTCCGGATATAACCAGATTGAGGTAGATATACTTGACCAGCAGAAAACGACTTTCACTTGCCCTTTTGGTACGTTTGCCTATAAACGTATGCCATTCGGCTTGTGTAATGCACCCGCGACCTTTCAAAGGTGTATGTTGAGCCTATTTAGCGACATGGTCTAGAGAGGACTCGAAGTGTTCATGGAAGATTTCAACGTTTTTGGCACCACTTTCGATCATTGTCTAGAGAAACTAGAACAAGTACTTGCCCGGTGTGTGGAAAAGAACTTCGTGCTGAATTGGGAGAAATGCCATTTCATGGTCACCGAGGGAATAGTTCTTGGCCACATAGTATCATCCAAGGGAATAGAAGTTGATAGGGCGAAAATAGATGTCATAGCTGATCTTCTCCCACCAAAATCGCTTAAGGACTTGCGCTCTTTCTTGGGCCACGCGGGGTTTTATCGAAGGTTCATTAAGGACTTTAGCGCCATCGCTAGACCCTTAAGCAACCTACTCATAAAGGACACCCCATTCGAGTGGACGGAAGCGTGCCAAATCTCTTTTGAAAAACTGAAAACCATGCTTGTGTCCGCTCCCATCATGCAAGTTTCGGATTGGTCTTTGCCATTCGAACTTATGTGTGATGCTAGCGATTATGCGATAGGGGTTGTTTTGGGCCAAAAAAAAGATAAGCAAGCTCATGTCATCTACTACGCTAGTCGGACTCTTACCGGACCACAACTCAATTACTCTACCACGGAGAAACAGTTGCTAGCGGTAGTCTTTGCCCTTGATAAATTCCGGTCATATCTTATCGGTTCTCCCATTACTTGCTTCACCGACCACGCGACATTGAAATACTTACTTGCAAAGAAAGATGCCAAGCCGCGCCTCATAAGGTGGATCCTACTCCTGCAAGAGTTCAATCTCTCCATTAAAGATAAGAAAGGAGTAGAAAACGTCATTGTCGACCACTTATCACGGCGTTCATCCGACGTACCTAGTGATCCCATACACATAGACGAATACTTTCCGGATGAGCAACTTTTTGCTGCCTCTTCTTTGCCCTAGTTTGAGAATATAGTAAACTATCTTGTCACGGGAGTCGTCCCTCCCGACTGGACACCGCAAGATAAGAAGAGTTTTATTACTTGGTCGCGCATGTTCTTCTATGACGATCCGTTCTTTTTTAAATATTACGCCGACCAAATCATCCGACGATGTGTACCGGATGACGAGATCCCCAAGGTCATTCAGTTTTGTCATTCGGAAGCTTGTGGAGGCCACTTTTCGATGAAAAATACGGCCGCTAAAATTCTGCAATGCGGTCTCTATTGGACCATAATATTCCGAGATGTAAACGATGCTTGCAAATCTTGCAATAGGCGCCAACGGATGGGAGCCATTACTCGACGAGACATGATGCCTCTTACCCCCATACTCATTATTGAGATCTTCGACTGTTGGGGTATTGACTTCATGGGCACTTTCCCCCCGTCCTTTGGTTTCCTATACATCCTTATCGCGATAAACTACGTTTCCAAATGGGTGGAAGCTATAGCTACCAAGACAAATGACAACAAAGTGGTGATAAAGTTCCTGCAGGAACACATACTTTCTCGCTTCGGTGCTCCGAAAGCGATAATCAGTGATAATGGCACGCACTATTGCAATAGGCCATTCGAGAAGCTAATGAGAAAGTATGGTGTCATTGACAAGGTTGGAACGGCTTATCACCCACAACTGAATGGGCAGGTCGAACTAGAAAATCGGGAAATCAAGAACATTCTTGAAAAGACCGGCAATCCTACCCGGAAAGATTAGTCACTTAGATTGAACGATTCGCTATGGGCTATCGCACCGCATATAAAAATCACCTCGGCATGTCCCCTTTCCACTTTGTGTATGGAAAGCATTTCCATATTCCCATTGAATTAGAGCACAAGGCGTATTGGGTGATTAAGCAATTGAATTATGCCATGGATAAGGCCGGTGAAGCCCACAAGATTTAATTGAATGAGTTAAAAGAACTACGCAATGATGCGTATGAGAATGCTAAAATTTCTAAAGAAAGGATGAAACTCACACACGATAACATCATTCGACGCAAAGAGTTTCTTCCCGGGCAAAAAGTTCTTCTCTATAACTCTCAGCTTCATCTCTTTCCGGGCAAGTTGCGGTCACGATGGTCTGTCCCGTTCGTTGTGAAGAATGTTTTACCTCACGGAGCTGTTGAATTAGACGATTTAAAAGGGGGAAATACATTCAAAGTGAATGGACAACACCTAATGCCATATCTAGAGGCGTGTGTGGAAGAAGTCGACACCATCTGGTTGTCGGACCCCGTTTACGGGGTAGAGTGAGCTGTTACAGCGAGGTCCTCGCACCCCCGATGCGTATGGGGTGAGAGTCGTGTGTGTAGAGAGAGTCGTGTGTGTAGTGAGCGTCGATAGGATTAGGGTACATTCGGTAAAGAGCATTCACATTTTTGAAAAATTGAGTCAAATCGCGTTGACCATTGGTATCAAGAGGTTTTGGACCAAAATTGTTCGGGAGTATGTTGTAAAAGTGAAAATTTTCGAAGAAGGGCATTTGAAACCAAGTTAGGGGGAAGATCCAACCCAAAAACCCTGGTCCAGACAAGTTCCTTTATTTTAGGGCCGGACCGGTCCGCCTCGAACCGATTCCTTTAATTTTGAAGCGGACCGGTCCGCTAGTCGGATTTGCCTGAATTTTAAAGGACCGAACCGATTCGCCCCTACCCCGGACCGGTCCGCCTTCTGCAGATTTGTTTTTAACCCTTCCCAAGGTTCACCTCCCCTTCTCCCCAATCCTCTTCATTCCCTCCAATTCGTCTCCCCAACTCCCAAGCCTACCCTTTCCCTTCCAAATTCACCCCCTTTTCCCTCCAACCCTTTTCCCTCCAAATCCAACCCCTACACCCACCCCTTCACCTATAATTACACACCCATACCCTACCTTTCCCTCCACACCTTCAACCAAACTCCTCTCTTCTCCCTCCCTAGTTTTCCCAAGCAAAAATCTCTCTTGTTCTCATGGCCCAACGCGCTACCCCCACCAAGTACGACTCCACCGACATCCTCCCCCCCGGTCATGGCAAATTCCAAGAGGAGCGATGGTGCCATTGGTTCTTCGGTCTGGATCACAAACTCCATATGGAGTGCGCTGTCCAATGGACCGGGCTGCCTAACTCCGTTATCGCCCTATTCATGGCTAGGGGTTGATTCCGATTCCTCAACAAACCCTATGAAGTGGTTTGGGCAACCAAAGTCCGATTCTTTTATGGAACCCTTGTTCGGATGGGCCAATTCGAGGCCCAAGCTTACGTGGATGGAAATGTCATCCCATTTTCATTGGCTCTTCTCACAGCCAAGTTGGCCGAGTACGATGTTCCGGACATTCAAAACTTCACTTATCCACAAAACGTCCCTCCAGTCTCCAAAGATGTGATCATGGAACGTATTGCCCCAAATGTTGCATGGACGGGGCAAACTGTCGCCGTTGGACTCCTTAACGAGAAGGCGGGCCTCATTTTTCAGATTGTGTGCGCCAACATATTGCAAACGTCTAACGATTCCACCATGCGGCCCCGACAGGCGACTTTTACCTACCATCTTTTTTACCCACACACTTCCATCCATCTAGTCCACACTTTATACGCCGATATCATCAACGCGCCCTTGGATGAGAAAGGTGTTGCCCCATTGCCCTATGCCCGTTTGATCACTTATATCCTCAAAGATGCTGGCATAGCGGCGTCGCTCGATCATACTCGCATTCTCGATCCTTTTGGACAGGGAACCCGCACAAAGAGCGCCAAACAGCTAGCTGTCCTACGGGCACGGCGGGGTGGTGATAGTGAAGAAGAGGCTGCCTCGAGCGAGAGCAACGACGAAGAAGAGGCAATCGGTGCGGATGTCATATGGGGGATGTTGGTCCGGATGAAGAATCGGCGAACGAAGAAGACGACCCAAATTTTGAGTGGGCGGGTAACGACCTCACCAACCAAATGGCGGCACTTGAGACGAACTTTGACAACTTTTTGACCGATTACCGTCGCGACACGAGCTTGATACTCCGTTTCCAAGCGGACATATATCGACGCCAAGGGGATCCTAATAAGCCACTTCCACCCTATTTCTATGACCCCTATGGCCCCGATGTGCCCAGTTCCTCCCAACCCCCGCCCCAGTGAAACTTGATGTGGTTCTGACAGTTTTTATTTATTTTTCCTATTCACATGTTTGTATGCCTTTCCTTGTAATCGTACCACAATCTTGTTTGCTATAAAATCTGCATTTTTCTCCATTTGTTTGTTTTATTTATCACACTTATTATTTTGACTTGTTTAGATTTTAGTCCTTTTTTCTTGAGGACAATGCAAAAGTCTAAGTTAGGGGGGGTCACAAGTGCGTATTTCTAAAACTTCACAAATTTTAAAAAATGCCCAGAAATTTCCAAAAAAATCATAAAATTTTGAAAAACACAAAAATATTTTTATTCAAAATAAACAAAAGTTGGAATTCAAACTTTTCAAAAATATCATTAAAAGTCAGTTTAAAGTCTCAAGTTGTAAAAATCCAACATACACAAAGCCGAAATTGACTAAAGATGGAAATTGAGCAAAAATTGACGACTTAACGAATAAGTGTGGAGATTAACAAACCCGGTGAGATTCGAGCCTATCACTTTTTGCGAGTTTTTAAATCAATATGAGTTAATTGTTAACTCAAAGTTCTTTTCAGCGCCTAAAAAGTCGTCGAGGATCTCAACCCTTTCATTTTGATCGGTTATGCAAAACGTGTGTGATATTGCTTTGAAAAACGTGACAAAAGTGATCTCTAAACTTAAATTCATCTCGAAACGCATATGGTAACGCAATTGGCATTTCGGACAATGAAGTAGGCCCTCATTTGTCACCCAAAAATATTGGCCAGAAAAAGTAGCGAAAAATCACCCATTTTGCAACCCAAATTGAGCCGAATAAATTTTTTCGTTTGTTTGACAACCCGAAAAACCCAAATATACTGGAATTGTGAAAAATGGAAAAATTCAGAATGTAGTCCAAAAAGTGCATAAAAGGGGGCAAGAAAAAAATTAGATATGCTCAACAAAAATAGCAAGAAAAGAAAAGAACTGGAAAAAAAAGCAGAAAAAAATAGAGAAAAAGAAGAAGAAAAAAATGAGCAATAGCCCGGAAAAAGCACAAATGGACATGACAAATGACTTTTCCAATTCCAATCTTTCCTACCATTTTCATTTTACCCCATATACCTTAAAACCCGAAAAAGTCCTAACCAAGTCTAAATTGCGATATTGGTTACCGCGTGGAGAGCTAATACACCAAAAGATAATGAAGGAGATTAAATGCGCGAAAAAGAGGCAATGTTCCCGTTTTTGAAACCGTAATCCATTGATGAGATCCTTTTACCATAAAATTTCCGTCTTTCTACTTGTATGCGTGACTTTGCGTCCATTACATTTACTCTTTATATCACGCATATCGAGAGAATAGCCACATTTCGAGTGATTTGTTTGAGAGAGCATTCCGTGAGAATTTGAAATCAAAACGAATTTTCGGGTAAGTAACGTAATGATCAATCGGTGGAAATCCGCAGTTAAATTTTCGGCTTCGCACACACGCACTATGATTTGAGACCATTGAACATGATTTGATGATGATGATTTTCTGAAAAAGTTTGAATTATACAATTTTTGCGTATTTTGAGTTTTCTTTGAGTCGAATTTTGTGGGTATATTCACTCCAAACCCTCATGAGACACAACTCGTTCTACTAGGGTAACCTAGGGGTTTAAAGGCTTGTTGCATACGCTAAATGCAATCGCTTGCCAGCGAAAAAGAAATTCTATCCTAATAAAATGTTTTTCAAGAGTTGAGCCTTGCTAGGATTCTTTTACATTGCTTGGGATGCGCAAAGTTCTAAGTTAGGGGGGTTTGATTAGGCATAAATTCTTCCAAATTTATCCCTTAATTTAGTTACTTTTAGCACCTCGAACAATGTAATAGAGTTGACTTTATCTCATAATCTTACTACTGACTTATCCTAACAAGTACACCGAGTTTCTGGTATTTCGTATTGCTTTTACAGGTATTTGATGTCAAGAAACGAAAGAAAGAAATCGGAAGAATAAAGAAAAGAAAAGAAGGAAAGTCAAAAGGGCAAAAGCGTAAATTCTATCCAGAATTCGGATGAGGTACCTAAAGAGAAGTTGAAGATATCACACACATGAGCACATAGGAAGAAACGACACCTCAATCGGAATTCCGGAACAAAAGATATGAGAAGTCAAAGTTGAGAAAGAAAGTCAAACAGGTAGACCGGTCCGCCCTCCCCAGACCGGTCCGATGTGCAAAACTCCAGAAGACCCCGAATCGAAAGAAAACCGAAGAAGGGTGAAAAATAAAAGAATCGGTGCGCCCCGGATCGGTCCGCCAGAAAATAAAAGGAACCGATCCGCATGGGAGGCGAACCGATCCGTCTAAGGCCCGGACTGGTCCGGCCATCGAGATTCTGAAATCTAATCTTCTCCTAAGAAGAGTCCTAGTGAAGCTGAAACTCCTGAATTCTTGTAGGGTATAAAAACCCATTTTATTATCCTTATTTTCACGGAGAATTTTAGTTAATTTTCCATTCTTTTTCAGAAACCCTAGTTTAGATACAATTTACAGCTTCAATTCCAATAGTTGAATATTATTTCAGAAGTTCTTTGATTACAAGTTTTATTAATTGCTGCTATTACTGCTTAAGTGAGATTAGTGAGTTAATTCCTCTTTTCAATTCTGTTCTACATCAATTCAAAAGTTTTCCTTAGATTAATCATGGTTTTCTGCACATCAAACACTATTTTCATTACTTTGAGCATGTTAGGCTAGATTTTCTAAGGTCGGGATACATGAACCCAGCCTGATGTGTTAGTTGCATGTGTATAACATTAATCCTCTGAATTTAGTGATTGATTACGATCGTATTACGTAGGAACATAACAATTGTAGATCTTTATATCTCGTTTGCCTCTAGGTAATAGGGATGATTTAGAATGCAATTCGAGTGTCACTATCGCGATACCGATTTACTCGTCCTCAGATTATGTATGACGCGTGCTTGAACCTCGTATACGTAATGCTTGGGAGTACTAAATTCTGGGTCAAATGAATCAGTTAAAATTACGATTAGTATTATAACTGCAATACACTAGGGTTGGGGGATTGTATTCCCGTCTTGTTTTTATCATACATAGTTTAAAGTTTTAAATCAGTTTTCATTAGCAGTTTAGGTAATTTAGTATAATTTCATCTTTTCATAATTTTTAATTGCATTTAGTTATAGTCAATTCCAAAACCAAAACATTTTTCCTTTCTTTTTAGAGTCAAAGTTAGGATTCCTTCATCTTTTCCCGTCGTCACAACTCCATTGTCTTAGTTCCCTGAGGATCGATACCCGCCTTATCGGGTTTATTACTAACGCGACAGGCTTGCACTTGAGCCTAGAGTGAACGCACATTAGAACACTTTCTGAGTCGCATCAGCAGGTTCTCCACAAACCTGAGAAGTCAGGTAGATTGATGACATGGGCCATTGAGTTGGGAGAGTATGACCTTACTTATTAACCCAGGGTGGCCATTAAATGGCAGGCGCTTGCAGATTTTGTTGTTGAGTTCACATCGGAGGAGGCCGAGTTTGAGAATAATCCAGTGATCACAGAGGGATCAAATAGTAACGTCTTCTGAGACCCGGAAGAGGTTATGTCCAACAGAGCCAGAAACGGAATAGCCGAGAATGAGGAAGACAAGTACCTCTTCAAGTAAGGAACCTTGTCAGAAGGGAGCTTCTCTTCAGATAAAGATATCTGGAACCTCTTCATTGACGGGTCTTCTTGCGAAAGTGGAAGCGGTGCAGCACTGATACTCTCAGCTCCGGACGGTACCAACGTTGGATATGCACTAAGATTTAACTTCAAGGCATCAAACAACGAGTCCGAATATGAGGCTATGATAGCAGACCTCTCCTTGGCAAAGACCCTTAGGGTGGGACGACTCTTACTTTATAGCGACTCAAGGTTAGTTGTTAACCAAGTATTTAGAGTTTATGAGGCCAAGGATGAAAGGATGGCCAAATACCTGAAGAGGGTAAGAATGATGCTAGAAGGTTTCGAAGAGGTAAAGATGAAGAGAGTACCTCGACAAAACAATAGCCATGCAGATGCACTAGCAAGGTTGGCTTCAGCAACAAGGACAGACATCAAAAGGACGGTTCCAGTCGAGATCCTGCTAAAACCGACCATTGAGGAAGAAGAGGTTGCCAGCCCTTGCCTCAACTTTAACCTAAGGGACTCTTGGATGGACCCCCTCATCAGGTATATCAGAGAGGGAGAGCTGTCGGAATCAAAGTTAGAGAGGAGTAAACTGAGGTATAGAGCTGCAAAGTTCTCAATAATAGGAGATGTCCTATATAAGAAAGGATTTCTATAACCTCTCCTCAGATGTGTTCATCCCACAGAGGTTCCTCGCGTCCTACAGGAAGTACACGAGGGTTCTTGCTCCAGTCATATAGGAGGAATATCTTTGGCCAAGAGGATTATCACGCAGGGATATTGGTGGCCGACCTTGGCCAAGGATGCTACAGCCTATGTGAAGAGGTGCGATAAATGCCAGAGATTCTCCAATACTCCCCATCAACCTCATCAGCCTATGACGTCAATCAGTTCCCCTTGGCCATTCGTAGTATGTGGTAATGACTTGGTGGGTCCCTTGCTAAGGGCTGCGAATAATTATCGATTTCTGATAGTAGCGATTGACTATTTCTCTAAGTGGGTGGAGGCTGAGCCGATGATCACGATTACAGAGCAGAAGACCTTCCAATTTATCTGGAAGAGCATCATATGCAGACATGTCCTCCCTAACACCCTCATCTCGGATAACGAAACCCAGTTCAAGAATTCTTCCTTGGAGAAGTATTGCGAGAGAGTTGGGATCAAGAAATTTTTCTCTTCTCCCGGCCGACCTCAGGTAAATGGTCAAATCGAAGCCACAAATAGAATAATCCTCAACGGGATTAAGAAAAGATTAGAAGAAGCTAATGGGAGATGGACTGAAGAGGTTTATGCTATATCATGGGCCTACAGAACAATGACTAGAACACCAACAGGGGAAACCCCATTTATGTTATCATATGGCTCAGAAGCCGTCATACCAACAGAGGTAGGACTCCCTACTCACAAGGTTCAGACCTATGACCTCGAGAAGAATAGGGAAGAGAGAAGACTTGACCTAGATTTGATTGAGGAAAGAAGGGAAGACGTCAAGATCGGACAGGCAGCCTACCAGTAGAAAATAACAAAGTTCTACAATCAAAAGGTGAAATCAAGACCCATAGCCGTAGGAGACCTAGTGCTGAAGAAGACGTTGCAGAAGGCAAACAAGCTTCGCCCAAATTGGCATGGCCCTTACAAAGTGATCGAGGAGGTTGTACCCGGGACCTACAGGCTGGAAAACCTTGAAGGGGAACCTTTCTCCAATCCATGGAATGCTGATCATCTGAAAAAGTATTACATATGATGTTGCAATGATTCCTATGTAAATGTACTATCTTATGAAGAGATTATTAATGAGAAGATCAGTTCCTGTGTCAATTCTTGGTTCATTATACTCCAATGGTGAAATTCATGAGGTGAACATCATATTTGGATGACCTCAGACCTTTAACATCATTAATTTGGTGATAAATTTATAGGGGTAACATCTTAGTTGATGACCTCAGACCTTAAAACACCATAATTTGGTGACAAGGTCTGAGGTGAACATCATATTTGGATGACCTCAGACCTTTAAGATCATTAATTTGGTGATAAATTCATGGGTGTAACATCTTAGTTGATGACCTCAGACCTTAAAACACCATAATTTGGTGACAAGGTCTGAGGTGAACATCATATTTGGATGACCTCAGACCTTTAACATCATTAATTTGGTGAAAAATTCATGGGGGCAACATCTTAGTTGATGACCTCAGACCTTAAAATATCATAATTTGGTGATAAGGTATGAGGTGAACATCATATTTGGATGACCTCAGACATTTAACATCATTAATTTGGTGACAAATTCATGGGGGTAACATCTTAGTTGATGACCTCAGACCTTTAACATCATTAATTTGGTGAAAAATTCATGGGGGTAACATCTTAGTTGATGACCTCGGACCTTAAAACAACATAATTTGGTGACAAGGTCTGAGGTGAACATCATACTTGGGTGACTTCAGACCTTTAACATCATTAATTTGGTGAAAAATTCATAGGGGTAATATCTTAGTTGATGACCTCAGACCTTAAAATGTCATAATTTGGTGACAAGATCTGAGGTGAACGTCATATTTGGATGACCTCAGACCTTTAACATCATTAATTTGGTAAAAAATTCATGGGGGTAACATCTTAGTTGATGACCTCAGACCTTAAAATAACATAATTTGGTGATAAGGTCTAAGGTGAACATCATACTTGGGTGACTTCAGACCTTTAACATCATTAATTTGGTGAAATGTTACAAGGTAAACATCACAGTTTAGCGACGAAGACACTGATGCATGACATGTAAAAACATTCGAAGGCAAGAGAAGCAAAGTTCTCCTCAGAGAATGGTATAGCACAGAAGTTAGAATTACAAGTCAAAAGCTAATAGAAAATGTGTTCAGAGGTTACATACCGATATAAATCAGAAATAAAAAATTACAGACAAGAGCTTCACAAAATACAACCTAAGTGTCTGTAATCTCAGGGTTAGTGGCAATGCCCCCACTTCCTTGGCCGATGTTGGTCACTTCTACCCCATCGTCCTGAGGATTAACGTCTTTAGTCCTTGTTTCTTTTAGTTGAGCAGTCTCGGCAGGCGCATCACCTTCTTCCTCCTCGACCTCTTGTAAAGGCTTGGGTAAATCGAGGATCAGCATAGCCCAGACCAACGAAGTCTAAGGCTGCCAAGCCTGACTCCTTCTCTTTCATTGCAGACCATTTTCCAGTGGCCTTAACACCCCTTTCGAGGTACTCAAAGCCAAAGCTGACGAATTTTCTAGAGACCTTGTAGTCCTCCAAGATCTTCTTTGAGGCCTCATCCTGAGCAGCCTTCACAGCGACATCGACCTTGTGTTGGAGAGAGTTATCCTGGACCTTCGGAGCAAAGCTGTGATCTTCCTTAAGCTTGGCCATATCCTTCTGCAGCTGCTTAACGTTATCTTCAGACTTCTCTAAGGAAGCCTTCAGATGCTCCACTTCAGCATTCAGAGTGGCCTCTATCTTCTCAGCCTCTTTTCTTTTCTCAATCAGATGGAGCTTCCTCAGGGTCCAGTCAACGGACCGGTGCATGGTGAGGAGACCCTGTAAAACATGTTCTGAAATATTAGTTCAAGATTTGGTATAATTCAAAGCCGATGTTACACTCCAACATAAACAGTAAAAGTCTTACCTGGACAGATCGGTAGAGGGAGAACTCGGCCAGCAGAGGAGTGTCCAGAGAGCGGCAAAATCGCTTGTTGAAGTCAGTTATTATGGAGCCGATGGCGTCCAAGGCCTTTAAACTCTGGCCAATAAGGTTGTCGCCAATCTTTAGCTGCTCCATATGAGCAGCTAATGCGTCCTCCGAGGAGATAGGGATTGCGCGATCCCCCTTTGAAGCTTTCTTCTGCCTCTGATCCTCAGGGGCAGGGACTGTAGATTTCCATTTTCTTGAAGGCTTGGCCCTGGAAGAGGTTGGAGGAGGAGGGGGTGCATTCATACCCTCTTTATTAACTAGTTTGGTGAGGCTAGGGGCTGCCATTTCCCAGATATCGTCTGATACTCCTTCGGGACACTCTGCAAAAAGAAAATATCGAAGTTAAAAGATCAGAGACATAATAGAATCAGAGGTCTAACTTGTTGAAAAAATAAAGCAACTAACGGAGCTCGGCCAGAGGACTCCCCCCAAGGCCAGTTTCAGAGAGGTAGTGGGGGGTCATCAAATGCTCGTACTTGACCAACAAACCATGTTCCCCCTTATCTTGAAGGTCTTTGACCTTCTGAAGGTTATTCTGACTTAACCCAGGGTCGGCCCTGGCAGCCATTGATACCTTTCCTCGCCTCAGAGGTATTCTCGGCTCTAAGGATGAAGAGGTGGCACAGGGACCAAATTCCTATGCCCCTAAGGTAAAGAAATATCGTGGTTTCCAGTTATGATTCGAAGTCTGGGTAACCAGCAACATCTTCTTATTGGACTTCCAAGCTAGAAAATGGTAGTAACTCGGATGATTCCTAGCAGAGGAGGGCACATAGCACCCTGTGAAGACCTGGACGGGAAGGTCTGAATGATGGACTGCCCTCCATAAGACTATAGCTCCAATTATCACCCTCCAGGCATTGGGGGATAATTGGGGAGGAGCCAAGTTAATATGAGATAATATAGCCCTAATTATCGGATGAATGGGAAGGCAAAATCCTAACTTAAGCCTCTTCTCATATAAGCAGATCTCACCATCTCGGCCGCCAAAGGCCCTCTCATGCCTTATGGAGGGACCTATGGAATAAAGATGTCTGAAAGATAGGAGGTCGAGTTTGTTGATAGTGCTCTCTATCTCGGCTGCCTCTGAGGTGTCAACATCACTTTCGCTACCATCATCCTCATCCCGAGCAACGTCGACCTGTGCAGGTGTGGGAACACTGACAGGGAATCTCTGAGCGAACTCAGCTCCGGTGGCAGACGATAGATGGATGGCACTAATATGAGGTGGAAAGGCAACACTTGGCCCAACAACTTCAATGTCTGAAGAAGTACGCGAGGTGCTAGAACTCTTTTGAGACGAGGCACGGCTCGAAACCTTGGCTTGGTCAGGGGCTTGATCCATCCTAATGGAATAATCCATGGCTTCTTAAAAAGAATCCACAGACATAGGGTCTGATGTGGATGACTCAGACTCAGACTCAGACATTGGAGTGGGTTCCAACGGAGTCTCCTCTGGCTCAACTGGGTCTGCTGGCTCAGGGTATATCACCCTCAGAGGGGGTGGAAAGATTGGTTTGAGAGGGAAAGCCTCTGTCCTACGAGCTTCCTCTTGGGCTCGTTCTATTTGCCTAATCTTATCTAAGGTTTTCTCCCTAAGAGAAGGGAATTCCTTTAAGAGTTGATAAAGGGGTCTGAGCATAGAAGGACGACCTTACACTTGAAGACTCAAATAAAAAACAAACAGGATTACTCAATTTAAACTAAGGATCAAACTTGGTTTTTGAAAGAGTTCAAATCAAGAATAGTCAAGAATTAAGTTTATCGAAAAACTCAAGATACTACCGAAAAATGCAAGAAATGAAAAAATAAGGTTGAAAAATGGCAAAGGAAAGGTAATAAGCAATGCCTGACAAGATATGAGGTGAATAAGGAGAAGATTGATGATAGAAATCCACAAAATGCACCTTCGATCAAGCCTTGGAAGAGAAAGAGGATGAAGAAGGTTCATGCGAGGGAAATGGAAGGAAATGAGGAAGAAGGAGAATGAAAAGGGTTTTAACCCTCAAATCTGATTGCACACGTCCCAAGGCCCATCATTACCTTGGGATCCCAAAGGACAATCAACATCATTGTGCTTGTTAGGCACGCTACCCACTTCAATTCTTGACACTTGGCAAAGAGATATTGGCACACCAAGAAGAATGGCCTCGACCTTGTAAATACCCCTCAGTCACCTACTAACATAGGTAACTAAGGGCTAAGGGGTGATTGATATGACCTAAATGAACCTGACAACTCAGAAACATCAACCTCGGCATATTAGAGGGCCAAGGTAACAAAGGCTCCTGACTGGCTACCAACACTCTCGTCCTAAATAAGGTCGGCCATGGCCGACATTACTAGTCACCTCATTATCGAGCAACATCAGAGATCACATCTACCTCGTTCATCAACCTCGGTTGGGAATGAGCCGAGGTAGCAAGGACCACCACCGTCGTGATCAACCTCGGCTGGGAGTCAATCGACGTTCCAGCTACTCCAATATAACCTCAGCCCAGGCCGACATTATAACTCCACCTGCCTTAACTCGACTTTCCTACGGAGCCGAAGATCATCATAAATAAAATCGGATTGAGAAGTAGCCAGACTTCACCAACCTCGTACTTTTCCAGGCTGAGGTTAGTATCAATCAAAGATAGCCGAGCATTGACAAGCATATGCAAAGATAGGAACACATGTACAAAATCAGTTGTAACCGAATAAATCCCCTCACGTGGGGGAATATTTCATCATCATTCTCTATATGTGACAGTGATAGATGTCTTCATTAGATTGGCTAGATTAACACACACATGCTCATTGCATGCATGGGGGGTACATTACCCCCCCCCCCCCCCCCCCCCACACACACACTATACATACTTGTATTTTCCTACCTTGAGGGGGATAAATAATTACAACCCTAGCTGAAACTCTGTCAAATCACATAGCAGAGAGAGAAAGCTTGAGAGATTGTATCCATGGACGTTAGTGCCTTATTCTAGTGACCTTACTCACTCACTTGCACAGTGGACGTAGGCCAAATTGGCTGAACCACTTATATATTGGTGTTCATCCTCTTCTCCTCATCTCAATCTCTTATATTTAGTATACACTTGAACTGTCATTGCTATCACTGATTTGAGCTTGCAAACACCTTGAAGGGTGGTGCTATTTCTAGCATCATCAATAATGTTCATTATTGTCCCATGTAGGACATTAATTTTATCTTCATTTCATGAATATTGTATCAAATAAATTAATCAGTAAATGTACATAGACAAGAATACATTGGGGACTCCAGTATCAATTTGATCTAATCACACAATCAGAAGACTTTATTTAATGGCCTTCTTGGATCACAAGAACCAGGTATTCTTTACTGTAACTAATGTTTTTATATAATTGAAATTCATTATCTTTTAAATATTTAAGATGATAAAAGGAGTACGGGATAGTTATTGGTCTGGTTTGATTTAGTTGTTGGATAATTATTGGTAGTTGGGTTGGTTGTTGGATAGTATGTTATAAGGAGTACGGGTTAATTATTAGTTTAGTTGTTGGATCATATGTTGAAAACGTGCCGCGAGTGGGGGGATAGGACCCACCTCTAAATGGCACCCCAAGTGGCACGAACACCTCATGCATGTCCAACATAACACGTAGCAACCATATCCGTAATTATGGGACTTACGGTTTGAGAATAGGACCAAAATTTGAAAATAGGCCCACTTAGGCTTGAAAACGTGCCGCGAGTGGAGGGGACACCCCCTCCTAAACGATAGTAAGAGTGGCACGAACACCTCATGTGTGTCTAACGTAACACGTAGCAAACGATCTTGTAGTTATGGGATTCTCGATTTCATAATAGAATTCGAATTTTGAAATAGGCACACTTAGGCTTGAAACGTGTTGCGAGTGGGATAACACCACCAACGGTCCCCAAAAGGCACCGCGAGTGACACGAACACCTCTTGCGTGTCCAACGTAACACCTAGCAACCGAGCGTGTAGTCGTGGGACTCCTGGTTTGAGAATAGGACTCAAATTTGAAAATATGCACGCTTAGACTTAAAAATGTGCCGCGAGGGGGGGGGGGGGGGGCATCACCAACCCCCCTAAATGGCACCACGAGTTTAATGAACACCTTGTGCGTGTTTAACGTAACACGTATCAACCAGACGCATAGTTGCGGGACTCCCGATTGTGACACCCCGACTAATTAAATACCGGGTAGCTACTCCTTTATTCAAATTAATTCAAAATGTCAAGTTGGTTCAGTTCGTAGCATCACTGTCGAAAACATTTTTATAATTACTAGCCACCTAATATTTAAAAAGTGAGTTGTCAATTTTAATAGAATCCAATTATCATGCAATAAGTATATTATGAAATGCTAACATAACCACCATAACATAGTCACAATAGAATAACCATAAAATAATAATGAAACTGGAGGAATACTCCTCACAACAACCTAAGTACTGAAATAAATAAATACCAAGTCCGCATCACTAAATTAATTACAACCCAAAATATGAAATAACTGAATAGATAAAGTATCTCTAAAAGGAAATAGGGCGACATGCCCAATAGATGAGAGAATCTGATAAATAGGTCAAGATCGAAATCGGAAGCGTCTACTGTCAAGGTCCTGTAACTTCCACAGCAGCTACATTACGTCATCTGAATGGAACTCCTATGCTTGGTGTCCTTGTGGCTGGGCACCTAAAAGGTTTTACAAAAAATAGATTTGAAAGCAAACGGGTCAGAGCCCGATTGTGAAAACAGTTTAAAATACAGCAAGTGGTTTAATATCATTAAATAGTGAATATAAAGTACATGATAGTGCGTGCACTCACTTGAGTTCCTCACCTCTCAACTAATTGTGCACTCCTATCGTACCCGTACCCGTTCTAGTTATTCCCATACTTAACTAGTCTAATATAAAATCTAACATTACTATACGATTCACGATTTCATTCCGTCATTTCCATTTAACAGAGTCTTACATTTCTTCTCGGTTTCCCATATTAGTAATACTGCTTACTAGAGGATTTCTATTTTTATTTTTACGAAAACGTTGCTATTAAATATACACACATTTATACATGACAGTGCATTTCAATTTACAGTATATTATTCTCATCATAAATATACAATACTAGCACCCTGAGGCTAACCTGCGGTGCACACATACTCTGTTATCCAATCCCGGTACATCACGTACATTAGGACCACGCATTCCGAATCTTTCAGGAATCGTTCTCAAATGACAACAATCACACATAATGGAGGCGAACATAGTTCACATCACATGGCTCACGCACATACCTACGCTCCCATGATCAGCAGACTTATTAACTTCTCAATAAGTCCTTCTCTGACTTATGTCCTCGAGGTACCAATCTAAATCCCCCCGTAGGCACACAAAGATTTGATGGCCCTGATCGAACGCCGACCTCCCATGATAACAAGTACGGTAGGTATGTTATACACAGATAACTACATATAATAAGCATTCGCACATCTTAGATATATCAACATATTAATAGAGGTATACTTCTCATTCTTGTATCATCATTTAATATCATACGAATATAAGTCCCCGATTTATATACATTAAAGTTGTCAACTCTTCTCACATCGTAATTAGGTACTCGTTTCCTATTTCATAAAGGTCATTCGATTTACTAAGAGATTCTAAATTTTACTCCTCAACGTACTCAAATCTCCCACATATACCCACTATTCAATAAGGGAAGGTTATTACTCCATTAAATAAGTCTACAGGACATTTGAAATAAAATCAGGCCTAAAAGGCCATTCTGTCAACTCGTTAGAAGTCTCATTCGAACGAGGTCGTTCGAACGAGTTTGTTTGAACGAAAGGCTTCTAACGAACTACCAACTCGTTAGAAAGGATACTGTCATCTCGTTAGAAGCTCGTTCGAACGACCTGGGCAGGTCTTCTAACGAGATGGCAATTTGTGCCCAGAAATTTCCCAATTCGTTTTTCTCAATTTTTCTCTTCTCTAAATTCACCCTAAGATCATTCCAATCGTATTTTAATGTTCTTAAACTTCTCTAAATCTCCTTAGGTCATTTCTTAACATATTTTTGGGGTCAAATCCTCCAAATCAACATGTAATCAACATAAATCCCCAAATATTACCCCAAACCCTATGAACATGAACCCATAATTTGATTCTGCCCAATAACTCATCATAAATCCGTTTTTAAATCATCATATTTAAGTCTACGAATACTAAATTCTTCCATAGTCATTCTACATGCAAATCCTAACCCAAATTTAGAGTTTCTCCAACAATTTCATTAGTTTTTCCTCAAAACTTTCAAGGCAACATAGTTCTTACACTAAATATGGAAGAAATATTCAATGCACTTAAAAATATCAAATCACTTGCCTCAGATGTTCTTCTTATGAATTGATGTTGGTGAATGAAGGCTGATTTCTCCCCTTTCTCTATAAAATTCTCCCAAGGATGGTGATGGTGGTTGGAGGTTTCTTTTGGAACCTCTTCAAACTCTCCCTTTAACTCCCGTAGCCCTCTAACTCACCTAATGCTGATAATGGACTTAGTGGGTTCATTAGTAATATTTTATTTAAACCTAAAATTCGTGGGTTTTAATTCCCATATTTTTAAAATTACCAAAATACCCTTCTAGGTTGCCAGTTTGGCCTAAAAATGCCCCAAGACCCAAACTAAACCCCTGGCTAGTGTTTTCTGACTATTTCGACCCTTCCGGGCACGTTGGCACACTCAAAATGACCATTCGGTTGATAAAAATATAATTCACTTTTTAATTTAAATAATTTCGTTCCTGACGCGACTGACACGCGCATCCCAGCTAAATTTCCAAATTGTCGTATTTCAGTCTCGCGACAACTTTAGTATTTTCAATACTCATGTATTACCATACATACTCAGAAATATTAAATTTTAACATCATAATCAAATACCAACTCACATCTCGCTAGTATTTATACCCGGATTAATTCCCAATTAATTCTCATTTAATTCCATTAATCCCTTAAATAAAATCAATAAAATTACGGGGTATTACACCGATTTAATAATAGGACCCGAATTTGAAAATAGGCACATTTAGGCTTGAAAACATTTCTCGAGTGGGCGGACACGACCAACGGCACCGCGAGTGGCACAAACACCTCTTGCGTGTCCAACATAACACGTAACAATTGGTTGCATAGTCGCGGGACTCCCAGTTTGAGAATAGGACCCGAAATAACCCATTATTTTTTTTGCCAATTAAGTATGGTCACGACTCTGGTCCATGACCATGTTTATTATTTTTTATGGTATATGTTTGTCATGGTTCTCGACCGTGACTATGCCCAAAATGCGGCTATTGGTTGTGACTAAGTGGGAAGGGGGTAATGTTTGGTAATGGCTCTAGGCCTTGACCATGCATGGACAACTGCAAAGCTAAGTCATGGCTATGGGCCATGACCAAGGTATAATGTTGGTCACGGGTAGGTCACGGATTTGGTCCTTGACTAGTTGGTCACGACCCTTTTTCGTGACCATGCACCCTCACGCCATGATCCGTGACCATGAATTTTGGTGAGGGACTTAGTCTGTGACCCGTATTTTTAGTCATGCCTATTTAGGTCACAACTCAAATCCGCGACCCATGGCCGGGACATGACCCAAATCCGTGACCATCCGCTTAATTTGGTGAGTGTGAAGAATAAGCATCATTTTAATCTTGAAATATGATTAATATGAACATAAAATATGATTTCATGTTAATATCATGTTCAAAGCTCATATTATTGGATTTTTAGGTTGAAACCCATCCTCACATGTGTAGAATCTTGTAGTATGTTAGTTGATGACATATAAACATGATAAATGAAGATTAAAATGAGTTTCAAGATGAAATATGAAAGTTAAAAAATTCAGCCCCTAAATCTGTTGTAAAATGTTGATAAAATGAGGAGTAATGAAGTTCAAGACAACATATGAGTATAAGGGTAAAATGAACATTTTGGAAAAATGGTATCCAAAATATTAAATGTATTTCTTGTTAAGAAAACATGAAGAAATGGGATTTTCTTTGAGTAAAATAATGAAGTATGGTTTTTGGACATAAAATGATAATTTATGATGTTATAATGATGAAAATGTGTTTTTAACAAAGTATTGGCAAAATGAGTGACACAATGGTAATTTTGATAAAATAAAAGGTCCTAGTGGTGGTACTTCCTCATTTGACCTTATCGGCCATTTTTGTGAAAAAGGGATGAAATGAATAAAACGAAAATAAAATAGTGTGTAACGTAAATGTGAACCGTAAGAATGATATAACGGTGGAATAATGTGGACATTTGATAAAATGTTAAAACACATTAATATGGAATCGGATGCAATCAAAAAAGAATTAAGAAGGGCCCGAAGCCCTGGGATGAAAGACCTAAAATCACTAGTGACATCGCTGGCGGTATGGGGTCCATTAAAGTACACGATTATTTGGTAAATTCTGAGAAAAAATAATGTTTATAACGGAATGATGGAAATGGGAATAAATAAGGTTGTGCTTACGAAATGTAAGAAAAACAACCTAAAACTAGTGGTGAAATATTATACAATGGTCTCTAATTATGTGAAAAGTTGGTGTAAAATGGATAAGTGTGGGTATGAGCACATCGCTTGGTTAGATTGCATGGTAGTTGCATTTACACTCGTTAAATGATAACGTTTTCAAAATTTTTAAAATAAATGTTATATGTATTGTATTTTCGTATAAAAATGTATTGCTTAGTACTCCCCAACCTGATGAGTGCTTCGCTCACCCCTACTTTTTATGTTAAAATTTCCACCCCCAGGTACCTCCGGTAAGGACGCTTGCAAGGACGTTGGTAAGGCCCCATTGGGAATGAGTCGTCGTTAGAGCTCTACCATGGCATTTTAAAAAATTGCATTTGGGACATTTGAATTTATGGCACTTTAAACAATCTTTTATTCGTGCCTTGGGCCATTTGTTATAATAATATAGGATTTTTATGGTTTATTTCCCTTATTATTAGCGTTGTTGGATTTAACAAAAAAATTCTAAATAAATCTTGCTAATTAACTTAATTACTTAAAGTGGCAACCTATTTCTATAATTAAAACCTGTTTAATCACATTCCGTTCCTTATAAAATGGTGCAAATTAAAGGAATTTCTATTAAAAATGGACTTTCCCTCTCCCTCTTAACACCTTGACTCGGGAGCGAGTTGACCCAATGGTGGCCCAAATCCAGGTCGAGGCATTACAATATCCTTTGTGTATTGGTGTTTGTATAAAATGTGTTTCTTAGTTAGTTTTTGTTTGTTTAAGTAATTATTGAGTTGTCAGGAATAGTTTCTCAAATACCTTATGAGGTAAGGACGAATGGCGATATTATAACATTTTTGGGGTGGAATTGGGTAATAGTTAATTCTAACAATAATTATAATGATGCATTCTTGATGGAAAAACACGAATATTGGTTGCTTACTACTCTGAGTTGCGCTTGCGTGTATGTTAAAATGACACTTGAGTTATAAAAGGGGGTGTATTCAAATGGTAATCACTTTAGAGTTTTAAAGTAATTTTTTGGATTGTGTTCTTTACTTCTCCAACATTTGTACAGTGTTGTCCAATTAAAAATTCTTCATTTTTGCTTTCTTATTATAATCTTTATTTTAATATATTTCCTTTATACAATTATGTAGTAATATTTTCCCATAATAATTTAGGTCTACAATGTGACAATTAAAAAAATTAGGTATAAATATATATTGTATTGATTCTTAAGGAGAATGGGTAATGGATACTTGGTAATACAATTTATATGGCCAGTGGGTTTCCTTTTTATTTATGCGAGGACTAATTCTTTGAATGTTAGAAGAGGTGGTGCTTTTGATATATGCTGACTTTTCTTTCCCACTTTAGTTTTTTCGCTAAACAATGGGACACAAGATATTCTAAATTACTTTTTGTGCCTAATTATTGTGAACTTGAGCTTGATTGTTATACACGTGCAAGATGTTCTTAGAGCTGAGATCAAAGATATGTTGTTTACTTAAGTGTTCGGCTTAGTGCACTATTCATGAAGCTTAATTTCCACACTCCTCGTGAATTTCGTCATTTATTGAGCTTTGACCATTATTTCTTTATACCTTGATGTTTAGCTGTTTATCTGAGGTGTATCTAGAGTGTTTACTTATTTCTCCCTCTAGATAACTTCTTTAGAGGTTCATTTATTATCAAAGAGTTGTATTTATCATATTTTTATTGAGTTATACATCTGATTTTTTCATTATCATTAAGAGTACCTTTACTGTTATGTTATCACCATTAATACGGATTATGACTTTGTTTATCTCTAAGCACCCTAGCAAAGAGAACTACTTTCTTACACGCATAATGATTGTCCAATCTATAAAGATTGTTGACCCAATAAATTTACCACCTGTAGAAAATCAAGCAATAATTATATAAATATTCTATCCTCATTATCCTCCGGTTTGAGAATATATGAACACTTTTTAATCTTGTTAGAATGTTTAAGTAATCTTACCATCACCTAGACTTTAATATCACCCTTAATCGTGTTCAATACAATCCTGATGTACTGGTACAATCTTCTTTGAACTATCAGATAAGTTTCTGAACTATCAGGCATATTCTCGTAGGTAAGATACCTACTAAGATTATACACACAACTTTACCGATATGATGTCAACTCCCTATCTAGGTTGTGAACTGTTCAATTGTGCTATAATCATAATTCTGATAAGTAGTGATTTGGCTAAACCCAACTCACCAGAATTTATATTACATACAATTTAACGACATATACAATATATTTAAAATAAATACAAGGCATTCCCATAAACATTATTCATATCATAAAATAACCTAAAACAATCTTGTAAAACTAAATAATAAATGTTATAAAAATGGTTTTAAAGGATAAAACTCCAATAATATCCCATTTAATATTTAACCCATGTGCCTATGCATCTAACACCCAATCCTTTTGTATGACTGTCAAAATTCTTAGTTAGTAAGCTCTTCATAAAAGGATCTACCAGGTTATCCTGCGATGTAATCTTAATCACAAAAACGTCGCCTTTTTGCATGATCTCTCATATGAGGTTATACTTACACTCTCTTATAGATCATGTTTTCTTTTGAGTTAGAAAACACTATGTTATTATCACGATAAAGTGTAATAGCCAATTGTACTGAAGAAACAACACCCAAATCACTTAGGGAGTTCCGGAGCTAAACAACATCCTTTGTTACCCCCAAAGCAATAATATATTTGACTTTCATTTTTTGATTAACCACGCATGATTTATTGATACTCTTCCAACTTATGGATCCACCTCATAGGGTAAACATAATCCCGAGGTCAATTTCTTATAATCTTTATTTGACTGAAAATATGAGTTTGTATACCGTAAAGGCACAAGACTATCCACTGAGTTAATCCACATAATCTCTAGTCATTTTTAAGTATTTAAAAATGTGTTGTATTACGATATAGTGCTCCTCACTGGGGTTAGACTAAAATATGTTGACCATGCTAATGGAAAATCACATATTCAGTCTTATAGACAACATACCATACATAAAGATGCCTACCGAGGAAGCATAATGTATATTCCTCATCCTCTCTATCTGATCAGGTGTTTTATGACACTGATCCTTCGACAAATTTATTTCATATGTGAAAGAAATAAATCCTGCATGCCAAACTTTGTTAGCACATCATCGATATAAGTGGCTTGGGATAAAACTAACATCATATTTTTTATCACATAGAGTTTAATCCCAAGAATGTGTATGGTTTCTCTTAAGTCCGTCATATTGAACATTATGGATAATCGCATTATTGTGTTGGACAATACACCCAACATCGTTATTGATTAGGATATATAATCCACATAAAGGACCAGAAACATCACCACATTTCCATCATGATTCTTATACACAAAAGTTTAATTTGGTCATTGATCAAAACTAAAAGATTTGATCACCAGATCTAACTGGATGTTCCAAGACTTTGACTTTTTCTTATGTCCATAAATGGACCTCTTAAGCTTGCACACTTTCCTTTCTTGTCTACTTTCTATGAATGTCTCAGGTTGCATCATCTGGATGCACTCATCAAGACTACCATTTAAAAACACAGTCTTGACTTTCTTTTGACAAATGTCATAATTAAGATGAGCTAAAATGAATAAAAGAATCTAAATAAACTTTAACACGTTTACTGACAAGAAGGTTTCCTCATAGTCAATCCCCTCAATTTGAGTAAACCATTCTCAACAAGCTTTGACTTAAAGGTTTTCACCTTCCAATCTTCCTATATTTTCTCTTATATATACACTTGAACCCGACGGCTTTTATCCCATTCGACAAGTCTATAAGCTCCTAAACCTTATTCAAATACATTAAATCAATCTCTGTATTCATATCCTAAATACACACCTTAAAGTCTTAGTCTTAGAGGACCTCGTTGTAGTTTTTGTTATTCAGATCGTGCTCCCTTAGCTCACCGAAGTGTTTACTCCAAAACACTAACCTGCTTGCTAGGTTATCATCTGACTCTCCCACTATGATATGAACCCTCCCGTGGTCTTGTATAAATGACAAAGCATATTAATCATCGATGATACTTCCACTATCGCTAAATGGTGTATTATTGATATTAAGTTGTATTGTATCTTGTACGGGTTGTTAAGAAACAATTACTTGGTCTTGCCATCTTAGCTCTTGTAAGATAAAATTTACTCTTGGTTTTGTAGTCCATTATATAATCGTCCTTTAAGTATTGCGCATTAGTGCTTATAATGACCCTTTAGTCCTTAGGATCATAAAATAGACAACCTTTAGTTCCTTTCGGGCAACCTATAAAGATACATACTTTTGTCATTGATGATAACTTCCCTAACTCATTCCTCAGTACGTGTGTTGAGTAATCCCAAATGCAAACATGTCCCAAACTAGGCTTGCGCCCATCCACGATTCTAACTTCGGACTAAATATGTAATGTAAGATATGAGTCAACACATAATTATGGGCATTTTTAAAAAAGTCAAACAATTATAGAACTTTTCTAACTTATAAAAAATAGAAAATTTTATTTTGGCAAAAATATGATGATTTTAGAAAACTTTAGATTTGAAATTAAAGAATTTTTTTAAATTTCGAAAATTTTCAACACCTACATCCAGATCTGATTCGATTGAAATACAAGCCCAGTTATTACAATCCTAACAAATATAAAAAAAAATCATTTGTTAGTTTACTTTTATTTTCTTTTAGTTTTTTGAAAATCATTCATTTAGGCTCACTCAAAAAGTTACTTTGCTTGGTGTATTTTTAAGCGCTTTTTTACTTAACCTTATGCAATTATAGCGTATTTTGACTTAACCCCCTGGAAGATGAAAAATTAGACAAACCCCCTAGATTCTAAAACTGTTACTTTTTCGTTAAAAAATCACTTTAATTTATATTTTGACTTACCCCCTATATTTTTTGGACAAAAATACCTTTCGTCCCCACTTCATCTTCTTCTCCAAATCCAATAGTTGTTAGCCCTAATTTCAAAAATACAACCATTACAAAAATGAACCACCAATCCATTAATAGTTTACTAATAGTAATCTTTGTATAGGTTAGGATTTTAGTAATAACATTTCCATGTACGTTGATATTGGATTTTCAGAGTTTCTTTCCAATCCACTGGCGACAAATTTGAGAAGTAAGCATGCAACAACTGAGCGTAGTACGGAGCGATCCAATACAAAATACTCCTCAACAGTGTAATATTTCCACCAAGGAAGGCACCAAATGTGACGATAGGATTCACATGACCTCCAGAAATGTTTGCACCCACCGAAACCACCACAAAACAATGCAAATACATGGCTTAACACCGCCTCTATGAGGACCAGTGGTGTGCTTTATCCACTATTAGTTAACCTATCTACCGCCAATCCCAATTGTAATTTAGTTCATGTTTCACTAGAAGTTGAATATGCTCATCATAATAAGTGTAACAAGTAAGTTTTTTAATTAATGTAGGCAACTTACTGAAAGCCATGCCCGAGCCTTCCCCAACAAAAACAAAGATGCCAATTACTAGTAATAGATTAGTAAGTCATTTTTTTGCAATGATTAATATTTTTGAAATTAGGGTTAACAGTTGTTGGATTTTGGGAAGAAGATGAAATAAGAAGGACGAAAGGTATTTTTGTAAAAAAAAAAAATATAGGAGGGGATAAGTCAAAACATGAATTAGAGTGATTTTTAATGAAAAATAACGATGCTAGAATCTAGGGGGTTATGTCTAATTTTTCATCTTCCAGGAGGTTAAATCAAAATCGCTATTATTGCAGAGGTTAAGTAAAACCCTAATTTTAATGAAACATTCAAAATTATTTTGATAAATCAAACTCGAAGTTATTTGGCTAAAAAATACCAAGCTTTATCAATAACAGAAGACTCTAAGGTGTTGTTTATTTTTGGGTCTTAAGTCTAAATTTGAACCATTCAGATTTAAAGGGTGCAAAAAAGTGTTTGTTTTCTTAAATGATTAAAACTTTAACGACTGTATTTACTTCTAAATAATTAAGATGTAAACTTACATCGGAAGTCCCAATCAATTTAAATACATTTATTTAGAGGTCCATTCAGATATAAAAAATAAATATATTTTTCAAATTTAAATTTCGATCTTTAAATTTCAAATTCAAGACTTTATATCATTTAAAGGTTCATTCAGATATAAAAAATAAATATATTTTTCAATTTTAAATTTCGAACTTTAAATTACAGATTCAAAACTTTATATTGTATTAGGATGAAAATTAGGGGGTGTCAATTTTAGAAACGACACGAAACGACCTGAAATTGATTCGATATGTCGTGTTCGTGTCGTGTTTTTTTGACACGAAGTGGTGTCGTGTCGTGTTCGTGTCAGAATTATGAGTCGTGTCGTGTCATGTTATCGTGTTTTTTAAGGGTGAAATCTAAGAAATTCTGGTATTCCTGTCGTGTCGTGTTGTTTTTGTTGGAACAACTTTCAAAGCTGTCAGATTTGCAAAACCTTGAAAAATGGTAAAGACTTAAAACTTGGTTTGTCCCACATCGGTGGGTGAGTTGAAATGAGTTGGGTATATTTATAATTTATTTGGAACAAATGGGCAAGCCCTTTGGGCATCAGATATTTTGTGTGTATGGGTGGGGGATTTATTGGGCCAAGTCACACACGCGCGCACGCCGCCACCGCCGTCCGGCCGACCCGGCCCGTGTCCGGGTCTTGGGCTTGGGATCATTAGGAAATAATTTTTTGGACAAATAAATTAACGGTTTTGGGCATTAAAAATTAATTTTTAACGGTAATTAATTCCGAAAAAAAAACGTGGGCCTTTTACTGTTGAATTTTTCCACCCACATTTTCAGTTTTCTCTCCACATTTTTGCCCACTAACGGTAATTTCTTTTTTGCATAAAAGGAGGTTGAGACCTCCGTTTTCAATACAGTCTCATAAACAACTCTCAGCATAAACGTTTATTTCGTACATAGAAAATAGTTATTCGTCCTCTGAATAATTATTACAACATAGAAATAATTAATCCTCTTGCCCAGATTAATTATAACACAGAATCGAGCAATATTTTGAATAGGTGTTGATTGAATGAATCTGGTTTGTGCTACCAATTCGTAGTTTAATTTTCCAAGGCTGTTTTATCCTGGGGGTGACGGGGCTATACACTGTCGACACAAATTGGAGGCAGAGCCGCGAAACACCTTAAAGAGAGCGACATTGTCCGCGACACAGCCATATTTCTAGACCGTCGAGTTCCGAATTTCTTATATTTTTCGCCTTCAGTTTATCAGCTTAATTGGGTAATTTCGTTCCTTATTTATTTCTGCATTTAAATTGTTGCTACAACAATTTTAAGGTGTTTCTGAAATTCTGCCATGGACGAAATTAACTCAAGTAACCTTAATAAGCCTTTCAAATATGAAGGCACCCATTTTAAACGTTGGAGCAAAAAACTGCTATTTTATTTAACTACGAAAAAAGTAGCATCGTGTGTTCAATTTGATAAACCCGTAGTAAATAATCCACCTACTGTTGAGGAAAGCAAAACAATTAGAACATGGGAGGAAAATAATTTTCTGTTCAAGAATTATATTTTGAATGCTTTAAGTGACGAACTTTATGACTATTATGCCAATTATAAAACTGCAAAAGATGTGTGGGATGCACTGTTTAAAAAATATGACACGGAGGAGGCGGGTGCTAAAAAATATGCCGTCAGCCGTTATTTGAAATTTCAAATGACGGATGACAAATCTGTTGTTACTCAAACTCATGATTTGCAAATGATTGCCCATGAAATTATTTCCGAGGGCATGACTTTAAATGAGCAATTTTCAGGTGGCTATGATTATTGATAAATTGCCTCCACTGTTCAAAGAATTTAAAAATGTTTTAAGGCATAAGTCTAAAGAATTTTCACTAGAGTCACTCATTACTAAATTGAGAATTGAGGAAGAATCCCGAAAACAGGACTATAAATATGAAATTCTTGTTGTGTCTAACAACAAAAATCATAAAAAGAACCACACTCCAGTTGTTTTAAAGGAAAACGAAAAAAATATGAAAAATTAGAAAAAGGGCCACAACCAAAATTTTAAAAATCAGACTCAGACTCAGAATAAGAATAAGAACCCTGGAAATGGACAGTCTAGCAACTCGGGATAGTTTCTCTGTTTCAAGTGTGGCAAGCGTGGCCATATGGCTCGCAAATGTCGCAATGTGCCACAAGCACAAGCGAATTTGACCGAAGAGGACCTATGTGCTATGATTTCAGAAATCAACATGGTTAGCGGTGCCGAAGGGTGGTGGTTGGATACTGGCGCTTCCCGCCATATCGGTTATGACCGTACTATGTTTAAGACTTATTCTGAGACTGCAGATATGATGGTGTTGTTGGGTGATTCTCACTCCACTGAGGTTGCTGGTACTGAAAATGTGGAATTAAAGTTCACTTCGGGAAAGACTGTTATCCTCCAAGATGTTCTTCACACTCCCGAGATAAGGAAAAATTTGGTTTCGGGCTATCTTCTCAACAAAGTTGGCTTTACTCAAACTATTTGTGCTGATTTATTTACTTCAAGGTTCTAAAAAACGCGGGGCGTGATCGAGGCGTCGAGGTCAAGCCTTAAGCCTAGAAGCCTAGGCGGGTTTAGGCGTAAAAAGGTGGGAAAAGACGTTTAGACCTTCTTAATATATTTTTATATTTTTAAACCATAACAAGGCTATTAAAATACTAAAATTGTACATATCATAAAAATATGTCTGAATATATGAAACTGAAAATACTATTTGATTATTTTGGATGAGATAATGGTATGGTTAGTTAAAAAATTCTTTAAAAGGCGATATCGTTTCACTAAAGCATTGTTGTTTTTAGAAAAAAGTACGCCTTAAGGGTTTTACTAAGAATAAGGCGTAAAAAACTTAAGGCGAGACGTTTCGCCCAAGCCTTAAGCCTAGGCGGGTTTTTTAGAACAGTGATTTACTTTGACCAAAAATGGAATTTTTGTAGGCAAGGGTTATGCCACTGATGGGATGTTTAAGTTGAATGTTGATGCAATGAATAAAAGTTCTCCTTCTGCTTATATTGCTTGTTCATTTAATATTTGGCATGCTAGGCTTTGTCATGTTAATAAACGACTTGTTAAAAATATGAGCACTTTAGGATTAATTTCAGAATTATCATTAAATAATTTTGAAAAATGTGAATGGTGTAGTCAAGCAAAAATCACTAAGACACCACATAAATCTGTTTTTAGAGAATCTGAACCACTTGATCTAATTTATTCGGATATTTGCGAATTGGATGGTGTCACAACTAGAAATGACAAACATTATTTTATAACTTTTATTGATGATTGTTCCGATTATTCATTTGTGTATTTAATGAAAAATAAAAGTGAAGCGTTTGACATGTTTAAAATTTTTCTAAATGAAATTGAAAATCAATTTAATCGGAAAATAAAAAGGTTACGTAGTGATAGAGGTACCGAATATGATTCTGGACCATTTATTGAATTTTATAAAACCCACGGTATTATTCACGAAAAAACTGCCCCTTATTCGCCCGAAATGAACGGTAAAGCAGAAAGAAAAAATAGGACATTAACTGAATTAGTTGTGGCTATTTTATTAAATTCAGGGGCTGCCTCACATTGGTGGGGTGAAATTATTTTGACTGTGTGTCACGTACTTAATAGAATTCCTAAGACTAAAATGAAAATATCTCCTTATGAAATTTGGAAAAATATTAATCCCAACGTGTCATACTTTATAACGTGGGGGTGCTTAGCCTATGTACGTATACCCGACCCTAAAAGGTCTAAATTGGCAAGTAGAGCATATGAGTGCGTTTTTATAGGCTATGCTATTAATAGCAAAGCATACCGATTTTATGACTTGAAAAATCAAGTAATTATCGAATCAAATGACGCCGATTTTTATGAAGATAAATCTCCTTTTAAATTGAGAACTAGTGGGGGCGAGTCATCCACTAATATTTCTTTAAATAAAAATAAAGAAAATAATGAATCCATTTTAGAAATTCAAAAAAGCAAAATGGCTCGTGTAGAAAAAGATTTTGGTACCGACTTTTATGCTTACACTTTAGAGGAGGAGGATCCTAATACTATTCAAGAAGCTTTATCTTCTTTAGATGCCGATTTATGGCAAGAGGCTATTAATGATGAAATGGATTCTTTGAAAACAAATAAAACTTGGCATTTAGTGGACCTTCCTCCTGGGGGTAAAACAATTGGGTGTAAATGGATTCTTAAAAAGAAATTAAAACCTGATGGCACTGTTGAAAAATATAAGGCACGTCTTGTTGCCAAAGGTTTTAGACAAAGAAAAATGTAGACTTTTTTGATATATTTTCACCCGTGACTAGAATAACGTCTATACGTGTACTATTTGCCATAGCTGCCTTAAATAATTTAATTGTACACCAAATGGATGTTAAAGCTGCATTTTTAAATGGAGAATTAGAAGAAGAGATTTATATGGATCAACCTGAAGGTTTTATTGTACACGGTCAAGAAAATAAAGTATGTAAACTAGATAAATCTCTTTATGGACTCAAATAGGCACCTAAGCAATGGCATGATAAATTTGATAGCTTAGTCATCTCTAATGGGTTTAAAGTTAATGAAAGTGACAAATGCATTTATTATAAATATGTAGAGAACATTTGCACTATCATATGTCTTTATGTTGATGACTTGCTTATATTCGGTTCTAATATTCATGCCGTAGAAAATGTTAAATCATTATTATGTGCCAATTTTGATATGAAGGATTTGGGTGAAGCTAGTGTAATATTAGGAATTAATATTACTAGGTCAGAAAATGGACTTTCTTTGGATCAATCTCATTACATTGAGAAAGTTCTAAAGAAATATAATTACTTTGACTGTAAACATGCTAGTACTCTATTTGACCCTAGTATATAAAGTTATTTAAGAACACTGGCGACAATGTAAATCAAAATGCTTATGCAAGCATTATAGGTAGCTTATGTTATGCTACAGATTGCACTAGACCTGACATAGCTTATGCTGTGGGAGTACTATGTAGATTTACCAGTAGAGCTAGTATGGAGCATTGGCATGCTATTGAGAGGGCCATGCGGTATCTTAAAAGGACGATGAACCTCGGATTACACTATAATAAGCATCCCGCTGTCCTTGAAGGATTTAGTGATGCTGATTGGAACACCCTATCTGATGATTCTAAGGCTACTAGTGGATATATATTTAGCATCGCTGGTGGTGCAGTTTCTTGGAAATCTAAGAAACAAACTATTTTGGCTCAATCCGCTATGGAGTCTGAAATGATAGCGCTAGCTACTGCTAGTGAAGAGGCAGGTTGGTTAAGAAGCCTCCTGTCATATATCCCATTATGGGAAAGACCGATACCAGCCATTTTTTATTCATTGTGATAGTACCGCGACTATTGCAAAAGTTGAGAACCATTATTATAACGGTAAGAAACGACAAATACGTCGTAAGCATAGTACTGTTAGAGAATTTATCTCTATGGGTGCTGTGAGGGTGGATCATATACGGTCTGAATAGAACTTAGCTGACTCTTTGACGAAATGACTAGCTAGGGAGAATGTGTGGAACACCTCGAAAGGGATGGGACTAAAGCCCTTGGATAAATGAGTCATTTGTGATGGTAACCCAACATATAGACTGGAGATCCCAAGAAATATGTTCAAAGGGTAATAACAAGTCACAAGTGATATGGGTTGAATCATGCTATTAATAATTAATATAGAACGGGGTTTTACTCCGAGTCTATCCCTATGGAGCATGATATCCTGAAGCGAGTTAAGGATGCGTTGAAAACTCTTAATAAGTTCTATAGCTCTATTTTGAGTGGGGTACCTAGCTTCAGGAATACTCTTGATAGACTCACCTATGTGAATGTGGAAGTGTTCCCACTTCCTATGGATATTTTGGGCAAATTCCTAGAGCGTTCGCTATACTGGGATAGAAGCACATGGCCGTAACGTGCTAGCTATTAGAATTACATCCAAGTAGGGTTGTGTGTGAAATGTTGTCAGAGATAGAGTTCAAAACTACGGTTACTCTAGTATATTCTGAATCATTTTTACTACGTAAAGGTTCAAGTTGAAAGACACCTTTGCTTATGCACAATTCTATGAATTATTGCTCGATAAAAATGTTTTCAAATTTTGCAAGTGGGGGATTATTGGAACAACTTTCAAAGCTGCCAGATTTGCAAAACCTTGAAAAATGGTAAAGACTTAAAACTTGGTTTGTCCCACATCGGTGGGTGAGTTGAATGAGTTGGGTATATTTACAATTTATTTGGAACAAATGGGCAAGCCCTTTGGGCATTAGATGTTTTGTGTGTATGGGTGAGGGACTTATTGGGCCAAGTCACACACGCGCGCATGCCGCCGCCGCCGTTCGTCCGGCCCGGCCAGTGTCCGAGTCCGGGTCTTAGGTCTTGGGCTCATTAAGAAATAATTTTTTGGACAAATAAGTTAACGGTTTTGGGCATTAAAAATTAATTTTTAACGGTAATTAATTCCGAAAAAAACGTGCGCCTTTTACTGTTGAATTTTTTCACCCACGTTTTCAGTCTTCTCTCCACGTTTTTGCCCACTAACGGTAATTTCTTTTTTGCATAAAAGGAGGTTGAGACCTTCGTTTTCAATACAGTCTCATAAACAACTCTCAGCATAAAAGTTTATTTCGTACATAGAAAATAGTTATTCGTCCCTTGAATAATTATTACAACATAGAAATAATTAATCCTCTTGCCCAGATTAATTATAACACAGAATCGAGCAATATTTTGAATGGGTGTTGATTGAACGAATCTGGTTTGTGCGACCAATTCGTAGTTTGATTTTCCGAGGTTGTTTTATCCTGGGGTGACGGTGCTATACACTGTCGGCACAAATTGGAGGCAGAGCCGCGAAACACCTTAAAGAGAGCGACATTGTCCGCGACTCAACCATATTTCTAGACTGTCCAGTTCCGAATTTCTTATATTTTTCGCCTTCGGTTTATCAACTTAATTGGGTAATTTCGTTCCTTATTTATTTCTGCATTTAAATTGCTGCTACAAAAGTTTTTTATTCTGGTCGTATTCGTGTCAACTAAAAAAACACGAATTCGTATCGTGTCGTGTTCGTGTCCGAAAAAATCTTATCGTATCGTGTCGTATCGGCTCAAAACACGATCGGTTGCTCCGAGTTGCGACCCCTAATAAAAATACAAACGCAAATCTAAATCACGTTCAAATGGATGGCTCAAAAGAAAACAAACAACCCGAGTTGAATAGAAGGCTCAAAATCATGTTCTATGTAGTCTGTCTCGTCTCGGCTCCCATTACTTCTCCGGCTAGGTGTGTATACCGTTAGTCTCTTTGGTCATTTGTAATTTGAGAGTGAAGAAACGTTAAACAACAGTGAGAATGTCACACACCCAGCAAGCCTTTACTCTCATTCCAAAAATGGTGAAAATCCCCCCACTCAAAGCTCTCTCAGTTTTCAACTCCACCACCCAACACACCCTTCAATCCATCTCCATAACCCTCCATCTCCTCCTCTCTTCCAACATGCTCTCACATGTCCAATCCATATTCCTCCAACTAATCTCTTGTAAAATCACCTCCCCATCCTTCACACTCCCATCTCTTTTTCACCACTTAACCCAACCCAACTTCCACTCTGTCCCCCTCTACCAAACAATTATTAATGCACATGTTCAATCTCAGTTACCCCAACAAGCCATTTTTTATTTCAACCAAATGATAGACAAAGGCCTTGTACCCTCATCAAATACTTTCAATTATCTTTTACATTTTCTTATTAAATCCAATTGTTTTGATAAAGCTTGGTGTATTTTTAATGAAACAAAGGGCAGGGTTGTGTTGGATGCTTATACTTATGGGATAATTATAAAGGGTTGTTGTGAAAATGGTCTCTTGGATAGAGCTTTTGAGGTTTTGGGTCAATTTGAGGAAGTGGGTTTGTGTCCAAATGTTGTTATATATACTACATTAATTGATGGGTGTTTTAAGAGTGGTGATATTCGACAGGCTAAAAAGTTGTTTACGAAGATGGGGGAGTTGGGTTTAAGTGCTAATCAGTTTACTTATACTGTTTTGATCAATGGGTTTTTCAAGAAAGGGCTTAAGAAAGATGGGCTTGATTTATTTGAGAAGATGAAGGTTGATGGGATCTTGCCTGATTTGTATACATATAATTCTTTGATGAATGTGTATAGTAACGATGGTAATGTGAGTAAGGCGTTTAAGCTGTTCGATGAAATGTGTGAGAGAGGTGTGACATGTAATGTTGTGACGTATAATACTTTAATTCGAGGGTTGTGTCAAAAGATGAGGGTGGTAGAGGCTGAGAGGTTTTTGGATCAGATGAAGAGGGTTGGTTTGAATCCGAATGTGATCACTTATAACACTCTAATAGATGGATTTTGTAGTGCTGGGATGTTAGAGAGGGCTTCAAGTTTGTTAAATCAGATGAGGTCTTACGGGTTATCACCATCTTTAGTTACGTATAACATTCTAATTACTGGTTTCGCTAGAGCTGGAAATGCTGCACGAGTTGCAGACTTAGTTCGGGAGATGGAGGAGAGAGGCATTTCTCCATCAAAAGTTACATATACAATTTTGATCGATGCATTTGTCCGATCAGATGGCATGGAGAGAGCCTTGGAAGTTTTTTCGTGCATGGAGAAGGCTGGGCTGGTGGCGGATATTTGCACCTATGGTGTCTTAATACATGGTTGGTGCAGTAAAGGTAACATGAAGGAAGCTTCAAAGCTATTTAGATCAATGAGTGACTTGGATTTGGAGCCAAATGATGTAATATACAATATGATGATTTATGGTTACTGCAAAGAAGGTAGCTCATATAGAGCGTTGAGGTTGGTAAAGGAAATGGGTGAGAAGGGAACGGTTCCAAATGTTGCTAGTTACTGTCTGACAATTGAAGTACTTTGCAAAGATGAGAAACAAAAAGAGGCTGAAATTCTTCTTAAAGATATGATAAAGTCAGGTTTAGAACCATCAATGTGTATCGTCAACATCACTTCTAAAGCCAAACTCTTAGATTCATAGTAGAATTTGAAGCAAACTCATGTAGAGAAAACAGTGCGAGACACGGTTAGAGGGGGCTGTTTTGTGCTTCAGATTATTATCCTAAGTCAATCATTCTTGGTTGGGAAACATGAAAAATATTCTGCCAAGAGCTTAGTAGAACCTTATTGCTCTGTAAGCTTCATTCATCTCCCTAGTGATACTTAAATTTATTACATATCTCTTTGGGCAACCATGCACTGAATAGTGTATCTACAGTGTCGATAATTTGGCATCAGCTTTTGAACATTTTAGAGCATTATGTCGGCATTCACAATTGTAGTTATGCTTCATTAGATTTTCGAATTACAATGTGACAGCACATTCCTATAAATTAGTAAGTTGAATCCCATGCAGTACACCAAAATGTTAATTAAAGGGTTTATAACAGTTGTGAACGCTTATAAATTTGCAACATTTATCAAGAACAGTTGAAAATGCACAGAATAACATATAATGATTCAATAAAACTTATGAGTCCCACCCTCTTGTACCTCTACTTGACCAATGTTCTGCTCTAAGCCAACGAAGACTATATCTGACCACAACCTTTTCCGACTCTCTTCCTTAACAGGTTTTTGCTTTCATTCCCCTCGCCTTTACTATCCTCACTTCCACGGGCGGACCTAGGTGGTCCCGAGGGTGGGCGGCCGCCCACCTAGGTTTTTCGGAATTTTTTCCCGGGTATAGGTTGTTTTTTTTCTTTTTTTGGACCTTTGTGTAACGTTTGATAATATAAGGTATTAAGTTTGTGGGGCAAAAAAAGAAATACATCTAATTCTAATTTCAATACACACGCACGCTACCTATCTGATAACACACGCGTTTAAACCTTTGTAACCTAAGTTCCAAGCCCGTCTCTCTCTCTCTCTCTCTCCTTCCTCACGCAGCCACACTACAAGCACAATTTCACAAACTCATCTTTCTCTCACCGCCGGCCTCCCGATCTCTTCCTCAACGGCTGCACACTTTAACAGGTACAGGAGCAGCTCTTCTCCTCATCGTCCGTCTCCGAGCAGCAACAGGGGCGAAATAGTCTCCCTCTCCGGTAATTTTTTTTAATAACTTTACACATATATTGTTAGTTTATTGTAAAAATATTGTTAGTTTATTATAAATACATTGTAAAAAATTAGTTTATTGTAATTTCTTGTAAAAAATTAGTTTATTGTTTATTTTTTACAATAAACAAACAAGAGAGCAGCCCCTTTCGTTTGAGTATGTTTTTTTTCAATAGATCTCATTAGTTGATTAGTTTTAAGTTGTTAATTAATTTATAGTTATTGTTATTAGTATGTTGAAATTTTTAGGAGTATTTAGTATATGCTGAAATTGTTGTTGTTTAGTATGTTGAAATCTGTCCCCAAAATTAGTTGTTACTATGCTGAAATTTTAATTAGTTATTGTTGTTAAAAAATAATTTGTTGCTGAAATTTTAATTTGTAACCAAAATAATTTTTCAAATTTAGGGCAATTATGTTGAATTTTATTATTGTTATTTAAAATTTAGGGTAATATTTTGTTGAGTTATTTTGAAAAAAGTTTTCAAACAAAGTGGGAGCAAAAAATGGGTGAATATAAATATTAACATTTTTAGGGTTGAAAAATTGCAAAAAATGACCCTAAAAAAAATCACCTCGGGGGCTTCCGCCCCCGAACCTCAGGCCTTTGTAAAAAAAATTCGCACCCCCTAACCGAAAATCCTGGGTCCGCCACTGCTCACTTCTTCATCTTTTACTAGTGGGCAAGAAAATACACTAGTCGTTTCCCCTTCAAAAAACATTGTGTGTGTAGATATGTATATAGATATCTTCTTTACTAAAATCGTGCATTTGGGTAAATATTATGATATTTTTTTTTACCAAACCATGGCTTCTTCATGCGCTTGTTGTTTCTCTTAGAAAATCCATGCTTCATGTTATTAAGGTTTTCTAGAACCAGATGTAATTTCTCCATGCCCCCCTCCCCCATTTCCCTTCTTCTAGCACCTTTCTTGAAACGCCCTTCATTTTATTTTAAGATTTGCAGACATCATCTAACCGTGCAGATGTAGAGCTTACTTCTTCCTTCTTTTTGTTTAATTTTCTTAAGCTTATACATACACAAACACACCCAAAAGGTGTAATAATCTTATTTTGTTCATTCAATTCATACTTTGCAGTCTTTGGCATTTATTATATCATTTGTTTTACATATAGTGCTTTTGTGATCCCCGTATGCGCACATTCTTTTGTGATGCATTTCATTTACTTTTCCTATGATGTTATGAACATAAAGTTAGTGTTTGATATGTTTGTCTACTCTTACTTGGTGGACGTACTAATACACAACAATTTTTTTTGTCAACATAATTTTTCTGCCATTAAGATGTTGGTCTCGGTTCAAGACATGGGAACATCCTCTTCATATATGGGGGTAAGGCCAGTGGACATTCGCCTCTCCCAGACCCCGCAGTTAAGCGGGAGCCTTGAGCACTGGGTACGACCTTTTTTTATTTTTTATTTTTTTAAGATGTTTTTATTTTCATGATAGGAAGATATATTCCTCTGATGATTAGATTTACTGTTATTTACCATTTAGATTCTACAATTTTTGTCTCACACTGGTTTGAACGTAAACTGCACCTTATCTTATTATTTACTTGTTCAAAATTATATATAATTTTATCTTCATCTTCTTTTTGTAAGGAGATAGTAGATTAATGATTAAGAAATGTTACAATCTTATTACTGTAGGTGTAGCTAAAGATATATTATCCCAATGCTGTAGTGGCTTGGTATAATGCACAGGTGTGTTTTGGAGATGCCCTCATAAGTTGACTGAAAGCGACATCGTAATCTTGGCTCATTATTTGTGACAGCATAGCTTTTCATGTTAGATTAATTTAGAATGCCATATCCCTGAAGGCCAATTAGATGTATAATCCAAGACAACATACACGTAATATTAAGATAATCAGGCTCTTTTTACATTGGAGGTCACTTTTTTATGTTTTTGAAACCGCATTATAATCCATCTAATGCGGTGAAATTGGAGATGTGGTGAAATTGGAGGGTCAAGAGATACCTAGAAACGATCATTTTCGTTATTTAGGATCAATTATCCAAAAAGATGGAGATATTAGTGATGATGTTACTCATAGGATTAAAGCAGGCTGGGTTAAGTGGAGAAGTGCTATCGGCGTTTTGTGTGATAGGCGTATACCTTTGAAGTTAAAAGGTAAATATTATAGGACGGCCATTAGACCCGTCATGTTATATGGGACAGAGTGCTGGGCAACCAAGAAACAAAATGTGCAGAAAATGAGTGTGGCGGAGATGCGAATGCTAAGATGGATTTGTGGTAAAACTCGAAAGGATAAAATAAAAAATGAACAAATTCGTGAAACGGTAAAAGTAGCTCCTATAGAAGATAAATTGAGAGAAAATCGACTTAGATGGTTTGGACACGTCAAGCGTAGACCAATGGATGCTCTTGTAAGGAAGAGTGATTTAGTTAGTATTGATGGTAACACAAGGGGTAGAGGTAGGCCTAAATTGACTTGGTGGGATATTATAAAAAAGGATATGATGTCATGTGGTTTAACCGAAGATATTGCACTGGACAGAATGGAATGCAAAAATAGGATTCATGTAGCCGACCCCAAATAATTGGGAAAAGGCTTTGTTGAGTTGAGTATTATAATCCATTTAATTTTAAGTTTTTCTGGCTACCAAATAAGAGTCTTGCTTCCTGTTTTCTATGGGTACTAAAGTTTTATTTAGCTTTCTAGCTTGTTGAAACAAGTAGCAGGATATATGAGATTCAGTACTGGCAGAAAAAAAGTATCTCAATTTGGGCTTTCAAATTGAATTTGAATTGATCATACTTTTATTTGCATGTTTGTTTATTATTTTTTGTTTTGAATGTGTTATACTTATTAACATTTTATAGGCTATAATAAATTATTGCTTTTTATTTTTATTTTTTACTTATCCCCTGAAATAATGCCGAAATTAGATATACTCCCCTGCTTTTGAAAAAATTATAAATACTCCCCGACTTCTTACGGATGTCTTAACACCGTCAATCAACCCCAATTACTAATTAGTCTTAACCCCCTAACAGTTTAAAGAGAAAAATTCCCCTCCCTCTTCTTCTCCATTTTATCTTCATCCCCTAAACCCTAATCCTATTTTTTTTATAAGATACCTCCATAACAATGGTAGAAACCCAACTCAAGAAAAGAAAAATAATAAAGTTACCCACCACCTCCAAAACTCCTGCAGTACCCAACCATCATTTACACCTCCACCACAATCTAAGAACTCCACCGCCAAAAATCACAAACATTTGTAATTCTATTACATTTATGAAAAAAACATAAGAAAAAGAAAAAGAAAAAGAAAGAAATTGCAAACCATCAGTTGAACCAATCCAAACTTCAACCCTATTATTCCACTTGCTGGTGGCGAACATGAGGCGGTTTTATCGAAATGACGAGAAGGACACGAGGCTCGGGTGAGTAAACCAATCGCTTGTTTTGAGAAGAATGTATGATTTAGAGTTTTTTAAGATGTAAGGTTGAAATTAGTTGGCCTTCAATTTCTTTTCTTAGATTCCTTTGCTTAGTTTCGTAGTACTAAGGTTCTTTTTTTTAAGCAAATGAGGCCATTGGTAGATGATGTCGTGGGAGGGAACAATCCGAAGCTCTATGGCCAATCACCCCACAATTGTAACATTTGAATGTTACAGGGTGAGAGGGTGGGTGCAGGAGGCGGGACAGTGGAGGTCGGGGCGGCTGAAGTAGGTGGGGGCAAGAGAGCACTAGAGACAACAGGGGCTGTAGTAGCAGCAGTGGAGTGACCACGAGGTGGAGGGGCAGTCTGATGGAAGGACTTTACGTTGGTGGCGTACTCGACCGCCTACGCAAATGAGGTAACGTCACGTAAAGCAAGATCCCGCTAAATATAACTCTGCAGCCTGTGGATATATCGACTTGCTGCTCCTTGCTCTCGCCTAGATAGGCACGAATACAAAGAAGCTGGAAACGCTCCGTGTAGTCTAAAACTGAAGTGTCCTGCCTGAGAGACTGTACCCGAAGGAAGAGGTCGCGCTTGTAGGTAGCGGGAACAAAGGCAGCCCATCAACTGTGCTCGGAGCTCGACCCAGGACTGGATAGGAGGAAGGTCCTCATGGGCATGGCATTGCTCCAAATCATTCCACCATACACTGGCGCCCTGGAACTTGGTCGCTGCTAGCAGAACATATCGGCGACCCTTCTATTGCTTGTACTAAAAAATCCGCTCCATCGCGGCGAGCCAATCAATAACGGCGTCGGGCTGAAGGTGGCCATCGAACATCAAGATATCCACTCAAATATCGCCCTGCATGCTCCTCGACAACAACTGGAGGCGCATCAATTTGGGCTCCGTGTCGCTGTCTCTGAGGCGGTGGATGAAGAGGATTAGGAGTTGGTGGTGGTGCGTCTAGTGGGACTGGTGAAGGGGGAGGAATATAGGGTGGCACGAACTCCACTGATGGGGGAGGAGGTGGAGCGGTGGCCAGAGGTTGGTTGTAGGGACAGTGGTCTATCTGGTGCCCTTTTTGGTAGTACAAAAAACAATGTCTCTCGGTGATTGGCACATATGGGGTGACCTTCGGACTTCGTGAGTCAAAAGGCGACATATCGGTGCGCCACTCAGTGGGTGGTGGAGGCTCAATGTTTGGGAGAGAGTGGGGTCGGGTGAGGGTGAACCGTCAGGTGGAGGGAGACCAATCCACTCCCGTACCCGCTCAAATGAATCAACAAGGGCAAAATGGGGGAAGCGTGCATCCCACACAGAATGGGGGCGGGGAACATGTCTCGGGTGTCCCGTGGGTGGGGAAGTGTGTAGCATAGGTGGGGGCGAAAGCGTGGGGAAGGCAATATGGGATGGATGAGAGTCAATAGTGGTGGGTGGGGCCGGTGATATAGAAGGAAGATGATGAGGCACAAGGTGCCTCTGTGAGTGGTGACGAGGATAGATTGAATGTGTTGGAGGGTGGGTCAGGATGAGATGTGATGGGATTGGTATGGTGAGTTTGTGGAGGTAAATGGGAAGATCTAAGAACGCGAGGTGGTGGGAGATGATGGTGGTGTAATGGCAATTTGGGTGGTGGTGGAGGGTTCTTGGGTGACTCTTGGTAATTTTGGAGGGTGAGGGTATGTTGGTCTAGGGTTTCAAGTGTTGGGGCATGTGTTTGAGTGGTTCCAAACATAAGAGGGTAGGTGGGGATGCTAAGGTTTGTGTTTATGGGTTCTTAGGTATGAGAGGGTTGAAACACTAGGGTTTCTTGATCAAAATTTTTATCAATGACCACCGTGGGGTCATCTAGCACCGGAATCGACACATTTGTACATGGTTGTTGGGTGGTTGAAGGAATCCAGCCTAAAGAGGGCTGTACTGACTTGTTGATTGCCGGAATTTGATCGGAAAGCCCTTGAATGCCGTCGGTAGGTAGCTGCTGGGTCGGATTTGGCCCATTTCGGCGCCGGAGATCTCGGATCATATCGGCTATCGTCGGGGAGTAAGTCCCGATCATTGGTGGAGTGGTCTAGCCATATCTCATGGAGGATGACACCGGAAAGGGACTGGAAGAGACTGTCGGCACCGGACGATCTTTGTTAAAGCAGGTCCGCTGCTTCGGGCCCCGGATTTGGGCGATTTGAGCATCTGGCCTTGATGGAGGCCGGATCCAACCCATCGGACTCGTTTCTTGATGTTGGTGGCCTCGTAGGTGGTGAATAATGGACGGGGAGTCGTCTTCGACCACCAGAACAGTGGTCCGACTACCATGGGACATCGTGCAAATGGTGGGAAGACTCCGCCCAGATTGGTAGCAATCGGTGACGGCCGAAGAGTTCCAAGAAGTGGTTAGCGGCTGTGGTGGGGTTCTCCTAATCGAGGTGGCTCCGGTTTGGGTGTGGTGGAGATTAGTTTTTTTTTTTTTTTTTTTTTTTTTTTTTTTTTTTTTTTTGCGGTAGAGGTGTGGAATGAGTCGAATTTGGGAAATTGTGGTTATGTTTTGAGATGGTGCCGGCGATGGAAGACGGGCATTGAAGTCATCCATCTGAGCTACTAATCGGTTGAGAACCTCCTCAATACGCTCATTAGAATTTTCCACAGGGGCATACTTTCTTCTCGGTCCCATTCTTGACGTTGTTTACGATTTTTGTCTACACAACAACAATAGCAACAACAACAACAATAACGGGTAGAGCCAATGAGGCTCTAATACCAATTGACGTAAATAACGTCAAATGGGAGCAAGAAGAAAATAACTCTTGTCTAAACTCTCTCAAATTAATATATCTCAAAGGGGAAGAATGCCTCAAATGAGGCTACAAAAGAGTATTTATAGGTGGTAAGTAACTAAGCTATAGAACTAATTACAATTATGTCCCTAGATGCCACTTGTCCTTCCCACCTCTAAATACTAACAAAAGAAAAATACAATGCAATAATAGAAAGAATAAAAGACTAAAAAAAATGACGAAAAAGCCCTTATTCACATCAGTTTATGTTCCAAGTTATTATTACCACTCCCTAGCTATTGTCACCACACTTCGAAGTTGTAAATTTTAATATGGCTAGGTACTTGAATTTACATATGATGGTGTAGCATTTAGCATAAACATGTTCTTTTAGATTTCAATATGATCAGGTTTTGAATTGTCATATGATAGGTTTCTGCAATTGTTATGAAGGTATTTTTGAAAATAGTAGGGTTAAGGTTAGTGGTGTAACCCCCCCCCCCCCCAAAAATGTTTCATTTAAATTCTGTATAAATTGTGCTGAAGTGAGGTTTGATGATAATTGTTGAAATTGTGGGTAAAAAATTAAAATTTGGAGAAAAGGATAAGAAGGGAAACTTCGAACGAGTATAGGGTCGTTCAAACGAGATTTGGATCTCGTCAGAAGCAGGGGTTCATACGAGCTTCGAACGAGATCCCACTGTATCACTTTCAAGGGTCGTTTGAAGGTCGTTAGAAGCCAGGAATCGAACGAGATGCCTTTGTCGTTCGAACGAGGCTTAATGTCATTCGAACGACGTGCTTTAAAAATTATAGATCAGACTGCTCTTGTACGCTGTCATGTTTCTGGCCCTTGGATTGTTGAGCTGTCGAGCTCTGGTGAGCCCAGATTGGGCAAAACGGGATTTCTGGTGTTTTAAGGGTTTTTATAAGGGTGGGTTTGGTCCATTTGGGTATTTTGAAGTTAGAAGAAGAAGAGAAAGAGAGAGAAGGGTGATCTTCCACCATGGATGAACTTCTCTCCACCTCAAACCACCTTTAAACAACCTTATTCTTGTAGTATTCCACATTACTCAAGCCTACAACACCCATTTCTCCCATTGTTGAAGCGGAGCTACGAACTTTGGAGTAAGATTGGGGGAGTTTGGAGAAGATGAAAATGGAATCTTTCAAGGAGTTTGAAGGGGTTTTTTCTTGGAGGCTTAAATAGAGCACATATGAAGTATTCATGGAGGATGCATTTGGTAACCCCTTACCCCTTGAGGCCACCTTTGGAGGTGGGGGGTTGCTCCTCCTACGCAAACTTCTCTACCACCATTTGAAGTCTTTGAGGTGGAAAAATCTATCCTTAGTGTTTAGGGCTCTATTTGCATGAGTAGGATGCACATGAATAAATGATAGTTTATAGGAGATTAACATTAAACATTTTTTTGGAATAAATTTTTTGAAAAATGTTATTTTGTTAGAAATAAAGGATGAGTAAATATTTCAAAGTTTTGAAATATAAAAAAAATTGATATTTTTATGAAAATTGTGTATTTTCTAGAAATCTAATGGTGAATATTTTATGAAATAAAATGTTGGAAAATGATGTTGATTTGCTAAAATATTTAGTGAAATAATATTCCAAAGTTTTTGCAAAAATGAAGATTTGATGAAAGATGGACATTTATTGAGTTTGAACGAATAAAATGTCCTTTGGGTATTGAAAATGCATTTTTGCAAAGTATTATAAATTTTTAGAATGAAAAACATGTTTAACCCATCTAATAGGATTTTAGGATTTAAAATTCATCTTCTCATGCAAATAAATTTATAGTATTTGGTTAATGAACACATAAACAAGTTTAAAGAAGATTTTATTGGGTTTTTACATGAAATGAAGATATAAGAAAATTCAGCCCTTAAAGTGTGTGTAATGGTGTGACAACCCGCTCTCCGAAATAAGGGGTGGCCAGCCCGATACCTCGACATAACGGAATCATGAATGGATATCATCCTCAGCATCATAACAATAATTAGGTATATAGGCAAGCCACTCCATAAATCAGATAGCAGGTTGTCAAAATTTTGATTTAAAAGAAAGATTTAAGAAATAAATTAAACAACCCAAATCTGACAAAAGTGGAATTTCCATGGAACATATAAATAGTTAACCAAAACAATATACAGTAAAAGAACCGAATAATCTGTCGGTCCACAGTTACATCACAATGTTATATATGATACATACAACATCCATTAACAATTACAAAACATGGGCCACTAGCCCGAATGACCCGATCATAACTAGATTCCAAAAAGAAAGAGGGCGTCTAATAACATCCTGTAATCATCCGCAAGGTCATACAGCTCGTCAAATCATAAGAATGGAAAAATTCACAACGGGCGTCCTTGCGGAGGAGCACCTGAGCGGATATCACAATATGCACAACATAGAAAGATGAACGGGTCAGGGCTCGATTTATATATGATTCCCAGAAGAGTAAGAAACATGATAGATATGGACAATGAATTATAAAATCATGTGAAAGGAAATCTAACAACCTAAACATAAAATGTAATAATGCAATTATATAAGTTTCTAACAATTATAAAATTTGACAAAAGAAGTTAAATTAAATCTCATTTCTTCCCATACCTTATCATTTTCCATTCCTTAGCAGGAATATAATTACCATCACATATCTTATGGCAATTTACGTACCTCAAGTCCCACTTGAGTTAGAAAGGTTATATTCTTATACATATAACGTTTCTAAGACCGCCCCTCCGAGTTTCCCCACTGGGCGCGCCCCTAAATGACTATCATCTTCCAGGGCCTATCTATACAAGACAACCTGGGCACCTAACGCACGTCGGGAAGTGGCCATATGCCTGCGAGTGAGTCATAACCACACCCGGAATTACCTCACTAGCGTAGAAAAACATTCACAAAACCCGCATATGGCCGAGGACTATAGTCAGCCTGCATTCAATAGCCAGGGGACATCACCTCATGCGCGAGCTTCCCTTATGATAGCATTTAGAGAGGTGTGTTTAAGTAAGTTAACAATTACCAATTTATCCCATTTCCATTATCATGAATCTCATGTATTTCATTTACTTGAAACATCATCTTTGAATATTTCTTATTCAATTCATCATATGTTTAGGTCCCGAAGCATTCTCTAAACAACCTCTCAAAGTCTTCTAGGTCCCAAGGTTTTATATACCTCAACAAGGCCTCTAAAAATCTCCACATATGGGCTTAAAATTCTATTTTCCAATTTCTCTACCAAATAAAAAGTGATGCCTAAACATCACTTTAAATACCCCTGAATCAACCCCAAGTGATCCCATTCAACTATGGGGTAACGACCAAACTCGACTAAAACTCTAGGATCCTATGTTTACTTCATTCAAGAAGGGTCCTAGGTCATAATCCTAAGGGAAAGGGTCAAAATTAGAAAAGAAAAATAAAAAAGAAAATGCAGGATTTCCGAATCGATTCGGACTAGGCCGAATCGATTCAGCCAGACAAGCGAATCGATTCGGACTATCCGAATCGATTCGGTCAGGAAAACCAACATTCTGCATAACAGCCGAATCGATTCGGGGGAGAACCGAATCGATTCGGTTCACCAGACCTGGACACTGCATCTATGCGAATTTTGCCAATTTTGGCTATGGAGTCTTGGACTCCTAATCTCTTCCAAACACAACTAACCCAAACCCTTGTCATATATGGCTACCAAGTGAGTATAAATGCAGCCAATAACCATAATTTCACCATCAATAACCATTCAAATCAATCTCCAACATTTCCAAGCCCATAAACCAATTAAAAGCTCTAAGTTTCTTAAACTATGTATAACCACAACTATCAATGCAAATTACTCTACTTAAATCATAAAATAGCAAGTAGAAAACTTGCCTCAAGGTTGTAACTTCAGATTTTGGTGAAGATTGTAGGCAAGATCAACACCCAAGCTTCAATCTCTCACTTTCTCCCAAGATTTCTTCTTCTCTTTCTTTTTCTAGGTTTACTAATGTAATTAGGGGAATAGTGACTTAGTTGAAGACATAAATCGTGGCTTGCTTAAAATTCCAACTTAAGTGATTAATATGCGGTAAAATAATACGCATCTACTCATATAAACTACAACTAGTCAAAAGTGCCCGGAAACTCGAAATACAATATGGCACAAAATTTGACTATCTCAAACCTCCCGGAACTAATGGCACCCTCCAAATTATCATTTGGAGATTTTATAATTCAGTTTAGGTTCCGATTTCATTATAAGCCCAAATGTCATTTTAAATTCTTATGACATAATAAAACATAACATAGCAAATTCACCTCTACATACGGTAAATATGCAACATCATAGTTGAAATTAACTTATCTTTCTTAAATTAATACCTACTCCACAAATCAGCATCTTTAATTAATCACTATGATTAGCAGATTAAATATAAAATAGAATCTCAAAAGCGAGGGTTGTTACAAATGGGTGTTGTGATGTGTTGAAAGTGTAAGGTTATAAGACTACAAGTGTTAATAAAGAAATGGTATTTTTCTTAACAGGTAGTCTTGTATGTGTTAATGATTCTTGAAAATAAAAGTATTGAAATAAAGATGTTTCTAATTAAAAAGAATATTAATCAAAGGTTAAAAAGGTTAAAAAGGTGTTACAAACACTCAATAAGTTACTGTGGGTAACTTAATAGTGTTTGAAAAAATTAACACATGAAAATGGGGTAAAAGATGAGTTTGGAAACAAATGGGTAAAATGGTAATTTTACGTAAAGTGGAACATTTTATGAAATAAAATGTTAGAAAGGGTGTTATACATGATAGTCCTAATGAACATGAATTTTGGAATATAATCAAGGCTAAAGTGTAAAGGACATGAAATGGTGATTTTCAAAGTGTAACCGAGTTGGGTTGGAACCCCGGGTTTGGCTTCGGTCGGGTAAAAAGAAAGATGGAATAATGTAGACATTTGCAAAACGTTAAAGCACATTAAAAAGGAACTCGGATGACACCGGAAAAATTAAGGAGGGCCCAGAGCCTTGGGGTGAAAGACCCAAAATACTGGCCAGAGCATATGGTGGCGTCGCCGGCGGTGTGGAACCCATTAAAGTACGCGGTTATTGGAAGATTTCGAAAAAAAGATAAAGGAATAAGGAACATATTAAGAAATGGGTTGTGTGATGAAAATTTGTTAAGACAATCTAACTTGAATGAAGTAATAAATGTTCCGGTAAAGGATAAAATGGACAAGTAAATGTGAAATTGATTAGTGCCCATAAGATAAAGAAAGGGGTAAAGTAAGTGAGTAAATAGGTGGTCAAGCAACCTAAGAGGTTTAACATAATTAACACAATGGTGTGTTGTGAAAGGTTTTTCAAGGGCTAAATAAGTATTTTCTAACACGATGTTCGCGTGTGTTGAAAGGGTGATTTTTAATGAAAATACTATAGTGGAATGGTTCAAATAGAAAGGGTAATTCCGGTAAAGAAATGACTTTCGGTCAAATCAAGTGTAGTTATTTCAAGTATTTAACCGTGCGTGTTAAATAAAAGGGAGAAATGTCAAATGAGAAAAAAGAAGTCTTTGACAAGATTATGGTGAATTAATCTAGATAAATAAGATTTTCGAAAGTAAAACTGTTTCATACATTAAGTATATGTATATGTACGTTATATATGTATACAAAGTAGCTGCATGTGCGCGTAGGCATAAGTACGATTCTATACTGCATTCGTATATTTCTCACTGAGCATTTGGCTCACTCCCTCGTTTTGTTACGGCAGGTTGGGTGCGGTTTCGTATTTTGAGAGCGTTATACATGTAAGTACTCTCTTTTATTTTACATTATTAGCTCTGTATGCCTGGACTCCGGGGTGCTCCCCACGGTCTCTCACATAGTTTGATTTGAAATTGGAATCGCATGCTAAACAAGTGAAACATTAACTTCAAATAAAATTGGATTAGCAACATTATATAGGTTGTTCATTGCACTTCACACCTAACGCTCGGGTCGGACCGGGTTTACGACGGGTAACCCATAAATCCGGGTCGAGGCGTTACAAGGGGGAGGAAGATGAAACGGAGAACAAGAGGGGGGGGGTATCTTTGTCTATAACTGTTGTATGTGTGTGTGTGTGTCGGGGGGGGGGGGGGGTTAAGTCCAATTACTAATTAGGGTGTTGTTGAGTTAAATACGTCCAGAATTACCCTGTGTTGAGTTTGGTACCTTTTACTAATTGACTTTTAGTTTGGTACCTCTTTCGTTAGAGATTTGTCAAACTTAACAGTCATGTGCCTTGCACATGACATGTGAAATAAAAACTAGTAGTAGAAAAAGGCAGAAAAGAAAAAATAGATCTGCCTTCAACCCAAACCAGCCCCCCTACCCCGCCCTAACCCCCAGTCACACCATCTCTCTCTCTCTCTCTCTCTCTCTCTATATATATATATATATATATATATATATACACACATACTCCCCTTACTGCCACTAGCCCAACCGATATCAGATGTGACGTAAATGACGCCAAATGGGAGCAAGAAAAGATAAATCTCTCTAAACTCTCTCAAATCTCAATATCTCAAAATGGAGGAATGCCTCAAATGAGGCTTCATATGAGTATATATAAGAAGGAGGTTGCTTGGCCTCTAAGCTAAGAATCTAATTACAATTATGCCCTTAAGAGCCAATAACCTTCCTTCTTCAAAATACTAACAAAAAAGGAAAATACAATGAAATACTAAAAATAAAAGAAAGGCTAAAATATAACAAAAAATACAATAAAACCTAAGAATACTAAAAATAACCCCTAATTCTTCATTCACATCATTCTCCCAGCCTTCGAAAAAGTTTGTCCTTGAATTTTAAGATTGAGGTCGAATGCAAAAATTCCCAAAATTGCGGAAGAGGCAAAACTTGAGGGGTCATAATTGAATTTCTGAAATTTTTTTAGGAAGATTCTTCAATTATTGCGTCAATCTTCATCTTCTTCCTCATGCCACTCGTGTCCAACATAAAAAATATCCGGATCAAAAACCAAGGTTTTGGTGTCAAACCGTAGTTCTTGAATTTGTTTTTGATAGGATTGGGTCAAAATGGGTTGAAATTGGATTGAATTTGTGGGTTGAAATTGGATTGAATTCGTGGGAGGAGGGTTCTTGGTAATTTTGGAGGGTTTGGGTGGGTTGACTTAGGGTTTGGATGTGTTTGAGGGTTTCCAAACGCGAGAGGAGAAATGGGGGGGTTACAGTTTGTATTAGAGTGATTCTTGGGCTGATTTTCTGGAGTGGGGTCTGCAATTTGGGCCACGACTGAAATCGATCCACTATAAGGTTGACCCACATGGGTTGATGATCGGAAGACGTCAGGAAATGAGTCGGGCAAGTCCTGGAGGTAAACCAACAAGGGAAGATGACCGTCGGCCTTTATTTTGTGGCAGAATACTTGGAATTTTCAACAGGGGCTTCGGTTTTGGCTTCGGGTGGTTCCAGATTTGTTCGGGGTTGGTTCTTGAATTTTCGGTGGACTTCTTGCACAGAAATAATAATTGCAGATGCCGGAATTGGGGTGTGGTCCTGAATTGGAGGTGGTTGGTGCACTATGGGGCTGAACGGGGTTTGTTGGGCTTGGAAAAAGGGCTCGGCTGCAGTCGGCTGGGTTTCTAAAGGTTGACGGCTTCGTATGTGGTGATTGATGGCTGGAGAGGGGTCGCCAGCCATCGGAGGGACATCCATCCTCCGATCTGTGAAGTTTTGGGTCGAAATTTGGCCAGAAGAGGTGAACGGGGTTGGTCGGTGAGGGTTTGGATAGTCACAATCCTTCGGGGAAGGATTTAGAGCTGTTCGGCCAGTGGGCAGAGGCGGTGGGGTGTTTCTTGATGTGGTGGTGGGGGAAATAGGGTTAGGGTTTTGATTTTGGGGTAAAGATGGGAAAGGGATTGCGGAAGCGTGGGTGGGGTTAGGGTTAGGGTTAGGACTAATGATGGTGGGTGGTTCGAGGTGTCTTTGGGGGTGGTGGCGGGGGTAGGTTGAAATTTGGAGGAGAGGGTCATGGTGCGAGGTGGTTGTTGGTGGCGGATTTCGTGCATCGATTTCATCAATTCGGACCTTCAATTGGTTGAGCGCTACCATGATTTGATCGAGAGGATTTGCCGCGAAGGTGTTCATCTTTCTTGGACCCATGTGACGTTGTTTACGAATTTTTGTTTTACAACACCACCACCACCACCACCACTAACTAACGAACTAGGCTCTGATACCAATTGACGTAAATGACACCAAATGGGAGCAAGAAAAGATAAATCTCTCTAAACTCTCTCAATATCTCAAAATGGAAGAATGCCTCAAATGAGGCTACATATGAGCCTCTAAGCTAAGAATCTAATTACAATTATGCCCTTAAGAGCCAATAACCTTCCTTCTTCTAAATACTAACAAAAAAGGAAAATATAGTGAAATACTAAAAATAAAAGAAAGACAAAAAAATAACAAAAAATACAATAAAATCCTAAAAATACCCCTAATTCTTCACATCAAGATGGCAAATGGTCCAACTGGTTTTTAAACCACAATGTTCCAGTTGGGTTCAAATTGCAAACTCGATAGACATTCTAGGTTCAAACTAGTGTGTCATGATCCAATAAATACGGTGCCGTTTTGCTAATTTTCAAATAGTAGTTAGTTAGTTAGCTGCCCGTGTCATTCTGTTACGAGTCTGTGATCCGTGGCGCTCTATGATAGCTCAATCATTTTCCGTAGTTGATTTGTAACTAATTCTGTTTTACTTGGTAGTCTATTAGTAGATAAATTTCTCTCCATTGTAATCATTCCGAATTATCAATACAGATCTTGGGTTTCAACCCTAATTCTCTCAGTTCCCAAATTGTTAGTTCTTCATTTTAGCTTTGAAGTTGTGACAATCTAGTATCAGAGCGGTCGATACCTGGAGGCCATTGGAGAGGATGGTGGAGGGTACGCGCATTAGGGAGCTACAAGAAACACTCGAGACACAAGACGAATGAATTCAAGGAATTCATGAGATTGCCAATCAATTGGAAGAAAGTATGAAGCAAGTGGAACTCAACATGAAGCAATTCCACGAAGGAGTAGGAGTGATGATTTCCAAAGGAAAAGGGCCCAGAGAAGCCAAGTGTCCAGTTTTCAACTTGAGACTACTGGAAATTGGAGGCTGTGATATGATTTTAGGGATGGAGTGGATGAAACAGTACAACCCTATATTGCTTGACTCTTTGCTATTCAAGTAAGCACAGTACAAGAACAGCAAGGGGTAAACACCAGTAACCCCCATCAAATTGAACAGCTGCTTTCATTTTTTGAAGATATTTTTGCCACACCTAAATCATTACCACCCCATAGAAGCCATGATCACAAAATTAACTTGAAAGAAAGGGCTATTCCCACTAATCAAAGACCCTACCTGGTGTCCTATTTTAAGAAAACAGAACTAGAAAAATTGGTCCAGGAGATGTTGGATACTGGTGTGATGCAACCAAGCCATAGTCCTTATGCTTCTCCTATTCAACTTGTTAAGAAAAAGGATGGAGCCTGGTGTTTTTGTGTAGATTATAGTAAACTTAATGTTGCTACTATAAAAGATAAGTTTCCCATTCCCACCATAGAAGAGTTATTGGATGAATTGGGTTGAACTAGGCTATTTTCTAAGCTTGATCTCAGGGCAGGCTATCATCAAATCAAAGTGAGAGGAGAGGATATACCCAAGACAGCCTTTAGAACACATTCTGGACATTATGAGTTCAGATAGTGCCTTTTGGCCTTACCAATGCCCTTGCAACCTTCCAAGGATTGATGAATGAGTTGTTCAAACCCTATATAAGAAAATTTATATTAGTTTCCTTCGATGATATTTTGGTGTTCAGTAATAGCTTGCAGGATCATAACACTTCTCCAGTTCTACAGACCTTGAGGGAACAATGGTTATATGCCAAGAAAAACAAGTGCTCACTGACTATGCCAACAGTGGAGTACCTAAGTCACACAATAAGCCATGAAGGGGTGTCAACTGATCCTAGCAAAGTAGTGGTTATGCAGCAATGTAACACCAAACAGTGCGAAACCATTGAGAGGCTTTCTTGGGCTGACTGGTTTTTATAGAAGGTTTATACAGAATTATGGCAGCATTGCAAAGCCCCTGACCAACCTTCTCAAGAAAGAGGCCTGCAATTGGGGTGAAGAGGCTGATCCGGCATTCAAATTACTCTAGCAAGCCATGACCACAACATTAAACAACCTTTTACTGTGGAAACTGATGCATGCAATAAGGGCATTGGAGCAGTCCTGATGCAAGGAAAACAGACCTATAGCCTTTCTCAGCAAGGCCTTGGCCCTCAAAGCGTAGGATTTTCTGTTTATGAGAAGGAGATGCTGGCAATCATGCTAGCAGTAACCAAGTGGAAGGATTATTTGTTGGGGCACCATTTTATCATATGTACAGATCACCGAGCTTCAGATTCTTTGTGGAGCAAAGTGTCACCACTCAAATGGATGACAAAGATGTTTGGATTAGATTATGAGATAAGGTACAAGAGAGGGGCTGAGAACAAGGTACGGATGCCCTCTCTAGGAACCCTGAAGATCAGGCTACAGTGGCTGCTATTACAGCAGTGCAACTAATGTGGATGCAAGAGATACTACTCGGCTATGAAGGGGACCCTCAAGCAATTGAACTCATGACTCTTACTGGTTAGCAGCAATGCCTCAAACTCTTTTCAATTAGTGTAAGGGCTGATCAGAAAAGGAGCTAGGCTGTTTTTGTGGCAAGGAGGCCAGTTGAGAAGTAAAATTGTAGAAGCTATTCATGATTCTCCTATTGCCGGACACTCGGGCACTGAGGCTACATATAAGAGGGCTCACCAGTATTTTTATTGGCCTAGTCTCAAGAGAGAGATCAAGAAATTTGTGCTAGAATGTGACATGCCAGCAACACAAACCAGAACGCAACTTCCACCCTAGAACTGCTACAACCACTGCCAATTCCTCAGCAAGCATGGGAGCAGATAGAGATGGACTTGAGGGTCTTCCACTATCTGAAGGCAAAGATGTGATTATGGTGGTAGTAGATTGGCTAACAAAATATGCTCATTTTGTGGCCAGCAAACACCCTTTCTCAGCTGCATCTATAGCCAGACTCTACTTGGACCACATCTATAAGTTGCATGGAATTCCCAAGAAGATTGTTTCAGATAGAGATAAAATTTCACCAGGGCTTTTTGGTCTGAACTCTTTAGACTCTTGGGCTCTCAACCCACCCTCAGCATTCCCTACCATCCACAAACTGATGGTCAAACAGAGAGAGTAAACCAATGCCTTGAGACTTATCTTAGATGCATGTCCAGTCAAAGGCCTCATAAGTGGTGTAAATGGTAAAGTTCGGCTGAGTGATGGTACAACACCAATCACCACACCCCAATTTGAAGTGCTCCCCTTTTTAGGCCATTTATGGTTATACTCCTCAATGAGCCATTCCACTGCTATAGATACTACAGTAGCATCTTTGAAGAACTTATGGAGGAGAAACAGCTTATTACAGCTACTCAGGGAAATTTGCTTCAAGCCCGGCAGAGAACTAAACATTATGCGGATAGAAACAGGGAAGAAAGGGAATTGGTGATATGGTTTATTTGAAATTACAACCTTACAGACAAACTACTGTAGCCATTAGAAGAAGTTTCAAGCTAGCAGCTCGATTCTATGGGCCTTTTCCTATCATTGCTAAGGTGGGCAACGTGGCTTATCAACTTCAACTACCTCCAGGGTCAAGAGTACACCCAGTGTTTCATGTGTCACAGTAAAAGAAAAAGATAGGATCCAGACCTGTCTATTCACCTCAGCTGCCATTGGTGGGAACTGAAAGCCAATTACTGGTTGAACCTGTAGCTGTGTTGGACAGGAAATTGATCAAGCGGGGTAATTTTTCTGTGCCCCAGGTCTCGATCCAATGGTCAAACTCTATCCCAGAAGACTCGACATAGGAGGACTGGACATTTATTCAAGCTCAGTTTCCAAATTTTCAACCTTGAGGACAAGGTTAATTTCATAGGGTGGGGCAATTGTCATGGTTCTAAAGATACGGTGCCGTTTTGCTTATTTTCAAATAGTAGTTAGTTAGCTGCCCGTGTCATTCTGTTACAAGTCTGTGACACGTGTGTCTCTATGATAGCTCAATTATTTTCCATAGTCGATTTGTAACTAGTTTTGTTGTAATTGGTAGTCTATAAGGAGATGAATCTCTCTCAATTGTAATCATTCCGAATTATCAATACAAATCTTGGGTTTCAACCCTAATTCTCTCAATTCCCAAATTGTTAGTTCTTCATTTTAGCTTGAAGTTGTGACATAGCACAGATCCTTAAAATCTATTTTGGTTTGAAAACTGATTTGGGTTTTTGAAAATAGATTTTGGTTTTGAAAATTGTATTGGTTTTTTATTTTTTTTTTGTAATAAAAATCGAATTTGTTTTGTGATTTGGGTTTCGATAATCGATTTGGAGAGAGGCGAGTTCAGACAAGGTTCGGTTAGGTGGAGGGAGTGGTGGCGGTTGGCTGCCGCAGGGGTGGTGGGGGCTGGCGTAGGGGGTGAGGATTTGGTGGGGTTGGTGAGTTGAAGACGATCTGTTTTTTTTTCTTTGTTTTTTCCATTTCTCTAATTTTAATTTTTTTTTATTCCACCGATCATATGCAAGACACATAACCGTTACATGTAACAGATCTCTACCTGAAGAGGTACCAAACGCAAAGTCGATTAATTTAAGGTACCAAACTCAAAACGTGGTAATTATGGGCTGATTAATGGCGTTAGACATCCGTTACAAGTCAGGGGGTATGTCCAATATTTTCAAATTCAAGGGGTTATGTCTAATTTCTGTATTATTTCAGGGGACACAGGAAAAAGAACCCGTAGTTATTTGTTAACATATAATACGATAAGGAAATCTCTTTCAATTGATGCACGTGCCATGAAAGAGTTAGACCATCTCTAAGGCATCAAGAAAAATAGAATAATGCTATCTTGGTTGATGCTTTTAGTAGTTTTGGCTCAAGATGGAACAAAATAGCATTTTCTTCCAAATCTTGCAAATTTAGTAGTATTCCTTATCCCAAACTTGCATTCACCTAGTTATAATAAAATTTTATACAAGTGAATTCTATTCACCTAATCAAAAGCAGAAAAACATAAACAATCTTTTTAAAAAAGGTACGTCATTCACTCTTCACATAAGTGCTAAAATATTTAATATTTAACTTTTATTTTTGTTGGTCACCAAACTATAAAATATTATAAAAATTGTATATTTTCCGACAGCATTTGAAATTTTGCGCAGGGGATCTTGCCGTGGAATTCTAAATGCCACGGGACATTGCAGTATGCCTAGAGCTGGTTCCGTTTCTCAGTGGAGCAAACTAGCATTGGAGCATTTTGGTTGAGCAAAATGCTCCAATGCCTTGGAGATGGTCTTATGTGAAGCGAACTGCCTTTTGTTAAAGGACCAATACAATTCAATATTGAAGTTTATTTAATTGGTCTTGTTTTATATTTATTTGAAATTGGCCTTGTTGGACTCATACAAATAGGCGCTATGAGCAAGCACAAGTTGGGTACATCATTGTAAGTTTCAGTTCTGCCCTGCGCCTATTCTTGATGCCTTGTGTTATTTTGTTTTTGTAATGCTTTTCTTATTTTATTTACCTTTTTCCCTTGTGATTTGATTATTTATGATGCTTATCTGTTTTGTAGCTTAGTTTTGTTATTTTTTGCTTTGTTGAGTTTGGTGGACTGCGACAATGTTATAACAAGTTAAAAATTTGTAATCTCTGCATTGTGCAGATGAAGCAAAAGCAAGAAGATCCACAAATGTTGATGGGATACTCTCTGAAAGCATTGCTCCAAACATGATGAGTTTTTACATTCATTGAAAGATTGACATTTCATGACAAATTTATGTTTGAAGGTAGCCCTTATTGTCTAGCAATTTGAGTTTTCTAGCTACTGGAAGATTTGATTGTTACTACCTTTAATTATAGGGATGTTGCTCAATACTTTAGCAGGAACCATGCATGTGTAAATTCTTGAGATAAAATTCATTGGTAATAAAGATAGGTTCTGGCTCAGCTCTTAGCTGTAAGTTGTAAGGTCAATCTCAAATGAATATTGATTGTTGTTCTTGTCTTTTTTTTTAAAATTAAATTAAATTTTGTTTCCATTGGCGGTCTGCAACTCTAACTTTAATTTGTCAGTTCATAACGGCCATGACTTTCAGATGTTGTCATTCAGTCATCTATTTAAGAGATCCTGATCCATGGCAGCTGACTGCATTGACTGGTTAGTATTGTGGTCTAAAGTTACTATTGCTTTAATTTTCTGTAGCATAATATCTGCGGTATATTTTCTCCTTTTCTTATTTTAGCTTTTTGAGGTTGAGACCAAGTTTTTTTTTGCGCATGTGAAAGCAAGGGTTTACACACGCCATTGGGAAATTATGGTTGCAAAAGAGGTTTGGACAAAACGGAATACAATCTGTTAAAATTAACGAAAGGATCATATTGAACCAGGGCTAAATTGAGACAAAATGAAGTTAAGTGACCATTTTGAAACTAGAGTCATAGTTTGGGGACTAAATGTGTAATTTACTCTTATTTACCCTTCCTGACCCCTCTATGTTTTGTTGTCTATAGTTGCAAATTTGCGTTTTTCTGCACATTTACTTTGGCAGAAAGAAAATTATGTCACCTTTTCACTCCCTAACTGGCAAACATAGTTTGATTTGATCCCCCATCATCAATCATAACCAACTTCATCCGAGCTCAAGCTTTTCAAATTCTCATCCAAGGCAGCCTGATGAGTCATCGACTTTATAGGTCCTAATTGGATCTATAGGGAATACTGTAGATACATAGCGTACCTTCATAGTCATGCACTTCATGTGATGGTATCCATAATATAAACCCCGCTAGGAAATTTGAAGAATTACTCCTCTCTTATAAACCCAAGCTATGGTTGGTCTCGGATTCGAGATATGGGAGCAGCCTCTCCATATATGGGGGTAAGGCCAGGCGACATTTGCTTCTCCCAGACCCTGCAGTTAAGCGGGAGCCTTGTGCACTGGATATGACCTCTCTCTTACAAACCATACGATTTATAAATAATCCTACAAACCCATCATCACTTCGTTCTTGATTAACTTTCATAAAGTTTCCTCTAAACCTCTCAGATGCCTAAACATGCAAGGGACACATATTAGTCTTTATTGTAAATAATCCTAACAAAAGTGGATATGATCAAACAATACAAAAATCACCAAAACCCTTCTAATAGTAGTAAGGAAAAGTCTGCACATACATTTTAATATACATATGCAGTTGATAACAGAGAGAGAACTGCAATATAACTTAGTTGGGCATTTTAGCAAACACCAATCATACCATTTATCAAACTTTCTTCAAAATTCTTACTCCCAGATATATACGCGACAACCTCTAGTGAGTTTAATGTGATAGGAGCTGGGTGGTGGTGATGGCCATGGCTGCTGTGGCTAGCTGTGATGGATCAAGTGTGTAGTGAGAGAGGTTTTAGTGAGTTAAATGAGACAAATGAGCATAAACTGTGGGGGAAGGACTAAAGACAGAGCAGATAGTTGGTGGAAGAGTGATCGTGTGTTGTTGTAATGGGTTTGGGAGATTTGAAAGAGAGATGAACGGCTTTGACTAGTGTGATGGAATGTAATTTAATCTCATCCCTTGATTTTAGTGTGTTGACCAAATCTCCACCGTCATTGTACATTGACATTTATGAACAGGAAAACATTATGTCCTCATATTATATAGATATAGATAGGTGTATGTGCGGGCGTGTGTACAATCCTCTATGGCTTATACACACTCTCTAAGTAGAAGCGATCTCTCTAGAGTACATGGAATAACTTGAACAACTTGCTTTAGAAGGCATGCAACACTGTCTCTATATAGGTGGCGAGTGGGTCTCGAGCTCAGGCTTATGTATAAATTTTTGTGTTCTAAGAAGTCTTAGCGAGGAGCTTACCACCAAAAGGACTTTATTTATTTATATGTTCAGTACATTCTTACGTTCTTCGTGCTTTCCAATGATCGAAGAAAAAGATAAATTAAGTGCAGGGCTCTTGGTATGTCGATAGCTTTTTGAAACTTCTTACATATTTTCATAGGCGGATGCTTAGGAACATTGATGCTTTATAGCAATCGAAACCATCATATTTCCAGTTAGTTTTCCAGTTAGTTTTATCTTATATTTATAACTAATATTATCTATATACATTTTTGTAGTTCAAAAGTCAAGATTTTTGATTTTTGATTTTTGATTTTAATTTTAATTTTATGTTATGAGTGCGACCCCCTCCTATTAATATATATTGTGAGAAAAAGCCTCTCCCTGGTGGCTTACACCAGAAAGAAGGAAGGCGATAATAACCAAAAGCTTCCTAAAAAGGATGAAACCAAGCTCTAGAATGATGGCTTAATAATCCAGCCACCTATTTACAATCGGGGAATAATTTATGCACAAAGCTAAAACGAAAACAAATTGAATAATTCACATCATTTTTTGATTTAATCAAGGGTATGACCCAAGAATCCATTCTGCAATGCCCAATCACAATCGAAGGAATTTGAGATTGATGCAAAATGCCCAAAGATTTACCAAACTGAGATGCCAGATTGGCCAAGCAGTCCGCAGGTTTATTTGCTTCATTAATGCAATGAATTAATCTGTAGTATATATTTTGGAGGATCACCATACACTCATCTTTAAGATGATGACAATACCAAGGAGACTCAGCATTCGAGTTAATCATGTTGACAATAACTTGCGAATCCAATTCCCCAATCACATTTGAACATCCCTTCTCTACCACCATCTTTAAACCATCTAAAAGAGCATGAAATTCTGCCATCATATTTGTAGAAATATTTGAGGAATAATAATTTATGTGTATTCATCTCTTAAAAGAGGAGGCGATATATATATATATATATATATATATATATAGGTTCAGAAGTATAAAATATGAACATTTTAATGAACCTTAATAAAAACACTTAATACCCAATCACTTTTAATTCCTATGTTGTAATTGGTCCGCGCCAGCGACAACGAACACACGTGTGACAAGTGTCAGCGGCAACAGACACGCGTATATTAAAAAAGATGCGTGCCACACATGTGTCCGTTGCCGCTAGCGCGGGCCAATTACAACATAGAAATTAAAATTAAATGGTTGTTGGGTGTTTTTTGTTAAGGTTCATTAAAATATTCATCTTTTATGTTCGCTTTTGAACCTCTCTCTCTCTCTCTCTCTATATATATATATATATATATATATATATATATATATATATATATGTCAAATAATAAAAAATTGACCCACTAATTAGGAGGCCATCAAATCTCCTATCACTAATTACAAATATGCCACTAATACACGTTACAAATATACTACTAATAATATATTACAACACTCCCCCTCAAGCTAGAGAGTAGATGTCAATCATTCCCATCTTGCCACAAATAAAGTCAATTTTATCCTTGGGAAGAGCCTTGGTAAAAATATCTGCCAGCTGACAACGAGATGGAACAAAAAGAGAAACAATTTCCTTTGATTCCACCTTTGATCGTATGAAATGACAATCAACCTCAATATGCTTGGTTCTTTCATGAAAGACATGATTGTTAGTAATGTGAATGGCGACTTGATTGTTAGATTAGAAAGGAGTCGAAGATTGATCTGAAATACCAAGCTTCTTTAAGAGGGTTCTCAACCACATGAGTTTATACGAGCCATTGCTTGATACTCAGCTTCAGCACTAGAACGGGCAACAATCGACTGTTTCTTGCTCCTCCAAGTCACAAGATTACCTCCAATAAAAGTACAAAAGCCTTTGGTCGATTTTCTATCTGAAGGAGATCCTGCCCAATCTGCATCTGTGTATCACTCAAGACGAAGATGACTAGAAGACCGATAAAGAAGTCCACATTCTGGAGCAATCTTAAGATACTTCAGGATGTGAATGACTGCATATAAGTGAGTGACACGGGGACTAGTCATAAACTGGCTCACAATACGGACTGCATATGAGATGTCAGTCCTAGTAATGGTGAGATAAATAAGTTCATCTAGAGGTCTCCGATACATTTTTGGATTTGCAATTGGGTCACCTGGATCCGAAAATAGCTTTTGATTTGCATCTATGGGAGAAGAAACCGGTTTAGTACCAAGATAACTAGTTTCTTTTAAAATATCCAGAGTGTATTTCCTTTGAAAAAGACTAATGTCAGCTTTAGACCTAGCCACCTCAATACCCAAGATAGCGAAGCTTCCTCAAATCTTTGGTATAAAAACAGGAACCAAAGTGATCAATACGAATCCGAATACCATTAGTGTCACTCCCAGTAATGACTATATCATCTACATAAACAACCAGAATAATAATGCTTCAATTGGTCTTCTTGAAGGAGATAGAATGATCAGCTTGGCTGCGAGTCATTCCATGAGCAACAACTCTGCTGAACTTATTCAGAGAAAGCTTATCCAGAGGAAGCTTACCAGAGGAAACTTAGAGCGGAAGCTTATCCAGGAGAAGTTCAGAGGAAGTTTATAAGAGGAAGCTCAAAGAAGAAGCTCAGAGGAAGCTTGTTAGAGGAAGCTCAGAGGAAGCTTATCTAGAGGAAGCTTACCAGAGGAAGCCCAGAGAAGAAGTTCAGAGGAAGGTTACCAGAGGAATCTCACTCAGAGAGGAAGCTCAGGCTTGACAGCTTTTAATACTTTTTCAAATCATGTATTTGTAGAGATGTATTATAACTTGTAAGTTGTAACGATTTGTAATATGAGAGTTAAGTCAAAGGGTATTCGTGAGGGACCAAGTCTGGCAGGGCTTGGGAGAGCTTTCATGCTCTATCAGATGACCTCACCAAGGGAACCTCAGAGGGAACTGATTTGGAGGATTGAGAAGCAAGTCAACGTTAAGACTTGACTTAACCATGCTAGATATACTTGATAAAACACTGATGGACCACAACTCGAGAGAGCTTATCTGGAGTAACCATGAGTTCCATCTCACATTGAGCCCAATGCCAAACAACCTTTTACCAAATGTCACATCTTATTTGAATGATGTCACACGCCATCTACTTGCTGTCCAATCCGAACTTGAGTAAACCATGGCAGTTTGAGGGGCTGTTAGACGGTTTGGTGGATGACTACTGACGGGTGATAGTTGCCAAAGGTGTCTGTTGGCATTTAATGCCTATAACATAGACCATGCTGGCACATCGGCACATTTAATGCTGGGGACATAAAGTACGAGGGGAAGGTCTTTTACATTGATTGAGACTGAGACATCTCAGGAGAGGTTGGTGGCTATTTAGAGAGCCCATCCACTTCAGAAATAGGGGGTTCTCTTTGGAGAGAAGATAGAGCTCTTCTTGGAGATAAGAGAGAAATATTTTTTGGAAGCCATTGTTATTGCAAACCAGAGCATTTAACCACCCACCATTGTTGGTTCTTGCCAAGCTTTTACTACCATTTATTGCTGTGATCCTTGTGTGCGGGACTTTGGTGTTTGAGCTGCCTACCAAGGTGTATCTGAGAGTGCTTGTTTTTTCTCTCCCCCTGACCGAGTTATTTCTGAGGTTCATTTATTATTTATTATGAGTTATACACGAGGCTTTTTTGAGTTCAATCATAGTGTTTTCCATATATATATATATATATATTGTGTTCATCTCGTCACTGTTGAGAAGCATTCGGTTTAGTGATTTATTTCCATAACAATGGGGGTTACGCCTCCGTTTGAATTGTGACACCCTAGCGCAGAGGGGACTACCCTCTTACATTTGGCGACTCTGCTGGGGAGGTATTCTTCTAAAATTATGGCCCAGGGTCATATTAACCGTGTTCTCGACTGTGATGACATCCAATAGAGGGAGAAGCAATGGGCGAGGGGGCACGTTGAGATTCCTCTGGGGCAGGTGTGGTCTCCCTCGTGAGTTGCAATGAAATACATAAGAAGAAGCTTGAGTTAAAATCTTAACAATTGTGTTTTCATTGTTAAGTCACCTCTAAGGTGTGAGATTTTGAGAAAACCTTAACAAGTGTGTTTTCATTGTTAAGTCACTTCTAAGGTGTGAGATTTTGAGAAAAATCTTAACAAGTGTGTTTTCATTGTTGAGTCACCTCTAAGGTGTCTGTTGGGATTTAATGCCTATGACATAGACCATGCTGACACATTAGTACATTTAATGCTGGTGACATAAAGTACGAGGGAAAGGTCTTTTACATTGATTGATTGAGACATCTTAGGAGTGGCTGGTGGCTATTTAGAGAGCCCAACCACTTCAGAGATAGGGGATTCGCTTTAGAGAGAAGATAGAGTTCTTCTTGGAGATAAGAAAGAGATATTTTCTGGAAGCCATAATTATTACAAACCTGAGCATTTAACCACCCATCATTGTTGCTTGTTGCCAATCTTTTACTATCATTTATTGTTGTGATCCTTGTGTGCGGGACTTGGACCTTGTTGTTTGAGCTGCCTACCAAGATGTATATGAGAGTGCTTATTTTTTCTCTCCTTTGATCGAGTTAATTCCGAGGTGCATTTATTGTTTATTCTAAAGTATACGCGAGTGCTTTTGTGAGTTCAAACTAAGTGTTTTCCATATACATATTGTGTGTTAATCTTGTCACTGTTGAGAAGCATCTATATTAGTGATTTATTGCCATAACAATAGGGGTTACGCCTCCATTTGAATTGCGACAGCCCAGTCCCGAGGGGACTACCCTCTTACAAATAAGAATCCGAATACCATTAGTGTCACTCCCAGTAATGACTATATTATCCACATAGACAACCAGAATAACAATGCCTGTATTAGTCTTTTTGAAGAAGACAGAATGATCAACTTGGCTGTGAGTCATGCCATGAGCAATAAGTCCGCTGAACTTATCAAACCATGCTCGTGGAGACTGTTTGAGGCAATATATAGATTTCCTGATAAGACACACAGACTCCCCCCAGGACTCAAACCCAGATGGTTGATCCATATAAACCTGTTAAGAAAGATCATCATGCAGGAAGTCATTCTTAACATGAAGCCGATGAAGAGGCCAATCTAGAGAAGCAGCCAGAGAAATAACAATGCGAACAAAGTTGACTTAGCAACATGAGAGAATGTCTCTGTATAGTCAATGCCATAGGTCTGAGTGAAATCTTTAGCAACTAGGCGAGCTTTAAGGTACAGTACCATCGGGATTCTACTTGACAATAAACACCCAATGACATCTAACAACTGAGCATCAGCAGGTTGAGGAACAACATCCCAAATATGATTCAAATCTAAAGCATGCATCTCTTCCTACACGGCAGTGCGCCATCCAGTATGTGAAATAGCTTCCCTGTAAGACTAAGGAATAGCATAAGAGGATGTCGACAGGGAAATTTTTGAAAAAAAGAAGATAAGTGAGTATAAGAAATGTAACTAGAACTCGTACCCTTTCGTGCAATAGGCAGATTAAGGTCTGGGACAGATGGAGCAGGAGGATCGGCAGACGCTGAGGCAGGTGGTGGAGGAGATGAAGAGGACCCATCAACAGGAGTATCTGGAGCAATATTTTGGCGACGACGAACATACACATATGCAATAGGAGTAGAAATAGTAGGGGAAATGGTAGTTAAGAGAAGTAATGGGCAACATGATATCAGAAGGAGTAGTAGAGAATATCCTCAAAGAAGGTCACATTTGCGCTGACGAAACGTCGTTGTATGGTAGGACGGTAACATTGATAACCTTTCTGTTTGTGAGGGTAACCAAGGAATATGCATTTGTGAGCGCGGGGATTAAGTTTGTCACGACCGGGTAGTAATTTATGAACAGATGAGACACACCCGAAAACCTTTAGAGATAAGAGGAAAAGGAAGAATATGAGGAAAAATGACTTGGAAAGGTGATTGATTGTTAAGAACAAGAGATGGTGTTCTATTAAGAATATAGGTGGCGGTTAAGACTGCATCATTCATTTGAAGTATAATACATTGTGTAATGGCAACAATAAGACCATTTTTGTGTTCAATAATTCCATTTTGTTGTGGTGTAGTGACACAGAAAGTTTGATGAATAATGCCATGGGAGGCAAAAAATTGATTAACATATCAGTATATTCCTGAGCATTATCACTACGAAAGTAAGTGAGCATTAAATTGATGACAAATTTCAGCATATAAGGTCTTAAAAATACCAAACAATTGAGACCGAGTTTTAAGAACATACAACCAAGTTAAATGAGAATACTCATCAATAAATGTAACAAAATATCTAACACCACATAAACCAGTGGTCCGAGATGGACCCCAAATATCTGAATGAACAAGTTGAAAAGGTAAATATGGAGAAGAATGCCTATGAGGAAAAGACACTATGATTTTTACAATTAAAAGGAGAAAAATCGGGTAAAGAGGGAACTAGACGCCTAAGGTTTGTTGAGGAGGGATGCCCAAGCCGACAATGCCACTGATATGGAGAAGAAGTGGAATGAAAAGCAACTGGAGCTGAAGCCTGAAGGAAGTAGAGTCCATCGTTCTCATATCCCCCATCAATCGTTCTCTTTGTTTGTAGATCCTGAAAAACACAAGAAGAAAAGAAGGTTACTTAGCAATTGAAATTCCTAGTAATCTTGCGAATATAAAGTAAGTTGAATGGAAATGTGGTAAATTGAGAACATAAAAAAAATGAAGGCCAAAAGGTGTAAACAGTGCCAATACTCTTAACACATGTTTTAAAGCCATTAGCAATAGTAACAAATGAGGGAGAAGATGGATAAACAACATTACAAAGAAGAGATAGATCACCTGCCATATGATCAGAAGCACCAGAATTAAGAATCTAAGGTGTACTGGAAGAAGAAAGAAGGCTGATATTACCTAAGGTGCTAACGCCAGCAATGGAAGCAATAGCATGTTTTAGAAGTGAATCATATGCAAACTGGATCAAAGTAACCCAATCATCCAATGCTGCAACATTAGGAGCAGGGATAGATGACTTATCCTCGAGAGTATCCTGATTAGCCCAAGTAGGATTGCCATGAAGACGCCAACAAAAGTCAACATTATGATTGATACGTCCACAATGAGTACATAGCTTGGTAACCGAATTTTGTTATCACTCATGTCAAAAAATAATAACTGATCACAAAATCGAGAGAAGAAAGCCGAGAAAAGAGATCTGAAGGGAGGAGATTAAATCTAAAATAAGGTAGGGCAACAATTGTTTTTTATGAACGGTGCTGTGAACAGTACCGGGGGAACAATACCGGTGGAACAATACCGATGAAAAGTAGTGATGAAAAGTGCCGATGAACAATGATGAGATGCAGAGATGGGAGAGAAATTCTACCGAGATGCCGAGATGAGAGAGAGGCTACCGAGAGAAGGAAAACCCTAGAAGGGTTGCTCTGATACCATGTAGAAATATTTGGGGAATAATAATTTATGTGTATTCATCTCTTAAAAGGAGGAGACAATATATATACATGTCAAATAATAAAAAACTTTACCCACTAATTAGGAGGCCATCAAATCTCCTATCACTAATTACAAATATACCACTAATTCACGTTACAAATATACCATTAGTAATATATTACGACAATATTATTTTGCACCCCATAAAAAATGAAAATGCAGCCAATATGACACGCTCATCGCTCTCTGCTTCGAAGAATGCCTCCCCCACTCGCATTCCCTTGATCACCTTTAGAGTTTACGTCACAATGAAGCTTAAGCCAATCAACAGGAGGGGGAATCCATTTAACGAGCTCAAATTTATGCTGTAATTTCTCCCCAACTGGAAGCATGGAAAAATCAGCCAATTGTTTCTCCCTCTCAAGATGCACATGAATAGATGGCTGAGATCTACAAACATCTATAGCAGATTGACATATATTTTCAATTATAATATCATTTTAGGGAGGATATTATCAAAATTAGACTTATCCCGAGCTTTCCATAGCTCCTAACATATACAACAGGGTATAGTTTTGCGAAGAACACCCACAAAATGTTTATCATTTCCTTCAATCCACCAAGAATTAAGCCTGAGATGGATCAAATTACCTTGGGTAGGGAAACAAAGCAAATCATTGAAAAATTCCCAAACTTTGATAGCTATCTACCTTAGAACACTGAGGTTGAGACGGGCTGCATCTACACTTAGAACAGATTCAGATACCAAATGTAATCACCTGATCATCAAGAGGAAGGTCTATAAGAAGCAAACTCCACATAAATACAGAAACTTTAAGGGCAATCAATTGATGCCAAATCTGAGGGTAAGAGAAACTTCTAGTTTTATGTTGCCCAAGACAGTCCCAGGCAGACTATTGAGAAGATACCTTAAGCATTAAGATTTCAGACAAAAAGAATCTCTCCCTTGCAATTTCGAAATGTCATAGGCCATAACTTTTTGAGCCAAATGGGGTGGGGGGATAGCTGCAGAAATAAGATAAGAATCCCAATGTCCATCGGGATATGTAGTTCTAGAAGCCAATTATCCTTCCAAAAAGCAATTTGATCATCTCCAATAAGACAGAATTATGCTTCTCCACATCCTCCCTAGTATCCAGCATTCTTGAATCAGAAGACAGTTTACCCACTTCAGTAGGATGGGAGTGCTTAGAGTATTTAGATTTTAAGAATCGAGACCAAATAGATCTTTGATATCTGAATTTAAGCCATATCTTAGCACTCACGCTATCATCCAGGGATCTAATCGCAAGACCACCTTCATTTTGAGGAAACCAAGTAAATTTCCACTTTTGCCAATGAAGCTTCTTTCCTGACTCATTCCTCCTCCCTCCCCCCCTCCCCCACAACAGAAAAACATTAGCAAAGATATTTTCTATTTCCATATAAACCTGTTTTGGGGGATCTAACACTGAGAATAAATAAATAGGTAAGCTTTGAAGAACATGTTTGATAAGGGTCGGTTTACCCCCCGAAGATAGAAGTATACATCTCCAGCCTTGCACCCTTGACTCCACCTTATTAATAACCTCAACAAACAAGTTGCACTTTTTTCTTCCTATAAAGAGAGTACACCCTAAATATGTGATAGGAAAACCTTTGTGAGAAAATCTATTACCAATACAGTTGATCCTTCTAATGTTTAATTGGGGGAAAAAAGAGAATACAACTTTCTCTTTTATTAACAAGTTGCCCTGAACACTCATATTTTTCAAAGACTTGCATCAAATTTTGTAAAGATCTTGGCCCCATTAAAAATTAACACATTATCCACATATGCCAGGTTAGACATAACAGGAGTTCCTGGAGGAGTAGAAAATGATTTAATACTACAATCAGTAGCTGTAGCATTCAACCCCCTACTCAAAACTTCATTAGCCAAAATAAACAGTACAGGAGAGAGGGTATCTCCTTGCCTCAATCCTTGAGATGACTTAAAAAATAATCTTGAGCAGCACCATTCACAAGGATTGAAAACCAACAATAAACACAACTCTCAACAGGAGATCAATCCATTGTTCACAAAACCCAAATTTTCTCGTAACCTTAAGTAAATCCAGGGTAATCTGTCTTAGGTATTAGCCATATCTAACTTTATTATTATCACATTACCACCATGAGCTCTTATATCAATTTTTCTAACAAGCTCCCGTGCCAAAAAGGATGTTGTCAGCTATCTCTCTTCCCGTAACAAACGCACTCTTGATTAGGAGAGATCAATTTTGGAAGAATAATTGATGAACTTGGTGCCAAAATTTTGGTGAACACTTTATTGAAGAAGTTGCAAATACAAGCCTTAGATCAGATAATTTAGAAGGGTTTTGTACTGGACGGAATAGAGTAATCAGAGTACTAGTACAAGCTCTTGGTAATTGAGCACCAGCAAAGAAACATCTCAAAGCTGCAACGATATCACCATTAACAATATCCCAACCAAATTTTAAAAAATATCCATTATAACCATCTGGAGCTATCCTCATCCATAGCAAAAATAGATTCCTTTATTTCATCTTCATCAGGAAAAGCAGTCAGCATATATTTATCTTCAGGGGTGATTATTTGTGGAATCTCCTGAATAAGATTAAAGCAGTCAGTGCTTGAGGATGCAGACATCTGACTTTAGTGCTTGAGAATGCAGACAACTGACTTTTAAAAAAACTAACAGCACAAAAGGGAATAGAGTCTTTGATCCTTACAATTTCCTCCATCATCTTTCAGCCTATGAAGATACATGCTTTGTTTCCTGGATTTGGTAGTAGCATGAAAGAATTGAGTATACCTCTCACCCTCTTTTATCCACTTCTCTTTAGATTTTTGAGTCTAATTGACGTAAACTACACGTTAAAGGCCCAAAACAAAACAAATAACAAATTCTAAAGAGAGAATATAAAGATGTCTTGTATTTAAGAATGAAGGTCCTTTATAAATGATGATATACATGTGTATTTATAGTTGTGTAGGGAAGGTTATAGAGCCATTCTATAAATATCTACAAGTGGGCCCATTTACACAAGTAGGCGTAACTAACTAACCAATTAGATGTGTTTCCACTTGTTATATGCTTCTAGAATGTTCTAGAACTAACAAGTACCTATATATTACTAAAGTGCAAAATATCTAACAAGTACAAAGTATAAAAATACAAGAAAATATTAAAATAGCCCTAATTTTCATCATTTTTCGCAGCTTCAAAAAGGTCGTCTCGAGCGTGAAGGGTAAATGGAAGCGCGACTGGGCTTCCTTCCATGAATTCTTCTACTTGAAACGGGAAGCCACCTTGTACGCGACTCGCGTACCTACTTACAAGAACCCACCCCAAAATAGGCAAGAAATTCAAAGGGTTAGGTTGAATTGGGTGTGGTTTGGTTTAGGACCTAGGGTTTTGATTTGGGGTTGAGGAAGTCCGTCGAGGATCTCGATATTGACGGCGTCACGTGGATTTTCGAGAGGCTCAGAATTTTCGAGGAAGTCTAGTATTTCGTCGGGTCCGGGGGTCGAGGGTTTCGGGATGGCCGACTCTACCGGGTACTTGAAAATTTCGAGGGTGGCGGGAAGACTGGGAATTCTGAGGGGGCCGGGGTTGGGCTCGGGATTTTCACCACCGAGGGACACGCGAGTGCCAAAGAAGGCGGGTTCCGGTGGTTCAAGTGCGACGGAAGGTGGTGGCGTTTTGGTGAAGAGGCGGAAGAGATCTTTAAATTTCCCGTTGATTTTTTTGAAAAAATTGGGCTTGTTGTTGTTGTGCTAATTCGTCAAATTTTTGTCTCAATTCTGATCTCTTCTTGATGTCGATTTGATTTCTTCGGGCCACCGAAAGTGTAACGTACGATTTTCTTGATAATCAGTACACCAATATACCAATCGGAGAATGACACCTCGCTCTGATACCAATTTGACATAAACTACATGTCAAAGGTTCAAAACAAAACAAATAACAAATTCTAGAGTGAGAATCTAAAAATGTCTTGTATTCAAGAATGAAGGTCCTTTACAAATGATGACATACATGGATATTTATAATTGTGTAGTGACGGTTCTAGAGCCATTCTACAAATATCTACAAGTAGACCTACTTACGCAAGTGGGTGTAACTAACTAACCAATTAGATGTGCTTTCACTCGTTAGATTCTTCTAGAATGTTCTAGAACTAACAAGTACCTATACATCACTAAAGTGCAAAATTTCTAACAAGTACAAAATAAAAAAATTCAAGAAAATATTAAAGGAGTCCTAATTTCCATCACTAATCCTCCTCTTCATAAGCCAAAGCCATAGACAAATTACTAGCAGCAATACTAAGCTTTGTTCTTGAGGGTTCAGAGGGGTTTAAGTCATAATATTTCTCTTTAATGCAGATCTCATCTTCTAAATTCTTTACATTCTGAAATATAAGCTCTGTTTTTGACCGACGTCTTACTGATTATTAGTTCTATGCATCATCTTTTGCAATGTATGTGTATGATTGGTTAGGAGTGTAAATGAGCCAAATTAATAGTAAATTTCTCAAGCTCGGATTGAAAAGCTTAATGTACTCTAAATGAAGCTTAAGTTTGGCTTTTATTTCACAAACTGATCTTGAACGATCATCTAATGGAGCCAATCATATGTGAACTCGAGTTGCTTGACTTTAATGATACCTTGGAATGGTTATTGATCAATCAAGCCCAATTCGAGTTGAGTCCATCAGGCTATGGAGTTTAAATTATGATCAACTTCGCCTTGTTTAAAAAAAACGAGTCAAAACTCGAGAAACTTGTCCCATTCATAGACCTAGTACTAGTTAGTGATCATTGAAATCGCAATACTGCATTAAAAAAGTGTATGGTGAGTCGGGTTTTAGTATGAATCGGGTATCAGTATGAGTCGGATATTTTTGCATGTTGAGTACATACCTGGTGCATATAGCTGCGAAAAATCTCATTTTGCTTCTTCAATCTCTGTACAAAGCGCTTTGGAGCAACAACGCCTGTTTTCTTCTTTTGCGAACTTATCTACACAGACAACAAGTATTGACAAACGTAAATTTAATAACAAACAAAAAGTTAAACGTACTGATTGAGATGATATTAAAAAGAAAGAAGACAGACATGTGTCCAGCAATGAAAGAGAAGATATTGTATGGAAAGGAAGAAAATAACTATGGTAAAAGTAATTGTCAAAATCCTATAGTGTTTTCATTATTTTTCACCACAAATTCCAAATCCGAGTTGTTACGTACATATCCCACCAATCAATAAAACAAATTGAGCAGTCTTAAGTCAAGATGTCATCAGCACTCAGGTTTATAACATAGAAATTGGAGGGGGGAAATCAGAACTAATGATGTAAAATACAAGAAAAATGTATAATTGCATATGAAATAAGTACCATGTCCCCAAATGAAATCCCAAAGGTAATCTAACATACACAGGAAATAGAGTTATTTCGAGAGCAGCTGAGAAAATTATTCAATTATGTCGGTCGTTTATCAAAAGATATCTCCAAATGAGTACCCTTGCAATTTTATCAATATATATAAGACAATACATCAGATAGCTCGACTAAAAGTGGGCACAATATTGATATACAAGAACATCTCCAGTACCACTTTTAATGTAAGTTACTGTGAAGATGATCTCATAATCACACATTAGAGTACTCTAATGTTTTGTCTACTACCTTTTGTGTGTGTCAACATTATGCTTTTACGCTGACACAGATTTGCATAACCTATTGCACATGGCCGATGAGTGCAAATGCAGTTTTTGGAAAAAGTGAAAAGAAGCCTTAAAGAAAGTTGATTTTTTTCTAATATTCCAAACAAGTTTTCCCCCATCGATCTCAAAAGAGTAAATTCTCTGTATAAGAAGTTCTTGATTGAGTTGTAATAAATAATTATTATTGCTATTCATAAGCATGAGATTGAAACAGAGTAGGGACCTAATACCTTTTGCAATTTTTTGCATCCAGCCATTTCGGTTAATGATTATTTCAGATTCAATTGTGAGTCTTGGTAACTGTATCACAAAAAGATTGCATGCATTAGTAATTGAATATTATATACAAAAAAATAGAATAAAAAACACAAGATGTTAACTTACAGTTAAAATCTTATCTTCTGTGATTTGCTCCGTGGTAAGGTATATGTTTGTAGTAGTACAAACACGATACTTCTCTTATTAGTGAACTAGTAGGCCCATCTCATCACCCTCATTTGCGATAATAGAAGTTATGTTGCAATAATAAGTTAAAAAACAAGTTTTGAATTGGGAGGGATCAAAGGTGGAGAACTGACCTCTCCATAAGCCAGTTCAAGTGGTATTGTGAAAATTGCTCTTTCACCCTTTTTCATGGTACCAATTTCCTTATCCCATCCTTTAAAAACTTCACTTGTAATACAAAAGAAAAGTTGTAAGCACATTTAACTGCCTAAAATGAAATCGTAGTGTAACTCCCTCCTAATTTACATACCAAATTAGTAGAATAAGTTGAGTTTAAATTTATTAATCCCCCTGGGGAGGGGGGGGGGGGGGGGGGGGTAACAATGACCCTATTGGTTGGAATACTATAATATGTCTGGTTGAAGAATTAATAAATGATCATTTTCTTTTGCATTTAGCTCCTACCCATTTCTTGTTCTCCTAATTTCCCTCAATGAACCGTCGGATGATTAACATGTGGAAACTTAAAATTATAGTAAGGGGGAATATTTATCTTGTGACATGTCAAACTTCTAAATATGAATTAAGAGACACAAAAAATGCGTACTAGATAGGAGTGTGATCCCTTTCCATTTGATTTGCTTCTTTTTGCAGTTAGGCACCCCTAACACCTTTACAACAATATATCTATAATTTTTGCAATTTGCGTCTGATTTTCACAAACCATTTGCAAATTTAGGTAAGTTATTTGTGAATTTCATAAAGTATCTTGACATTCCACTGGTTTTATATACCGATAGACACTTTGTAAAGCACAAGATTAAACCTCCCCAGACCCTGCAATAGTGAAAGACTCGTGCACTGAATTTGCCCTTCAGAAATTTAAGCGGGTTTCAATCAGTAAAAAATGTTTACTAGGGGCTTCTACTTTTATGCTTCTTCATAACCTAAGTAAAAACTCATTTACTAGGGGCCTCTCAAGATGAAAAAATCTGCTATAATGATTCAAAATTTAAAGGCTCCAATATAGTCATTCATATTAGTTAGAGTGGCCTTTTCACTTGGACCATACACAACAATATTATTTTTCAAATTGTCCTCATGCAATGATAAAAACAAATATATAATGAAATAGCAATAGCTAGTTGCAATAGTAACTAATTAAAACTCAACCACATAATTAACGGATAAAAACAATGATACATACATTGGTCTAATTTGAACATGAAAGGAGTTCCTTCTTCACGGCTAGAATCAAAATATGGCCCGTCCTCGGGACCCACACTGTAATGAACTATAACAAGAATTTCAAATAGAATTGAGATGATACATAAATATAATATAAAAAAGATAAACAATAGAATCTTTCATTATTAACAATAAATTATTACCAAAAACTCACACATTAAATGTATATATAAAACCCTAAAAATGGAAAACACGAATCAAATCATGGATTGCATAAACTCTAGGATAAAATCTAATACCTTTCCAAGAATACTTTGAACCCCAACTTTGGCAAATTATGAATACCTTTGCAGAGCAAATCACGAACGCCAATCTTTATCCACATGAAAAGAGAGGCATCTTGTTAGGTTGTCTTTGTAAAGACTTAGGTTAAAAAAAAATACACATGCTTTTAAAAATTACCTGATTGGGATGAGTGGAGTGAGAGAGATCTAAGCGGAGAGAGAGAGAGATAGAGTTAAGAGGAGAGACTGAAATGATTGAAGAGAGAGAGAGAGAGATGGTCGAAGAGAGAGAAATTGAAGTAGAGAGGATGAGCAGGAATGAGAGAGAGGGAGAGCTCAATTCTTGCACACTTTAAAACAGTCCAAATTTTGGCACTGCTTTAAATGTGCCAGATTGTCATTAAATTGTGCAAGAATTTGGCACAGTTTTAAACTGTGCCATATTTTTAATATCAGGATGTGCTAAATTGCTATTTTTAGTATAGTGTTATGAGGAACTCGCCCTTATAATTTCTTATGAGCGCTCTAATGGATGCGAGTCCCGTAATTCGGGACTTCTCTCCATCCGTATTGCACTTAAAGAACGGTTGCACAGGAGGTGACAAGGCAATATAAAACTGCATAGTAACCATCACTCGCTGGGACGACAGTGCCTTGTGGTAAGTAATGAACTGAACAATCTGGTCAGATATCGAATGTACGATTACAGATTTAACAATGGAGAAAGACAGCTTCATTGCAAGCAAGCCAAAAGGCTCGGATGTAGGGCTAACTTGGTGATAGGTAAGCGATGAGGTCCCGCAGCTTGCGTCCAATTTCTTGAGAAGGGGGATCGACGAAAATTCTGTGTCCTCATCAAATGTGCAAACTTGAAAAAATTCCAGGCAGTCTGTAAAAATATGGGTATCGGAATCCAACAAGTCGCAAAGAGGGCAAGTGGGAGGCAGGATTTTGTGGTAAAAGCTGAGACGATCAGCTGTGCGTAAGGACTGGTGTAGGAGAAACCACAGAAAGATCTTCAATTTAGGTGGAAAACATGACCTCCGAAGCCATATCCATAACAGAGCTGACTGTAACACCCCACGACTTTGGAGACTGAGAAATTTAATTTTGGGAAAATTAAATTTAATTAAATTGGAGAATTTTAGAATTTGGGAATTTAAGTCCAAAAATAGGAAACATTTTTAAAGTATTCCGGATGATGATTTTGAGGGTACCATTGATCCCGGAAGGGTCGAGATAGTCAAAATGACTGTCATTGGGTTTTATTTCGGCTCCGGAATGTTTTTAAGTTATTTTGATTTGAATTGGAGTAAACGAGTCATTTAAAGTGTGTATTAACATTTAAAATTGGGATTTTGTTTTAAAGGATTTGGAGGCTTACGGATGAAGCCTTCTCATTTGAGAAAAGAGAGAAAGAAAAGGGAAAGAAGAAGAAGAAGGAAAAGAAGAGAGAGAGGAAGAAAAGCTTGGGATTTCCGGCCCAACCGCAACATCGAGGATGATCCAACCTCTACAAATCTGAGGCAAGTGTTTAATCTTGCTAAATAGCTATTTGTGTATTTCATTTCATAAATTGTGGGGTAAAGAAATGGTTTTTGGGTATTAATGTCAAAACCTAGATTTTTAGGTTTAATCTTGAAATCAATGTTTAAATTGAGATTTAATGGCATAGAAATGTTTGGGATCAACTTTGGGTTAGTTAATGGGCTTAAAATCATGATTTGATGAAGGTTTGGGGGTTGGAATGAGAAATTTAGGGTTTAGAATTCGTGGGTTTTGATGAAGAAGAAGAACCCTTCAAAAATTGCAGGTCCGAATCGATTCGCCCCCTCAAGCGAATCGATTCGGTTTGGTAAAATTGGCAGGTCTGCATTGACCGAATCGATTCGGACCCCAAGCCGAATCGATTCGGCCTATTGCAGAAGCCCAGGTCTTTGGACCCGAATCGATTCGCCTTGGAGGCCGAATCGATTCGCTAGTCCGAATCGATTCGGAACAGGACCGAATCGATTCGGAAACAGGGCATTTTGAGGTATTTTCTCCATAGTGATTTCAAACCCTTTTTGGTTGGGTTTATTGATTTGGGGCCTTCTCTTATGATGTAAGAGATATGTTCTTGGAGACACATAAGGAGTTTCTCACACATTAGAATTTTGGGGACTCCTTAGGGTAATTTGGGAGAAATGTATCCATGTATGTATTTGGAGTTATGTATAGAGATTTTGGGGAAACCCTTTGGGATTGAGAATCCTAATTGTAGATTAAAAGTAGGTGTAGATGTGATGTGAGGCTAAGAACTCTTAGAGAGATCTCAGACTAGGGTATTCACAAAAGTGACTGAACCATAGTCAAAATCGAGGGAAATGAGATTATTTGGTGATTGAAAGAATGAGCTTGAGGCTGATAGACTATTAGTTATATGTATACCGATAGTCAAATGATTACTGGATTCTTTAATGTACTCGGAGATATAGATGATATGTGTAGTGATGGATTCCTACACAAACTCTTGGTTGATAGCCCTAATGTTGAATATATATAGGTATAGATATATACATATGGTTTTGGGAGACTATTCATCATAGGAAAATGATCGAATATGTTTCAAGTATGGAATTATATTCACATATCAAGGTAAATTTAATGGAAATGGTAGTGACGGCTTGTATATCGAGGACTATGTATACTTATAGCCAGGTATATATATATCTTATACATATGAACGAGAATTAGTTTATATATATAGATAAGGATATGTGAATATGTGTTGATATATATATATATATATCTGTATGTATATAGATATATGGATATCTTTATGTTGTGGACATACATGGTATGGATATTTAAACCGTATATGATGGTTTATTACTTGATCATATGATTGGATCATATGGATTATATATATTATGCACGTAAATGATATATATACTTAATTAGTTAAGCATACCCCGCTCATGCTATCTGTCACACCCCAAACCCAATATCCATACTAATCATTTATTATTAGAATAATTAAATCATAATCTAGAGCCCATTGGAAATATAATTCATCTATCCATATTTTACTGTATAATGCGCATAATCAACATAATACTATTATTGTGCCATAACGAAATCAATATCAGAGTCATAATTTAAGCGGACATACAATACTATGATTAACTACGATAAAATTTCACAATCATCAACTCAATCCATACTAACGCAAAATATACAATGTGTGAGTAAATTAAAATCTTCAGTGTGACAATGATAAAATCCCCACATTTAAACCCCGGCTCCTTCCAACGGTGCAACTCTCAAAGTTACCGGTCATATGGTATTCTAGTTGGCAGCATAGAAACCTGAAATTGTTAAAATATAACTGTAAGCATTAAGCTTAGTGAGGTACTCCTTCCCTACAATGTAATAACAATTCTATATAGAATAAGTGGATATAAAATCCGAACAATCCTGCCCATTGGCAATAACAAATCCTGGAACATAAGTTCCAACAAATCATTGGATCTTTGTCCAATTCCAATCCTGGATCATAAGACCCAACCAATCCTGGATATTTTAATATCCAAACAAATCCTGAATACCGAAGTATTCAAACAAATCCGCTCTTAGAGCTATATTCATATTTATATATGAAACAAATCATAAGTACACTCACCTTGACAGTTTAACTGGATTTTCCCTTGCCTTTATCCTGTACTTGTTCAATCAGCTCTCCTTCCCTTCCTATCATTCTCACAATATTAGTATCATCATAAGAATATTAATAGTCCAAAGAATAACTTCAATCATAACTCAATTCATAAGCATCATATTATTCAATTCAAATCATTCATTAAAATGAAGTCCCATATAGACTCAGGTTCTGATATCTAACATATTCAAATTACAGCCCAAACCCTTTTTAATTATTCTTGGTAATCCAATCCTTATTATATCATGTTTCCAAAACAAAAGACGGCACATCATTCCGAGTTTCCTAGAGCAAAATAAGCCTATTTCTTCACTACATAGCAAATCTGCCCTATAGGCTCTTTTATCGTTCATTCAACTTCCAGGAATTTTCATGATTTTTCTACATCATAAATTTCTATGATCTTTCACCCAACATCAGTAAACACATTGAAAAATATAAGATTAAAGTTTCATAATTTTTAAGGTTCGTTTGCTATGTCAAGCAAAACACCGAACACATGGCGGGCATATTTTCACCCTTAGGGCAGATTTCTCACCCGAACTTCAAACCCTCACCAAGGACTCATTTGTTGGTATTTTCACATGATTTTCGGATATGTCATACATATATGAGTCCATGTTAATATCCAATTGGAAGCAATCGATTCCAGTAACTATACAAAAATATATGGAAGTTTGAATAAACAAAGTTTCTAAACAAAGCAATCTTAGGGTTTTGTACATTCAACTTAACTTAAACTTGCATATATCCATACATATGCACCCAAACATGAAAGTTCAATAAAAATCAAGGATTTATATCATATAAATCGTAAATGAAAGAAAAAATAGCAAGATTCATGGTTGGAATTACCTTAGGGGCTTTTTCGTAATTTTCTATGAATTTTCTTCAATTTTCTCCTCACTTTTTCTTCCTAACTTCCAACTTCTCTTTCCTTAGGCTTAAAATCTCTCATGGCTGCATTTTGGCTGAATAAAGAGGTAATTCTAAGGGTTTGAGGTCGGCCAAAGCCACCACCCTTCCCAACCAATGAGAATAAAACATTTGTTGCCATATTAAGACAAAATACTACTTAACGGATGGACTACTTTGCCCTTGTTTCGTAATTTTGGTATAACTTCTCACTCGAACTCCGTTTCATTCACCGTTTGTTGTGTTACAACCATAACTCACTTGTCTACAATTATGTAGTTTTCACCTCAAGTCAATTGTTATGTCATAAAGGTCAAAACTAGCCTTAAACATGGACATTTCTATCGAAACCTTCAAATTTTGTATTTGTAACTAATTCGACATTTCATGCTTTTTGGAGGTAGGATTAGACTAAACATAATAAATTAACATCACATATATTAATAACACACTAATCATATCACACAAGCTAGGCATGATTTACGTATAATTAATCATAATTATATTCGGGTTGTCACACTATCATTGGGAAGTTGCGCGCGTAGAGGGTGAGCATCCTGGCTAGAAAAGCATGGTGTGGATATTCCCCAGGTTATAGTCGTCCCGTGTGTTATTATATGATATATATTTATTTTGGGATGAGACGTGATGGGTATGTTTCGTCTCATTGCCGGTTTGGAGCTATGACCGCTTCCCGGGACGTCGTGTGCGTGAGTTTACCACGAGATGGGTGTCGTTTAGTCCCACCATGGTGGCCCCAGTTTTGCTACGTGAGCCGGGCACTGGGAAGATGATAGCATTGATGCAGTTTATCGGCGATATATAGCCGGGTATACTATGTGCATGGCCTTGTACATCATATGTAGTATGTACACTTGGCTATTGGATTGATGATGATATATATATACGGTTAGAAATAAATACCTATATATATATATATATATATATATCCTATAGATGAAAGGATATGGACTTTTATGAAGTACATCTTAGATGATTATGGTGTACTAGACTGATGGGGGTTGATGTATCGCACATAAGGTATTATTCGGTTACATCATCCCAAGGATATTATTGGAGGTTCTTTTATTTCATTTGATTTGTTTTCTTTCTTTTTTCTTCTTTCTTTCTTTAGGAGTTATAGTTAGTAGTAATGGTAGTATTAACTTGTATGTTGAGGATTATGGATCTCTAGGATCGACATTGCCCAGGAGTAGTGTAACGAGGCGGTTCCTTGTTTGGATTTCGCTTTGCGAGACACCTCACGCACGAAACGCAGTGCCATGTCGAGATTTGAGAGAAGTAATTCCATAGGTGGCATCACGGATCTCTGGTCTTGACCTTGTCAGGAGTAGTGTAACGGGGCGGTTCCTTGTTTGGATTTCGCTTTGCGAGACTCCCCACGCACGAAACGTAGTACAATTTTGGGATTAGAGAGAAGTCTTGCCAATATTCCATGTGCATATTATTAAGTATATTAATTCTTACGTTTTTAGCCTATATAGGTATATATATATATATATATATGTATAGGGGTAATGTTTTAGGAATTATGATAATTATAATTCATGTGATTATTAATCGGAATTCATTAAGCCTTTTATGGCATAATTGTTGTAATCATAATCTAATAGGATTAGAAACGGGTGGATCCTTAGATTATGACGGGAAGGTAGCTCTCGTGGATATAGGCTAGGCCTGATAAGTTAGGTTGTCCTAAAAATCAATTGGGGTAATTTAACTAAAATTTGAGGAGGCGAATAGGTGCGCGCCTTTAGATGAGAGGTGAGTTGGGGTCCCACGAGAGTGCGGTCTCACTTTATTTATGAAATTAAGTACTCCGGTATTTATTATGCACGGTTAACACACTTGCTAAATATTCTTACACATTCGGGGCTCTGACCCGTTTACTTTTCTCTCCTCCTTGTATATATATATATGTTACCACAGGTATCCTACCGCATGGATGCCGGATGGCCTTCTATCTAGAGTCTTGGGAGCCGTGACAGATGCGGACTGTTGCGGGATGTATCTTGTAGCCGCTTCCTATTTCTTTAAAATTCTAGGTAGGATTCATGTTGTATATCGGGTTTGTACCCAAGGGATATTTACATACATGTTTATATTTATTCCATTCAGTTATTGTATTGGCTGTGATCCGACAACTTATTCGGGTTTACTTTTTGTAGTACATTCGGTTGTACTTAATTTGGTTCATTTTATTTCTAGCATTTTATTTATTATAGTTCTTTCCTGCATCTTTAGAAACTTTATTGTGTTGGGTTGTTGTATGTTGCAAGTTTTAATTTTTTATAACATCTCGCTTATATGATTTCGGGTAGTTAGTCCTATATTATATAGTACTGATAGTTGATGTTGAGACTGGACCATCTGGAATTCCTGATTTAATATAGTATAGGGCTGGCCACCTGTTATTATTTTAGGCGGGGTGTTACAGATGGTATCAGAGCATCAGGTTCTAGAGTCCTTAGGATCTGTGCGAGTTTTTGGATTCTTCCGTTAATGTTCTTGATATAAAGCCCTACAAATAGGACTGTTGTGTTCGCTGCGTTGTTTTCTTCAGTGAAGTATATTCACTTGATTGACGTTCTGATAACAATTGTTCTTGTTTCGTTTCAGACGTCGCCTAGATTTTGTCGTCTAGGAAAGGATAAGATTTATAAGTACAACACCCATAGTATATATTGGGTACGCTCTAATCGGGGGTAATTGTTTTCCATGGTTCCGGAGGAGATGTTGAGGAGATTTCTAGCAGTGGTTCGAGGTGATTTATCGGCAGTTGAGTAAGAAAGGAAATTTACTCGAATGGCGAATCTTGGTCTTAGTAAGGTAAGTCCGAGGAGAGACATGTAGTGTAGTCCTTGGGAGGTTTAGATTGAGAATCTGTTAACCTTCGTTAGGAAACCTAATGTTGGTGACTCTTACCGAGGTGAGGTAGGTGGAGTTGTCCCAATATCAAGAGTATCGCCTTCTAAGATGAGGGAGAATGCCTTTGGAGACTCAGTTTCGTGGTATAGGACTGAGGGAGTTTTCGGCAGTTGCAATCGCGCCTTGCCCTTCAAAATGGTTAGGAAGGATTTTGAGGAAGATGTTTTTCTTGTGAAGAAATAGGCTTAGGGATGGTGATTTTCCTGGAAGGAGTTGAGGACCCTGAGTTGGGATTCTAGGGTGAGGGGAAACCATTAGGTTATGGAATTGTAAGGTAGAATACCTTTCTTTGAGTTTAAGTTACGCTTTGTGCGATAGTGGGAACGTCGCGTGTGAGGTGTGATGAGTAGCTAGCCGCTATACCGCTAGGGGGTATGGAATTTTCCTAGAGAAGGAAGTGAGCAAGTGTGGCCTTGGTATGGCATCTTGGGAGATGATACATCTTTTCGTAACGAGATAATAGGGAAGTTTTAGAATCCCAACGAGGGAAGGATTTATTTTTATATAAAGGTGTTAATATGATGTATAGGAATTTCATAACTGAGAGGTTCAGAGTTTGGTAGATTCGTGAGGAGCGGATAGTTTACCTCATAGTTGTGCTAGTTTTGAGAACTAGATATTGGCTAGAGTATTGTATTGGTTGAGGCCTTGTGTCCTAAACATAAGGTGTTTGTTTGGCGTGTCGAAAGACGCGGAATATTTTTATATCGTATTATTTGTATAGGCCCTCGGGCGATATCTAAAATATGTAAATTTTTCTTTTATAAAACCTTAACCCTGGTTCAACTAATCTCAATCCCCGACCTAGCTACACAGTAGTGTATTGGGAGGGTTCCTTGTTTGGATTTCGCTTGCGAGACCTCCCCCGCACGAAGGTGGCTAGTGTCAGGAATTGAGGAGAGTTCTACCAGTGGAAATTTTCAAACTTTTATATATTTAGTTTATTGTTATAGATTATATTACCGAGGATTATCTTACAATTTTGAGGCTAATGGAGCCTGATTAAAATTCTACGAGTGGAGATCAGGTACGGGGTGTATGGGCGCCCTGAGTAGTTAGTTTGTTTTAAAGGCTATATGGTTCGACGTGAGAACTAGGGAGGATCGGTATAGTGATCCTAAGACTTGATGTTAGGACTAGATGATATTGAGGTCCTAGGCTCATCTTAAATTTCGCGGACGGAATTTCTGTAAGGGGGGAAGTATGTAACACCCCACGACTTTGGAGACTGAGAAATTTAATTTTGGGAAAATTAAATTTAATTAAATTAGAGAATTTTAGAATTTGGGAATTTAAGTCCAAAAATAGGAAACATTTTTAAAGTATTCCGGATGATGATTTTGAGGGTACCATTGATCCCGGAAGGGTCGAGATAGTCAAAATGACTGTCATTGGGTTTTATTTCGGCTCCGGAATGTTTTTAAGTTATTTTGATTTGAATTGGAGTAAACGAGTCATTTAAAGTGTGTATTAACATTTAAAATTGGGATTTTGTTTTAAAGGATTTGGAGGCTTACGGATGAAGCCTTCTCATTTGAGAAAAGAGAGAAAGAAAAGGGAAAGAAGAAGAAGAAGGAAAAGAAGAGAGAGAGGAAGAAAAGTTTGGGATTTCCGGCCCAACCGCAACATCGAGGATGATCCAACCTCTACAAATCTGAGGCAAGTGTTTAATCTTGCTAAATAGCTATTTGTGTATTTCATTTCATAAATTGTGGGGTAAAAAAATGGTTTTTGGGTATTAATGTCAAAACCTAGATTTTTAGGTTTAATCTTGAAATCAATGTTTAAATTGAGATTTAATGGCATAGAAATGTTTGGGATCAACTTTGGGTTGGTTAATGGGCTTAAAATCATGATTTGATGAAGGTTTGGGGGTTGGAATGAGAAATTTAGGGTTTAGAATTCGTGGGTTTTGATGAAGAAGAAGAACACTTCAAAAATTGCAGGTCCGAATCGATTCGCCCCCTCAAGCGAATCGATTCGGTTTGGTAAAATTGGCAGGTCTGCATTGACCGAATCGATTCGGACCCCAAGCCGAATCGATTCGGCCTATTGCAGAAGCCCAGGTCTTTGGACCCGAATCGATTCGCCTTGGAGGCCGAATCGATTTGCTAGTCCGAATCGATTCGGAACAGGACCGAATCGATTCGGAAACAGGGCATTTTGAGGTATTTTCTCCATAGTGATTTCAAACCCTTTTTGGTTGGGTTTATTGATTTGGGGCCTTCTCTTATGATGTAAGAGATATGTTCTTGGAGACACATAAGGAGTTTCTCACACATTAGAATTTTGGGGACTCCTTAGGGTAATTTGGGAGAAATGTATCCATGTATGTATTTGGAGTTATGTATAGAGATTTTGGGGAAACCCTTTGGGATTGAGAATCCTAATTGTAGATTAAAAGTAGGTGTAGATGTGATGTGAGGCTAAGAACTCTTAGAGAGATCTCAGACTAGGGTATTCACAAAAGTGACTGAACCATAGTCAAAATCGAGGGAAATGAGATTATTTGGTGATTGAAAGAATGAGCTTGAGGCTGATAGACTATTAGTTATATGTATACCGATAGTCAAATGATTACTGGATTCTTTAATGTACTCGGAGATATAGATGATATGTGTAGTGATGGATTCCTACACAAACTCTTGGTTGATAGCCCTAATGTTGAATATATATAGGTATAGATATATACATATGGTTTTGGGAGACTATTCATCATAGGAAAATGATCGAATATGTTTCAAGTATGGAATTATATTCACATATCAAGGTAAATTTAATGGAAATGGTAGTGACGGCTTGTATATCGAGGACTATGTATACTTATAGCCAGGTATATATATATCTTATACATATGAACGAGAATTAGTTTATATATATAGATAAGGATATGTGAATATGTGTTGATATATATATATATATCTGTATATATATAGATATATGGATATCTTTATGTTGTGGACATACATGGTATGGATATTTAAACCGTATATGATGGTTTATTACTTGATCATATGATTGGATCATATGGATTATATATATTATGCATGTAAATGATATATATACTTAATTAGTTAATCATACCCCGCTCATGCTATCATTGGGAAGTTGCGCGCGTAGAGGGTGAGCATCCTGGCTAGAAAAGCAGGGTGTGGATATTCCCCAGGTCATAGTCGTCCCGTGTGTTATTATATGATATATATTTATTTTGGGATGAGACGTGATGGGTATGTTTCGTCTCATTGCCGGTTTGGAGCTATGACCGCTTCCCGGGACGTCGTGTGCGTGAGTTTACCACGAGATGGGTGTCGTTTAGTCCCACCATGGTGGCCCCAGTTTTGCTACGTGAGCCGGGCACTGGGAAGATGATAGCATTGATGCAGTTTATCGGCGATATATAGCCGGGTATACTATGTGCATGGCCTTGTACATCATATGTAGTATGTACACTTGGCTATTGGATTGATGATGATATATATATACGGTTAGAAATAAATACCTATATATATATATATATCCTATAGATGAAAGGATATGGACTTTTATGAAGTACATCTTAGATGATTATGGTGTACTAGACTGATGGGGGTTGATGTATCGTACATAAGGTATTATTCGGTTACATCATCCCAAGGATATTATTGGAGGTTCTTTTATTTCATTTGATTTGTTTTCTTTCTTTTTTCTTCTTTCTTTCTTTAGGAGTTACAGTTAGTAGTAATGGTAGTATTAACTTGTATGTTGAGGATTATGGATCTCTAGGATCGACATTGCCCAGGAGTAGTGTAACGAGGCGGTTCCTTGTTTGGATTTCGCTTTGCGAGACACCTCACGCACGAAACGCAGTGCCATGTCGAGATTTGAGAGAAGTAATTCCATAGGTGGCATCACGGATCTCTGGTCTTGACCTTGTCAGGAGTAGTGTAACGGGGCGGTTCCTTGTTTGGATTTCGCTTTGCGAGACTCCCCACGCACGAAACGTAGTACAATTTTGGGATTAGAGAGAAGTCTTGCCAATATTCCATGTGCATATTATTAAGTATATTAATTCTTACGTTTTTAGCCTATATAGGTATATATATATATATATATATATATATGTATATATATATATATATATGTATGTATGTATATATATATATATATATATATATATATATATATATATATATATATATGTATGTATGTATATGTATAGGGGTAATGTTTTAGGAATTATGATAATTATAATTCATGTGATTATTAATCGGAATTCATTAAGCCTTTTATGGCATAATTGTTGTAATCATAATCTAATAGGATTAGAAACGGGTGGATCCTTAGATTATGACGGGAAGGTAGCTCTCGTGGATATAGGCTAGGCCTGATAAGTTAGGTTGTCCTAAAAATCAATTGGGGTAATTTAACTAAAATTTGAGGAGGCGAATAGGTGCGCGCCTTTAGATGAGAGGTGAGTTGGGGTCCCACGAGAGTGCGGTCTCACTTTATTTATGAAATTAAGTACACCGGTATTTATTATGCACGGTTAACACACTTGCTAAATATTCTTACACATTCGGGGCTCTGACCCGTTTACTTTTCTCTCCTCCTTGTATATATATATATATGTTACCACAGGTATCCTACCGCATGGATGCCGGATGACCTTCTATCTAGAGTCTTGGGAGCCGTGACAGATGCGGACTGTTGCGGGATGTATCTTGTAGCCGCTTCCTATTTCTTTAAAATTCTAGGTAGGATTCATGTTGTATATCGGGTTTGTACCCAAGGGATATTTACATACATGTTTATATTTATTCCATTCAGTTATTGTATTGATTCGGGTCTACTTTTTGTAGTACATTCGGTTGTACTTAATTTGGTTCATTTTATTTCTAGCATTTTATTTATTATAGTTCTTTCCTGCATCTCTCCTATTCTTTAGAAACTTTATAGTGTTGGGTTGTTGTATGTTGCAAGTTTTAATTTTTTATAACATCTCGCTTATATGATTTCGGGTAGTTAGTCCTATATTATATAGTACTGATAGTTGATGTTGAGACTGGACCATCTGGAATTCCTGATTTAATATAGTATAGGGCTGGCTACCTGTTATTATTTTAGGCGGGGTGTTACACTGACGTGTGTTGATAAATCGATTCCCTATTCAACTAGTGACAGGTGTCTTTCACCAAAAATGTACCCAGTTTGCTTGGCCACCAGTACGACCGGTTCCGCTCTGCCGTAGGTGATTGTTGATACCAAATTTAATCTGCTGACGTGGACCAATCATACGAAGACACCCGGCTATCTACATGGCAACAACAGACCTCTCCGAGGAACTCACAGGCTCCGAGGAACATACCTCTCCGAGGAACTCACAGGCTCCGAGGAACATACCTCTCCGAGGAACTCATAGGCTCCGAGGAACATACCTCTCCAAGGAACATACCTCTCCGAGGAATTCTTGAATACCAGGAAGATCAACATACCCGAGTTACTCAGACGGTCCGAGCTGCATCTCGGCCACAGCATTGATTGCCAGATAACGAACAGTCCAACTGGTTCATTAAATGATTATCCTTGACGCACAAGTCGAAGGGCATTAAATGTATTACCCTTTCATATGTATATCATTTAATGTATCGACCCTTTCATGTACAGCCTCAAGGCTATAAATACCTTGTATCCCCCTCATTCAAGAGGACCGGAATTTCTTGAGAGAACTTGTAATCAAGAATTCCACAAACACTCAGCAATAACATAACAGTGGACGTAGGCTTTATTCCTAGCCGAACCACTTTAAAAATCTTTGTTTTATTTATTTATCTGTGATTAAAGAATTAGAGTGATCTAGTTTTTTACATCAACAGATTGGCGCCGTCTGTGGGAACGTGTTACAAGCGTTGTTCTCCACCAAAAGCTAAGTTTTTATTTTCTATACGTATAATCAATTATACATACATCTTTTGATTCAATCATGATTTTTATGTTTATATACATGAATTAATCATCCATTTGTTATCTGCAAAATGTTGCATATCATGATTTTTTAAATCATAACTGTTAGATTAATTCTTATTTAGAAATCTGAAAAATAGTAGATTTCATAAATCATAATTCTTTGCTTGATTCTCAAGTTTTAATTTTATATCATGAAATAAATATGTTAAATGATTACATATGCCAATATTTACGACGGTGATAAAATTTGATCATTTTCATTGTTGATTTTGAAATAAATTTTGTAAGATCTTTGATGTCTATTCAAATTCCCATCATATTTTTAATAAAAGAATGGGAAAAGGTTAAAGACAATGAAAAGTCTTCTCATGGAAATCATGACCCATATATATTCTCTCTCTCTTTAAGTTTGAGTCTCTTTGCATTCACAAGTTTAAGTCTCTTTGTATTCATTTTTATGAATTATATACTTAATTTGGTTCATCTTCCATCTATGTCAATAAAGTCAAATTGATTGATTTTTTATATAAATTTGGTAATGACTTTAATCATTCACCATATTTTTATCTCTCCAAATTGGGAATAGGAAGGGATCAATATAAAAAATAATTTTCTCTCACCTGAAAAATCATTACCCACCTCTTGTAAAAGAGGATCAGTAAAATAATCATGACCATATCAAGACTGGGAACAAATTTGATATTTTGGCCCCTCGTTCATCACATCACAAGGTTTCTTTGACGAAATCACACGATCTAGTGGATTATATATTTATTCATTTAATTAACATTCTTAAGGCTTAAATTTTACATTGAATGTTATTTTTTGATCTAAAGATTCGAGATATTCTAGTCATCCAACCATATATTCTATAATTTGAGATATCCTTAAATATTGGTCGGCAACATCCATGTCGTTTGTCGGCAGCAGTAGAATCTTGGGGTATTAAAAAATGCTAAGCACCCCTGATATTTCTTTAAACACGAGTTCGGCTTGGGGACAAGCAGGGGGCTTAAGTCTTTTTAACTTATGATCACCCCAAAAATATTTTTAAACAACAACTAATACCTGATTGGTTGTTGGAGATTAAATAAATTTACAAAAAACTTTACGTCTTATTTATGATGCATATTTGATAATAATTTGTCCATCTCACACACATTTGGCATAAAACATATTATTTCATATTTTGAAATTTTTATGCTGATACATATCATATATTGATTGGATGAGTAAATTATTCTCATGACTAATCAATTCAGCCTACACATATGGTAGAGCAAATTATTAATTTTTACAGGCACAAGATTCAATGCCGACGAATGCTGAAGCACAAATTATTCTATATCCATTCGGATTCATATTTTATATTTATCTCAGCATGGAGCTCGAAAAATTTCTTCTCTCTATATATATTCGGCTCCGAGGAAAAGCTACAACAGTTATTATATTTCACCCCCAACGGATAGTTGGTCGGGGTAATTCTTATTTATATTCAGGCTCAGATATCTGCTCCAGCACAAATGATTCTATATATCCATTGGGATTCATATTCTATATTCATCTCAACATGGAGCTCGGCGAGATACTTATTATCATATTCAGCTTTGAGGAAAAGCTACAACAGTTATTATATTTCACCCCCAACGGATAGTTGGTCGGGGTAATTCTTATTTATATGCAGGCCCAACAAAGTTCTCGGCCATATTCTTATGTTATGGAAAATATTATTCTTATTCGGCATTCTGCAATTATGCCTCGACAAGATACTTATTCAGCTCCAAGGATGTCTCCAACATTTATTGTATCTTATTCAGCTCCAAGGATGTCTCCAGCATTTATTATATTTATTACCAACAATCTGTTGGTCATCGCCGAGGAGGTATCCTGCATTTATTATATCTTATTCCCAACAATCTGTTGGTCATCACCAAGGAGGTATCCTGCATTTATCTTATTCCCAACAATCTGTTGGAGGTATCCTGCATTTATATTATTCCCAACAATCTGTTGGTCATCGCCGAGGAGGTATCCTGCATTTATTATATTTATTACCAACAATCTGTTGGTCATCGCCGAGGAGGTCTTCATCATTTATATTATCTTATTCCCAACGAATCTGTTGGTCAGCGCTGAGGAGATTTCCAGCATTTATATTATCTTATTCCCAACGAATCTGTTGGTTAGCGCCGAGGAGGTCTTCAGCATTTATATTATCTTATTCCCAACGAATCTGTTGGTCAGCGCCGAGGAGATCTCTAGCATTTGTATTATCTTATTCCCAACAAATCTGTTGGTCAGCGCTGAGGAGGTCTCCAGTATTTATATTATCTTATTCCCAACAATCTGTTGGTCAGCTCCGAGGAAGTCTTCATCATTTATTATCAATTACCACCAACTCTGATCGGTAGATAAAATCCAACTCCGGTTGGTAGACAAAATCCAACTCCGGTTGGTAGATAAAATCCAACTTCGGTTGGTAGAAAAAATCCAACTCCGGTTGGTAGACAAAATCCAACTCCGGTTGGTAGATAAAATCCAACTCCGGTTGGTAGATAAAATCCAACTCCGGTTGGTATTGGTCGATAAATCTCATTCAAAGTTCACATTCCACAGTTGGGGGCTTATATTACAGATATATTTGTTCATTTGGTGGCACATTCTTATATCATCATGCAGTCGAGCATCAAATTCAACCCCGACTAATCAGGAGGTATATTGAAGTTCAAGAGGAATATTGAAGTTCAGGAGATATATTGAAGTTCAGGAGATATATTGAAGTTCAGGAGGAATATTGAAGTTCAGGAGATATATTGAAGTTCAGGAGGAATATTGAAGTTCAGGAGGTATATTGAAATTCAAGAGGTGTATTCAGAAGTATCATGACATGATGAAAGAGAGCGACAAGTATTCCACCGAGGAACTCTGTCAGACCAGAAATTTGAAGACGAGGTACCTACATGGAGATTATATGTAGATGGATCATCTTGCACAGCTGGTTGTGGAGCAGGGATTGTTTTAAACACCCCAGATGATATTGACATGGAGTATGCCTTGAGATTCCAATTCAAAGCTTCCAATAATGAGGCTGAGTATGAGGCTATGATAGCAGGTTTTCATTTGGCGAAAGTCATGGAGGCACGGCAAGTAATTGTTTTCAGTGAATCTCAATTAATTGAATCAAATGATGGGAATATATGCAGTGAAGGGAGAGTCGATGGTCAAGTACCATGCAAAGGTGATGGAGTTATTGACAGAATTTGATGCTATTCAATTGGTGAGGACACCGAGGATGGAGAATACTAGAGCAGACGCATTGGCCCGATTAGCATCAGCTACTTGTACCGAGCTGCGAAGAACGATACCAATTGAAGTATTAGAAAGTCGGAGCATATATTGAGGAGGAACAATTACCAGAGGATAATCTCGCTGCCTAGAAATGGAAGTTTAAAGCTGCTCGGTATGTATTAATTAATGGTATTTTGTATAGACGAGGAATTATGGCAGGTTTGCAAAGATGTGTACATTCCTCCGAGGTGAAAGAATTGATTAAAGAGATCCATGAAGGGTCCTGTGGAGCCCATGTAGCAGGTCGGACACTTTTGCAAAAGGTGATGACGCAGAGATACTACTGGCCGACGATGAGAGCTAACTATATAAGCCTATGCCAAGAAATGTGACAAGTGCCAACGCTTTTCCTCCATCCGAAGAATTCCACAAGCATTGTTGACACCCATAACTCCCTTTGGCCATTTGCCATATGGGGATTGATTTGGTTGGACCATTGCCGACGACTCGAGGAAGATTCAAATACCTCGTCATCACAGTAGATTATTTTACTAAGTGGATAGAAGCTGAGCCACTTATTGACATGACATACGAGAAGAAGAGCATCCAGCCCCGAGAAGAATCAAGCTATACAAGAGGAAATGAAGACCGAGCAAGAGAGAGATCTAGATCTCCTCATCGGGCAGAAGAAAAACAATAAATGAAGAATGTGTGTTGATTTCACCGATATCAACAAGGCAGTGGATGCTACCTCGGGACACGAACTGCTCATGGATATTTACTCTGGCTACAACTAGATTAAAATGAAACCTGAAGACATAACAACGGCTGATGAACAAGGTTTTTGCCGAGAAAATCAGTTGCAGTATGGAAGTCTATGTTGATGACATGCAAGAAAGCTGCTGATCATTTGGTTGACTTGAGTCAAACTTTTGATCAACTGGATAATTATCAAATGAAACTCAACCCGACGAAGTGCACATTTGGAGTACGAGAAGGAATGTTCCTCGGGTACATCATCAACCAGCGAGACGTTGAAGCAAATCCAGACAAGATCAAAGCCCTGTTAGGGTTGCGATCCCCAAAAACGAAAGAAGAGGTGCAAAGATCAGATACCCAAAACGGGGAAAATTGGCAGTGGCATTAATTAAAGCAAGTAGAAGAAGGAGGCTGTGTTTCCAGGCCCATACCATGCATGCCGACATGCCATTAATACAAGCTATAGCAGAGTTTACTGATCTTAATACTCCTGAGAAACAAAAATTGCTCGCTGATCAACCTGTGGATGTTACAGGATCAACCAAGAAGACTGCTCTACGGAGTCATGCTCTACGGAGCCATGCTCTACGGAGTCAAGCTCTCCGGAGCGCTCTACGGAGCAAAAGTGCTATAAGTAGCCAACCTCCTTTGGTTAGGAGGATAAGCTCTCCGGAGCGCTCTACGGAGCAAAAGTGCTATAAGTAGCCAACCTCCTTTGGTTAGGAGGATAAGCTCTCCGGAGCGCTCTACGGAGCAAAAGTGCTATAAGTAGCCAACCTCCTTTGGTTAGGAGGATAAGCTCTCCGGAGCGCTCTACGGAGCAAAAGTGCTATAAGTAGCCAACCTCCTTTGGTTAGGAGGACATGCTCTAAGGAGCCAAAAAGTTCTAAAGAACCCTACTACTCCTTTGGCTAGGAGGTATACACCAGCATGATCAACTACGGTTGGTAAGACTTTATATATTCTCGCATTACAACTTATGTTGGTCAGGAGGTAACATTATTTCAAAAAGTTCTTTAAAGAACAAAATATTCCAAACTATACCAAGTATGGTTGGTCGGGGATAAAAACCCATCAACTGTAGTTGGTCGACAAACATTATTTATCCACCTTGGTTGGTTGGAAACACTTTGAATAAATTATACTCATTACTTTATTATTAAGTGATCGAGCAACATTACTAATACTTGTAACTTTTTTGGTCGATGAACCATACAATATTGTTATGCAAGCACAAATAATAAAGTGTTTGATATTTACAAAACAATAGCAAATTCAAATTTGCGAACAAAAATGAAATTCTTTCACTGAATTCAAAATGAATTATGCAAATTTATTACATTGATATTAAATTGTGTACTAACTATTACATTGAGATTCCTACTCTATTGGTTTCTCTCCCTCTGATTTTGAAACAGGTTCCTCGCCAGCAGGAAGATCATCCAAAGCATAATGGGAGTTTTATGAAATTAAGATATTTCAGCATTCTGATGTTCATCACAGATGGTCTGTCCGAGCAATTCTTGTTCGTCCACGAGCAGCTCTTGCTCATCCCCGAGAACCTCTTGCTCGCCCCCGAGTGGAGGTAGAAGTTAAAATCAGCATCTACATCACTGAGATCTTTGCTACTACTGTCTCGATCAACATCGAAGAAGAAGTTGTAAGAAAATGTTTCAAAGTCCACCACTAGCTCACAGAATGCAGTAGGTCGGCTAACAAACCAATCAACATACTTGAAGATTATGATAAGCTACAAGCGGCATCATATGTCGTCCAGGAGATAATGCCCTTTATGTTCAACAAATCAAGAAGGTAGATCAAGAATTTCACGAGCACCGAGCAACACTGCAAAATAAAATACTCCATCCTTTCAAGTAAACCATCAAGCATGAAGCATTGGGGGCTTCTGTTGATACCAAATTTAATCTGCTGACGTGGACCAATCATACGAAGACACCCGGCTATCTACATGGCAACAACAGACCTCTCCGAGGAACTCACAGGCTCCGAGGAACATACCTCTCCGAGGAACTCACAGGCTCCGAGGAACATACCTCTCCGAGGAACTCATAGGCTCCGAGGAACATACCTCTCCAAGGAACATACCTCTCCGAGGAATTCTTGAATACCAGGAAGATCAACATACCCGAGTTACTCAGACGGTCCGAGCTGCATCTCGGCCACATCATTGATTGCCAGATAACGAACAGTCCAACTGGTTCATTAAATGATTATCCTTGACGCACAAGTCGAAGGGCATTAAATGTATTACCCTTTCATATGTATATCATTTAATGTATCGACCCTTTCATGTACAGCCTCAAGGCTATAAATACCTTGTATCCCCCTCATTCAAGAGGACCGGAATTTCTTGAGAGAACTTGTAATCAAGAATTCCACAAACACTCAGCAATAACATAACAGTGGACGTAGGCTTTATTCCTAGCCGAACCACTTTAAAAATCTTTGTTTTATTTATTTATCTGTGATTAAAGAATTAGAGTGATCTAGTTTTTTACATCAACAGTGATATATAAACTGCTTGGATATAAAGCAATAACTTGAAGGGAAAATATTAGGATAACAGAGTCAGGTTTCAATTATGGGTCTGAATAAAATACGAGATCAAGGCGTTAAGAACGGTCAGAGGGAGGGTAGGAAACTGGTGCCCTAATGTTTCCTAGAGACCCAATATGGTATTTTTATTGTTGATGGACATTTGGATATATGTTTTTATAGTGGGTCAGTTAAGTCATGTAGTGTAAAATATGTACTAATAATTGGGGACATAATAGAATATAATTTGTTTGCGAGTTAGAATGCTTATTTTTCATTAGTAATGAATTATTCCTTTGAATTGGGTTGGGTTGGGTTTAAATTCATGGAAGTCTTTTTATTATTATTTATTTATTTATCAAAGCATACATTTAAAGTGAATTCATAAAATAAAATTTTGGGTGTTTCGATTTGGGTACTTGCTAGCCCCCCCTCCCCTTCTTTTCTTTCTTTCTTTCAAGTTACTTGGCTTTCAATTTTTTTATTATAAGAAAAGAAAATACATAAAGTAATGACAGTAACATAAGTAGGGCTATATTCTAATTGGGAACCATGGAGGTTCTTAAAGCTTGTAGGTGGGATGCACGAATTCTTTATTGCCATCGCATGTGCATTGTTGCATTGCCGTGTTGATTTTTTTTTGAAGAGTGGTGTTTTATTATTCACAAGGTAAAAAGACAAGTATCATTTGATTATGAGTACTTTTACGCTGACACAAAATCTTGATATAAAAGTGCAACACAATTAATGTGTCGCATCCTCATTCATTCATGTTCAGGCTCTACAAGGCTACACTTTTAGTTGGCCCGGACATGAGCGAATGAGAGTGCGACACATTAATTGTATCTCACTTTTGTGTTGCGAAATTACGTCGACCTAGCATTTTCGTTTGATTTTATCTCACTCACATATTCGGTTATATAGGTACCAATACCCACTTTCTTCCTCTCCTATGTTCATTTCCGCCCCTCTCTCCCTCTGTGTGTGTGCATGCGCGCACTTGTGTAATGTAACCCTTCCTCTCACAGTTTCTAGCTGCTCTATCTTCTTTGTCCATCTTCTGTTGTTTTGCTTTCAAGGTTTGGCTGGGCTGTAAGTGTGAGCCACCACAAACAACTACAATCCCAAAGGCTTTTTATCCCACACTTCTCATTTTTTTGTTCCAAACTCTAAATATTAGTGGCTTGGCTTTGAAACCCTAATGTATGTTGGGTTCTTTTTCTTTTGTTTTACAATCTAATTGGATGAGCTTCATTGTGGAGCTGATAATAACCCCCAAGTGTTTATATGAAATTTACACTTATGTACAAATGAGCTGTTATGTTTGTACATGTTTTTTTTACCTTTCCTTTTAGATCATCTGGTGATTGAAAAATCAAACATTGATTGTTGGATAGGAGTCTAATTTTTATATGTTTGACAAAATGTTCCATATTTTCTAAAGAACGAGAACATCCATCACATGAATACCCCATTATAAGAAAATAAGAACACTTTTTTATAAGAAAGTAATCACTTCTAGTTTTATTATTTATTCTTAGTTTAGTTTAATATTGTAAATTAGTTTTAAGCCTCGCCCGATGCGTGGACGATTTATAGATGTAATAGAATATTAGTATGAAGATAAAAAAAAATCTTTCGCTTATATATAATGCAACATTTTAGAAAAATAATTGATATGCAACAACAAAGAAGAAACAATTGAAGTAACAACAAAAATTTCACATGGCTCTTTTGCGTGTAGCTAAATGACAATGTCACACTTATTAAGAGGGTTGATTTTCGATCGGATTGGTCACTAAATAGAGCATACTAATACTAAATCAACTTTGAAATCATCAAACCAAATTTACGAGTTTTATCGGTCGGTACACCAATCCATTAATCAAAATCAAACCGCGCGATACATCGATAAAACCGTTTTTGCGGTAAATCAGTTTTTTTGAAAAATATGGTAAATTTTTATAAATGGTGCATAGTCTCCATCAATTATATACATTAAGAACACCCATTAACATTAACAAAACTAACACAAAATATAAACCCATTTTCATTTTATTACAACATATTTCAAACAAAAACATATGAAGAAAAACAAAGCATAATAGAAACAAATGGCTAACTTGATAGTGTAAAAATTAGCAACAAAAAGCAGAGATTAAGGAAACAAATGGCTAGCCTGACCTTTTTTTTTCCCTAAAAATACAATTATATAGAAAAAAACCTTGTCAACGTGTGTGAAATATAGCAAGAAGTACAAATTACAAAGCAAAAAAATAAATAAAAATATAGTCATTTTTTAAAAATGTTAGTGTTTGGTTTAGAAAATACTGAGCAAAAGAAGGGAAATACGAAAGTAAAACAAGATGTAGAAAAGAAGTAGAAGAATATGATTTAGAAAAAAATAGAAAAACAAAGATCTTTGTCGAAGAAATAGGAAAAAAAAGAACTATGAGATTCACAAAATAACTATGAGATTTCCATAAAACTTTGAACAAACCAACACAAAATAACTATGACACGGTGAGTGAAGAGAGAAGCAGCTTTTGTCAGTTTTTATTTTTTTACTCATTTATGGTGATTTTATACCTATAGATTAATGAGAGAGATGAGTTTGATCTAAGGGTTCAAATTCTTTTAGGTAAGTCACTTGGCTTGTGAAGTATGTGGATATACTCTACACGAAGCGTGTGGGTGGTTACAAATTGGAATTTAGAGGTTTAATTTAATTTATAAAGTTAAAATGATTTTTTTAGATTAAAATATTAGTAATCTTTTTAACAAATTGATATATTTAGGTCCTCTTTGTTTTTACCTCTTAAGTCTGAATCTGAACCATTCAGACTTAAGAGGTACCAAAAAGTGTTTGTTTTTTTAAATGATTAAAAGGTTAACGATTATATTTGGCTGTTAATGGTTAAGAGGTAAAGTTACATCTGAAGTCTGAATCTGAAGTCTAAATCAGTTTAAATACATTCATTCAGAGGTATATTCAGACATAAAAATAAACATATTTTTCAAATTCAGATTTCAGACTTCAGATTCAGTCTTAAGATTTCAGATTCAGACTTCAGATTCAAATGAAAAAACAAACGCAACCTTAGTAACGTAATTTTGGTAAGTTTGGTACGATAATTTTGGTATTTATATTTCGGTACGATAATATCGCTAAATCGGTTTTGAAAATGCATAAACTAAAACAACCACAAAATAGTCGGTAATTTTAGTTTTGGTACTTTCAATTCTCGGTAATTAAATATAGTAAACCACCACCTTTTCTTTTGGGATCAAAATGGCACGGTACGATAGAAAACCATACCGTAACCAACCCTACTCATTAAAATTACCCAAAAACAATAGTTGAAGAATTACAAAAATGTTATGCATGCTATATAAACATAAAAAATCTACATCACATGCACATATGTATGCATTACCCCAAACAATCTTTGAGGTGAGTCGACCTCAAAATCGTATTATGCATGCCGTTGAGATTACTTCAGTGTATTGTTGATTTGCCAAACTCCTATTGAGTAGCCATTTTCTTTTTCCACCAACTTCTCCAAGCCTCCTTTTCTCCAAATATCATTGGTTCCTTTTGCAGCGAAGGAGTAAATGTTCAACACTTTCGGTTTCCTTTTTAAAGAGGGGGCACCAAGGGCTTGGAGATGTAACACCTGTGAATTTTTTATCAGTAATTTTTTTTGTTAAATTAAAAATTTTGGAAAAAAATAATTTTTTGATTTATTTTGGTATGTAAAAAGGTTGGTATATATATATATATATATATATATATATATATATAAGGTTTTAAGTGGAATTTAAATCGGTATTAAAATTTGGAAATCATAACTTTTTATATAAAACACGGGGGAGGATTCGACCTAAAGAGAAAAATAATAAATAAAAATATTCGACAACCCGATCAAGCTAATTTTTTTTATGAAACTTCATATTGCCTTCAGCTACAACATATTAAAATTTCAGCGAATTTCAACGGTCCGATCGTCCGTAATATTTTTTCTACTGTTTGTGTTTGATTATGACTCAAATTCTTTTTGGTATATAAACATAAAGTGACGGGTTTAGAACTTTTAAAATACATTTTAGACTTTTCAAAAATTAGTAGCCTCCCATAATTTTATTCTCTCTCATCTACAAAACCTAAACCCCATTGAACACAACTTTCAACCCATGTTTTGAAGATCTAAATCAAGTTTTCTCAAGATTGTGCAAAAACGAATCTTTCTTAATTTTTTGAGAGGAACACAACTGTCCAATCAGAAATTTCAATCAACTTTTTAGCAGTAATGAATGCTTATATTCTCTCTATCTAGTATTATGTGTTTTAGATGTCGTCTAAACATCAATTCACATGTTTTTCTTATAAGAAATTAACAACCTTAATTAGGGAAAGTGAAAACTAATTTGGAGTTATTTTTCTCAAAAATCTTAATCTGAATTAAGACTCGTAACCCTTGTGTGCTTAGGGCAGAGATTCAATTTTGCTATTATGGGTGTATGTTTGCATGTAGAAACCATAATCGCGTTATTTAAACTAAAAAGGGACCCGTGCAATCATATGAAATTATGTAGGTATGATCAAGTGAATTAATATTGTGTGCTTCATAAATTTGCATGATATCGAAATTATAATTGTTGAATAAAATAAATTGTGTTAATTATGACGATGGATTGAACGAATTAAAATGAGTTTAATTGTAATTACATGAGAAATTGCATATTTGTCGATAAATTGGATTGTGCGACTTATTGTGCTAATTATATTCATCAGTGCGGGGATGCCGAAATTTTGGATAGTGTGCTCTCACCTTAATTTTAAGAATACTCGCTAGCTATGAGACTAGTGGGTATGCCTTAGTTATTGTTAACACGTTCTAGGTATGAGACTAGTTAGTGTAGATTTTCATGGATGGGATATTCCGGGGTGGGGCTGATTTTGGTGTCGTTTCGTTGATTTGAATAGCCTAGGCACGAGACTGGATAGAGATAAATGTTGAAAATTCATCCTATATAATAGGTAGGACGTGTTTGTGTTTTGGAGACCTATAGGTATGGGACTATGGGTAGGTTCGAGGATTATGTTCTATAATAGGATGGTGCTAATTTAAAATGATGAGAACTTGAGAAAATTAAGGATTAATACCTAAGATAATATACGGGTATTAGAATGAATTGGCGTCGTTAATAAGCGCAGGTCTGACATAATACGGGTTGGTTGGCTATTGTGACGTGTGGGTGTGTGGCGTCGTAATAAGTGCAGGGCGGACATAATATGGAGTAGCTGACTATTATGACGTATCGTGCGTGGAACCTCGTCAATAAATGCAGGGCTGACAGAATACGGGCTGACTGGATGACTATTATGAGGGGAATGTCTGGTGTAAAACTTGAGACGGGCCGAATAAGTGTAATACATACAATAAGGTAGGCTGACTATGATGGCACCGCAATAATAATAATAATAATAATAATAATAATAATAATAATAATAATAATAATAATAATAATAATAATAATAATAATAATAATAATAATAATAATAATAATGTGAAAAATAAATTTAAATAAAGATGGTGATTTAGAATAATTATCGAATTGTGATAACATAAGTTGGATTTAAACTTTGGGGTGACATAATTATGGGATTAGGTGTTCCCACTTTATTTTACTTACACGTTAGTAATTATCTCGTTTAAATTAAAATATTCTATTGTGGTGTTTATTATGTATATGCTACTCTCTGGGTTCATGGACCCTAAGTTGGGGAGAGTAGCTAATATTCATGCGGTGGGCTCTGACCCATTGCGTTGACTAACATTTTAGGTGTAGCGCTGGAGTTGCTGCATAGGAGTAATTGGAGATGTTTTGGAAGAACAGTTAGAGTTTATTTTAGATGTTTAGTAGTCAGATTTATTTTTATTTCCATCTCACTTTTATTATGAGACTTTATTTATGGATTTGGTGGGCCAATTGGTTCCACAGTTGTTTACGGTTATATTCAGATATTTACAGTTGGATCATTATTTGAGATTATATTATTGGAGTTAGATTTAATTTGGAGATTAGCATGGTGATGGATCTTAATATTGCATGAATTGTTATATTTATTTGATCAATTTAATTATTATCTCGTGGAATGAATTTTTATGTCTCATATTTGTCACATGCTAAAAATGATATTTAATTTAGTAATGCCAGGCGTAGTCTTGGTGGCCACCAGCGCCAGAATGCACTGAGTGTTACAAGAACTTTCTTATGAAGATGTTCTCTTTGGATGGTAATGTATTATGGCACACCTTCCACCAGAAATGGCTCACTTTTAGGGGAGCTTGTACAACCTAGATGATCTTCTACATCTTGGGTATGGGTCTAAATGAAAAGGGTGGATTTTGGGATTTTAATTCATGTTTTAGTTTCTCAACTTCAAAATACCCAGATTTCACTGAGTAAGAGTTGTTTCCAGTAAAGTGGAAAACTAACTTGTCATTATTGTTTGTGTAGATGATGGGAATTTCTTGGATGTGTCTAACATCTTCTGGACAGAAAAGTTCACGAAGTTTGTCCAACTTCCATTCACTCTTATTTAGGGACATCAAATCAGAAACTAAATCATTCTGGTCTACATGAAATTTAACAGGAGAGGGTGGGAAGATTTTTATTTCAGGAATCCAGTTGTCCTTTGATGAGTGCATAATTTCGCATATTGTCTAACTAAATGTAGGCCTTATTAGTCCCGTTGTATCCGAAATAATGACTTTGTAGAGTCATTTTTGTAAATTTAAAGAAAAATGTAAGCTTGAAAAGAATTCGAGTTAAAAATACAATTTTAGCAACCGTAGAAGGTAAGACGATAATTTTGAAAACTTTATGGGCCTAAAAGTGATTTTAAAATATTTATCTAGGCAAAATATTTTTTCCCCTAAAGTTTGGTTGAATTTTGAGTTAAAATGAGAAAAAAAAATATGAAGTTTGGGTACTAAAATGCAATTAGAGAGGTAATTCGGTAATTTCATAAAAATTTATGAACCTAAATTTGAATTGATAATTTTTATTTTTTATTTTGACAGGTGCTCCAGGAGTTTGGACAACAAATGAGTTAATATGCAAAAATTGTTAGAATACGTCACGGCACGACACGGTTGACACAACTGTACTAAATTATTTTTTATAAAATCGCTTGAGTGTCCATTGAGTCTGTTTCATAACTTTTCGAAAAGAGTTTAAAAAGACTCACAACTTTGAAGTTCGGGCGAAAATGAGATTTTAACATCTTGGGGGGTAAAAAATGCGATTAAAGCCGATGTCGTGAATAAGGACGAAAATTGGGGATAATAATTAAAAAAAAATAAGAATTTCCAATTGTTTCCATTTCTTGCCAAGACCTCATGGAATATTTACCAACCAAACTATAACTAATTAAAAGAGCTTCACCCCAACTCACCTTGCCTCATAGCTTATAAAAAAGATCCTTGGACACACAATTTTTAAAGAGTTTTAGAGTGACATTTCTAAGAATAATTTTATTTTGAGTTTTGTGACCCAAGGTGAGTGCAATTTATAAGGAGCTTTTATGCAAGTATTCATGGGTTGAATCATTGTATTTTTGTAAGTTGCATTATTAATGAGAATTAGTCTTTCTTCTTGCATATTCTTTGATTTAATTATATTTATAACTTCAATTAATTGCTAGGATTATGTGAAGTTTACCTATATTTTATTAGTCATGTTTTAATTAGTTTAATTCGCTTGAATTACCTACTCGTTTGAAACGTTTTAAAATTCTGTATTCATTAAAATAGTCATGAGAGTGATATTTTAAAGGGGCTTTTACTACCGAGTTGTTGGACTTATAATTTTGGACTTTAAACCCAGGCCCAACAAATTTTAAACGATTATGCCCAACATATAAATACCACTGAATTGAAAAAAAAAACACTTCACAGAATTTCAAGCGCTAAAGCGATTGTATTGTCACCTTGATCAAAACCCTAACCATACTGTCTTTTCGATCAAAATCCCAAAACGATTCTCATTCTCAATCAAATTTTGGTCCAACAACAGCATATAAATACCCTTGAATTTCAAAACAAACACACTTCACTAAAATTCAAGCGATCAAAACCCTAATCATTGAAGTTCTAACAAATGATTGACATTTTCAATCAAATTCTTCCAAACAACACTAACAAGTATAAATAAATGCTCATATATATGCATTTGATGTAATTTATTATGAATTAAATGTAATATTGTGTTTTTAAGTTTTGTTCTTAAGATTATACCATACACTTTGTATATGTTGTGTTCTTAGCATTATATTTCTGATATCACCTGCTTGTCCTTGTATTTTGAGTGTTATGTTGTGTATTCCATGACTATTTTTGTGTCCTTAGGCTTTTTATAACCTTTTTCTTATTTTATTATGTATTTTGTGTTCTCATACGTATAAATTTGTAGACAATATACATGGACTGATGAAACACTTTGTATTTGTTGATGATATGAAAAAAATACAATATGAATCTAGCTTATACATTTGTTACCCTGATTTTAAATGCAAAACACACTTTTTTTATGTTGAGGACTGTACATTTATGTATTTCATTACTGTGTATTTCCTCATGTATACATCATTTATTGAGGACTGAAAATATATACATGATTGGAATATGTACATACTCTTTAAATTTGTATAGGTCCTATATTATTTATGGTCCGCGCCAGCGGCATTTATTTAAGAATGCGAATATATACATGATCTGTGTATTATGGTACCTCCTATATTAGTTGTGGTCCGCACCAGTGGAATTTATTAAGGACTGGGAAGTATATACAAGCACTGTGTATTTCTATACGTCGTATTAATTGTGGTCCGAGCCAATGACATTTAATAGTTCGTATATTATTGTGGTAATATTGGATTGGACCAAATCAATTATAATGTTCGTGTAATTTATTAATTTGTGTTTACTTTCTAATAGTACATGCATAATAAAATTGATTTGGTCTAATTCCGTGCGTGTACTTTATGTATTATGCATGCATTTTCATAAAGTACACGCATAATACATAAAGTACCCGCACATAGAAAATGAATTTGTTCAATCAATAATGCATGTACTTTATGCATTAAATGTGTACTTTCATAAGATACACCCAATTACATAAAGTACACGCACATTGAGATTTATTTTGTACAATCAATTATGTGTGTACTTTATGGAAGATATATGTCGTCTCCATATTTAATAGATCCTATGTTATTGTGGTCCGTGCCAGCGACATTTGAATGATATCCCACTATTTGCAAAAATTATGTGGGTTGTGTTATTGTTTAGGAATCATACCATCAAGCATGTTCAACTACAAAACTGCTGGGTGCATCTTTGAAGATCTTAACAATACAAAGCCTTTCACATTGACAATCAATACTACTTATGGTGACAAAATTCATTTTCTGCTTCGCATTAATGATAGAGTGAAAAAGATACTTGATTTTTACTACTACTTTGAAGACATTAAGTGAACTTTTGATGCATAAAAGCTTCAAGTAACTGAATCGAACGCGAAGGATCAAGCAAAACGAATTGAGTAGTATTGCTTATGCGGTTTTGAAGAGGCTGGCGCATTTAGCATGGATCTATTGTATCACTTCTTTTATGAATATATTACGAATAGAGAATCTTAGTTTATAACTTATTAAGAAACAGGTCTTAGGTATTACAATGTGACAGACAATAGGGAATTTGTTATTTGAAATTTCGTATTACGTATATCTTATATTTTGTTGAGATTTGTATGAAGTGTTAAGAAAATATTTCATGTACTTTTGTTAATCATTCCTGCACTCTATTAAAATATTTTGTTCTTCAATAAAAAATCCATGTACTTTATATTTTATGTGTGTAGTTTATTCTTTATGGGTGTAATTTAATCTATATGATTTTACTTTAAATTTATGCTTTTACTTTACAGAAATGACTTTGAAGACAAGGGCGTAGAAGGGAAAGAATCCCAAAAAGGAAATTGCTGATAAGAGTGGTCCAAAAAGGCCAACAAAAGGAGATAAAAAGAGTACGAAGAAGTCAACAAGGCCAGTTCATAAAAAACAAACAATATAGGTCGAATGTCTTGAGCTTCTATCATAATTTTCTTGATATTCGCAACAAATTTAACGAGAAGCATATTAAGCTTCTTAAGAAGACGCCTTTATGGAACTTATTCAATGCCCACTATAACAGTGAAGTAGTAGAGCGAGATCATAAAAAGAGTGATACAAATATTTTCACCGTTATCGAGCTCTACAAAAAAAGTGTTTTAAGATGATTAACGATGCCCAAATAAGCCCTAACTATGTAAGTCAAATTTTTGGGATCCCAATAACGAAGGGGCAAAAGAAAATTGAGCTGAAGAAGAGAATGAATCAATCTGCCCCCAAATCTGAATTTCTCAGCCGCTACTTCAAGGCAACAAAAAGATTAGAAAATCAGATATTACAAAGGGATTGAAGCCATCGGCTGAGCTTGATACCGACGAGGGCAAGAAAGATTTTGTAAAACTTGTTTCTCTCCACTTCATGACGATGTTGCTTTTCTCCAAATAAAACTTCACATTAGGAGAATTTTTCACACCATACATTGACAATATTGATGACATGATTATATATGGTTGGGCTTCTGCCGTCCATAACTTTCTAATCCACTTTCTCGATAAAACGGCCAAATCTAAGCCTATCATGACCACTGGATGCACCATATCATTATTGGTGAGGAAAAGTCATTCTACATATTTCAATGTCAAAGTGCACACATATTTTATAAAGTACACGTACATTGAAGTTAATACAAATCGTCTTCAATGTGAGTGTACTTTATAAATCACGTGTGTACTTTATTAAAGTACATGCATATTTTATAATGTACATGCACATTGCAGTCAATAAAAATCATCTTCAATGTGCGTGTACTTTATAAATCATACGTGTATTTTGTTAAAGTACACACATATTTCATAAAGTACGCGCATATTGCATTCAATACAAATCATCTTCAATGTGCGTGTACTTTATAAATCATGCGTGTATTTTGTTAAATTACATGCATATTTGCACATTGCATTGAACCAAATCATTTGGTATGTGCGTGTAGTTTATAAATCGTGCGTGCATTAAAGTACACGCATAATACATAAAGTACACACACATAGAAAATGAAATTTCATTGCAGTTTGCTTGTCCTTTATGTATTATGCATGTCCTTTTAACAACATTTACATTATTACTCATTAATTGGTTTAAATGTTATAACTTACAATTTTTATTTCAATTTTCATGGTATTGGGTATGTGAAAAGTTTAATGTTATCAATCTTATCGAGGGGAAGGAGGACAAAGAACTAAGATTTCTTGGGTGGATCTTGGGATCATTAAAAGAATGGATGAATGAGAATAAGATTAGTAAAGCTTCTTTGAAGAAGGAAGACTCAAAGACTAAGGAAGAAAAAGGTGAAAATGATGACATGCCCAATTTCGATTTGGCGATATCGCAACCCGAATCAGAATCAGCACGATCTACAAGTTCTTCATCAAAATCTAATTGGAAAATTCCATTAAATGAAACAGTGGAAAAGTCTAAGAAGAAAGATAATTTAGTCAAATTGGCTAAAAAGGTAAGAAAATTGGCTGAAGAGATTGATGTGATGAAATTGTTGTTGGAGGAGAGAGATACCCAAATTAAAGAAAGTAATGAAGCAAGGGTTTGAGCTGAAGAGAATCTTAACAAGTTGGGGTTGGATAAGGAAATTTTCAATACACTATTATAACTTTAGCTTCAAGAGTTGAAAGATAACTTCATTGAACAAATAAAAAAGTTGGAGAAGGATAAGGCCCAATAAATTTTTAAATAATGAGTTGAAAAATAAACTTGAAGAGTCGATGAAGAGCGACAGTGAGGGAATACAAAATTTGGAGGAAGATAATTCCCGACGCAAAATAAAAAATTCAAATTTAAATAGTAGTTTGAATGCTACTAGAGATACATTAGAAACTCAGAGGATCACAACACATCAGCTTTAGAAAAGCATTAACTACTTGTTTGAATCCAACTAAAGGTTCTTAAAAGAGAAAGATGCAACTGTTATGAAGCTCAATGAATAGGTAATATTGTGATATTATAGATATATTTCTAATCATTTGTCCATATTTATGTAAAATTACACACATTATCGCATTGGTTATTTAAGTACACACATATTACTTAAAAAGTATGATGTAAATTTGCATGTACCTTGTAATGTTATGCGTGTACTTTAGGATTTTTTGTTTGTTATTTGGTTAGAGTATAAAGTACACGCATATCACTACAAAGTACACGTGAACTTTGCATGTACTTTGTAATTTTATGCATGTACTTAATGAATTCTTGTTTGTGCTTCGGACAGAATATAAAGTACACGCATATCACTGAAAAATATACATGAAATTATTTTTACATTTACGTGTACTTTGTAATGTTTTGCGTGTACTTAGGTATACTTTTTATTTATTGGCAAAAGAAGGAAAGTACACTAATATTTTATAAAGTACACATATTTTCTAATGATGATCATCCATTTTTTATAAAGTACACACATAGTTTAATAAAGTACACGCATGATCAATAGAGTAAATCTAAAAGTTCTCTTGTTGTTTAACATTTCTTTCATTTTCATTGAGGTTTATGGCATGTTAATAGTTAAACATGATGTTTTGTTTTCTCTAGGAAACAACAAATCAAATTATGTAAGGAAAAAATTTCCAATTAAGCCCATTGTAGTATTTAACTTATTCCCAGAGCAAAACATGTTTTTGAGTGATAGATAGATTTTTATTATCACTATCCCACACAGTCTATGACATAGAGTTTATTAAAGACGTTGCGACCAAGCTACAAAGATAAATCATGCCGAGTGTTGATACCAAAATTAATATGCTGATGTGGACGAATAGTATGAAGACACGTGTCGATCTACGTGGCACAATAACAGCGAGGAAGATCATTTACTGAATAACCGTGGTTGATACCGAGCAACGAGAATACACCGAGGAACTCTATCATGCCGAGGAACTCCATCCGAGGAACTATATCATCCCGAGATACTCTAAGCACTCCGAGGAACTCTTGATCAACGAGCAACTAAGGCGGTCCGAACTGCACCTCGGCCGTGTCATCAATTATCAGACGGACAACTGTTCAACTATTCATTAGATTCTTGACTCACACGCTGCATTAAATGTATTACCCATTCATATGTATATCATTTAATGTATTGGACCTTTCATGTACAGCCTTGAGGCTATAAATACCTTGTATCAATCCCATTCAAGGGGAAGGGAATTTCTTGAGAGAACTTGTAATCAAGAATTCCACAAATACTCAGCAATAACATAACAGTGGACGTAGGCTTTATTCCTAGCCGAACCACTTTAAAAATCTTTGTCTTATTTATTTATCTGTGATTGAAGAATTAGAGTGATCTAGTTTTTTACATCAACAGATTGGCGCCGTCTGTGGGAAACGACTGTTGTTATCGTTTTTCATAAAAATCATTTGTCACCAATGGCAGATAACCCAGAATCCAGTAATCGAAATGCTGGAAATACTGGAAATCTTCCAAATCCATCTGCATCTCCAGATCTGGCCGGAATTATGATGAATCTGGCTCAGGGACAAACCGCCATGCAAGAATCTATGAGGCAACTTCTTCAAACTCTTCAAGGCGGTGTACCTACTCATTCAGGGCAAAGGACTGATCATGGGCAATCACGATCCAGACGTATTGGATCATATCGCAATGGGGAATCCAATGATTCTTCTTATCAACCTGGGCGAACTTCATCAATACGGGCTACGGATACAGATCAACATATCTCTCTTTCTCCGGAGAGAACTAGCGCTTTAGAAAGATTAAGCAGGGTGTCTCCTTTCAGTCGGTTAGGACCAAGGAGGAACATGAGTCCACCTAGGGCTCCATCAGGAAGTTTTCGACCACCACCAGGTTCGAGAGAAAGATCTGCACAATCACGACCAATTACTCGTCGAGATAAGTCTCAGGAAGCTACGTCAGAGCAATCAGTTGCTCGGACTAAGCGGCCCGAGGAAGGGAATGAAGCATGGAAAAGTTCCATTCAACGATTGGAGGATAGACTGGGAGAAATGGCTAAGGCGAGGAACCCCTTACAGAGAACTTTTGTTCAAGGGACACCTTTTGTGCAAGCCATTGTGGATTTCCCCACACCGTCGAAATTCAAAGCACCTGTAGTGACCCCCAAGTACGATGGAAAGACGGATCCCGTACTTCATATAGAGCAATACCAAGCTGCTGCAGATATCTACGCTGTCCCCGACGAGATGAGGTGTAGAGCATTCTCGGGAACTCTTACCGGATCTGCACAAATATGGTACAATAATCTTCCTCGGGGTAAGATTTCAACTTTTGTTCAGTTAGCCGAGCTGTTTATTGGTAATTTTTGTTTTGGAGCAAAACCAGTAAAACGAGTAGCGCACTTACTAAGTGTTAGACAAAAATCAGGAGAAAGTACTAGAGATTACATAACTCGTTTCAATAACGAGAAGTTGGAAGTCATAGATTATGAAGAAAAGACAGCAATCACTGCTTTGATGAGTGGTTTGTTGCCTAACAAGCTATACTATACTCTGGCCAAAGATCCGCCTAAAAATATGTCGGAATTGATGGCAAAGGCGGCCAAAATCATGAATGCCGAGGAGGCTATGACTGCGAAGAAAAATATGGATAAAGAAGTTAAAGTGGAGGTCGACAACTCTAAAAAGAAAGAACAGAAAGGTAATGGTGGTGACAAATATTCCAGGAATAACAGGATAAAGTTGGAAGCCCTAAAGAAGTATGATAATTATACTCCATTGAAAATGGGTATTAATCATGTTTTAGAAGAAATCAGGAATAACGAGGAAATCAAATGGCCAGAGAAACTGAAGTCAGATCCAGACATGAGGAATAAGACCAAATATTGCGAGTTTCACAAAGATCATGGCCATATGACCAAAAATTGTATAGCCCTTCAGAACGAGATTGAAACACTCATTCGAAGAGGAAAATTATCAAAGTATGTAGATCGCAGAAGTGAAAAGAGGAATGATGATAGAACTAGAGAGAGATCTAGATCTCCTCGTCGTGCAGAGGAGAAAAAGAGGAGGGCCCATGAAGAGGATCCAGATGATGACCCCGATCTTCCCAAGAAGCCAAGAAAACCTGAACGAGAGGTATTTTCCATACATTTTGGATCATTTCATTGTAACGTTATTACAGGGGGAGATGCAGGAGGAGGAGACCTTACTGCAGAAAGAAAAGCTTATCTCGGAGAGGCTCAAGCTTGCTCATATATTCAGCGAATAAACCTGGCCGAGGATGATCGTCCGAGGAAGGTAAACAAAGAGAAGCTAGTAATTGGTTTTTCAAAAAATGACCTGGCAGGTGTTCTTTACCCTCATGATGATCCTTTGGTGATCAAAATGAGAATGAAGGACGTGATCATTTCAAGGGTGTTGGTAGATAATGGTAGTTCGGCAGACATCATGTACTATTCATGCTTTGATAGCTTGAATTTGAAATTATCCCAATTAGAACCTTATCACAGACCCCTTCTGGGTTTTGCTGGCGAGAAAGTTTTTCCACTTGGGACGATCAAGTTGGATATATTCATTGGAACCTGGCCTGTTTGTCGAACAGAAAGAATACGATTCTTTGTGATGGATAAGAATGTGCAGTCGGCCTACAACATCATCATGGGAAGAGTTGGATTGAAGAAGTTCGAAGCCGTTCCTTCTACAGTACATCAATGTTTGAAATTCCCAACAAATTTTGGAGTTGGAGTGGTGAAAGGTGATCAAAAAGTAGCTCGGGAATGCTATTATTCGTCGGCCGAGCAAGAAGAACTAGAAGGATCGATGAAAAAGACTACTACTTACCAGGTGGAGGAAGGTACAGAAATTGAAACTCTTGATCCCAGGGATGAATCTAAACTTGTAAAAGGACAGGTGATGGAATCTACGGAAAATGTTATTTTGGACGACGAACATCCTGAACGAATAACCCAGATAGGTTCATCGTTGGATATGTCAATAAAAGAGGAGTTGATAACTTTCTTGAAGAATAGGAAAAATACTTTTGCGTGGAGTCATGAAGACATGCCAGGAATAGATCCAAACTTCTTATGTCATGAACTCAATGTGAATAAGGAGATTAAACCTGTAAAGCAGAGAAGAAGGGTGTTTAGTCCCGAGAAGAATCAAGCCATACAAGAGGAAGTCGAGAAACTCCAGAAAGCCCAATTCATTGAAGATGTAAAATATCCAGATTGGTTGGCTAATGTGGTGATGGTAAAGAAGAAAAACAACAAATGGAGAATGTGTGTCGATTTCACCGATCTCAATAAGGCATGCCCCAAGGATCATTTTCCATTGCCCAGAATTGATCAACTAGTGGATGCTACCTCGGGACACGAGCTACTCAGCTTCATGGATGCTTATTCTGGCTACAACCAGATCAAAATGAAACCTGAAGACAGGGAAAGTACTTCTTTTATTACCCCTAGGGGAACTTATTGTTATAATGTTATGCCTTTTGGTTTAAAAAATGCAGGTGCAACATATCAGCGGTTGATGAACAAGGTTTTTACCGAGCAAATCAGCCGCAACATGGAGGTCTATGTCGATGACATGCTCACTAAAAGCAAGAAAGCTTCTGATCATTTGATTGACTTGAGTCAAACTTTTGATCAATTGGATAAATACCAAATGAAGCTTAACCCGACGAAGTGCACCTTTGGAGTACGAGAAGGAATGTTCCTCGGATACATCGTCAATCAGCGAGGTATTGAGGCAAATCCAGATAAGATCAAAGCTCTTCTAGGGCTGCGATCTCCGACGACGAAGAAAGAAGTGCAGAGTCTTACCGGACGAGTTGCAGCGCTCAACAGATTTGTATCTCGAGCAACTGATAAATGCATACCATTCTTCAAAACACTTCGAAAAACCTTTGAATGGAATGAGGAATGTGAAAAAGCTTTTCAAGACTTGAAGAAATATTTGGGAGCACCTCCACTGTTGTCCAGACCAATAACAGGAGAAAAGTTGTATTTGTATTTGGCAGTATCAGAGAACGCAGTCAGTTCAGCGTTGATCAGATTGGAGAATGGAGTCCAGAAGCCAATTTATTACACAAGTAAGGCTTTCCGAGGTGCAGAAATCAGGTACCCAAAGCTAGAAAAATTGGCATTGGCACTAATTGAAGCAAGCAGAAGAATGAGGCCATATTTCCAAGCCCATACCATCATTGTTTATACTGATATGCCATTGAGACAAGCCCTCCATAAGCCAGAAAAATCAGGGAGACTGATGTACTGGGCAGTAGAACTTGGTGAATATGATATTGTGTATGAGCCCAGATCATCATTGAAGGGGCAGGCTGTAGCAGATTTTATAGCAGAGTTCACATACCCTGATACCCCCGAGGAGCAAAAAATGCCTGCTGATTTACCTGTGGACGATACAGGATCAACAGAAACATTTGCTGACCTACCTGTGGACGATACAGGATCAGCAGAAATAGGTCCAAACCAACCAAGGTTGGTAAAAGGACTTGTGGATGTAGAGAAATCATTATGTTCAAACTCAGACCAGCCACGGTTGGTAAAAGAGTACGAGCAGATGACTGACGAGGAGCGAAAGATACCGGGGGATGATGGAAGAAAACAGCAGATATTTTATCGAGGAACTCTGACAGATAAGAAATTTGAAGACGAAATACCTACATGGAGATTATATGTAGATGGATCATCCTGCACAGCTGGTTGTGGAGCAGGAATTGTTTTGATCACTCCAGACGAGATTGACATGGAATATGCTTTGCGATTCCAATTCAAAGCCTCTAATAATGAAGCGGAGTATGAAGCCATGATAGCAGGTCTTAGCCTAGCAAAAACTATGGAAGCACAACAGGTGATGGTATTCAGTGATTCTCAATTAATTGTGAATCAGATGATGGGAATATATGCGGTTAAAGGAGACTTAATGATCAAATATCATGCAAAGGTGATGAAATTGTTGACAGAATTTGATGCCATTCAATTGGTGAGAATACCGAGGATGGAGAATGTACAAGCAGATGCACTGGCCCGACTAGCATCAGCTACTCGTACCGAGATGCGAAGAACCATACCGATTGAAGTATTAGAAGGTCGGAGCATAGATGAAGATCTGACAACGAATGTGATTACTCTTGATTTAGGACCATCTTGGATGGATCCAATCAGGAAATATGTTGAAGAGGGCGAATTGCCGGAGGACAAACTCGCTGCCAAGAAACTGAAGTATAAAGCTGCTCGGTATGTATTAACTAATGGTATTTTGTATAGACGAGGAATTATGGCAGGTTTGCAGAGATGTGTACATCCCACCGAGGTGAAAGAATTGATTGAAGAAATCCATGAAGGATCTTGTGGAGCTCATGTAGCAGGTCGAACACTTTTACAAAGAGTGATGACACAGGGATATTACTGGCCGACAATGAGGGCTGATTGTATAGCCTATGCCAAGAAATGTGACAAGTGCCAACGTTTTTCTTCCATCCGACGAACTCCACAAGCATTGCTAACACCAATAACTTCCCCTTGGCCATTTGCCATGTGGGGAATTGATTTGGTTGGACCACTCCCGACCACCCGAGGAAGATTCAAGTATCTTGTAGTTGCAGTGGACTATTTTACTAAGTGGGTGGAAGCTGAGCCTCTTATCAATATGACGTACGAGAAGGTATACCAGTTTATATGGAAGAATATCATTTGTCGATATGGTCTCCCTCATGCTTTCATCACAGATCATGGAACACAATTTGATAATGAAGAATTTGCTGCCTATTGTCATCAGTCGAAAGTTTTGAAGTTTCATTCAGCACCAGGACATCCCCAAAGCAATGGACAGACTGAAGTGACGAACAGAACATTACTAAATGGGTTGAAAAAGAGACTAAGTGAAGCTAAAGCAAATTGGATTAATGAGCTCCAATCAGTATTATGGGCCTACCGAACAACTCCCCGAGCAGCAACTGGAGAATCACCATATATGCTAGCATTTGGAAGTGAGGCTGTGATACCGGCCGAGTTGGGTCTCCCAACGCATAGAGTGCTGAATTTCAACTCTCCGATCAGTGACTTGATGAGAAGAATGGATTTGGACATGCTCGAAGAAGTAAGAGAAGAGGCAGCCATTAGGAATGCTGCTTATCAACAACGAACAGCTCTGTTCTACAACAAAAGGGTGAAGAAATGCGATTTGAAGGAGGGTGATTATGTGCTGAAGAAAGTCATTCAGAAACAGAATAAACTGGAAGCAAACTGGCATGGACCTTACCGAGTTACAGAGGTTGTTCGACCTGGAACCTACAGAATAGCAACTCTAGAAGGAGAAGAATTTCAGAATGCATGGAATGCTGAACACCTGCGAAAGTATTATCAGTAATGAAAAATGTAAAGTATTTCCTTCATTATGAATAAAACGAGGATGGTTCACCATTTTCTTTCTGTTGAAAGTTTTTCGGGGAATATTAGTGTTGAACACTACACTGCTTGACAAGAAGAAGACTGCTCTACGGAGTCATGCTCTACGGAGTCAAGCTCTCCGGAGCGCTCTACGGAGCAAAAGTGCTATAAGTAGCCAACCTCCTTTGGTTAGGAGGATAAGCTCTCCGGAGCGCTCTACGGAGCAAAAGTGCTATAAGTAGCCAACCTCCTTTGGTTAGGAGGATAAGCTCTCCGGAGCGCTCTACGGAGCAAAAGTGCTATAAGTAGCCAACCTCCTTTGGTTAGGAGGACATGCTCCAAGGAGCCAAAAAGTTCAAAAGAACCCTACTACTCCTTTGATTAGGAGGTGTAGACCAGCATGATCAACTACGGTTGGTAAGACTTTATATACTCTCGCATTACAGCTTATGTTTGTCGGGAGGTAACATTATTACAAAAAGTTCTTTAAAGAACAAAATATTCCAAACTGTACCAAGTATGGTTGGTCGGGGATAAAAACCCACTAACTGTAGTTGGTCGACGAGGATAAAAGTATTGACCTTAGTTGGTCGGACACATGTTTATATTTGAAAATTGAACCAAGTATGGTTGGTCAGGGATAGAAACCCATCAACTGTGGTTGGTCGACCAACATTATTTATCCACCTTGGTTGGTTGGAAACAATTTTGAACAATTTATGCTTATTATAAATTCTAATTTGGTTGATGAACCATATAATTTGCAAACAGAAAAATAGCTATTGGCAAAACAGAAAATGAAACTCTTTCATTAAGATAAAAATGTATTACATGTTACATGTATGTGCTAACTATTACATTAAAGATTCCTACTCTATTGGTTTCTTTCCTTTGTCCTTTGAGACAGGTTCCTCGCCAGCAGGAGGATCCTCTAGACAAAGAGGAGAATTAATAAAGTTCATGTCCTTCAACATTCTGACATTCATTATTGTAGGAGTGTCCAACAGGTGCTCGGGACGAGATACTTCAACTTGAGAATGAAGGTTATAATCACCAAGATATTTAGAGATCAAACTCCGAGGAATGGAGCGAGCAGGAATCCATGCCATATCCAATTTATAGGGAGGAACAGGCAAGTCTAGCAATCCAGGAGCATGATAATCCCATAAATAATGACCTTGTTCCAATTTTAATACACCCAGGGCGTTCAACCATCCCTGCTTATAACCTTCGTTGTTAGCATTTTCAAGGCGATCATCCAAATGGTAAAGAGCTTCATTATAGCCTGCATTCCAGAACTCCCGAGGCTGTTTATGGAATTGGAAATTTAATCTATCTACTTGCTCGAGAAAGTTCTTGATAAGAGCATCTTTATTATTCAGATCAGACTTCATCGCAGCCAATTGATCCTCTAAAGATAAATTTTTCTTAGATAAATCAGACAGAGCACGATCCTTAACATTCAGTTGGAATGCTTGAGTTTCCAGAGTAGATTGGGTGCGAGATTCTTCAACACTACGGTCAAGAACTCTTGATCGGCTCCGAGAAGCAACTGGAGAAATTTGCTCCTCGACGATTCTTCCTCGTCCACGAGCAGTCACAGGAATAATAGACTTTTTCAAGTCATCCAACTCTTGCCTTAGTTTGGCGTTTTCAACCTCTAGAAACGAAAAACCTTCATCAGTAACTGGTACTAATGCATTGGAAGAGGAGGCAACGGATTCGTATTGAGCCAATCTTTTCTGCAGACTATTATTTTCTTGTTCCAGGATCTCGGCAATTTGTCGGCAGCCTTCAACTTCACCTTTTAGGGTCCTTTCCCTAATGTCATATGCAGCAATGATCTTTTTATGACCTGTATCAGAGGAAAGTTGTTGATATCTATTTTCATATTCCTCGTGTAATGAAGCCATCGATCTATTGTGCTGGCCTTGGAGATCCTTTAAGGAACAATGCAGCTCTTCAATCAATTCATAATAAGCGATATTGTTAGCTACAGCTCGGTCGAGTAAACTTTTCAAATACCGATAAGCCTCAGTCGCCTGCTCTGAAGCATCATGACCAAGAATGTCAGCAATTTCAGAAGAACTAAGGTCTGTATGACCAGCCCTATAGTATTGGTGACATTGCTGCATCAGCTCGGTATCATGAGAAGAGATTAGTTCCATTCTAGCAACAAACTAAAGACAAGAAAAAGACAACAATAGAACAAAGAATCATCAATAACGGCGATGAGTAAAGAAGTATTTTATTAGATCATAAAAGGATTACAGTGTTCGATTACAAATAATAAAAGATAAGAATGATACCGAACAACTTCACACCTTTTCCTTGTCTCCCAAGACTTTCTCGGGAGGCTGGGACGAGGAGCTCGGTTGCTCGGTGATAACAACAGCTTGGTCGGCAGAAATCCTCTCGGCAGGAGGAGGCATAGAAGAAATGTCCTCAATGACAGAGGGTTGAGAAGCAGAGATTGGGACATCCACAGCTATGGAAGATTCATCTGATGCAGGTTCATCTTCTTCTTCTTCCACAATTGGTGGAGGAGGGCCAGGGAGATGCCGTTGGAATAGCTCAGAATTGTCTTGGATTTTTAGCTCTTGTAGAGCAGCTACCCAACCGTCATGGAAGTATTTCAACTCCCCATATTTGACTTGAGATGTCATAGCTGCAATCCCTTTATCCCATCCTTTTTCCCAACCAGCACTGAAATGTTTCCTAACTGCAACTTTTCTTTTCAACTTCTCCGAGGAGAGTTTGACATCCAATTGTTCTTTCTGGATTTTGATGTCTCGCAGGATAGACAGTTCTTCTTCTGCCTTCTTCATTTGGTCATCGCGCTTTTGCTGATTGACCTCTAAGATTTTCACCTTCTCCTCCAAATTCTTGGAGGTTTCAGCCATCTTCATCTTATCAGCCTCAGCTGCAGCCAATTTTTTCTCCCAGACAGTTTTCTCCTCGACGTACTGCTGGCGAGATTCTTTCACAGATTGGGCTAAACCCAAAAGGGCATCGTCAACATCGGACGAGGAACTAGAAGCTTTAATAGCTTGATCTTTCTTCACGATGGTATTGAAACAATTCACCAGCTGAAAGATAAGAAAAACAATAGAGTCAACACAAATACAAGAGTTCAGGAAAAAGAAAAGAAAGACCAAAGGTATGAGAAATTTACTGAAGAAAGATGGCGAGCAGCTAGGGATGTCAATGTATCCCTAGGAATCTTTTCATCAACCCCGAGAACCTCGGGTATAACTGAGCTCGTTGAAGAGCTTGGAAGAATGATTTTTGAAATATTACTACCACCAGCGGGTAGAGAAGATGCAGTTCCAGCAAGATTAACCGAGGATGATTTCCTCGATCTCTTCAAAGGAGGGTTAGCAGCATCAACCAAGGAAGAAGTCTTGGTCGGAGATATTGTAATTACACCAGCACTAGCACTTTTCTTGCTCGGGGCCACTGGGGGCTTTTCGGCAAATTTGGAGGAACTGGCATCTACCTTTTTAGTCCCCTCTGGGACATCAATTTTACTTTTCTTTGCTTCAACAGCAGAAGAAATTTCACCAAATAGAGCAGGAGGAGCTCTTTTCTTGCCCATTCTCTGAGATAGGGGAATATGAGAATCTGAAGATGAACTTTCTGGTGTTGAGGCTGGTTCAACAGGGCGAGCAGTATAAGAGGTTGTGTAGCTCTTATACTGCAGCAAATATGATGCAGATCTAATATGCTCGTCTGCAATCGTCTTATGCAAATTCCAGATAAGTTTTAAATGCTTGATATTCACTTCCGACTCTTTTGGAGTTTTTCTTTTACTATCAACTGCAAATAAATACATAAATCTCAGTTACACATTTTGTCAAACATGATGAATACGCAATTTCATAAGTAAAATAAAAATGAAAAATAAACCTATCCCATTGCCGTATGGGGGGCATCTGGGACCGTTGTATACTTCATTCCCAGATAAAGGCGCGTGTTGCCAATTTTTTATGACCAACCCATGCTCAAAATAATCTCTATTTGAATCAGGGAGGTTAACTACAAGGGCTCTATTTAAAAACCTAGTTTTTAAATAATAAATATTATCTAAAGTGGCCCATTTATAGCAGTACATGATTTCTGGGATCCCTATACGAGTCCCATGAGTTAGATTTAACTTGTGCACCCCGTTAATTATTCTCCATGAATTGGGGGCTATTTTCGCAGGAACAAGATCAAAATATTGACAAAACTCAAGACATAATGGATTTGGGGGAAAAGAAAAACCACATTCAGCAATGAAAAGACTGGGGAACCAATGTCCCTCAGCCAATCGAAAGTAATCTAAAGGCTCAGAAAGAACCTCTAGAGTTACCCAAGAAGGAATGGAAAAGTCAGAACGAAATTTCTCAGCAGATTCAACAATATAAACCATATTGAATAAAAGAGATGCAGAAGAAAAGAAGAAGATCTTACAGAAAGAAAGGAGATATGTCGACAACGAACGGAAATAATGATGAACACACAAGAGAGAGGAAGAGAATAGAAAACTTGAATGCAGAAAAATGGAAAGTGTAGACGACGGTATGGTTACCAAAGGAGTTTAAATACTTTGCATTGGGAAGCGGCGAAAGAAATGATTACTAAAAAGAAACTACTGAACTTCCGGCGGCTAAAAAGACAAAAGTTGCACGAAGATCGAAGCGCTTATAAAAAGGCGGAAACTGCGAAATGAGAAGGAAATTTGAATACAATGCTCCTAAAACCCAGGAAGGTCATTTAATATTACCATATAACGAGAAAGAATGTCCCATACTCCTCAAAGTTCGAAATATGAAACATTGGGGGCTTCTGTTGATACCAAAATTAATATGCTGATGTGGACGAATAGTATGAAGACACGTGTCGATCTACGTGGCACAATAACAGCGAGGAAGATCATTTACTGAATAACCGTGGTTGATACCGAGCAACGAGAATACACCGAGGAACTCTATCATGCCGAGGAACTCCATCCGAGGAACTATATCATCCCGAGATACTCTAAGCACTCCGAGGAACTCTTGATCAACGAGCAACTAAGGCGGTCCGAACTGCACCTCGGCCGTGTCATCAATTATCAGACGGACAACTGTTCAACTATTCATTAGATTCTTGACTCACACGCTGCATTAAATGTATTACCCATTCATATGTATATCATTTAATGTATTGGACCTTTCATGTACAGCCTTGAGGCTATAAATACCTTGTATCAATCCCATTCAAGGGGAAGGGAATTTCTTGAGAGAACTTGTAATCAAGAATTCCACAAATACTCAGCAATAACATAACAGTGGACGTAGGCTTTATTCCTAGCCGAACCACTTTAAAAATCTTTGTCTTATTTATTTATCTGTGATTGAAGAATTAGAGTGATCTAGTTTTTTACATCAACACCGAGATTATTTTGGTGCACTGTTATACCTACATAATCTTAGTGTAGAATAAAACCCACTAACCTAGGAGGACTTTCGAAATGTGCTCGGCCTCATCACCTAAAGAGGTTGTCTCAGTAATTGGAGTGCTCGACCCGCCTATTTACCTTAAGATGGGATCCTCATACATCCCTGTGAGCATTTACACGCTAAACATACCTTATCAAACAAGTGGAATCACAGCCACCAAGATTGGTTACCTCATGATTATTCGGAGGTCTCGTTATCAAAACAGTTCTTCACCTCAAGGCGTGCAGGTGTAAATTATAATAAACATGTATAAATATGTAACTACCCAAATTATAAGGGCACTTTATCTCTTTGTAATTATCTGATATCCACATATAAATAGGAGATATGTACGTGAATGGGACTACCTTTTTGATACCTTCTCAAACTTGGAGTTGTATCAAGAAAACCCTAAACTGTAATCGCACAAAGTAACTCAATAATAACACTGTGGACGTAGGCTTCCAATTCAAGGCCCAAACCACGTAAAAATCCTTGTGTTCTCACTGTCTCTCATCCTCATTCTTCGCGATAATCATTTCTTACCAATTTTTTCTCTTATTATTTGTTATCTTCATTTTTAGATGTTAACAAATTGGTACGGTCTGTAGGAAAGTTGTAACAAGCCATTGTAGTTCCTACTTAAAACCACTCACTCAGATTCGCAACAGAGATAGTTTGAATGGTGGATCACCCTGAAAGCAGTCATATAGCGGAGGTGCAGACGCTACCTACCCTTACCGGGGCCGACGACTTATATAGCATATTAATAAGCATCACTAAGGGGCAAGAGGCGATGGAGGAAAGTGTTAGATAATTGACACACACCCTCTAGACCAGGCTACTGGTGCCCAACCTGAAAAATGTGACTCCCAAACTTGAAGCATCTAGGAGCGGCGACAAACGACTTCCTCTAGCGACTTACAAGTAGAGGCAGCACGAATACCATAGGAGAGCCATGGAAAATCCTCAGAGACTAAATTTTGGATCTGTTACTAACACCAGTTCCTCTAGGTGAACCGACTCATAACAGGACCGGACCTAGCATCCTGGGGTTGCCTCCTCCATCCAATCACCCAACCACTTTGAAGATCAGTCATATTCAAAGGAACGCCTTAGCGCGTTCAAGATATTGAGAAAAGGATCAATGTTTGACTGATTGGGCTCGCGTTGTAACTACTGGCAAGTACCGACGACATCGTGTGATCGGTCCCAAAGAAGCATATTAGGAAGGTCAGCTACCAGGATCTCCCATCATTATGCCCGAGCATCGGTAGAAGTCGAGCAGACCTCCCAAGAGTAGAGTTCGATCAAAAGTCGAGGACGATCAGATAAACCAGCTGACGACCAACCATGGAAAGGATCCATTCAGTGCCTAGAGGACTACCTCGGCGAAATGGCTAAGTTAAGGAATCCGCTTCAGCGCGATTTCACAAAAGGATCATCCTCTGTGCCCTCTATCATACATATCTTACTCTGACAAAGTTCAAGCCATCTGTTATCACTCTAAAGTACGATGGGAAGATGGATCCCATCCTATATATTGAACAATACCTGCCCACCGTAGACATCTACTCCATCCCGAATGAAATGAGGTGCCGGGCATTCTCCTGTACTATAACCGACTCAACTTAAATATGGTATAACAGTTTTCCCAGGGGACAGATCAAGAGTTTTTAACAACCGACCGATATTTTTGTTAGAAATTTCTACTTCAGTGCTAAGCCCAGAGGGAAAGTTGCCCACCTGTTCGATTTCCGTCAGAGGGCAGATAAAAGCACCAGTGATTACATCACCCGATTCAATACTAAAAAGATGAAGGTAATTGACTACAACGAGCCCACTGCCATACCCCTGATGAGCGGGTTGAGACCAAGGAAGCTATTTTGGTCATTAACTAAGGCACCGCCCAAGACCATGACTGATCTATTAGAATAAGTTAAAAAGATTTTGAACATCGAAGAGGCGATGGCAGCTAAAGAGTCTGATAGTTCAAAGCCCCCCGATGGAAAAAGTAATGAGAATCAGGAGCAAAAGGACAAGAAGGGCGACAAGCTGATAAAGTATGATGAGTACACGCCCTTCATAGTGGGAGTTCACCACTTCGTGGAGGAAATTCAAGAAAGTAAACATCTCAGATGGTCGGGAAAGCTGAAGTTACCGACAAACAAGAGAGATAGAAGAAAGTATTGTGAATTTCATAAGGACCGTGACCATAATACCAACAACTGCATAGCCTTGAAGAACAAGATTGAAGGGTTAATAAGGAGGGGTAAGCTGTCAAAATACGTTGACAACGGTGGCCAACCAAATACAAAAGAAAGTAAAGGTAAAAGACGTTCGAAATCACCCTGTCGGAGAGCGGCCGATAAGAAAAGGGCAAGGGATTGACGATCCAAATCTCCCTAAAAAGCCCAAGGAACCTATAAGTGATGTCGGTATGATAGCTTTTGACTATCACTTCATTTTCAGAGGTAGAGATAATGGAGGAGAAGACCTAGCAGAAAGGAAGGCCTACCTTAACGAGGCCCAATCTTGCGAGCAAGTGCAGGTCAATCTGACATCAAGCTCCGATAATAGGTTACGAAAGGTGAACAAAGATAAGTTAATCGTTGGCTTCTCAAAGGATGACCTCTCAGGGGTGTTATATCCCCATGATGACCCTCTGGTCACACTATGGTCATATAAGATGGACGAGTAGTCCTGGTGCACAATAAAATCTCCATGAACGTAATGTTCTATAGCTGTTACCAAAAGCTAAAACTGAAAGATGTGGAGCTCACGCCCTATCATTAGCCTGTGGTCGGATTTTCAGAAGAAAGGGTGTACTCGTTGCGGACGGTAGAACTGGAAGTTATGGTCGGCATCTGGCTGATCAGACAAGCAGTAAAAATATGGCTCTTTATCCTGGATAAGAATATGCTCTCAACCTACAATGTTATCTTTGAAAGGGCCGGCTTAAAGAATTTCAAAGCTGTCCCATCTACAGTGCACTAGTGTTTGAAGTTTCCAACCCATTTTGGGGTAGGCATCGTAAAGGGAAATTAGAAGGTGGAGCTTGAATGTTATTTCATTTAGGCAGATAAGGAAGAACGAAAAAATTAACGAACACCTACTATAACGAGACCATCGATTCTCAAGACGAGGCAAAACTGGTTAAAGGGCAGCCTGCCGAAAAGATCAAGATAGTCCCACCTGATGATAGCTACGCAAATAGAACAGTACAGATAGGGCCATCATTGGATACTCTTCTGAGGAAAGAGCTTATCATCTTTCTGAGGAAACACAAAATAGTTTTTTCTTGGAGCCATGATGACATGCCAGGAATAGATCTCGACTTTTTGTGTCACGAGTTAAATGTTGTTATGGTACGAAAGACTGCCCGAAAGAATTTTTCCCACTGTCAAGGATTGATCAGCTCGTCGATGCCATGGAAGGCCACCAACTTCTCAGTTTCATGGATAAATATTTCAATTATAACCAGATCTGAAAGGAGCCCTCAGACAGAGAAAAAACTTCCTTCATAACCCATCGAGGCACCTACTGTTATAATGTCATGCAATTTTGCCTTAAGAATGCGTGCTCTACATACCAGAGATGGGTAAATAAAGTCTTTGAGGACCAGATATGGGTTAATATGGAAGTTTACATGGATGACATGATCACAAAGAGTAAGGTGGCAGTCGACCACAGCAGGGACCTCATCCAGACCTTCGATAATTTGGAGAAATATCATATGAAGCTGAATCCCGCCAAGTGTGTCTTTGAAGTGAAGGAAGGGACGTTCTTAGGTTTTATTATAAACCAGTGAGGGATCAAAGATAATCCTAATAAAATCCAGGCCTTCTTAACATGACATTTCCAATAACGAAGAAGGAAGTACAAAGACTAATCGTGTGTGTTGTGGTGCTCAATAGGTTCATCTCAAGAGCCCCTAACAAGTGCTTACCTTTTTTCAAAATGCTACGTAAGTATTTTAAATCGAACGAAGAGTGCAAACACACATTCATAGAACTGAAGCGATATATGGGCTCCCCGCCCTTATTGTCGCGACCTGTTGTAGGAGAAATTCTTTACTTGTACCTTGTAGTATCCGAATCAGCCGTCATCTCAGTGCTGGTGAGGTAAGAAAAAGGTGTTTATAAACCTATTTATTATACCAGCAGATCCTACTAAGGGGCCTAGGTCCGATATCCACAAATGGAGAAGCTCTCCCTCGCACTAAGGGAAGCCTCGTGAAGGATGAGGCCATACTCCCAAGATCACATTATAGTGATCTACACCGAGTTACCACTGTGGTAGGTCTTACACAAACCTAAAAAGTCTGGTCAGTTCATGGCATGGGCAGTGGAACTAGGCTTATACGATATTCAGTAGGAGCCGTGGACCATAATAAAGGGGCAGGTATTGGAAGACTTCATTGTAGAGTTCACTTATGACCATATATCGGTGGAGCAGACTCCTCCGGGAGAGATCTCTACCCCTAGTAACAAACCACCATGCCTAAAAGAAACTACGGGCACAGGAAACTCAGAGAAGACTCCTCAAGGAGAGAGCTCCACCAAAGGAGAAAAGAGACACCATGACGAGTCTCACTGACTCCTTAAGTATGGGAAAATAAAGGAAGGTGACTTCACATCAGATTGCCCAATATGGAAGCTATATGTCGCCGGATCATCCTGTTTGGCAGGGAGTGGTGATGGCATCATACTTGACACACCAGAGATATAGATGTGGGATACGACTTACGCTTCCAGTTTGAAGCCTCCAATAATAAGGCATAATACGAGGCATTAATCATAGGGCTCGGCCTAGCAGCATTCATGGGCACCGAGCATATTAAATCACATTGTGATTACCAAATGGTTGTTAACCAAATATGGGGATTTTATAAAGCTAGGGAGTAATCCATGTCAAGGTACCTGGTAATAGTTAGGTAGAGGTTAGGAGGATTCACAAAAGCAAAAGTGTTGAGAATCCTCAGGTTGGAAAACGTACGAGCCGATGCCCTAGCTAGGTTAACTCCAGCAACCTGATTATCGCTAAGAAGAACCGTACCAATCAAAGTGCTTGCGCATAGGAGAAGTGAGGCACCACTTCAGTAAGCAAAGATGAGCATGGGACCTTACTGGATGGATAGGGAAGCTTCCGACAGACTCACACGAAGCCAGAAAGCTGTGCTATATGGAAATCCAATATGTTTTGGAAACAAGAGTATGATACAGGAGAGGGTACACCGTCTCACTTCTAAAATGTGTTTATCCACAAGAAGTTAATAATATCATGAAGGAGGTACATGAAGGATGCTGTGGGAAACATTCAATTGGTAGATCGTTGGTTAAGCGAATACCAACCCAAGGATACTACTCGCCGACCATGAATGCAGTCTGTGTAAATTACACGAGGAGATGTGATAAGTGTCAACGATTTGAAAAGATCCACCATTCCCCAGGGGATCCATTAACTCCGATTGTGTCCCTTTGGATATTCTCCATGTGGGGTATCGACCTAGTCGAACCGTTATCGAGAATAAAAGGATTGTATAAGTACCTCGTAGTGGTAGTAGACTACTTTAATAAATGGGTAGAAGCAGAGCCCCTAGTAGATATGCTGTATGAAAGGGTGTTTCAGTTTATCTGGAAAATGATCATACACCGCTATGGCATGCCCTTCGCATTTATTACCGATCACGGCACATAATTTGATAACCAAGACTTTGAAAACTACTGCACCCGATCTAAGATTCAAAATCTACACTCGACACCCGGGCATCCATAGTGCAATGGCCAAACCGAAGTCACCAATAGAATGATCTTTGATGATGCTAGAAATAACACCACCCTTCAAGGAGTTTGTGATCTCAATTCAATGTTAACAATGGTAGCATAAGGGTATATACATGTATAGTAGAGGGAGATGAGGAGAAGAGGATTCACACCGGAATATAAGTGGTTCAGCCAATTAGGCCTACGTCTACTGTGCAAGTGTATGATATGTATAACTGTATGAGGGCTCTAATGGCCATAGATATAATCTCCCAAGCTTTCTCTCCCTACTGTGTATTTAGACAGAGTTTTAGCTAGGGTTACTAATTTCGGATCCCTCTCCAAGAAGGAGAAGACAACTATATAATACCTGGGGGGTGTAATGCACCCCCCATGCATGCAATGAGCATGTGTGTGTTGATCTAGCCAATCGGATGAAGACATCTGTCACTATCACATGTAGAGAATGATGATGAAATATTCCCTCACATGAGGGGAATGATTCGATTATAATTGATTTGTGTACACGTGTTCCTAACCACACATATGCGCATAAGAGCTCGGCCATCTGTGACTGGTCCCAACCTCGGCCTGAAAGAGGACGAGGTTGGAGTGGTAGGGTAACTGCTTGATCAGTGTTGACCTTAGTTCAAGGGAAGCACCGAAGTAAGACATGTTGAGCTATAATGTCGGCCTGGGCCGAGGTAGTGGTGACAAAGCAGGACATCGGCCGATCCCTAGCCGAGATTGATGTTGATGATGGGATAGCAACCTCTTCATCTTTCGAGCTGAGGTTGCAATCCTTGGAAGACCAGGTGGATAACTGCCCCTGGGTCATGGTGACCCCACCTGCCGAGGTAGCTAGCAACGTCGGCCGTGGCCGACCTTGCCCAGGACGAGATTGCTAGTTGATGATCCAAGGTCCCTCTAACATCGGCCATCTCCATGGCCGAGGTTGATGTCTCTAAGCCAAGGGGGTACATTCAGGGCATATCAATCACCCCTAGACCTTAGTTACATGTGGGAGCAGGTGACTATGGGGTCTACAACTCCAAGGTCCTTTTGCTTTGTACCAATGTTCCTTTTTTGACACTTGTCAATTGCTGAAGTGGCTTGCGTGTCTGACAAGTGTGATGATCTTGGTTGTCGTTTGGGCTCCCATGGAAATGATGGGCCGTGGGACGTGTGCACTCACACTTAAGGGTTTAAACCCCATTTTTCTTCTCTTTCTTCCTCATTTCCCTCCTTCTCTTGAATTGGCTATTTCTGTAACTTTCTCTCTCTACAAAGCTTGGGTGCTTCGTTGTTTGGGATTTCTGCATTTCTTCAACCTCTCTTCATTCCACAAGTCTTCAGGTATCGTCTTCACCTTGCTCTGCCATTTTTTAGCCCCTTTTATTCTTGTCTCTTTAATTTTCAACGAGAGTTCTGAGTTTTCTGGCGACTGCTTGTGTTTTCCGGTGACACTGTTCTTATTGTTCTTGGTTGTTTTTGTTCGAAGTTTAATAGTTTGATCTTTAATTCCATTTGCCAATCCTGTTTGTTATTTAGGAGAGTCATAAGTCTAGCGTCTGCCTCATATGCTCAGACCCCTTTACCAACTATTGGAAGAATTCCCCTCTCTTAGGGAAAAGACCTTAGAAAAAATTAGGCAAATATAAAGAGCCCAAGAGGAAGCTCATAGGGCAGAGGCATTCCCCCTCAGACCTATCTTTTCACCCCACTAAAGGTCATATATCCCGAGCCAACCGAGTCAGTTAAGTCAGCAGAATTCCCAACTGAACCCTCTCCAATGTCTGAGTCTGAGTCATCCACCTCAGATCCTATGTCTATGGACTCTTTTCAAGAGGCCATGGATTTCTCAATTCAACAAGATACGGTCCCTGATCAAGAAGAGGTTTCCAGTCGGGCCTCATCTCATAAAAGTTCAAGCACATCAACCTCTTCCTCAGAGGTTAAAATTATAGGACCAAGTGTGTCTATTCCACCGATCCTTGAAGCCATTCCCCTTTCGGCCGTCACAGGAGATGAGTTCGCTCAAAGGTTTCCAAGAGGTCCCCAATCGTCTGCTCATGCCGACGATGAGCTAGATGATGATGATGATGGTGCTGAGAGTGATGTCGACGTCTCTGAGGCGGCTGAGATAGAAAGTTCTGTCAGCGAGGTCGACCTTCTGGTCTTCAGGCACCTATATTCCATAAGTCCTTCCATAAAACTCAGGAGACCTCTGAGGGAAGAAAGGGCTTTCGGCGATCGAGATGGTGAGATCTTCTTGTACGAGCATATGTTCAAGTTAGGGTTTCGTCTGCCCATTCATACCATCATCAGGGCTATATTGTCCTACATCAACTTGGCTCCTTCTTAGTTGTTGCTCAATGCCTGGAGGGTGATAATTGGAGCTATTATCTTATAGAGGGCTGTCCATCACTCAGACCTTCCAGTCCAAGTCTTCACAGGGTGATATGTCCCCTCATCTGCTAAAAATCATCCGAGCTATTATCATTTTTTAGCTCAAAAGTCAAATAAAAAGATGATGTAGATCACACAAACCTCAAACCATAATTGGAAGCCTCGTTACTTCTTTGCATCAGGGCCATGGGAATTTGGTCCGTGTGCCCCCTCTTCCTCATTAGAGCCGAGAATACCCCTGAGATGGGGAAAGGTAAAAATAGCAGGCAGGGTCGACCCTGGGCTAAGCCTAAAAATTCTTCAGAAGGTTAAAGACCTTCAGGATCAGGGGGAACATGGTCTGCTTGTCAAATTCGAACACCTGATGACCCCCTACTATCTCTCTGAGACTGGTCTTGGGGGAAGTTTTCTGACAGAGCTTCGTAAGTGCTTTTTATTTCAACAAGTTATACCTCTGAATTTTTGTACATCTGATTTTCTAACTCAGACCTTTCTATTTTGCAGAGCGCCCAAAAGGAATATCTAACGAACTGTGGGAGATGGCAGCCCCAAGTCTAACAAAGCTCATCAAGAAGGATGGTCTGAATGCTCCTCCTCCCCATCCATCTACCTCAAGGGATGCAGCCAATAAGAAGAGAAAGCCTGCCGATCCTGCCTCTAAGGATCAGAGGCAGAAGAAAAAAGGAGGGGATCGTGCCATCCCCATTTCTTCTGAGGATGCATTGATTGCTCGTATTGAGAAATTAAAGATTGGTGATAGTGTCATTAGCCAAAGTCTGAAGGCCCTTGATGCTATCGGCGATGTCATGACCGAGTCTGACAAGCGCTTCTGCCGCTCATTGGATAAGTCTCTGCTGGTTGAATTCTCCCTCCACCGTTCCATCCAAGTAGACCCTTAACTCTTGCTTCTGAATTATTCAAGTGTAACATCGGCATCGAACCATATCAGATCTTAGACTGACGTCTTTGTATATATTTTGCAGGGTCTTCTCACAATGCATCACTATGTCAACTGGACCTTGGGAAAACTTCCTCTGATTGAGAAGGGCCAAGAGGTCGAGAAGACTGAGGCCACTTTAAACGCTGAAGTGGAACGTCTGAAGGCTGCTCTGAAGAAGGCTTAGAGCGACATGAAGGGACTGCAGAAGGATATAGACAAGCAGAGGGAAGATCATAACGTTGCCCTGAAGACTCAGGATGACTCTCTCCAGCGTAAGGTCGATGTGGCTATCAAGGCTGCCTTGGATGATACCTCCGAGAAGATCTTGGAGGAGTACAAGGTCTCTGATGAGTTTGTCAGCTTCGACTTCGAATACCTAGAGAGTGGGGTCAAGTCTATTGGCAAATGGGCTGCCATGAAGGAGAAGGAATCAGGGAGCCTTGTGGCCGCTGACTTCATCGACTTGGGTTATGTCGACCCTAAATTTACTCAGGCTCTGTAGGAAGTTGAGGAGGAGGGAGGTGCTGCCCCTACCGAGACTGCCCCCCAAGAAGACACCATGACTGAAGATGCTGGTGCCCAAGATGACGGGGTGGAGGTAACCACCCTCGGCCAGGGACGTGTAGACATGGACACTAACCCTGAGGCTGTAAACACTTAATTCTTGTGAAGCTTTAAGCAGTCTTTTGTAACTCTTGATTTGTTGTAACCTCTGATAAACATTGTTACTTTGTATCTTTTCATTTTGTATCTCCCAACTTAATCTGTCAACCTCTGAGGAGGGCTTTTATTTCTTCACTTGCTGAATTATTTATTGAATGATTTTCTTTGCCACGCAATGTGTGTTTAGTTGTGAAGTCTCGGTACAATGATGTCTTTGTTGAGCCAAATGAATGGTTTTTAAGGTCTAGGGTCACCCAAGTATGATGTCTTACCTCAGAACTTGTCACCACATTATGATGTTATGAGGTTTGAGGTCATCAACTAAGATGTTTCCCTCGTAAATAATTTTCACCAAATTAATGATGTTAAGGGTCTGAGGTCACCCAAGTACGATGTCTGACCTCAGACCTTGTCACCAAATCATGATGTTATAAGGTCTGAGGTCATACTCTAAGATATTCTCCCCATAAATAATTTGTCACCAAATTAATGATGTTAAGGGTCTGAGGTCATCCAAGTATGATGTCTGACCTCAGACCTTGTCACCAATCATGATGTTATAAGGTCTGAGGTCATACTCTAAGATGTTATCCCCATCAATAATTTGTCACCAAATTAATGATGTTAAGGGTCTGAGGTCACCTAAGTACGATGTTTGACCTCAGACCTTGTCACCAAATTATGATGTTATAAGGTCTGAGGTCATACTCTAAGATGTTATCCCCATAAATAATTTGTCACCAAATTAATGATGTTAAGGGTATGAGGTCACCCAAGTACGATGTCTGACCTCAGACCTTGTCACCAAATCATGATGTTATAAGGTCTGAGGTCATACTCTAAGATGTTATCCCCATAAATAATTTGTCACCAAATTAATGATGCTAAGGGTCTGAGGTCATCCAAGTATGATGTCTGACCTCAGACCTTGTCACCAATCATGATGTTATAAGGTCTGAGGTCATCAACCAAGATGTTAGCCCCATAAATAATTTTTACCAAATTAATGATGTTAAGGGTCTGAGGTCATCCAAGTATGATGTCTTACCTCGGACCTTATCATCACATTATGATGTTATAAGGTCTGAGGTCATCAGCTAGGATGTTACCCTCATAAATAATTTATCACCAAATTAATGATGTTAAGGGTATGAGGTCATCCAAGTATGATGTCTGACCTCAGAGTTAATCACCAAATCATGATGTTATAAGGTATGAGGTCATCAACCAAGATGTTAGCCCCATAAATAATTTTCACCAAAGAGCACAATGAACCAAGAATTGACATGGAAACTGATCTTCTCATTAACAATCCCTTCAGATGATAATACATTTTCACCAAATCTTGCAACATCATATGTAATACTTTTTTAGATGATCAACATTCTATGGGTTGGAGAAAGGTTCCCCTTCGAGGTTTTCTAGCTTGTAGCTTTCGGGTACAACCTCCTCAATCACTTTGTAAGGACCATGCCAATTTGGGTGAAGCTTGTTTGCCTTCTACAACGTGTTCTTCAACACTACATCTCTTACAGCTATGGGTCTTGATTTTACCCTTTGATTGTAGAATTTTGCTATTTTGTGCTGGTAAACTGCTTGCCTGATTTCTGTGTCTTCCCTTCTCTCTTCAATTAAGTCTAGGTTGAGTCTTTTCTTCTCCCCATTCTTTTCAGGGTTATAGGTCTGAACCCTATGAGTAGGGAGTCCTACCTCTATTGGTATGATGGCCTCTAAGCCATGTGATAACATAAACGGGGTCTCCCCCGTTGGTGTCCTAGCCATCTTTCTATAGGCCCATAGCACAGCATAAACCTCTTCATTCCATCTTCCCTTAGCCTCTTCCAACCTCTTCTTGATCCTATCGAGGATTGTTCTATTGGTGACTTCGGTCTGACAGTTTGCCCGAGGTCAGCCAGGAGAAGAGAAAAATTGCTTTATCCCAAATCTTTCGCAGTATTTTTCTAGGGAAGAATTCTTGAATTGGGTTCCGTTGTTCGAAATGAGGGTATTTTGGAGGCCATGTCTGCATATGATGTTCTTCCAAATAAACTGTAAGGTCTTCTGCTCTGTAATCATGATCATCGGCTCTGCCTCTACCCACTTGAAGAAGTAATCAATGGCAATTATCAAAAATCGGTAATTATTTACAGCCCTTGGCAGTGGACTCACCAAGTCAATTCCTCATAGTGCGAATGGCCAAGGGAAACTGATAGACGTCATAGGCTGGTGAGGTTGACGGGGCATAGTGAATAATCTCTGACACTTATCGCACCTCTTTACGTAGGCTACTGCATCTTTGGCCAAGGTCGGCCACCAATATCTTTGCGTGATAATCCTCTTCGCCAAAGGTCTCCCTCCTATGTGACTGGAGCAATATCCCTCGTGTACCTACTGTAGGATGTGGGGAACTTCTGTGGGATGAACGCATCTGAGGAGAGGTAATAGGAATCCCTTCCTATACAGGACATCTCCTACTATTGAGAATTTTGCAGCTCTGTACCTCAATTTCCTCCTTTCTAAGTTTGACTCTGGTAGCACCCCCTCTTTGATATATCTGACAAGGGGATCCATCCATGAGTCCCCTAGGTTTAAATTGAGGCAAGGGTTACTGACCTCTTCTTCTTCAATGGTTGCTCTGGGCAAGATCTCAACAGGGACCGTCCTTCTGATATCTGTCCTTATTGCCGAAGCTAGCCTTGCTAATGCGTCTGCATGATTGTTGTTTTGCCGAGGTATTCTCTTTATTTTTACCTCTTCGAAGCCTTCGAGTATCGTTCTCACCCTCTTCAGGTATTTGGCCATCCTTCCATCCTTGGACTCATAAACCCCTAATACTTGATTAACAACCAACCTTGAGTCACTGTGAAGGATGAGTCGTCTTATACCAACGGTCCTTGCCAAGGAGAGGCCTGCTATCATGGCCTATTATTCTGACTCGTTGTTTGACGCCTTAAAGTTAATCTAAGGGCATATTCGATGTTGCTACATCCGGGTCTGAAAGTATCAGGCCCACACCGCTTCCACTTTCGCAAGAAGACCCATCGACGAAGAGGTTCCAGATGTCTTTATCTGATGAGAAACCCTCTTCCAACATGGTTCCTGCCTGAAGAGGTACCAGTCTTCCTCATTCTCAGCTATTCCATCTCTGACTCTCTTGGGCATAACCTCTTTCGGATGTCGAAAGATGTTGCTGTTTGTCCTTTCTCCAGTCTCTAGATTATTCTCAACCTCGACCTCTTCCTGTGTGAACTCAGCGACAAAATCTGTAAGTGCCTGCCCTTTGATGGCCATCCTAGGCTGATAGGTAAGGTCATAATCCCCTAGTTCAATGGCCCATGCCATCAATCTTCCTAACTTCTCAGGTTTATGGAGGACCTGTCTTAGTGGGGAGTTAATGAGGATGACCATAGAGTGGGCTTGAAAGTAGGGTTTCATCTTCCTAGAGGCATGTATCAAGGTGTAGGCTAACTTTTCCATGCGAGGGTAATTCTGTTCGGATCCCTGAAGGGTCTTACTGTTGAAGTATACGGGCCTTTGAACCCCAATTTCCTCCCGTACAATGGCCGCACTTATAGTCGATTCATAGATCGCTAGATAAACAAACAGCCTCTCTCCCGCTATTGGCCGAGATAAGAGCAAGGGAGATCCAAGGTATAGCTTGAGTTTATCAAAAGCCTCATCACACTCTTTATCCCACTTGAAGGCCTTTCTAAGCACCTTGAAGAATGGAAGACACTTGTCGATCGCCTTGGAAACAATTCTATTGGGCACAACCACTCTTCCAGTGAGCCTCTGAACGTCCTTGATACTCCTAGGTGTCTTCATATCGAGCAAAGCCTTGATTTTCTCACGGTTCGCCTCTATTCTGCTTTGATTGACGATGAATCCAAGAAACTTCCCAGCTCCTACCCCGAAGACACACTTCGTCGGGTTGAGTTTCATCCTGTACAGGTCCATGGTATTGAAGGTATTTTTCAGGTCTGCCACATGAGTGCATGCCTTTAAGCTCTTTATTAACATATCGTATACATACACCTCCATAGTCTTTCCTATTTAGTCTTCGAACATCTTATTCACAAGACGTTGATATGTTGCCCCTGCATTTTTCAATCCAAAGGGCATTACCTTGTAGCAATACGTCCCTTTGTCAGTAATGAAGGCTGTCTTTTTTGAGTCTTCAACATCCATGAAAATCTGATTATAGACTGAATACGCATCCATGAAGCTCATGAGCTCATGTCCTGCAGTTGCATCTACCATCTGATCGATTCGTGGTAGGGGATAACTATCTTTTGGGCAAGACTTGTTCAGGTCAGTAAAGTCTACGCACATTCTCCACTTTTCGTTGGCCTTGGGCATAATGACTGCATTTGATAGCAACTCCGGATATATCACTTCCCTGATGAATTCAACCTCTTCTAACTTTTTAACCTCTTCCCGAATGACGTCATACTTCTCCCTAGAGTAGGCTCTTCGTCTTTACTTTATTGGTTTTGCGTCCTTAGATACGTTGAGTTTATGGCACATGACCTCGGGGTTGATGCCAGGCATGTCTGTGTGACTCCAAATGAAGACACTCTGCCTCTTCCTCAGGAAGTTTATCAGCTCTTCCTTGATCTTCGCTTTTAAGGCTTTACCGACCTGGACGGTTTTTTCGGCTCGTCCTCATTGAGGACGATGGATTCTACCTCTTTCGCGACCTCTCCTTTCTTCAACTTTGTTTTATCTCTAGGGTCAAGTGTATCGATGTTATAAGTGGTAGTTGCTCTCTTATGAGCCTCTCTCTCTTCAGCTAAGTTGAAGTAGCATTCTCGTGCTATGGTCTGGTCACCCTGAACTTTTGCTACCCCATAGGGGGTCGAGAATTTTAGCATCTGGTGGACCGTCGATGGCACAAATTCAAACACCTTAAGGGCTACTCTTCCTATGATGAGGTTATAGGTTGAGAAGACATTTTCATCCATAACGAAAAAATTGATCTTCCGGGTTAACCTCTTAGGCCACTTATCGCCCATTCGCACGTCCATCTCATACATGCCCAGTGGATGGACCTTTTCACCACTGAACTCTATTAACGGATGATGATAGGGTACCAATCTAGCTCTGCTCAAACCTAGGCTTTTAAAGAAAGGCCAGAACATCACATCTGTTGAACTTCCTCTATCTACTAGATTCTCTGCACCTCACATCCATGAACTCTTATCGTGATCACCAAAGGGTCATCATGTGGAGCTAGGATGCATTTGAAGTCGAGTCGGGAGAACCCAACTACGAGAGTGTCCATGTCTACCTTCTTTCTCTTCTGCGCAGTCTCGAAAGACGTCAGGTTTACCACTTCAAGTTTGGCCACTGATTTGGCCTCTGTCACATGAGCTTTTCTGTCAGCAACCTCAGATCCACCCCCAAGTCCTCCACATATGGTGCTAATGCCAAAGGAGATCATACCAACCCTCTTTAATGGGGTGTTGCCATCTTTTAGCGGGAGGTCTGGATCGTCTTCGTCATCTCCGTCTGAGTCACCATCTCTTCTTGCTGTGGTATCCTCACGACACTTGTCGTGTATATTCTTTTTGGGGTCTTACCTTCCCCTTTTGGGAGCTTTAACATCGACATATTTCCTCAACTTTCCTGACTTCAACATCTTCTCGATCTCAACCTTCAAGGCGAAGCACTTGTCTGTTATATGGCCATGGTCTTGGTGGAATTCACACCATAAGTTCTGGTTCCTCTTATGTGGAGGAGACTTCAGCTTCTCTGGCCATCTTAGGGATCGATAATTCTTGATCTCATTGAGGATGTGTTCGCAGCTTACCGTAAGATGGGTATAATGCGCGAACTTATCATTAGCTGACCTCTTCTTTCCATCCTTCTTTCTTTGGAACTTTTCGCTGCTACCGCCATTATCGTCTTTATATTTAGCGGCCATGGCCTCTTCAGCATTCATGACCTTCCCCGCGGTTGCCAATAGCTCCGCTATAGACTTTGGAGGGTCTTTCGTAAGTTTCTACAATAACTTCCCCTTCTGAAGACCTCCTATGAGGGCGGTCATGGCAATATTCTCTTCATAATCTTCAACCTCAAGTTTTTCTTTATCTAACCTGGCGATGTAGTCTCTTAGGCTCTCATGCTTGCCTTGCTTGATGTACAACAGATGGGTGGTCTTCTTTTGAGGTCTTACCCCAAAGCAGAAATTATGAATGAACCGTTCAGCCAAACCCTTAATGTTCTCAATTGAATTCTTCAGAAGAGAAATAAATCACATGTGCGTAGCTTCCATCAAGGTCCCGGAGAAGGCCCGTCACTTTATCTCATTTGGTATCGAGTAGATGTCCACCGCCGACTAGCACATCTCAATATGATGTACAGGATTGGTGCTACCGTCATACTTGGGAGTCACTGTGGGTGGCTTGAACTTGGCTGGGGTAGGGAAGCTTACTATCTTAGCTACGAACGGAGAGCCCTCTGAGAAACCTCTTTATTGTGGATCCCGAATTTTGATGAGGTCTCCTATCTCTTCCTCAAGACGTTGGATGGAGTCATTCCATGGTTTTGCAATGTCGGCCTGGCCGAGGTTATCCCCAGCCACATCTAAAGGGTGAACTGAGGGTTCCCCAGCCACGACACAACGTCTGCTGTTCACCTCTTCTTTGTCTCTTCCTCATCCCTGATGAGGCTGACGTTGTCTCTCTTCCCTTTGTGACCCTGCTGCACTTCTCGACCTTGACAACCTTTGTCTTAGGTCGTTTACTGGGCCGAGCATTTCAAAGGCTAACCCTCTACTCAGTTGATCAAAGGCTGATCCTCATTGTTGGGCTTCGTCACCCCTTCGGCCTCCACAACCTTGGCTCCAGTTGGAAGAACGAACTGTGTTGTTCGAAACTTCATATGGCTCCCACCAGTCTTCTGGGACGTCTTCCGCCTCTAGATCATCATACCTGTCTACAGGGCAAGGGTTTCCTTGCCTCCCCAGGCGCAAGAGCCTAGGGTCAGCAACGTCCCTCCTCCGCTGCGATGTAGGTTAGTCTTTTCGTGGTGCCTGGGGTGGTACCCTGGCATCAGGATGGGGCTGAACAGCCGCCGGGGTGATCATCTCCGATGAGACTCCAGGTGGCCTCATCATATTTTGGCTGAGCTATGAAAATTTCTCCTGCATTGCTTGTTGCATTGCAAACAAAGACCTCAAGGCTACGGCCACCTCCGCCATTTCGGATTGGGGCGGTGCCTGGCTGGAGCTAGGTCCTCCCGCACCAGGCGGCGAAAGAGGTGGTGGTAATTCCGATGGCATGTGTTAACATAAAAGATCTGGTGTAGTAAATGATCTTAATACCTTACAGGACCTCTTTCAATGGTGAAACAGATCTGCGCAAGGGGGGAGGCCTGGTTCACCACCAGAGTCTCCAGTGAGGTTAAGCGAATAAAGAGGAAGAGACAGCTTCTCGTTCCCACAGACGGCGCCAAAATGATGATGCTAGAAACAACACCACCCTTCAAGGTATTTGTAAGCTCAATTCAATGTTAATAATGGTAGAATAAGGGTATATACATGTATAGTACAGGGAGATGAGGAGAAGATGATTCAAACCGAAATATAAGTGGTTCAACCAATTAGGCCTACATCCACTGTGCAAGTGTATGATATGTATCACTGTATGAGGGCTCTAATGGCCATATATACAATCTCCCAAGATTTCTCTCTCTACTGTGTATTTAGACAGAGTTTTAGCTAGGGTTTCTAATTTCGGATCCCTCTCCAAGAAGGAGAAGACAACTATATAATACCTGGGGGGTGTAATGCACCCCCCATGCATGCAATGAGCATGTGTGTGTTGATCTAGACAATCGGATGAAGACATCTGTCACTATCACATGTAGAGAATGATGATGAAATATTCCCTCACATGAAGGGAATGATTCGATTATAACTGATTTGTGTACACGTGTTCCTAACCACACATATGCGCATAAGAGCTCGGCCATCTGTGACTGGTCCCAACCTCGGCCTGAAAGAGGACGAGGTTGGTGTGGTAGGGTAACTTCTTGATCAATGTTGACCTTAGTTCAAGGGAAGCACCGAAGTAAGACATGTTGAGCTATAACGTCGGCCTGGGCCGAGGTAGTGGTGGAAAAGTAGGAACATCGGCCGATCCCTAGCCGAGATTGATGTTGATGATGGGATGGAAACCTCTTCATCTTCCGAGCCGAGGTTAAAATCCTTGGAAGACCAGGTGGATAACCGCCCCTGGGTCATGGTGACCCCACCTACCGAGGTAGCTAGCAACGTCGGCCGTGGACGACCTTGTCTAGGACGAGATTGCTAGTTGATGATCCAAGGTCCCTTTAACATCGGCCATCTCCATGGCCGAGGTTGATGTCTCTGAGCCGAGGGAGTACATTAAGGGCATATCAATCTTATATGTAATCAAAAAATGAGTTAATGAGGCAATGGGGAATTGGATTAACGAGCTCCACAACATGCACTGGGCATATCGAACCACCCCACGAACAGCCACCGGAGAAACACCATACATGCTCGCCTTTGGCATAGAGGAGGTTGTCCCCACTGAAGTAGGGCTCCCTGGTCACAGAGTCCTTAATTTTGTTTCCCTAGTAAGTGAGTGGGTAAGAAGGTTGGACCTCGACCTGATAGAGGAATTTAGAGAGAACGTAGTGTTGCGTGATGCTGCCTATCAGCAAATGGTGGCATGCTACTACAACCGTCGGGTAAAGACGAGCATCCTGAAAGAGGGGGACTACGTGCTCAAGAAGGTAATACAAAAGAAAAACAAGCTAGAGCTGAACTAATACGGACCATACAGAGTGACTAGCGTCGCCAGACCGAGGACTTACCGAATCGAGACTATAGAGGGTGAGCAGGTAAAAAATCCCTAGAATTCGGAGCATCTTAGGCAATATTATCAGCAGCTAGTTAGTGATTTGATTTATGTAGCAAGCACCATTTCAATTAATAAAATGAAGTTCATTCTCTTGTTTCATTGATTTTTGTGCATATAATAAGTATACAAAGTGGCGTCAAAATAATCATATGAGGTTAATAGCATAAACCGCGAATACTCTATTTGGAACGAACCTGTTCCCACAAATCCACTAAAACCTTGTATGACCCCATGGGTCACGAACGAGGTGGTCAACTACATGTAGGATCTCACATGTCGCAAACAATGTGGTCGGATAGAAAAGCTATACGACCTCACGAGTCGCGAACAGTTAAATAACTCAACCCCTCGAGTTTTACCAAACCCTTGTATGACTTTATTTGTTGTAACACCCCGTGTTTTTATTAATTATTTAATTAATTAATTGGAATATTAGAGAAAAATAAATTTTTGTATTTAATAATTTTTATTGGTTAAATATGTTGCTTATTATTTTAGAAGAATAAAACTTCAAGCGGAATCGAAATTGGATTCAAAATGAAGTTTTTATGAGAGATTTAAGTTTAGCTTTAAAAAAAAGGGAAAAGCATCTGTCACGGATTTAGCCCGTGACTAATAAATTTTTTTATTTTTTAGTCGAACGGTATTAAACGAAGGATAATGGCAGTGGCCGCATACCTGTTCGATCGATCGATCGACGTAGGGAGTCGATCGATCGACCCTGCCTAGATTTGAGGCGGTGGGTCGATTTCTTTGTAGACTTTGAATGGGATTAGGACTCCTAATTAGTATATAAGCTTCATTAATCGTGGGGGGACTTCTTATAATCACTTTTTCTCAATTTTTCTTCAGAGAACACTTTCAAATAATTTTCCTCTCAACCATAATCATCAACCTCCAACACAATAAAGTTTTTGTCATAAGTTTTGGGAGGCTTAATTGGAGCTTAATCAAGATTGATTCAAGAACACCTATTTGCTAATTTTTCGAGAGGAATCGAGATTTCTAATTAGATTTTCAACACAATCTTCACAGGCATGAATACTATATTCTTTTCCTTTAGTATTATGCGTTTTAAGTGTCGCCTAAACACTTAATTACATGTTTTCTTAAAAATAATTAATAACTTAATTAGAAAAAGTGGACACTAACTATGGGGCTATTTTTATAAAATATTTTAATCTGAAAAATATTCATAACCCTTTGGGTACGTAGGATTCATGAGTAATTTTGGATTTTATTGGTGTAGGTTGCACGTAGAAAAACCCTAGTTTTAAAATAAATGGCTTTTTTTTTTTTGGGGGGGGGGGGGGGGGGCGTATAACTCATGTAATTTGTGTTAAAATAATGAAATTATAATTTGATGTTTTAAATGATGAAATTGCGGTATATTTAATTTAAATAATTAAATGAGATTATTTGGGTATTTTTGACGTTGTAATAATTTAAATAAAGATTTAATTATTTTGGACTGTCATGCGTAGTTTTATACGTTGATTAATTATTCTTGTTGGTGGGACTTGTTGGTATTATTATATTACATTTGTGACGATGGGTTATTGGATATTATTGCTCTCCTTATATTTTAGAATGCCTTCTAGGAATGGGACTAGTGAGGGTAAAATTATCACAGTTTTATCATGTCGGGGGTGGACTGATTTTTATTACTTTATCATCGTTACGCTAGTCTAGGTATGAGACTAGGCTGAGATTTATGTTATAAAATCCTCCTATACATAGGGTAGGATGTATTGATAACTTGGGGACCCTTAGGTATGGGAGTAAGGTGTATTTTAAGGATCTCATATCGATAAAAGGGTGGGGTAATTTGAAATTGTAAATTGAGAATTAATACCTAAGATAATAAGACGGGTATTAAAATATATTGGCGACATAATGCGCGAGGGCCGACAGTTTAAACGGGCTAGCCGGCGTCTTATGTCGTATCATGTGTGGAACCTCGTGAATCAGCGAGGGCCGACAGTTTAAACGGGCCAACCGACATTTTGATGAGGGGATGTGTATTTTGGTGGAGAAATCACCCGAGGCGGTAGGACCGCCATAATAAATTAAGGATATAAGAAAAGTTGGTTAATTTAATTAACATCGTGGGACTTGGGAATTAAAAATTGTATTGGTGTGCCTTTTTAAATGGAGAATTCCTTCGGGTAGTTAGTTATTTATATTTATCACGTTTAATTATCTCGTCTATTTTAAAATACTCTATTGTGAGATTTATTCCGTATAATGCTACTGTCTGGATTCAAGGATCCTATTTGAGGGGAGTAGTGTGTATTCTTCCTTGGGGCTTTGGCTCTGACCCATGCGTTGACTAACATTTTTCAGGATAAGATTTGGAGAAGCTACATAGGATTATCGAAGTTATCATTTGGAGGTGCAGCTGGAGTTATTTATTTTTATGCCATAGTTTAGTTAGACTTTCCTTTCTAGTCGTATTTAATTATGAGACTTCATTGAAGTTTTATTGGGCCACTCGGCTCCAAAGTTGTTTAGAGAATTTCTGTTGGATTATTCAAATCTTTATTATTCAGATTTTATTTAATCATTATTGGAAATTGGATTTATTTGGAGTAGTAGCATGTGATGGATCTTTTATCACGCAGTTGGTTGTTTTCATTTGAGATTGATTTAATTATTTATCTTATGGACTGATTTATTTATGTCTCATATCTGTCTCATGCTAAGAATGGTATTTATTTAGTTCACGCCCAACTTAGTTTGGCAGCGGTGGTTGGCCACCCCGTCTGTTAAATTTTACGGGGTGTGGCAGATGGTATCAGAGCATGGTCTTAGGTCTCGTAGGTTATGAGTCCGTTTAACTTCCGCGTTGTCAATCTTTGATTCCCTTTGTTGATTCGTACTTCTTAAGGTAGAGGGTCTAACATACGTGTTAGATGTGATTCTTGGAGATGTGAAGTTTTGAGTTAAGGATGTTGTAGGCATTGAGTTTAGTATTAGTAAGCTTAATGTGAGGATTCTTAAAATGGATTTTGGAGATGATAATTATTTTGGAGATTTTAGTACAGATGTTAGGTATCGTATGTATCGATTTTTGATGTTGAGATTTAATTTGAGGACATTATCATTTTGATGACTTTCGGATATAGGATCGAGTGGGGGATTTGTGAGAGCGTGTGGTACGCCGTTATTTTCATAGTTATGCGTATGCATATAGGCAATATATATATTATTTTGATGTTCGTGGGGTAGGTACGCGTAGGATTGGGTGTATGGGCGCCCAATTATGGCATTCTATGGGTAGGCATATGTGATTCATATTTTATTTTGCGAGATTTATGCGTTGATGAGTATGCTTCGTCTAATTTCGAGGACGAAATTCTTTGCTAGTGGGGAAGTATGTAACACCCCGTGTTTTTATTAATTATTTAATTAATTAATTGGAATATTCAAGCAAAATAAAACTTTGTATTTAATAATTTTTATTGGTTAAATATGTTGGTTTTGATTTTAGAAGAATAAAACTTCAAGCGGAATCGAAATCGGATTCAAAATGAAGTTTTTATGGGAGATTTAAGTTTAGCTTTAAAAAAAAAGGGAAAAGCATTTGTCACGGATTTAGCCCGTGACTAATAAAAAATTTGATTTTTTAGTCGAATGGTATTAAACGAAGGATAATGGCAGTGGACGCATACCTGTTAGATCGATCGATCGACCTAGGGAGTCGATCGATCGACCTTGCCCAGATTTGAAATGGTGGGTCGATTTCTTTGTAGACTTTGAATGGGATTAGGACTCCTAATTAGTATATAAGCTTCATTAATCGTGGGGGAACTTCTTATAATCACATTTTATCAAGTTTTCTCCATAGAACACTTCCAAATAATTTTCCTCTCAACCATAATCATCAACCTCCAACACAAAAAAGTTTTTGTCACAAGTTTTTGGAGGCTTAATTGGGGCTTAATCAAGATTGATTCAAGAGCACTTCTTTGCTAATTTTTTGAGAGGAATCCATATTTCTAATCAGATTTTCAACACGATCTTCAAAGGCATGAATACTCTATTCTTTTCCTTTAGTATTATGCGTTTTAAATGTCGCCTAAACACTTAATTACATGTTTTCTTAAAAATAATTAGTAAGTTAATTAGAAAAAGTGGACACTAACTCTGGGTCTATTTTTATAAATCTTTTAATCTCAATAATATTCATAATCCTTTGGGTACGTATGATTCATGAGTGATTTTGGATTTTATTGCTGTAGGTTTCATGTAGAAAAACCCTAATTTTAAAATAAATGGATTTGGGGGGGGGGGGGGGGGGGGAGGGCGTATAACTCATGTAATTTGTGTTGAAACAATGAAATTATAATTTTGATGTTGATTTAATTGAATTGGACTATCATGCATAGTTTTATACGTTTATTAATTATTCATATTGGTGTGACTTGTTGATATTATTATATTACCTTTGTGACGACGGGTTATTGGATATTATTGCTCTCCTTATAGTTTAGAATGCCTTCTAGGAATGGGACTAGTGGGGGTAAAATTATCACAGTTTTATCATGTCGGGGGTGGGCTAATTTTTATTACTTTATCGTCGTTACGCTAGTCTAGGTATGAGACTAGGTTGGGATTTATGTTAGAAAATCCTCCTATGCATAGGGTAGGACGTATTGATAACTTGGGGACCCTTAGGTATGGGAGTAAGGGGTATTTTAAGGATCTCATATCGATAAAAGGGTGGGGTAATTTGAAATTGTAAATTGAGAATTAATACCTAAGATAATAAGACGGGTATTAAAATATATTGGCGACATAATGAGCGAGGGCCGACAGTTTAAACGGGCTAGCCGACGTCTTATGTCGTATCATGTGTGGAACCTCGTGAATCAGCGAGGGCCGACATTTTGATGAGGGGATGTGTATTTTGGTGGAGAAATCACCCGAGGCGGGAGGACCGCCATAATAAATTAAAGATATAAGAAAAGTTGGTTAATTTAATTAACATCGTGGGACTTGGGAATTAAAAATTGTATTGGTGTGCCTTTTTAAATGGAGAATTCCTTCGGGTAGTTAGTTATTTATATTTATCACGTTTAGTTATCTCGTCTATTTTAAAATACTCTATTGTGAGATTTATTGCGTATAGTGCTGCTGTCTGGATTCAAGGATCCTATTTGAGGGGAGTAGTGTGTATTCTTCCTTGGGGCTTTGGCTCTGACCCATGCGTTGACTAACATTTTTCAGGATAAGATTTGGAGAAGCTACATAGGATTATCGAAGTTATCATTTGGAGGTGCAGCTGGAGTTATTTATTTTTATGCCATAGTTTAGTTAGACTTTCCTTTCTAGTCGTATTTAATTATGAGACTTCATTGAAGTTTTATTGGGCCACTCGGCTCCAAAGTTGTTTAGAGAATTTCTGTTGGATTATTCAAATCTTTATTATTCAGATTTTATTTAATCATTATTGGAAATTGGATTTATTTGGAGTTCTAGCATGTGATGGATCTTTTATCACGCAGTTGGTTGTTTTCATTTGAGATTGATTTAATTATTTATCTTATGGACTGATTTATTTATGTCTCATATCTGTCTCATGCTAAGAATGGTATTTATTTAGTTCACGCCCAACTTAGTTTGGCGGCGGTGGTTGGCCACCCCGTCTGTTAAATTTTACGGGGTGTGGCAGATGGTATCAGAGCATGGTCTTAGGTCTCGTAGGTTATGAGTCCGTTTAACTTCCGCGTTGTCGATCTTTGATTCCCTTTGTTGATTCGTACTTCTTAAGGTAGAGGGTCTAACATACGTGTTAGATGTGATTCTTGGAGATGTGAAGTTTTGAGTTAAGGATGTTGTAGGCATTGAGTTTAGTATTAGTAAGCTTAATGTGAGGATTCTTAAAATGGATTTTGGAGATGATAATTATTTTGGAGATTTTAGTACAGATGTTAGGTATCGTATGTATCGATTTTTGATGTTGAGATTTAATTTGAGTACATTATCATTTTGATAACTTTCGGATATAGGATCGAGTGGGGGATTTGTGAGAGCGTGTGGTACGCCGTTATTTTCATAGTTATGCGTATGCATATAGGCAATATATATATATTATTTTGATGTTCGTGGGGTAGGTGTGCTTAGGATTGGGTGTATGGGCGACCAATTATGGCATTCTATGGGTAGGCATATGTGATTCATATTTTATTTTGCGAGATTTATGCGTTGATGAGTATGCTTCGTCTAATTTCGAGGACGAAATTCTTTGCTAGTGGGGAAGTATGTAACACCCCGTGTTTTTATTAATTATTTAATTAATTAATTGGAATATTCGAGCAAAATAAATTTTGTATTTAATAATTTTTATTGGTTAAATATGTTGGTTATGATTTTAGAAGAATAAAACTTCAAGCGGAATCGAAATCGGATTCAAAATGAAGTTTTTATGAGAGATTTAAGTTTAGCTTTAAAAAAAAAGGGAAAAGCATTTGTCACGGATTTAGCCCGTGACTAATAAAAAAATTGATTTTTAGTCGAATGGTATTAAACGAAGGATAATGGCAGTGGAAGCATACCTGTTAGATCGACCGATCGACCTAGGGAGTCGATCGATCGACCCTGCCCAGATTTGAAATGGTGGGTCGATTTCTTTGTAGACTTTGAATGGTATTAGGACTCCTAATTAGTATATAAGCTTCATTAATCGTGGGGGAACTTCTTATAATCACATTTTCTCAAGTTTTCTCCATAGAACACTTCCAATTAATTTTCCTCTCAACCATAATCATCAACCTCCAACACAATAAAGTTTTTGGAGGCTTAATTGGGGCTTAATCAAGATTGATTCAAGAGCACTTCTTTGCTAATTTTTTGAGAGGAATCCATATTTCTAATAAGATTTTCAACACGATCTTCAAAGGCATGAATACTCTATTCTTTTCCTTTAGTATTATGCGTTTTAAATGTCGCCTAAACACTTAATTACATGTTTTCTTAAAAATAATTAGTAAGTTAATTAGAAAAAGTGGACACTAACTCTGGGTCTATTTTTATAAAATCTTTTAATCTGAATATTATTCATAATCCTTTGGGTACGTATGATTCATGAGTGATTTTGGATTTTATTGCTGTAGGTTTCATGTAGAAAAACCCTAATTTTAAAATAAATGGATTTGGGGGGGGGGGGGGGGGGGGGGGGGGGGAGGGCGTATAACTCATGTAATTTGTGTTGAAACAATGAAATTATAATTTTGATGTTTTAAATGATGAAATTGCGGTATATTTAATTTAAATAATTAAATGAGATTATTTGGGTATTTTTGATGTTGTGATAATTTAATTAAAGATTTAATTGAATTGGACTATCATGCATAGTTTTATACGTTGATTAATTATTCTTATTGGTGTGACTTGTTGATATTATTATATTACCTTTGTGACGACGGATTATTGGATATTATTGCTCTCCTTATAGTTTAGAATGCCTTCTAGGAATGGGATTAGTGAGGGTAAAATTATCACAGTTTTATCATGTCGGAGGTGGGATAATTTTTATTACTTTATCGTCGTTACGCTAGTCTAGGTATGAGACTAGGTTGAGATTTATGTTAGAAAATCCTCCTATGCATAGGGTAGGACGTATTGATAACTTGGGGACCCTTAGGTATGTGACTAAGGGGTGTTTTGAGGATCTCACATCGATAAAAGGGTGGGGTAATTTGAAATTTTAAATTGTGAAAATTGAGAATTAATACCTAAGATAATAAGATGGGTATTAAAATATATTGGCGACATAATCAACGAGGGCCGACAGTTTAAATGGGACAGTCGGCGTTTTATGTCGTGTCGTGTGTGGAACCTCGTCAATCAGCGAGGACCAATAGTTTAAACGGGCTAGCTGGCGTTTTGATGAGGGGATGTGTATTTTGGTGGAGAAATCACCCGAGACGGGAGGACCGCCATAATAAATTGAGGATATAAGAAAAGTTGGTTAATTTAATTAATATCGTGGGAGTTAGGAATTAAAAATCATATTGGCGTTCCTTTTTAAATGGGGAATTTCTTCGGGTAGTTAGTGATTTATATTTATCACGTTTAATTATCTCGTCTATTTTATAATACTCTATTGTGAGATTTATTGCGTATAATGCTACTGTCTGGATTCAAGGATCCTATTTGAGGGGAGTAGTGTGTATTCTTGCTCGGGGCTTTGGCTCTGACACATGCGTTGACTAACATTTTCCAGGATAAGATTTGGAGAAGCTGCATAGGATTATCGAAGTTATCATTTGGAGGTATAGCTAGAGTTATTTATTTTTATGGCATAGTTTAGTTAGACTTTCCTTTCCAGTCAAATTTAATTATGAGACTTCATTGGAGTTTTATTAGTCCAATCAGTTCCAAAGTTGTTTAGAGAATTTCTATTGGATTATTCAGATCTTTATTATTCAAATTTTATTTAATCATTATTGGAAATTGGATTTATTCGGAGTTCTAGCATGTGATGGATCTTTTATCGCACAATTGGTTGTTATCATTTGAGATTGATTCAATTATTTATCTTATGGACCGATTTATTTATCTGTCTCATGCTAAGAATGGTATTTATTTAGTTCATGCCCGACTTAGTTTGGCAGCGGTGGATGGACACCCCGTCTGTCAAATTTTGTGGGGTGTGACATTAGTCATGAATGAGGTAGTTGATTACGTATGATGTATGACCTCACAAATCACAACAGAATGTGGTCGAATGATACCTGTATGACCTCATAAGTTGTGAACAATTGTACTTGTGTCAATACTTAGAATCTCTGAACAACCTTGTAGGTTGTTCAAGCAAAAATATTCGAACCAATATTTTCGATCGAGTAATAATATGATTAATAAGCTGAGCATCATGTTAAAAAGGTAGAAACACTGTAAAGATCATATAAAAAAATTTTCAAAGTTAAAAATCTAATTGCCAATTAGAAATATGAGTCATAAAAACAAACACAAGGAATCTATCTTTTCAAGCATCAGTAGGCGGGGCGTCCCCCTCTTCCCCAGTAAAGTTGGCGACCTCCTCATCATCTCCTTGCCATCCATTCATATTCTCAGCAATGTCCAGGAAATGAGTAGCCACCCTCTTCTTCACCTCCTCATACCCATCCAAGAAATATCCCAGGCACTCAGTATTAAATCTACCGACTACTTGAAGGCTTTAACAACAGCAGCACCAGCATTGGCCAAAGCGTCGGAGCCATCTGCAGCTCTTTTTCATACTTCTCCTTCTCCGCTGCGAGAGCATCATTTAGGCTTTGGATCTTGGGTTGATCAATATTACACTTATCCTTGAGAGCCACATTTTCCTGCTCCATTTTGCTAAGCTCCTCACTTCTAGTCACCAACTACCCATCTTTATCCTTTAACTCCTCAAAAACCTTCTCACAATTGGCTTTCAATGTCTTATTCTCCTCGTTCTGCTCGCTATAAGCTACATTATTGATAAGGGATTTCTCTCATAGGACGGTACAGTCCATGGATGCCTAGGCCATAAGTAATAAAGCATGATCAGAGTACAATAATGGGACACTTATAAACATGTGACTGAGAATCAGTAAGAAATACGTACCACAGATAGTCGGTACTGTGCTAGGGTCCACAGGGAATTAGGATCATAGCAATGCAAGAACTCAAAGTCCTTCATGTGACCCTAGTAGACGAGCAGGTAAAAAGCATTTTTGGCATGGTAAAAGATGGAGTCAGGGTCATACCTCAAATCCTCATATGTAACTTTGTGCTCGGGGTCAAAGTCGAACTCCGAAACCTTCCCGTAACGAGACGTGTGGCAAAGGCTTGATTCAACTCTAGGTTCCGGTGCATGACCAATTCCTTTCAGCATCTTGCGAAGAGGTTGCCAATCTTACTCCTCTTATATCGACCTCTTATCTCCGGCTGAAGGCTCCATGGGGGCCTTTCCCTTACCTTTAGCAACTGAAACTGCGTGCTGATGCTGAGTATCAGGTCAGGTACCCCAAAAATGGCTGCATGATCGGCCCCCACCCGCTTTTGGCCAACCCCAACTCTCTTCTAATGAGCTTCAACCAGTGCTTTTCAATTAATAAAATGAGGAGCCATCCCTAGGGTTTCTTTGGAAGGATGTTCTTCCCCACCTGACAAGATAAATAAACTAATATGTATCAATATGAACAACCAAGTATGGAAAAGGTTAAAGAATTTGATGTTACAACTTACCTGCTTCTGAGCTAATGGCTCCAACAACCTGGTCACCAGTCTTAAAGTGAGTTTCTATGGCCACCCAACTGTCTAGCGTCACTTCAAACTCCAAAGGTATCCTACCACTTGGAGGAATGTGATACCCAGTAGAAATAAACTTCTCTACAGTAAGCAGATCCTCGAAAGTGTTTTTTTTCTCACAATAGGAGACAACCAGATCGACCAACAACTTGGGTATCTTGGGGGCAAGCTTCACTGAAAAACTCAAAGGCATAAAAACATTCTCAGAACAATAAAGTAAGCGAAAATAAGAAAACATGAAGATAAAAGTGGGAAAGTGTTAACTATGTCATTTGGCCCACTCCATTCTCTGGGGACCCTACATGACCTGTCCTTTTCATGGGACCTAAATTACTAATCTCCCTTGATAAACACATAAAAACCTTTCCAATCGTGATTACTAGATTGGATCACTGTGACCATCCTACACTGAGGTTTCCGTGAAAAAAAATAATAACCGGGGGCTTTGACATTGTCTTTAAAGCTGTATACATACCTAAAAAGGTCACTCGTCAAGTCAAACCCTATCTTAGATTTATAGAACATCATTTACCCCAGAATAGTCCTATATACATTAGTAGGTAGTTTGGTTAAGGTCACTCCTTAACCTTTCAAAATGTAACGAGTGGTGGGATGAAGACGAAGCCTTATCCCCACTTGGAGGGCCCACAAGGGAAGGAAAAATTTCATCTAAGTCTTGAATAGATTAACACCTCTAAAACACGTATGGAATTATGGTTTGAATGTCTATAGGAAAGGCGCATCTCTCTCTTATAGCCTCAAGCTCTTCCTCAGTCACCGTGCATTGATACCGATGGGCATCTGTCTCAGTAGGGTTATAATTACTAGAAGAACCAACAAGATCTTCTTCTTCCTCTTCATCGTCTCTAGAGGCCTCAGCATGAGACCCTGCCATAGAAAGTGGGGCCCCACACTTTCTGGCCTATTATCCTCAACCCTATCTTTTGTAGGATCCTCAAATAGGGAATCAGGGTTCAGGGGATCCATAGAAATAGTATTTGGAAACTCAACCTCACTAAAATAAGGGATAAAATAAGGGGGTTCTAGAACAGGGGAAGAAATATAGGTCACACCCGGGTCAATGGACGAACTACAACTAGAAAGAGAGTTAGGAGTAAAATGGGGATGACCGGGATCCTCCTCTAGTCTAATCACCTGTATAGGATGGTGAAACCTCCTTTCAGTGATACCAGGGTGCTCTGGTTCTAGACTTCTGACAAAATTGTAAACTCTCTTGACGTGAGGGGGGAAATTCACACGTTTCCTTAAGAACTAAGTTAGCTAAACTTAGGCTAACCAACTTAATGGCCATCTAAATGAAGCAACTGCCAAGGTAAAACCACAAGAATCAACCAAAAAAAATGCTAGAATGATCAAACCTTAGCTAAAGCAAAGAAAGGCATACCTGTAAATTTAAACGATGCCAGAATAAGCTATGGAGTATGAAAGAGAAGGCACTGAAGAATTGGGAACCAGAAACGATTAAGATTTCACAACGATGGAAACGACTCTCAAAGACTTTATCTCTCTTCAACTTTGTGAAAATCTTCTAAGTGAAGCAAATGAAAAAAGTGGCATGTATTTATACGCTTTGATGAAAAGATTGAAGAGACATCGCAGACAAAACGTTAGTAAATCTGCAAAAAACTGAAATGGTGGCACAGAGTATCAACGCGCATGATCGGTCACCATAATTACATAGAAAACTCTTCAGTTACCTGACACGTGTCCTTGGTAATTCATGAGAAAATAGAAGGAAATCTTCTTGGATTTCGGCTGACTAAGATGTGTCGACCAAGATGGGATGACCTCCACCACCAGAGCATGAGCATGGCATAACACCTCTTCCACTCATTGGATGTCATATTGAGACAATCGTTCCAAAGGTATTGGGGGATTTCTATTATAACTACATAATCTCAGTGTAGAATAAATGTTACTAACTTAGGAGGACTTACAAAATGTGCTCGGCTTTATAACCCAAAGAGGTCGTCTCAGTAATTGTAGTGCTCGGCCCACCTACTTAGCTTAAGATGGGATCCACATACATACCTATGAGGAATTACATGCTAAACATACCTTATCAAACACGTGGAATCACAACCGCCAAGATTGGTTACCTCATGATTATACGGAGGTTTATTATCAAAATAGTTCTTCACCTTAAGGCATGAAGGTGTGAATTATAATAAATGTATAAATATGTAACCACCCAAATTATAAGGTCACTCTATCTCTTTGTGAATATCTGATACCCATATATAAACAGGGGACATACACGTGAATGGGACTGCCTTTTGATACCTTTTCAAATCTAGAGTTTTATCAAGAAAACCCTAAACTGTAACTACACAAAATAGCTCAATAATAACACCGTGGATGTAGGCTTTCGATTCAAGGGACGAACCACGTAAAAATCCTTGTGTTCTCACTTTCTATCATCCCCATTATTCACGATAATCATTTCTTCACATTTCACTTCTTCATTACATTTTGAGATTGCTCTTGTATGAATGCGTAATGTTTATGGGACTTGAAAAATATTTTTAGGATGTTATTTTTATTAAAAAATGTCTTTAAAAGAGTTTAACGTCTTTTATTCCGAGATAATCATTGTTGAGAATCGTATAGAACCTTACTTTTAGTTTAGATGGTTCAAACGACATTCACTATCGTTCAAATGACATAGCTTCGACTTGGTACATGGAGATTATTTTTAGCTGGCAGTTCTTGTTTATTTAGATATTCTTCTTTGATTATTATTATTATAGATATATTGATAAATTAGTATCTTTTTCACTGATTGTCTATTCGAGACAAGAAGGGGGAGATATATATATGATGTAGGGGGAGAGTTTGTTTGACGAGCACGTAGTTTTTGTTGCATTACAAATTAGTATCATATGGGTTAATGCTCATATATCGATATTAATTAGTTTGCACAATTTGATATCCTGATTTCGATGTTTATTTTAACAACTGGTATCACTATATTTTGCTCACATGTTCATCATATGATTTGATTTTAATTTTACATACTGGTATTGATATTTCATTTTGGTATCATAATGGTTATATTGTTTGTTCCTCCATACGTCACTGGGTATTTGTCTGTTTCATGTGTGTAGGTATGCTTAAGAGATTCGAGATTTCAATTATACATCACACTTAGACAGCTCATGCTTGCCGGGCCATCATTTACTAGTCTTGTTATGTAAGTTTTGATTTTGGGTTTTATGGGATTTAGGCATCATACGGCTTAATGGCCTAGATTAGGCATTTCACTGTTTGTGTTTTGTCCCAGAATTGTCAAAGGGGGAGATTTGTAAGGACAAAATTTACAATTGAGTCCAATTTAGTATTTGACTTATTCCTGGAACAAAACATGTTTTTGAGTCATAGATTTTTATTGTCACGATCCCACACAGTCTATGACATAGAATTTATTAAAGACGTTGCGACCAAGCTTTAAAGATAAATCATGCCGAGATTATTTTGGTGCGCGCTTCACGTCTTCATTACATTCTGAGATCGCTTAGGTATGAATGCGTAATGTTTTCGGGACTCAAAAAATATTTTTAGGATGTTATTTTTATTATAAAATGTTTTTAAAAGAGTTTAACTTTATTTATTTTGAGATAATGATTATTGAGAGCCATATAAAACCTTCCTTTTAGTTTAGATGGTTCAAATGACATTCACTATCGTTTAAATGACATGTTGAGGTTGTTCAAATGACATAGCTTTGTCATTCAAACTCCATTGCTATCTCGTTTGAATGACAGAATCATCTCGTTCGAAAAATGTGCCGACTTAAATTTATTATTTAAGGCGTGTTTCTCTCAGAATTTTGAAATTTGGAGAATCAGAAAATCAGTTTCCATACAGTACGTTTTCTGCACAAATTTTCATAAGTTTTTCAAAAAGAAAGTTGATTTTTTCATCCTTAAAACACATTCGAAAGAAAAAGGGGGCTAAAAATTCTCAATCAAATATAGAAGATTTGATGTCCTCCCTTTATAAAAAGGAAGAGGAAATAAAGTTTCAGAATTCAATGTGTGAGAGAATCCAAGAAAGGGAAGACCGGAAGTAAAAGATTGATGGTTTTGTATATTCACATGCTATTAATGATTTGTCAAAAAAAGATAAGAATAAAAATCCTTCAAATGAAGCTCCTGCTTAATTGCATCCGAAAGGAAGAAATAGACAAAACAATAAACCTATTACTGTGCCATTTAAAAAAATAAAAGGGAAGAATAATAAAGGCAAGTCTTCTTCAATAGCAATAGATGAAGTAGACTTGCAAATCTACAAGTGTACAAAACAACTTAAAGAAAAAGTCCAAAATAAATGAAAGAATATTTCACACTGGAGAATGATAAAGGGTAAATTTTTTGTATGTTTAATTTGAAGCCAACTTATTTTTATTTTGAAATGCACTTATTTTTATTCTTAATACTCTGATGTATATATACGAATATTATGATGCCTATTAATTTTCTAAATTATATCTCCATAATATATAATCTAATATTTTATTAAGTACATGCATTTTGAAATGAAGAACATTCATAGTATAATAAAGTACACGCATTATCAATAAAATACACACATTTGTTACTTAAATAAATGGTTGGTTTTATAAAGTGCAAGCATTTTCGACTGAACTACATGAGCGTACTTTATTAAGTACACACATATATTTAGAAATTACACGCATATTATTTAATGATCATAGATTATATATGTTTCAATTATTATTCTAACATTATATCATGTCTTGAAATTCAGCGATTGTTTCTATACAACAAAAGATTCATCATTCGTTTGTGCCGACGATAGTAGAGAATCACTGAAAGGAGAAGAAATATTAAGCCAAGTATGTAATCGAAACGTAGGACATTCTTTAAATTTGCATCTCTATATCCTTACCTTTTTAATTATGTGTGCTTCTGCCATTTAATGGAGACGAAAATGAAGAAATATGGGCTTCGAGCTATGCACGCTTTTAACTTATATGCTTGGGTAAGGAAAATAAAACCTAAAGTCTTGTCCATCACCATAAGATATATATTATCATAATATTTCTTACTAACAAATCTATTTCTTTTAACATTAAGCCGCCTAAAATAATGATAAAAAAATATAGAAGGAACAAATGGAAAAATACATTTTGGAATTTTTGATATTCTATTCATTTCCACGAGACATTCAATAGGAGATAATGCATGACATTTTCCATTGTTAGTTATATACAAATAAGAAAATAAAGTTGTCCATATGGACTCTCTCCACCCGTTGAAAATCAATCAATCCTCATTATATTACAATGGGGCCAATATGATGGTTACGCCCTAAACTTATTTACATTCTATGCACCTTTTTATTTTATATATACTCATGCTTTTTTCTCTTAACATTTTTCTAATTTCAAAGAAAAATTGTAAGAATTAAAGGACCAAGCTCCACAAATAAGTGAAAGAGGTAAAATAAAAAGATACTTTGAAGGGGTTGAATTTGAAAATGCACTATCCAACGACAAAAAAACAACAATAGACTGGCGCTTGAGTCATGATGTCAATTTTGAACTAATCAAAGATCATGAATGTGCGAGACAAAATAATGGGCAAGATCAAAATGTCTTGAATAAATACATGCACAATTCATCACGACACATTTCAACAAATTTCATTCACATTATGCTAACTGATATATTTGTTATATTTTAATTTCAGTGTTGACTACGGTGTGTTCTGTATATACTACATAGAACAAATTACCAAAGGAGCTGCGCTCAAAACGTCATTTGAAAACAACGAAGTGCTCCAAAAAAGAGCATATATAGCTAATGAATTTTTATTTGCTTGTTGTTAATAGGAGGAAAAATAATTGTAAAGGTTTTTTGAATTTTTTTGTTAATAGGAGGACAAATGATTTTAATTTTTTTGTATTTTAATTCAGTGTAGTTCCATATAAGTTGTAGTAAAAAAATGGTGCCACTGGCGCGGACCATTCAATAAGTAGGCTGTACAAAGGAATAAATATATTCTAATATTAGTACATGTATATTATTCGAATGTCTATGAATTAAACCATGTAAAGTACAAGCATATGATGCGTTTACTTTGTAGTATTATGAGTGTACTTTACTTTGGTTGCCCATAACAAACAAAGAATCACAAAGTACACGCATAACATTACAAAGTACACATAAAATGTAAACAAAATTTCACGTGTACTTTGTAATGATATACGTGTACTTTGCAATGTTTGTCCAAAACAAATAATAAATCACAAAGTACACGTAAACTTTAAAAAATACACGTACCACATTATAAAATTTCACATGTACTTTGTAATTCTATGCGTGTACTTTGCTTTATTTACCTATACTAAACCAATATTCTTAAAGTATATACACGATATTAAAAATAAAAAAGAATTAAAAAGTAAACGTAAAAATAAAAAAGAATTAAACCTATACAACATTCTGTCCCAAGAATTACACGTGTGCACCCATATATTACACTATTTATTAAGTCAACATCGACCAAATACTTTCAAATTTTGGAATTTTTTTACTTCATTTATGAATACAACAATCACCTACCATAATTATTAAGCTCAAAAACCTAAACGTTACTTGGCCCATAAAAACCATAACCTTGTTGTAATCTTTACCATTCTAAATTAAAATACAAAAACGTGAAAATGGCTATTCTAGCAGAGTCTTTGAGAGACGCTCTTGAAAATGCAAACAACTATAGAGAAAAAATACAAATGATTGAGGAAGAAATTTCCTATGTCATTCAAGCAATCGACTCCTTTAATGAATATGTTAAAGGATGATCCCTCGGACTCCCACCCATCCCTCACGACTTATTTCAAGAGGATGTGTCGCTGCCGAAAACCCACCAAGTTCTTGTCAATTTCTATACCTATGAGATAAAACTACTTCTAAAAAAATGTATAAAGGAAAGGGATTATACCACTGTGGTCCTTTCGTTGCTGGATCATAGAATTCGAGTAATCTTGAATTTTATCGGCACTCTTCTGGACCCCATCGACAGTTTTCTTCAATTTCCAGATGATATTTTTTATATTTGATGGGTCTACTTTTTTTTTTCCAAATCAGTTGTAATTTTTTCAATTTTTTTTCAATTCAATTGTAATTTTTGTATTAATGAATTTAATTATCATTTCTTCTAATGCATATCTTTTTATGTTGATGATAATATTCTATAGTCTTACAATACAAATTTTAAAATGCCTCTTGCGCGCACCAGAATTAATATAGGAGCTATGAAAATTTAGATAGCATGTATATACTGATAATTATATAAAAATAAAATTAACACAATTAAAAAATCAATTAAGATTAAATATTTTCAATGTGCGTGTACTTTGTGTTTCATGCATATAGTACACGCACATTGATAATGATTTTAAATGTATTTTTAATAAAATACATCCATAAATTACATTTTTTATAAAGTACATTTTTGTAAATAAATACATTAAATAAGGAGAGAATATTTTTGTACATTTTTATAATGTTCATTAAATACATTTTTGTACTAAAATACATGTATTAAATATGTAGAACACGTATATTTTCTAAATTAAGAATATTGCCGCTGACGCGGACCATATATTGAAAATACTCTGATTATAATGCCACTGGCGCAGACCATAATACACATAAAAATGTGAAAATACGAGTGACGTGTTCATTAAATATTGGAAGATAATATAATAGAATCAAAACCTTAAAAAAATGAACCTAACAAAATAAATAAAGACTAGGTTGTGTGTTGTAAATGAGAGAAAGATAGTAAATGAATAATTTATATCATGGGATTGAATTTGAGAATTTAACAACATTTGTTCTTGAATTTTTCTTGTAATTTATAATGTCAAAAATGACTAAAATAAATCTAAAGTAAATGCAATAATACATAAAGTACAAGTGGAAATAGAAATTATAAGTTATACAATTCGTAAAGTATACACATGTTTTTATAAAGTATACACACAATATACTAACCAAAATCAAATTCAATGTGCGTGTACTTTATGTATTCTATGTGCACTTTACGAAAGTATATGTAGAATACACGAAGTACACGCACATAAAAAGTGATTTTGGTCAATACAATACGAGTGTACTTTATAAAAACATCCGTGTACTTTACATTGATCCCATTCACAAACAAATAAAACAGAAATGAACAATCAACAATAAAATTACATTAATTTATTCAAATGTGAATCTTCATTGATTTTATTTAAAACTATTGTTACAATGAATGATTTGAACAATATTAAGTGGAATCAAATTGGTTCTTTACACGTGGACTTGTAATGACTTGTTTTACTATACCTAGAGCAAGTAACTTACCATATTAGGAACTCACCAACATATTTTATTCTCTTATTTCTTAGCCTCCCTGTCAGTCTCTTTGTTAAAGGAGGAAAGATTGTTGGATTTTCAGGTAATGGAATGTGTAGGGACATCAAATTAGGAAGAGGAACTATAGGTGATGAGTATGATTTTTGTAGAAAAAAACCTTATAATAATCCTCAATATGATCATAAATACTTCCACTGATCTTCCGTACGATGAAAATTACATGAGAATATGGAAAACATCGTAGCTTCCAACTCTTACAAGAGCAAATTCCTTGTTCTAAGTCAACTGTGGCCTGCACATCTGAATGAACTTCGAATACATGTTTACTTGAGTGACTAATGTTCTAATGTCTACTTTTATTCCAATTTTCAGTAAGTTATTTATTAAAATGAGGACACAACTCCTTTGACCATGTTTTAGATTCAACAAGTTTGTTTGCACTGAAATTCATAATCTTGATCTTCATTTTGTCCAGTAGATTCATTATCGGTAAATGCCTTTGCTCTATCTAAGAGTTGAATGATTTCGAAACACTTGATGCCATGTCACCATAACGTTTTCCGATGATATATGCATAAGACCAATTATCCGGAGGTAAATTACTAAGAAAATCAACAACACCAACTCCACCTTCCTTCTTCAGGTTATCAGTATTCTTCTAAAATTCATCAACTATTACAATATATGCACAACGCGTAATATCTTGCGTAATATTCTTTAGAAAGTTCCTACTCCCCCATATTTTCTTCTTTATATTTCTCTGTAAATGCTGTATATAGTAGGAATGTGCAGACATTGGAAATACCTTAGAAACACCTTCAATAAGACCATTGTTCCGATCACATATGAATGTGATGTTTCGATCTTGATTAGCTAGTGCATAATGAAATATAATGAGTAACCACATCAAATTATCCTCCGTCTTTGAATCAACAACTGCATATGCAAGAGGATAAAGGCCTGAAAATATAATGAAATATATCTGTACATGCCCATTCTATGATGAACTCAAAAAATGGTGCCGCTGGCACGAACCACTAAGCACGTAGGCTATACAAAGGAATAAATATATTTGTAGTGATAGGCTACGAAAATGTAAAGTATAAACATATTATGCTTGTACTTTAATATATATGGGTGTACTTTATTAAATTTGACCATAACAAATAAATAATCTCATAGTACACGCAAAACATTACAAAGTATATGTAAACTGTAATAAGAAGTTCACATATACTTTATAATTATGTGCGTGTACTTTGCAATGTTTGTCCTGAATAAACAAGGAGTCCTAAAATACACGTATGACATTACAAAGTAAATATAGTACAAAAGAGAAATTTACGTGTACTTTTTAATCTTATGCGTGTACTTTGGGATTCTATGCAAATAGTAAAAACAAACCTCAAAGACGCATATCACTACAAATTACACGCATATATTCACATGTACTTTATAATGTTTTGCGTGTATTTATATTGTATAGAATGAACATACAAAGAATGCCAAAGTAAAGGCATAGTATTGTAAAGTAAACTTCAATGCTTCACATTTACCATTGTTCCCATTCCTTGCAGTTGCCAACAAAATTATTCCACAACAACGGCTCTTCAAAAAGGCACCATCAAGAAACACAATATTCCTACAATACTGAAATCCATCAATGGATCCTGCAAACATAACAAAAATTCTTTTGAATAATTTTCTCTCCGGTTCCACGTCAAGAATGCAATGCGATCCTGGATTATACTACAAATAGAAGTTCCTTATAATCATTGACTAATGCATACGAAACTTTCTCATCACCATGCAAATCAACAACAACCATCTCTTTCCCACTCCATGAATGATGATAACCTATATCAAGACCGTAGTTCTTCTTCATATCTCTAACTACATCAATTGGTTTAAATAATGGTTTATCCCTTAGCTCATCAGCAAGAAATGTTGAAACCAATTTAGAGTCCATCATTTTTCTAGATGGACTACGATATACACCCCTATAAGTATGCTCATTGTTCAGACTTCTTATATAAAAGCAACTATTTACTGTTGATAACGAAGCATGAACTCGCCACATATAATTATTAGTACTCCTTTTAGAACACTCTATTGTCACCCGAGTTTTATCATTCTTCAAATATATATAATTGAAACCAACCTCAATAACATACTTTCAAAACTTATCACAAAAATCAACCACACCTCCTTCGAAACACTGCTCTTCATGACTAATATATGTCTTCCAATCAATGGAGAGACAAAATTTTGACGTACTCGGCTCCTTACCTCCAATATAAACATCATTTTCAGCTCCTCTTGTAACTTGTATAACTGCGGTCAACCCGATCATAAATTCTATACGTTCATTCAACCCGTCCGTGAATTGTACTAGTGGCCAAAGCTGTTGAATCAAAGAAATATATCCAAATAAAATCATCTTTGAGAATCATTTGAGACAACAACATACATCAAACATCTTTATCACAAACCAACATGAATCGACTTTCATCACCAAAGCCTTACTTTAATGAAAAAGATCCAGCTTTCAAATCCATAAACTTGTTACATAACTCATTGCATATGAAATCTAATGAGTGTCTTCAAATATTTCAATACAAGCCATATTATCCAAATAACAACACCGAAAACTCCAATAACTTTCCATTATGACTTGCATTACATTAAAACAGAAAAATGCTGTTATTAAAGCTCAAGATTAATAAATATCGCTAGCATGGACCCACAAACACATGACACGCTAAGACATGACTACTCTATTACACATGAGTCAACACTAACAAAGTAAATGCACATTAACATTATGCTAAATTAATGTTAAAAAACAAATGAGAATTAATTATTAGAAAATCACGTGTACTTTATATCAAATTATGTGTACTTTACTACAATTTTTCTATGAGCTATATACAAATGATTTTACTGTTGTAAAACCGCAAATTTTGTCAATGCCGCCAGCACAGACCCATAAAGACATGCCCAACTAACACATGAAAAGTCTATTAAGTAATGAGTCAAAGCTAACAAAGTAAATGCACATTAACATTATGCCAAATTAATATCAAAACAAAAAATCAGAATTAATCATTATAAATTCACGTGTACTTTGTACTAAATTGTGTGTACTTTACTGCAATTTTCCTGTGAGGTATTTACAAGAACAACTTATATATACATAAAGCACACACACACGAATAGACATGAACACACATGATGACACACACAATCAAAACATATACATACACAACCTGTTACAAAATCAAAACATGGTCAAAATATATTCATATAAAATTAAAATAAAATTATAAGAACACACAATGAAATCATTTATTCAATATTCAAGTTAATTTAGCGCACGTATTACACAATTACAATGATTTGATTAATCGAAAAAAAATACATCCACCTATTTTAATTGGTCTACATGCAAAATATTTCTTGATAACAGGTATAAACTTACAAATGATTGAATTAATGCAAAGGTAAATCTAGGTTCAACAGAAGTGAAAAGAATTGATTTCTTCAAATGAATTGATACCTTCTTTCTTTGAGAGAACAAATATGGTTGAACAGAAGTGGAAAGAAGAAAAATATCCTAAGTTATTGGAGAGAACGAAGCCGTTTGACAAAAGTGAAAAGAAGAAAGAGAAGATCCTAGCTTATTGGAAAATCTGCCAATCACTGATTAGGTCAATGATAAAAAAAATGAATGAAATGAATGAAATGATTGAAAATTTATTTATATGGACCTAATCGTTTAAAATTTGTTTGACCCGGTTAAAAAGTCTAAAATATCCAGTCAAGGGACTAGACCGTAAAAACGTATATTTAAAACCTTCAAAATTAAATTGTTTTATTCACATTCTTTGATTTCATGTACTTACATTTGATGGATTATACTTATGTTAAATTGTTTGATAGTCCATACTTATGTTTGACATTTACTGCTTAGAAGTGGTAAATTTTATTCAATTCCTTTGATTTTTTGTGCTTAAGTTTGATGGTTTATGCTTATATTAAGTCATTTGATAGTCCATGCTTATGTTTGACATTTAATGCTTAGGAGTGATACTTTTAAGGGAATAGGGATTTTTGCCATCTAAAAATAGATATAAAAATTGAAAAGAACTTTAACATTTTCATCTTTTGAAATTTACGCGGCGAGAGTCAGTATAATTTTGAGTAGAAAAGTGAACTGCGAGTTAGTCGCATTAATCATAATCTAGCAAAAATAGTAAATGGATAAAAAATCCTAGTAATCTCTCCATATTTGTTACATACCGTGTCTTTTATCTTTTTATTAGTGTTTAGTTACCCATTTAGTTTGAAAGTATTTAATTTAGAAAATTGATGAAATCTATATGGGTTCGACTTGTACTTGTCTAATCTATTATATAATAGCCCGTGTACTTGCTGTAATTCATAATTTAACAACTAGTTTGGTGCCGTTGCCGGAGATTTGTATTGATTTTTAAAGTTATAGACTTTCGAACTAGTTTTAATTTGCTTTATCATAAAAACCCATAAAAATTTAAAAAATTAGAAACCCGTATATATATTTTTTCTAAAAATTCCCATATTTCATGCTTTTGTAGTTAGCCCGCTAAAAAGAATTAAAAAAAATCAAAATTAAAAAAACTATTTTTTTACTTCCACTAACATACTTTTTTTTAGAATATATATAAAAAAATTGTTTCATTGTGTGTTTTGTTTATTTTTTATTGTGTGTTTTCTTTTTTTAGTTTTAAATACACAACTAGTGCTTGTGTCGTATTATTTTCTTTGTGTCACACTTTACGCTTGGTTTAGTTTTTTGAACTTATAAGGGTTCAATCATTATTCCCGTGGTCATGTCAAACATGCAGGCTAAGGTCTCCAATGCATTGACAAGACTATTTCTTGAACGAGAGACGTAATGGGAGGCGCCATCTTTAAATTGTGTGGAGAGTTCTTCGAGATGAGCGTGAAAGGTTAAGACTTTGTCATCTTTAATTTTTCATTTTCGTACGACTTTTCGTATTATGAAGGTTAAATATCCATAAATATCTAGGGATTGGATCCCCTTTTTGAGAGAAATATTGACTCCCACAGTGCCTTCCTAATGTTCTATCATGTTGTTGGTGCATGAGAAATCCAACTTGATGGCGATGGGAGTATGAGAGCCATCAGGCGTGATCAAAATTATCCCAATACCATATCCTTTCTTATTAGCACCTCTATTATAAAACATATTACACCGGAGTTTCTCACTGGTAGTGCAAAGAATATATTAATTTTGGAATTCGGATATACATACATCACCTTCTTCCATGGGGTGATCCTTTAACTAATCAGAGATGGCCCTCTCCTTGATGCCTTTTTATGTTACATAAGTGATGTCGAACTCAGAGATTAAAAGAAAGCATAGGGCCATACAACTTGACAAATATGGTTTCTCCAATATATACTTCATAGGATTCTTTCGGGACACCAACTTGATTGAGAAGGCAAGCATATAATGGTGGAGTTTTTGGGTGACCCAAACTAAGGAGAAATGTGCCTTATCTAAATATGTGTATTTACCTTGATACCCTACCAACTTTTAACTCACGTTGTAGGTGGATATTTCTTCACGTAACACCTCCATGTATTAGTATGGCAGTGAGAATTAAGTACATGAGGATGTGTAGACCATACTTTGGTGGCATAAGCACCGACGGTTGGGTAAGGTACTATTTGATTTTGTTGAAGGCTTCTTGGTGCGCCTTTTAAAGTAGTTTGAAGATGGGTTCGCAAACGGATGTGATCTAATTAATGAACTTTCTAACATAATAGATCTTTCCTATGAAATTGTATACCTATTTTTTAGTCTGAGGTGGTGACATTCGGAGGATTTCCTTGAGCCTGGTGGGGTCTTCTTAAATCCCTCTCTTTCCGACCATGAAGCCTAGAAGTTTACCTTTTGCGACTTTGAATAAGATTTTTTTTTGAATTGAGGCATTTTTGATACTGTAGCAACGGTTCATAGAACTTCCTTAGGGTAGGTTTGTGACTTCCTCAAGTTTTGAATTTGATGATCATGTCGTCAGTGTAGACTTTGACTTCCTTATTAATGAGATCATGTAGGATAGTTGTGGCTTACCTTTGGAATGTAGCTCCAAAATTTTTGAGACCGAATGGCATAATAATGTAGAAAAGGTTCCCTATAGGGTGGTGAAATCATTCTTCTCTTGGTGATCAATATGCATCTTGATTTGGTTATATCAAGTGAATCCATCGACAAATGACTTGTGGAGGTGGTTGGAAGTGTTTTCAATGATCATGTTAATATTGGGCAGAGGTTAGTCATGTTTCAAATAAGCCTTGTTCAAATATGAATAGTCGATGTACATGCTGACTTTTCCTTTAAATTTAGGCCCAAGGATTATGTTGGCGAGCGAAGTTGGCTACATTAAATTTCTTGACCACTTCATCTTCACTTTGAAGGACCATTCTAGCTGGAGCTTCCTGATATTTTGCTTGATAGGCTTACATTTAGGGTGTTTAGGGATATCGTGTGACACGATTTATGGGTCAATGCCAAGGATTTCACCATCGAACTATGCGAAGACGTTTAAGAACTCCTTCAAAAGCTCCTCGAATTGTGATTATTCTTGATCACTGAGGTTTGATCCTATCCTAAACTTGCATAGATTTATACTAAACCAATATTAATGACAATAGTTTCTTTATCATTAGTTTCAACGCAGTTATGTTATTTTATTTTTTCCCCATTGAGATCAGTTAAGGAATGTTCATTCATTCATTAAATTATTTTTTGTCAATTGCTGGATTATTATAAACAATGGTGTTTTAACCAAAATATGTCAACTAATGTATATAAGACACATGGCAAGGATGTCTGTGCAAACACAATAAAGATATACCAAGTATTGACAAAAGGCCTTAGCCTATGAAGAAGGCCACAACTTGGTACCTGCCCCAGCCGCAGATGATACTCCATTTGCTCCTTTATACACTCAAGACTATGGACTAGTGCACAGATAGGTCATGAACTCTATGACACGACTTCATTAGAGGGCCACACCTAGGCCTTTGATAGGCCTCGACACCTCAGCCTCAGTACTTCCCCAGATTTATAGGCCACAAATTCGTACACGTCATCAATGGTCTACCAGTTTTCCACTAGACACATTAACTGTTCATGTGATGGCCTCACCAATCAATATAAATAGAGGTCCCCACCTACTCATTTAGGGGAAATATCTGGGTATCAAAGCTCAACCCAATCCTCTCCAACACCTCTCTACACCGGAGTCCACACACTGGCCACTTGCTCTTGTCACCTAAACCATCCACATCCATGGTCTCCTTCCCATCTACACTAAAAGGCCACAACCTCTTATACACGAAACTTGTATGTTATGCATTTATCCCACTTCCCTCACTTTCTATGCCTCTAAGTGTCCCGTGCTTGTATTAATATATGAATCTAATGAGAATCAGGATCCATAGTGGACGGAGGCTCATTTTCATGGCTGAACCACTCTAAATGTCATGTTATCTCTCTTTATCTCTATTTTCTATACTTTAACGATTGTGTATAGCTTTGACGGTATGATTTAATTTAGTAAACCATTTTTAGAAAACAATAATTTGGTGCCATCTTTGGGAAACGAGGTGTTCTCTTAAGTTTCTCATAAATCGGGTCTATTATGCCTTATTTCACCCATAAGGATCTCTAAATATAAATCTTATGAGTGATATCATGATAGTTAGACCCATATTTTAATGTAAATCCATTTAATGGTAACTCCATCTTACCCGATATTTTTCCCAAGCTAATCTTAAGGTTTTGGGGAAGATCCATCTACCCCAGTGATGTTTCCATCTCTAAATCATGCTAAGAAGCTTGATAGGCCACGATTTCACAAAGACTAAAAACTAGGGATGCACACATTTTCTACTTTTGTTGCACTTTTAGGTATTTTTTGCCATGTTATGACCTATAAATTAAATATTTGTTTCTAATCTTATGTTATTTAGCACATAAGAATTTGTTGTGCCTAGGTTCGACTCCCCAAAGAATTTTTAGTCTAATTTTTGGGGTAAGAAATTATGCTTGGGAAAATTTGGGTTATAATATACGCTCTGTCCCGAAAGGTCTGCGGCTTTTACATGATATTGTGTTAACATATCATGGCCTCCAGTCGACAACTTAGTCTAATTCTTCTATTTTTCGCATGATTATCATTTTTAATTAAAGAATTGTTTTATTTTAGGCCAAAAATGCAACAAAATGGTTAATTACATAAAACTAGGTGGTAGGATTGAAAACTAATGATTCTACGGGCAAAATATGAGAAGGCTATTGCCTTAAGGATCGATAAATCACCCAAGATAGGTTGAGAGGCTTTTACTAACTTTTCAATTACTGTTTCGCCCAAGGGAATACACTTGAAAAATTATCCACCAGATGGAACCATCCCTGGAGAAAATCGTGTTCAATCCAATCAATCGCGTTGAAAAACCTCCTTGTAAAGGACAAAATCCAAGACCTCATCCCTTTTTAGATTAACATTTCGCGACCTCAATGGAAACGGTTGCATCCCATTGCTACTATCTGCTCAATGTTTGACTCTGCATACTCTATGACCCTTGGATTTCTCATTGTGTTTAGTTTGTCTCAGAGAAAAGATTTTCTAAAGAATTAATAAAGTTGAGAGAGAGATCATGGAAGGTAGCTCAGGACCAGGCCCCCAATAGACTGAAGACATAATACATTTGATGAGATGCATCAACCATATGTATGAGGGTCATGCCTCCCTCTAGGGCCAAATTTTCCTCCTCGTACATAGAATTCTTATGCTTGAGGTCGCAGACTTTACTAACACATTTTAGGCCGAAGATCCCAAGGTAAAAACTGTGTTCGTGGCCTATAAAAGGAAGGCTGGTGCCAAATTAGTTGAAAGAAAGAAGAGGAATCATGGCGACCGCCTAGAAAGGCCATATAAGGAGTTTACCCCGCCAAACTTCGACCTAAAAATTATTTTGGACAACGTCAAAGGAAACAACATGCTCAAATGGCCAGGGAAGCTTAAATCTCCTTCTAAGAAGTGAGATAAAAGCAAGTGATATTATTTCCACAAATACATTGTCCACATAACGAACAAGTGCCTAAGCCTAAAGAATGTGGTTGAGAGGCTTGTCCGACAAGGAATGCTACACAGATTTACAAAGGCTTCAACCTTTAACTGAACAAAAAGCACCTGCAGCCCTTCGAAAGTTTTTGAGGGAGAATTTTATTTATTTTTTAATTTATAAATCACTACAAATCCACAGCGTGGCGAGAAAAATCAATTTTGCATCACTAAGTGATTAGGCACAAATATTCTATATTTAACCCCTTAAGTTAGGTATTTTTACGGTCACAAATAATGCATTTATCCTGAATTTATCTCATATTTTTTCTTCTAACCTTTTTGGCGAGTATTTATGTATTTCTCATATGTTTTACCGGTAAATCGTGCTATTGGTTAAGAGAGAAAAGTCAAAATAGTGAAAGAGTTACAAGAAAGGAAAGCCAAGGGAAAGTCGGTAATTTTCTAGAAAAACCCAGAGGAAGAGCCCATTAAAAGTTGAAGATCTCTAAGTTATGAGAATACTAGAATAAACGACACCTCAATCCGAGCTACGATGAAGAAGTTATGATAATTTGAAATTGAGAAGAAATCAGAGGGCAAAACTGCAATTAAAGAGAAAAAGACAAAGTTGAAGGCAGAGCCCCTGAACGAACCGATTCGGTCAGCAAACTGGCTCTCCCTTGAGGATTCTCTTGAGGGTTCGGTTGGGCTATGTGTTTGGTCCCAAGTGGGATTTATTATATCTTCGTAGATTCTTACTAATGTAATTTGGGGTCTATCTAAATTTCTTTAGACGAATTTGGTCACATGTTTAGGGCCATTAGGATTCTAATTAACCTGATTCAAGTCATAGTTAGGCAACTTATGAAAAATAACTAATTGGAGAAGAAGAGTTTCACTTTTCATCATCAAATTCAATCAAGATTCATTCTTTTTTCGATTTTCTTCAATTGGTGTGAATTCATTGCATGAGGTTCAATTTCTTTAAGTTTGGTAATGTAATTTCATCTCTTCTTTCTTGTTATTCAATAATGATTGCAGATATAATGATGATTAATTACATGGATATTAATTCCATGTCTAGCTAAACTCATAGTGAGTTGGGGATTATGAACTGAACCTAGGTGTTTGATGTTAACTATAAAATTCGAAATACTTAGATGATTAATTATTAGACTTTGATAATTTAATCGGGACCAATATTATAGATCTCTTAACTCCGTTTTTCGAAGGCAAAAAGATTGTTTGAGACTACAATATATGTGTCGATAATTTTATCATTCTCATTAATTAATTTTTTGATTGAATATTGTTCGGATTAACAACCATACATGTTAAATTTGGTGCTTTGAATTAGTTTATGTTCTTCTTTCAATTAATTAAATAGTTTTTGAGAATTTTAAATTTATTGAAGATTTCCTAAGGTTCAGCGGATTGAATCCCAACTCCATTTTTCCCAAAAGTGTTTTCAAAACCAAAAATTTAAAGTTCTTTCTTTTTAGTAGTTTAATTCGTATTCACTTAGCTTAATTTATTTAGAGAAATAGAAATTTTCCCAAAAACAAAAATCATCTTTTCTTTCTTTCTTGAGATGAAACCCAGATCTAAGAAGCCAACCTTACTTTCGTCAATCGTTTTACGAGTTAGTCCCTGAGGATTTGACCTCGACTTATCGGGTTATTACTTGAGTGACCAACTTGCATTTAAGCCGTAGGTACACACGTAGTACACACATTCTGAGTTGTGATGTAGCGAAAACTGAGCGTCCATGTAAATACGCCAATCATTGTTATCGGCTTCCGACCGCAATGTAAAAAATCTAAACTATAATTACACTCTTTACTGGAGTATAGTGGCCGGTCTGGGTATAAAAAAATACATAGAGATTGTTTGACAGACTTTAATTGATTTATTACTTCTAAAATAAAAGTGTAAAAGGCGATGAGGTTTAAAAGGGAAAAAGGGGAAAAGGGGAAAAAGAAATAAAACTAGACAAGAACAATAAAATGGGATTAGGGTCACATCCCCCACCATGGGATAAGCAATGCGTAAAATGGATTTTGGTTCAAAAACATTTAATTGAGCATATTCGATTAATTATAAACATCACACATGAAGGGAGCTAACCCAAAAATGCAAGATTAAACATTTAATCGAAAATGGTAACATATGGATTAATTTTAGAATATCTCTATAAACACTAATGTTGCATGATAAAGAAAGTTAAATGTCTAATATTCAAATTTTAATACACGAGGTTCCAATTAAATGCTTTTTGACCCAAAATCTAGATTTTAAAGCTCGAGACCCATTAATGGCAAAATCATGACCCCAACCCTTAAACTAGCTACACCACATATTTAAAGACATAAAACAAATGAAATCAATAAATAAACAAGAAAATAAAGAAATAAAATCTACACTACAAAGCAAGAAATCAACAAATAGAAACTATAATAATGGTAGGGATGATGAATATTACAACTTACAACGCCCAAATGGGTAACACCCAAAGAGAGAGATAGAAGAGGAGCTCTCAACACCCAAACACTAATCTAAACTAAAAAATGAAATATATAAAATATATACAACAAAACTTTGTTTATATAGTGAGTTGAAATAAAAATAAAATAAAAAGAAACAAGCGTCGGATATCTGCTGGGACCGGTAGACCGCGACCAAGGGACTAGTCGAGCAGGATCTGGGTTTGAAATTTTTTGCCTTGGTTCGTACGCTTAATCTGAATTTCCAATCGACCGGGGGATCAGGGCTGGTGGACTGGTCCTCTTTTTTCATGGGATATTTGTCTTCAAATGAGGAGCAAAGGTGGCATACAAAATCGACTATAACTTCTTTGTCTGGACTCGAAATGACGTGCCGTTTGCGGCCACGCGAAGCTAACTCAACGAACTATGCTTCAATGGAATTTCACTGAGCCGAAGATGAAGTGTGAAATAACTAAAATTCCCTTAAAGTTGAGTCTAATAATGGAACCTAACCGAAATGCAACCAATCCACACGCTAAGCATTCCCATACTTACAAAAGCTTAATTATACCTCGCAAAGCATACAAACATACATAATAGAGGTTATATGGTTTATGATCATAAGTATAGGCATAAGGATCACAAAAGTTCTAGAATTCATAAAGATAATAGGCGAAAATAAGAAATATTCATGACATATCACACCCCTTAACTTAAACATTATTAGTCCCTAGTGATGAAACAAAGCAAAACCAGTCCAACAGAGGTGGTGCAAAACGTTTATATGCATAAAAATATAAATGCCACTTTTGTAGGGAACACGATTGCATTTATCATATGCAATAAGCCGTTAAACCCCTAGGTTACTCTAGTGGATGAGTGTTGTCTCATGAGTGTTTTCAGGGATCCCACAAACATCAAGGTTTCCTCAAAATATGCTCAATTTTAATACATGATATGGTCAACAATAGCAAAAAAGATTTCAAACACATTATTAGCATAGTGAATGAATTCAATCAAAAGTACATATTATTAACATTGTAGAAAGAACTTCATAGAATTAAAACCTTAAAAGTGGGAGGAAAAGCAAGCACATGAAAAGTATGATTTGGCAAAATTGTTATAAATCGGATAATAAACATTAAAGCGTGCATATAAATAAATCCTCACTGGATATTACACTCAACAAATGAAATCACTATGAATGAGAAATAATACACGGGACATGAGGGAATAAAAAGTACATGTAAGTGGAAACTAGGCCACACACATGTCACTAATGAAAAACGTTATATATAAGATGAAAAACATGTAATCTCAAGGAAAGATACTATCATTAAAGGAGGTGAAATGTATTTTTAGAGATTATCGCAATTATTGAAACTTTTGAATTGAATTCACCCTAGGATCATATATGACTTTATAGGGTTTTAATGTAGGCGTGTTGGTTAAGGGTAGGGACTGAATGTATTATTTACGGATTCAAAAGTTTTTGGGGATGAAAACTCGCGATAATGGATAATTGAGGGCAATTTCAAAATTGGAAAATGATTTCAATAACAAGCATTAGATATGAGAGCGACAAGGAATGTTTGACAGACTTTAATTGATTTGTTACTTCTAAAATGAAAGTGTAAAATATGATGAGGTTTAAAAGGAAAAAAAGGCAAAAAGAAATAAAACTAGACAAGAACAATAAAACGGGATTAAGGTCACATTCCCACAGTGGGCTAAACAATGCGTAAAAAGGATTTCGGTTTGAGAACAATTAACCGAGCATATTCAATTAATTATAAACATCACATATGAAGGGAATTAACCTAAAAATGCGAGATTAAACATTTAATTGAAAATCACACATGGATTAATATTGCTATAAACACTAACAATGAGTGACAAAGAAAATTAAACACCTGATATTCCAACTTTAATACACGAGGTTTTAATTAATTGCATTTTGACCTAAAACCTAGATTTTAAAGCTCGAGACCCATTAATGGTGAAAACATGATCCCAATCCTTAAACTAGCTACAACACATATTTAAAGACATATAAGAAATGAAAGAAATACATAAGAAAGAAAATAGAGCAATAAAATCTACTCTACAAAGCAAGAAATCAACAAATAGAAACTATATTAATGGTAGGGATGATGAATAGTACAACTTACAACACCCAAATGGGCAACACCCAAAGAGAGAGATGGAAGAGGAGATCTCAACACACAAACCCTAAACTAAACTAAAAAATGAAATTTATAAAAAGTATACAACAAAACTTTGTTTATATAGTAAGTGGAAATAAAAATAAAATAAAAAGAAAATAAAAAGAAACAAGCACCGGATATCTGCTAGGACCGGTTGACTGCGGCCAAGGGACCGGTCGATCGGGGTTTGGCTTTGAAATCCCCTGCCATGGTTCATAGGCTTAATCTGAATTGGCGGTCAATCGAGGGCTCATGGTCTATTTTCATGGGATCTTTGTCTTCGAAGGGTGAGAAAAATGTGGCATACGAAATTGGCTATAACTTCTTCATTCGGACTCGAAATGACGTGCCATTTGCGGCCACGCGAAGCTAACTCAATGCAATAAGCTTTCGTGGGATTCCACTGAGCCGGAGATAAAATACCCTTGCAGCTGAATCTGATGACGAAACTTCCTCAAAATGCAACCAATCCACATGATAATCATTCCCATACCTACAAAAGCTCAATTATACCTCGCAAAGCATACAAACATACATAATAGAGGTTGTTTAGTTAATGAGCATAAATATAGGCATAAGGAACACAAAAGTATTAGAATGTATAAAGATAACGGGCTCGAATAAACAATATTTGTGATGTATCACGTCGTGTCACTAAGATTATATATCAATGAGAAGTTGACATTTTACTTTAATGCCTTGACAAATTCTTTTTCAACAAGTTTAAAGAGAAACCTAGTAATAATCACACCTTAAGATACAGACTAAGGCAATGGTCTTTTTTATTATAAGAAGACCATAGCCAGGGTGGAAGAAATGCCCAATAACCTTATCAATGGCCACGGAGGCAGAGGCTACCAAAAGCTTAGTAGCAAGAAGACTGTACCAGGGAGGAAGAAATGCTCAATTACCCTATCAACGTCCATATAGGAAGAGGTGACCATAAACCTAGGAGCAAGAAGACCGCGTCCCGGGAGGCAAAAATGTATAATAACCCTATCTACGACCGTAGAGGCGGAGGTGTCCATAAATCTGGGAGCTGAAAGACAGTCAGATTCTACTCCAACAGAAAACCTAATACATAAGAAATCATACTTTCTTCGCATTGAGATACCAACTGGAAAAAAACCTCTACGATGACGGTTCCTTGATTAAAGTGAGTCTATTATCAAAGACTCAGGTCTGACTCCAGAATAACACAATCAAGCCTAGGGGGATTGTAAAATATAGCCTTAAAAGACTTGGAGAGTTTGTAAAACATAACCTCAGTAGCCTGGGGATTCTCCTAAATAATATATCAAAATTATTTAAAGATTTAAAAAGCTTAAAGACCGTGAGAGTAATGAAAGATCACAAAAGTTAAAGACATCATATTAACGTCCACACCAATAAAAAAGCATCATGTCCAAAGCCTTTGGGGTCCATTGTACCCCTCACGTCCATAGAGTATTCTCTAAAGAATTTGGGGCCTTCACCCCTCAGGTTCACGAAGTGTTATCTGAAGCCTTTGGACAAGATCACATTACTAAGGCTGTAGCCATAATTGAAGTCAAAGACGACATTTTAAAAGACCAGTCATGGTCAAAGCCTTAGGGGGGCCACCCCTCAGGTCCACGAAGCATTCTTTAAATAATTTAGGATAACTGTATCCCTTAGATCCATGGAGTGTAAGCTAAAGCCTCAAGCATTTGAAGACTACAGGATCTAGAAGAGATTAATATCATAAAATATAAAGACAACAACATCTAAATACTTTGGTGTCACTATACCCTTTAGGTATGCGGAGTACTATCTAAAGCGGCATTTTATTATTAAGGCTGCAATGACAATAAAACTTAGCAGTTAAAGCTAAATTCAGTTCAAAATATAAGATTGAAACCATAAACAATCAAACTAAAATTCTAATAAGGATACAGAGTGAAGACAACCAAGAATACAAGTCACTAAAGACCAAATAGCAAGAAAAAAAGTCTAGCATACAATGAAGTTTAAAAGACAAAATCTGCAAAGCAATAAGGCATACACGGATGCAAAATAAAAAATTCATTCCAATAAATCTGAGTTCAGTATATTATTTATCGCCAAATGGTTACAATCAAAATATGAAATAATATTGGGGAATAAGCCTAAGACTCCGTATCTTCTTTATCATTATCAACTTCATCCTCCAAGCCAGTTTTAGTTTCTTCTACTTTATGTGTTGTAGTTGTGATGTCCTCTTTCTGTTTCCTAGCAAGATCATCAGCCTCTTTCATCTCCTCCACACACTGAGTGTGATCAACGTCAGTGAATTTCCAAGAAAATATGGTTACCTTATCCTTAAAATAGTTTTTGGCAACTTTGTGCCTCATTTCCTTATATCCACAAATGTACGCTTTGTACTATCCAATAAAAATGTCTCTAGAGGTCTTGAAATTGACCATGGTGTCCTCAACAATTTTCTTTAATATTACAACATGTTCACCAGTAATTTTTACATGTCCAAGACATGACTCTTAGACAGAGAGGTAAGTTGGACCTCAATACTCGCAGCTTTATCTTGGCTTACCGCGACCTATTTCGCAACCTCTAGACACTTCGCCTCAAGAACCTTTAAAGCATACATGACATGCTTGAAACTCTCCTCAACCTCATTTTTGTCCTTGTCAGTAGCCTGCACTTAGAGTGGTGTAACATTAGGAGAAGATTCCACAAACGCCTTCCCCGCTTCAAAAGAAGAGTCTTTAGTTTTTTCCATTTCATCCAAATGTGTAGACTCTGCGAACTTATCTAGAACATAAAGGTCTTCATATTTTACCATTGTCTCATAGTAGACTTAGTAGCCTAAAAGAAAGAAAGCAAAAGTTAGTCAACTTAGACACGAGAAAAAGCTACAGAAGTATGGGCAAACTTACCCTAAAAAGACAATGGAGCTAGTATTCGTCCAAATCCTCGACATCTTTTTCATACAGACATTTGAGATCAGTAGAATTAGAAACTCCCCTCATCAATGGAACCGCGGTAGAAGTAGTATCGAATGGAGAAGTTGGGTTCGCTTTCCTTATATAAGGTCACGGACGAGAAGCAAAGGCTCTACTTTATGGAGTTGGGGTATTTGTTTCCATTAGAACGGATGTTCGTGGAGGTGACTATGTGATGGAAATATGCCCAGAGTTTATCAGTTCTTTATTTTTCTCCCGATAGTGGGGAAAGCCAATTATGCATTAGAAATGTTGACCACAAAATTATAAGAAAGTGGTATGTTTGAATCACCAGCCGCAACCTCATCTTGGGTCCCAATAAGGACGTCAGATATCGAGGTAACTCCTTTGTCCGCTGCATTAGTTCTCTTTTTACCCTTCACCTTCCCTAGAGCTTGATTCAAAGTTTGTAAGTTCCATTCCATATCCCTATCAATATCCATTATTAGATGTCTCTCCGTGGAGGTGTCCATACCAAAGTGGGAAAATAGAAAAAGTTACAAGGGAAGCTAAAAATTGACAGTAGAAAAATAGGCCGCAGTCTATGAAGTAAAAAATTATTACCTTTCAGTTCTTGTATCGTAGGTGCAATGTGGGCAATATGGTATCCAAGCCCGTACAAGTGATTAAGAGTAACCCCCGCACCAAAGTGCTTTTTATTGTCAGGAATTAAGACTACAACGTCAATCCTCTTCATTTCACGCTCTGTGGGGGTTAAACACTGTACATACTGCAAAAATAGTTGACGTCAATATTATTTCATGAAAACCAAAGGCCGTGACCTTATTATGTAATTTGTTCTACCATCCATAGGGGAACGTCCCTAGGACTATGGAACCGTATGTGCTTTCTCTCTCTCTTAGACTCATAAACACCTATAAACCACGAACATCTATGAGTTAATGCAATTTTGATTGAAAATATAATGGAATAATTTTCAAGGCCATAGAGCAGTTCTAAACATTCAAATGCCAAGGTAATAATAATATCCACGATAACTTATATCCGAACAATACTCTGATCATAGGCCGTGATCAACATGAAAAAATTAAGAGTACAAGACCATGGCAAAGTAAAAACTCTAAATAGTTCAAAGGAAAGTCCAGGGACACAACTACTAGAATAAGGCTGCAATAATCAGTCCATATCTGTGGTAAGAGTTAGCAAACAACAGAACTCTTTGGGAAGAAAATGTATTGGATTAAACCTAGAAACCCTAGTATTTCAACCAAGAACACGCCAAGACCATCATCACGTGTTCTTGGCCAAAACCTACCCCAATTTGATATCAGGCGACCAATTTCAAACCTAAACTAACCTAACTACTCTTATACATCCTTCATTACTCAACCTCCATAAAAAACTAATATTAGCTCAATGTTTAACCCAAAAATCTTCAAAACTCAATCGAGTTCAATCCAAGACGCAAACCCAAAAAATTAAAATCCTATTAATCCCAACATTTTATACATTTTGATATTTTCAGATAAAAGATGTACATATTACAGATATAAGGAAAAAATGAAGAACAAATTACAAGAAACAACCTAGAATTGAAGAAGGAAGCTCGCTAAAAAACTCGTCATAAGATCGTCAAAAATCACCATTCAAGTGTAAAAAATTGCATCAACTTTTTCTCTCAAGTATTGGAAAAGGTAATGAGGCCATGACTTATAAGAATTTATATAAGAGGGCATGGAAGTTGAAACATCATAGAATTGGAAATGTTTCAACACCAGGCTGCGATGTCATTTGAGACACCATCCTCTTAACCATAGGCCACGACATCCTCAAGGAAACATGCCAATAAAGGCCTCAGCTTTAAGTAAACACGCCATGGACATAAATTAATCCACACAACTAAATCATTCACCTCTAAGAACCGAGGCTTGGGGGGCTTTTATAATACCCAAAATATGTCAATCGATAGATATAAAACACATGGCATGGACGTCCTCACAAACATAGTAAAATATAACAAATACTAAGAAAAGGTTTGAGCCTATAAAGAAGGCAATGACCCAGTACCTGACCCAGCCTCATACGATACTCCATTTTCTCCTTTATACCTCAAGACTATGACCTATTTTATAGATATGTTGCAAACTCTATAACATGACTATATTATAGGGCCATGGCTAGTCTTTTGATAGGTTGCGGCTCCTTAGTCTCAGCATATCCCCAGATGTATAGGCCACAGACCCTTACAGATCATCAATGACCTACCAGATGCCCACCTTATAATGACATTCCATCTTAACAATACTATCCATAATGCATGTGCACTGTGAACATGATTCCCTCACTAACCACAATAAATAGTGGTGCTTACCTCCTCATTTGGGGGGAAAGATATAGGTAGAGAAGCTCTACCCAATCCTTTCCAACATATCTGTACTCCGGAGTCCACATTCCAGTCACATAAACTATCAACATTTGCGGCCTCCCTCATGTCTACACTACAAGGCCACAATCTCTTACACACATAACTTGTATGCTATGTATTTACCCTACTTATCTCCTATTGTATGACTCTACCCATACTTGTATTATTACATGAATCTAATGAGAATCAGTCTCCATAGTGGATGCTGGCTCATTTTTATGGTAAAACCACTCTAAATCTCGTGTTGTCTCTCTTTATATTTATTTTTAATACTTTGACTATTGCGTGTAGCTTTGATAGTATGATTTAAATTGGTAAACCATTTTTAGACAATAATTAATTGAATAAATAAAAGGCACAACAAGATACTTAAAATATTTATTCATTTAATTGATATCATTTTTGGGAAAAATGACAGTGAGGTCTGCTTAAAGTAAGCCTCATTTACATTGACATCAAAAATAGAAATAGTAGTAACATGTTCACTCTCAAGGAGATAGGCAACAAGGTTATTGATTGGAAGGATCGAATTAGCTGAACTACTTCATCAGTTGAGGAGAGCTTTATCAACATGAGATGTCTTATTGGAAGGTTCACATAACTCAGATTTGTCATGGAATATGAAGATGTCCACTCTTAATTCACCGAGGCGAAAAGATAATTTGGCTTTAACCCATTCTATGATCCCCTATTCTAGCCGATCTTGTCCTCAAAGAATATTTCAAAACTCGATTTCATCTTCTTTTTATTAGTGTTATATAATGGTTTAAAAAAGCCATAATATAGGAAATCTTCACCCTCTTTAATGAAATGACCCTTCAGAGAATCTCCAGAAATGATTTTATTTCTCTTCATAACCCTCTTTCTGTACGTTTGAAGGAGAACCATATATTTCGTTGGGGATACTTGATACCCCACACTGTATGGTGGATAAGAAGTTTTTATGACAATTAATTCAATAATCCACTATTCCCTACGACCGAGCCCCATTTCGAGCATAAAGTGAATCTTCTTGAACATTTAAATTACGTTAAAATTTCCACGTGGGTTAAATTCAAGACTCACCCTTTTTAGAAATTCTCCTCAATTGGGAGAGGGAGTGGATCATTTTTTAAGCCTGAGCAGAACATGTCATTAGTGCTGTGTTAAATTTCCATGATCGGATAGCTGGTAACGACGCCATGTGAATTATCATCATCCCCAATATAATGATAACCTGATTATTTATGAAATGGCCTCGCCGAGGGAGGTACAAGGAGAAACTGTAGCTTGTGTGATGAACTTGATGAGATAATTCATGTGAAGTTAAGAGGACATAAAAAGTCCCCAAGGTGTGATATTGCCTTGGGTGTTTTTCTTCTCATTGAGAATCTTACTTTCATCAATGGTCATCTCAGGCATCGGTTCCTCTTCAACCACTCTTTTTCCTTTATCAATGGGCATGGAATTAGATCCTTGTAATATCATCCTAACCTGGTCATGTGGTTTATTGATAATGGGAATCTTTGATATAAGCTCTTCAAAGGAAATCACTCTACAAAAGGAGGCAAGTATACTGAGAGATTCATTATTTAGTTCACCATCTGAATCATCTAAGTGGCCAGAGTCATCATTCCATCACATGGAGGTAGTTCGATTATTGCCTAAGAATTTTATCTATACAACTACTTTAGGCGATTCAAAATATAAATCTTCCAATGCCACAGAGAAATGGTTTTGAGAAGGAATTAAGTATCCATTTAACTTCATGGAAACAAGTAGATCGAAAGCTTCACATATTTTCCCCTTATTGAAGTTTTTCTATTAGTGTTTGAACAATGCTATTAAGGCTAGAATCTCCTAGAGGTACTAACCAGTCATGGGCTTGGCAGACCCACTTTTGGGCTTTCATATAAAGATCACTCATCCTTGCACATTCTTATTTTTCGAGAGTCAATATTGGAAAAAATTTCATCCCAAACTCTTTCAATTGTTCAAGGATAGAAAGCATGTCTAGGATTTTTAGTTCTGATTTGGTATAGGAAACTATACAACATCCTATCATCATGGAGAGGGCTCGATCATGAATAGTTTCAGGATATAACAATTAGGATGGGAGGACTTGGAGAGGAACTAGGGAATTATTTAGGTTTATGGATGAAATGAGACTGTTTATAAATTTAATTTTAGTTGAATGATGAGTATAGCCTTCACATCAGCCTGATGCATTGGTAGACGATTTTGGGTAGTGTTTGGCTTAGGTCCTAAAGGAGGATACATAATGCCCGTATCAATTAGACCTTGAACAAAATTTTTAAGGTGATGCCATTAATCAGTGGTATGCCCAACGGTTTGATGAAAATCACAACGATCATCATGTTTGAAATATCTTGAAAGAAGGTGAGGAAGTGAACGATGGTCTAGTATTTTGGTAAGGTTATAAGATAGAATGGTTTGATTCACTTTATATAGGGGAATATAGAGTTTAATGCACTCTTTTTTTGTAGAAGCATGATGGGCCTCTAGTGCTCATGAAGTGGTAGGTTGGAGGAAATGTTATCACATGCAGTAGTTACGGGTTTCTCATCCTTCCACATAGCAAACTGACTGACTAACTTTCTTGCTTATAATTATGTTTATTGACTAACAAAAATCTCTTAAATGAATGTAAAAATCAATTAGGAGTTCAAATTTATTCATATTTGTATTTGGGATGTGTTTTTATAAAACTTGGGGCCGCATATTTATAGGATTTAAAATGAAAAAAAGCATTTTTTTATTTAAACTCGTTCGAAAGAGTTCTTGACTCATTAGAACGATTTTGGATTCTCATTCGATCAGAGCATTAAATGAACTTCGAATGAGGAATCTTTGCCTAGTAGGTCTTAAGTCCTTAGAATCTTGTTAGAAGTTAGTTCAAACGAGAATGCAGACTCGTTCCAATGAACTGAGGCTTTCGTTCAAACGAGATGCTATTATTGTTTGAACAACTTCAATTTTTTTTCGAGTGAGCCTCTGCCTTGAATTTTGTGCTAGGTCTATAAATACCTATTTTAAAAATATTTTTTATAGGACTTTTGAAAAAAATAAAACCTGCATATCTGCTGCAACAGTTTTCATCTTTTGTGTTTCCAAATCACTTTTGATTAAGAATATTTTATCCTATATATGTTTTGTGAATGTTTTTAAAACCTCCAAGTTTCAGTACCTAATAAACACCTTGTTGAGAGGATTCTCTACTACTAATTTGGGATCCTAAGGGATCATTGTTGAAGAAAGAAGAAGGGTTGATCGGTGGATACCGAGGGTGGATCACCGCCTGTGGACGACTTTGGAACTGAGACATTTTCTTTAGAAGTTTTGTGAAGATTTCGCATCATACTTAGTTGTCTGTGTTGTAAAACGTTCTAAAGTGGTGAAAAGATTTTGCCATGTAAAGGGATTTTTCCTCATATCCGTGTTGATTTCATGCGTAGTTAATTTGCTTAATTGGAAATTTCACTGTAATTAAACTTAATTAAAATCAAAGATTAAAATTTGGTAAAAATTGGATTTGATTGTTTGGGGAATTTAATAAATTTAATTAATCCATTAAGATTGTGCGTGCGCATTCTCACCCAATAATAATGAAAAAGATTTCAAACATGTTATTAGAAAAGTGAATGAATTCAAACAAAAACTCCTTAGTTATTAACATTATAGAACGAATTTCATAGAATTGAAACCGTAAGAGTGGGAGGAAAAACGGGCACATGCAAAGTATGATTTGGCAATATGTTTATAACCCAGATAAGCGTTAAAGCGTGCATAGATATCAATCCTCTTTTGTGTAGACACTTAAAAAACGAAATCACTATAAAAAGGGATATACTACACATGGAACATGAGGACATAAAGAGTAAATGTAAACGAAAACTAGGCTGCTCATATGTCATAAATGAATAACGCTATATATAAAATGCCAAATACATAATCTCAATGAAAGGATATCATAATTAAATGAGGTGAAATGCATTTTCACAGATTATCGCAATTATTTAAACTTTTAAATTACATTAACCTTAGGATCACATAGGACTTTTATAGGGTTGTAATATAGTTTTTGGGTTAAGGTTATGAAATGAAGGTAATATGTACGTATGCAAAGGTATTTGGGGATAAAACACTTGGGATAATGGAAAATTGTGGCGATTTCAAATATTGGAAAACGATTTCCATAACAAGCATTTAATATAACATTCGAAAGTGATCAAGGTTATTGAACACTACGTACAAGATGGAAATACTTTCTCTTTCTTTTGTTTTCTTCTTTTTGTTTTGTTTTTCTTCACTTTTTGTTTTTCTTCTCATTTTTTTTAATTTTTATCTTTCACTTTTTCTTTTCTTTTAACTCTCACATGCTTAATTGCAACCAATAAACAAGAACATCATTCAATCTCAAGTATCATTCCAAACAAAGGTATGAAAGGTGATATATATGTTTTGTAACTGTAATTTGGAGTTGTTTATGGGAATTTGGGTTATGAAATGAAAGGCTATATTAAAGTTTAAAGGGGTTGACGAGGGAAAACATATAAGGTGAGGTCAAGGTCAATATAGGTTAAATAATAAAGATGGCTGATAATATGCAAATATTGCGTATTTTATCCCTCGAACCTATGCATTTTAGCCCCCTCGGGTGCCTTAATCTATATAATTAAGCCCGTAGTTTGGATGCATTCAGGCTAATTTCCGTACGCAATCGCATGTTCAAGGGAAATTCGGTCAATTCACAATTTGGGCACCTAGCCCAACATCTTCACTGAAGTTGTATCCCTTTGTGCGAGCTTCGCAATGGTGCACGATTCTGATCCCTAACGAAGAAGTTACGTCACTTTTGGCGGAAGAGATTTCCAACTACACCAAAACAGGAGGAAAATTGATGCAGAAGGATCGATCGATCGATCCTTCAATTTTCATTCATCGTGGTAAGCAGTGGGCTCATATTTGATCGATCGATCGATTGATAAAAGGGATCGATCGATCGATCCCCTATTTTCTGCAGATATTTTCCCCTTTTCTTTTCCCTTTTCTTTTCTATTTTTATTCCACTTACTATATAAACCAATTTTGTTGTAATATTCAGATATAATTCATTTTTAGGTTAGAATAGGTTAGGGTTTGGGGTTCTGAGAGCTCTTTCTTCATTTTCTCTTGGTTTGACTCCCATTGGGGTTTGTAAGTTGTACTTTCATCTTCCCTGTCCATTAATATAGTTTGTATTTCCTTAATTCTTGATTTGTAGTTAATTTACATACTTTGGTAATTAGGTTTACATGCTTTCTTTCCGTGCTTTCTAGTGTAGTTTTATCGCGTTTATTTATTTCTTTCATTTACCGCGTTTTTAATATGCTTTCTAGCTAAGTTAGTCTAGGTGGTGTCGGATTGAACTCATTTCGGTTTGACATGTTTCTTTGATTTGGTGATGGAGTTTATGGGTCTATTTCGAGTGCGTTATCCTAGTTATTATGCCTAGGGTATTTGACGGGGTATATCATGTATGCTCCGTTCTTACGACCTTGCGTGCGTAATTTCCGGGGTATTTGTTGACGCCAAAATCATATTAGGCTTTTATGTGAATTTAGGGGGTGTGACAACTCTTGATTTAATTAACTGTCGAAACGAGATGCATTCGTAATAACTCGTCGACCCATGTAACCATTTTATACTAATTAACTCGGGTGAGGGATATTCGACGCAACCTATAGTTTTTACTCGCTTTATTAGTCTAGCTTTATTTTTCCTTGCCTAGATTAATATTTCCCTTTTGTGCATCTTTTCCTTTTTGTGTATAATCATCTTTTACACATTTATTTATGAAGTACTAAATCTTATAAATTCTAGCAACTCGTCTCTGTGGATTTTCGATACCCGACTCACCGCTACACTTGCATCGCAAGTGGAGTCGTAATTTAGGTTTTTGTATTGAGGCAGTGAACAGAAAACAACGATCGACACTTGACGCGCGCCGCTTTTCACCCTCGATCAAAATGACGCCATTTCTGGGGATGAGTTTGTTTTAGAATATATTTGATTTAGTATTTCGTAGTATTTTCTTTCTATTTTTATTATTTGCCTAATATTTTTGTAGGACTTCTACATTTGAGCGCTAAGAAACGCTTGAATTTTCTGCGCGTATCTACTTTGTGGAATTCGCCACGTCGAGCCATTTTTGGGGGATGAATGTCTTATTCTGATTCTTTCGGTAATCATTATTATAATTCTCAAAATTCCTATAATCCTCTGACTTTCGGTCAATACTTAGAGTCCCTAAAACTTACAAATTCAAATATGACTTTGGGCGAGTATAACGAAAGTCAAAACTTGGGTTATTGGAATTTTGATGACGATGATAATGATTTTGGGCCTTTAATTCCTTATAATAGGAATTTTGAAACGAATTGCAATAGTTTTCAAAATTCTTATAATAATGAGTTTAAGTTTAAGTCCGATGGTAATTTTCAAAGTTCCATTTTCAAGTATCCGCGCCTCGACCTATGACTTTCGGTGAGGGCTTGCGTAGGCTTGAGAACGAGAAAATTGAAAATCATTATCGGGAAGAAAATCTTTTGTGGGAACATGAATTGGATTTATTATTTGAATTCGACGACGATTTTTCTTCCGACACTTTCGAAGTCGAGGAATGTTTTGAACCAAATGAGGACTTTGTGCCTACTTTGGAATAAATCATTGTCGACTTTGCCCATTGCGTAATAGATATTGAAAGTGAGGATGAAAATAACATAATATCTATTTGCAATGAAACGTTTCTTCTTTGGCCCCCAAAGAAGAACATTTCATTGAAAATGATTTTATTTCTTTCGAAACTCAATCTTCAAGCGATGATGATGCATCTCTTGAGTTTGAATTTCTTTCCTCACCATTTTCATTTTCTGTTATCACACTGTCACAAGTACCCGATGAATCGGTTTCGAACATTAATGTGTTAAACCTTATCACCGACGAGGAGTACTTGCTCGAGTCGCCTTCCATGAATGCATCTTTGCCTTCATGTGCTCCACCTCCCATTCCAATTTCAAAATCCTTGGGAGGATATTCTGCTTTTCTCGATCCCCACATGTTTTTGTCACTCGTTCAATCCAAATCCCCCATTGTCCCTCAACAACTTTTAATTGACGATGGTTCATTTCTTCCGCCTTACACATGCCTTACACCGGCTATCCTCCAAAGTCAAATTATTTTCATGGTGGACCCTCAACTATTTAGACTTCTAGTGTACAGTTAGTGTGAAGCCTAAATAGTAGGTTGTATATAGTTAGCTTTTTATTCTTTCTTTCTTTTTATTTTTTTTCTTTCTTTTAATTTAGTCTAGTGTAATTAGTTAATTCTTTGTTATTTGTTTTTGCTATGCTCGGTACTAACTTGTTTTGTAGATTCTTTGGACATTTTCTTATGGGGATCGCTCCAATTTTCGATAATATCGCTCTTTTCCTCTCTTTAACTTGGTTCTTAATTCACATTGAGGACAATGTCAGATTTTAAGTCAGGGGGTGTGGGATATTCTATCCATTTCTTTATTTAGTCCATGCTTTTGCTCACATGTTAGTTACTTAGTATGCTTTTCTTAGAAAAATTCAAAAAATTTAAAAAAGATTTTCTTTCTTTTTTCTCCTTTTTTGGGCATTTTGACTTTGTTTCCGATGATAAATTTCAATAATTGCCCGATCCAATAGACAACCCAATGATGCATGCTCTTAATTTTAGAAGTTATTAGACTTTTGTCCTCAATCATTGATATTATGAATAACTTCAAGAATTAAACTTTAATCCCATGAGCACATGAACTTTCATTACTTTATTGATTTGGTTTAAGATTTTTATAACTCGGTAATCTTTTGTTTCATTGTATATACTTACACCGAGTAAGATTTATACCTTTCGTCTTTTGTGAGTGTATACACTATTCTTTCCTCTTTTGAAAACGTTACAGTCGTTGGTAATCTCTCTATTCTTTCATTTGATCGTTCATATATGAAATGCATTACTTGAGCATGATTTTCATATATTGTTTTGACTCGAGAATTGCGTAAACTTTATGAAATGATCATAGGCCATCCTTGTTATATCACCCATATTAGCCTTGACCTCAGCTTATATGTTTCCCCTCGTCAACCCCTTTGAGCCTAAATATTAGCCTTTCATTTCATTACCCAAAATCCCATAACCAACTCCGAATTGGAGTTATACGCCATACCTATTACCTTCTATACCTTTGTTTGGAATGTTACATGGGATTGAATCTTCTTGTTGTGTGGTTGCAATTTAGTCATGTGAGAGTGAGAAAATTAAAGAAAAGAGAGATCTGAAAAAAAGAGAAAAAGAGAAAGCAAAAAGCAAAAGAAAAGAAAAGAGAACATGAGAAAAAAGAAGAAAAGAAAAGAAAAGAAAGAGAAGTTTGTATATGTTGTGTACATAGTTCAATAATCTTTGATTACTCCCCCCATTTTTATATTCAATGCCTTGTTTGGAAGTTATTTTCCAATTTTTGAAATTGCCCGCATTCTTCCCATTATCCCGAGTTTTTATTTCCAAACACTTTGAACCTGTACATACATATCCTTCAGTTCGTACCCTAGCCTAGCCTACATTACAACCCTATTCGAGTCCTATGTGATCTTACGGTAGATGTAATTCAACAGTTGAAATAGTTTTGATAATCTGTGAAACTACATTTCTCCTCCTTTAATAAGCGGTATCTTTTAATGAGATTACAAATTTTAATTTCCTATATAGAGTTATTCAATTGTGACATGTGTGCGACCTAGTTTCCATTTAAATTTACTCTTAATGCCAGCATGTTTCGTGTGTTACCTCCCTGTTTCGAGTGAATTCACTTGATGAGTGTAGTGACCGTGAGGATTGATTATATGCTTGCTTATTTAGTATCCGGTTTATATAAGTTTTGCCAAATCACACTTTGCATGTGCTCGCTCCCCTCCCACATTTTAAGGTTTTAATTCTATGAGGTGCATTCTATAATGTTAATGATTTGAACTTTCGTTTGAATTTGTTCATTGTGCTAATAACGTGTATGAAATATTTTTCGCTATTATTGGGCTTGTCACATGTGGCAATGGGCTTATTTTGAGGAAACCATATGATGTTTATGGGTTTCATCCTTGAAAACCCTCACGAGACGACACTTGCCCATTAGGATAACCTAGGGGTTTAACGGCTTATTGCATACGCTAAATGCAATAGAATTGCCTGCAAAAGTGGCCTTTTTCTTTTATACCATATTTTTGTACTTATATCCCGCTTTTGGTTTGATTGTAGTTCTTGTTGCATCCTATTTTATTGTTAGGGACTAGCAGTGTGTAAGTTAGGGGGTGTGATAATACACAAATATTGCGTATTTCATCCCTCGAACCTACGCATTTTACCCCCCCGGGTACCTTAATTTCTATATTTAAGTCCGTTAACCAGACAACCTCTATTTTATATCATTAACATGCTATATGAGGTATAATTGGGCCTTTTTAGGTATTTAGGTACAAAGTATGGAGTTTGAATGCATTCCGGCTAATTTTCGTACGTAATTGCATGTTCAAGGGCAATTCGGTCAATTCACAGTTTGAGCACCTCGCCCAACATCTTCACGAAAGTTGTATCCCTCTGTGTGAGCTTTGCGTGGCCGCGAACGGTGCACAATTACGTGTAATACCCCGTAATTTTAATGACTTTTAAAATGGGTTATATTTTAAATTAATGGATTAATTGGATCTTATTATAAATTAATTCATTTGGGTTTTATCCAAATTGTGGATATTAAAATTGATGATTATGAATATTACTTAAAGATATTTAGGTAATATATGAATGTGATGTCATTGATATGACGGTATGATATAAATTCGGTAAATTGGATTTTTAGTCAGACGCGGTATGGGACGTGTCGGGACGAATTTATTAAATTAAAAAGGAAATTTATTTTCTATCGACCTTATAGTCATTTTGACTCCGTCGTTGCATCCGGAAGGTTCGAAATAGTCAGAAAAGTCTATTTGGATGTTAATTTTGAGTCTCGGGTCATTTGGAAATGAATAGACAACCCCAAAGGGCATTTTGGTCATTTTTCTAGGGGGATGAATAGTGATTTCGGGTTTTGTCCTATTATAAGTATTGGTAGATTAAGTGTACGTGGGTTATACATCTCCTCTTCACAAAGTAGAGAAGTCATCTTCCTAGAGAGAGAAAAAAGGGTGTTTGGGAAGGGAAAAGCCTACTTGGGAAGGAGAAGAACAAGAACCAAGGTTCACTACCACCGGAGTTTGATTGGAGAAGGGACAACCAACTGAGATATACTACACCAAAGGATCAGACCTTCTGTAAAGGCAAGTGTTTGATATTTGCAATTTAAGTTCGTATATTGTCCATGGTAGAATAATTATGAAAAGAGATGATTTTTCATGTTTGGAAGACATAATGGAGTTGTTTTATGGATTTCTAGAAACTGAAATGATGTAGGAAGTAAACTCATGTTGTAGGATGATAATAATCCAATAAATATTCATCAATCTGTGGAAGAAATTCTGAAAATAATTTAGTGTTCTTGAAGATAATATGTTGATAATTTTCTGGAAAAAGAGGCAAAAATGAGTGGAATGAGAAGAGCCAATTTGGAATGTTTAGATCTTGTTTTTGAGTGCATTTGGATGAGATTTAAGAAAAACTCAAAACACATACCTGACTCAATTTTTCGTGTAGAATCCAAATCTGAAGTCGGATTGATGATTAGAATAATTTTTTAATCTGATTTTTCTGAGTATTGAAAATATGAGAATTCATAATGTTGTTTCTTTTTAATGTTTGTTCTTATCCCAAAACTTTTGTAGATCTTTGGTGATTATTAATTGGATATTATGGGACTTAGAAAATATCAGTAGACCCTTGATAAGATTTTAATTAAAGTGATTGGGATTTAATTGATTAGAATGATGATAATTAAATTGAAAGATATTTCGATTGCTAGATTCACGTGTTGGATTCGAATTGGTATGTATGAGGATTAAAGATAGGACCAGTAGGGATGATTTAATATAACACCTGGGTATCCTTAAGTTTACATGAGGGTTTAATCCTAAGTGAAAGAATATGTGTTTATAATATATTTGAAACTATCGGTTTTAACCTTAATTAAAAGGAGAACTAAACTCGTAGTAGTTCGGGAGAAATAATGTTATGGACCAGTAGGATATTGGTGACTTCTTATTGAATATATGTTGAGGAAAACCTATTTGAATCTTGTGTATTGAGTGAGGGTAGCCTTAGGGTTACAATTTGAACATCAAGGACTGAGTTTAAACTCATTATTGATTTCACAAGGATGGAGTGTAATACAAGAGTGTAGTGGTATGTCTCCTGGATAGAGATGGGAGTTTAGAACACATTTGGTTGAAAGAGGGTATGAGGTTCTTCCGATCGCATAGTTGAAGTTGTCGGACCTCCTCGATCGACAAAGTTAAGTAGTAGTGTATTGGAGGGGTTCCTTGTTTGGATTTTGCTTTGCGAGACGCTCCGCGCATGAACCTTAATGACGTCGGGAGTGGAGAGATGTTATAGGATGCGAGGATAATTAAATTATGAAGTGAAGATATGATATTTTAATACTTGGAATTTAAAAGAGATATAATGCTACGTATGGGAATTATCTTAGGGTAGTGATATTACCTTATTGATATTATATTATAGGTATTATAATGCCTATTTGATTGATTGATGATTTATGTGTATGACATACCTAGCTTACTTGCTATCGATGGGAGGTTTGCGCGTGAGGGAAGTCATATCCTGATGAATCCATGGGATCTTTGATTTGTCGCTAGAGAACATAGGTCTATGAAAGACTTATCGGGGAGTTGTTAAGTCCGCTGACTGTGGGTACATAGGTATGTGCGTGACCCATGGGTATGAGAACTATGTTCGCCTCCAATGATTGTGTTGTTGTTAATGGTTCGAGGTATCCTCACCGAACCTTTTGTCCACTATTCGGCGACCAGCGATATTGGGACATGATAGCAGAGTAATGCATTGCACCGCAGCTGTGACTCGGGGTGCCGTATTATATATGAATATATATATAATGAATTAAATGATTGAATGGATATTTATTATGGTTAAATCTATCTACGGTGATAATTGTAGATAACGGTGAATAGAGAAAGATAATTGAATTAAGTTTATGAATGTTTATTGAAAAACTTAATTCATATTAATGAGAAATGATTCATGTTAATGAGAAATGATGAGAAATGTAAATGAATAGTAATGTGACGTATGGTATGGGACATACGGGAATTATGATATTGGGATGGAATTATAATATGGAGACTAGAAAAGAGGAACCATTAACTAGGAGGTTAATAGGAAACGTTAAGTGTGCACTCTAGTTGAGAGGTGAGAATGGCAAGTGAGAGTTGGGTCTAACATGTACATAATAAAAGATTTATTGCACTTGTTAAATACTTGCTGTTTTAAAAATCATTTTCACAATCGGGATCTGACCCGTTTCCTTGCATATTTTCTTTTCTATTGTATCTTCTATATCAGGTGTCCAGCAACAGGGACGCCAACCTTAGCGGATTATGACAGGCTATGGATCTATGGAGTTTTGCTTAAACGCCTATCATCTTTTTGATTCACAGTATTCTCTTAGTAGGGCATGTCGCCCAAAGGATTCAGTTATCTCTTTTCTATCGGGGTCAAATACTATTGTATTCGTGTCTTTTAATACATTTGATATTGTTGGGATTACTGTAATGGATTAATATTATTTGGGAATGTTTATTCTAATTGCATTCAAATTATTTTGTGTTATCTAATTGGTTATCAGTGTTGTAAAATAAAATGTGTTGTGTTATTCTTAAACTGGAAATGGATTTTGTTAAATTAAAATTTGAAAAGTTTATAACACCAGCTTAATTGAGTATTGGGTGAGTTGTAAATGTTTTCGACAGTGATGCTAAGAATGAGCCAACTGTATATTCTGTTTTAATTTGGTATGGGACTGGTCACCGGGTATTTAATTAGGCGGGGTGTTACATTACGATCCCTAATGAAGAAGTTACGACACTTTTGGCGGAAGAGATTTCCAACGACACCAAAACATGAGGAAGATTGATGCACACCTACTTGATCGATCGATCCTTCAATTTTCATTCATCGTGGGAAGAAGTGGGCTCATATCTGATCGATCGATCGATCAAAGGGATCGATCGATCGATCCCCTATTTTCTACAGATATTTTCCCCTTTTCTTTTCTATTTTTATTCCACTTACTATAGAAACCAATTTTGTTGTAATATTCAAATATAATTCATTTTTAGGTTAGGGTTTGGGGTTTTGAGAGATCTTTCTTCATTTCCTCTTGGTTTGACACCCATTTGGGTTTGTAAGTTGTACTTTCATCTTTCCTCTCCATTAATATAGTTTGTATTTCCTTAATTCTTGCTCTGTAGTTAATTTACATGCTTTCTTTCTGTGCTTTCTAGGGTAGTTTTATCACGTTTATTTACCACTTTCATTTACCGCGTTTTTAATATGCTTTCTAGATAAGTTAGTCTAGGTTGTGTCGGATTGAAGTCATTCTAGGTTGACATGTTTCTTTATTTTGGTGATGGAGTTTACGGGTCTATTTCGAGTGTGTTGTCTTAGTTATTATGCCTAGGAGATTTGACGGGGTATATCATATATGCTCCGTGCTTACGACCTTGCGTGCATAATTTTTGGGGTATTTGTTAACACGACAATCATATTAGGTTTTTATGCGAATTTAGGGGTGTGACAACTCTTGATTTAATTAACTGTAGAAACGAGACGCATTCGTAATAACTCTTCGACCTATGTAACCATTTTATACTAATTAACTCGGGTGAGGGATATTCGACGCAACCTATAGTTTTTACTCGCTTTATTAGTCTAGCTTTATTTTCCCTCGCCTAGATTAATATTTTCCTTTTGTGCATCTTTTCCTTTTTGTGTATAATCATCTTTTATACATTTATTTCTGAAGTACTAAACCTTATAAATTCAAGCAACTCGTCTCTGTGGATTTTTTATACCCGACTTACCACTACACTTGCATCGCAAGTGCAGTCGTAATTTAGATTTTTGTATTGAGGCGGTGAACAGAAAACAACGATCGACCCTTGACGCGCGCCGCTTTTCACCCTCGATCAATGGCCTGTGATCCTTTCCTAAAATTTACACAATTCTCGAGTCAAAATAACTTTGAAAATAAGGATCAAGTAACATATTTCAAAATATGAACTCAATTTGTGAACAATCAAATGAAAGAATAGTGAGATTACTAACTAAATTTAACGTTTTCAAGGAGGAAAGAGAATAATGTATAAACACTCATAAATGAAGAAAAGCACAAAGCTCACTAGGTGAGTATATACAATTGCAATAAAAGATTACCGAATTATAAAGGTCTTAAGCCAAATCAATTAAACATGAAAAGCGCATGTGCTCATGGGTTAAAAGTTTAATTCATGAAGTTTTTAATAATATCAATGGCTCGAGGACTAAAGTCTAATAAATTTTATATTGTATCGATCATTTATTGAAATTTATCATAAAAAACAAAGGCAACATACCCAACAAAGGAGAAAAAAGAATAAAAGTATTTTTTGAAATTTTTATTCTTTTAACAAAAATGTATACTTGGTAAGAACATGTGATTAAATCAAGGAAAAACCAATGAATGGGAAGCATATCCCACACCCCCAACTTAAACCTTGTATTGTCCTCAATGTGAATTAAAAACCAAGTTAAAGAGAGGAAAAGAGTAATATTATCCAAAATAGAGTGATCTCCGCAAAGTATAAGTCCAATGATTCTATAAAACATGTTAGCACCAAGCATAACAGAAAATAAGAACTAAAACTTTAATGAATTAGATTAGACTATAAGTAAAGAGAAAAAAAACAATCTAATATGTACAAAATCCAATTTGAACTTCTAACTAACTATACACTATAAGTTGAAATTTTTGAGGGTTCACCCAAAATACGATTTGACTTTAGTATACCCTCATTTGCATTCATACATTCTAGAAAATAATAATTCCATTTGAATAATGAAAGGCATGTGTAAGGGGAAAGAAAGGAACCATCACTAATAAAAAGTTTTTAGCAGATGATGGGAGGTTTGGATTGAATGGGTGATGAATACACATGGGATCCCAATAAAATAGAATTTCCTCCCAAAGATTTTGCAATTAGAATGGGAGGTGGTGCCCTTGGAGGCGAAATTGTCTTTATGGAAAGCAACTCGAGCAAGTAATCCTCATCAATGAAAGGGTTGAACATTTTAAAATTTTGAACAAATCAATGGGATACTTTTAATGGTTTGATAACGTAAAATAAAGATGGAGAGGAAATAAATTCAATCTCGAGAGATGAGTTATCATTGCTCAAAGATTGAATTTTGACGAAAATAGGATCATTTTCAATGAAACTTTCTTCTTTAGTTGCCAAAGAAGAAATCATATCATTTCAAATGGATACTACAACCATTTCTTCCTCACTTTCATTCTAAATTATGCCATTAACAAAAAGAAGAATGGTTTGTTCTAAAGTAGGCATAGACTCCTCATTTTGTTTAAGATATTCCTCAACTTCAAAAGTCTCGAGATAAAAATCGTTGTTGGATTTGAGCAATACATCTAACTCTTGTTCCCAACAATTATTTTCTTCCTGATAATGGTCTTCAAGTTTTTCATTTTCAAGAATGCGCAAGCCCTCACACAATGTCATAGGTGGAGGCGCAGATTCTTGAAAATGAGAAGTTTGGAAATTCTCCGCGGAACTAATATCAAAATCATTATTATAAGAATTTTGAAAGATATTGCTATAAGTTTCACCATTCTTATTATAATGATTTTATGGCCTATTATCAGAATGATCATTCTTAAAATTCCAATAATAATACTCATCCAAAGTCATTTTAGATGATTCAAGGTTTTGACTTTGTGAGTATTCATCAAAAGTCATAGGTTTAGGTGGATTTTGAGACTTATCATTACAATTATTGAAAACATTGAAATAAGGCATGCTTACACCAATAAGCTCGAGATAGAAAAATCCATAAAGTGATGTGTGACCGATATATTCAAGAATTTCTTGGTTGTTAAATGTACAAGCCCTATAAAACTATTTAACAAAGAATACAAATAGAAACAAAAATATTGCAAAATACTAAATCAATTAAATTCTAAAAGAAACAACTCCCCGACAACGAAGCCATTTTGATAACAAGTGAAATCCACGATGCTCGCGCTACCTATGTCGGTCGTTGTTTTCGGCTCCATCACTTTACAAAAACCTAAATTATTACTACACTCTTTACGAGATTATAACGTCTAGTCTGGGTATCGAATCCACATGGAATGTTAATTGACGCTAATTGATTTATTACTTTTGAAATAAAAGTTTAAAAGATGGAAGTTATAACAAATGATTATTCTAGGCATGTATTTAAACTAAGATTAACAAAATGAGTAAAACTATAGATTGAGAATTATATCCCTCACCTCGCGTTATCAGGATTAAATATCATTTCATCAATTAATTAAATCTAGAGTTGTCACCCCCTAAATTCTCGTAAAAGTCTGCTATGATTTTGGCATCAACAAATATCCCAAAAATTATACACACAAGGTCATAAAATATGACAAATACATGATATACACCGTTAAATCTCTTAGGTGTAAAATCAAGAACAACTAACCCCATTTAAACTAGTCTAATCCACCACCAAAGCAAAACAACCCATTAATCTAAGGTGAGTTCAATTAATCTCAACCTAGAGTAACTTAGATAGAAAGCATAATAAACGACATGCAAGTAAGTAAATAACGCAAATAAATACAACTGACAAATCAAGTAAATAAGAAATCAAAGTGTAAAATAAGAAAAGAGAGCTTGAATTAAAGGAACAAGACGATGAATCGTGTAACTTACATACAAAATAAGTAAAACCCAAAGAGAGAAAGAGGAAGAGCTCCCAACCCAAAATCCTAAACTAACCTGAAATACGATATATCTAGAAATAAAACCAACTTACAAATATATAGTAAGTTCATTTAAAAGAAAAGGAAAAAGAAAAGAAAAAGGAACAATCGCATAATATCTAATGGTCCGGGTCGACTAGCGTCCAAGGATCGACCGACCGGGGGTTCTGAGTAAGCCCAATGCCTTTCTTTGTAGGCATAAATTCGGGAAACTACAATTACGAAAATGGCTCTAATTTCATCATCCAGACTCGAAACGACGAGCTATTTGGGGGCCCATGAAGCTAACTCAATGCACTATGCTCCCATAGAGATCTACTAGTTGGTGTATGAAGTATGGAAAGTCTAAAATTCCCTTAAAGTTGCGTCAGGTGACTAAATTTCCTTAAAAGGCAACCACTTGCTCCGTTAAGTGTTCCAATACTAATAAAAGCTGATATAAACCATCAAAGCATATAAAAATCGAGGTTAACCAATATATGAGCATAAAAGTAGGTATAACAAAGACAAAAGTTTTAGAATGTATAAAGAGAACTGGTGCTAATTGTAATACGCCATATTTTTATGGCCTTTAATTATGGGATTAATTAAATTAAATTGGGATAAATTAATTTAATAATTATCTAGATTTTTAAATTGAATATTTACTATCGTGACGAGAGTTAGTAATTATTGGTAAGAATTATGCTGAATATTAATTAATGAGGAACATAATATATGAGATTGAATTTATTAAGATTATTACGAGTGAATAATACGATAGTTATAGAAATTAAGTCGGGACGTGTGTGTTAGTCGCGTCGGGACTAAATTAATGGGTTAAAAAGTAAACTATTCTAAGTCACTCGTATGATCATTTCGAGGGCACCAATGTGTTCGAAAGGGTCAAGATAGTCAGAAAAGTATACCCGGGGATTTAGTTTGGGTCTCGGGACGTTTTTTAGCCTAACTAGCAACCCATGAGGACATTTTGGTAATTTTCAATTTTAGTCCTTAATTAATGACGAAATTCATAAGGCTAAATCTGTTGTTAGAGGCTGTCTTATGGGGTTAGAAAAAATACAACTCACACAAGCCATTAGAGGAGAGAGGTCAGGAGCTTTCCCAAGGCTAGAATCATCCTAGTTGCACCATTTTCACTACAAACACAGCCGGAGTGTAGATCGGAGGAAGAAGAACTCAGCCACACCATCAAATCCCAGAAATTCAGACCTTCATTCTTGAGGTAAGTATCTAACTTACTATTTTTGAGTTGATAATACAACCATGCTAGTATAAGAGATATAATTTCATGTTCTTATGTAAAAATAATGTTGTTTAGGAGAATTATATTACAATTTTGAGGATAAACCATGCTAGGACAACTATCTTATTATATATAGAAGATTAACTACGAAATTGATGCCCAGTAGAGATTTAAATCTGGAAAAATTATGAGGATATTGAATATGATGATAGAAATAGTGTTCTTGATGAATTAGTTTGAATTAATCCCTTTAATTGATGACCCTTAATGAATTTGTATTTGTTTTACGTTGAAAATCATGTACTTAGGTTAATACAACTTTTGGTTTGATTGGTTGGGAGTTTGTGACGAATTAATGGAGGATTTGGGGATGGAAATTTATGAATCCCATAGATTAAAATTTTGCAGAAACTCACCAATAACTGATCGATCGATCGATTGACCCTTTCCTTCGATCGATCGACTCCTCCTGTAAATGTTAATCCAAAACCAATGTATAAGGACTCTTAGACATAATTTAAATATCATAATGATACTTGAGAAGGACCAATAGGGTTGTGAACAAGGTCTTAGTAGTAAGATTTCATATGGAATTGAACCGTGGGGTTACAAGGGTATAAAATGGGTTATGATTGTGTGTGTGATAAATTGGGGATTGTGCAAGCCGATGATGACTTAGACCAGTGGGGTAGATAGGGTGCACCTACTGATTTGGTATTTATTAATATGATACACTTTGAGGATCGAGAAGTACCTAAGAACTTGCAATAATTGAAAAATAAAATAATGAATTAATTACGTAGGATTCGGGTGCTACGCGCCAAGTATGGTTAGAACATGTTATGGGTCGTGGGTGTACCTATCTGAATAATGTAAATATATGTATATGTATATGTATATGTATATGTATATGTATATGTATATGTATATGTATATGTATATGTATATGTATATGTATAGTATGTGAACATCTGTGTTTAATCATACCCGTGCTACTTTCTATCACAAAGGTTTTTGCGTCGGGACAGTCTTATCTCGATGTGACCTTTATGGGGGATATTGACTTATACCCTTGAACATAGGATCCTTGGAACAAGGTATCTGAGAATGATAGTCAGACAGTCCTAAGAGACGTGAGGGTATGTGCTGAACTCTTAGTAACTGGAAACTATGCTTCGCCTCCAATATGCATGTTTTGTGTTAATACATTTCGAGAGTGATTTCGAACTAGTATTTCCCTTTGTACAAGAGATATGGGGACTTGATAGCAGAGTATTCATGCACCATAGATTTATGTTGGGTGCCCTATTAATGTGTATATTATGAGCGATAAGTATATGTACCTATGATTCATCTAGTGTTCTTGTAAGTAGATAAATTAAATATTTAATATCAAATGAAATAAGTGGTTGAGAACTTAAGGCTGTATTGAGACGTACATAGCGGGCTTGGTAAATTCATAAGAAAAGTTATCATGTATAAATAATAGTTATACGATCACGCGAATCAGGATTGATGAGGGGAGATTGGGTTAGACTAGTTAACTGGGTTAACGTAATCTAAATTAATTCAGTATTACGTTAGGCGTGCACACTAGTTAAGGGGTGAGAATTCTCAAGTGAGTGTCGAGGCACTAACATGTATGTAATATCAACTGGTAAGCATTTTATATACTTGTTAAACTATTTTAAAGCTATTTTACACTCGGGATCTGACCCGTTTCCTATCATCTCTTCTTTCTCTTGTGTATATATATATATATATATATATATATATATATATATATATATATATATATATATATATATATATATATATATATATATATATATATATATATATATATTATGTTCCCAGCCACAGGGGCATCAGACTTAGATCTTTGGACTGTTGACGTTCTGCAGCTAATGTGGGAGTTGCAGATTTTTGTATTTAGACGACTCCATCCTTGTCATCTCAGTTCTTTACTTAGTCATTTTAGATGGGGCATGTGTCTCCCATTTCTAGTTTTTATTTAGTTCAGAGAGACTTGTACTCTTATTTATTTCAGTATTCAGTTTTAGTTGGGATTGTTTTAATTAATCCATTATCCTTCGATTTGGGATATTTTATTTGGATGGATTAATCTAGCCTGTTTATTCCACTTGGATGGTTTGGTATTTAATATTATTACCAGTGTTCATGAAAATGGTTTCGTATATTAAATCATAACAATAGGACTTAATCTATAAAATTTAACGTTTTGACACTTAACTTAATTATTTATTAGGTGATTAATAAAGAAAAAATGTTTTTCGACAGTGATGCTAAGAATGACCCAACCGGACACTTTGATTTAATTTAATAAAGGAATGATCACCCGGTATTTAATTAGGCGGGGTGTCACACTAATATGCAATATTCATGATGTATCACTTTGCTCCACAAATCAGCAGTAGAGATGTACTCTAGAAAGGTTCTTGAATAAGGATTATGTTCTTCTTCATTTGATAAAGTGATCTCAAAATTTTCAAGGGGTTTGAATGAAAACTAAAAGAGTTTCATCACAAAAGGAACTCTAAAAGGGTGTGGAAAAGTGTTGAAAGGAGTTCTTAAATATTACAATCCCACATCTCTATTTTTAGGTAATAGTTGCAAAAGGATAAACATTAGAGATTTGGATCAGATTTAATAAAAAATAAAATCTCTCGTGCTTGTTTGAACGGAATGGTACCTCATTCGAACGAAATATCCTTTTTCATTCGATCAGGCTTCCAAGTCGAACGATATTTTAGTTCTTGACGAAAAATCATCTTGTTCGATCTTGAAAACCTTCGTTCTAATGACATACCCAACAAGACTTCAACGACATTCCAGAACTGACCAAAAGGCGTCGTCTTAGATTTCATTCGAACTATGCAACTTATTTAAACCACATTGTGCTACTCATTCGAACGACAAGGAAATATCATTCTAACGATTCGTCCAAATTTTCAAAATTTTCTTAAAAAATATTTAAAAATATTTTGAAGTCCAAACTCTTAAGAAGATGTAAACCCATGGAAAAGTAAAGGTCTTTGCCAAATTACCATAACTCTTCCGATTATTGTTGAGACAAATGATTCTTCAATCTTCCAAAAATCTTCAACATTATCTTTGAATACATAAAAGCAGTAATGATAGTGCGGTGTATGTGTAACGGGATAAGACAAAACAATTAGCTGGGCAATTATAAAACCCGCTATTACAAATCTCCCCCTTTGGCTATTCTGGTACAAAATACAAACCAAAGGAAAATTGACCCCCAAAGACTAATACAACTAATGCCCTCCCAAATCAAGAAACATAAATTCATAAATGTATAAGTCTTTAACCGATAACTATTAATCTCATGCGGTCCATGAAATTATGATCAAGGCGGAATGACCTACACATACTAGAGAAAAGAAATACTATGATGCATACGGTTTTAAATAAATAAATAAAACTGGCTCTCGATTTGTTCTCCCCCTTTTTGTCCATAATAGATAAAGGACTATAATCTAAACATGAATAATTAGCATCCCATGAAGAAGCAAAGATATCATCACAAATATAATCAATAAACACAAGCAATAATATTCTTAAAAAGGTATAGTGTTCTCCCCTTATCGAATAACTATTTTTGAAGTTTTTCAAAAAACTTTAAGTAAGTTATAACAAGTACAAATAGGTACAAAACGTAAAGTCACCGTGGAATAACACTAAAATATCTGAATCATAAAATTGAAATGTAATTGTGTGAACATTTTCCATAAGTAAATCAACATAAACATTCATAACATAGGTGCACGAACTCACGAGATTCTTCTAAAGAAAGAACATAATTTCAACCTTAGGTGTATATATATTGAACTCAAAAGAAATTGACTAAACATATATAATATGCCATGAATGTTAATGATTCTCAAAACAATAACGCCAAACTATTTAATGTTTTTCAAGAATGTCCATTCTGTAAACCCATTCATCTTCTACTTTATAAGTCCCTTAAAACCTCACTTACATAAGAATTCACTCTAAATTTTTTTGAGGAAATCATATTGTTCATATGTAGTGAAGCATCAATTAATATAAACTAATTGGCCTTGGCAAATTTATTTTTCTGTGCCGTTAATATTTTTAGGCTCTTTTTTTCATGGTGGATTTTAACGCAAAGAGAATTTTTCTCTTATGTTGCCCCTTTCTATTATTTAACATATATAAAAAATTTTCGGGAAACGAAATCCGAGCAATGGTTCTTACAAACACAACTTGTCTCTTTTTGCATTTGGTTCGTTATTAAGCAGAACTGAGATGAGAACATCGTATTTGACACATGACAACTACGTACAATGTTCCAAAGTCCGTGCTCGTGTGCAATAAAGGTCGCAAAGAGTCTAAGGTTTAGAAAGTAACCATCAATAAATAATATAATGATATCCACACATTATTGTGCATACTAACGAAACAAAGTCATGTCTCAAAGTACTATGAAAAAGTCACGTGAATGGATGGATTGTATGGGTGATCCGAATCTCTAAAATGTTTATCTATATACGGTGAAAAATAAAAACTATAATTTTTTTGTATTTTTCGAAAATTTTATCAAAATAAAATATTTTCCACTTTTTCAAACTTTTTCTATAAAATCAAAAAATATTTTTAGAGTTTTTGATCCTTTTTATAAAAATAAAAATTTCTTTATGGATTTTGTTTTAGGTATATTAAAAAAATCAATACAATGATAATACAATCTAGCAATAAGAATATAAGATATGATCATGAAAATCATCTTATTCTAGAAACAAGTCTCAACCTCAATCATTAATCTCAGAGGATTTCTCAAAAGGAGAAACCATCCTATGAAATTCCTCCATCAAACATTGTGAAGTCTTGACTAAATACTTTACTTGTTCTTGAAAACTAGAAAAATGTCTATGATGATGTGTAGTATCATGTGTAGTAACACGTGTAGGAGTGCCTGCTTGAACATGTGTAGGAACTCGTGTGGTAGTTTATCGGGGAACATGCATGTGAGTAACTCTCTCTAGCATAAAACAAAATTCTCTACGGTGACATCTTAATTTTCAATGGGAACAAACATAGATGAGCTTAGGCCCACATTGCTCAAAACGACTGGGACAAGATCTCATTGGTAGATTAGGTGTTCTTTAGGGTTTAGGAAAATGGTCGTATGTATCCATCACAAATTTAAGAACCAACTCGGGTGCGACATGGTAAGTGTATGCACCTTCATAACCTATTCTTTACCTCACAACGTTACCTAAAGAGGGATCGAGGAGTATCATTCCAACCTTCTTAGATGTGTCATCTAAAGTGAACTTGACCTACCAAACATATTAGAGATCAATCTCGAGTTGGGATACATAGGCTTCAAGTTTTTCAAGAGTCTTGAATGAAGCTTGAAGATTTCTCGTAACACTAGACATGGTGTTGGTCAAATCGATCTTCTCCCTACCTACAACAAATAACTAATCACATAAAGAAACTTTCACCTTCTCGAGTTGACTCACTAATGCTTCACACTCTCTCAAAGCTTTCAGTTGCTTCTCTAAATTACACATCCTAAGAGACAAATCTTTATTAAGATTTTTCATTTTTAAAGTTTTAGTGTAGACTTCACAAAAATCCTTTTGGAGTCTGCTTTCTCCCTCACTGAATTTTTTTCCCTCACTTTTACTCTCTCCATAATGATTTGAAACATTATCGAGGCACTCACATTTAGACATGTACTCATCAGCGTGGGACAAACTAGAAGTACTAACGTGACTGGCCAAGAATCCCACACATGGTGATTCATCCCCAGAATCCATCGACTCGACTTCACTATCGCTAAGAGTGGCCTTATGTGCAACTTTCTTGCCCTGTCTCATTAGCCTAATGGGATACTCATGTGCCTTATGTCATTTCCCTCACATTCATAGCATCTCACATGACCTTTCTCCAAATCACTCTTGCCCTCATTCTCCTTTTTATTTTTCTAAAAAATCTTTTCTTTGTTAAATTTGAGAATTTTTTTTTTTATTTTTAAAAAAGGTCTAAATCATCCAAATCAAAATCATACTTAGAGTCAGACGATAGTTCCACTTTCATTTTAGATTGAAATTGTAATGCAATTCCCTTTTCCTTAGGTTTAATATTTTTGAGAAACATATCGATATCATACTTTTGAAGGTCTCTTATGAGTTCTTCTAACCTAAGAGTGTCTAATATCCCTAATGAGTTAAGCATGGTAACCTTAGGAATAAAACGGGCTGGAAGAGATCTCAAAATCTTTTTGACTACATGCATCTCAGGAATTTTTCTCAACTAAAATAAAACTAGAATTAACGATATCATACAATTGTGTATAAAACTCATCAAACGACTCAGACTCTAGCATGGTAATTATCTCAAACTGTGTGGTGAGATTTTTTAGCTTAGAAGCTTTCACAGCATTGGTACCCTTGTGAGTGAGATGGAGGGTGTCCCAAGATTCTTTATACGTGGTGCACATCATGATGCGGAAAAAATCGTCAGGGGTGACGACTCTAAAATGTCATTAAAGCTGCATGAGTTAAAATTACTCCATTTAAATTCCTTTTCTATCTAAGAAGAGACATGTTTTGGACGTATAACATCTCCATTGGTCACCGTGGGTGGTGACCACCCTCTTTCACAAACAATCCAAACTCTTTTATCAATAAATTTTAAGGGAGACCTCATCCTAACTTTCAATATGCATAATTAGACCCATCGAAGACAGGCATCCTATTATACAAATTATCCATAAATTCCAAATTTTTATGGATCACCAATTCAAAAAAAAATTGATATCGATTTTTTTTTTGTAAATAGGATCACACAATAGTTTAGTTCAACCTGCTCTGTTGACAATTTGAGAAAATTGGTATATCGAAAGAAATTCATAAAAATTAGGATCACGCGATATTTTAGTGTAACCCGCTCTAATACCAATTTGACAATGCAGATTTTATGGATTGATTTGTATGTTAGGCCAAACACAGACAAATTCAAATTTTAGCAAATTTTATTTTGAATTAATTAAGTGTGCATTCAAATATGAAGTCCAAATTAAATATGGAAAACTAAACTAGAAAACATGCGAAGTAGTAAAGAAAAATTCCTTTCGAGCAAAACCTCAATTTCAGCATTGTACAAGTTTTGACAGACACAATACGACTTACAGACTACTTATCTCTCTAAGTAGAATGCCCAGTTCTTCAAGTCTTCTATTGTAATGGCATAGTCTAGCATCGCCCATAGGAAGTAATCTTCCCTGGGTATCCATTAATCAACCTTCTACTTCAGCTGTAGAGCCTTTGCTCCACAACTCAGAAGTATAGATGAACTCTACAAGGGTTCTTGAATTAGGATTATGTTCTTCTTGATTTGATAAAGTGATCTCTAAATTTTCAAGGGGTTTGGATGAAAACTGAAAGAGTTTCATCACAAAAGGAATTATAAAAGGGTGTAGAAAAGTGTTAAAAGGAATTCTTAAAGATTCTAATCCCACATCTCTATTTTTAGGCAATAGTTGCAAAAGGATAAACATTAGAAATTTGGATCATATTTAATTAAAAAACAAAATCTCGTGCACTCATTCGAATGACCTGGTACCTTGTTCGAATGACGTACCCTATTTTGTTCAATCAGGCTTCCAGGTACACTTAAAATGACATTCTAGTTCTTGATGAAAATCTCGTTCGATCGTGGGAATCTATGTTTTAACAACATACCCAGTCTTGTTTCAAGGACTTCCAACTAGACTTAGAATGATATTATAGAATTGACCAAAAGGAGTCGTCCTAGATTTCATTTGAACCATGAAACTCGTTCTAATAACATTGTGAAAATCGTTTGAACAACAAGGAAATCTCGTTCTAACTAGTCGTCGAAATTTTTAAATTTTTCTTAAAAAGTTTGAAATCCAAACTCTCAAAACGATGTAAACACCTAGAAAAGTAAAAGTCTTTACCAAATTACCATAAATCTTCTAAATGTTGTTGAGAAAAATGATTCTTCAATCTTTCAAAAGTCTTCAACTTTGTCTATAGATACATAGAAGTAGTCATGATGGTGCAGTGCATGTGTAACGGGATAAGCCAAAAAATTAAACTCAACAATTATAAAACTTGCTCTTACAATGAGGTTTTGGGATAAGAGATATTGGTATACTTTGGAGAAAGGATCATGGAGTTTGTTATATTCTTTTCGAGTTACAGCACGATGGGCTTCTGGTACCTATGAGGTGGCACACTATAAAGATATTTTTTAAAGGTTGCAGTAGTAGGTTTATCATATTTTCTAGGAATAAACTACCTAACTGACTTCTTCAACTTAGACTCGAATTTCTGACTGTTGACATTTTCTACGATCTTAATCCTAGCCTCCCGAAGGGCTCTAAATTAGGGGTAATATTGGCTACCCAGTGAAGTTCGGATGAGTGGTAGAAAGTTCTTCTTGACAATGCTAACCTGTTCCTCCTGAGATAGACAATTAGTTATGGTGGCAACTTTTTCTCTCCACCTACTGATGAAACTGTTGACAGATTCTCTAAGGTTTTGTTTGAGTAATTTTAAATCTCTGTGAGTCACTTACAACTCTTCGTTATACTTTTAGTGATCCATAAACTCCCTTGCGATGCCTTCCCAACTATGAATCCAGGGATTCTTTCAGTGACAGGAACCAATGAATGTCGCTTTCTTTGAGTATCTATTGGAACATCTGAGCCATTATCTCCTCTGAAACCCCAAGTAGGTTAATTGAACAGTGGTGGTTACGAAGTTGAACAATGGGAGGTCCAGTGCCTCCAAAATTCTCAATATTTAGCATTTTGAGCTTCTTTGGTAGCTTATATTTAAGTTGTAGTTCTCTGAGATTTTTACCTGGTCGAATTTCCTAAAGCTATCAATCTTGGCATTGAGCTAAGCAAGTACAACCATCAAATCTGGCTGAGCATTGGCATAATGATTAGGGTTGTGAAAGAGGAATCTTCGGTGGGACTGTTCAGTTTTTGTTGAAGTGGTTGATGAAGGTGTATAACTTCGAGATGATTTGATAGAGGATTTTAGCGAATACGATGCCAGGCCAAGATAGGGGTATGCTATCAAACCTGAGAGGGAAATAATTTTTATCTTTATTAAAAAATGATATATATTATTTTTTGGTATTTTAAAAAAATGAAAGAAGGAAAAATCCCCCAGTGTAGTTGTTATTATTATGTTTGACTTGTATTTATGTTCCATCTAGGGTGCAAGTGAAATTTCGGACATGACTTGAGTCTGGAAAAAATTGGGTATGTGGTGTAACATACGGCTTGACTTGTTTCCTGGCTCATGGATAGGGTTCCACTTTAAAAATGAGAAAAATGGTGTGAAATCTGGGTGGTAAGATGACCTAAAACTTCGGTCAGAGTTTAGCGTTGGAACCAAAAAACTAGGCATGAGTGTTCCAGTGTAAACACCTAAATGAGCTTTATGCATGGAAGGTTAGTGTAAGGGTTCCCCCTTTTGGCATGAGTTTCACAATACATCTTGACTATAAAGTTAATCATTCATTCGTACGGATGGAAAAGACATTTGATATACCCAAGTGTATGTGAATTGCCGCAGGATATACCTCGTGGTGATGGTATGTGTGAAAGAGAATTTTATATACTCGACATACGTGAATGGATTCCCTGCTATATACCTCATGTCATGAGTTCGGTCAAGTGGTATGATGTGGGGGGAACCGCTCGATAAAGTTACTTGGCTAATGGAAGGTAGGATTCATATTATTTAGATTAGCTACAACACATAGAACCTATAACCCATCATAAAATGACTCCCCAATATGGGAGAAAATAGGGTCAAAATGTTGTGCTCGCGTGATGTAGTGTACAAAATGCATGAGACTTAATTAATATTATTAGGGAAAGTTTTATGTACGCTAAAAGGAATATGTACGATTACTAAGTATGAAGTAGAGCATAAGACTATACATGAGTGGTATGCGATGAAAGAGATAAATATACATGGAGAGTAAAACAAGTAAGCATATATAACTAACATTGGGTGTGGAGCATATTCCGGATATGGTGATGTGTAAAAGGTGCGAAACATGTGGATATATACAAGTGATATGGATAAATTGAGAGTGATATGGTGATATCTACAACTGAAGAAAACATGGAGATATGTGCAAGTAACGTGAAATATATACATGAATCATGTGATATGAACAAGTGATGTGAAACATATGCCATGTACGGGTGAATAAAGTGTGGAGATCTATACAGGTGCAAATAACCATGAATATATAGAAGTGACATGGGGTATGTGCACAATGTTGACAAGTGAAGTGAAACATGGAAAATCTATACAAGTGGATGTGAAACTTGAGATATATACAAGTGAATAAAGCATGAATATATAAAAGTGGCATAAGCTATGTGATGGGAAAGATGGTATATACATGTGATAAAAAGATGAAAATAATGGAGAGAAAGAATAAATATGGATAGTGTAACATAAGCATGGTATATATAAGAGGTGAGGATGACAGTAGAAAGAAGAATATAAAAGTGAAATAACATATAGACATTTAGAAAAATGGAGAAAGGGAGAAAAAGGAAAGCAAAGCCCATATAAATAGAGTCTAGTCTTCAAAAAAATAATCCTTAACATAGTCGCCACCGTGGGTTCACCCTGAAGAAATAATAATTGCGAAGAATGGGGTCAAGGAAGAAAATCCTATTTTCTCCATTCACGTAATGTTCACGAGTTCCTATGGACCAAGCGAACGTCATCAAGGGTGAAAATATAAAGGTTGGAATTGGTAGCATATTTTACTCAAAATAGGCAAAAGATGTAGCTCTCCTCAAAGAGGTGGCATAAAATAGATTAATTGATACATCACGAAACCAGATACATCACGAATTCGGGGAATAAATTATGGAATGGGAAGGTGTTAGGTAACTATCCCTCCCTTTCAGTCTCTCATGGGCTATATAATATTCTCCTTTTCCTCAAATGTGTAAATTGTGTGCATAACGGTGTGGAGTGAACATTACGTGAATGGGGAAAAGAGGATTTTCTTCCTTGAGGGAGTGACCGAGACCATTGGAAAAGACAAAAAATGATTCATTCCAATGGTCTCGGTCATGCACGTCATAGAAGAGACAAGAATGAATCATTTGAGGGAGTGAGCCTAAAAGACAGAAAATGAAGACAAAGGTGGCCAAAATATGAGCGATACACTGAATCATAATTCAGTATGAAAGAGTGAATATGAATGTCAATGGGACCCCTATAAAACTTAAAAAAATGAGTAAAAGGGGCCAAATTATAAGCGATGCGTCGGATCATAATTCATTATGAAAGAGTGAATATTCATGTCAAACTGGATTGATAAAAAGTGAAAATTGATGAAAATAGATAATTGTAAATATACTTTGAGCGGTACATCAGATCGTGACTCATTTTAAATATGTGAGTGCGCATATCAATGGGATCGCTAAAGAGAAAAAATAGATAAACTAAATACATATGTAAAATACTAGTGAAAATAGAGTGAGAGGATTAATACATAAAAATGAGGAAAAAGAGGACTCAAATATCGAGAAAAACTCAGGATACCTACGTAATTGGAACCAACATCAAAGAACACATAATTCAAAAGGAGAATATAGGTGGGGCCTAACCATAAATTAAAAACTAGATTTTTTTTTATTTTTATATGTGAAAAATGTGCATAAGTGGTGAAAATGTAGACAAATGAAAGAAAACTCTAATTTGGGGTTTTTGAGTGAAGCCCTCTTTTTGGGCTTTTTGAGTTTATGAAAATAGGTTTGTAAGTATATAAATAATATAAAGGTAATTAATGTTGAAAAAAAATAAGAATTTAGCAAGAATATGCTAAAAGTGATCAAATATAAGTAATGACACTAAATTGATAAATTTTAATGAATAGGATTTAGACCTTTTAAATAACTAAGATTCTGAATCTTGAGGTGACGTAAGCTGATTTTTATGGTGGTGAAATAGAGGCAAATGGTGAGGTGTGGGTGAGGTAAGGGAATGTTGAGAGAATGTTTAGAAAGTGATGTAATGGAAGGTTTTTATTTAGAGTCAAAAGGTCCTAAACAATGAGGTAAGGGTTTCCGTATATAGGGATCCCTAAAGGGAATAAAAGACCAAATTTCCCCTGGGGGACCTATATGGATTTTTTGGAAAAATGGTCTTAAAAAATAAATTATAAGTCCATTTCGTGCATGACCGAGACCATTGGAAAAAGGTCTCAGTGCTCTATGGAAGTTTATTGAGATACTATCAGATCAGAGAGGTGACCAAAGTCAAACGGTGCTCGAGTATCATCTGGTGACCTCCAATTAGGGTTTATAGGTAAAAATCTTGCTAAATGCGAATCGTAAGTTCAGTTCGCACATTGGAAAGGGGTTTCAGATCCCTATTAAAGTGCTGAGTTAATCTCATGTTTGAGAGTTTACCAAAGTCAAATGGTGCTCGAAGTGAATTCAGTGACCTTTAGTTAGGGGTTTCTAGTAAAAAGGTTGCTAAATGCGAACCATTAGTCCAATTCATACACGGGCAGGTCCGTTGGAAAGGAGATTTGGATCCCTATAAAAGTATGTGAAATAGTATTTGGTTCGATAGTTGACCAAGTCAAACAAATCTCGAGAAGCGTCTGGTGATATTTGATTAGGGTTTTAAGGAGGACCGGGGTTCGAAGGGACTGTGTTTGGACCTCGTGGAGGTGTACAATAAGTACTAGAATGGGGTCTCAACACCTTCAACCAAAATAGAGACTTTCATTTAGCACCTCTCCAAAGCCACAAACTCCACCGAGTAAACTCTTAACCAAATCCTCAAACTCCTTGAGCTAGAACCATCCAAATCCTTGGACTCCACCCGAGCTGATCAAAAGCCTTAGACCCCTCTGAGCCAACCAAACAAAAGCCTCACTACCCGTATTACCGCACTTAAGTTTCAAACACCACCTAAAACCAACCATTACAAAGCCTTGGACTGCACCCAAGTAAATCCCTAATTAAAATCCTCAAACCCCTCTGATCAAACCAAACAAAACCCTCACTCATCCCTAAGAACCATATTTATGCCTCAGACACCTCCTGATCAAACCCTTGCAAACCGTCGGACACCAGCTGAGCGAAGCCCTGAAAATCCACACTAGCCTAAGCAACTCTATTTAAGCATCAACACCACTTGAGAAAACCCTTGAAAAGCCTCGAATAATGCCTGAGTGAACATTTGAAAAGCCTCACTACAATGAGCACCTCACTAAAAGCCTCGAAAAATAAATGAACAATCCAATATAATGCCTCAGACACCAACTGAGTGAACATAAAGAAAGCCTCACTACCCTGACCATCTCACTTAAAGCCTCATACATTGCCTAGAAAAATTTATTAATCAAAACCTCATATTCCTCTAGGAAAACCACACCAAAGCTTCAGACTTCCTGATCATTCTCATAAAAAGACTTGAGGAAACCTCTCACCAAAACCTTAGAATCCTCTAAGAAACCCTAATCATGGCCTCAAAACCATAGGGAACACTCTAATTGAGATAATCTAAACAAACCTTAAACCCCTATAAGAATCGCACGATATCCTTAGGCCCTACCTAAGTAAACAAAAAAAAAACCTCGTTAGAGAAAAATACAAATAGTCATCTCCTCTCAATCGGTCCCATATGCGACCTAAAATAGGAATCTCTGCGCTTTAAAACAATACAGTACCCTACACGATCTAATATAGGAAGCCCAACACTTAAAACATATTCGGTCCCATATGTGACCTAAAATAGAAATCCATGCGCTTCAAAAAAAACCATTACCCTACGTGACTTAAAATAGGATACCCCTCCGTTTACCACATCTTTATTTAGACACATTTATGCCATGCGAGTGTGGAAATATTATTGTGTTTAGTGTCTTGCATTGCGTTTATTCGTATATATATATATATATATATATATATATATATATATATATATATATATATATATATATATGTGTGTGTGTGTGTGTGTGTGTGTGTGTGGCATTGTTTGTTTTTTAGTATTTATGGTTGCATCGAGTCTATGTATGCCATCTGGTTTAAAGCTATATTTCATTTTAGTATGCTATTTGTTAGTATTTATATCTATATTTTTTCTTGTTTTATATTGGTATGATATGCATCTCTTAGTACATTCTATTTGGTATTATTTAGTTATTGCATCAAAGTTGGAATCTATTGTTCTTTATTTGGATTAGTGGTAGTTGTGTTGCAGGTTGATTCGTTATTGCTTGTCTCACTATTCATCTTTGCATGATATAAACATTTTTCATTTATGATTATCCCTTATTTAATTTAGGGGGATATTTAGCTTAGTTGGGGAGAAATTAGTTATTTTATGCACCTTAATCTTTGTCTATTTCTGAACAAAAAGGGGGAGAAATGGTATCTCATCTTTCTAGTCCTAGGGATATTTTTGTTCTAGGGGGAGACATCTTATCTTAGGTATAGATTATTAGACAAAGGGTAGGATGCTTTTATTCATATGGATATTTATATCTCTTATATTTTCTCTTTCCATTTGAAGGTGTATTTAAGTGTGCATGTTTACAACATGCAACAAAGTTTTCTTACAAGCAAAGCTACTCAGAATTCTATCGAGCGTTTGTAATTTTTACTTTCAGGATCTGGATTGAGTCTTTTAGATGAGCTTGATGACCCAAAGGTGCTTTTGGTTTTTTGTTTTGTCCCGAAATAGACAAAGGGGGAGATTTATAAGGACAAATTTGCAAATAAGTCAATTTTTATGTATTTGCTTAATTCTGGAAAAAACATTTAGAGTCATAGGTTAGGATCTGAGTTAGTGACCTTTCAAACCTATGACACGATTATTGAAGATGTAACAGCCAAGATAAAGAGAACACATCATCATGTCGTGTTTTGTGCAATGTTTCATGATTAACATTCCAAGGATCTGTCAGGTATGAATGCATATTTTGTGTTGAGCCTTGGATGTTTTATTATTGGGTGTTAGTATGTTTATAAACTAATTATAAAATAGTTTTAGAAAAAAATTTCAAGTCGTTTTGGGTGTCGATAGAATCCAAATCTAACGAACTTTAAACGAGTCAAAATTAACCTTTGTTTTTTCTAATCGGATATCTCGTTAGAAGTTGGTTCCAACGAGAATAGGCACTTGGTCGAACGAGAAAAAATAAACTTCTAATGACTCGTTTTTTTCTCCTTTGTGAAATCTCATTAGATAAATCGTTCTTAAAATGATTTCCCTCTTTGAAATCTAGTTTGAACTCTCATTATATCCCTGTTTAAATGAGAATAGGTACACCGTTTGAACGAGGTACCATGTCGTTCGAACGGCCCGACGCATTTTAAAAGAAAATAGTTTTTTCCCACTTTCCCCACTACTCCCATGATCTCCATTTTCCCTCCAGTTTAAGGAGTACGGGACAACAGTTATTGTTAAGACTTTTTCCATCCACTTGATTGCAAAAACTCTTTCAAAAAGTCCCTCCATGTTTTCTTAATCAATTATGGTTATGTTTTTCCAAATACAAACATTTTTCTACACCCAATTATTTTAAGATTCAGGATTCATCATTATATGCTTTGAGATCTTTTTTTGGCACCATTATTTATTCTCTACACACTGTTGAGCATTGTTTCTTGTGAAGAATTGTGTGCTCATTGGTTTACATACGGTGGACTTCACATGCATGATGGTTGTTGAGCCTTATTGGTGGATTTATAGGGGTGTGTGGACTCACTCATTGTTACAGCTTAACGGGGTGGACTCCTTCTTGTCATTGAGCAGTCTAAAAATTATGCAAACAAATTTTTGTATGCAATTTTTCAAATTAAATTTTCTTAAATAAAATTAATTAAAATTAATTAAGCAACAAATAAATATTAATGTAAACAAAATTAACCCAAAGTTGCACCAATTAAACGAGTTATGATTAGACCAATTTTGTCTTAAACCTAAACAGGCATCTAGTTGATTATAGAAGATATAATAAAACAACCATAACACCCGATGTATGAGAAAATCCCAAATGGAAAAAATTTCGGATGACCCAGCCACACAAATTCCATTAAGTACGGAATTACAAAAGGATACAACATAGACTCGATGCCCTTATAAGCCTTGATGCTCTTCGTTACTTTAACCTCTACTCAGTGACACACTGGAGTCCACCCAAGAAGCTACAACAACGTGTGAGTCCACACACGCTTTGAAATTCATCGACAAGGCTCATCAACCGTCACGCACATGGAGTCCACCGTATGTAAACCAATGAACATAGAATCTTTCGCAAGAAACAATTCTCAATAGTGTGTAGAGAATACACAATGGTGCCAAAAAAAGATCTCAAAGCATATAATGATGAATATTGGATCTTAAACTAATTGGGTATAAACAAGGGTAACCATAATTGATTAAACAAATATGGAGGACTTTTTAGAAGAGTGTTTTTTACTCAAATGGATGGAAAAAATCTCAGTAATAACTGTGGTCCCGTACTCCTAAAAAAGGGAGGGAAAACTGAGATCTTGGGAGTAGTGGGGAAAGTGGGAAAAAACTACTATCTTTTGAAAAACGCATCGGGTTGTTCGAATGATATGATACCTCGTTCGAACGAAGTATATATTATCGTTCGAATAGGGATATAATGAAAGTTCAAATGAGATTCGAGAAAGGGAAAGACTTTTGAAACTCTACCTCATTAGAAGATCGTCCGAATGAGGGACTAATCTCATTACAATGACCTTCGAATGAGTTATTTAACGAGATTCTAGAAGGAAAAAAAACTGGGTAATTAAAAGTTTAACCGTTCTCATTAGAATGAGGTACATATTCTTATTGTAACCAACTTCTAACGAGTTATCTGATGAGAAATCAACAAATGCTAATTTTAACTTGTTTGAAGTTTCATTGGATCCAAATTCTAAAAACACCCAAAATGACTTGAAAAAAATTCCTAAAAACATTTTCTAACTAGTTTGAAAACATCCTAACACCAAATAATAAAATAACCAAGGCTCAACATAAAATATGTATTCATACCCGAGAGATCCTTGGAATGTTAATGATGAAACATGGCATGGAATATGACATGATGATGTATTATCTTTAGCTTGGCCTCTACGTCTTCAATAATCGCGTCATAGGCTTGAACGGTCACTAACTCAAGTCCTAACTTATGACTCAAATTTTGTTGTCAAGAATTAAGCCATTACATACAAATTGAATTAATTGTAAATTTTTCCTTACAGTGCTTCAAACCAATTTGGTCCCCGACATGACCTAAAATAGGAATCCTTGTGGTTCAAACCAATTCGAACCCCTACGTGACCTGAAATAGGAATCCTTTCGATTCAAACGAATTCGGACCCCTAGGTAACCTAAAATAGGAAGCCCTTACCTTTAAAATAATTTGGTCCCATATGTGGCCTAAAATAACAAGCCCTATGCTTCAAAGCAATTTGGTCCCCTATGCAACCTAAAAATAGGAACCCTGCATTTCAAATAAATTTGGTCCCTTACACAACCTAAAATTCGGTCCCTACGTGACCTAAAATACGAAGCCCTGCACTTCAAAACAATCCAGTCCCCTATGCTGCCTAAAATACGAAGCCATGCGCTTTAAAATAATTCGGTCCCCTACATTACCTAAAATAGGAAGCCATGCGCTTCAAACCAATTCGGTCCCATACGGTACCTAAATAGGAATCCCTTAACTTCAAACCAATTTGGTTCCGCATGCGACCTAAAATAGGATCCCACGTGCTTCAAACAAATTCGGTCCCCTAGGCGACCTAAATAGGAACCCCTGCACTTCAAATAATTTGTTCCCATATGTGACCTAAAATAAGAAGGTCAGCACTTCAAAGCAATTTGGTTCTCTAGATGACCTAAAATAGGAAGGTCTGTGCTTCAAACGAATCGGTCCTCTACTAGGCCTAAAATAGGAAGCCCTGCGCATTAAGCCCCTTTGGTCCCATAAGAGACCTAAAATAGGAAGCCTCGGGATTTAAAACAATTTGGTCCCTTACGTGACCTAGAATTGGAAGCCTCGTGCTTCAAACCAATTCTCTCCCCTTTCGATGTTTGAATCATTGGTTTGAATCTAGAGCTTTCTTCTTTTCGATGTTTGAATCATGTGATTCAAAACATTATTTTGAATAATTGGTTTGAACCAATTTGGTCCCTTACGCGACCTAAAATTTGGTCCCTTTCTCCCTTTCGATGTTTGAATCATTGTATGTTCACACTTAAGCGTTCAAATCTTCAGTTCCTGCTAACCAAGAAGGTTAACCAGTCGCGAGGCGATCTGAACCCCCCCAGATCTTTATCCTTCCTAGTGTTTGAGCCACACTATGTTCAAAATTAAGATAATTATCTTCGGTTCCATATAACCAAGAAGGTTAAGCACTTGTGTGGTGACCTGAAACCCCCGGGATCTTTCTCCCTCCCGATGTATAAATCAGCATAATGTTCACACTTACGCTACCTATCTTCGGTTCCCGCTAACTAGTAAGGTTAAATAGTCGCAAGGTGATCCGAACCCCCTCAGATATTTCTCCCTCCCCATGTTTGAATCATCGTATGTTCACACTTAAGCTAATTATCTTCAGTTACCTTTAAATTGGAAGGTTAGCAAGTTGTGAGGTGATCTGAAAACTCCAAAGATTTTTCTCCCTCACTACAAAAAAAAAGTTTCTTTTAAGACCTTATTATTTGAGATAGAAAAAATATAATCTTTAAAACATATTTTTTGAGATGGGTGTAATTTACCGTTTCAAAAACTATTATTTATTAAGACTGCTAACTATACCCGTCTCAAAAGAGGTCACTTTTTGAGATGATTAATTTTTTCCATCTTATAAAGTAAATTAAATGAGACACTAAAATGTTTGCTGTCTCAAAAGATATACCAAATAAGACGGCAAAAAAAAAAGCTATGTTCCCACCGTAAACAATTTTCATCTCCCGCCTTACTTTACCCAAAAAAAAAGAGAAAAAAAAATAAGAAAAGCATCATCTCTCTCTCTCTCTCTTTCTTAAAAACCCAATCAGCCGAACCCAGTACTAGTCAGTGGATACCGAGTCACTGCCTAGATCTTTCTTTATCATCCATCTCAGTTTCGTTCTCTCTCACCCACACAGACGTACACATAAACAAACACACACACCCCCACGCATGCACATAGTGAGGCACACCCACATACACATGAACACAAATCTTTAATGTCAAAGAGACAAATACAATCTTCAAATTTAGGGTTTTCATTTTCATTTTCAATTTAACTTTCTATTATGTATTCACCCTTACTTTGAAAAATTCGATTATTGATATCATTTTTAGGAAAATGTAATTAAAATCAATTTATTGTTAAAAAATCAAATTTTCATTTAATCAATCATATAAAATGCAAGATTTTTATAATTATCTTTAATATGTTGGCAATATGTTTGAGACTTCCAAAAATCTCTATAATTATTCTGTTGTTATTTTTTTCTAATTTTTTTATTGGGAATTTTTACAATTCTTTTATTGGGTTGTATTCACTCAGTTTTGATTCAGGGTTTAAAAATTCTACAATGAGAATTGAGCTAAATACTTTTAGTAGTTGATTAGGGAAGAAAATAGTAAATTGATTGTTTGTATATTTTCTTTTGTTCCCATAAAATGTAAATTGCAAATTAGGGTGATTGCAGGACACCAATTCAATTTTCTATTATGTATTCACCCTTACTTTGAAAAATTGAATTATTGATATAATTAGTAAAATGTAATAAAAATATTTTTATTATTTAAAAACCAAAATTTCATCTAATCTAGTATTATATAAAATGCAAGATTTTTATAATTATCTGCAATATGTTTGAGTTTGAGACTGTCAAAAATCTTTCTAATTTAGTTTTCTCAGTTGAATTTAGTTTTGGTGTTAACCGTGGGTTCGATCTTTTATCGATTTCGACCTCAATTTCATTTTGGGTAGTGGGTCGATTTCCATTCAATCTTCCTGTCATTTTTACTTGCATTTGTCATTTCTATTTGCATTTGAAAATAAAATAATGAAGACCATAGCTTTTATAAGAGCATTGCATTTGTCATTTTTTCCTCTGCCTTTTAACCAGGTTTCACCATATTTTATAAGAGGTACCTATGGGAGGTTTACTCAAATTTTGATATGTCTTGTGGGAGCTCTAATCATTAGAATTTTGGGCAGGGAAAATGTGGGTTGGTAATAATCATGAAATAGAGACGCAATGATTTGATATTTAAGCGATTTCCTTATTTGTTAATCTATTTGAACCTAATGAAAGCACATGGTTTGTTTGGTTGAATATTATAATGATTAATTGTTTTATTCTCTCTAAATGATGAGCACATGTGGAGAGATTGCTTTTAGGTATCTGCTACATTACTTACTCTATTGATGAAGTTCTGTGCAGAGTCTCCTCATTGGCTTTTTAAGATGACTTGCCCTCATTTGTGACTTGTGCCTTAAACAACTAATTTATTGGCTTGGATTTACTAAATTTATAGAGAGTTGATGAGTTTGATCGTGAAAGATTTTCCACATCACCCCTCTACCACCCAAATAAATATATAGATAAAGAACATATGGGACTCACCATCTGTTATCAATTGATCTCAGTTGTCTGGTCTGACATTGATTTGATTTTAGTCTAGTGGTATCCACTCACAAAACGCGTTAATTATACTACTAAAAACAACAACAGAAGAACTCCTTATGTAAGCATTAAAAATTGATAAAAGGCCTCACCTAGTGTGTGATTCCTCCTTCAAGTTAAGAAAAATAGAAATCGTCCCAATGTTAAAACCAAAAGTTCCTATCATTGTTTGAAAATATTTTGTATGGTATTAAATTTAATTAGTTGTTTTTCAAAATAATATTTTTTTGAAAAATTTATAATTCCCAACCATAAAATATTATCGGTTCGAGTCAAGCTACTCATAATTATAATGATCGTGTTCGTAAAACACACGTTTATTGGCACATAGGGCAACTCACAACCAACAATGACATTTCGGGATGCGGTCATGCTCAATTATAACTTCACGGTCCAAATATTGATACGATATCATAGACTAGAATGGTTTTTTCACCGAGGTACAATCATATCTCACAATGGATAATGATTTGCGGTGCGAAACTCTCACAACAATACAATAATTAACCTAGCGTCACATAAGAACACAATGTGGTGAGTTCTTTATTTGTCATATTTATTGTATCCTTTAAAATAATAACTGTTACTTTATTTAGGTCTTTAATTATGTTTTAAAATACTATCGCGATGTTTATTACATCATGAAATTTCCATAAGCTCATGAAGCTTACCACATAGAGACAAGGAAGCAGTTTAAGTTTGATCATTGCTATTTTGGGCCACATTGTGAAATATGAACTTCAGATCAAGGTGTTTAACAACATAAACCCATTAACCTCTGATGACAGTCCCAATGGGCCTGATGACTCATATAGGCCGCCTGGAAGAAAGCGTGAGAAGCAACGTGCCATGCCGCGTGGATGTGTTGATAGTTTGGTTGCAAACAAGGTCGTCCTTAAAAAATGTGAAAATCTTAATGCAATCTTTGAGAGAAGAATGAAAGGAATGTTCCTTGGGAAATCAAATTTGATTCCCAAATGGAAACATTTATTAATATGAACAAAGAGAGACACGAGACCAATTAAAATATCAGTTAGTCCATCTAAGGTGTGAACAGTCTATCATAGCGGAGATGGATGTGTTTAAAATGAATGGGGTTTGATACAATATCAATTGAAGAGATTCAATGAACTTTTAGAAATGTTTTAATAAACTGAAGCCGCATTACATGCAACGGGTTAACCTTCTACTGGGACATCTAACCCAAAGTCGGGACCTTCATCTTGGGTGGTTGATTAACGATCACGTTAAGATTATGGGTTAAACCCCATCTCGTAGTTCGAAAATAATACAAGGTAAGGTTTAACCCATAAGGCTTGCAGATTCGATCGATGGACCATTTTTTTTACAGTGTTATGACTTTATCAGCAGCAACATTTGATTTTTGGTATGAATTTTTCTTGTTTACATATTTTTTGTTATATGAGGCCATGCTTCTTTACCTGATAAAGAATGATATGGAAATGCAGTGCAAAACAAATTGGGAGGCAAAATCTGATAGTATTATCGAAAATTGGTTGCTCTAATGCTTTGACCGCGAATATCTGTTAAGAAACTATAATAGGATAGTGTTCCCAACCAAAATGCAGGAATTTGGTAGGATAGATGAAATGATGATATCATCAGCTCTACAATTACTAACTCAACTCATCTACCTTTAAATATATTTATTTTTCATTTACAAGTTAATGCGTCCCCCACAATTCACCTTTTTTTAATTATTATTATAGATGATGAATATGTTCTCTTAAGCAGTACTTTGGCACACAAAATTCATTTTACCTTTTTTTCTTTCTCAGCTTAGTTATTTTGAAGTTTGTATATATTTATTATATGTCTAGTTGAGAGTGTCTCAGTTCACTTCTATTATCCATTATTTTTGGTGAAGCCTAGTTTCGTGATTATCCACTTCCTCCCCTTTAATTTGTCTCGTGTTGTTTCAACTTCACCATGCATACCTTTTTTCCTACTAACATAGTTTATATAATATCCCCAATGGATTTCTTAGACCCAGCATGCCGTTTATGTGGAACTGCGCCATTTTATTTTTAGTTTAATTATACAATATGGTGACCTTTTCTTCTTCTCTTTATGACATCTTTACTATATATAGCTAATAAGAAGTCTGCATGGTCAATCATGGGTTTGAAGGAAATAAATATTTGGTATCGTCGTTTCATTTCTTTGTCTTTATTCAGTTGAAAACTTTGATATTGATGATATTGTAGATCTTGAACATGACAACATGAACTAGTGTCAGTCTCATAACTCTATCTAAAAAAATTTGTTTGTAGCAGTTTTCTACTTATCGCTGTTCATTTAAGGAGATTATTTTTAATCTTATTAATTTTTTTTAGTAACTTTTGATTGTTTATTATTGCTCATATGTGTTAAGGTATTACATTGGGACAAACATCTTCCCAGATGTCTTGCTTAACGATATCGTTGCGTCAGATGGAAATACTTTGGTGCTGAGCTTAAAGCTTTCAGTTGATGTCTTGGTAAGTCACAGTGAACTGAGTAAATACAACTTAATTCTATTTCCTGTACTTTGACCTCTTGCATTCTGTTATGGGTTATAAGCGTTTTTGCTGAATCTATGAATGTTAATTTTTAGGTGATTTACATTTCAAAATATTGCTCATATTGATTTTTGGTCCATAATTTGTGCTAGGTGGTTAGTAAGTATGAAGTAGTTATTTGACCACACACCAGTTCAGGAGCTTTCAGTCAAAAGGAGGTCCATTATAGTCAAATACTTTTGTGCAAGATAATTGTAATGCCCTGTATTTTTAATGACTTTTAAAATGAGATTAATTAGAATTAATTGTGATATATTTGAAAATTAATCCAGATTTAAATATTACTCGAGAATAAAGTAGTATGTGATTTATGTTGAATATTACTTAGTGATTAAAGTAATATAAATGATTATGACTTTACAATTGATTATAACTTTATAAAATTATCGCGAATTATGTGTACGACAATTATGGAAATTAAGTCGGACCCGCATTTGAGTCATGTCGGGATTATAATTAAATAAAATAAAAGTAAATTAGTATTATGTCACCTGAATGGTCATTTTGACCGCGCCAAAGTGTTTGGAAGTGTTTTTATAGTAAAAAAAGTCTACTCAGACGTTTGTATAAGGTCTCGAGGTACTTTAGAGCCGAATAGTCACCTTGGAGGGGTAATATGGTCATTTCACTTGGAAGGTGAATAGTGTACACGAATTTGGGAGGTTACTTATAAGTCTAAAGGGTTTGTATTATTCATTTTATTCTACAAACTTAGAGAGAAAGTAATTGAGAGAGAGTGAAGAGTTTCTCTTGGGAAAAGGAAGAGTCATTGTGGGAGAAAAAGAGACTTCTCTAGGAAACCAAAGGACAACCACCTTGCACCACCAAGAGACACCACCACCACCACTGCCAGAAGTTGCCCAGGAAAAAGAGAGGACCACTAGTATAGTATCATCCCCAACGGATCAAACCTACAATCTAAAGGCAAGTGATTAATTATTCCAAATTTAGCTTGTATATAGTCCATGTTAGGTTGTTTAGAAAATTCTAAAAAGATGCATAATCAAAGATGAATTATAGTGATGTTAGTTGAATCTTTGAAAGGAGAATAACGTAGGATTAATTTTATTTTGAGTATAGAATTTAATCCACGAAATTTGGAAATTATTGGTGAAAAAAATCTCAGTTTATATGATGTTCTTGGAGAAATAATAAAATATGAGTTTTCTGGAAATTATGAGAAATTACATGTTTTGGAGATAATCTAGTTAGATGTTATTCATTTTTGGAAATTAGAAATATGTAGGATTAATCTCATGTTGTTGGTAGATATTAATCCATGAAATAAACATCACATGTTGGAGAAATTCAGAGAATTATAGGATCGTTCTTGAGGTAACATATATTTGAGTTTTTCGGGAAAATATGAAATATATAATTTTTAATCGAATCTCTTGATGATTCTAGGTTGTTTATAATACTAGGAATCATTTACATATGTTGCTATATCATGTGGTACGATTTATAAGGAAATTGAGATGCAAAAATAAGGTTTTGAATGATCAAAAGTTATGAAACTCGTAAGAACAAAGTTGCAGAATCTGGGTTGATAACTGGGCGATCGATCGATCGATCGACCCATGAAGCTCGATCGATCGACCCCTGACCATCGATCGATTGACCTTCCTAGAATTGATGAACTTGTCCTTCTTTAGAAATCTTTAGTGATTATTATATGAATATAATGGGACTTAGAGAAGGGCAGTAGGATATACCTAAGACCCAGAAAATATTATTTTGGGATTATGAATGAGAGGAAATTAACGAGTTATTTTTGAGAATTATAATACTTGGAGTTTAAATCGGGTAAATGATAATTTAAGGTTAGGATCAGTGGTAATAGAGACATAAATTACTGGTATAACCTTATGTATAATTAGGATTAACCTTAAGATAAGGGATAAAGGGTTAAGAGTGAATTAGGGATTATCGAGGAATAAACCTAATTAAAGTGAATTTAATTCATAGAATTCAGGAGTCTTAATGACATGGATTTGTAGGATGGGATGTTTACCTACTGAATTTATTTGAGGATTAAATTATCACCATCATGCGGGTAGATAAGTTCAGAAATATATACTTTGAGAATTAAAGTCATAATCGAAAATATACGTAGGTTATTCGGGATATAATTGTACTACGTATGGGATTTATTATATGGGTTGTGCGTGTGCCCTATGGTTATATACAAGTATGATGAATACCTATTGTTATTATATAAATAAGTGATATGAATACCTATTGCTATCATATGGTTGTGTGAATGCCTTACTAATGCTGTATTTATATAGGTGTGATGAATACCTATATTATTATTTGTATGTATGACATACCTATGCTTCTTGCTATCGGGGTGGAGGTTTCGCATTGTGGACGGTCTTATCCTTGTGCGCCCAATTGGGAGGGATTTTAGATTCGTACCCTGATCATAGGACCTTGGAAACGTGCTATCCGAGATATGATAGTTCGACGGTCAAATGGGAATGTAGGTATGTGCGTGACCCATTTGGATGGGGACTATGCTCGCCTCCAATATATTTGTGTTATGATATGATTCATGAGAGACGTCGAATCAAAAGTCCTTTATACAGTGACATTATGTATCAGGACATGATAGCAGAGTATGCATGCACCACAATTGTGACTGGGGAGGTGCCGTATTAGTATATATATAATTAGTGTGATATTATATATATAAACTGTGATGTAATCTACTATATGACATTGTAGATATACAGATGTAATCTTTTGTGTGATATTGTAGATTAAAAATATAAACTGTGATTTAATCTACTGTCTAATGTTGTAGATAGAAGTGTATAATGAAATATGAATTTAATTAAGTAAGTGATCACTTAATTCCAAGGTTGTAACAAGACTAGTTCATATTAAAGAGAAATGAATTCGAATAATTATATTACATATGGTATGGGACATACGGGTTTATGATATGGGTCAGAATCATGTTGAGGAAATTAGTTAGGAGGGAACCTTAACTAGGAAGATAATAAGATACGATAGGTATGCACTCTAGATAAGAGGTGAGAATTCTCAAGATAGAGCCCGAGAAACAAGCATGCACATAATAAATGCTTAATTGTAATTGTTAAGCACTCTCTATTTTTAAAACCTTTTACAATCGGGCTCTGACTCGTTTCCTTGCATATTCTCTTCTCTACTATATCTTGCACAACAGGTATCCAACAACAGTGATGCCTAGTATAGATTATGGATGTTCTGATGGATTATAGCTACTAGCAGAGATGCGGATTTTCTTTATACGCTTCCTTTCTATTGATTCACTCATCTATAACGTCTACTTCATTTAGGGAATGTCGCTCAGGATTCTAGAGATTATAATTACTTATGTAAGCATTGTGGATATCAGTTTTTAATTAGTGTAAATGTTATAATTTAACTGGAGAGTTAGTCCAGTCACATTTATTCTTGTTATAGTTAATTCAGTTGTGATGTGTTGTTGTATATTATTATTTAGTGTCGTTGAATGGTTTTATTAAATTAAGTTGGAAAGTTTTTAACACCAGCATAATTGAGTATCATGTGATAGGAAAATGTTTTTGACTGGGATGCTAAGAATGAACCAACTGTATATTCTGATTTAATTGGGTATGGGACTGATCACCCGGTATTTAATTAGGTGGGGTGTTACAATAATGTTTCTTATTTGTTTAATTTAGTTCTTTCCATAGTCAAGATCCTTATTTCTCCTCATTTTGTTTTTATCTTTTATGATCTCTATTGAAAAAACCAGGTAAAGAGAACTGTAGAGGTGGGTGGGGTCTCTTAGCAGAGCCGACCTTGGGTATAGGCAAACAAGGCAGCCATCTAGGTCCCCTGTTTTTAGAGCATTACAAAATTTTATAAAACGTGTATGTATAATAGAGTGCTCAAATAAAATTTAGTGGGTCCATATATGGGTATGTTTGTGTTAATGATTTTTTGTGTATTTATCATTATAATTATGTGTGTATGTGTGTGTGTGTGTGTATATATAAGACTGAGCAAAAGTTTGCCTTGGGCCCCAAAAATCATAGGGTTTGATTAGATTTGAGTCATTTTGGCAAACACATTCAGTTCAAGGAGGATAAGGGCAAGACAAATGAATTTCGAGTTAGTATGTGGGGCAGTGAGAGTAATTTAAGATGTAAGTTTTCTAGTTTATTCCGGATAGAAAGCCTAGTTGCTGACACAATTTGCTTCACGACTTGTAGGGTAGTTTAGAACACTTTTGCATTGTGCAGAGTAGTAAATGATTTATGGAACATGCTTTGAATACATTTTGTTTTATCTTTGATAATAATAAATCTAACTAGAGAATAAATTTTGAGTTGGACTTTGTACATGTGGCTAAAGAGAAGCCATAACGCAACTCTTATATGCCTACTGTGTTGTATCTAGAGAGTAATAGAACAAAGAGATTTGAGAGATGATCAATAGCCTACTCACACACTTTATTGTTGGGCTTTGGGCAACTATGTTTTGTTTGACCTCCTTTGTTACTTAATATTACTTTTGTGGGAACATGGATAGAGAAATCTGTAGATAGTTTTGTATACATCTCACGTACATGAGTTGTACCCTGATATTTACAGTTCAAAATATGGTTTTGTAGCAGGGTAATGCACTGAGGTAGTTGGGTTACATAGAGGACGGAGGTGCTACATAGTTTGGATATTATGTGTTCAAAGTAACAAGATAATTTTACGGAGTCAATGCTAGTTTATTATGCTTTACATTGGTATCTAATGATTTTTTTCTCACTTATGTTTCATAGGGGCCACCTATCACTAAATTTAGATACTAGTTCTATTGTCCACATAGAGGACGTGATACTTTTAGTCAATTGGAGGGTCCTATTTTACTTGTGGGTGTTCCCACAAGTGAACTTACTTTTTTCTACCAGTAGCAACAATTGTTGGACTTCTATCACCTTTGTCCCTCTGCGTGGACCATATTTGAGATTATATGGAGGGTCTATATATCACCTTCCAACGTTGCGATATTCATTGATATCATATTGGAGTGAGTTGATTATGATTATATCCAATGAGGTGATTCACTAGCATAATTTAGCTCTCTTGAAGACTTCCTACTATGTTAACTCACTAGATACGAGTTTTTTCACTTTGGGAGAAATGATGGAGAATGCAAAGGGATTGGGTAAATCTTGAATTGACTATTAGGGTTTACAAATTTATTATATTTGTTACTTATATTTTTCATATTTTTAGTTTCATTTTCTTCAGTTTAGTGCTTAATTATTAATTTAGGGATTTTATTGCTTTCCTAGCAAGAACCGCCTATGCGTGATTAACAAGAAAATGCCGTTGCAACTTTAATCCCTAAAAAAACTATATACTTTCTAGAGAAAAGTCATTTTTTGGGAAAAATTGAGCCTTGATGCAGGTGGTGCTCCTGCTCATTCTCTAATGGCAGTGTCTCCTACAAGCTCAGTTATGGGTGCACCTAATATGGGGTTGGGAGCTAGTGAGCTTGCTCTGGCACTAGCTTCGGTGAGCTTGGGTTCTTCTGTGCTTGCCCTTTCTGTTGTTCTTACCCTATTATTTGCTTCTCTCTTTGTTCTAAGAAAGTGAGGTGCATACGATTTTGATGATGTTTGGGGAATATATGAGAATACAGGATATGCGGGACTGTTTTGATGATGTTTCTTTCTGAATTTGAGATTGGGGAGTATTTTGCATACTATTTTTAGGTCTTTTTTATGTGGGACCATGGGTCGACAATAGTTTATTTTGTGAGTCAATTTCTTTATCAAACTTTTTTAACAAAAAAAATCAGGGATTTTGTTTTCTTTCCTTATTTGGATCCATTGTGTACAAGCGTATAAACACCAGGATTATAGTATGTGGATGGTAGACTTTAACAGTGAACTTGTGTACAAAATATTATTCCAAGAGTTTGGAATATTTTTTTTTCTTTTTTTCTTACATTCTCTTATTAGGGTATTGGTCTGCTATTCGCCACAGTTCATCAACCCTGGTTTTTAAATCAAATTGGTGTTGGGACAGATTTCTTGATAGTTGTTCTTCATCAAGAGCTATTGAAACTTATTGTTCAAAATGACATGCCTCCAATTTATAGGAGGCTTAGTTGTAAATGTTAACCGAGAACTTCTGAGATGGTTTAGTTGCAAATTTGCCTCTTTATAAAGCATGCACTTGAAGAATGTCGATTTGTAAGCTAGCTTGATATTGATTGTTCACAATTGACGGCAAATTCCTCTATGTATTCTAAAGTAAGAACATGGGGAATGAAGTACTTCTCTCTCAATCGAAAGGTTGAGTCATAGTCCTCGTTATAAACCACATCCCAAGTGTCTTTTTACTCAAGTCATTAAACCGTAATACTCTTGAGGATCCCAGAGTAGTGGAAATTTTAATTTAAGCTTTATTCTTGCTCAACTCATTTTTTTTCTTGTAATTCTTTTGTGTTCTTGAAATTATTCCTTATTTACATTCGAATTTTAATGTGTTCCTTCTTGCTCTTTCTTGAAGGTTATGGTGAGGAGTCATCGAGCTGATCGGGAGGAAGAGATTCCATCTAGGTGGTGGTCAGCGCCATCCAGGTGGTCCTATTTGGATTTTAATACTCTTCTGGTCCAAAATAGGAGAAGAGGCAGGACAATCATTGTTTCAATTGTGGTCGAGAGGGTCACAAATTAATTCTTTACATAGCTCCGCATAATCAACAGGGTGAACCTGCTCAGGATGCTCCTATAGATGCTTTTGTTATTCTTTCGGGTGAGTTCAATATCCATGGTATGGTTAATTTATTTGCTTATCGAATTCACATTTCGTATGTTTCAAGTGCTTTCCATTTTTTTATTTATAGACAGTTAGTTGTAGAGGATGGTTTGATTCCTTCTAGACTACTAATACCTATTAGAGTAGACTCCTTTAGGTGGACCAGTGACACTTTATGGTTCTTGAATTGAAATCGCATGAGAGGAGGTATCCGACACATGTTCTTGAGTTGGCTGCTGTAGTGTTTGCACTAAAGGTGTGGCGAAACTATTTGTTTGGAAAAAGTGTTCAAACTATTTACAAACCGCAATAATTTTAAGTGTATAATGTAACAACCTCTAGTTTTCCCCAGATTTTATTTCTAACTCTTCCCGAGTCTTAAATAGAGGTGTTTATTAAATTGGACTTTGATAAGCCGAACTACGGGATAGGTTTGTGTTTGTTAACTTGAATCTCGTCCATTAATTAAATAACACGGAGAAAATCCTTTCACAATAGAAATGATGTGAATTTTACTTGACTTTCAGGCTGTCAGAATCAATATATATAAATATTCTCAATTTTAATTACCAGTGACTTTTAAGCGGTTATTTGGGTCGGATGGCCTTGAGAAGATATTCCCTCCGAGTTTCTTAGATGTTGTAAGGACATTTTTGTCATGTACGATATCTTACATTTATGTATGTCGTACGCCGCTACATTTGGCACGTCTCTACATAATCTCATACGACGGCCTTAATTCGAATTTCGAGAATCAAGCATTCAACATCTCCATCATGTGTCCCACATCTACCTCAACGACTTCACGTTCCATGATTTTAGGGTCTTAATGCAAGTGGAACGCAAGAGATGTCAAATCAGTGAAAGAAGTAAAGATACAAAAGTTCAAGGGAATTTTGGTAATTTTACAGCCATCGTTCGAAGGTCTAGTCAATTGGAAAGTTGAAGAGCTCTCCGTCACTAAGATACTGGAAGAAATGACAGCTCAATTTGAGCTATGGTGAAAAAGTTATGGCCCTTTAAAAATGGAGAAAATTCCGAGAAAAACACTTGGAAAAATGTTGTGGATTTTTAGCCCCAATCCAACGATATTTCGCGAACCGAAGGCCAAAACGGTTCGGGGGGCAAATCGGTTCGCAGTATACCCGAACCGGTTTGGGTTACCTGATGCTGGCAAGTGTTTTAAAATCGTGATACTCTTTTTGGTTTCTTATAAAAGCCAACTTCGGGGGAGTTATTTCATAAGACTTGGAGAGACGATTTTGAGAGTCCAAATACATCTAGTCTTCATATTTTTGAGTCCCAAGACTCATGTTTTGATTCACAAATCCTTGCCAAACCTTTGTGAATCCTTTTATAACCCAATAACACAACCTTGTGTTTGTTCAACCTTTGTGGAGAAGCCATCCTTCTTCTTAATTGGTGACCTTCTCGAAAGGGAAAGTTCCAGCCGATGACATCAAAACCGACACCTACGGGTATTTTTGTGTCACTGTATTTGCATTATGATTCGTGTAACCGTATCTTACAAAATTATAATGAAAATAAAAGGTTTTGCCCCTTTGGGGGATTTTTCTCACATGTGTGTTTGAATGTTCTTGCATGATTTTATCATCTTCAATCACACCTAGATGCATGTTTAGGACTTAATTGATAAAAATTGAGTTTAATTAAATTATCTCTCTATTTGAATGCACGCGCACTCCTTTCGAATTGGTATCAGAGCCAATTAGACATCTTTACCGTGTAATTTTTCGCAAAGGTTTTCTAATATATCAATTTTCTGAAAAAAATGATTTTTGAAAAAGAGCGTGTTAAATGGAGAAATTATATAATAAAATGCCAGTTTTTTATGGGACAAACTATGCATACTGGAAAGCCCGCATGAAATATGATTTAAAGGCCATTGATGAAAGATTCTGGATTTTGGTTGAAAGAGGGTGGACACCTCCCTCCATCACTGTTGAAAATGTGACCAATTTAAAACCTGTCATTACTTGGACTGAAGAAGAATTTAAATGGTCATCTTTTAATTCTAAGGGTTTAAGTGCTATTTCTGTATCCGTCACACCTGATGAGTTCAAACGGATAATGATGTGCACCACGTCAATAGAGGCACGGGATGTTTTGCAACCTACCCATGAAGGAGCTAATGTTGTGAAAGAGTCAAAACTGCAAAATTTAACAACTCAATTTGAAACAATCACCATGCTTGAGTCTGAATGTTTTGATAAATTTTATGCTAGACTATCTGATATTGTTAACACTATCTTTAATATTAGTGAACACATTCATAATGCTAGAGTTGTTAAAAAGATTCGAAGATCTTTGCCTAAGCGTTTTATCCCAAAAGTCCTTGTGCTAAATTCTATGGGTAATTTAAATACGCTAAAATTAGAGGAACTTGTAGGAGACTTGCAAACGTATGAAATTGATATGTTTCCTAAATCTGTCAAGTCTAAAGATAAGGGAATTGCACTTAATGCCCAGGAGATAAAAAGTGAGGGGTCGGCAAGAAAGAGGGAAGAGTCATCTAGAAAAACAGAGATAGGAACATCAGATTCTTAGTGTGAATTTGATTAGATGATTTGGCCCTGTTTGCTAAAAATTTCAAGAAAATTCTCAAATTCAAGAAAAATGGTAATTTCAAAGATAAAAAGAAGTTTGAGAAAAATACGTTTGAAAAGAAAAATCAAAAATATTTTAAATATCCTCCTAAGAAAGAGAGTGAGAGATGCTTTGAGTGCAACAGTAGGGGTCATAGAGCTTTTGAGTGTGCTACTAGGCTGGACATAGAAAAGGGCAAAGTTATCCTTAATGCTACCCTTAGTGACGACAGTGAGGTTGAGTTAGTGGACTCTGGAGATAAGTCACCGCATGAGTGTAACTTCACCACATTCATGGCTAGTCATGTGAGTACATCTAGTGCACCTCACGATGATGAGGATACTACTTCGCAGGGACATCTCGACAGTGAGAGCGATGTGAGTGAGGGGGAGGATGATGCTAGTGAGAGTGAGAGTAATCTTCAACGCGCCTAAGCCGAGTTATATAATGAGTCATTTAAAACCAAAAAGCGTATCAAAGCGTTAGTTCTTAGGATCACCGCATTAGAAGAAGATTTAGAAGAAGCAAGAGAGAAGGAGTCCTCCACCTGCACCACTTTGAGAGAGAGAGAGTCTGCCTGTGTTGAGAAAGAAAGTTTGTTTATAGAGAAAGAGAGACTGTTTGGAAAGAGAGAGAGTTGGTGTGAGAATAAAAAGGGGAGAAACGAAAAACTTGAGAAGATAATATGTTTTGAGTGCAAGGGGGAAGGGCACAATGCATTTGTGTGTCCCATTAGACTTAAGAGAAAGGTCAAGGAAGTTTCTATGCCTACTACCATAAGCGATAGTGAGGATGAGAATGGTGATGAAAGTGTGATCCGTGAAGCTTTTAGAAAGTTATTTATCGAGACCATGGAAACAAAAAGGTAAAAAGGAATCCTAGGTCTTAGGATTTGTGAGTTGAAGGAAGAGAATGATGAGTTAAAAAGGGAAAAATGTGATTTGACCAACACGGTGTCTAATCTGACGACACGTGTATCCCATCTCGAGTATGAGCTCAAATAAGCATGAGAGGTCTAAGTTTCGTTAGAGAAAGCATCTGAGAAGGCTGATAAGATTGTTTCCTATCCCGCTTTGAATGATGTTGGAAAAGGTAATGACGGTGCATTCACTACTTTTAATGTGCCCGAGCCTATCTCCACTTTGGTGAGTGAGTCTCATGAGTGTCCAATTAGGAAATCTCATCCTAAAATCCTTGATAAATTAATTCCTAGACCGGTTTATGTTTGCTCCCACTGCAAGAAGCGAGGACATCTTAGGGAGTTTTGTTCTAAGTTGGGTTTTGTGCGATATCATGACACTTCACACATTCATGAACATACACCCACACATGATACTTTCCTTGCACATAATGATAGAGAGTTTGCACATATTCACGAGCAAGTGAAGTTTCTGATCAAGACCACACATGATCTAATGGAGTTGGTTCAAAAGATGTCACCATCTTTGGAAAACTCCGCCATTCTTCCTGGTTGAGGTCTTGTCATGTTTGCTAGCATAGGGTGTTTTTCATGATGTATCTTTTACCTATTGCTAACATGTATCATTAGTTTGTTATTTTTTATTTTTTTGAAAAATCCAAGAGATTTTCTTTTTAAAATTTTTTTAGAAAAGCTCAAAAAGATTTTTATATTTACACCTTTTATGGATGAGCATTTAAGATAGCCGAGTCACAAATTTCATTACATTTATCCACGTGACTGTTTGATAGTGATTTGGGACGCTACATCATTGCATCCATGTGCTTTACACTGATTGGAGTCTTTGAGATGTGATTATTGATATCTTTCTACATGTTTGGCTCCTTATCTCCTTTATTGCACACATGCACATTTTTATTTGATTATTGTACTTGTCTATTACATATTGGCTTGAGTGTTTCCATCTCAATTATGTCTATACAACGTACCATATGCGATAAAACTTGACAAGATTGGAAGGCATGTAAAAACCGTTTAGTGAGACTGTGTGTTTATTTGAAAATGGGGAAGGGCTGTGAAAGGTTCATTTAGCCTTTGCGAATACTAAGCCACCGTTAAAACGGACCTAAAAATGGAGGAATTTTATTATCCGAGGTCCAAAGAGGTTAAAAGAGCCCGAAAAATTTAAAGGCAATAAAAAGATTTTCATGCCAAATATGGACCATTTAGGTTTCACCATCAATTCTCCAAAGTTTGAGAATTTAGATAACGTCTATCAAAATATAAATCTGAGGGAGTTTAGTTGGAGAATTTAAACGGGTTTGCACTTCCTTGAAAGTCCTGAACAATCATGAAATTGTTTTGGACGTTATTGGTGTGGAAATCACTTTGAGCTTTGATTTGTTGATTTGATTGAGTCAGTGTCTCATATTTCAATTTTTTTACACCAAAGGAAGATTTTGAGTTCATTCGTTAGGAGTATCCGATATTCATCGTGCACATATGTTATGTTTGTATGCATTGATTTTCCTATCCAATTTTATCACACCCATACATTTACGCTATCATCAACTTGGTTGTTTTATGTTCTTTCATGGTGTGATTCTTTGTTTATATATTCTGTGTGAAAATTTTTAAAAAATTCAAAAATAGAAGTTTCTTTCCTTGTGACATTCTCCATTTGCATTCATTTTTGCTTCTCATATCTGTCTATTTAGGGACATAATAAAAAGGGGGAGAAGAATTATCATATTATGGGGGAGTTTTGAGATATTGAGATTTATTTTAAGCTAGAATCTATGTTTATCTCATTTCAAACTCGATACGTCACTTGGTATTTGCTTTATCTCATGTGTATAGGTACTACATTAATGATCTCTAAATTACACACCCTGATGAGAAAAGTTTTGAAGATTTGAAGATCAAACGATGAAGACTTATTCTTTTGTATCTTTCCAGTTTTGGGTTCAAAAGGGTAGATTTGTATAGGCAATTTTGTTATTTTATAATTCAGATTTTTTATGTATGTACCGGCATAGACATAGGGGGAGATTTGTAACGACATTTTTGTCATGTTCGTATGTCGTATGCTGCTACATTTGGCACGTCTCTACACGATCTCATACGATGGCCTCAATCCAAATTCTAGGAATTAAGCATTCAACATCTCCATCATGTGTCCCACATCTACCTCAACGACATCACGTTCCATGATTTTAGGGACTTAATGCAAGTGGTACGCAAGAGAAGTCAAATCAGTGAAATAAGGTAAGATATGAAAGTTTAAGGGAATTTTGGTAATTTTACAGCCACCGTCTGAAGGTCTAGTCAACTGTAAAGTTGAAGAGCTCGCCGAAACGAAGATACTGGAAGAAACGACACCTCAATCCGAGCTACGGTGAAGAATTTATGTCCCTTTGAAAATGGAGAAAATTCTGAGAAAAATACTTGGAAAAATGTTGTGGATTTTTAGCCCCAATCCAGCGATATTTCGTGAACCGAAGGCCAAAACGGTTCGGGGGCGAATCGATTCGTGGTACACCTGAACCGGTTCGGGGTACCTGATGCTGGCAAGTGTTTTAAAATTGTGAAACTATTTTTGGTTTCTTACAAAAGCCAACTTTGAGGGAGTTATTTCATAAGACTTGGAGAGACGATTTTGAGAGTCCAAATACATCTAGTCTTCATATTTTTGAGTCCCAAGACTCATGTTTTGATTCACACATCCTTGCCAAGCCTTTGTGAATCCTTGTCGTCCTTCTTCTTCATTGTTGCCCTCCTGGAAAGGGAAAGTTCCAGTCGACGACATCAGAACCGACACCTGCGGGTATTTCTGTGTCACTGTATTTTCATTGTAATCCGTGTAACCGTATCTTACAAAATTATAGTGAAAATAAAAGGTTTTGCCCCTTTGGGGGATTTTTCCTCACATGTGTGTGTTTGAATATTCTTGCATAATTTTATCATCTTCAATCATACCTAGATGCATGTTTAGGACTTAATTGATAAAAACTGAGTTTAATTAAATAATCTCTCTATTTGAACGCACGCTCACTCCTTTCAGATGTGTAAATTTTCTATTGTATGGTGTATAGTATTCTTAGAATCAATTTTAATTTTTAAAACAGGTTGGCTACTTGTGGTTTTCATGAATAAATAAAGGAGATTATATCGACTTAAAAAAATAATAGTAGTTAGATATTTATATTGTTTGTGATGAGAATATACTATATTGATTCATTGCACATTGTATTGTTGATGAGTGGGATATTAATTTTGACACTATTTTTTTTTGCAGGTGGAAAATTTTGTAGAACATGCAATGTTAATTTGTGATTTTGGAGGTCATACGCTTTAAGATTACATGATTACTTTGACAAAAGCATTTCGTGTTTTGGAGTATAAGAAATTAATGTATTTTTGCTGTCAAGTTAATAATTGAACTTGGTGTTATAATTTTTGTTTTTATGAATATTTAGAGATGCTTGTAAGAACTCTAACTATTGTTGAATGAAAATGATTCGTTGTGTTTGGTTGAAAATCATCTTATATATTGTATTTGTTGATTATTCGGTGACGCTTTAATAAATTATCTCAAATGTAATTCAATTCTATATTAAACTTTAGCGATAGATTTTATTGGCATAAAAATTTTAAGATCCATTCACCTCTTTTGGGATGGTTAAAACTGTCCCAAAAATATATTAAAGACGGCTATCTTGCCGTCTAAAAAGATCTTGTAAAATAGTAACCTTTTGAGATGGATTAATTCTCATCTGAAAAGCACTCTTATGGGAAAACTCTCTTGCCGTCTCAAAAGGGTCATATAAAATGATGAGCTTTTGAGATGGATCTGTTCCCGTCTCAAAAACATATTTTGGAATGGCTATGGCGTCACAAAAAGTATTTATAACCCTCTATCAAAAAGACCCCCTAGTCGTCCCAAATACCGTCCCAAAAAGTATTTGAGACGGATAAACCATCTTTTGGGACTGTTAGACAACCATCTCAAAAGCTACTTTTTTTGTAGTGCCTCTCGATTTTTGAATCACCATGTGTCACATTGCAGCTACCTCTCTTCGGTTCTCGCTAACCAGGAAGGTTAACCAGTAGTGAGGTGATCCAAAACTCCCAAGATTTTTCTCGATCCCGGTGTTTTCATCACCATATGTTCACACTTAAGGTAACTATCTTTGATTACTCTTAAGGAAGAAGGTTAACTTGTCATGAGGTGATAAAAAATCCACTAGAGCTTTCTCCCTCTCACTATTTGGGTCACCATAATGTTCACACTTAATCTACATATCTTCGATTCTCTATAACTAGGAAGGTTAAATAGTCATGAGATGATTTTAAACCCCCTCATATATTTCTCCCTTCCAATGTTTGAATTAATATATGTTTACACTTAAGCGACCAATCTTCAGTTCCCAAGAAAGGTTAACCAATCTTGAGTTGATCTTACTGCCGCCCCCAGTATCTTTCTCCCTCATGGTTTTTGAATAACCATATGTTCAAACTTAAGCTACCTATATTGGGTTCCCACAAACGAGAAATATTAATCAATCATGAAGTGATCTGAAACCTCACGAATCTTTCTCCTTCTCGGTGTTTGAACCATCGTATGTTTAAACTTATGCTACCTATCTTCGGTTTTCTCTAACTAGAAGGTTAACCAGTCTTGAGGTGATTCGAAACCCTAGAGATTTATCCATCCCGGTGTTTGAATCACTGCATGTGCACTTAATTTACTTATTTTCAGTGTTAACCAATCGTGAGGTGATTTGAAACCCTCCAGAGATTTGTCCCTCCTAGTGTTTGAATCACCGTATGTTCACACTTAAGATACCTATCTTCATTTCCCTCTAACCAGGAAGGTTAACCGGTCTTGAGGTTATTCGAAACCCCTGAATCTTTCTCCCTCTCGGTGTTTGAATAACTGTATGTCACATTTAATATATCTATCTTTGATTCCCACTAACCAGGAAGGTTAACCAGTCCTAAGGTGCTCTGAAACCCCCTGGAGCTTTCGCCCTCTCGGTGTTTCAATAACTATATGTCACACTTAATATATCTATCTTTGATTCCCAATAACTAGGAAGGTTAACCAGTCCTGAGGTGCTCTGAAACCCCCTGGATATTTCTCTCTCCTGGTGTTTGAATAACTATATGTTCACACTTAAGTAACTTATCTTTAGTTCCCGCTAACAAGGAAGGTTAATCAATCGTGAGATGATCTGCCCCCCCCCCCCCCCCCAAATATTTCTCCCACTCCGTGTTTAATTCACCATAATGTTCACACTAAAGATACCTATCTTTGGTTCTTGGCAACCAAGAAGGTTTACTAGTCGTGGGGTAATCCTAAATAAACGTTCTAAGACTTGATGCAACATCGAGCACCCCTTTTCGGTCCTGCACCACATTAGGTTCCTATGCAACCAAAATGAAGAAATTTTGGGTATTGATCAGAAAGTTATCCCCTTGGAAAAATCCCCCGAATCCTTCCATCTTTAAGTATCAGTGTGATCACAAAATTTTGACGAAGAGTATCCACAAGCGCACTCTTAATCGATCGCCTCTAAAGACACCCTGATTTGTAATGAGGGTATATGTCATTTGTACCACTCAGTAAACAAATCTTCAACCAACACCCTTATACTTAATGTCATATCATCTTCATGACCTATCTACCTTCTAAAAGATACAAGACAATTTCTTAAATCCCCCGAATTCGGAGATAGCAAAATCCTAAACCTCTCGTGATCGTAAGGGCACTCCTGCAAATATGAAAAGTTTGGAACACCAAGGACTTAACCAAATTTAAAATGTACTCATATATACAAACAACTTTGATTAAATCTCCCTTACACACGTTTGTGTAATACCCCGTATTTTTTATGGCTTTTAAAATTGAGAATTTATTGAATTTATTGAATTTAATTGAGATATTAATTTGATATTAATCTGACATTTTATTTTAATATTTACTAGCGTGATGTGAGTTAGTAATTACTGGAAATTTTTTGAATATTACTGGATGAGTAAAGTAATATATGAGATTGATTTTATTAAAATTGTCACGAGTGAATAAAATGGCAATTATGAAAATTTAATTCGGGACGCGCCTGTGTCGTATTAGGACTAAATTATTATTATTAAAGTGAATAAATTATAAGTCGTCTGTATAGTCGTTTTGAGTGCTCCGAAAGGGTCGAGATAGTCAGAAAAGTGTACCCGTGGGTTTAGTTTGGGTCTCAGGGCATTTTTATGCCTAATTGGCATCCCATGAGGGTATTTTAGACATTTGGTATTTTTGGGTAATTAAACCCACGAATTTTCTTAGTATTTATTAGCCATTTAGAGTTGTCTCTTGGGGTTAACAAACACAAAATCTAAGTCAACCCTTAGAGAAGAAGGTGAAGTGATTAGAGAAGAAGGTGAAGAGATTAGAGAAGAAGGTGAAGAGTTTTCCAAGCAATCCAAGGCCTAGAACTCACCCATTGCACCGCCACGACCACCAAAATGTAGATCGCACGATGAGGAACGCAACCATATATTTTTCATCAACAAATTAGACACTTGAATCCCAGGTAAGTATCTATCTTGCTGATTTCCATGTTAATATACCTTCCATGTTAGTCTAGGAATGAAAATCATATGTTTTATGTGAAGAATTATATGTTTTGGAAGAGAATTCATATATGTTGTAGGTAGAATCCATGTATTCTAAAATCTTGATCATATGTAGAGGATTACCCATGGATTTATTATAATATTTGGGAAGAAAATCTTGATTAAATTAGAGGGTGGTGATTATTCATGCAAAATTTGGTTTTATAAAGAGACTTGAGATTAAACCCCTTTTTGATTGATTCGTTGAGGATTTATTGATGCCGTTACGTTAGAACTTATTTATGTACATTGCTTATACACTTAGAATACTTTGATGGGAGTTTGGGATGAAATTATAGAGGTTTGGAGGGGTTAAAATGGTTGAACCCGTAGGTTGAATATTGTAGAAAACTAGGCAAGAATTGCTTGATCGATCGATCGACTCAAGAACATTGATCGATCGATCGACTCAAGAACATTGATCGATCGATGATTGATTGATCGACCCCTTTCCTCGATCGATCGACACCTCCTGGAAAACTGCATATTTTTCCCCTTTTTGTTTGGTCCAGTTAAAATGCTTAGGAACCCTTGATTATCATTGATAGAGTATAATGAATTATGAAGATGACCAGTAGGGTCTAAGTAGAATCCGTTGAATGAAGTTAATATGAGATGAAATTATGGGTTAACGGGGAGTTATTTATTCATCGGGAATTGTGCGTACGTGTTCTAGAAGATTGAGACCCGTGAAAGATTTAGACTAGAAGGTAAGTGAGGGTATACTTACTGATATTTAGACTTAGTGAGAGAGTGAATACTTTGAGAGATGAGAAGTAAGAACGAAGTAAATAATAAATGAGAATAAAAGAGACGAATCCGTTATGAGAAATAATTGAGTAAAATTTGTGTTGAGAATGGATAATAACAATTATGGGTCGTGGGCGAACCTAATTTGGAACATATAAATATTTATATGTATGACTTTGTGATTTTGCATATATTATGTATCTCTGTATGACATACCTAGCTTACTTGCTATCGATGGGAGGTTTGCGCATGAGGGCAGTCATATCCGGATGAATCCATGGGATTTTTGATTTGTCGCTCGAGAACATAGGACTATGAAAGACTTATCGGTGAGTTGATAAGTCCGCTGACTATGGAAACGTAGGTATGTACGTGACCCGTGGGTATGAGAACTATGTTCGCATCCAATTTTTGTGTTGATATTTGTGGTTCGAGGAATCTTTACCGAACCTATAGTCCCCTATACAACGACATGATGTATTGGGACAAGATAGCAGAGTAATGCAGCACAACAGCTGTGTCTCAAGGTGCAGTATAGTATATATATAATATAGTGAATATATATATATATATACGTGTAATGATATCTACTATGTGTCTAAAGTAGAAATGTAAGATATTTATGTATGAAAACACTTAGTTGAATTGAATTAGTAAGGAACTTATCCATGTTGAATCTAAAGGGATATATATATGTTTATAACATCATTATAGGTATTAAAAGGTTAATACGTGGGAATAATTTGGGATATAAAGAATGGATACATGTGAATAATCTAGTTAGCGTGGGAACTATAACTAGGATGTCCTAGAGGTACGGTAGGAGTGCACACTAGATGAGAGGTGATGATTCTCAAGAGACTGTCGCATACTAACATGGTTGTGATATTAACCGGTAAGCATTTTAAATACTTGCTAAACTATTTTTAAAACTGTTTTACACTCGGGCTCTGACCCATTTTCTGTCATTTCTTTCTCTCTTGTATATATATGTATGTATTACACGTGCCCAGCCATAGGGGCATCATGCTTAGGTTCTTTGGATTGGATGTGCTACAGCTTATGTGGGAGTTACAGGCCCTTGCTTTAGACGACTTCGTCATTGAATCAGTTCCTACTTTAGATCTTCATAGTTAGGTCATGTGTCGCCCGACTTCCTATTCCGTTTAGATCTTGTCAAAGATTTATGTTCATTTATATTTTCGGTATTCAATACTCCTTGGGAGTTAACTCTTGTCAGGATGGTTTCATTTATGGTTCTTAAACTTGGTTTGGATTATATAGATGGTTTAATTCTTGTCTGTAAATTGCCATCCTAAGTATTTATGTAATTCTTAACTGCTGGGTATTAAAAAGTTTTTTTATTGGTATTTAATAAAGGAAAAATGAGGTTTTAAATATTTTTGACACTTAGCTTAATTATTTAGGGTGTTCAAATTGGAAATATTATTTTACGACAGTGATGCTGGGAATGAACCAACCGTTCATCTTGATGTTAATTTAATAAAGGACTGATCACCCGGTATTTAATTAGGTGGGGTGTTACAGTTTGTTCCTCACTTAAAAGGTTGAAGCCAAACGTAGTCCCGATTGAGATGATTTACACTAAATATCACTTTATTTACATTTTAGATCAACAGAACTTCATTATTGGGAAACGTGGTAAATATAAAAGTTGTATATATTTGAAATATCCTCCCAACGATGAAGGACATGTTAATCGGAGCTTGCATCAAAGCCCTAGGGTCCTTGGACAAAATAAATTCATACTACATACCACTTTGGGGATATCTTGGAACTACCAAATTTCATAATTGGGTGAATTGGGAACCATAATAGGTGGAGCTTTGAATTAACTTTCCAACAATGAAACCACACATCAATCGAAATTACAAGTCAAAAGTTATGAAAATGTACGAAACTGTGACAAAATGTGAAGTGAGGCCATTTCCTCTAACCGCTCAGTTAAAGTTTTTTTTTTCACTTTTCCCCACTAAAATAACTTAAATGGAAAACTAATCGTACGATGAATCATTTAGACAAATGGTTAATCGATTTTAACAGTTGTCCCCTAAATTTTATCCAAAAGACCGTTGTCCCTAATCCTTTAACCGAGCGGTTAAAGATCCAATAATAATGATTACCAAATCTTTGCAAATATCACCCCGTCCATATAAAGGTCCCCACCCCGTATCCACCCTACACATGTCTTGGCCTTTAACTGAACGGTTAAAATCCACCTTTGACCAAATGGTCAAAGGCCTTGGATCAGACCTAAATTGAGGTCCCCATCAACATTGAAAAGCGCGCTAAAACCCAATATTGATATAATTTTCTAACTTTCTTCAATCCCGAGCTCCTGAGATATTCGAGATCATTTTAAAAAGTCCTGAGTGAAGTTTGTACTATCGAAAAGTCATTTTCCCACGAGAAAAGTTCGTACTCACAAAAAGTGTCGCTTCCCCCAATGAAGGTCATACTTTTGAAAAGTCATTTCCTCTAAAAAAATAGAGATAAACCTCTATGCACTACCTGCGAATACGGACACTTCCAAATGGAGCTCTGCCCAATAAGGCACCTCAAAAGGGGACACTCCCCAAGGAAAAGTTTGTCTCACGCTACAAGGGTAAGGAAACTGTAAAAATCTCGATTCAAAAACAGATATATATTGTGATAAATTGCCAATATCTATTATCTCATTTAGTCCGGGATCCGTTTTGGGGACGGGGTATGCACTTTACATTGTTTATATTTGAAATCCTAGTTTTTAACACACCACTTGTTTTTATTGAAATAACATGATTGTATGTTAAATAAATATTAATCAAATGCCACGAGTAAATATAACATAAAAACATATTTTTAAAAACTAGTCTCAGGAAATTATTAGTGAGCCGAGTTGGACCAAAACTTTGATAAAATCAAAGTTTAAAAATCGACCACTCCCACCGCTTCTTCGAGCAAGCAAAGACCGTATCAGTAGTGGCATCCCCTAATTCGTGTTTTCTTATAAATACTTGTTAAGCATCGACCTTCTATAAACATATTTTTAAGATATAAATATATCAATCCAACAAAACAAAAATGTTATATTAAGGACTAGGCTCTATAAATACTGTAATGTTGTATATTGTATTGCCGGTATCCCATCGCCTACACCCGTAAATATGTCCCATTTGTTGGAACCACGTTGGATTTCATACCAATCTCCATGGGTACATAGGCGCTATATCAAATTAAACTCGTAAAGCCCAATCCTCATAATACGTCCCTCGACATATTATTTCTTAGGGGTCTCTCCATATCTAATCCAATAACCTCTCTCTCTTGCTCTCTGCACCCGTAGGTAGCAGAGCATGTATAGAACATTACATCCTTAGAGTTACACCTCGAAACTAGTCTTAAGGACAAAACTTTATTACTTGTGATCGTCTGACAATCATTCCAAATTATTCCTTTATCGATGTATTCGGGTCCACTCCCATTCTAAAACTCAACCGAGGATATAGATAAATCCTTATCCTCTTAAGACAAGTGCTGTACTTGTACACACATTGAGTTTAAACAAATATAAACTTTGATCTCGTGGCTACACGAGTATGTAGGCACAAAACTGAGTCATTTTCGTGAGCACAAGTCTTGAGAATATGTCTCTTGATATATTATCCCCACGAAGATTCTTCCATCTATTAACTATAACACCCTGCCCGCCCGGGGAGAGCGAGCGGAGCGCCACAATCGATAAACTAAATCAATTCCATAATATAACAAGGTATAGAGCATCTAATTCCCACAACAACAAAAGAGAAACCACTAATCTCAATCTCTTCAAATACAAATACAAGCAAGTCTCTCGAATTAATATATACAACATCTAACTTGAAAAATATATACAAATCTCCAATTCTCTATATGTCAAAATAAATACAAGTCTTCTCATCTCTTGTATTAAAATTCTTCTCAAATAATCCACGCTAAAATCATCCCAATTGGTCCATAGCACTCAAATCCGTGCTCAACTGCCAACTAAGAAAAAAGATGGGGAAGTACACAATACGATAGGAAAGATGTTCAACAAATATGTTAGCGTTGAATAAAACCTCACAATACCCATACGAATATTCAAATCAAATGTGAATCTCATAAGCAGTTATATCACTATAATTTGTCAACAACACATTAACCAGGTCACCAGGCCTCACCACCGTACCGCGCCTATGCATTTTTTTAGCATATTCGGAAATAGGAATATTGGCGGGTGCCCAACTTCTGTGCCATATTAAAATCTTCATGACAACATGCTCAACACCAAAAATAACACCACATGAATCAAAATTAGATTCCAACAAATATTTCCAGATTCCAATGAATTTAGAAATTCATATATGAGTCAATAATCACAAGAAAACAACGAGAATAGTACTCGTGAGATTAAGGAGCATATTGTGTAAAAACTCATACCTTAAACCACCAAAAGAACCAACAATAATTTTGCCCAGAAATCACAGAATAAGTCATCAAAAATCAGCTCCAAGAATCATCAAAAGCTCCTCCAAGAACAACCTCAAAACAACCCCAAGAATACCTCCAAAAACCTAAGGTTGAATGCATAAACCAAAGATTTTGTTTGTGTATAAAAGAGAGGAATTAGAAATATGTTTGCTGCCAAAAAGTTATACCAAAAAGAGTCACCCACGACCTTATTTTATAAGGCAAAGAATAAGAGTTGTAAAGAAATCAAACTCCTCAAAAACTGCTTGCTGTGCACGTTTTGTGCTGGAGTCGATCGATCGACCCCCAGGCGTCGATCGATCGATCGCCCAGGAAAACTGGCAGTTCACTTAAAAAATTCCTATAAGGCAAAATATTGTAAAATCAATATAAAATCCGCTTTAACTCCATTTTCGAAACCGTTTGAAATTCTCGCCTTTAAAAATAATAATCAATATATTTGAGCAATTAAAATAATTTTATCTCAAAATTTATTTTTCCTCTTTATTTTGAAAATACCCCAAAAATTACGCGGGTTGTTACACTTCCCCACTAACAATGGAATTTCGCCCTCAAAATTCGCCGAATGCCTAACTCTAAAAAATCATGCTACAAATCTCCAAAAATAATCTCGTCACCAAAAATAAATTCCTCACATCTAATCTAGATGCCTAACGCGAAACGATTCTCTAAAAATTTCTATCTCCAAATTACGTGCCACAAAAACGCAACAGACCCAAAACCCAAGACCCGAGGGTGGTCATATACCTAAGATCTGATACCATTCTGTAACACCCCGCCTGCCCGGGGAGAGCGAGCGGCGCGCCAGAATCGATAAACTAAATCAATTCCACAATATAACAAGATATAGAGCATCTAATTCCCACAACAACAAAAGAGAAACCACTAATCTCAATCTCTTCAAATACAAATACAACCAAGTCTCTCGAATTAATATATACAACATCTAACTCAAAAAATATATAGAAATATCCAATGCTCTATACATCAAAATAAATACAAGTCTTCTCATCTCTTGTATTAAAATTTTTCCCAAATAATCTACGCCAAAATCATCCCAATTGGTCCATAGCACTCAAATTCGTGCTCACCTGCCAACTAAGAAAAAAGATGGGGAAGCACACAATATGACAGGAAAGATGCTCAACAAATATGTTAACGCTGAATAAAACCTCACAATACGAATACGAATATTCAAATCAAATGTGAATCTCATAAGTAATTATATCACTATAATTTCTCAACAACACATTAACCGGGTCACCAGGCCTCACCACCGTACTGCGCCTATGCATTTTTTTTAGCATATCCGGAAAAGGAATATTGGCAGGTGCCCAACTTCCGTGCCATATTAAAATCTTCATGACAACATGCTCAACACCAAAAATAACACCACATGAATCAAAATTAGATTCCAACAAATATTTCTAGATTCCAATGAATTTAGAAATTCAAATATGAGTCAATAATCAAAAGAAAACAACGAGAATAATACTTGCGAGATTAAGGAGCATATTGTGTAAAACCCCATACCTTAAATCACCAAAAGAACCAACAATAATTCTGCCCAGAAATCACAGAATAAGTCATCAAAAATCAGCTCCAAGAATCATCAAAAACTCCTCTAATAACAACCTCAAAACAACCCCAATAACACCTCCAAAAACCTAAGGTTGAATGCATAAATCAAATGTTTTGTTTTTTTATAAAAGAGAGGGATTAAAAATATGTTTGCTGCAAAAAATTTGAACCAAAAAAGGTCATCGATGACCTTATTTTATAAGGCAAAGAATAAGAGTTGTAAAGAAATCAAACTCCTCAAAAACTGCTTGCTACGCACGTTTTCTATAGGGGTCGATCGATCGACCGCCCATGAAAACTGTCAGTTCGCCTAAAAAATGCCTATAAGGCAAAATATTGTAAAATCAATATAAAATCCATTTTAACTCCGTTTTCGAAACCGTTTTAAATTCTCGCCTTTAAAAATAATAATCAACATATTTGAGCAATAAAAATAATTTTATCTCAAAATTTATTTTTCCTCTTTATTTTAAAAATACCCCCAAAATTACATGGGTTGTTACATTAACTCTTATATAATGTCTCTCACATACTACAACCTATATATCAAACTATCTCAAGCCGTTAATTCTCGCGCACACACAAACACATAATCTTATCGGCCACTTATTACCCAAGTCGAGCTTCCTCGCGCCTTTATATATATTAACGGCCATCCGTTACCCAAGCCGAGTTTCCTCGCACACTTACATACATTAACGAACAACCGCTATATGAGTACAGAGTCATGCGCAAGCACTCTTGTGTACCCATACTAGTTTAAATGATGATCAAACAGTTCTCACTAATATTGTTTTCGTACCTAAGCCCCCAATCTACATTTTAAGGGATTCTCAAACTAAGGTCTCGAAGCATGTTCTAAAATAAAATAAAAATTAATCAAATAATTATAATAACGATAATAATCATATAATTAAGGACGCATAAAGAAAAAGTGGGGTCCCTAACACCTTCCCCACTAATAACCTGATTCTTGAATCCCAGAATAATAAGATCGAGACAATCACAAACCTAAAGCTGCTTTAGTATTAGCTCAAAAGGGTTAACCTGAACCTTATATTTATTTGTAAAGAAAATAAACTCGCGATCCTGAAAAACTGATAACCCCTCACGCAGTATATATTTAAGCCTAGGCCTTGGAGCTTGCAATGTTTTTTGGATATAGTGTCTAATAGCTTCTAGGGGAAAATAATCGAACCGACTGAATGATAACCCGACCTCAGGGGGAGCAAAAGAATGGGAGATAATAACTCCCGCATCTACTGTGACAAGTCTTTCCCCCTTGATCACATAATCGCTCGGAGCCCATAACACCATAAACGTTCATGAGATACCTTTTTTCTCATAACTTTGTCGTATGAATTGATTGTATGTGTTGATTGTGGATTCGCACATTTTAATCACACACTACATATAGATCTCACCTAGATCTAGAGTAATTCATCAAAATTGAGATTATGTTTTTATTCTACTAAATTGTACTAGTTTTTCCTAAATTTGATTATTGAATTGTATATCCATGCTTTGATTCACATCACCTAGTAATAACATTTGCTAGGTCAATTATAATTGAAGCAAAATTGAAATTGGTAAAAAATTAGTCATATCCTGCAATCAGATTTATTCACCCCCCTCTAGGTTCGTCCAGAGTGACTACTTATTTAAATAACAAACATCCTCAATTTGTAACAAAGTTGTTCTTGATTTCCATTCACATGCAAAGAGTTTAGACTTTCATTTATTGTGTGTTATTTGTGTTCATTGCTCATCGATCTATTTTACTTGTGAGTAGTGTTGTTTTGTGATTGTGATGAATTTTGTTTGTCCTAATTTGCATAGTATAGATAGTTATATGTCTTTGAATTATTATGAGATGATGAAATATGAAAAGAAAAAGAAGAAGAGAAATCTTTTCATTCTTCCTAAAAATAAAATTTAATTGATGTTTATTTTGATGAACGTGATGATGTTGAAAGTGTCAAATAATTGATTTAAGACAAAGGAGAGTTAATGCTCGGGTTCTCAAGATGAAAAAATTGAATGTTAAATTAGCTACCAAAATCAAACTCTTTTAACAAGAAAAATAATCATTTAGTGAATTTGAAAAGACTAGTCAAATTACGAATAAAAAGTTGAAATTTATTGAAAAATAGAAGGGTCAGTTATTTGACTTGACTTGTGCATTAAAAGAAATTAACAATTCTTTGAGATTACAAAATTACGATTTGAGAAGATTAACTAGCTCAAAATTTTTGCTTTAGAAAAAAACGCAAAGTTATTGTAAAAGAGAAACGTGATTTGACTCTTGAACTCGAAAAATGAAGAAAGTGCATCGCATTTGTGAAGTTTCTCAAAGTGAACTTAAGTAGAGGTTTAAATCTTTGAAAAAACAATAAGATTTATCTATATGTTTGAAACCCAAGTCATCTTATTCTCAAGTTATCACATCGAGTGATTGTTCATCACATAATTCAAAGAAAAATGTTTATTTGATCTTAAAGAAAATTGAGAAGAAACAAAATGTGAAAGAGAATGTTCAAATGAAAAACAAAAAGGAAAATGATAAAAAAAAATTCAAAGGATAATTTAAAATCATTCTCTATCACATTTTTTTCATAAGGAAGGAAATTTAGAATATTTTTGTTATAGATTGAGAAATATTAGATGAAAACATGGTTCTAGATTCTTGGTACTGAAAATGGAGGAAGAATTTATCCCCGAAGATGTCTTTTATATAAAGAAGTTTTTTAGACATCAAGACGGAAGACTAAGTCCTTTGTCATATGTTCCTCCACATTTGTGTGATAAGAGAGTTGAGGTGGGAGTTTATAATACAATGACACCCCATAAATTTTAATAATTAGGTTGATCAAGTCTATTCATAAAAAGTTACATTTTGTCAAAATAATTTAAATACCATCCTTAGCATATAATAAGAAACATATATAAAAGATAAACCAAAGTAAAGATCGACATGAGAAATTCTCAAATACTTAAATATAACGAATAAGAGTTAATCAGATCATTGAGTAAAAATTGATACATAATTGTGGGGGCAAAAAGTATGCCTATATAATAGCATGACACGTGGCATGCACCCCGGTCAAGATGGCGAGCAACGGACGCTCTAACAAGATAAAGATGAGTAGAGTCATTGATAAACTAGTAGATCGAGGAGCAGTATCTGATTCAAATCAAACTCCACGAAGATAGGACTCATCCATTTTTGTAACCGTAATGTAACCCCTACCTCTATATAAAGGGGACACCACCCATTGTGAAAGGGGGCTTAGAAGTTACAAAAACACATTCATGTAAACTCTCTCATTATTCTAATGGAAGACAGTAGCAACCCCGTGAACGTAGGTCATTCATGGTCGAACCAGGTAAATCTTTGTCTCTCTCGTATTTATTTTTATACATGCATCGTGGTGAATTGGCATCCCCATGCGGGTTGATATTTTGACACCACAATTGGTGTCGTCTGTGAGAAATGACACAAAAAGTCTTTCCTTCTTGTTGATGAGATGAGGATTTACATTGCGACGCAATGGTTTACACGCACAAAACCTCAAACAAGAGCTAAGTTTTCTTTTTCTATCTTGTATGAACAATCATATATTCTATACAAATAGCGTTTCGTTAATACATGATTTTTGGTGCAGTTATATTCAAAAAATTTGTATTCAATTTTTATCTGCAAATCTACACAACGGTCTTGATTCTAAGAAATTTTCATTGTTTATTCATGAAGGATTTAACTATCGGAGGTCTACGACAACTCCCTACATATTTGGAGTCCCTGGAAAAAACTCCTACTCAAACACGTTGGTTTTCTTGGGTTACATCATATGATTCCCATATAAAAAATATATGGGGTTGGAGAAATGGATTCCTATATTGTATGACGGTAGATTAATCATTGATCATCAAATCCAAACCTAACCGGGTGGAAGGGTTTTACCACAAATTCACCATGACCTGGGTGACATCGCGAGGAAACCCCCAAGTTTTCTCGTCGCATTTTGCGGTCATCTCCAACCTACGACTTCGGGCTACCATTTAGCCGGGTAATAACGAGTTTTCTAGTCATCCTTGACATGCGATCTCCTCTCAGAGAGAGGACCGAAAGCCAACCAAGCATAAGGAGTACGAACACCGATGACCCAACATCGGAGACACAACAACAAAATTACAATCTGAAGCTTGCTCTTTTATGCAAAAATGTTCTGAAGCAACAAGAATTTTCTTCTGTTTTTTTATCGCACCGGCCAACTCCTTCTCCTCTCCAACTAGTGGTGGCAAGTAAGAATTCTTTAATACGAAAATCGGTGGAGGACCTATCATCCACATCGCCATAGATCGACAACCATTATGCGAAGCGTACCACACTTCGGCGACATCACCGGACCATTATTTATTGGTCGGCAACAACCTCATCTGTGTACCAGCACCTCTCCTCCGGCTGATCGATGACCACGACGAGGACGACCAGATAATCATACAGCTTTTCATAGCTCGCTCAATGATAATAAATCTCCCCTACGACCTGCATACGCATCAGGCTGAGCACAGATTTCGAGCATGAAACCTGCAAACAGGCGGCGAGCTTGAGGGAGATCACCATTGAACCCAATTACTAGTCGGCAGTTCTTCTCAACATCAAACTTCTGGTCAGCATCTCTTGATTCCACTTATTACCTCCTCGAACAGGCACGAGCATGAGATTAGCTGGTCGTTGGCAGGGATGAGCACAGACGAGCGCGACATCAGCTAGTCGGCAACCGGGACGAGTACGACATCAGCTCAGCACACCCCTATGTGTTTCCATAAACACATTTAAAATCTATTTGGGGCACGAATTCATCTGTGCTTTAAAGCCCTTGGGAAATTGTTAAAATTAACATTTTCTTACTTCACATCTTTACGTGGAAATAAAAATTTGAATCCATCGTACATTATGTATTTGGAATTCACATAATTTTGCAAAAATTCTAAATCAACCCTCTGTCTTATATTCTAGATATATTTGACTAATTTTTGCACTGCTCGGTCTCTGAAATTTTTTTGAGGGACCATGTGACCTTATTACAATTGTTGCAACGATTTTAGTTGGCACTTTTTATGTGACCTTATTACAAATTATTTTGATCCCATAAATAGTTGGGGGGGGGGGGGGGGGGGAACTTGTAAGAGCATTCATCTCATTTATTCGACCATTTAATTTTCGATATTGTCGTCCAGCTACTGAAATTTAATCTCGACAGAAGGAGATTATTGGTCATTTAGCTCAACCCCGACAGATGCTCGGGCACGGTTATCCCAGTGGGATTTTTATCATAAAAATCATTGGATTATTCATTACATTCATACACTACTACGATTTTTTTTCCTCGACAAATGGCCTAGTGGATGCATATCATATATACATTGTTGAACAAATCATTCTCATGATAATTTCTATTTGATTTAGCCTCTACAAATGGTCGGAAAATTTATTAACTTCCACAGGTACAAGATTCAGTCCCGACGGATGCTCGACCACAATCTTAAGCTCTTGGAAACCTTATTAATGTTCCGATAGATGCTCGAGCACAGATTGCTCGATATATCTACTCGATACTGAAAAACTTTGCCCCGATGGACTTGCCAAGCAACACCTATTTTATTAATGCTCCGTCGGATAGTCAAGCATACTACAACACTTTGGACCCAAAAAATGCTTGGGCAAATTTATTATTACTTCGGCTAATGCTTGGGCTCTATGATTCTTGACCTGAAGGATGATCAAGCATATTCAAGGTTCATCTCGGCTAATGATCGGCAAAATATTTCTATATATTTAGTCCCGAAGATATTTTCCACACATGTCGCACTTTATCCCCAATGGATGGTTAGTCAGGATAATCCTTATATTTAGCACAACCTCAATTGACGGATACGCACATTTTTTGTGCACTGTTAATAATATTTTATTTGGTCACCAATTATGCTCACGATTTTTATCATCATAAATTTGTTAGCAGGGGGCTATCTATACGTTACACTTCACAATTGTCACTACACAATTTTTTGTGATTTTTTTCTATTGGAAACCAACTTACAATTGAGTATTTGCTAAGAGCTTTTTGAAGAAATTCGAAATTACCTCCTATGTCATACATCTGGATATATTTGACAAACTTTGCATCTTTTATTCGACTTTATTACAATTATTTTTTTCACATAAATAGTGAGGCACACTTATAGAGCACTCATATCATTTATTCGATCATTTAATTTTCAATATTGTCGTCTAGCTATTATTGGTTATACCAATGGATGGTCGGTGTAATATTTTTAATAATACTTAGCGTAGCCCCGACGGATGCTCGGGTACGACAATCCTCGTGAGATTTTGTCCTAAAAATTATGGGATCATTCATTTTATTCATTCAATACTATGAATCTTTTCCTCGACGCACGGTTGAGCAGATACACATCATACATTTATTGACTGAATACACAAATTGCGCGATAAATTCTATTTGATTTAGCCTCGACAAATGGTCGAGAAACTTATTAACTTCCATAGGTACAAGATTCAGTCCCAACGAATGCCCGACTACAATCTTAAGCTCTTGAAAATCTTATTAATGCACCGATAGATGCTCGAACCCAAATCGTTCTCTATATCTACTCGGCACTGTACAACTTTTCCTCGACAGACTAGCCTTGCACCACTTATTTTAATTCTCCGACGGATGGTCGAGCACGTTACACCACTATGTACCCAACAAATGCTTGGGCAAGATTATTTGTGATAACCGACGGATGCTCGGACGTTAAAATTTCTTCAATTTCAGAATTGATCATCTGGCTCTATGATTCTTAACTTTGAGGACGATCAGGAATATTCAAGGTTCATTTCGACAAATGATCAGAAAAATATATCTATATATTTAGTCCCGAAGATATTTGCCACACATGACACATTTTATCCCCAACAAATGGTTGGTCAGGATAATTCTTATATTCAATCCCGATAGATTGTTGCCATAGTCGATTAATGATCGACATTACATTTATAATTGTTATTCAACCCTAATAAATGGTTTGGAAATTTAGTTTTCACTAACACTGCAGGATCGTTCGTAATATCTGCTCGATCCTTTTTGCCTCGACGGATGCTCGAGCATGGATCATTCGTAATATCTACCAGATCCTCTATAATTTTTGCCTCGACAGGCATTCAGGCATCAGTTATTTAATCTGTAAGTCTACTTCTCACTAACATTGCAGGATCATCAGTAATATCTGCTCGATCCTTGATAATCTTGCCTCGACAGACATCATTTATTTTATCAATGCTCCAACAGATGCTCAAGCATAGATCGTTCGCAACATTTACTAGATCTTTTTGTAATTTTACCTCGATGGACCCTCAGCTTCGATGGTTATTTGACATTACGTGATCATGTCTCAAGCTCTAATGGACAGTTGGGCAATGCAATTCTTATTCAATTCAACCTCGCTGAATGGGAAGTTGGGCAACCTATATAACAAAGGTCCAACAACACATAAATTAGTATGGAGTGCAACGATCAACTATATTTATCATCAAGAACGAATCCAGCATGTAAGAAGTCACATATCCAGCAAGGTTACAATCAATCGTGGTTCCTAAGGATTGAAGACGAGCATCACCGAATTACTCTTTATCCACTCCAACCAGCGATCTTATGGTTTATGGACGACTTACGTCTCATCTCCACCAACCCGCTTCATGGTCTGCTGACTTAAGAATTTTTGGCCCACCGACCTGCGAACTCAGGCTATCACAGCCGAGCGCCCAAACATTCTTTCTAATCTTATGTCCAATCATTATTGACCTGCGTTAGGGTCTTCCCCTACTAGTCGACGTTCATTCACATACGACGAACATAATGTGTTAGCATCAACACTAGACCACCCTGAATGTATCAACAACATTGTCAGACAACCCATGGTGATCGACGATCACTAGGCAACGAATTAACGTGTCATCAACACTAAGATATCCACTCCAAAGGAACAACATTTCTTGAACACCACATCAAATTAACGCATTTCTGCATGAAGACGCTTTGATCCCATATCAATTTCTTTAGATGCACGAGCTATATGGAGTCTTCCACAACCTCCTGGAACCACCATGCATGGTCGGCGAACAAGTGTGCTCCGAGGAACGATACATTACATGTAGCTATATGACTAAGATAATCCTTAATTATATCCAGCTCGACGAACGATCAACTCGATACTCTTCAACACAACAAATCCCCGATGGACGGTCGGGCAGTCTTCTCTTTGCAGCCCAATTGGGGGCTCCATGGCAACGATGACACGTGAACAAATTCACCGTAACATTTAAAGAAAAATATAAGAGGCCAACTCAGGATGGATGCCAACATGGCTAACACTGGCATTAGTCTTTCAAATGATGATCAGGACCAAGATTGATTTAATTACAACAACTATCTTTCTAGTTTCAATTAAATTAAGAAAGTCCTCGGGTCTTTGTCATCTCCAAACACAAATGGCCTCACGAGTTGCCCCGAAAATAATAAAATCCCTACGGGGGATCCCTATGTAAAAAGCCAACTCAGGTTGGTCGCTAACTATGTTGGTCGGTTAAAATCCTGAACAGGTGGATGGCCCTTAAACCAGATTAATTTTTTCCATCGCCTTTTAGGCCTAAGGAAGTGTGACGACACAACCTAAAAGGTAAAATAAATGGATATTTACATGCGAGGCATTAGAAAATGGAAAAATGCGAACAAAATTGGTATTACATTGACTTGCGGGAAAGGCCTAAGTACAATAAGGGTACTAATTACATATTAAATATTATAAACCTAATGCAGGGTCTTACCCCGACTAGGTACATGCCCGAGAAAGCCTCGGCACGTAGGCCTGTGGTCGACCTCTCTAATTGGACCATATAAAAAACCTAATGCAGGGTCTTACCCCGATTAGGTACATACTAGAGCAAGGCTCGACACATAGGCCTGTGGTCGGCATCTCCAATGGGACCATATAAAAAACCTAATGCAGGGTCTTACCCTAACTAGGTACATGCTCGAGTAAGGCTAAACACATTGGCCTGTGGTCGGCCTCACCAATTGGACCATGTAAGATAAAAATACAGGGAAATGCCTTAAACTTGATGCACACTCGAGAAAGCCTCAGCAAACGAATTCTTAACAGGCCTGTGGTCGACCTCACGAATTGGGCCATGCAATAAAATAGAACAATGAACTACGTCTGACCTGATCCCATGAGGGTACGTAGGCAGCTCGACACTCCCGAGTCCGGTTCCCATATCAACTGAACGTATCTTAACTCAAGCCAAACATTCATCTAAAAAAATTATAAAGGCAAGAAGAACTACCAAATAAGGCTAAAAGTTGAACGACATCTCAAAGAACGCTAGTCCAGTTCACACTAGCAACTACACACGTTTAAAGAGATTATGGACCAGCTCCCAGCTCATCTCGGAATCAACTCAGCTGAACTGCGACCTGTGGGGCTATTATGGGGGAACAAATATGCTTATAAAATAGCATGATACGTGGCGAGCACCCCAGTCAAAATGGTGAGCAACGGACACTCTAATAAGATAAGGATGACTAGAGTCCTTGATAAACTAGTAGACCGAGGAGCAGTATCTGATTCAAATCAAACTCCACGATGATAGGACTCATCCCTTTTTATAACCCTAATGTAACCCCTAACTCTATATAAAGGGGACACCCATCATTGTGAAAGGGGGCTTAGAAGCTACAGAAACACATTCATGTAAACTCTCTCATTATTCTAATGGAACACAGTAGCAACCCCGTGGATATAGGCCATTCATGGTCGAACCACGTAAATCTTTGTCTCTATCGTATTTATTTTTATACATGCATCGTGGTGAATTGGCATCCCCTTACAGGTAGATTTTTTGACACCACTATACTAATTCTCTCATCACCAATTTATCTTTTACAACATTATACAATTACGACGAAATAAGTAAACTTTGCATCTCTCAAAATAACTGATGTAAATCAAAAGTAGGTACGACCCCTATAATTTCAAGGCCCGGTAGTGAATGGAATGAAAAATAACGTGCTCGATTAATAAACTAGTTCAGGTACACAAGAGCATATGAACGACACAATGGGTCAGGCCCACTGTAATAAGATAATATATACGCACTCAAGTAGTAAAACTATCAATCATGAGTATAATTAATAACATATACAGTTATTAAATTAACTATTATCCCTCTAAATTTATAATTTATACATATACTAGTATATCATGTATAAATCGAGTATATAAATGCCATGTCTCGAAGTCAAACTATGTATTAATTCAAAAAACACCATAGGGTATAGCCTAATCGTATCGAAACGGTGTTTTGATTAGTTAATCACTACACTTTCCCCATACGAATAAGGTCAATAATACATTTAATATCCACAAAATCTAACTCAATATTTTATCTACTTCTAAAACATTTAAAACATTACTATTTCAATTTATATGTTATAAAACCCCAATATTTTCATATAAGTAGAATTTACTGCGTAAAGGGGTACTTCAAAAATTATCATATATGTTCTCAAAGTTTAAATAAATCACAAAACCCCACCGGGGCCGTTCTCATGGGTATAAAATTCATGTGTTCTCACGCTATCATTTGCATGGTAAGAATCATGTCCATTCGCACGCCACCCTACGCACGGTAGAAACTATGTCCATTGGCACTGTGCACAAAAATCAAAGTCTTTCAGAATCAGATCTGTACACCCCATGTCCCAAGCCTAGAATTCAAATCACCATTTTCTTCTAAAAACAAAGTTATATGCCACCATACACCCCAAATATGGTCTATCATAGTTATTGAGATCAATTCTTACATACAAAACCCAATTTTCCATGTTAAATTTTGAGATTCAACGTTTACATTTCATATCCAATTTTTATATTATTATGTGAAGGGAATAATTATATACATGTAAAGAAGTAGTCTACCACATGATTCCATATAAGAGTCTTAATAAGGGGCATACAATTATCTAACCCAATTAAATTAAACTGGTTTAAACTAAACATACAATTTCAAGAATTGGTTTCATTCATTTATTTATAAAAACAAAAAATTTTAATTCATCAAATAAACCTAATTATTTCTATAAAATTTTAATAATTTAGAAAGCCTTATTTAGGTAGAAACCATTATTTACATCATGAGACGAGAGAGTAGAATTATCTTGCCTTATGTGAAGAATATAAATCCCAATTTGTATTGAGAAATCTCAAAATGTGTAGAAGGAGACCTCCTTAAACAAATAAATGAGTTTTTCTTCAAGTAAATCCCTAAAATCATTGTGAATTAAAAAGATGATTTGTTGTGAAGTTTTGGCTGAGGTTGTTGCGAGTTTGTGAGTTTAGTCCTTGTGTTTTTATAGCAACTCCTCTTAATTGCGCCTTACTCTTAGGTTGTTTATGCTAGCTTTCTACCCAAGTATGTTATAGTTACCATTATACCCATGCTCTTGAGTAGAATTCGCTCTTTTGTTTAATTATTATTTTAACACAATTCTAAATTACTATTTACTATAATAAAATTCCTCCAAATTATAATTAAACCCCATATAATTGTTCCAACTTCAAAGTTTATTGTAAAACTTTATTTCTTACTCAAATAATTATAAAATTCAAGTTTTCACTTAGAATAATTATTTCAAACTATCGATATTCAAAATTAATTAATTATTTAATTAATTAAAAATCCTTTAAAATTATGAAAAACCCCCTTTAAATTACCAGGTATTACAATCCCCCCCTAAAAAAAGAATTCTATCTTAAGAATTCATAATAAATCCCTTACTTACTCGAGTTAAAATTTATATTGCCGAAAAATTTATTTTACCTAATGTAGAGTGATTCAAAACTATATTGTCATATAGAATGAGTCAAAACCAACTCCTCATATAAAATGAGTCAAACTATATCCTCATATAAAATCGATCAAAGCCTCTTCCCCATATAAAATGAGACAAAAACTATCTGCTCATATCAAATAAGTCAAAAACTATCTCCTCGTATAACATGAGTAAAAAACTGTCTCATCATATAAAATGACTCAAAAAATATCTCCTCATATAAAATGAGTCAAACTATCTCCTTATATAAGAATGAGTCAAAATAATCTCCTCATATAGGAATGAGTCAAAATAATCTCCTCATAGTCAAAATAATCTCCTCATATAAGAATGAGTCAAAATAATCTCTTCATATAAGAATGAGTCAAAGTAATCTCCTCAAATAAAAATGAGTCAAAATAATCTACTCATATGAGGATGAGTCAAAATAATGTACTGTAACACCCCATATTTCTGAGTATTTGAAATTAATCAATTCGGTAATTAATTAGTTTTATTTTAAATTACATTAGAGAAGTAATTTAATTGAATCTAATGATAATGTAATTGTTTAATATTAATCGAGAGAGAGGTAATGATTAATATTATGAATTTAATTTACTAAGTGAAAATAGTAAATACCGTATGGAAATTATTAGCTGTAATAGCGAGTGACATTGGTGTAATTGGACTTATCTCAACCGGGAGTCGTGCGGAGAATAATTTGGGACCGAGATAAAATAATTATGCAGAGTGGCTTGGATGATGATTTTGAGGTCACGGATGACTCTGTAAGGGTCAAAATAGTCAAAATAGTATACCCGGGGGTGTCGATTGGGTCCCGGGGCATTTTTAGGTTAAATTGGCACCGTACAAGGGCATTTTAATCATTTGGGAAATGAAGGTTAAGAGACCTACGAATTTATAATTCCTTTATCAGATGTTAGATAAGAGGGGTTAGGATTAGAAACTAAAAATACAATGGGAGTCCATTGGAGAACAAAAGGAGAGAATTCTTGGAGGTTTTGAAGAGTTCTTGAGAGGTTGAAGTGTGTTCTTGCACCACAATCAAGCTTGGAGTGAGGATTAGAAGAGAAGATCATCATTCAATCACCCCAACCACAAAATAAGACCCTACTGATCAAGGCAAGTGGTTGATTACAATTCAATATGAAGTTATAATACCCATGAGACTAGGGTTTCAATTATATGGATTAAATGGATGTTTTTGGAAGAAAATAATGATTTTTATACATGTTATGGGTAGGTATTTCACGTAGAATGATTTAATATCTATAGAGGATTAGAAGTAATACGATATCTGATTATCACCATGGATCAAATCTGAGTTTTTGAATGAATATGTGGGAAGAACACAAAACTAGTTTTTTTGATGATTATTGAGTTTGATTCGTTCTTGACTAAATTTTGTGAGGATTTAATGCGTTTAGAATGTTAAAATTCATCCTAATGCATGTAGAAAAGGTTTGGAAAATTTGGTTTTGAATTTGGTGAAGAAATAAGTAAGACACATATGTAAAAATGGTGAGAAACACATGAAAAAAACAACGAAGAAGACAACCTTGTTCATGTCGAATCGATTCGACCCAAGACCAAATCGATTCGAAAAGGTTAATGGATTCGATATTTGGGTGAATCGATTCGACCCTTCCAGTTTTGCCTATTTTGGCCCTCTGGTCGGTACCCTCTATGCCTGAATCTCCTGGCATTGTTCCCTTGTCAGGAATCCTACCCTTGATGACTGACTTTTCCTAGGCTCTCCACCTTGCTCCCTTTCGTATGGAAGCAATGATCCTAACAGTGTATAAAAGTGGCATTGATGACATCAGTAGATGTCACCAATGCGGGGTTACCGATCAAATATTTCCTGATCTTCCAAGACAACCAGTCCATAAACTTTTTTTTCTTTCTCTCTGGTCGGTACCCTCTGGTCGGTACTCTCTGATCGGTACCCTCTAGAGATTCGGGCATAGAGGGTACCAACCAGAGGGCCGAATCGATAAGGTTAATGGATTTGATATTTGGTTGTTGGGGGTGGTGCCATCTCGACACCTCAACAGTAGAAAGTCAGTCATCAGGAGTAGAATTCCCGACAAGGGAATAATGCCAGGAGATTCAGGCATAGAGGGTACCGACCAGAGGGGCAGGGTTATAGATAGGGTCAATAGGGCCCAAATCAGCAGTAGTTTTCTTAAGGTTGTTAGGGCCAGGGGAACTAGGGGGAGGCCATCAGGGTCGAGGCTATCAGGTCCAGCAGGGTCAGAGATAGAGAGACTTCCCGGGACAGTACTTCATATATGGCCAACAGGGTCACAAGAGTAGAGATTACGCACAACATGGCAGGGCACAACAGTAGGGTGCCCAACAGGGACAGCAGGCTCGCTTACCCCCAACACCACTAACACCACCATCTCCTCAGCAACAATAGGGAAAAATGCACTACGGGCGTGTGTATAACATCCAGGACATACCGATGCCACTTGCACCTTAGGAGACACCAGAAGTAGAGGGTATGTTTCCTATTCATGGTCTTGAGGTTAGGATTTTTTTTATACTGGGGCATCACATTCATTTATTAAGACCAGATTTGCTAGAGCTACCGATTTATTAGAGATCGCTGGTAGTCTCCTTATGTGTGTAGAGTCACTAATGGTTAGTGGTTCACTGATACACTCGATTTGTAGAGAGTCGATATCGTGATAGGGAGAATGAGTTTAGCGACAGACCTTCTAGTGTTAGACATGGAGGGTTACAATATGATTTTGGGTATGGATTGGTTGGCAGGATATAGGGCTATGGTAGATTTCTATGAGAGGCCCATTGTGTTTTCCATTCTGGGGAAGGATATATTCCTTATGGCGATGACTCTTCCTGAGGGAGGGTCACGCACACACTTATACTACATTGAGGAGGAGACCTCACAGGAGGTAGTGATATTGTTAGACTCGATTTCGACCGTGAGAGATTTTGAGGATGTATTTCAAGAAATATTAGGGTTACCACCCAACCAAGAGATAGATTTTGTGATTGACCTAGCATTGGGTGCAAGACCGATTGCCCAAGCACCATATCGCATGGCCACTGCAAAGATGCATGAGTTAAGAGAGCAGATTCATCAGCTCTTGGGTCAGGGTTTCATTAGGTGAAGTACATCGCCTTGGGGTGGGCCTGTATTGTTTATGAAGAAGAGGGATGGTTAGCTTTGCTTGTGTGTGTATTATAGGGAACTGAACAAGGTTACGATACATAATAAGTATCCATTATCGATGATCGATGATCCATTTGATCAATTGAGAGGAGATGCCTACTTCTCAAATATTTATTTGAGATGAGGTTATCACCATCTACGTATTCAGGAGGAGGATATTCTCAAGAATGCTTTTCTGTCGCAATACGGGTCATATGAGTTCAAGGTGATACTTTTTAGGCTCACTAATGCACCATCTGTATTCATAGATCTCATAAACAAAATATTCAGGGAGTTCTTGGACCAGTTTGTGATCATGTTTGTAGATGACATTCTAATTTACTCTCATACTGAGGAAGAGCACGTGGAGCATCTGCATAGGGTCTTACAGACACTTCGGGACCATCAGTTGTAATCCAAATTTGGGAAGTGTTGATTTTGGCTATGGGAGATGCTTTTTCTTGGACATATCGTACCTGACAGTGGTATTGAAGTGGATCCGAGTAAGGTATCGGTAGTGAGGGAGTGGGGATAACTAACGACACCGATGGAGATTCACAGCTTCTTGGGTTTGGTCGTGTATTATCGCCACTTCATTAAGGGACTTTCGAAGATTGCGGGTCCGTTGACGAACCTAACTCGCAAGGGGTACTATTCATGTTGACTGATCACTGTTAGTTGGCCTTCGATGAGATGATGTCAGCACCAATGCTTGCATTGCTTAATAGTCAGGTGGAGTATCGAGTCTACACTAATGCATCATTTCATGGACTTGGGTGTGTATTTTAGTAGAAGGAGAGGTCCATAGCTTATGCATCTAGAAAGATTAAGCCCCACGAGAAGAATTACCCCACCCACGACCTTGAGTTAGCAGCGATCATTTTGCTTTGAAGATATGGAGGCATTATCTATTGGGAGAGCAGTTTACACTATTTATGTACCATAAGTCACTTCAGTATATGTTCACATAGAAGGATCTGAACATGAGGCAGAGGCAGTGGTTAGGGTTCATGAATGATTACTAGTTCGATATATAATATCAACCTGGTAAGGCTAACGTGGTAGCAGACGCATTGAGCCAACGACCTACTGGAGAGTAAGCGAAGGTCTGGAAAGCTAAGTTGAGTGGCCTTTGTCATGATGATGAGGTCACCAGAGCGTGTATTACAGTGTTGTATATCATTCCTGAGATTGTGATGTGGGTAGTGAAAGTGCAGGCAGAGGGTCATTTATGTCAGGACAATTAGCTGAGGGTGCAAAGTCTTACTTGATCATCTCGGAGGGAGGTTTACATTCTAATGAGATATTAGTTGTGCCTGAGGATGAGGATTTGAGGCATGTTGTGATGAATGAGTCCCATGGTTTGAGGTTTGTGGTACATCCTGGTGGGGATAAGATGTACCAGGATATTAGGAGACAGTACTGGTGGACAGGAATGAAGATAGACATAGCAGAGTTTGTCTCGAAGTGTGTTACTTATTATCTTATGAAAGTTGACCATCAGAGACATTCAAGGATGCTACAGTCATTGGAGACTCCCGTGTGGAAGTGGGAGAGTATATCGATGAATTTTATTACAGGGTTGCCGACATCGTAGAAGGGTCAAGATTCCATTTGGTTAATAGTGGATCGATTGACCAGGGTGGCCCACTTATTGCTGGTCCGCACCGACTACAAGATGAGTCAGTACGTGCAACTGTTCGATGCTAAGATAGTTAAGCTGCACGGGGTGTCGATTAACATTGTGTCTGATAGAGACAAGATCTTCGTATCTCACTTATGACAGAGCTTCTAAGATGCCATTGGTACAGACTTACGGTTGATTATCACTCATCATCCATAGACAAACGAGCAGACTAAGTGGATTAATTAGATGCTGGAGGACATGTTGAGAATGTGCATTCAGGATTTTGGGAGAGGATGGGAGAGATACCTTCCATTACTAGAGTTTGCATATAATAACTCTTACATCATGAGATTCGAAAAGAAAGGGAAGTTAGCGCCTAGATATGTGGGGCCTTTCCTGATTATTAAGAGAGCGGGATCAGTGACATATAGATTGGGATTACTAGAGCATCTTCAGCGAATACAGGATGCGTTAAGGAAGTAAAGGAGGAAAGAGAGAGAGAGAGATTTTTCGCATGTTCCACTCGATGAGATTGATTTGCAGCCAGATGTCTTGTATGAGGGGAGACCTGTGGATATTCTGGACCATAGTGAGCATAAACTGCGGTCTAAGGTTGTTCCACTAGTTAGAATTCAGTGGGGACGCCACAATGTGGATGAGTCTACTTGGGAGCGGGAGAATGACATGCGAGAGAAGTATCCAGAGTTGTTTAGCGCAGGTATTACCTAATTTCAGGGACCAAATTCCCTATAAGAGGGTAAGTATGTAACACCCCGTATTTTTGAGTATTTGAATTTAATAAATTCTGTAATTAATTAGTTTTATTTTAAATTACGCGAGAGAAGTAATTTAATTGAATCGACTGATAATGCGATTATTTAATATTAATCGAGAGAGAGGTAATGATTAATATTATGAATTTAATTTGATAAGTGAAAATAGTAAATAACGTATGGAAATTATTACGCGTAATAGCGAGTGACATTGGCGTAATTGGAATTGTCTCAACCGGTAGTCATGCATAGTTTAATTTGGGGTCGAGATGGAACAATTATGTAGAGTGACTTGAATGATGATTTTGAGGTTACAGATGACTCCGTAAGGGTCAAAATAGTTAAAATGCTATACCCGAGGGTGTCGATTGGGTCCCGAGCCATTTTTAGGCTAAACTGGCACCTTATAGGGGTGTTTTAATCAATTAGGAAATGAGGGTTAGGAAACCTACGAATTTATAACTCCTTTATCTGATGTTTGATAAGAGGTGCTAGGGTTAGAAACTCAAAATACAATGGGAGTCCATTGGAGAATAAAAGGAGAGAATTCTTAGAGGTTTTGAAGAGTTCTTGAGAGGTTGAAGTGAGTTCTTGCACGATAATCAAGCTTAGAATGAGGATTGGAAGGGAAGATCATCAATCCATCTTCCCAACCACGAAATCAGACCATACTAATCAAAGGAAAGTGGTTAATTGCAATTCAATATGAAGTTATAATGCCCATGAGATTGAGGTTTCAATTATATATATTAAATGAATGTTCTTGGAAGAAAATAATGATTTTTATACGTGTTATGGGTAATGATTTCATGTAGAATGATCTAATATCTTCAGAGGATTAAAAATCATAAGATATGTGATTATCACCACGGATGAAATATGCGTTTTTGAATGAACATGTGGGAAGAACACAAAACTAGGGTTTTTGATGATTATTGAGTTTGATTTGTTCTTGACTAAATTTTGTGAGGATTTAATGTGTTTAGAACATTAGAAATCATCCTAATACACGTAGAAAAGGTTTATAAAGGTTGGTTTTGAATTTGTGAAGAAACAAATAAGACACATATGAAAATGGTGAAAAAACATAAAAAAAAAACTAATGAAGAAGACATCTTGGTGCATATCGAATCGATTCTACCCAAGACCGAATCGATTCGAAAAGGCGAATCGATTTGGTATTTTGGAGAATCGATTCGGCCCTGCCAGTTTTGCCTATTTTGCCTATATAAGCCTTGAAACTTTGTGTAAATGATTGGGTGACCTTTGGGGCCTATTCAAATCATTATGAGTGACTTATGGGATTGCACTAGGACCTTGATAATGGCATGTGGTAGTCTTAAGAAGAGAGTTAAGAATATAATGATTAGGGCGTAAATTTTAATTAATTTGTGAGAATGAGAATGTAGTTACGGGAAAACATGAGTGAGATTATGGCATGAACCAGTGGAGTAAGGAAGACTTATCTACTGAAATAGAACAGAGGGTAACTAGGGACCTAAGAGTAGATAATAATACTCCATTAAATATGATAGTGAGAATAATCATAAATTGAATGTACGGTGAGTATTCAAGTGCTATATACTACGTACAACTGATGAAAATTAGGTTGTGTGAATACCTACTAAATATACATATAGGTTGTGTGAGTACCTATTATATGATTGATGATAGATTAAAAGACCTACGTTGCTTTCTATCACAGAGGGTCCCGCGCAGTGGGCAATCCCACTTTGCCGATTTTAGGGAGGTTTGGATTTCTGATCCAGAACATAGATTTAGGGCGGATCACTATGTGTCGTGTATTAGTGTTTTTGGCATGTCGTTTGGGTATGTTAGGTATGTGCATACCCCAAAAGCTTAGAACTATGTTCGCCTCCACTATTTAGTATTTGATTTTGGGTTCGAGGAGATGTACATAACCATTTGTCCCTATTTAGTACGAGAGGTACTTGGACTGATATTAGATTATGCCCATGTTTCACGGTGTTCCTTTTTAGCGACGCCATAATGATATATATATATATATATACATATATATATATATATATATATATATATATATATATATATATATATATACATATATATATATATATATATATATATATATATATCGATGTGAATATTCTACTTATGTGTGACAGTAGACAATTAGATAGTGGATATCTAAAGATTGAATTAAGAAGTGAAACTTAATTAATTGAAAAATGAGAATGTAAGTGAAATGACAATTTCAACTATTATAACGTATGAGAAACGTTAACTAACAGGTGAAGTACTGTATGGGCGATATGAGAACAGAGAGGTGTTCGTATTTAGAAATACTTAAGTCTAGTTAGCTTCGGTAGAATAGCTAGATGGGCTAACTAGAAACGTTAGGTGTGCACAATAGTTGAGAGGTGAGGAAACTCAAGTGAGTGTATATGAACCTAACATGTGTTATCAATAACTGATTTTTATTTGTGATAAATACTTGCTAAATATTTTCAAAATGTTTTGGGTTCTAACCCTTGATATAAAATCGTTTCAAAAACTTTTAGGTGTCCAGCTCCAAGGATGCCCGACTTGATGATTCCTTACAGGGGCGTATAGCTGCAGCGCTGTGGAGGCTTACAGAGCTTTGATTAGACACATCTATCATTTCATTCCTAGCATATGAGTTTATTCCAGTATTTCAGTTTGTCATGTTGGCCCCATTTGAGACATTATTCATTTAGTATTTCAGTTTCAGACTTGTATTCGGATTTTCTTATCAGTTGGATTTATTATTTGGTTTGGTATTTGAGCTGATGGTTTATTCAGCAAGTGTAGACACCCCATTCTATTACCCCCCTAAGTCTCCTTAGGTCCCTAGTACCTCCCTTCATCACCATAAACCCAGGTTATGTCCCGAGTACTGACCTGGAGGCCATCGGGCACTCCCCGACTCAGTTTGACCCAAAAGTCAAACTCTTCATCTCGATCGAGACTGAATGAATCTTCGAAGGGAACTGAATACCCTTTCCAACGGTCCACCCCGTGCAAAATTCTGACTTACCATGCAGACGAACGATCAGTTTGCATTCGAAACCTGACCTAAAGGCCATCGGGCGCTCCCGGGTCTATTTGACCTAAGTCAACTCTCCAAATCGGGTCAAACTCTTTGGAATGTCTAAGTACATCTCCTAAGCTTTCCAACGGTCTGCCCCATGCATGATTCGGACTTACCATGCGGACGAACGATCCGTTTGCGTCCGAGCGATTCCCCGTCCAATGGACCGACAAATGCTTCCGAGCCATATTTGACCCAAAGTCGACTCCCGAACCCGGGAGTGGTCCAAAGGAATTTCGAAGCTCTCTGAATTACCTTTCCAACGGTATGCCCCGTGCATGATTCTGACCAATGGTTTGCCCTCGGCGGTCGATTTTCTGAAAAACCCTGAAGCGCACTGCCAAATGGCAGGTTCCAGACCCTGCCTATGGGCAGGAGCCGATAGGCAGGAACAGGTCCATGCCGATCGGCACTCACCTGGGACTATAAAAGGAGGACTTCACCTCATTTTCAAGGGGAGCCCAGATCTTATAAAAATCTCTCTGAACGAATCCCAGAAACCTCTCTCGAAGGCAGCGTGATTTCAACTTCCAAATCCCTTTTTTACTTCCACTTTTCATCATCCTTTCATCAAACGTGGTGAATTAGCCACTCTCCATCATCCTCCAAGTGCAAGGGCTGCTCTCCAACATTCAAGATCAAGCTCAAGATCTACAAGAAGGTCCCACTTTCTCAAACTCTCTCTTAAATTCTCTTAAATTCCCAATAATTTGTTTTCTTATTTAACACTTTTATTATCTCATCTCACACATCCTAATATACTTTTATTTAGTATTATTGTACATCTTTTATTTTCATAAAACCTAAAAAATAAGAAAAAGAGGGTTTGCTCATAAATTCCAAGTAGGGATTCTCACACTTTTTCCACACTTTTCTCACAATTAAAACACTTTTTCTACACACACACACATACTCAAAAATAAAAGATTCCCCATTTGGATTTATGGGATAAACCCCACCCCTCATTTTGTATGCGAACTATGTGGACTTTGATGCCTTTATAGGCTATGTAGGCGTCTGGGGGTAAAACCCGAGACTCGAGTCCTTTTTCTCACTTTTTCTCTCATTTTCTATCTTCTCTAAATCCATTTTCCTTATATTCTATATACTTGCCCTTAATAACGTATTGCTCCATATGCGTTATCGTTCCGTTATAACGGTCAACGTAGGGGTAATCGCGTAAATCTTATTTTTCTAATATTATTCTTATATCCTCCTACGGACGACTCGCTTTATCTTTTCCATGATATAAGTCTAGGATTCCTACCTCCATTCTATATATATACACATGCACACATATCACGGGGGGAAACAAAAAGGAAAATAACAAATATTCATGAGAGACCGAAAGGGCGGAATGGGTGCCTAACACCTTCCCATTTCGTAACTAAGCCTCCGAACCCTTCTCGAATCATCTTGGTTTCACACGCACCAGTATGTCTTTAGATGCCATCCTTCGGGGTGGCTTTCCCTTTTCTTTTGTCTATTTTGAGTAAAATAGACTGGCGACTCTGAATCTCTCTACATTTTTACATCACATCTCAAACGACGCAGACCGAAGCGCTCCCGAGAGGGACGCGCGGGACCCGAAGGATCCTTTCCTCCACGCGCCCGCCCGTACGACGAGGATCGGGGATGGCCACAGTGACGACTCTGTTGGGGATTTGTGTATTTTGAGGGCTTGACTCTATTTACATGAATGCTATATTTGCTTATGTTTCCCCCATATTTGCATGTTCCCCTTTCTCATATGTATCCCATACTTATGCTTATGTTCACAAACTTGTAGAAATTTCTCCATGTACACTTCACACCACGTGCACCTAGGATCACATGTATATCCCCATGTTGCACGCATTACCCATCCATACTTGGTGTACCTTTTGGGGTACTTTCACTTTGCTCCCTATCTGGCATAATCAAGAAGAGGCATTCTCATCATAAGATACCAATAAGAGAATTAGGCATGATTCACACAATGTCACCAAAGAGCATTGATATTGACCAAATTTTACCCAGTAACTGGAGGGTCACTTCGTGATGGGAGCTGGTCCGGCAGGTCACAGTTAGCCTAAGCGATATGACTCTCATCTTCCATTGGCCAAGTACCTTCGACGTATATCGAACGGTTCCCTCGCATCGTACCGTTTGACCGAAGTCATGATGGGAGGTATATCGCAGGGAATTTGTTCACATACGCCGAGTATATTAAATTTTCTCTCACCCATACTGTCCTCACGAGGTATATGGTGAGGCAATTCACGTACACTCAGGTATATCAAATGGCTTGTCCACACGTACCGATTGCTCGCAAGAGCAAAACGTATATCGTGGAAGTCACGCCAAAGGGGGGAACCCATGCCGATTCACCTAACCAACTGCATGACCGCATATAGGTGTCAAACCTAGGACACGCACTTTAGATTGCCAGTTTCAACCCGAAACTTTACCGAAATTTTGGGTCGGCCTGTCGCCAAATTTTCGTGCATTTTTAAAACAGGGCCCTGTCCGTGAGCCTAGTTACAAGTCCAAACCGTAGCTTTGCATATATTAAGACCCCCACTTACCCAGGCTCGGGTCCTGTCCGGCATTGCATTTAGGAGAATTAAATACAAGCGAAAAAATAATAATCATACTGAGTTCCGTCTCCCAAAAGCATTTTTCCCTTCTTTATCGAAAATACAAAAACATTTCTCCCTTCTTTATCAAAAATCAAAAAACATTTCTCCCTTCTTTATCGAAAATCCAAAAATAGTTCTTCCTTTTTTCTCAAAAATAAATCTCATCCTACGCCTTCTTAGGTCGATCGCAAGCCCTTGGCCTGGCGGCTTCGGTCTTCCGTCAAATCACCCCGAAGTTTCATCCATTCCTCTACTACTTCTTTTGAGTCCGGAATCCATCCATCTTCCATGGAGAATACAGATCAAGCACCAGTCATACAGCCAGATCTGACGACAGTCCTAGCTCATCTCGTGTCCAAGATTGACAACCTCCAAACTGAGGTCCGAGAGATGCAACGAAACCAAGTTCCTATTCCTCAAGAGCTCGAGGCCCTATTCCCTCGTGCTATGGGTCCACCCGAGCCTATCTGGGTTTCGAAAGAATATCAGCACGCTCCATGTGACCCTCTTGCCAATGGGCCGCCGCCTGCCCAGCTTCCAATGCCAAACATTGCCCAGCCTATGGCTAACCTGCCTGTGGTCGTTGATCCAAAGGAGGAGGAGTTGAATAAAGTCAAAGAGTATCTCAAGATGCTCACCAAGAAGTTTGACCAAGTCAGGATCTCTGGGAATTATATGGACTACACCCACATGTCTCCTTATCCTAAAGAAAGGTTACCCGAGAAGTTCAAGATGCCAAATATCGAGAAGTTCGGAGGGAGTGGACCCCCAATTGTTCATCTTCGCAGTTATCATCGTTCCATGACTCTACTAGGGGCTTCTGAAGAGGTGATGGCCCAATTATTTCAGTAAACTTTGAAGGATAGTTCCCTCCGATGGTTTTTATCTCTTGAGGAATCCAGAATCCATAGCTGGGAGGATGTAGCCCGATAATTCATGTCGCAGTACAAATACAACGAAGAGCTTGAGGTCACCCATCGTGATTTAGAGCTTCTCAAATAGAATCCTGGAGAATCAATCAGTAACTTTATAACTCGGTGGAGAGAGCAAGCAGCTACCATGACCAATCGGCCATCTGAAGAAGAATAGGTCAACATAGTGAAGAAAAACTTCTTGCCCCATGTCCGAGCAACGACGGGAGGACAATAATATCCCCACTTTCGAGCTCTTAGAGAAGCAAGAGTGTAAATTGAAGAAAGCCTCATTAAAACAGTGGTTGAGCCAAAGAAGGTGTCCGGACAGTTCACCCCTAGAAAATATGATAAGCCTGCCAGTGCTACAGTTTTGACCATCAACAACATCTCTCAACCAACCACATCATGGGCACCAGAAAGTCGCCCTGCCCCCATCCAAAGGGAATACACTAAGCTCCATGCTCCCCTTTCTAAAGTTTACCAAGCCCTGTTAAGTCGAAACCTCATCAAACCCTTGGATCCACATCCATTTCCAAATCCACTCCCAAGAAACTTCAAGACCGATGCTCATTGCGCCTTTCACCAAACTGTCGGCCATACCACTGACCAATGCTTTCACCTTCGGAACATAATCCAAGATCTCATTGACCGGGGTACCATCGCCCCACCAGCCAATCCTAAACCAAACACTACTCACAACCCACTCCCAAATCACACCAATGCCATCTTCTTGTAAGAAAACCCATATTTAGATCCCTAAACTCAAATCACACCCATATACTTTCCTAAACCTCTTCAGATTTCCCCATATTTCCTCCTACACCCTACTAACCTCGCTGATCAAGCATAGTCATTCCTTACCAGAGCATGCATCGTTGTCCGTACCCGTTCTGAAAATGGAAGTATGGAATTATCAGAGGTGTTAAACCAACTCCTAGAGTTCGGGCTAAAATTGCCCTCGCAGATGGTCATCGATTGCCAAAAGTTCAGTACACTGTTCTTGGAGGCACGAAAATTGGCCCGAGATTTAGAAAAATGGGTGGTACCAACTGACGAAGTCAGCCTAGATGATGTTGTCCAGACTATGGCAGAATTATTAAGGCAAACCAATAGCATTTGCAGTATCACCGGGTTACTTGACACTTTGAAACTACAAGGGCGTTTGGTCCCTTCAATCACACATATCCCCACAGAATGGGAGGACCTGTATGAAGAAGTCGTTGAAGTTATGGAATGCATCAACTTTACAGGGAAAGACAGAATTGTTACCACTGGATGGGGGGAAGAATTAAAAGATTTGAGCGAAGAACAAGCTTTAGGAAGAACTGGCCCAGTAGCCGACATATGTGGGATGATCTCATTTGAAGAACTCCTTGGATAAATAAGTAGGGTGGCAACACAACCTAAGATTAATGAGGAAACGGGATTCATGTTCTTTCCTTCTTCAGTAAATCACATGACCAGATCAGGGAGACATTACCAGGTTCCAATCTCACTACCAGAAAATGACAAGGGGAGGTGCGTTGAAAACCTTCCTATGCCAGAGATGACCATTGAGGAGAGCAAGATCCTCGATCAACTAAAGAAAACCCAAGCTAACATCACTCTATGGGGGCTTTTCATGTCTTCCCAACTGCAAAGAAAAGATTTAATCAAATTACTCACCGGACCCATAGTTCCTCCCTCTACCACACTAGAATAAGCGGTAAATCTGGTCGGATCCTTGACCTCTACCCGAATGCTATCATTTTCTGAAGAAGAAATCCCCAGAATTGGGCCGAATCACAATCATGCACTTAATATCTCCGTCGAAATTATGGGAAAGGTCGTGCCACTCTATCTTGTTGATAACGGATCCGCCTTGAACGTTTGCCCACTGAGAACCTTGAAGTGTTTAGGCCTGAAAGAAAGCGACCTCGCTCCAACCTCCGCCGCTGTACGTGCCTACGATAATACCCGTCGTGAGGTGATGGGGTCCATAAAACTTGCAATAGGGGTTGGCCCTATAAACCTTATCGTTGAATTCCAAGTCATAGACATCCCATCTTGTTTCAACCTGTTGCTCGGACGACCCTGGCTCCACAATATCAAGGGTGTGTCTTCATCACTCCATCAGAAATTGAAGTTTTTCGCCGACGGGTGAGTCATCACCATTTTGGGCGACGATGAAAATGTCGAGGGTGCAAGCACCAGCAGTCCAATTCTCAAGATACAGCATGGGTCAAATGATATGCTCCTATCAGGATTTCGAGTTGAACCACTCCTACTCCCGACAGGGGAGGGTTTCAAAGAAAGGGTTTGTCCATAATATGATCCTCACGGTAATGTCAATGTGATTCAGATGTTCAGAAACATGCACTTTATGCCCGAACAGGGGCTAGGACAAAGGCAACAAGGGATACTCGAGCCCATCAAACTGAAGAAAGCTTTCCCTCCTTGTGGCTTGGGGTATCAACCATCAGAACAAGAGCTCAAAATGATCTGCCAGTCTCGACCAAAGAGAAGATCAGACTGCATCCGAACTATCTCAGGAGACTCTTTAAATGGACGATTCATCAAAGAAGGCGAAGACTTCCCTTTTGCAGTTTTCCAGAACCATGGTATGACCACACAGGCAAGAAGATGAGGTTGAAAATGGAGATCTTTTTCCAAGACAGCTACCTATGGGCTGAAAGTTTCCCACACCAAGTACAACCGCTCATCAAAGATACCAAAGAGACTGAGGAAAGCGATTCTGAAGATTCCTTTAACTTACAGATACTGGGGCTGGCACTCTGCATGGTTCATTCAGGCACTACATCAATGGACCCATCCCGTCTGATTAAAGCTGGTGATACTCCTCTCCTCAACTGGCATGTTGCGCCAGTTCTACCCCTTGAAATCTCCCCTAACCCCAATGTTTACCCTATTTCTTCTTCTGTTGTCTATCCTTGCTCAAATGTAATTGAGACCTATTTTGATGAGGTTCTCAATGCTGTTTTTCCTATCAATGAAATAAATGAAGATTTTGAGTATCTTGCTTTGCCTTACATTAACTGCTTGGATTCTAATCGAACTTTTGATGATGATGATGATTTCGCAAATGAAAAATTCTTAACTGATCTAAATAAGGCTAATAATAAACAACATAACCGCATTCAAGTTAATGAAGAATAGACTATTGTTATTAATCTCGGTTCTAGTAGCCAACTGAGCGAGATTTGGATAGGGGCCACCCTTGACGAGCATGAGCGCACATAACTCGAAGAATTTCTGAAGGAGTTCGTAGATGTCTTCGCATGGTCCTATGATGATATGACCGGCATCGATCCTGAAATAGCTCAACACGAGATCCCCACTCTCCCGGATAACAAGCCAGTTAAACAAAAATTGAGAAAACTCCGCACCGAATGGTCGCTCAAGGTCAAAGAAGAGGTGGTCAAATAGTTACACGTGGGTTTCATTCGGGTGATCGAATATCCCACATGGCTAGCCAACATTGTACCTGTGACGAAATCAGGAGGGAAGGTTCGAATGTGTGTAGACTACCGAGATTTAAACAAAGCTTCTCCAAAGGATGATTATCAGCTACCCAATATTGACATAATCGTGGAAAATACAGCTAGTCATGCTCTTAAGTATTTTGTCGACGGGTTTGCTGGATACAACCAAATCAAGATGCACCCCGACCACCAAGAAAAAACTGCATTCATCACCCCATGGGGAACCTTTTACTACACCGTCATGCCATTTGGTCTCAAGAATGATGGGGCTACCTACCAAAGGGATGCCACAACCATCCTGATCTGATCCACAAGGAGGTCGAGGTTTATATGTATGATATGATTATCAAGTCCAAAACTAGAGAAGGTCATGTTCCCGCTCTCCGGAAGTTCTTCGAACGACTGCGACGGTATCAGATGCGACTTAATCCACAGAAGTGTGTCTTCGACGCTATAAAGGGAAAACTCTTGGGATTCATGGTCAGCGAAAAGGGGATAGAAGTAGATCCTGCAAAGATGAAGGCCATACTTGAGATGCCACCGCCCGAACAGAGAAAGAAGTTTGAGGTTTTCTTGAGAAATTGCAATATATCAGCCGGTTTATCAGCCAGCTAACCTCCATCTATGAACCGATCTTCAAGCTCCTCCGAAAAGATTCAACCAAGGTTTGGAACAAGGCCTGCCAAGAAGTTTTTGACCGAATCAAACAATACCTAACCCAACCCCCAGTGCTCATGCCACCATAGTCTGGTCTCCCTTTGCTCCTATACCTAACCATAATCGACACTGCAGCCGGGGCTTTGCTAGACCAATACCTTGAAGACTCCCGTAAAGAAAGAGCCATCTATTACGCCAGTTGCAAATTGGTCGGGTACGAGGTCAACTACACTGCTTTAGAAAAGGCATGTGTCACACTTGTCTGGGTCACCCAAAAGTTATGACACTACATGCTCGCCTTCCCCATCAAACTTGTATCCCGAATGGATCCCATCAAATACCTGCTTGAGAAACCCGCCTTATCTAGTCGAATGGCCCGATAGTTGATGCTCCTAACCGAGTTCGATATCGTGTACGTCACACAAAAAGCCATTAAAGGAAGAGTCATCTCTGACTACCTAGCCGATTACCCCTTAGAAGAAGTGGAGGTTCGAATTTATGAATTCCCAGATGAAAATATCCTCTGCACCACTCAAGACCGCCTTTGATGGAAAATGTTCTTTGACGGCGTTGCCAATAAAAAGGGATGTGGCATTGGGATACTCCTGATCGCCCCAGATGACTCCCACACTCCTATCGCCATTAAATTGGATTTCCCTTCACCAACAACATGACGGAATACGAGGCATGCACAGTGGGCCTCAAGGTTTCTCTCGAGAAAGGTATTCAATACCTTGATGTCTACGGGGATTCTGCCTTTATCATCGGTCAAGTGATCAGAAAGTGGAAAGTCAAGGACAAAAAGCTCCAACCCTTTCATGCCCAATTAGAAGAGTTATCCTCCCGATTCTGAAATATCACCTTCCATTACCTACCCCGAGGAAAGAATAACCTAGGTGATGCTCTCACCACCTTGGCCTCCATGGTCGACATGCCCGAAGGAATAACAATGACCCCCTTCCTAGTTCAAAAGCAAGAAAAACCGACCCATTGCTACCATATTGAGCTTGTCTCCACCGAAGATCCCGAACTAGCTGATTACTGGTACTATGATATATGGTGCCTCCTCAAACATGGTAGGTACCCCGAGGGTTCCAACAAGAAAGATCGAACGACCCTCCGAAGACTGGCGACCCAGTACATCATCTGTCATAAAGCTCTACTCAAGAGGAATTTCGATGGAACTCATCTACACTGCATCGCAGGGGCTGAGATTGAGAAAATAATGCAGAAAATCCACAGCGGGGAATGCGGACCCCACATGAATGGTCACATGCTCTCCAAGAAGATCATCCGACAGGGCTACTACTGGACCACCATGATCCAGGATTGCACCGTCTATGTCCGTATGTGCCTCAAATGCCAACAATTCTCCAATCTTCAACACTTGCCTCCGCGAGAATTATACAACATGACCTCTCCCTAGCTGTTCTCTACTTGGGGTATCGACATCATAGGGAAGGTTACACCAAAGGCTTCAAACGGACATGAGTTCATCCTGGTTGCCATCGATTACTTCAGCAAATGGGTCGAGGCTTTATCATACACAGTATTGAATGCCAAGAAAGTGACCAAATTCCTCAAGAAGAATATCATTTGCCGATATGGGGTCCCGCATGAGCTGGTATCAGATAACGGGTTGCATTTTGAAGCAGAAGTCACAGAAGTAGTCAACGAGTATGGGATTCAGAGACACAAATCTTCTCCCTACCGACCTCAAACCAATGGTGCAGTTAAAGCCGCCAACAAGAACCTCAAAGCCATCATCAGCTAGATGACCGAAAGTTGTAGGGATTGGACCGACCAGATCCCGTACTCCTTCTAGGGCTATCGAAACTCAATCCGAACCTCTACTGGGGCTACCCCTTACTCCCTGGTCTACGGCATGGAAGCAGTCCTACCTGTGGAGCTAGAAATACCCTCGCTACGCGTCATTCTCGAAAATAAAGTTAGTAAAGAATACTGGTGCCAAAGACGTCTTGATGAGCTAGCCCTCCTAGATAAAAGAAGATTAAAAGCTCTTTACCACATACAGGGGTACCATCGCCGAATAGCGCGATCATTCAATAAGAAAGTTAAGGACCGCGGTGTCCGGGAGGGGGATTTAGCCCTCAAGGAGATAGTAGAACCCATCTGGGACCCCAGAGAGAAATTCAAGCCTAATTGGAGCGACCCCTACATTGTGAAGAAAATCATTATCCGAAGGTGCCGCCATGCTCACTGACCTAGATGGGGAAGAGATGGCTCGTCCAGTCAATCTGGACCGTCTCAAGAAATTCTACCCCTAGTCCGAAATCTCGGCGTGCTACGACTCTTCTCATCCCCCTTCTATTTTAAAAAAAAACTCTTCATTTCCCTCTACCCAAAACTACGTGGGCCTGATCCTCTACAAAAACTATTTTAAAACATTTTCAAAAAACCCCAGAGGTACGTAGGCAACTCATGCACCTCACATGAGTGCGGCCCCTTTCTTTTTCACAAAATACTATTCTTTTCTTACCTTCGAGAACGGCGGTTCATTCTAAAATTATTTGAACAAAAGGATTATGTATGCCTTAGTGATCAGTATAGATAATTCAAAATACAAAATTCATCGAAAGGCACAGCTGGATGATCAGAAACTTATTTATTTCATTAATAAGAAATTATAGTACGGATTACATAAGAAAAAGGAACGGATAACTCCCTTCCCCACTACCATAAAAAGCCAAATAAAATCCCCACACCTACCACACAAATAAACTCCCCAAAAGTCCTACCCACAGCTACTAGAGGAGCCACCCTCATCATCTACATCCTAAGGACCCTAAGTTTCCCATGCCTAAATAGAGTGTCGTAAACATTCCATGGATCGATGAGCCTTAACCATCTTCGAAAAAACCACAACACCTCCTTCCATGGAGTCAGATAAAACAAACCATCTTTGTCCAGTCTCCACTTCCAACATCTTGCCGACTACTTTCCTCCATAACCACTTCATATAATCTTTGGGTACATGCCAAACCTTCCCGACAGACTGAGAGGGACGGGTCGACGGACGCCGATTTTTCCACAAAGATCCAAGCAACAGACGCAGGCGCTCAGTCAAATCTTCACCGGAAAGAAGTTTGAGGTCTGAGGGGGTACGACCTGCACCCAGTCGAATTGGCGCAAAAGCCGCCAAGGGAAATAAAAAGAGGTCTGTCTGAGACCAACCAGCCGCACATATGAATACTCTCCTAGCTCCAGAATAGGCTGCAACTGTCCCCACCAAGGCACTGACCAATACAGACCACAAGCCCCATGCTCCACAAGCCAATTCTCCCAGTTCTCAACATACAGGCCAACGCGAATAAAGTAGCATGAAAAGAAGTTGGGTACGGCCGACAAGGGATATTCTGGAGAAGTTGGCAAGCGGAATCTTTCAGACGACCACATGAACAGCATCACAGGGCTACCCCTAAAAAAGTCAGAACGGCCTTCTCTACAGGCATCCAGAGTCTTCGCCAATATCACCGCCGCGGAATTGCGACGGTATGACATCCATGAAGTAATGGCTGCAAGTTGCGGGTCCACCTGCAATTCCCCAGCAACAATTTTGAAATCAGACCCAGAACAACGGCTCCAGCATAGCCAGCATCACCTACTTCCCATAAATGCACAGGCTGCAGCACCGCCGGGAGAGAGATCATTCCTCCATAAACCAATGATCTAGCCGCCAAAGGCAAAATATGAAGAAGTCTGGCCAACAAATCCCTAGGAGAATGAGAAAATTTGGGCAAAGCCGCAGCAACACTGGGATTTACACCCAGTATGGCAGAAAATTCCTCGTAGGTAGGACAAACTTCTTCTAACCCAAAGCGGAATACATGATCTTCGGGGTACCAGAATTGTACCACCATCATCAGCATATTCCACTCAATAGGCCGATTGCGCCACAAGGAGACTTGACGCATGTTGAAAGCATCGTAGTCGACATTATAAGAGCACATAGCTTCCAAGGCTTCGAGGTAGTTGGCAAACTCAATGCTACCAGGGAGAGCCATCTTACAAGGCTAAGAGATGGTGGGCAAGTAGGTAAGAATGCAAAGGTGTGATGAAAACACTCCACCCTTCCCCCTTTTTATATTTGAAAACCCTCACAAGGGACATAATACCTATAGAAATCGGAGGGAATCCTACCCCACAAGGTACCAAAGGCTGAAGAGGGTACCAATCAAAGCTTTGAAGTGATTGGACTGGACTGAACTGCCGATAGGCAGGACATGGTGCTTGCCGATCGGTAACCCCCCATTTTTAGAAATTTCCCTTTTTCCTCTTTTGTCAAATCAAAAAACTCAAATAAAACTAAATTGATATTCTCAACAGAATTTCAAATCCCTTTAAATTTCCCATTTTTAATAAAAAACTTTCCTTCAAAAAAAAAATTCAAAAATATTCCTTTTTTTTTCGGTCTCAGCAGCAAAATAAAAAGCGCGTGTGCATGCATTCATTCATCATTAAATAAAAGACAATAAAAAACTCCATTGCATTGCATATATTTGTTTTATGTGTTACATCATCTTTGCAGGAAATAAAAAGAAAAAGCAAAAACAACGGGACTCAGCCTGAACCCACATCCTTTCTCTCTCTCTCTCTCTCTCTCTCTCTCTCTCAAGAGCTTCCACCCCTGCGGCGTGCTCTCTTCCCCTTACGGCGAGATGATGCGCCATCGCTACCCGAGCCCGAGTCCTCTCCGGACGAAGCAGATGGCACCAAGAAAGAAGGAACAGGAACTGCGTCCCGAAGATATCCAGTCTCTAATGTCCCTGAGCCAAGTGGTCGACACCCGGACTTACTGCAAGGAAAGGCCAAATCAGTATTAAAGCAAAAATGACCAAAATAAAAAAGAAAGTAAGAGAGGAACAAAAAGGTATACCGCAGGTCGAAGGACCTCCTCTGTCAAATCCAACTCCTCCGAATCCATCGCATGAGGACGGTGCAGCATAGGCACCATCCCTCCATCAGCCTGCCGAATGTTGTATGAAGGGGTATGCAGCCGTACAAAAGGGACCTCCAAGGTCGCCGCCGCCGCAGATGCCGATGGACCACCGCCGTTGTGGGAAGATCCCACCGCCTGACTCGAATCCACCGGAGGAAAGGGCAGCGCATCATATATGATAGGCGCCATAAACCAGCTCATCACAAAATCTATATAGTCATACGGCGCAGTCGTATAGATATATAGCAAGTAGGACTCGCCGATCATCGCCGCGATCCTCTCATCCTCCAACATCAGTTGCTCCTGCCTCATAGACATAGGAGGCTACGCGGGTGTCACCACCTCCTCCTCCTCAGCAATCTGATGAACTACCCTCTCCCCGAGGTACCAGGAATGGCCGAACTCATGCGCCAGTAAATGCCTCATCCCCGCGTTCGCCCCGGTCGCCCCCACATCCTGAATGGTTGTCCCCCACAGGTAAAAGGTCACCTGAAAATATCTGAGTGAGCATAAATTAATACAAGATCAGAAGGAGCAAACACCAAGTTTGAAATGGAAAGAGTCTTACCCTACCACTGGTCAGGTCATTCAAGACCTGACGCACCGCCTCCAGGGAGAGAGATCCCTTCGACTGTCGATTGACCTTATGCCATCAATACAATTGACAGAAGTCCCCAACAGTGTCGTCCTTCAAAGCAATCAGCGGGGTATTGCACCCAATCACTTCATAGATCCACGTCTGAATTCACAAGCGAAAAGAGACGCATAAGGAAAATGCGAATGCATGAAAGGAAAATGCGAATGCATGAAAAGAAATGCACAAACTGAAGAATACCTCAAGAAGGTACGTGGCCCCAGTAAAGGTCTACCGGCAGCACCGACTGAATGCATCCAAAGAAAATTAAAGGGTCACCAAGGTCAGACTACCCCAATCATAGAAGGGGATGTTCGAAAACATCCTCAAGTACGGCAGAAACCATAAATGGACGACGTCGCTACTCGACGCTACCAGGAAACCTCCCAATACTAGAGAAATGAATAACCGGGCCATCTACCTCAATTGCAGCCCGTCCTCCACATAGATCTCCCTACCCAACAGAACATCCTTCAGCTAGGACAGCCGGATAGAATCCCCAGAGACTATCCTCCCTACATCACCAAGTGCCGCACGCACTGCCTCCGGTCTTACCCGTAAAGAGTGATCCACCTCTATCTGATCTCCATCACAATCCAGCGCTGCACGTCTATGGGAGTCACCTTCATCTCCCCGAATCCAAAATGAAAGGTGTGGGTAGTGTCCCACCACCTCTCTCCCAAAGCGCAAAAGATCGCTGTCGAACGAGGCGTCTCATCCAGCGCCGATGCCAATCGCCCAAAACCCGCTGACGAGACCACCCAGCGCACCACAGGTGGGAGATGCTCCCACACATCCTTGAGCCCCGTTGTCCCACGAGCGCGCATGTTCTTCAAAGAAATATCAGACTGGCAAAAAGAAAAGTCTCATCAAAAGTCAAGAAAGAAAAATAACCAGAAAGAGAAGAATGCCAAAGGTCGGGTTACTTACATAACTGCCAGGGATCACTCTCGAAGAGCGATGATGCGATGGCTCCCGCAATAAGGTCCGCTCATCTGCAATAGGCTCAAACGCATCAAAGGAGTTCTCACTCCCCAAAGCAAGAGGCACCCTAGCCCTCCACTCCAAATTCGCCCAATCATCAGCAGTCAACCACTCCCGGTGGACTGCAATGCTCACAAAAGAGGCCATTTCTTAAAGAATGGAATGATAAAATGATTTGCAGAAGAATCGCAAAGAGAGAGAAAGCAAAAGAAGCTGTGAAAAATGAGGGGATTCGCCCCCTTTTTATAGGATGCCAAGCGCCATGCCGATCGGCACCTCGCCCTACCATACTGATCGGCACTGACCCATTGCCTTCCCGAGGTAGCCCAAAAGATTGTGCCACTATCAAATGGCACCCTTCATACTATGCCGATCGGTACCCCCTTAAATTTCGTACAGAAATTCCCAGAAAATACCAAAAGGCCTCAAAAAATCCCCAAAAAATTCCTAAAAATCCCAGAAAGGATTTAAAGCCTTTTCACCAAGAAAATTTTGCGTTCCCTCGAGCGGAACCCATCTTCCCCAACGAAATCCTCAAAAACCAAGTGAAAATTCCTCCTGTCAAAGCTCCGGAGGATCCCTAAGGATCACCTGATCACTTCCCCAGCAGAATTCTCTTACAGCACCCAAAATAGGTTATGCCCCCTTGGGAGGTATCCTAAAAGCTTCCCCAGCTCAAATTAAAATCACAAAGAACTTTCCCCAGTAGAATCAGAATCCAATCTTTATCCACTCTTGGGTCAGAATTGGCCCTGGTCTTGGATCGTCATCTGAGTTAGGTCAGAATTGACCTCGGTTCTCGGTCTTCACCACTCTTGGGTTAAAATTGGCCCCGATCTTGAATCGTCACCTGAGTTAGGTCAGAATTAACCTCGGTCCTCGGTCGTCACCACTCTTGGGTCAGAATTGGCCCCGGTCTTGGATCGTCACCTGAGTTAGGTCAGAATTGACCTCGGTCCTCAGTCATCACCACTCTTGGGTTATAATTGGCCCCGGTCTTGGATCGTCACCTGAGTTAGGTCAGAATTGACCTCGGTCCTCGGTCGTCATCACTCTTGGGTCAGAATTGGCCTCGATCTTGGATCGTCACCTGAGTTAGGTCAGAATTGACCTCGGTCCTCGGTCCTCACCACTCTTGTGTCAGAATTGGCCCCAGTCTTGGATCGTCACCTCAGTTAGGTCAGAATTAACCTCGGTCCTCGGTCCTCACCACTCTTGTGTCAGAATTGGCCCCGATCTTGGATCGTCACCTGAGTTAGGTCAGAATTGACCTCGGTCCTCGATCGTCACCACTCTTGGGTCAGAATTGGCCCCGGTCTTGGATCGTCACCCGAGTTAGGTCAGAATTGACCTCGGTCCTTGGTCGTTACCACTCTTGGGTCAAAATTGGCCCCGGTCTTGGATCGTCACCTGAGTTAGGTCAAAATTGACCTCGATCTCCGGTCGTCACCACTCTTGGGTCAAAATTGGCCCCGGTCTTGGATCGTCACCTGAGTTAGGTCAAAATTGACCTCGGTCCCCGGTCGTCACCACTCTTGGGTTAGAATTGGCCCCGGTCTTGGATCATCACCTGAGTTAGGTCAGAATTGACCTCAGTCCTCGATCGTCACCACTCTTGGGTCAGAATTGTCCCCGGTCTTGGATTGTCACCTGAGTTAGGTCAGAATTGACCTCCGTCCTCGGTCGTCACCACTCTTGGGTCAGAACTGGCCCCGGTATTTGATCATCACCTGAGTTAGGTCAAAATTGACCTCGATCCTCGGTCATCAGCACTCTTAGGTCAGAATTGACCTCGGTTATTAAATCTTCACCTTAAGCCCACAGAATTGGCTTTGACCCGCTTAATCGGTCACCCTTATCACTTAAGCCCGCAGATTTGGCTTTGACCCACAGAATTGGTCACCCTCCTCAACACCACTTCAGGTCCTCAGAATTGACCTAAACCTTCGATCATCATTCATCCCCAGCACACTCCTTAGGTCCTCAGAATCGGCCTCGACCCTCTGAATCGGTCAGACTCCCTCAAAAGCATCGTGTAGTGTCTATTCAACGGTCATCATTTGTTCCAAACTCACCCGTCGAGGGGCTCTATAGTCACCCCATTCTGTTACCCCCTAAGTCTCCTTAGGTCCCTAGTACCTCCCTTCATCACCATAAACCCAGGTTATGTCCCGAGTACTAACCTGGAGGCCATCGGGCACTCCCCGACTCAGTTTGACCCAAAAGTCAAACTCTTTGTCTCGACCGAGACTGAATGAATCTTCGAAGGTAACTGAATACCCTTTCTAACGGTCGACCCCGTGTGCAATTCTGACTTACCATGCGGACGAACGATCCGTTTGCGTCCGAAACCTGACCCAGAGGCCACCGGGCGCTCCCGGACTCTAATTGACCTAAGTCTACTCTTCAGCCCAACCAAGACTGAATGAATCTTCAAAGGGAACCGAATAACCTTTCCAACGGTCCATCCCGTGCGCGATTCCGACTTTCCATGCGGACGAACGATCCGTTTGACTCCGGGAGGTCACCGAATACTTCCCGGGCCCGGTTGACCAAAGTCAACTATCCAAACCGGGTCAAACTTTTTGGAATGTCGAAGTACATCTCCTAACCTTTCCAACGGTATACTCCGTGCGCAATTCGGACTTACCATGCGGATAAAAGATTCGTTTGCATCCGAGCGATTCCCCGTCCAATGGATCGACATATGTTTCTGAGCCATATTTGACCCAAAGTCAGCTCCTGAACCCGGGAGCGGTCCAAAGGACTTTTGAAGGTCTCTGAATTACCATTACAATGGTATGCCCGTGCATGATTCTGACCAACGGTTTGCCCTCGGAGGACGATTTTCCGAAAAACCCTGAAGCGCACTACCAAATGGCAGGTTCCAGACCCTGCATATCGACACCTGCCGATAGGCAGGAACAGGTATATGCCGATCGATACTCACCTCACTACACCAAAATGGCCAAATTGTAACCTTTCAGCCGGCCACCCTTGTCAAGGTCATTGACCGTGACAAAAAACACGCGTTTTGTGTCACGATCATTGACCTTGACACGACCGTGACAAGAACTTATCACGGTCATTGACCGTGACAATTCTTTAAATAATTGTCACGGTCAATGACCTTGACACGACCGTGACAATGTTAGCAGGAAAAACCCTTTCCCCCTTCTTTTTTCCCTCCCGCTGTTCCCTCCCTCTCTCTCTCTCTCGACGCTGCTCTCTCTCTCTCTCTCTCTCTCTCTCTCTCTCTCTCTCTCTCTCTCTCTCTTCCATTTATATGTATGTTTGTGTGTATATATATGTGTGTATGTGTGTATATATGTGCATGGGGCAGGGTGGGGGTAGGGGTGGGGTATGTGTATATGTGTGTGTATATATGTGTGTGGTGGTGTGTGGTGGGGGAGGGGGGAAGGGGGTAGTGGGGGTGGGGTGTGGTGGGGGGAGGGGAGGGGAGAGGGTGGTGGTGGAATTTTCTAACTAAAAATATGATAATATTTTGTTATAATTTGTTAAAACTAAGTAAACCTTAGTATGAAATTAATATTTTGTTATAATTTGTTATAATTTGTTAATTTTATTCATGAAATTAATTCAATTAGGTAAAACCCTAGATAATTTTTTAACGGAATTTGATGATAATATATAAAGTTTAGTAAATTCACAAAATGTTGCCAATTGTATGTTTTTAGGAATATCATTAGTTACTTTCGTGCCCAACTATGTAGAATCCATACACATGCATGTTGTTAGAAAGTCTTAAATTTAATTCTCACTTTAATTTGTAGAATCTTTGTACTTGGTTGGATTTATCCCTTTATGATAATGAAATTTATGCTCCAATTATAATTATCTCATGTCATAAATTAATAAAGTAATAAAAATATGAAAATACCCCAATTGATTTAGTAAGATTCGTTCTAGACTTCATTACAAATTATTCATGCCAAACCCGACTCTCTTATAAGATATGCATATTGTGATAAAATATAATGAGGATAAGAGACTTTTGAAATATAAAAGAATCTCAAAGAATAAATATAAAGATAAAGGATTAAAGAAGTAGATAATTGCAATGAATATACAGATAAGATGAGGGTAGGGGTGGGGTGTGGTGTGTGTGTGTGTGCGTGTGTGCGTGGCGGGGGGGGGGGGGGGGGGGGGGGGAAGGGGTGTGGTGGGGGTGGGGGGTGTTGTGGGGGCGGGGGGTGTTGTGGGGCAATTTTAACAATTGTATAGCTTTAATTAAGCATGAAAAATAAAATATCATTTAGTCTATGTTGTTGAAAAATTTGATCAAATTGGTGAGCTCTTCATATTTTAAAAATGTTGTTTTTATTCCTATTTAACTTTTCTTTCTATACACCCTTAATTATATTTAAAGTTTAATAAAATAGGAGTTATAGAAAGAAAAGTGGGGTTTAAATAAAAACACTTTTTTTTTAAATTTTAGGTTCTGGTGCATAATCTTACTTTGTCACAATTAATTTATATGCCTCAAAGTTATTTTATCACTCTTAGTTTATATTTGTGATAATACTTTATGAACCACAACTTTAGGTTGATTATTTTAGAACTTAAACTTCAAGATACAAAAAATAATTCTATAGAACATCTTAGATATCTTAACAAAACACATATCTAACATTGAATATGATTTATAAAAATCACAAAACAATAGTAGAAATTCAATACATGAAATTAACATTGAGATTATTTTAAATAGACAGTCACTACTGTGTGTGTGTGTGTGTGTATGTGGTGAGTGGGGGTGGTGTGTGTGTGTATGTGGTGAGTGGGGGGTGTGGAGGGAGGTGTGTGTGTGTGTGTGTATTTGAATTAACCCATGAATTTGTATTTTTGTATTTGAATTAACCCATGAATTTATTTTTGTATTTGAATTAACCCATGAGCTGTTATTTTTGTATTTGAATTAACCCATTATATGAAACATACTTGAAATTAAATATAGTGCGCATAGATACTAGCCTTCTAGTTCTTATGCGTACGCATTCAATAGCCCTTAGACCCGTTCGAGGGTCATTACCCCTGTAATAAGATCTCTCGAATTGTCCCGTTTGGACAATTTGAGACTGTATAATTTCTGTATAATATTCTTATTGGCTTAAATTTGTTACTTTTGGAGGAAGTTCTGCAGTCGTATCTTAATGTTCTCTGGGTACATACTAGATTGACAGTTGTGACTGTTATTTCAATTGACCAATTGAAATAACACTCACACCTGCCAATCTACGTCGTGTACTTGGAGAACTAAGGGGATATGCTGTCGAATTTTTTTCAAATCGTAACAATGTGCATGAGCTATTAAGTATATTACAGAAAAATGCAGTCTTAAATGGGATAGGACCACTTACCCTTTAATAGGATAATTAAATGATGGGATAATTAAATAAAACATACTATAAATCTAAGTTTTGTTTACCTTTAATAGGTGTTTAGTTGTGGTAGCTGTGATGGGATATCCGAAATACAAAGAGTGGATGGGTGAGACTAATAGAACGGGGGATGTGTTTCGCAGAGGTGCTAACGAATTTGTGAAATATGCAAAGAGATGTCGTAATGATGAAGAGTTTTCGTGTCCGTGTGCTAGGTGTAAGAATGGTAAGGTGTTTGAGTGGAAAACAGTTGAACTACATTTGTTAAGATCGGGTATGCAAGATAGTTATCGATTTTGGAGTTTTCACGGTGAATTGAAAGTTCCTTTTGTCCCCGACCAACCTTCACAACAACCTTCAACAAGTAGAATAGATGTAGAAGGGGACGACGTAGATCATAATATATTAGAGGATTTAGTTGATGATACGTACGGAGTTTATGAAGCTGAGGAGAATGAGGTTACTGATGATGTAGAAGATTTAAGTGCTCGTGAAGATAGCACGATAAAACTTGACGATAACTACCAAAGTTTAAAATTTAAGGCGACCCAACCATTATACTCTGGCTGTAAGAAAGATCAAACAACTTTACATGCCATGGTTGGTTTGTACAGTTTGAAGACGCAGTACGGTTTGTCTGGCAATAGCGTGACGGGAATTCTGAAATGGGTGAAGGGATTATTACCCAAGGTGAATACACTTCCAAATAGCTATCCTATTATGAAGAACAGTTTGAAAGGTTTGGGAATGAAGTATAAATCGATTCATGCTTGTGTGTATGATTGCATACTATACCGAAAGGAGTATGAAAATCTCGATCGTTGTCCGGTATGCTATGAACCTAGATATGTCCAATCTACTAGTAAGGAAGGCACAAGCTCAAAAGTGCCTCAAAAAGTATTGAAATACTTTCCCGTTGGGCCTAGATTAAAGCGATTTTTCACAGTACCATGGATTGCAGAGGCAATGACTTGGCATGCTAGGGCAGAAGTAGGGGTAATATCATGCGTCATCCTATTGATTCTACTACCTGGCGGAGGATGAATTTTGAGTATCCCGATTTTGCTCGAGAACAACGCAACATTCGTTTGGCTATATCAACAGATGGTTTCAATCTATTTGGAAATCTAAGCACCAATGAGAGTGTATGGCCAGTGATCCTAGCCCCACTCAACCTCCCTCCTTCACAGTGTATGAGACTTGAATTTTCGATGATGGCTTTATTGATACCTGGGCCAAAGGCACCAAGTGATGACATTGATATCTACCTGGCTCCTTTGGTAGAATAATTAAATGAGTTGTGGGAAGAGGGTGTGCAATCATTTGACTCTTTTAGAAAAAAAGAGTTTACGCTGAAAGCTATGTTGATGTGGGCAATTCATGATTTTCCAGCTTATGGGACATTATCCAGATGTGTAGTACATGGTTATTTGGGGTGTCCTATTTGTGGAGAGGAGACTGAATCTCTTCGTCTATCCTCTAGCTTAAAAAATGTATACCATTGCCACAGGAGGTTTTTACCCCCAGCTCATAGTTTCAGATTTGAGAAAGGTTCCAATTTTTTATTGGGCGGAGTTGAACATAGGCTACCGTCGAGACAACTTTCGGGTTCAGAAATTGAAAGTAAATCTTCTGAATGTGGCCCAAATATGCCAGGTAAGAATCCCAAATTTAAGAATGTCAAGCATAAGAAGACCCCAACTGGGAATGAAACTGAGATAAGAAAGGCATGGTCTCGGAGGTCAATTTTATTTGACTTGCCTTATTGGAAGAAAAACTCGGTGCGCCATGTATTGGATGTGATGCATGCAGAGAAGAACTTCGTTGAACATATTGTGGGTACTTGCCTTGGGGGGAGTCATTCGAAGGATGGAGAAAATGCACGAAAAGACCTTAAAACGTTAAAACTTAAGCCACAACTATGGTTGAAAGAAGATAGTAGGGGAAGGACAATAATTCCCCCTGGTGCGTTTACTTTGACGAGTGGGGAAAGGAAGGTGCTTCTAGACACAATATATAATTTGAAGGGCCCATCTACTTTTTCGTCCAACTTGCAAAAGATTGTGAATTATGCTACTCATGATTTACATAAGTGTAAGTCCCACGATTGGCATGTGATCATGCAATTGGTTCCTCTATTGTTTACGCACTGTTTCTCCAAGCACAAGGATTTGCGTAGGGATATTATGAAAATTAGTATTACCTTCTCCCTCTTGTGTGAGAAGGTAGTGAATCGAGAACACATAGTGGCCGCAAAATTTGCTGTGAACGAATCGATTTGTGTATTGGAGAAGTACTTTCCCCCAGCATTCTTTGACATAAGTGTTCACTTGTTGGTACACCTATGCGACGAGGCACTTCTTTGTGGTCCAGTTAGATATCGGTGGATGTATCCGTTTGAAAGATTGGTGAAAGTTTTTAAAGATTACGTCAAGAATACGCGATATATTGCAGGATCAATTGCAGAGGGATACATCACCGTGGAGTCATCAATATATACTCGGGAATATATGCCTGACTCGACCAGCGTTGATGACACTGATGAATTCCTCGATGATGGTGGTAATGTGATGGGAAAACGAGTGAAATTAACGATTTTGCAACATGAACAAGTAGCTCGTTATCTATTTGACACACATGAAGATGTCGAAGAATGGAAAAAGTAAGTTTCGAATATTATAATGTTTAACATTATTTTAGATTATTTTATACATGATTAATTTTGTAATATGCAGTAAATATGAAGCCTGTGAGAACAATAAAAGACGAAAAACAATGGTACAATTAGACAGCGAATTTAGGCTATGGTTGACACAAGAGGTAATTATAATGAAAACAGTCGTTATATAACGTTACATTACACTCAAATTTTACCACTAATATAATTAATTTATCTATATTCTCAGCTCCTAAAGATGGGTGATGTGACATCAAGGCTTGCTCGTCTAGCCACTGGACCCTTGTTCGTGGCACAAGAGTACAAAAAGTATCGATTGAACGGTTACATTTTCAGTGCTAAAGTGTACGAGGAAAGTACAAATGTACAGAACTCGGGAATTTCATACAAGGCTCTTACTTTCTTTCGAGCGAGCGCAAAAGATAAAAACCTTGTTGAAGCTGAAATGACTTACTATGGTGTAATCCAAAATATATTTGAATTGGATTATATAAGCTTCAAAGAGGTTGTATTTTATTGTGAATGGGTAAGAGTTGAGGATAAAAATGCTTGTAAAGTTGATCCTGTCACCAATTTGATCATGGTTGACTTGTCCAAGTTGAAGAGCAACGACCACGTGAGCGATGAGCCGTTTGTTTGTGCATTTCAAAAGGTTAAGCAAGTGTTTTACTCGGAGTATATCAACAACGAGCCGTGATCAATTGTCCAACACGCGCCAAGGCGTCTAAATAGTAGTATGGAGACTTGGCTGCTCCTACCGAATATCAATCCATTTTTTATGATAACCCGAATTTGAAACAATTTTTCAATTTGTAATAAATATTTCAATTTGTACCGAAACATCCATTTTTAATGCTTTTAATTGATCTGCACTTTATCATTTTCACTCTTGTGTAGTGTGCGTGTGTGGAGAGGAGATTAATACATAAATATTCCAACTACATCTAAGTTTTATTTATACTAATCCATGAATATACGCTTCTTACCTTTAATAGATGATTAGTACATAGTTATTTGGGGTGTCCTATTTGTGGAGAGGAGACTGAATCTCTTCGTCTATCCGAACACTAAGAAATGCCATAATCCTATGGAGCGATGCTTTGCAAATTCCTCCCAACCGTTATGTAGCCAAACATCACCAGTTGAGGTTGTCAATTCCACTTTCCATACCCCACCACTTGGAACTTCTAGCAAAACATGGGAGACCATTGAAAGGTGGAATTGACAACTTCAACTGCTGATTTTTGGCTACACAACGGTTGGAAGGAATTTGCAACGCATAACTCCATAGAATTATGGTATTTCTTAGTGTTTAGATATGAAGAGAATTATATTTGACACGATTGCCCGGGGTACATTAGTTGGAAGGAGGTGCCATATGAGCTCAAGTTAGCTGTTTGAGTGACACTACAGGTAATGTATTTATATTTATATGTCAATTTCGATTTCGATTTCAATTACGATTTATATTTATCTATATTTGAGGGGCGGATCCTAATTTTACTTTATTTCAATTCAGGGGACAGGGAGTGGCCGTAAGGGTAGGCCACATATGCTCTATACTTATGTGGCTATTCGGACGAGAAGGGAAGGATAAGGAGGTGTCCCCGAGTGTCGCGGTACAAAATCTCTTTTCCATGCAAATAGTTTGTAGATTTGAGATAATTGATGGTGATGTTGTTTCTTCTTAAATAGTTTCTATTTTGAATATATATTTGCATTATCTTTAGTTTGTTTGGATATATGATGTTTGGAACAGGTAAAACGTTGCTATAACAGGTACAAATATACTGCTGGACAGTGGCAGTGGCCATACTGCCCAGCAGATTTTTTTTAAATTCTGCCCAGAATTGTCACGGTCATTGAACGTGACAATTTTTTAAAAAAGGGTCACGTCTTTGTCACGGTTTATAACCGTGACAAACGTGTCACGGTCATTGACCGCGACACGACCGTGACACAAAACGCGAGTTTTATGTCAAGGTCAATGACCGTGACACGACCGTGACAAAAAAAGTTGTCTCGCCTCGAAATGTCACGGTCATTGACCTTGACAAGTTGGATTTGTCAAGGTCAATGACCTTGACAATTCGGCAGATTTGGTGTAGTGCCTGGGCCTATAAAAGGAGGCCTTCACCTCATTTTCAAGGGGAGCCCAAATATGATAAAAATCTCTCTGAACGAATCCCAGAAACCTCTCTCGAAGGCAACGTGATTTCAACTTCCAAATCCCTTTTTTACTTCCACTTTTCATCATCCTTTTCATCAAACTTGGTGAATTAGACACTCTCCATCATCATCCAAGTTCAAGGGCTACTCTCCAACATTCAAGATCAAGCTCAAGATCTTCGAGAAGGTCCAACTTTCTCAAACTCTCTCTTAAATTCTCTTAAATTCCCAATAACTTATTTTCTTATTTAGCACTTTTATTATCTCATCTCACACATCCTAATATAATTTTTATTTAGTATTATTGTAATTCTTTTATTTTCATAAAACCCAAAAAACAAGAAAAATAGGGTTTGCTCATAAATTCCAAGTAGGGATTCTCACACTTTTTTCACACTTCTCTCACAACTAAAACACTTTTTCTACACACACACACACACACACTTAAAAATAAGAGATTCTCCATTTGGATTTATGGGATAAACCCCACCCCTCGTTTTGTATGCAAACTACGTGGACTTTGATGCCTTTATAGGCTACGTAGGCGTCTCGGGGTAAAACTCGAGACTCGAGTCCTTTTTCTCACTTTTTCTCTCATTTTCTATCTTCTCTAAATCCATTTTCCTTATATTCTATATACTTGCCCTTAATAGCGCATTGCTCCATATGCGTTATCGTTCCATTATAACGGTCAACGTAGGGGTAATCGCGTAAATCTTATTTTTCTAATATTATTCGTATATCCTCCTACGGACGACTCGCTTTATCTTTTCCATGATACAAGTCGAGGATTCCTACCTCCATTCTATATATATACACATGCACACATATCACAGGGGGGGGGGGGGGGGAGGGGGAACAAAAAGGAAAATAGTAAATATTCATGAGAGACCGAAAGGGCGTAATGGGTGCCTAACACCTTCCAATTTCGTAACTAAGCCTCCGAATCCTTCTCGAATCATCTTGGTTTCGCACGCACTAATATGTCTTTGGATGCCATCCTTCGGGGTGGCTTCCCCTTTTTCTTTTGTCTGTTTTGAGTAAAATAGAATGGCGACTCTGAATCTCTCTACATTTTTACAACACATCTCAAACGATGCCAACCGAACCGCTCTCGAGAGGGATGCGCGGGACCCGAAGGATCCTTTCCTCCACGCTCCCGCTCGCATGGCGAGGATCGGGGATGGCCACAAATGGACTTTATTTATTTATTTACTTGAGATGATTTTGACTCTAGTATTATGCGAATGTTGTAATTAAGTTTTTCGCACATTATTATTTGTCTATTTACTGCAAGATGAAATTTGGCACCGACTTAATTAATTAATAGGTGATTTGTAATTAATTTGGTTTTCGATAGTGATGCTAAGAATGAACCATTTTGTAAATACTGTTTTAATTTAATAAAGGCCTGATTGCCCGGTATTTAATAAGGCGGGGTGTCATATCTAGTCGTACGCGGATGAGTCAAAATAATCTACTCATATGCAGATGAGTCAAATAATCATATTTTAATTCAAAATAATGTAAGTCATGACCAATATCCCGATCCAAACCACCTCGTAAACCAAGGTAAGATAAAACATCATTACCGATGAACGGTTTAGGTCCTATACATACATTTATTACATAGTTGACCCTATAAACCCAAGCTATCAGAGATGCCAAAATAATTTTATGCAAGAATATAAGGATCCTAAAACTTCCAACTTTCGATCTTCCAAAGTCTCCATTTTAATTTACTTTATTTAGCACGTAGCTATTACATAAGCTATAGATAGTATTTCTCATTTGTATTCATACCGTTACATAGGCAACATAACTATACACGAGTTAGTATTTTGTGTTCACACAATCATTTAAGTACACTTATACATAAAACACTCATTTATACATATATACATACCATACCCGAACTGGCCTCCCAGAAGCATCCCTAGTATGCTATTGTTGGAGCGGCAGTCCAAGGGTTTATTGAATACTCCTATAGATTGAACTACAAAAAAAATTACACATACGTGAAATCCTACAAGGAGGAATCAGGATTTACCTTTCAATATCACTTTGATTTGATCTCGTGTTAGGATAAAAACATATGTGATGAAAGTTGATCAAGAACGTAGGCCCGATGCACTTTATGGTCTTCTACTGTATTTATGATATGGGTAATCACGAGTATATTATGGGCTCTCTATCCTTGTCCACCTACTCATCTCACTTTTCCTTTATGTTGTCTCTCTTTCTAACAATTCTAAATTTGCTTTTCAGTATCAAAGAGCAATGGATGGCTTAAGAAAAATGAGCCTTACATTTATATATATAGGCTGCAGTGGGGATCCTAAGGAGTGATAAGGATGTGGATTCTAATGGGACTGAGAAAACCTAATCCTTCCTGGATCCTAATCTCACTCCCTTAATTATAATTAATACCACTAATTAATTATAATTGCAATTCCACTCCTTAACTCAAAATTATATTTCGATCTCCTCATTAATAATTACTTAATTCTCCCCAAGTTAAGGTTATAAATACCCGTTAATAAAATAAATTACTCATAATTATTTGATTAACTTCTTTAAGTCCTTGAGCTGTCCAACTTAACTTATTTGTAGTATCGAATTTACATAATCCACCTGCAGGGTTTGACACATACAAAACTTATAAGCATGTCAATGGGGTATCAACATTCTCTATACCAAGACGTGGATTTTATCCATAAAATACTTTCACCGTATATTAATCCCCATTACCCAATCTATCAAGATCATTGGTCCAATAATGATTCTCACCCGATAGGTCAAAGCAATAAACAAGTACTGCATGTGTCCATCAATCATATTCGGATTAAAAGCCTTATGTAAAGCTAATAATCAAGAGGTTTACATTATCCTATAAAATTAGTGTAAAGACAATAACCTCAAGGTGGTCCCATTTAATACACATAAATTGTATAAGCACAATAAGTTAAAACTATACAACTCCCCATAATCAAGATAGACCTACTAAAATATTGTGGTATAGCCCTACTGATGGTGTGTCCAATTCCATCATTGTGAAAGATAAAACTTATATTCTATCAGAACTGGTGATCTGATCCTCTATGTGTAAGTCGTACTCTACACACCAAAACACCTATTGAGAAAAATAAAAAAACATTGGTAATATATAAAATAATGCAAACATGATGTCCATACATGATTGTCATTAAAACAGGAAAACTGATTTTATTTTAGTAATAAATCTATAACTAAAACTAGTACATAAAGCATGGTTTTGGTCTACTTCTCTAACAGTCTCCCCTTAGACTCAAATCCCTGATGCAATGCATCTCACTCCCTTCCCCTCTACGTGACTAACAAAAGTTTTGGCTAGTAAGTTTTTATTGAAAGAGTCTGCTAGGTTATTCTCTCATGCAATCTTCATAAATGTGACATCACCTCACTGCACAAATTCTTGAGTGAGATGATACTTGCGCTTGATGTGTTTACCTCTCTTATGGCTATTGAGTTCTTAAGTGATATGATCCCTTTTCCATTTCGGAATGGGTAAAGGTTTCAGAAGTCCACCAGGACACTACTGTTCAATCTTTACCTACTGAAAGACATCTTCTCATAAATTTCTCAATGTCATTCCTTATATTTGGCCACCAATATTGATTCTTTAATGCATGGTACATTTTGGTACTTATAGGGTGAATCATGAACTTGATATGATGGGCTTCTTGTAATATTTCTACTCATAAGGATGATTCCTAGGGCATATACAATCTATTTCTAAATCGTAAGCATGTTTCCTTGTCATATGATAAGTCTTGAGTTCTAAGATGGGCATGTTTTTCAAATACAAAAGGATCTTGGGGTTATTGTGTTAGAATTTTCTTTCTCATGTCAGGATAAGCAATTATATTGGAGAATTTTGAGAAATGTGAGATTAGTTTAAGATCATATTTCTTTATGGTATTAGGTAATGTCATAAGAGATTAAGGTCTGAAGTCTCCCAATGGGGTTACAGCTTAAAGCATCGGCTGCCACAATACCTTTTCCCTGATGGTAGTCCAATTTAAATATATAATCTTCCAAAAATTCCATCAAACCTAGTTGTCTCAGATTCAAATCCCTTTGGGTGAAGATCTATTTTAAGATTTTATGATCTGAAAAGAATTGAAATTCTTCATCATATAGGTAACAACGCTATATCTTTTAAATAAAGACCAGGAAGGCTAATTCAAAATCATGTACATGATTTACATTCATGACTCTTAAGTTGTCGTAACCCATATTCCACTACTCTTCCTCTGTTTATCAAAACATAACCTAAGCCTTGTAATGAGGCATCAGTATATGAATAATATCTTACATCACTAGAAGGAATAGTTAAGGCATGACAGTAGTTAGTTAGTCCTTTAATACTTGGAATACTTGATCGCATTCAAAAATCCATACGAATGGTATTTCCTTCCTAGTTAGCTCTAGTAATCGGAGAGAGATTTAAAAAAATACTTTTATGAAGCAATGGTAATAACCTGTTAATCTAAGAAAACTCTTTATCTCAGTGACATTAGTGGGATTCTTCTATTGTAGAATGACTGAAATTTTGGCTGGATCAACTTGGATATCATTCTTCGAAGTCACATGTCCTAGGAATTTTACTTCCTTCATCAATAAGTCATACTCAGTTTTCTTGGCATACAGTTTATTGTTTCTCAAAGTGCCTAATATCGTTTCTAAGAGTTGGGCATCTTGTACATGACTTTTAGAATAAACAAGGATATCATCAATGAATACAATAATAAATTGGTCAAGAAAAGCTCTACAGATTCTATGAATTAGATCTATAAAAGCTGCAGGAGCATTGGTTAAACTAAAATACATATTATATTCATTAGATCCACAAAATCTATGGGAGTTTTGGTTAAACTAAAAGACATTACAATACATTTGAAATTTTCGTAATGGGCTCGAAAATCAAATTTTGAAATGTCTTCTTCTCTTACTTGTAATTGATGGAAACTAGATAATAAATCTATTATGGAAAATAATTTTTCTCCTCTTAGTTGATCGAATAAATCTCCAATTTCGGGTAAAGGGTATATATTCTTAATTATCACTGAATTCATCTTAGGGTAATATGTGCATAATCTAAAGCTTTCATCATTCTTTTTTTACAATTAACACAGGTGTTCCCCTAGGAGATGAACTAAGGAGAATAAAACCTTTTTTAAGGAGATAATCTAATTAGGTAGAAGTTCATGGAGGTTTTAAGGAGCCATTCTATACGGAGGGATCGAAATAAGAATTTTTTTTGCATTAATGGTAAATTCTATCTCTCGGGAAGGGGGTATAACTGGAGGTTCTTCTGGGAAAACATCCTCGAATTGTTCCAAAATTCTAAGAATTAAGGAAGAGGGTGAATTTTGAATTTATTATGTTAAAGGTTCAGCATGACAAGTTCCTTGAAACATGAAAGATCCATTTTCTTGGTCTCAGAAATATATCCACTTTGCATGAAAATAGATATAAGTGTGATATTTTGATAATATATCCATTCTGATAATAATATTGAATCAGTAAATATCTAAAATTATCAAATTTAAAAATAGCTTGCCTAAATCTATGGTGAATTTTCCAATTTTCATACCTTTGTGTAAGTGCATTAATTTCATCTGCAGGTAATTCTATTTCCAAGGGAGTAGTTAGAGATGTAGGCAAAAAATTGTAAAACTTTAGCTAGTTTAAGGCTTATAAATTAATGTGTTGGATCAGAGTCAAATAAAATATGGGTTGGAAAATTATGAAAGAGTATTGTACCATATATCACATTGTGTGAATTTTGTATGGGAAGTATGGCAGAATTCTTTTTGTGATGAAGGATCATTTAGGTTTCCTAATACAATTGGGCCTGCGGTAATTTTGGAAAGAATGGGTTTCTTGACATCTCATAAAATGCTATCCAAACAAAGAACCCACTCGATACACTTCAATCTTAGTTGTACAGTTGTCGAGACAAAACTAGACTAATCCTTCTACATCTCCTTTATTTTAAGACTACTTTACTGAGACACTTCACCCTCATGAAACCCATAGATTACTTTATGATTAATAAAACATATCATACAATAATCTCTCTTAACTGTTTTGTTATTTGTCCTAAGTATTCCCATTTCCTCTTGAAATTATTATTTACTATAACCTTACTTTTCCTTCAAAATCTACTGTTTCAACAACCTTACTGGATAGAGATTACTAAAGGAAATCTCAATTCTACTCTTTAAATTAATACATTTATTCTCAATGCACCATTTCTTTCACTCCAATCTTACAAGTACATATCCCATCACTCCAAATGCGCTATTATAAAATCTCAAGCATAGTCATTGCCAAGAGTAAATATTATAAATCAATATTTGTCATTAATTTGTTTCGACAACACAACCTATACATACACTCATCATCATCTAGTGAATAAAATTAACATAATTTATCAAAAATCCCAATAACCTTTATCTAAACACACAAAGTCCGAATACCAGTATTACCATTCCACAAATTAAATCCCATCAATACCAAACACCAAAGTTAACTCCTTTAATCAAATGCGTAATTATTCACCAATCCAAAATGTCCTACACTTGTCATAATCCATTATCACTTGTCATTTATCGACATAAAATATCAAAAAAAAATTCAATCTAAGAACAATACCAGTATCCACTCCAACAACATAGGTTAAAAATTTAAAATTTTCTGCACAATCTTTCCATTATTATCAACTGACTAACTCCTAACTTTCAAATTCCGCCAACCTAAGTTAAGCACTAGATTGTGTTCAATTATTTATTAAATTTATAATTTCTAATTATATGCATATAATACAATTTCCAAAGTTCCAAGCTAGGTTTCATAATACGTTATTTGATTCCTATTCAAGTGGGATTCATGTTAATTGCCCAACAACCCAACTATACCAAGAGACACTTAACCTCTCTTAATACTAACCACATTTTACTAATACACCAAAAGGCTTCAATCTTTTAAACAAAAATTTTCATTTCAGACCCAACACACCCATTTGTTTACTATAGGAATTTTTATTTAATTATTTGATTAATACTAGGATCATATCCCCCAAATAAAATCTTTTATATAACAACCACTTAATTTAGTCAATAACTCTTAACATAACTACCCAATGATACTACAACCAGATGAGTTCCCATTTCATTCATGGATCAAAACAAGGTTCGAGAAACATATATAAAAATGGGATTCATATGAATTGCCCACAATTAACCGCGTCCCAATATCATCACAAGTAATTTTTATCATAGTTTCAAGGGACTAATCATAATCATATTTTGCATTTCAATTATCAAAATAATTATAAGGCAGACGTTTTAAATTATTGCCTAGTTAACTTATTACTCATCTTGTCATTACCAACTTTAAACAATTTACTTTGTATGCATGTTTCGTAGGCATTATTACTTTTCAAGGATCTCAAGTTTCAATATAAAAATATATTATCATGGGGATAATTAGGTTCATCTTACCCTAATTAGATCTATAATTTCTTTTAGATCAGTTCATATGCAGTTTTGAACAATATCTAAGTCATTCATGTACTACGTAAGGTATTCTTACCTTGAATTTACTTCTCAAGTCAATTTACTTTTCTAACATTTACTAGCTTAATTCTCAAAAGTTTTCCCACTAAAAAGTGCCTGAAGGCCACAACTTGAGTTCCTATACACTCCAAATACAATGTTAGTGGTTACAATACATGTAATCATAAGTAAGTAGTACACCCAAATTAAATATAATGATAACCTCCCGAGCGTCCTACACAAATATATGTCTAGGCTCTAAGAGAAATTGTCCCTTTTCAATCGGTAAGTGATATAGCATCCTCGGGTATCTCCTCAAATATAAATGCATGATCTTAGTGAGCCTAATTTCTAGGACATCTCCCGGTGTCCTTTCTCTCCACACGTGTAATAAGGAACTCTAAAATATCCTCGTCCCCTAACTGGAAGTCGCTCTCTATATTAGGATCCTTGATCTCAAACTTGAGTAAACCGTGGGTCTCTATTACCCTGCCTCTGATTGTACTCTACTCGAGTCCTCTTGCCATAATGTTCCTTATGAGGGTCCTTCAAATCCTCTAATCCTAGCATCACCTATCCAAATCTTGGTTATATCTAGACCATTTACTTCTCCCATCTTGGCTAAACTCTCATGAGAATTTACTAGATCTTTCCAAAGTATTAAATAGGCATTCACTTCTTAAGTATAAGTGGTGAAATTTGGGTTTCCTAATATAAACTTCTTAATCGACCAATTCAGACCTCGAATGACATAATCCTTCTTCTTTTCCTTAGTGACCACTTTTTATGTGACAATTGTAGATATATATATGAACACTCGTTCATAATTCAATCACATTATGTGAACGTTGCTCTAGAGTGAGTAACAAATATAATATCACAAGGGAAATATTTGTCATCAAATCTTGATATAAATTCTCCAGAAATTAATCGAGCATTATTGATTAGCTTAAAGGTATCCAACCTTTATTTCTTCACATCCGTACATTCCACTATCCTAAGGTGTATCTTCATTTCTCATCTCCATTGATGATCCACCATTTTGTCAAATACCCTTGAGAATGTGAGTGGATACCCATATGAAAACTTTCCCTCACTTTGTCCCAAGTTGATATAAGAACTTTTGTTGTTCCCTTAGTTGAGTTCTATCTTTCTGGATTCCTAACTCAACTCCGGACTCTTTGGAATCATGGGTGATTTCTATCAAATTTTCGGCTCTCACTATAAACTAATGATGTCCGATTTGTTCTATCAAACCTCACATTACATTATTAGATAATACTCTCCTATCTTCTCTTATACTAGTGTTCATCATCCGTATAGATATGAACAAAACATTTATTAGAATTAAAGTATGAATAGATTAAAAACCCATGAAGTGTATCAAAGAACGATATAAAGAAAACTAGCATAGAGTTATAACCCTCGAGACATACGACTATGCTCTGGTACCAACTGAAAACCCGTAATTTTTCATAATTAGGTTGATCAAGTCTATTTATCAAAAGTTATAGTTTGTCAAAATAATTTAAATACCATCCTTAACATGTAATAAGAAACAAAGATCAATGATAAACCAAAGTAAAGATCGACATAAGAAATCCTTAAATTATGATATATAATGAATAAGAGTTAATTACATCATTAAGTAAAAACTGACACATAATAATTATCTCAACTCCAATTCATCTTTTACAACCGAATACAATTACGATGAAATAAATAAACTTTGCATCTCTCAAATTAAATGAAGTAAATCTAAAAGTAGGTACAACCCCTACATCTTCAAGGGTCATTATTGGGTGGAACATAAGATAATGTACCCGAGTAAGAAACTAGGTCGGGTACACGGGGGCACCTACAATAACGCGATGCGTCAGGACTATAGTAACAAAATAATAGCTACGTACTCAAGTAGTAAAACTATCAATCATGAGTGTATATAATAAGGTCTACATTTATTAGATTAACTGTTGTTAATCTAAATTTAGAATTTATACATATACATGTACATCCTTCTACTTGTCTATATTGAGTATACCAAACCTATGTCTCGAAGTCGAGCTATGAAACATTATTGATTTATTCGTAATAGGTCTATAGGTTATAGCCTAATCGTATCCAAATGGTGTCTTCAATCTGTGAATAATTACACTTCCCCCTTAAGAGTAAAGTCAATAACGCATATACTATCCATAAATTCTAACTCAATCTTTCATTTATGTCTAAAACATTTAGAGTATTACCATTTTCAATTTCTATATTTTAAAACCCTAGCATTTCCATATAAGTAGAAGTTAATGAGTAAATGGGTACTTCTAAAATTATCATATGGGTTCTCAAAGTTTAGCTAAATTACAAAACCACACTGGGACCATTGGCACGAGTATAAAATGCAGTTATTTGCACAGTAAAAATCATGTTTGTTGGCATGCCACCGTACGCGCGGTAAAAATTATGTACATTAGCATGGTGCACAAAAACCAAAGTCATCCAAAAATTAGATCTATCCCAAGCTCAGAATTCAAATAATAATTTTCTTCTTAAGACGAAGTTGTATGCCCCCATACCCCCCCTAAATAATGTCTATCGTAGTTATTAATATCAATCCCTACTTACAAATCCTAATTTCTCATGTTAAATTGTGAAATTTCAGCATATACATTTTATATCCGATTTCTACATTAATATGTGAAAGGAAATAACAATATACATGTAAAGAACATGATTCCATATAAGTAAGAATTTAAAGAACGGACATATAATTTTCTAACCCAATTCAATTAAACTAATTTAAACTAAACATACAATTTTAAGTATTGGGTTTATTCATTTATTTATAAAAATCACAAATTTACAATTCATCAAGTAAACCTAATTATCTTTACAAAATTTTAATAATTTAGAAAGTCTTATTTAGGTAGAAATTATAATTTACATCATGAGAGGAGAGAGTAGAATATGAAGAATATAAATCCCAATTTGTGTAAACAAATTCTCAAATGTGTAGAAGGAGTCCCCATTAAACAAATAATTAAGTTATTCTTCAAGAATATCCCCAAAAGCCTAGTGAATTGAAATAATAATTTAGTGTGAAGTTTTGGTGGAGGTTGTTGTGAGTTTACAATATGAATTAGGGTTTCCTTATGTTCCTATACTAACTCCTCCTAATTATGTCTTTCCTCTTATTCCATTAACACTAGCTTTCTTCCCAAGTATGTTATAGTTACCATTATACCCATGCTCTTAAGTAGAATTACAACTTTTTTAATTATTATTTTAATACAATTCTAAATTACTATTTACATTAATAAAATTTCTCCAAATTACAATTAAACCCAATATAATTGTTCTAACCTCAAAGTTTATTATAACATTTATTTCTCACTCAAATGATTATAAAATTCGAGTTTTTACTTAAAATAATTATTTCAAATTCACCGATTTCCAAAATTATTTATTTATTTATTTAATTAAAAATATTTTAAAATTATGGGGTCTTATAAAGAAGAGTTTGACAATGAAGGCTGATTATTATAATTTATTCAAGGTGCAAGATCACACCAATCAATCTTGTAGGTACTGGAGACAAAGAAACCATAGGTTCATGAAGAATAAGAGGCAGGTATTCCTTAGAGATCTTAATAGTGAACTTATGGGTCAAATTTGTGAGATGATGAAGAGATTGTATTTCCTACTGCAGGGTAGAAGTGACGCTAGAAGGGAGATACCTAGATTTAGACCTAGACCATTTGATCAAATTCGAAGAAATAATCATAAGAATCTTATGAGGAATATGAGATGAATGCCCAAGTTTGTGAGTGGCTTACCTAGGAATGCATAAAGGAAGAAAGTGGAAGTTAAAGTACCACAAAAGAAGTTTGTGAAGAATAATTTGTCTTTATTCCTCCCATTTATCTGGGAGATCAAACACCCATCGCTATCTAGGAGATAGTTTTCTAAGATGCCTAGGTTCTTGGTTATTGTAGATCCCTTTCCTAGGTATTCTTGATTTGTTTGGGATTAAATCATGTGGGTGTGTTCTTGAAAGTTTTACATGGATCATTTTCCATGTTTTAGTGAGGAATTTCATACATTTGTGAATTTCCATACATTATTTGATATGTTTTGTTCCTTTCTTAGCTTGTTAGTATATATATGCAATCCAAGCCTCTTGGCCCATTGGTATAAGGCTATCACTGGGACACTGTTTGGGGGTGGATTGGGTTTGGTCCCCAGTTCGATCCCTAGTAGTTTCAAAATAATGCTTAGCCAGCGAAAGCCACGAACTGCAAGTGGGGATTAGTCGAGGTGCGCGTACGCTGGCCCGAACACCTCGTGGTATGAAAAACACCTTACCCAAAAAAAGTTAGTATATACATGCATCATACTTTTATAAAAAAGTCCAAAAATATTTCACTTTATTTATTTTTGATGATTATGTGGTTAAGTATTTTCATTCATGCAATTTGATGAATAGGCTTAACTTGAATGATGATTGAAATATGAATTTTTAACTGTTTTCATTGAAAATGCTGATTGACTCAATTGTTAGGTTAGAATTCATTTTAAAAATCATGATTGTCAAATTTATTAAAATCTTAGGTATTGATTTCATACTACTTGAGCACTTGCATATCACTTGATGATTATGACTATAGTTATTTGCTTTTTTCTTTTAGTGATTCACTTAATCAAATCCATAGATCTCTTATTGGTTTGAAAGTTTTTATGGTCCATGTATGAGGTTTGTGTAAATTATACGTGAAGAAAATGAAAATGGAATATTTTATATGCATGAATAAGGGAAACTGTTATAATGATTACAACCGATTTTGAATTTAAATATTGTTAGATATGTGTCATGTAGTTGTGTGAAAAAATAATCAACGACAAAATCCAAAATGTTGAAAAGAGCCACAAGCGAAGAGCTTAAACCGACATTTAAAACACGATAGGGTCATAGATTTTCAAATGAAAATTTCCATTTTAGTTCGGCATTCGATATATTTCATACAACATATGCTTGAGGGAGTTAAATGGTTAAAAACTATCATCTCTTGAGATCTTGAAAGGATATTGGTGTAATGATAAAATTAAGCGTCATTTGTAACTTCTTCTGACTTAGTTATGTGTATTCGTTTGATTTTGTCAACTATATTTGTCACAAAGCATGACTTAGGTTGACATATAGATTTTCTTAAAATGATTTGATAAGTTTGATCCTTAAATATTAAATTGATAGATATTTGAATTGAATGTGTTCTCAATATATGTTTTAATGAAGAATAAAAGGAAATTTATTTGTTAAATCCAATTTATCATGTTTTTCCTAATCACTATCACATATTTTCATTTTAGAGTTTGCATTTGCATATATGTGTGTGTGAGTTTTGAATTTCGATCATTTGAAACAAAATTGTGCTTTTCATGTAAAAAATAATAATGATTTTATATGCCATTGCATTCATTTATACCATACTAATTTTGAGAGTGTGGGTTTTAGTTTCATACTTAGTCTTTCCTAGAGTTTATTCCCTAACTAAGCATTCTAGACAAAATTATGCGCACACCTTAGTCTTAACAGTATGCACGGATCGTATGCATGGAAGATTGGCCCCATGTACACGGCTGTCAACACTACATTTTAGGGTTTTGCATTTTCGTTGCTCATTTCTGCTCATATACCTCCCAAAGCATAAACCCTAGGTGAGTTCGACCCAAGATTGATTACTTATCAGTGATTCATTATTTTGAGTGGGATTTAGAGTGGATTTGGTGGTTATTGATGTTCATGCCCTAATTTTCATAATTATTTCAGTTCCTCTCGATTATCTATGGCAGGTCTTCAATATCTTATCTTATTTGTTGATTTATCTTTCGTATAGTGTTTATAGGTTATAATAATAACTTTAGGTTCTTGATTTATCATTTTGATTGATATTTAGGGATTCTAGGTTCATACACCTACATACTCTTTATATTCTCTTAGGATTCCTTTACTATTAAGTTTGTGTCTTATTTCATATCTTATTTATGATATTATGGTGAGGGAAAAGACACATGCAAGATATAGAGTTTGACCCCCCAAGTGGTCCTAGTTAGAGTTGTCGTGCAAGAGAGTCACTTTCATCACCACCAGGTTCATCACGTATATCTCGTGGGTAGGCCCCTCCCCTATACATAATTTAGCTCTTGGGACATATGCGTCTAGGATTAGTTTTTCTCTAGATTGTTACCCTTTTCATGAGATCTTTTTATCTCGTTCTGTTAGAGCCGAGAGAGACGTTGTATTAAATCATCTAGATAAATGTGAGGAGGGTCATTTTGTACTGCCATCGTTAGAGGGTTTACGTGGTTCTCATTTGCTATGGCCACATCAGTCGATAAATGCTTGTCTTGTTTGCAAGTTCTATGTAAACATGGTTGTGATATCTTCATCACCGATCACATTATCTACCTTTGTTAGAGTGGTGCATGTTGATATTACCGCGGAGGTTCTTTCTACATATTTAGATGTTGATACTAATCTTATTGATTTCAATTTTTTTGCATTTCTTGGGGATGAGTTTACTCATGATGATGTCACATTATTTCTTGCTCAACATAGGATGATGTGCATAAGAAATCGTTTCTTATAGTCCGCTAAAAGGAGAGGTAATCTATACATCACTTTCTGGTTATCTATAAAATGATACCTCGTCGTCGTGCACATGACTTCCCTTATGCCATAGGTAGGTTAATGTATTTTCTTACTCATTGATAGTCTATCGATTATCTTAATCTTTTTATTATGAGGATAGTTTCACCAATACAACCCAAGAATCTTTGTTATATACTAGGATGATTATGGGTTGCCGTTACGATTTAGGTGTACCTCGTCTTTACACAGATGTTGCTGCAGGTATTCTATGACACATTTCTACCATTATTTTATCTCATTTCACCGGACAGACTTCTAATAAACCACCTCGTTAGCTTATTGATCCTGATGCACCTGCACCAACACAAACACCCAAGCTAGCACCATCCCACGTTTCACGTTCTTATCAAAAGCACTAGAGATTTCAAGGGGGAAAATTTTTCCTATATGCATGGAAATTTACTAACATGAGAGCCTAGATGACTCATATTCATGATAACTCCGATCAACATTTTGATGTGTTGGATAGAGAGAAGTCTAGCCCGAGGTTTTATATTTTTTTCATCTTTAACTATTTGAGGAGGACCGACCTTGTCCCACATATTGCAGCTTCTACCTCTACACAACCACTAGTTGCTACTCTACCTCATTTTCATCTAGTTGTTAATTATGGTGATGAGGACTATGATGATTAGAGATTTAGTTTATCTCTATTTTGGTTCTTTTGTTATGAGTTTGTAGTACCATTTGTGGTACTTGGATTTTTGGTTTTGTTATTGGATACTTATACCTATTACTTTGTTGCTTGTTTTAGAGTATTTTTTTGGTTTTTTATAGTACATGTTGGATGGTTTTTATGGATTATTTTTGTTTTATCCATATCTTAATGCTTTCACATGATCTCATTCAAGTTAGGTTTCTTTATATCACATTTCCCACTTTACGATCTTATTTGCTTAGAGTATTTCATATATTAGTTTCTATTTAAGATTCATAGTGTATTACACTTGCATGTTGCTCATACCCATGTTGATGTCTTTGAGTATTCTCTTTATAACTTTTGTATTTCATATGATTATTAAGCTTTTTCTTTTCTAGTTCTTCTATTCATTTTGATTGTTTCTTTATTACCATGTATGCGTGTTATCTATGTCTTTCTACTTGTCTTTGACTTTTCCGTGTCAAAAAAGGGGGGGAAATGCCTAAGATAGGTGAGAGACATTCTTTTATAGGTCCTTGGTGGATAAACCTTATTTTTTGAGATGTTTCATGTAGAGGAAACACTTACTTATGATATTCGTTGATATTAAATGGCATTATCATTTCTCACATGCTTTATATCACCCATATCTCATTGATTTTTCAAAGGATTCACAAAGGAGGGGGAGTTACTTTTTGTGCATGTCATTACCTGAGTAATTTCTTTGTTGTTTCATGTGATTTCATGTATATACATGTTGGTCTGACTCATTCCCATGGTTTTGAACTTTGATTTGTTGTTGAGCTTTTGGAATTGTTGCATGTTACATCCTACTACTCTCATTATATGGCTAATGTGTAGTGAATTTGGTAGGAGTAATCAAGAGTATTTAGGGGTTTTAGGGTTTTGCCACGGAATATCCATAGGGGACATTGAAACTGTAAATATTTGTATTATATATTTTTCTTTTATTAAAATTGACTAAATTATGTGTGAAAGCATTGAGTCATTAAGTCATTCGAGCTACATAAGCTTGAATATCGTAGAGTAAGCTGTGCTTATTTATACTATATGGACTTTTGTACTTTAAAGATCATGCAAGATGCTCTATAACAAAAGACTTTTATTGCCATGTACTTTGAAGATGTATCCTTTTATAGTTTTGTGATTGAACATTTTGGCAACTCACACTTGTACGTTTCTTCAAAATGTGTTTTTTAAAAGGCCGAACAAGTGAATTATCTTTGAAATTATTTGTATTATGAAATTATGAAATGACCCTAACTTTTATGTTCTTTGTTGTGTTATTCAAACAAGATTTGACCCATGCACACAACTACGCACCATTTCAACCACTATTTGAAATCATGCGCAAGACAAAAGTCAACCGTGCTTATGATGGAGTGGATTTTATAAAAAATCCTATAGATAGGTTACTTTCCCTCCCTTTTCAAAATAATCTGAAAACCTCATAACTCAGACACACTTATGATGATATTTTTTAGGTTGGGAGCTTTTATATTGCTTCAATACTTCAAATTCAGTTGTTTCCCCCCAAATTGAGAAATATATTCTTGATATATGTATTTGATAGAGAATTGAGAGTGATTTTATTAAGATCCACACTAGCCAAGTTCAATTCAAACTATTCCACATTTTAATTGCAAGACCTAACACTCCTAGATTTAAGATTGGATGTGCTTCGTTCTATTGGAGAGATTGGAGAATGTCGTAATTCAAATGAGGATAATGTACTTCTTCGTTCACTTTATGGAGCTTAAAGTGGATTTCTTATGCCAACGGTGGAAGTCCGAAGTTCATAGCTAACTACTCGTTAGTGCATGAGTGAAAGGTACATTAATGCTTTGTATTAAACTCTTTTCAATTTAAATAAGAAATTGAAGTGCGTCAAGGTTTTTTACCCCTAAGTGTGGGGTTTTTCTCACAAATTGTTCTTATAAATTGCTTGTATGTGTTTGATTACGGATTTTGATCACACACTACACTTAAATGTCACTTAGATATAGAGTAATTCATCAAAATTGATATTAGGTTTTTTATTCTAGTAAATTATGCTAGTTTTGCCTAAATGTGATCATTGAATTGTTGATCCATACTTTGCTTCAGATCATCTAGTAATAATATGTGATAATTCAATTAAAATTAAAGCAAAATTGAAATTGGTAGGCCATATCTTGCAATCAAACCTATTCACTCCCCTCCAGGTTTGTTTAGAGTGAACACTTATTTTAATAACACACATCGTTACTGGGCGATGAAACATAAAAAAGTTCTATTCATGATAATGATGAGCAGTCATAACAATATAATTTTTCCGCCTTAAAGATATGCGCATGTGAATTTGGTTGATTATACACTTAGCGTGGCTGAAACTATTGATAAAGAGGAGTCGTGCAAATATAAGGATGCCATCATATGTGGATAATCGACAGAGTGGACTATTGATATGATTAAGGAAGTGGAGTCTCTTCACAAGAACTAAACTCGGGTGCTGGTTGAGAAGCCAAAGGGTCAGAAAATTATTGGATGGGTTTTCATGAAAAAAGAAGGAATTCCCGGGGTTGAAGATGTGATGTACAAATCATGTTTGGTGGCTAAAGGTTATACATAGAGAGAAGGAATAGACCTCAATGAGGTAATCTCTCCCGTTATGATACATAACTCTATTCGAGTGCTACTTTCCATGGTTATTTTATATGATTTAGAGCTTAAGAAGTTGGATGTAAAAATAAATTTTTGTACATGGTGAGTTAAATGATCATATTTATATGCATCAGCCTCAGGGACTTTTGGTCCAAGGAATAGTAAACATTGGTGTTTGCTGAAGAAATCTTTGTATAGCTTGAAATAATATCCTAGCGAGTGGTATAAGCATTTTTACACATTTATGTTGGAGAATGGCTACACTAGGGGTGATTATGATAGTTATGTCTACCACAAGGGGTTAGATGATGGATCCTTTGTTTACTTCTTGCTATATGTCAACAAATTGCAAGAACACGTAAGAAATCAACAAGTTGAAAGGGCATTTTAGCACTGAGTTTAAAATGAAGGATTTAGGGGCTACAAATAAGATTTGGGGTATGGAGATTCACAAGGATAAAGAAGCGAGCAAATTATACTTATCATAAAAGAAATACATTGAGAAGGTGCTAGAATGTTTCGAAATGCAACCGTCTAAACCTTTGAGTACCCCTCTAGCATCTTATTTTAGACTCTTAGTGGGGTTATCACCATAGTCAAAGGAGGATTTGGATCACATGTCACGGGTTCCTTATGCTTGTACATATGGCTGTCTTATGTATGCCATGAAGAGACCTAGGAAGGTCCATTGGAACGTTGTGAAATGGATACTCAGATACTTGAAGGGTAGTACAACTGTTGGTTTGGTATATAACATAGGCGGTGACATTTCGGGGAGTGTTGTTGGATACATGTATTCTGATTATATTAGAGATCTTAATAAGATGAGGTCACTGACATGTTAAAACTTCACTCTTTCTAGCAGTGCTATCAGTTGGAAGGAGACTTTTTAGTCTATAATTTCCTTATCCACCATGAAAGCTTAATACATGGCAAGGATAAAGGTAGGGAAAGAAGATTTATGGCTACAGGGTTTGCTTGATGATATAGGGTTGGTGCAGGATCCTGTTACGGTATTTTGTGACAGCCAGAGTACCATACACCTGACTAAAAATTAGATGTACCATGAAAGGACCAAGCACATTGATGTTAGGTTGCACTTCATCTAAAATGTAATTGCACATGGTGCTATTGCAGTGAAGAATATTGCTACAACTGAGAACCCGAAAGATATGACTACTAAGGTCATCCCCACTATCAAGTTTAGGAGTTGCCTAAGCTTGAAAGGTATATTCAATTGTTGAGGCCTGTGTGGGAATTGGCGAAGCGACAGGGGAAATTGAAACAAAGGTAGAGACTTGTTGTGTTGTGGCTTTAAATTTCTACATCATGACACATTGACTCGATGTTGTTTATTTTAGTATTTGGATTATGCACAGGTGGGATCCTGCAGCTTATGGAGTGGTGTTCGGGGGGCTGGGCCCATCGCGTTGTTTTTTATATTTTACCCTTCTAAATTGCCAACGGATTCATGTCATATAAATAGTCTCTATTTTCACATGAGAGGGTAATGAAATCAGCAAAGAGACAATAATTGTAAGTTTTAACCTTGATTCTCCATTATAGTGAAATCTGCAGCTTTGTTCGTGGACGTAGGTCAAATTGTTTAAACCACATATATCGTGTTCTTGTGTGTGGTTGTTTTTCGTTTAATAACTTTTTTATAATGGTGCTTTGTTGGTATTTATCGCAATAGGGGTTGTGTCAAATATAACATTATAAAGTGGGGATAATGTAAAAAAAAGGCCTTTAGATAAGTACGCAATGCTATCTCATGCCTCATTACGTTAAGTTCATGTAATGATGAAACTGCTATTGCACTATTGGTTTTACATGGAAGCTTGCTAGGAAATTGTTTGCATTGTGATGTAAGGGTAGAAACATGCTGAACTGATAAATTAAATTGTACATACAAGTGCAAGAGAGAAAAAAACCTACCGCACAAAAAAAGTAAATTTCCAAATGCTAGGGAGTCTAACAAAGCGATAATTCATCCAAACTTCATATAAAAAAAATTCACAAAAAGCACCCAGTTAGAGAAAATTAACAGACTTGCGGCGCCATAAAAGATTTGCAACTAATAAGATTCATAATGTATAATGTTTAAGCTAATAGGCTGTCAAAACTCTTACCATCAGATAAAATGAAAAGAATGGAAAAAACAAAATTTTGTTGTCCATACGAAATAGGATAAAGTACTACTTAAACAAGTCCTTAAACCGTATGGCATGAACAAAAATTGTGGGATCTCAAACAGAAAAATAAATTGTTTTTACTCTAAACAAAATTTCCATCTTCATTCATTTATCGTGTTTTATGAAGAATGCCTCTCTATCTGTGTTCAGCCTCCAATTCTTCTCAGTGCTTATTGGTATTATCAATCCTTTTGCTTTGATTTCAAATTGGACACAAGATTTTATCCTCCTTAATAGACCAATACAGTGTTGATGACATATGGTAGTATCCATTTTCCCATTAACATTGTGTTCAATTGTGTTTGTAAATTCCCACTTGGCTTCCAAATAAGCAAGGGACCGCCACGGGGGAAGAGGCATTGAGTTTTGCCTGAGAGAACATTTTGCAGCTTCTACCATAGTTTGAAGATATTGTTTGAGCTTAGTTGTGGAGCCCACATAAATCGACGGGAGAGAATTCAAAAGTGCGTTATACGATTTAACCGCTCTTGCAATTTCAAAATGGCTTCGGAAGTCTATATCAACAACGTACCGTTCAGAGCATCCACCGTCACTATATTTTCTCACAGCAACAAACTCGTGTTCACCTAAGAAAAAAGAGTTATCACAAGAGCAGTGTTATGAGTTTGAAAAAAATCTCTCAAATCATCCCAAACAGTTATAAAGTGTTGTGCCCTGCAGGATCCATACGACAGTTTTTAACAAAACTGCTAGATGGTTTGTAAACAGTTCCACCAAATCACAGAGGGGTACGTATCTAGTTTATTAATTATCCACTAAGGATCAATACTAGTAAAGGGTATTAGCCCATCTTTGAGTAGGAGTCATTATACGCCTTTAGAGTGAAAATTTAACCAGATATCACCATAAAGAGCAGTTTGATAAAAGAATATGTGAATATACCTCCAGGAATTTTGCCAAAACCCTGCCACTTGGTGGCAATTATGGTAGCCTCATAACCAGAGGACTGAAGAAGTTTCACTAGAGAAAACCTGATGCAGCTAGCATTGCATGTTTCTGGAGTTTTAGGTTGGTGCTTTGTCTCATTTATAGAAAGAATTAACGAATGAACTACTGATAACAAATCACACTCATACTGATCCACCGAGAGCTTATACAACTGCAAATCAGCCAACAGTCCATGTTAAGGTATCAATATATTACATAAATTCCTATTATCAGAATGACAAGCCTACTGTTTTAAATATACAAATTGAATTAGCCTTCAGACTTTCATATATGATATAAATAAACACATGCTTATACAAATTAGTCCAAACTACTTAATTCGACTTTTGACTTTTATCCATCATCTCGACCAGCACGTGTACTGTCAATTTGATGTAATTTGATGGGCTTTTGAAGAAAGAGGGCCATCTGAATGTGAAAAATTGAATGATAGGGCACATGCTTATTTTAGTATCCCAGTTATGCTAATAGAGAGGGAGGTTGTGGCAACTAATATAGACTGATTTAAAGTTAATAGAACTATCAAATATGCAAATAGAAAAGGGAGCTTGTAGCAACTACCACTAGGATGCCCTTCTGATGGTTTTGTTCTAAAACTAATATAAACTACATGTAAGAAAGTAAAATAAAACTCAAATAGAAACTGTTGGATAAAATATCATATGTTGGTCTGCATTTGGGAACTTAAAACATAAACAACATAGAGATTCTAACCATTCAGATTCTAGAAGTTGTTAGATGAAAAGAAAAGAAAAGATAAGATAAAACATGGACATGTTTCTTCAATCTGAAATACAGTTAAGAGAAATTTAATTTCTTCAATCTGAACCCGTTTTGCTGATTACAATATGTTTTTATCTATACTATCAACTACCTTAATGCCTGCATGCCTCTAATTTATCAGGAATTTAATCCATTCCTATTTCTACACTTTGATGTTTTCCTGCTCACCAACTTTGTCAAAGCTCATTCTGACATTCTTATTCCCCAGCAATCGAATCGATAAACCATATAATATCCTCATTTAATATTTGGGTTCCAATTTACGCAACCTTTCACAAAACTTAATTGCAGGAATGAGTACTCAAATCATTGAAGAATACCCATATGTTACGTAATGTTTCAACAATACAAAATAGTATAATGCAAAGAAAATCACGTGTCCGTGCTCAACATAAATAAAAACACCACACGTATGTAATATGCATTTCATATATATTTTACTAAAAAAATAAGAATTTTAAATGTGCATAGTCTTGAAAAAGAATACATGGTGTCATCCACAAGTGTTACTATTTTTCCTAGTATATGGGTGGATTCTTTTCAGAATAAAAAATGCTTGCTTGAATTTTGATGGAAAAACTAACGTGATGGATTTTTATTGGTTGATTTTGGGTTTGTGAAACTAGGGATGTAAAATGAACCAAGCTACTCGAGTTCGGATCGTGTTCGTTCGGGAAAAGGCTCGTTCGAAACTAGCTCGTAAAATAAATGAACCAAGCTTGAACAAAAGTTTAAGCTCATATCTTATTGAGTTTGACTCGGATTCAGCTCGATCACCGATATTCATACTAAACTAGTGTAAAATAACCAAGCTATTTGAGCTCGGCTCATATTTCATTTGCTTATAAGCTCGTTCGAGCTTGGATCATAAGATAAATGAACCGAGCGTGAACATAATTTTATTCTCGTTTACATTTACAAACCAAGCTTGAGCAACCTTAAGCTCGGCTCGGCTCGCATCATTTTCACTCCTATGTGAAACTTATAAATCAACTAATAAAAGTTCGCCCCGCCATTTTGTCTAAATTCTGTCAAAAATTCGGTTAGGATTCGTTTGCCAATCCAATTTCAAAGTTTGGAATTGGAATGAAAGAGCAATTTCAATTCCATATAATTAAAGTTGACCTTCGAATTCTATTTCCATAAATTGAAATTGGGTTACGAACCATTAATATAATTGAGAGAGAGAGAGAGAGAGAATTACCGAAATCTTGTGAGATAGATAAGCTAAGTCAGAGAAAGTAGAGTCAGTGTCACTTCTATACCACGACTCAGCTCCACCACTACCGTTTTCCAAGAAATCACTAACCATAACCTCCAAATCATGCTCAGTGCCACTAAAATTAATCCCTCCACCACCTATGGTCACCAGAGCATCGCTTTCTTGATCACCCCACATCTCCTATGCTGTCTGTGTTATGATAATTGTAAATTTCACACTTAACCTTTATGGGTTTGGTAATCAATAATAAACGAAGCAATCCTAGATGGGTTGCAATTCAAAAGCACCAATTCTGAAAGAAAAAAATGGAACCGTGTTGTTTATTTCACTAACGATTTTTTGTTGGGATTTTCTTTGTGAAATTATGGTAAGACTATACACTATTTAAGAGAAGAGAACAAGAAAGGGAAATGAGAAACCGCGTCCATGATAGAATTGAATTTTAAAACGCGCGTGTATGACGTTGATAACAATATTTTATTAAAGAAGCTTTTGCTTGTTTATACAGAAAATACTATAAGTTTTTTGACCCGGTTGTCTAATTCAAGCCTATATAAATTGTTAACAACATTATAATCTCGGCAAGAAAAGCAAGATGTCATATTAATGCATTCATTTGAACTATCTGATGCATTGATCGGTCAAATCATGTTAGTCATTAACAATCTGACACCTAATAATACATTATCCCCCATTACCTAGTCAATTCAGTTGTATCCATAACTCTATTAACTTACAAAAACTAATTATTTTTATTTACACAAAGAGCAAAAACTGCCTTGTTTCTAATTATTTGAACGAAACTACACATTGGTTGTACCAAACCCAGTCAATAATATTACATTGTATATAAAAAGTGAATTTTTTTAGTTTAACATATCGAGAATTAATATGTATCAAATATATCAAACAGCATGTAAATTATAATATAACATGGATAAGAATTATATATAACATCAATTTAATTTTTATAGGATCTTCAATATTTTCATACAATCACCACTTTAATTTTAACTATAAATTTTATGAAAAAATATATTTTTCCATTGAGATTCGATTTGTTTGTTGCAGTTGATGTGCCTCAAGAACAACTACCAAAAGTTCATATATCTTCTTTCTTCAAGCTTTAGAAATGCTCTTAGAAAGTGGTCAGAATTCTGAATTATGAAAAAATTAAAAAAAATAGATTTTTCCTTCCTAGCGCAGATATATTTTGTGTACCAATTGGTAGAGATTGATTCACTGTATATAGGATGGAAGGGGACCCAAAATTCATTTTTGTCTTATCATCTACTCTCCACTAAAGTAGCTAAATGATTTACAAACATACCGAAAGACATGTGGCTCTTGAAATAATTTTCTAAGATTAATTCCATTAATTTAATCAATTTCGTCCCCTTATTTGAACCATACTAATATATGAGGATCAATTTTTTCCATTACATTGCAACTAATTTCCATATGAAAGGAGTTGGACCATTACATTTCAACTAATTTTTCATGTTAGTTCCACATTAAAATTGACCTCAAAATTAACAAAATAATTTTGATCAAAACCATTACTTCCATCAAATTTTGGTATTACTGTAGACCATATGTGGGCCAAACAAACGAATCCACCCCTAATTGTTATACAAAAAAAATAAATCGTAATCAATAACCAATAATCAAAATTTCCCTTACATTTCAATAGTTTCTTCTTAAACTCAAAGCTTATAATAAACTTGTTTATATTGGTCAAACAACAAGTTTGTCACCAACTCCTAAGTGTCTAATACACGTAATGCATTGAAACTCCTTCAGTGCAAGTGCAACTCCAAAATAATTATTTAATCTGGTCAAAGTATTACATTAATATTTATTTACTAACAAAGTAGGTTAATTGTTATATTATTAAAAATTGAAATTTTTTTCGTTAAAAGGTGCTGGACATATTTAAATTTTTAAAAGGTCAAGATGTGCAATTACCCACCTAGCAAAGTAATAGATCCGCCTTTCTTATAGTGTCAGCAATTTTATAATAAAATATTTTTATTTTTCAGAAAATCGTATTTCAAAAAGGGCCAATTATGGAATAATCTCTACTATAAATATACATATTTTAAAAAGGACACATATTTTTAGTTTAACTCATTTAGTTCCTCAAACGCTCAATATTCTCTTATTTTTAGAAGTCCGCGCCAGCGGCATTCCCTCTCCAAAATATGTGGCAAAGAACTTTTTGAAGAAAAATAAAAAAGTTTGGACTAAATGAGCATTAAAAAATGTTCGAGGGACTATTTGGTATATGTTCCTTTCAAAAATATCAATGCATATAGCAAGCAGCCGCAGTTGAGTATTTGAATATTAAATAAAATTGTTAACGCAAAAATTCTCCATCTACGAGGACCAATCAGAAAAGGACACATGTCATCCTACGTGGCAATATTCGACACCCGGGGAGAGTTGGTCGCCACCCGAGGAGTGTTAGTCGGCACCCGAGGAGAGTTGGTCGGCACCCGAGGAGTATTAGTCGGCATCCGAGGAGAGTTGGTCGGCACCCGAGGAGTGTTAGTCGGCACCCGAGGAGAGTTGGTCGGCATACCAACCGGGAAGATCAAAAGATAACTGCGCATTTAATGATCCTTAATGTACATTTATACTGTAGATGACAACACATAGCATACCAAGCAATTCAACAATTAGATTCGTTGAATGTAGACATAATGTATAAATGTCTACATACAATGAATCTCTTTATCTCTATCACTATAAATACATGTATTCCCTTAGCCAAAAGGAGGAGATCCGAGAGAACCAAGAAACACCACATTGTGCTATTGTAAACTCATTAAATGCGCTGACATCTTCATTAATGCACATTAAATGCATAGTTATCCTTTTGATCTTCCTGGTTGATATGCCGACCAACTCTCCTCGGGTGCCGACTAACACTCCTCGGGTGCCGACTAATTCTCCTCGGGTGTCGAATATTGCCACGTAGGATGACATGTGTCCTTTTCTGATTGGTCCTCGTAGATGGAGAATTTTTGCATTAACAGAAGCCCCCAATGCTCCATGCTTGATGGTTTACTTGAAAGGATGGAGTATTTATTCTGCAGTGCTGCTCGGTGCTCGTGAAATTCTTGATCTACCTTCTTGATTTGTTCAACATAAAGTGCATTATCTCCTGGACGACATATGATGCAGGCTGATCGATGGTTGCTAATCTTTCTTTTGAGGAACTTCGTGTGCTATGTATCACCCCTGGGAATTTGGATGCACCCATGCCATAGTATGCAGCTTGTAGCTTGTCATAATCTTCAAGTATGTTGATTGGTTTGCCAGCCGACCAACTGCTTCCTGTGTCGAGCAACTGAATGCTAACTTTACGTGCTTGATTTTTCTAATTTATGCTTCTCTGAATACTTTGTTGAGTAACATACTAGCTTTTGAACCCAACTCTTCAATCTTGTTAGTACCAAGCTAGTGGTGGACTTCGAAATATTTTCATACAACTTCTTCTTCATTATTGGTCGGGACAGTAGTAGTAAAGATCTCAGTGCTGTAGATGCTGAATTTGACTCCTGAACTTCAATATGCCTCCATGTAAGTTTGTGGAGTTGAATTTGATACTCGACTGCATGATGTTATGAGAATGTGCCATCGAATGAACAACTGAATTTGTAATAGAAGCCCCCAAGTGTGGAATATGAACGTTGAGTACTTTCTTGGCCTTGAAATATGTTGGTCTTGCTGGAAAAATAAGGCCGAGGAAATATTCCATGAAATGACTCCCTGAGATCTTTGCATGTTTGCATTTTCTGGCTTCTATTATTTAACTCAGTTCAAGTGTTTAAGAAGAATATATGTTGACATTTAAATTATGAATTTCTACATTTCTTCCATCATATGACTCTTGTTGGCTTTTGAAGAATCTGTTTGAATTCCAACTTGGGAATTTCTACATGTGTTCTTTAGCTCAGTACGAGTGTTTGAGGAATAGATGTTTGAATTCTTAATTAGAAAGGCCTACATGTATCTCTTCTCTTAACTCGATTAAGTCAAGTATGAAGCTCTATGCCTAGGATTGGGGCATATATGAAATGAATCTGATGGTGCCAATTGAATTGTTGTTTGCAGTCTTGCTGCTGTGCTGTGTGCAGTCTAGCTGCGTTATTTTTGTTCGGTATTGACCTTTTAAGATCTTTATGTGCTGTTGATGAGCATCCAAGAATTGTATGGGCATATAATTTTGCCTGAGCACCTGTTGAGGCTGAATCATATAAAAATTATGATTAGAATAATTATTCAGCCGACCAATATATAGTGTGCATTGGCTTCAATATTGGACAATTTAAATTTCCAGATAATAATATGAGAGATAATAATCAAAATATCTCGTGTTCTCATAAAAATATAATGTACATAAACGTGTCTCCATAAAAATATTTAACCGACTTGTGATTATGAAATTTTCGTTTATTCATATTTGAAATAAAAACCGATCCACTAATTTAATAAAATCGTGATTTGCAATATTTTGCAGATTTGATAAATGAAAAATTGGACAACTAATTTATGTTTATAATCATAAAAAGCATGAATGAATCAAAAGATGTATGTATGTATGTACAACATATAATTGATTATTCATATATGGATAAAATTGATCGTATCAACACAATTACATAATATGATTATTTGTGCAGAGAACATAGTTTTCTTGAAGAGATAGAAAATGGGTCCGATTCAATTCATGTTAATATCGGAATGGAAAATACATAATCGTTCTTAATTCTTATCCCTATCCTAACATATTTGTTTAGAAAATCTACAAGTGGATCCATAGATGCAAGGATTTGTATAATATTTATGAGTCTAAAATTCACCAGATCCCCAAATTGAAATCGATCACACAGTTAGTGCATATAAAAATTATGACTAAATTAAAAGATTTCCAAATGAATCAAATTTTTATATACTCATATAAAAGAGATTTATGAATATAGAGAAATTATTTTATCTCCTTAAAGAAGAAATAATATAATATGTACACAAATTTCTCAAACTTTGTGATTATGAAGTGTACATTTATGTAGATTTATAAAATTAGATTCAACAATTTGTGAATATAAAATCATGATTGAATTAAAAGATGTATGCACAATATATAATTGATTTGATCTCTAAGTTTATGGATATAAACATATGAGAATCATGATTTGAACAAAAATATAATGGGAATTTGAATAGTCATCAAAGATCTTTCACAAATTATTTCAAAATCAATAAAAAAAATTATCAAATCTTATCATCGTCGTATATATTGATATATTTAATCATTTAAAATATTTATTCCATGATATAAAATTGAAACTTGAGATTCAAGCAAAAAGTTATGATTTATGAAATCTACTATTTTTCAGATATCTAAATAAGAATTAATCTAGCAGTTGTGATTTAAAAATCATGATATGCAACATTTTGCAGATAAAAATTGGACAATTAATTTATGTATATAAAGATAAAAATCATGATTGAATCAAAAGATGTATGTATAATATATAATTGATTATACATATAGAAAATAAAAACTTAGCTTTTCATGGAGAACAATGCTTGTAACACGTTCCCACAGACGACGCCAATCTGTTGATGCAAAAAACTGGACCGAATCCCATTTTTATGATCACAGATAAATAGATAAAAGCAATCCAATCAAGCACATGAGAGACAAAGATTTTTAAAGTGGTTCGGCTATAAGGAAAAGCCTACGTCCACTGTTATTTTATTCCCAGGGGTTTACAATAGCACAATGTGGTGTAGAGAGAGAAAAAGGTGTGGATCTTGTGTATGGTGTCTCTCATCCTTGTCGGATCTCCTTGGTTCTCTTGGATCTCTCCTCCCTTTGGCTAAGGGAATACATGTATTTATAGTGATGGGAGATAAAGAGATTAATTGTATGTAGACATTTATACATTATGTCTACATTCAACGAATCTAATTGTTGAATTGCTTGGTATGCTTTGTGTTGTCATCTACAATATAAATGTACATTAAGGCTCATTAAATGCGCTGCCATCTTCATTAATGCACATTAAATGCATAGTTATCCTTTTGATCTTCCTGGTTGATATGTCGACCAACTCTCCTTGGGTGCCGACTAACACTCCTCGGGTGCCGACTAATTCTCCTCGGGTGTCGAATATTGCCACGTATGATGACATGTGTCCTTTTCTGATTGGTCCTCGTAGATTGAGAATTTTTGCGTTAACAAAAATAAATAAGGAGAACATCAAATAATTGGGTGAGAGCCACGCGCGACACTCTATCATCAACTTGATTGTTGTTTCCTTGAACGTTCGATACAGTTACACAGTTGGTGTTTCATAACGCATGGACACCTGACAAGGTGGAATTTTTTTCTTTTCATTTTTATTTTTTAAATTTACAATGTGAAACTTATTCATTAGTATTTAAATTACGGTCATTTGATGAAAAGTTTCTCGATAATTTTTTAATTAATATTTAATATATATATATATATATATATATATATATATATATATATATATATATATATATATATATAAAGTTTTTCATCGCATAAAATATTTAAAAGTATGTTTTTCTCTTATCCTACACTTTAAAAAAATTATAAAAAAAATTTCCAAATGACTTTTTGAAAAAAAAAAGATGTACTAAATACAAAATGTACTTAGCTCCTATGCACTAAACATTAATTTCTCTTTAAATTTTTGTTTGGTGGCTACGAAGTATGACTTTCTATGGGTTATGTAGCCGGCCTACTCCTCCTAACTCTTACCAGAATTGGGCTTGGGCTAAAGAGTGTAAGAAACAGAGTTAGAGCAATTTTTTTTCTTCTTTTTGACTGAAAATTAAATAGAACACGTTTTTCACTAATCATTTACTAGTTTTTTTAATTCTTGCCACACTTATTATATTCTTTTGTAACTCAATGAAATATGGCTGAAGTTTTTAAACTCTAATTTTTGTTACTATTTTTGTGCCAAATTAAGAGTCCATATTTATATTTTATATTGATTAAGGATATACTCAATCGATGGTCAAGATCAATACTTGTTTTCTATCAGATAATTTGTTCCCTTGATTATATTTAAAAAAGAAAAGTGAACTACTAATTGGAAACAATCCAAAAAGATATAATGAGTTTTAAATTTGGGATGGATGAAGTACTTAATTTTATGGTCAAGGTTTGTAAATTTTTTAGATTTTGAAAAGGGCTCCGAGTTGGGCTTGGTTTGATCCAAATTTTTGTTTTTCTTTACAGGTCAGGAATGTGCCATACAATGTCAAGTCTCTGAGCCAACATAGAGAGTGTTATCATAAGATCTTGGTTGGCCTAACCCCGACCCAAAACAACTTGTGGATAAGAACACATTTTGAAGTATCTAATTCCGTGTTTTTCTTCGTATGAGAATTGGATTAAATCATTCTTAATCAATATTATATATATTTAAAGATATAAGGCGAGTTACAAAATTAAATGTGAATTCCCTATTTCTACGTAGGCTCAAGTTAAAAAAATATTTGCACTTTAGTCCTTAATTAATAAGATTTTTTTACAATAGTCCATTATTATATTTTTTTGACACTAAAATATATAAGTTATATGTTATTATATACACATATTTAATCATCATCATCATCCTTGCCTTAATCCCATCACACGGGGACGGCCATATGGATTCTCCTTTTCCATTCTAATCTATTATAAGCAATATTATCATTCAAGTTTAAAGCCTTGAGATCTTTCATAATAATTTCCTTCCATAATATCTTAGGGCGACCTCTTTTTCTTTTACCCTCTATTTCCAATAATTTTCCATTTGTTATAGGTGCATTTATTGCTCTACGCAACATATGTCCATTCCATCTATGGTGACAATTAAGTTCAGCACAAATTATCAAGAAAAGAGAATCACCAGAATAAATAAAGAAAGTAAGGAATGGCAATCATACAACACAATATTTTACGTGGTTCAGCAAGAACGTCTACATCCACGGTGATGCTCTCAATATTATTTCTCTATACTATGGAGAGTGTTTTACAAGAAAAATAATGCATGCCCTTTGCCTCGGGCTAAGGGTTTGTTATATACATGTTTGTTTTCGAGGAGTGGGGATGTTGGATTCCCCACGTCAATCCACAACTCCTAGAATATATCCTTACGATATTTTAGGAATAGACTAGGTCGTAACTGAATGAGTTGGGGCATGAGGCCTCCAGACTTTGGGCCGTAATTTATTAGGCTACTCGTCTGGGCCCAAGGTGATAAATTGAGTTACCCACAATTGTCCCTAAAGTTGTTGGGCCACAATTTAGGCTCAATAATTTTAATGATTTGTCACAATGGCTATTTTGTAAATCGTGCAACACTTCTTTGATATCAAAGCGCCTCTTCTGAACTGATTTAGGTGGCAAACTGCCTCGTTGCCCGTGCGTTATGATTAGAAACGTTTAAAAGTCCTCCGGGGAACTCTTTTCTTGTTGTCGCTTCAAGTTTCTCCATATTTCTAAACATCTCCAAGCTCCCGTTGTTGCTCTTTCATTCCCAGGTCTTCGTCTTCCAATTTTAATCTTCTTCGTCGTCTTTGCTTGTGAATTTTCATCTTACCAAGCTAAGTTTTTACTTCGTAAGTTCCTCTGTTCATGTACGATTTCTCTGATATTTTTCTTTCTTTCTTTTCAGCGAGGTTCGAGCTGCAGAGTTAGTCAAAGCCTGGAACATCAGGGAGCTCTTGGCTGATGGTGAACACCCTCAATCAACGGCTTTTCTCTTGGAATACAAGAACGTTGGGTCCAACTTTATTGCGCAACCTGTGGATAGCATCCCTGAGCTAGACATTACTGAAGAGGCTGCTGTCGATCCCATCCACTTAGTCGAGGAAGAAAGCAGCTCTGGTGAGGAGAGCGAGGGTGCTAACAGGGGTGGTGCTGAGGATGGTTCCAGTGAGGAGAGATCTAGTGAAGAATCTTCCAGTTCGAAAGGGGTTTTAGAGGCTCGGGAGTCTTCGAGTGAATCTAGAAGTTCCAGCAAGGAAGACATGGCTCCTCTAAGGAAGAATCTGATTCGTGACGATGCTAATGATGATGTGCTCCTTTCTCGCCGATCGAAGAAACAGAAATTTGGAGGCGGAGAGGTTGCAACTGATTCTCAGTCTACTGCTCATGAGAAGGAGAAGAAGAAGAGGGAGGAAGAGCAGTTGAGAGAGAGGGAGATAAAGGAGGAGGAGAGGAAGAAGGTGAAGGAGAGAAAGAAAGTGGAAGAGAGAAGGAGAGACGAGAAGGAGAGGAAGGAGAGGGAAGAGAAAAAAGAAAAGAGGAGGTTAGGACGAAGGCAGGGCAGGCTCTGGTGCCTGTGTTCGCCTTTCCCAAAGGAGCCTTTGTGGACCTTTCTCCTCAGTTGGCTCATGTGCTGCTCGAAAGAGCAGTTCTGCCGACTGATCGTCAGAAGGCGATGGGGACCGACCAGTTAGCTCTGAAAGCGAGTCAGAGACTAGCCTTGGTAAGTTTACTCTCACTTCTCTATTCTTGTAATACTTTTCTCTATGATTCCCTTGTTAACATTTCTCTTCTTTGCAGTTTGTGACCGACTTTGCCGTCTTCTACCGCAGTCGTGATGAGCTGGTAAAGAGGAATGCTAATCTTGAGAAGAAAAATACTGAGCTGGAGGCCAGCTTGAAGGTTGTCGATGCTTTCCAGAAGTTGTCTGATATCGCTCTGTCTGAAGCCAATCGAATAGAGGAGGCGAAGATCAAGGAGCTTGGGAAGTTGAGGCATTCCTATGACCTGGTCTGCTCGAGCAAGTTGGCTGTGGTGGAGGATAATAAAGTACTGGCAGAGAAGGTGAAAAAGGTGGAATGTGAGGCAGCCACCCTGAAAGAAAGATCGTACAATGCCCGATGGGCTACTGTGTACGAGGATGTCGATGTTCAGATAGGCTACATCAGCCGACTGAACTTTAAGAAGGGCTAGAATAAGGCTCTTTTGGCTGCTGGAGTGTATATCGATTCTCCATTGTTTGACGAGCATAATCCAGGCTCGAAGCCTATTGTGGACGAGGCACCTGCCCCAACTATTGATGGTGGTGTTCCTGCTTCTCAGACCGTTCCTGCTAATGCTTCTTCTGTCTAGGGAACAACAGTTGCTCCACCTGAGGGAGGTGCCCCTGCTGCTGTAGACAAGGGAAAACAACCGAATACCTCAGAGCAAACTGAGGTTACCAGCTAGCCTGTTTTGAGGAACTTCTTTCTATTTTTGCTTTGTTTGTACTGTCCTTCTGATTACTGATGTACTTGGAACGTTCCATTTTAATGAAATGAAAACACTTTCCTTTCTTTATACTGATTCTTCTGCTTTTTAATGCTTTTTATGCTTTGTAGTTGATTAATGTGGATGAGTATATACCTGCTACCTCTCAACTGGGAAGGATCCTCGGTCCTAATGTGAGCAATCAAGTTCGCTAAGCCTTTGTAAGGATTTGTAAGTCCCTTAGGTCGAGGAACAAGAGCTTTAAAGATCAGTCCGAGCTCATCGCAAAACTGAAGGATAGACTTCAGGAGATGGAAGACGCTGGTGATTCTGTTCAAGAAGAAGTGAACCTTATGAGGGCTAAACTTCTGGATGCCTTCGAGATCAATCAAGTCGGATAAGTTCTTCAACGAGAGAATGAAACTCTGAGGAGGGAGGTGTCGCGACTCAGGGAGCATGTGATTACGCGTGAAAAGTGTGCGCGTGAAAAGTGCACAGTCGTTGTTTTCGTTTCACCGCGATAATACAAACAAACCTAAATTACTACTACACTTGCGAGGCAAGCACAACGGTAAGTCAGGTATCGAAAATCCATAGGGACGAGATGCTAGAATTTATATGATTTAGTGCTCCGAAATAAAAGTGAAAAAGATAAATTACAACTAAAAGGAAAAGATACGAAAAAGGGAAATATTAATCTAGGCGAGGGAAATGAATCTAGATTAACAAAGCGAGTAAAACTATAGGTTGCGTCGAATATTCCTCACCCAAGTTAATTTGTATAAAATGGTTACGTGAGTCGACGAGTTAAATAAACCCGTAAACACTATCACCAAGCAAAGAAACGCGTTAACCCGAGTGAGTTCCATTCAAACACAACCTAATTTAAATTAGCTAGAAAGCATCTTAAAAACGCGATAAATAAACGTAATAAATAAACGCGGTAAATTTACACTAGAAAGCACAAGAAGAAAGAACGTAAATTAATTAAAAAATCATGTAAATATAATTATCAAAGCAAGAAATAAGGAAATACACACTATATTAATGGAGGGGATGATGAATAGTGCAACATTAAATCCAAATGGGTTGTCAATCCAAGAACAATTGAAGAAGAACTCTCCAAAACCCTCAAACCCTAAGCTATTCTAAGCTAAAACTATCTTAATGATTAAAATCTGATATTATAACAAAAAATGCTTTATATAGTAAGTGGGAATAAAAGAAAAGAAGAAAGAAAAGAAAGGCAAAATATCTCCTAGAAACAAGGGCTGGATCGATCGAAGCCCTTGGCTGGATCGATCGAAGCCCTTGGCTCGATCGATCGATCATGAACAAAATATCCCATGTCGAGAAGGATCGATCGATCGATCCTATCAGCCAAGCAGTCTACTGCATTCCCTTTTCTTCCTCTTCTCCACCTCTTTTGGTTTCATTATTTTTCCCTCCGCTGAAATCGCCGTAACTTCTTCATTCTGAATTGGGATCGCGCACTATTTATGGCCACACGAAGCTTGCGAGGAGGGATAACATTTTCGTGTAGATGTTGGGCCAGGTGCCCAATCTGTGAAATGACTAAATTGCCCTCGAACGTGCGGTCGTGTACGGAAATCGAGCGAAACGTGTCCGAACTTCACACTTAGCATCAAATTACCTACAAAAGCTCAATTAACCCGTGCAAAATATGTTAACGTAGAAATCTAAGATTTTTTTGGTTAACGAGCATAAATATAGGGAATAAGATACCCGAGGGGGCTAAAATGCGTCGGTTCGAAGGATAAAATACGCAATATTTGCGTATCATCACACCCCCTAACTTACACATTGCTAGTCCCTAACAATGAAATAGGATGCAACAAGAACTACAATCAAACCAAAAGTAGGAAATAGTATAAAATTATGGTATAAAAGCAAAAGGCAACTTTCGCGGCGATTCGATTGCATTTAGCGTATGCAATAAGCCGTTAAACCCCTAGGTCATCCTAGTGGACGAGTGTCGTCTCGTGAGGGTTTTCAGGGATGACACCCACAAACATCACATGGTTTCCTCAAAATAATCCCAAACCAACATGCGACAAGAACTACACCAAATCTGCTAAATTTTCATGGTCATTGACCTTGACAAGTTCAACTTGTCAAGGTCAATGACCGTGACAATTGGGGGCGAGACAATTTTTTTTGTCACGGACTTGTCACGGTCATTGACCGTGACAAGTTCGTTAGAATTGTCACGGTCGTGTCACTGTCCCTGACCGTGGTAATTTTAGTCACGGTTAATAACCATGATAAAGCCTTGACCATTTTTAAAAAAATTGTCACGGTCATTGATCGTGACAATTCTGGGCAGAATTGAAAAAAATTCTGCTGGGCAGTATGGCCACTGCCACTGCCCAGCAGTATATTTGTACCTGTTATAGGAACGTTGTACCTGTTCAAACATCATATATCCAAATAAACTAAAGATAATGCAAATATACTTTCAAAATAGAAACAATATACGTGAAGATATAATCCAAGTATAATTCAAATGTACCAACTTAAAAATAATTTCACTACATGTCTGGGGTAAATGTAAGGAGGTGAGTAGGTCAAACGATATACGAATTGACACACCCACTAATATACATCGTGCCGCATTATTCGCGCAACCATAATAGGGAGTTCTCCTTCCCAGGTATAACATGCGTGACGAGCACCTTGGACTCGATCTCTTGAAGCTCACGTCCAAGAACTATTCCACCCTGGACGATATTCGGGTCCCTCAACCCCCACCCTATCCGCTGGCCATAAAATACGTCCAATATGAACACGCTCGGCCAACCAAGTGTCGACATCGGTTTCTTGAAGGGAGCCAAATAGGGAAGTGGATCATCGAAGTACGCACATGTCGGTGATGAAGCAGTGAGGTCCACATCCTCGTCATTCTGCACCTCGTCCTCCCGCACCTCCTCCTCCACCGCCTTCTCCTTCCCTTTCCCCTTACGATCTCCGCCCAACATACGCTTCATGAATGAGTACATATCTTGGACCGTCGCCTCCAAACAGGACAGCTTCGCGTCATGTGAATCCACTGTTCGAGCCAACCCGATGTCGCTCGTCTCCAATCCGATGATCCTAGATTTGGCCACCTGCGAGCTCACCCCCTTGTACTCCCCTTACGATCAGAGCCAAGCACTTGGCAGAGTGCGTCTATGGGCAAAGATGCCTTGTCGGCATCAGACTGCGACTCATGCACTTCCGTAAGCTTTGCCTGAAACAACAAAAAACACATGATTAGTAAAATAAGTAAACTAAAAAATTATAACGTAATTAACAAAAAGTAAACTGTCGGATTACTTACAATCGTGGTCGCGACGCTCGGGGACACCTCCTTGTTCTTCCCATTCTTCGTTCTAAGAGCCACATAAGTATCGAGCCTATGTGTCTTACCCCCAGGGCCACTCCCTATCCCCTGAAATAAAATAAAGTAAAATTAGTATCGGCCCCGTAAAGTAAAATAATGCAGAATAATATATTTTTGTAGTTATAGACAAATTAAATCTTACCATCATCCTATGCTCCACCTCGGCGTAAGACGTCCGGCCGGAGTACTGGACGTTCGTCTTTTTTGCCCGATTTTACCTCCCCGATTGGCGAGATGCCATTTGTCGCTCCCCGATCTCATTGTCAATGAACTTTTTCCATTGTGCCAACGAGATCGGCTCCTTTGGCGGGACGGATTCACGCCTTTGGATAATGGACTCTCGTGTTTTCCCAAAGTACCGTGTTCGCATATTTTTCTTCCACGTCTTGTGTTGCTCCCTCAAATGCTCCAAGACGGAATCGCGTAGCTTTGGATCCAAGTTGAATTCGTCCTGTCCAATAAATACAATGTTAGTTGCAAATAAATATAAATATAAATAATGAAATGAAATTGAAATCGAAATTGAAATTGAAATATTCATATAAATATAAATATATTACCTGTAGTGCCGCCCAAACAGCTAACTTGAGCTCATATGGCATCTCTTTCCAACTCATATACCCTGGGCCGATGACCATCTTTACCAGCTCGAGGGATCTCGTTAATAGCTCCGACTTGTTCTCAATGGTAATCCCAAATTTGCCTTATTTGGGGAGCCTAGGGGCCGAGGAGCCCTCGTCGCCTCCGCTACCACCGAGCTCAGATGACATTGTCATAACCAGCATCATCATCCTCGTCTTAATACCTGAAGGAGACATTTGCTGTAAAACAAATGTTATTAATAAAGATAAACAAAAATTAGAAGAAGACATGCAAATATGTACGATTACTACAAATAAAAATGAGCACTAATTATTAATTTACTTTCATACACCCCCTCCCCCACCACACACACGCACACGTATACGCACACACACACACACCACCCCCTGCCCCCCACCACACACATAATAATTATTTTCATCAATTAAACTAACAATTAAAGTATATAATTATTTTTTTACTAATTTACAATGAGGAGCAATCCTACTTTTATAATTAATCATATATTAATTTACTAATTTACAATAAGGGGCAATCATATATTAATTTACTAAAAAAATTAATAATCAATCAAATCTTTTACAATGGACACTACGCACATACACATACATAGACACACATGCAGCCCCCCACCCCTACCCCACCACCCACCCCCATCACTGCCCCCTCCTCCCCACCTTGCCCCACCCCTTCCACCACCCTGCCCCCACCCCCTCCCCCACCACACACACGCACACACACCACCCCCTGCCCCCCACCACACACACAATAATTATTAATAATATAACCATTTTCAGCCATACCAAAAGATCCCTACTTATCTTTATTAATAATATCTAGAATTAACCACTAAAGAATACCCACCAGATATACCTAAAAACCCACATTGGCCAACCCCCATATGGACAGTAATCCAATAATTATTAATAATTATATATTGTTCGATATACAAAGTAATTTTCAAAAAAAGTTAAAAAAATCCCACCCCCATATGGACAATAATCTAGTGGTAATGCCATTTTTACTGTTAACCAACCCAACATCGATCCACTATAATCCAACAGCAATGTCAAAAACAAATGTGTATCCCGTACTCCTTCTAATTCATCTACTCAATTAATTCATTTCATCAATTAAACTAACAATTAAAATATACAATTATTAATTTACTAATTTACAATGAGGGGCAATCCTACTTTCATATGAAATGGGCACTAATTATTAATTTACTTTCATCTAAAACTATACAATTAAAATTACAATTAAAGCTATACAATTTATTAATTAAAGCTATACAATTGTTAAGATTGCCCCACCACCACACACACACCCCACCACCACCACCCCCTCCCTCCGCCACACACACATGCATACACCGCCACACAATCATTATCATCATCATCATCATCAAAATTCCAATAACCAAAGTTTTGACTTTCGTTATACTCGCCCAAAGTCATATTAAATTTTGCAATACTTTGGGATTCTAAGTATTCACCGAAAGTCATAGGATTACGAGAATTTTGAGAATTATAACAATGATTATCCAAAGAATTGGAATAAGACATGCTTACCTCAAAAATGGCTCGAGATTGCGAATTCCACAAAGTAAGTGCACGCGGGAAAAATTCGAGAGTTTCTAAGTGCTTAGATGTGGAAGTCTTGCAAAAATTTTAGAAAATAATACAAATAGAAAGAAAATACTATGAAATACTAAATCAAATAAAGTCTAAAACAAACTCATCCCCGACAACGGCGCCATTTTGATTTCGCGTGAAAAGTGTACGCGTGTAAAGTGCACAGTCGTTGTTTTCATTTCACCGCGGTAATACAAACAAACCTAAATTACTACTACACTTGCGAGGCAAGCATAGCGGTAAGTCGGGTATCGAAAATCTACATGGACGAGATACTAGAATTTATATGATTTAGTGCTCCAAAATAAAAGTGAAAAAGATAAATTACATCTAAAAGGAAAATATGCGAAAAAGGGAAATATTAATCTAGGCGAGGAAATGAATCTAGATTAACAAAACGAGTAAAACTATAGGTTGCATCGAATATCCCTCACCCGAGTTAATTTGTATAAAATGGTTACATGGGTCGACGAGATAAATAAACCCGTAAACACTATCACCAAGCAAAGAAACGCGTTAACCCGAGTGAGTTCCATTCAAACACAACCTAATTTAAATTAGCTAGAAAGCATCTTGAAAACGCGATAAATAAACGCAATAAATAAATCTGGTAAATTTACACTAGAAAGCACGGGAAGAAATCACGTAAACTAATTAACAAAGCATGTAAATATAATTATCAAAGCAAGAAATAAGGAAATACACACTATATTAATGGAGAGGATGATGAATAGTGCAACATTAAACCCAAATGGGGTGTCAATCCAAGAATAATTGAAGAAGAACTCTCCAAAACCCTCAAACCCTAAGCTATTCTAAGCTAAAAACTATCCTAATGCTTAAAATTTTATATTACAACAAAAAATTCTTTATATAGTAAGTGGGAATAAAAGAAAAGAAGAAAGAAAATAAAGGCAAAATATCTCCTAGAAACAGGGGATCGATCGATCGAAGCCCTGGGCTCGATCAATCGATCATGAACAAAATATCCCATGTTGAGAAGGATCAATCGATCAATCCTTTTGATCGATCGATCGATCAAGCAGGTATCAGCCAAGCAGCCTACTGCATTCCCTTTTCTTCCTCTTCTCCTCCTTTTTTGGTTTCATCATTTTTCCCTTCGCTGAAATCGATGTAACTTCTTCGTTCTGAATCTGAATCGCGTACCGTTCGTGGCCACACGAAGCTTGCGAGGAGGGATACAATTTCCATGTAGATGTTGGACTAGGTTCCCAATATGTGAAATGACTAAATTTCCCTCGAACGTGCGGTCGTGTACGAAAATCGAGCGGAACGCGTTCGAACTTCACACTTAGCATCCAATTACCTATAAAAGCTCAATTAACCCATGCAAAACATGTTAACGTAGAAATCCGAGGTTGTCTGGTTAATGATCATAAATATAGGGAGTAAGATACCAGAGGGGGCTAAAATGCGTCGGTTCGAGGGATGAAATACGCAATATTTGTGTAAGTCGGGTATCGAAAATCCACAGGGACGAGATGCTAGAATTTATATGATTTAGTGCTCCAAAATAAAAGTGAAAAAGATAAATTACAACTAAAAGGAAAATATGCGAAAAGGGAAATATTAATTTAGGCGAGGGAAATGAATCTAGATTAAGAAAGCGAGTAAAACTATAGGTTGCGTCGAATATCCGTCATCCGAGTTAATTTGTATAAAATGGATACATGGATCGATGAGTTGTTACGAATGCGTCTCGTTTCGACAGTTAATTGAATCAAGGGTTGTCAAGCCCCTAAATCCGCATAAAAGCCTAATAAGATTTTGGCGTCAATAAATATCTCAGAAATTGCACACGAAAGGTCGTAAGAATGGGACATATACATGATATGCCCCGTCAAATCTCCTAGGCGCAATAACTAGGACAACACACCCGAAATAGACCCATAAACACCATCACCAAAGCAAAGCAACGCATCGACTCGAGTGAGTTCTATTCAAACACAACCTAATTTAAATTACCTAGAAAGCATGGTAAAAACGCGATAAAGAAAGCGGTAAATAAACGTTGTAAATTTACACTACAAAGCGATTAAATCAAAGCCTGTAAACTAATTAACAAAAAATGTAAATATAATTAGAAAGCAAGGAAATAAGGAAATACAACTTATATTAATTGAGAAGAAGATGAAAGTACAATCTTACAAACCCAAATATTGTCACACCATATGAGGAAGAAGAAAAGAGCTCTCAACTCCCAAACCCTAACCTAAAATCTATCCTAAACTGTTAATATCTGATTATTACAACAAAAATGCTTTATATAGTAAGTGGGAAATGAATTAGAAAAGAAAAGAGAAAAGAAAAGAAAAGGCAAAATATCTCCTGAAAACAGGGGATCGATCGATCGACCCAAATCGTCGATCGATCGATCATGAACAAAAAATCCCACTGTTGCGAAGGATCGATCAATCGACCCCAAACCGTCGATCGATCGACCCCAAACCATCGATCGATCGATCAAGCAGGTATCAGCACACTGCATTGCTGTTTTGGGCTGCTTGGATTTTCCATCCGCTGAAACTCCCGTAACTTCTTCATACGGACTCATAATCGCGCACCGTTCGCCGCCACGCAAAGCTTGCGAGGAGGGCTACAAATTTCGTGAGATGTTAGGCCAGGTGCCCAATCTGTGAAAAGACTGAAATGCCCTTGAACGTGAGATCATGTACGGAAATCGAGCAGAATGCGTTCGAACTTCACACTTAGCGTCCAAATACCTATAAAAGCTCAATTAACCCATGCAAAACATGTTAACGTAGAAATCTGAGGTTGTCTAGTTAATGAGTATAAATATAGGGAAGAAGATACCCGAGGGGGTTAAAATGCGTTAGTTCGGAGGATGAAATACGTAATATTTGCGTATTATTAGCATGCACTAAGCGTTGCACCTCAAGTTTTACGAGGTTCCTCTTCATTAGCTGGTCCGCGAGATGATACAACGCCGAGAACCACCCCTCAAGTTTTATGAGGTTCCGCTTCATCGACTGGTCCGCGAGCTGGTATAGCGCCGAGCGCCACCCCTCAAGTTTTATGAGGTTCCACTTCATCGGCCGATCCGCGAGCTGGTACAGATACCGGGGGTCCAGCTAGGGAGATGGAAGAGCTTACAGGAGATGTTTATTGAGCATACATGATAGTTGTCGAGCTCCAAAGAGATGTCACACGGCTAGGCATCTGTTCAAGAAAGGTCCTTGGTGAGTGTGGGCTGACGGTTATGATCAGGGTTGGGCAGATGCTCCAATGAGGTTGGCAGAGTTTGAAGAGCTATCCTTTATTAAAGGATGGTTGAATTCTCCCAGGGAGCTAAAAGTCCCCAGGAACTCAGTCCTCTAGTATCATCATTAGATCTCCCCTTCGACTCTGATACCTAACCCTTTCCGGAGGGATGACCAGTGGGTCCCCATAGATTCTATTCCTAGGCAGCTACTGGAGCCGTATACAAATGAAGTAAAGTTGGAGTTATCTCTCCACCCAGATAACGGCCGAAGAGCATAAGTAGCTGATTACCTTGGTCGGAGACCTAATCCCTAATAGGATTTATTAATTCATTTAATGTAACTCTTGTTGTAAATGCAGTGAAGTAATAAAATATTTATATTTTGGGCGATTTGCCGACTAAACAAGCATTGTGTATTTTCTACTTCATTGATTTTTGTTTGATTATCTCGGGATCTTCATAGCTGACTAGATTTGACGTGGGTAGAGTTATTTTATTGCGTGAGTATCCTCCCAGTCTAGTATGCTTATAAGATACAATTATGCCATACTTTACCTTTTAGGTCGTGTCGTCACACTCCCTTAGGCCTAAGTGTGGCAATGGAGAGGACACACCTAGTGTTGAATGTTCTATCCGATCTGGTTTTCTGAGCCAAACATCATTTGGCGACCAATTAAATTTAGCCGAGCAGTCTAAGGGTCCCCTATAGGGCTTTATATATTGTCAGGGGCAATACTAAGAGGTTATTTGTGTTTCATAATGAAACCCTGAGAATGGAGTCTCCTTGCTTTTATATATTGAGTAATGTGCCTGTCGCTTGGAAAAGATGTGCAAGTTATAAAGTTCATAATACACAATTAACACTTTAGGGAATGATACTGCCAAACAATCTTTTATTAATCAAACACTATAAAAATGAGTTTCCAATTCCAGTAATGTGATAAAAAATCAATGAAGAGAAACTAGAAATAGAATTTCTTTCGGCTGACCACATTCCAAGCTCAGGGTATCTCTATGCCCTCCAGCGTTTCTAAGTGATAGGATCCTTGCAGGTCATCTCTTGTCACCTTGAATGGTTCCTCCCAGTTTGGACTCAGCTTGCCATCAAATGGTTTTACTGCGCTGCCAAGAACTTTCCTTAGGATGTAGTCCCCAACCTGGAATATTCTTATATTGAACTTTTTATTATAATGCTTTGCTAGCTATTGCTAGTAGCTCGTTAGTTTCACTAGAGCTAATTCTCTGCATTCGTCAGCTGGGTTAAGTTCAGTGAGTAATGTTGCATCATTCTGTCCTTGGTCGACCAAGGTGGACCTCATGGTTGGGAGGCCAGTTTCTAAAGAGATGATTGCCTCCATTCCATATGTTAGTGCGAATGGGGTTTCCCTAGTTACTCGCCGTGGGGTGGTGCGGTAAGCCCATAGAATATGTGGCAACTCGCTCACCCATGCCCCTTTGGCTCGCTCTAATCGCTTATTTAGCCCATCAATTAATATTTTGTTGGAAGCTTCAGCCTGTTAATTGCTCTAAGGGTATGCCACAGAGCTAAAATGGGTCCTGATCCCATGCTCGTTGTAGAAACCCTGGAATAGGTCGCTTTTGAACCGTGTTCCATTGTGAGTGATGATTTTTCTAGGGATCCCAAAATGGGTAATTATATTTTTCCATGTGAATCTCATCATATCTGCATCCCTGATGTTTACCAGGGGCTCCGCCTCAATCCATTTGGTGAAATAGTCTATCACGACCAACAGATACTTGCGATTATCGACAGCGGTAGGAAGACGGTCGACGATGTCCATTCCCCACTAGGCGAAGGTCTAGGGGCTGGTAAGTGATTTTAGGTCGCTAGCAGGTTGGTGAACCATAGGATCGTGTAGTTGACATTTCTCGCACCTGCAAACATATATCCCAGAGTCTTTCTGCATGTACGACCACCAATAACCTTCCTTCATTGGTCGAAAGGCTAGCGATCTTCCCCCAATATGGATCCGACATATTCCTTCATGAAGCTCGTGCAAGACTTGCTCGACGTCCTTCGGGTGAACACATTTGGAGGTAAGGGCTGGTGAAAGATTTTTTATACAGTTTGCCCTCAGGAGATAAGTGAAAGCGAACTTCTTTGACTCTTATCTGATGAGCAACTTTCTTATCATCTGGTAGTGCACCATCCTTCAAATATTACCTTAGGGGGTCCATCTAACTTGGTGCTAATTCAATCTGAAGAATATGGCCTATATCTGGCAGCTCGTCGCTCTGGTTCATGCTTGGCTGGGTGAGGAAGTCGATAGGGATTGTTCTCTTTAAGTCAGAGTTGATTGCTGAACTCAAGGCTGCTAAGGCGTCAGCATGACTATTTTGTCCTCTGGGAAATTGCTGGACACTGACTTCCTCAAAGTTGGATATTAATTTTTTTTCTACGGCGAGGTAGGCTTCCATTCTCTCATCCCTCGCGTTGAAGTATCCACTTATCTAATTGGAGACCAATTATGAGTCGCCGAACACCTGTAGTTGTTTTTCACCAAATACCCGTGCCTTTTGCAGGCCTGCTATCAATTCTTCATATTTTGCTTTGTTGTTGGAGGCTTTAAATCTAAGTCTGATTCCTTGCTCGAGGATTGTATCTTCTGGGGGTAACGATCACAATGCCTACTCATGACCCTTGGAGTTCGAGGCTCCATCAACAAATAGTTGCAAAATACCTTCTACCGAGTGATCTTCCCTCTTACCCACGTTTTGCAGTTGGTCACAAGGTTGTTCGCCTGTAAACTCCGCAATGAAGTCGGCGAGGACCTGCCCCTTGATTGCATTCCTTAGTTGGAACTGGATGTCAAATCGTCTGAGCTCGACTGACCACTTCAATAGTCTGTCAGACAAATTCGCTTTTCGCAGGACTGCTTTAAGGGGGTTTGACGTAAGGACGCTGATACAGTGTGCTTCAAAGTATTGCTGCAGTTTCCTCAACGCTACCACTAGTGCAAAGGCGAGCTTCTCCAGTGGTAGGTATCGCTGCTCGACATCAAAAAGGGTCTTTCTCACGTAGTAGACCGGGTACTGGATTCCAGTTCTTTCGTATACTAGTGCAGAACTGATAGCGTGATTGGAAACAACAAGGTATAGGTACAGGGAATCGTTCTCTTGATCCATCACGAGCAAAGGTGGTGTGCTGAGATAAGATTTGAGCTCTTCCAATGCTTTCAATCAATCTTGATTCCACTCCACTATTTTTCTCTTCTTTAATAGCTGGAAGAATGGATGGCACTTTTCAGATGACTTCGAGATGAATTGATTCAAGTTGGCGAGCATGCCCATGAGTTTCTGTATGTCTATTATCATGCGGGGAGGTTGTACCTTATTGATTGCATCAATCTAGTTCGGGTTGGCTTCAATGCCTCTATCGATAACCAATTACCTGGGAAATTTTCCTGACTGGACACCGAAGGAACATTTACTCGTGTTGAGCTTCATTCGGTATTTCGTGAGGATTTCAAAGGTCCTTGACAGGTCTGAGAGGTGGTATTCTTTGTTCCTTCTCTTGACGTGTATATCGTCGATGTAGACTTCTATGATATCTCCCATTTGTTCTTATAACATCTTAGTGACTAGCCGTTGGTAATTTGCTCCAGCATTTTTTAGCCCAAAGGGCATAACTTTGTAACAGTATAATCTGACGGTGGTGATGAACGCTGTCTTATCTTGGTCTGGTGCATACAGAGGAGTCTGATGATACCCCGAGTATGCGTCCAAGAAACTCATTCTTTCATGAACTGCTATGGCATCCACCAACTGGTCGATTTTCGGGAGAGGGGAACTATCCTTAGGGCACGCCCTATTAAGGTCAGTGAAGTCAATGCAAACTCTCAATTTTCCGTTGCATTTTGGAACCACTACTGGGTTGGACAACCATTTAGGGAATTGAACTTCCTGTATGGATCCTGCATCCAGCAGATTCTCTACTTCTTTCTCCACAACCTTGGCCTTCTCGGGCACAGTTCATCGTGCCTTCTGCGCGACAGGCCTAAAAGTCGGGTCGATGTGCAACCGATGACAAACCACATTGGGGTTAATTCCAGGAAGATCGTAAGGTTCCCACATGAAAATATCCACATTGTTCCTTAAAAGTACCATCAATTCCTTTTTCCCTCGATCTGTGAGAGAGGCTCCAATCAAGAACATTCTATCTTTTTTGCTTCTACCAGCTGCGACTTCTTCCAGGTTTTCAACGACCCGCTTATAGGGGAGGAGCCTGGTCTCCTACACTTCGGGTCTTCCATACTTTAACTGCTACTTTGAAGGTACCAAACCTTCTTGTTCCTCAACCTTCTCTTTAGCCTTCTCGGTCTTCTTTTTTGGTTTTGGGTGGATGGCCGCTATGAAGCACCTTCTTGCCATCACTTGATCTTCGTGGATCTCCATTACTCCTCGCTCAGTCATGTACTTGAGTTTCTAATGGTAGGTTGAGGGGATGGCCTTCATTGCATATAGCCATCCTCTGTCGAGGATAGCTTGGTAGGGCGAGTCAATGTCGATTACCAAAAACTCGATCATCTTGGATACACTTCCTACCCTCACTGGCAGTACGATATTTCCCAAAGGGATAGTTATTTTCCCAGTGACGCCAAATAGAGGGACAATGGTTTCTTTCAAGTTGGCAATGCTTAACTTTAGTTTCCTGAACAGGTCGAGATACATTACCTCGGATGAGCTTCCCTGGTCGATGAGCAACTTGTCGACGTCATAGTTTGCTATCCGGAGTGTAATGATCAAGGCGTCATGATGTGGGGTTCTTACTCCCACTAAGTCTTCATCCATGAATACGATGTGTTTGTTATAGTCGACGTCATCTGCTCGCCAATGCTTTCCTGTCTGTGTTTTTGCTTGATTGATTTAAAAAGTTTGCATTACTGCCGTAATCTTTTTCACTTCCATCTGGGATGAATTCCCTTGAATCTACTTTAGATCATATTCCCCATGAATCACTGCGAACTCATGGACATCATCGTCTTCGAGCACATTATCAGGACTTGTGTCTCCATTGGCAGCGACCTTTTCTGCCTTCTTTTCCACAAACTCATTTAGGTGCTCGGTCTGGGATAGCACTTCAAAGTGAGACTTAAGACCCTTGAAATGCTTAGTTTTATGTCCCCCTTCCTTGTGAAAAGCGCATCTCAGCGCATTATTTCTCTTTGAGGGATCTCCTCCCATCTTTCTAGGCCACTTGACAAATGGCTCATCCTTGATCTTCGCTAGGATCTTGTAGATTGGTTATTTGAAGAAAGTGTTTACTGCCTAAAATGCTTTTGAAACATCGTTCTTGTTTCCATTCTTGGAGCCACCCTTGCCCCCATTCTTACCTCATCTCTTCTGGTTTTCGACCTTGTCGTTGCCCTTGGCAGCGAGCTTAGCTCGACCATTCTCCCCTGTACTGAGGCGGGTCCCATCCTCAACTTTGGCGTACTTCTCGATGTGAGCCATCGGGTCATCGATGTTTATGGCCTCCTTATTAGTCAGGGACTGGTGCAAGAGGCAAGAGCTGAGCATTCCTCGACCTCATTGAATAACTCCCAGTACCTTTTTACTTAGTCCCGGAGGCTCTCCTGGGGTGTCTTCTTCATTATTAGCAAGGCATCCATCCTCTTTGGATAGGAGATGTTGGTAATAAAGCGAGCCATGAAGAGCTCTATAAGGTACTCAAAGCTCCTGATGGATCTATGGGGGAGTCTCTGGAACCACTTCTGGGCCACATCATGCAAACTCAAGGGAGAGATCCGGTACATTAGTGCATCCCTGTGGCTCCAGAGAGTCATGGATTGCCTGTACTGCCTAACGTGATCGATAAGGGTCAGTCTTTCCGTTATAGATCTTAAATATCAGAATTGTGAACTTGTTGGGGGCTTCTTCTTCTTCTTCTTCTTCTTCTTCTTCTTCTTCTTCTTCTTCTTCTTCTTCTTCTTCTTCTTCTTCTTCTTCTTCTATATCCCTTGAGAAAGGAGATTTCATGTGGATCCTGAGAGATCGCCGTGCTAGCTCTCTAGTCGATCTGGCACCCCGATGTGCTGGGTGCTGGTCCATTTCTCTTCGAACCAAATTTCGTATGTCATTATTTCCTTGAGCCGGGCTCCTACAGTAGCGAGTTAGTCGCTGTTGCTCAAGCAAGTCATCATCTGACGAGTGTTCCTCGATCCTTTGGGATCCGCGTCTAGGGATCCTTCCTCGACTGCGAGACTTGCTCGCCTGAGGGCTATGAGTGTGGTATTGACATTTCCTGGTGCTACGATGTAGCCCTTTTTCCATCCTTTCCAATATCCTTTTGAGGTGAGCATTATCAGCTTCTTGCTTGTGAGTGACCTCTCATTGCTCCTGGAGCCTTGCCTCATAGGCATCGATCAACCTGGAGATTTGTGTGAACCTGGAAGGTCCCTGACTTTCCTCTGAGGCTTGCCAGTCTGGGCGATCCCTCTGATCTGAACATCGAACTTCAGATCTAATCCTGCGAGGGATAGGCTGTTCTTGGATATCCCCTACTTGAGGGGCGTTGCTACTATGACCAGACATTCCAAATTCTTTTTTTGTGAGGGATTTCTAAAAGGAAGATAAACGTTCCCATAGACGGGGCCAATTGTGGTGATTATTAAGTTTAGCACAAATTATCAAGAAAAGACAATCACCAGAGCAAATAAAGAAAGTAAGGAATGGCAATCACATAACACAATATTTTACGTGGTTCAGCAAGAATGCCTACGTCCACGGTGATGCTCTCAATATTATTTCTCTATACTCCAGGGAGTATTTTACAAGAAAAATAATACATGCCCTTTGCCCCGGGCTAAGGGTTTGTTATATACATGTTTGTTTTCGGGGAGTGGGGGTGTTGGATTCCCCCACATCAATCCACAACTCCTAGAATATCTCCTTACGAGATTTTAGGAATAGACTAGGTCGTAACTGAATGAGTTGGGGTGTGAGGCCTCCAGACTTTGGGCCGTAATTTATTGGGCTACTCGTCTGGGCCCAAGGTGATAAATCGAGGTACCCACACCATCCAAGTATACTTTTCCTTAATTTATCGCTAATGGGAGCTACTCCTAATTTTTCTCTCACGTGTTGGTTTTCATAAATGATTATAAATACATTACAACATAAATAACAAATTCAAAAACATCAGTATACCTTTCAACTTCACTTTTAAGCCTTTTCATGAAGTCCCGAACCTAAAAAACTTATCAAGAAGGTAGCACTAAACCAAAAAGCTTATTTTGTAAAAAAAATTAATTTTCTATTTGTAACGAATTTTGTCTATTAGACATTCATAATGGCTAGAAACAGTTGAAAATAAAATATAATTGTTGCAATATATCATTAAGTGTTGAAAAAATCACTAAAAGAAAATAAAAAATTAAAAAAATATATTGCAAGTCAGACAAGAGTATTTTCTCCAATTCCCAAGCTTACTCCCTCGATGCCTCTCCTCCCCTCCTTCTCTACTCATTGACGACTGTTTGTCTTTTTGGGCCCATTGTTTTTACATTTAAATTTTTGTCAGAATTGGAGAAGGTTTTGTTCATTTGGAGTTTCATTGGTCGAACAAATCATTAGATTTGCAACGAGATTTGATGGAATTGAGAATGGAGTGAATGGCGACCCTGAGTTTGTCGTGTAAGTTCCAGATTTTCTCGAGGATTTTTCGATCTTTTCCAACTTCATCAAGTTGGTCAATGACCAACTTGATGAAGTTGAGTGTGGGTTTGGGGGTTGAAAATAACCCCCCTAACTTAGAACTTTGCGCGTCCCAAACAATGTAAAAGAATCCTAGCAAGGCTCAACTCTTGAAAATCATTTTATTGGGATAGAATACCTTTTTCTCGGGCAAGCGATTGCATTTAGCGTATGCAACAATCCTTTAAACCCCTAGGTTACCCTAGTAGGACGAGTTGTGTCTCGTGAGGGTTTGAAGTGAATATACCCATAAAATTCGACTCAAAGAAACTTCAAAAAAAGCAAAAATTGTATAATTCAAACTTTTCCAGAAAATAATCATTATCAAGTCATGTTCAAGAGTCTTAAATCATAGTGCGTGTGTGCGAAATAGAAAAATTTAATCGCGAATTTCCACCGATTGACCATTACGTTACTTATCCGAAAAATTGTTTTAATTTAAATGCTCACGGGATGCTCTCACAAACAAATCACTCAGAATGTGGTTATTTTCTCTCGATATGCGTGATTTATAAGATTAAATGTAGTGGAACCAAGTTCACGCACATAAGTAGCAACAAGGAAATTTTATAGTGATTGGATCTCATCAACGGAATACGATTTGAAACATGGGGACATTGCCTCTTATACGTACATTTGATCTCTTTTATTATCTTTTGTGTTTTAACTCTCCACGCGGTAACTAATTTCGCAATTTGGACTCATTTAGGACTTTTTCGGGTAAAAGGTGTATTGGGTAAAATTGGAAAAGGTTAAGAATTTCGGAATTCGAAAATTTTGCTTATGATGTCCAATAGTGCTTTTCCGGGATTTTGCTAATTTTCTTCTTCTTTTTCTATATTTTTCTATTTTGATTTTTTTCTTTTTCTTGCTATTTTTGTTGAGCATTTTTCTATTTTTTTCTTGCCCCTTTTTGTTTCACTTTTCGGATTTAGATTATGACTTTTTCCATTTTTCACAATTCCGGGCTATTTGAGTTTTGGGGGTGTCAAACGAAAGGAAAAATTATTCAGCTCAAATTTGGGTTACAAAATGGATGATTTTTCACAACTTTTTATGGTCGATATTTTTGGGTAACAAACGATGGCCTACTTCATTGTCCGAATTACTTATTCATTTACCATATGTATCTCGAGATTAATTTAATTTAGAGATTTGTAGTGCGCTTTTCGAGGCAACATTCCATTTCCCATAATCGATCAAAACAAAGAATTGAGATCATCAACGACTTATTTAAAACGCTGAATTAGAACTATGAGTTAACCATTAACTCAAATTGATTTACAAACTAAAAAAGATCGATAGGCTCGAAATCTCACCGAGTTTTGTTAATCTCTACACTTATTCGTTAAGTCGTCAATTTTAGCACAATTTCCATCTTTGGTCAATTTCGGCTTAGTGCATTGGGTTTTTACAATTTGAGAATTTAAACTGACTTTTAATGATATTTTTGAAAATTTTGAATTCCAATTTTTATTTAATTTGAAGAAAAAATATTTTTGTATTTTTTTCAAGATTTTACGATTTTTTTTAGTTTTTTTGGCATTTTTGAAAATTTGTGAAGTTTTAGAAATACACACTTGTGACCCCCCCTAACTTAGACTTTTGCATTGTCCTCAAGCAAAAAAGACTAAAATCTAACTCAAAGCGAATGAAAAGTGCAGAAAGATAAAACAAACAAATTATTTAAAATGCATACTTTTATATAAAAGGATTGTGATACGATAACAGGAAAGAGCATACAACCATGTGGACAAGTCAAACAACGAATAACTGACACATAAACCAATCAAAGCTTCACTGTGGCGGTGGGTGGGAAGAGATGGGCGTGTCGGGGACATAAGGGTCATAAAAGTAGGATGGCAATGTCTCGTTTGGATCTCCCTAGCGTCTGTACAAGTCTGCTTGGAAACGAAAAAACATACTTGTATCGCGTCGGTAGTCGGTCATAAAATCGCTGAATTTCTTCTCGAGGGCCGACATTCTATTAGTGAGCTCGCGACCTGCCCATTCAAAATTTGGTTCGTCTTCTTCTTCGGACGACTCTTCATCAACACCCACTTCTCCCACATCCACATCGGCACCTGCCTCTTCCTCTTCCTCGCTCGAGGCATCATCGGCCTCGTCATCACTTCCACGCCTCGCCCGAAGGATGGCTAGCTGTTTGGCGCTCCGAGTGTGGGTTCCTTGTCCAAAGGGACTGAGGAGGCGAGTTCGGTCTAGAGGAGCAGCAATGCCAGCATCTTTGAGAATGGAAGTAATCAGGCGTGCATATGGAAGTGGTGTTGTACCTTTCTCATCCATGGCTGCAACGATAATGTCAGCGTATAGGGTACGAGCTAGGTGAATTAAAGGGTTGGGATCGAAGAGGTGGTATGTCAATGTGGCTTGACGGGGATGCATTGCGGAATCGTTTGAAGTTTGTAAAATGTTAGAACACATAATAAATGGAATGTGAGGCATGCTTTCTCGTTAAGTTGGCTAACAGGGACAGTCTCCCCCTCCAAGCAATGCCGGGGGAAATTTGCTCCATAATCAGGTCCTTGGCTACCGGGGTGACATTCCTTAGATATGTGTATTCTTGAAGATCTGGAACGTCATATTCGGTCAACTTGGCAATGAGAATGGCCAAATATAAGGGAATGACGGTACCATCGACATAGGCTTGAAACTCGAATTGGCCCATTCGAATAAGGGATCCATAGAAAGATCGTACCTCGCTAGCCCAAACTGCCTCGTAGGGTTCATTAAAGAAATGGCACCAACCCCTAGGCATGAAGAGGGCGGTGACGAAATTGGACAGCGCTGTCCATTGGACTGCTCGCTCCATGTGGAGTTTGCGATCCGGACCAAAAAATGGTTGCACCAACGCTCTTCTTGGCGGGAACAAAATTCACCATTTCCAAAGGGTAAAATTTTAGTTGAGTCGTATTTGACAGGGGTAGCTCTTTGGGCCATTATGATAAGGAGAGGGTGCTAGAAAAATAGGTAGAGAGAAGGGAGAAGTGGTGCAATTGAAGGTGTAGAGAGAAATGGAGGATTTGGGTGTGTATTTATAGGTGAGGAGTGTGGGTAGGGTTTGGAAATGGAGGGAAAAGGGGATGGATTTGGGAGGGAAAGTGAAGGGGAGGAATTGCTTGGACGAATTTGGAGGGAGAGGAATAGATTGGGGGGAAGGGGGTGTACCTAGGGAAAAATGAAAGACTGCAGAAAATCGGACCGATCCGGCTATTCCAGGACCGGACCGGTCCGGTCATTTTATTTTTCGAAGTCTTTAATCACCGGAACGATCTACCTGTAAAAGAAACTTACCGATCCGGAACGGACCAGTCCGGCTCAAAAATAAAAGAACCGATCTGGTTCTTGTACTGAGTTGGATTTCTCCCCTAACTTAAATGCGATCACTCTCTCCGTAATCTTTCGACACTCTACAATAATTCCTATCAATTTTAGACTCAACACCTTCTCGATACCTATGGCAACGCAACTCGACTAATTCTCCCTAAACATATGAATGCTCCAACCTTATTGTATCCTAATCCTAGGGACTCTCACTACTCATGCGACTCTCATATACTATACACAAGAATTCACCCCATACGCGTCGGGGTGCGACGACCTCACTATAACAGCTCACTCAGCCTGTAAATGGGATTCAACAACCAAACGGTGTTAACTTCCTCCATACACGCCTCTAGATATGTCTTTAGGCGTTGTCCATTTACCTTGAACATATTTCCTCCTTTTAAATCGTCTAATTCCACAGCTCCGTGAGGGAAAATGTTCCTTACAACGAATGGGCCATTCCATCGTGACCATAACTTGCCCAGAAATAGATGAAGCCGAGAGTTATAAGAAGCACTTTTTGTTCGGGAATAAACTATTTGCGTCGAATGATGTTATCATGAGCGATTTTCATCCCTTCTTTGGAAATTTTTGCGTTCTCATACGCATCATTGCGTATTTCTTCTAACTCATTTAATTGAAGCTTATGAGCTTCACTAGCTTTGTTCATGTCATAACTTAGCTTCTTAATTACCCAATATGCCTTGTGCTCTAATTCCACGGGAAGATGGCAAGGTTTTCCATACACATGGCGGGATGGGGACTTACCGAGCGGATTTTTATATGCGGTGCGATAGGCCCATAGTGAATTGTTCAAGCGAAGGGACCAATCTTTCCGGTTAGAATCGACGGTTTTCTCTAGGATGTACTTGATTTCTTAATTCTCTAGCTCGGCCTGCCCGTTCATTTGTGGGTGATAAGTTGTTCCAACCTTGTGAACGACACCATACTTTCTCATGAGCTTCTCGAATGGCCTATTGCAAAAGTACGTGCCATTATCACTAATTATCGCTTTCGGAGCATCGAAGCGGGAAAGTATGTGTTCCTATAAGAACTTAATCACCACTTTATTGTCATTTGTCTTGGTAGCTATAGCTTCGACCCATTTAGAAACATAGTATACCGCGACAAGGATGTATAGGAAACCAAAAGATGGGGGAAAAGGGCCCATGCAGTCAATACCCTAGCAGTCAAAAATCTCAATAATGAGTATTGGGGTCAATGGCATCATATCTCGTCGAGTGATTGCTCCCATCCTTTGACACCTATCGCATGATTTGTAACAATTATTCACATCCCGGAAGATTGTGGGCCAATAGAGGCTGCATTGAATAATCTTGGTGTCCATCTTTTTCATCAAAAGGTGACCTCCACAAGCTTCCTAATGAAAGAATTGGATGACTTTGGGGATCTCGCCATCCAGTACACAACTTCAGATGATTTGGTCGGCGCAATATTTAAATAGGAAAGGATCATCATAGAAAAACATGTGCGACCAAGTAATAAACCTCTTCTTATCTTGTGGTGTCCAATCGGGAGGGACGGCTCCCGTGACAAGATAGTTCACGATATTCGCAAACTAGGGAAAATAAGAGGTAGTGAAGAGTTGCTCATATGGAAAGTATTCGTCTATGGTTATTGGATCACTAGGCATGTCGGATGAAAGTCGTGATAAGTGGTCAGCAACGACGTTTTCTACTCCTTTCTTATCTTTAATGTAGAGATTAAACTCTTGTAGGAGTAGGATCCACCTTATGAGGCACGGCTTTGCATCTTTCTTCGTAAGTAGGTATTTCAATGCCGCGTGGTCGGTGAAGCAAGTTATGGGAGAACCAATAAGGTAGGACCAAAATTTGTCAAGATCAAAGACTACCTCTAGTAACTCATTTTCTGTGGTGGAGTAATTGAGTTGTGGTCCAGTAAGAGTCCGGCTAGCATAGTAGATGACATGAGCCTTATTGTCTTTTCTTTGGCCCAAAACAACCCCTATCGTATAGTCGCTAGCATCACACATGAGTTCCAATGGTAAGGACCAATCCGAAACTTTCATGATGGGAGCGGACACAATCATGGTTTTCAGTTTTTCAAAAGCTCTATGGCATGCTTCCGTCCACTCAAATGGGGTGTCCTTCATGAGTAGGTTGTTTAAGGGCCTAGCAATGGCGCTAAAGTCCTTAATGAACCTTCGATAAAACCCCTCGTGGCCCAAGAAGGAGCACACGTCTTTGAGCGATTTTGGTGGGGGAAGATTAGCTATGACATCTATCTTAGCTCTATCAACTTCAATCCCCTTGGATGAAACTATGTGGCCAAGAACTATTCCCTCAGTCACCATAAAATGGCATTTCTCCCAATTTAGCACTAAGTTATTTTTCACACACCGGGCAAGTACCTTTTCCAGTTTTTCTAGACAAAGATCGAAAGAGGTGCCAAAAATGCTAAAATCGTCCATGAACACTTCAATTTTTCTCTCGACCATGTTGCGAAATAGGCTCAACATTCACCTTTGAAAGGTCGCGGGTGCAGTACACAAGCCAAATGGCATATGTTTGTAGGCAAACGTACTAAAGGTTCAAGTGAAAGTCATTTTCTCCTGGTCAAGTACATCTAACTCAATTTGGTTATATCCGGAATGACCATCAAGGAAGCAATGGTACGGGTGGCCCGCTACTCTCTCAAGCATCTGATCGATAAATGGTAAGGGGAAATGGTCTTCCTTAGTTCCCGCATTGAGTTTTCTGTAATCAATGCAAATGCGCCACCCGGTGGTGGTACGTTGGGGAACTAGCTCTCCCTTAGCATTCTCAATCACTGTCATGCCTGACTTTTTTGGGACAACTTGAATAGGGCTCACCCACTTGCTATCTGAGATTGGGTAGATAATCCCGACATCCAATAGCTTAATGATTTTGGTTCTCACCACTTCTTTCATAGTAGGGTTTATCCTTCTTTGCATTTCTCTCGAGTGCTTGACATCCTCTTCAAGATGGATCTTGTGGGTGCAAATCAAAGGACTTATCCCCTTCAAATCGGCAATACACCAACCGAAATCATTTTGGTGCTTCCTCAGAATCATTAACAGTTTACCCTCCTGCTCTCCGTCTAGGGTAGAGGAGACAACAATAGAAAATGTCTCATCCTCTCCTAGGTATGAATATTTAATATGGGAGGGTAGTTTATTCAATTCAAGGGTCAGAAATTTGTCGCTGGAGGGAACCATGTGTATCTCCCTCGGCGGTAACTCCTCGAATCGAGAAGCCCAATTCACATCTCTCGCGTCCTCGTCCGACGCTCTCTCATCAAGTAACTCTATCAACTCCTCAACCTCCCTCTCAAATTCGGTGTACGTTCCCCCACTCTCGTGGCTCGACACTAAATAGGACCTATGGCGTCTCCACAATAGTTTTCCTCAAAATACTCCTCTACGATATCGTCTATTAAGCTCACTGCGTGAAGATCATCTTCTTCCCCCGTCTGTTGGGCTATATGGAAGACGTTAGTCTCTAAAGTCATGTTCCCAAAAGTGAGTTGCATTTGCCCATTTCGAGTATTGATAATAGCGTTAGCCATAGCTAAGAATGGGTGTTCAAGAATGATGGGAACGTAATTGCTCGAGGCGAAGGAGGGTTCCGTGTCCCAAATGACAAAGTCTATCGGGAAGTAGAAAGTGTCAACTTGGATGATCACATCCTCAACTATACCTCCTGGGATCTTCACGTTTTGATCCTCTAACTGGAGAGTGATCTTTGTGGGCTTGAGGTCGCCTAGATCAAGTTGCCTATAGATGGCGTAAGGGAGGATATTGACACTTGCTCCCAAATCAAGTAAGGCTTTTTAAATTTTATTTTCTCCAATGATGCAGGAAAGGGTGGGTGCAGTGGGATCTTTGAATTTAAGCGGGAGATCATTGAGTAGGATGTAACTCACGTTCTGTGCTAGAAAGACGTTTTTCTTTACCTTCATCTTCCTCTTCACTGTTAATAAGTCCTTGAGGACTTTCGCATAAGCTGGAATTTGCTTAATGGCATCGAGGAAAGGTAAATTTAACTTTACTTGCTTGAGCACGTCTAACACTTTATTACGAGGGTTTCCTTTGTGGGAAGGAATCAATCTTTGAGGAAATAGTGCCGCGGTGGGTGGTTTCACTACTAGCTCGGGCTCACTAATACCTTCTTTATCACTCTCATTCAAGGGGACATCTTCGGCCTCTTTTGTGTCGAGAAAAATCTCCTTGTCTTTGGTTGCGTCGTGTGGGGGAGGTGATAAATCAATGACTCTCCCACTACGAAGAGTGGTCACAGCTTGACATTTCTCCTGATGTTCTGTCGATGTGGAACTGACACTAGTTTGACCTTGGGGCGATCGTTGGCCTTGGGCAGGAAATTTGCCTTTCTCTTGGATACTCAATAATGATTGCAACTTTGAAATGTTCGCATTCATGTCGTTGATCATGCACTCATGTCTAGCATTAATTGCATTCTTGGTATTGATAAATTAGTTGATCGTATCTTCGAGATTTCTCCGCAGTGGAGTGATTTATGCTCCTTGAGGTGTTGGTGCTTGCACATGTCCTTGCATGTGTGGAGCTTGTTAAAAGTGTGGTGGTGGAGGAGGGGCAATTGTGACAACCCTCTCATCAAAATAAGGGGTGGCCAGCCCGATACTCAAATAAAAATAGGAATCATAGATGGATCATTCTCAGCATCACAACGATATAATAAGTATGCGGGATAACCACCCAATATTTCAGAAAAACGGGTTGCCAAAAATTTTGTTTTATAAGTTAAAGAAAGAATTTAACCAACCCACTTTAAAAAGAAAGTGAAAACCCAAAAGAACTTATATTACATCAACAACAAGTATACAATAAGGGGACCGAATATGTTGTCGGCCAACAGTCTATACAAACAATGTAGAATAAGTTCATTAAGTTACATTGTACATTACATTAGACAATTACAAAAGCTTGGGCTACACGCCCGAGTAAATGACTCGATCGTAACTAGAATACAAAAATGAAGGCGTCTACACAAAATATCCCGTAATATCCGCAAAGTATCACGGCTCCCCAAAACACCAAAATAGGAAAGTCAGAACGGGCGTCCTTGCGGTGGAGCACCTGAGCGGATACAAGATTCATGAACAACAAGAAATATGAACGGGCCAGGGCCCAGTTTAATATGATCGCCAGATGAATAAAAAGTATGACAGTTATGAACAGTTAATCATGAATGATAAATATGAGATTCTAAAAACATAATCTCAAAGCATAAACTAAAACAATTTAAATGATTATAAATTTAATTTAGTTATGCAAGAGGATATGAATAAACATCATTAATTAAAAGCGTCCATCATCTTTCACCATTTCATTTCATCTTTCCATTCCTCATCAGTAATATAATTACTGTCATATGCTCTTTGTGGCATTTATCATACATCAAGTCTCACTTGATTAAGAATTGTTATTTTCATATACATATAACGATTATAAGACCGTCCCTCCGGGTTTCCCCAATGGATGCGCCCATAAATGACTATCATCTTCCAGGGCCTATCAACCAAGACAACCTGGGAACCTATCGCAACGTCGGGAAGTGGCCATATGCGTGCGGGAGAGTCATAACAGCACCCGAAATTACCTCACCATCCCAGAAAACATACATAATAACCGATCATATGGCCGAGGACTATAGTCTCCCTGAATTCAATAGTCAGGGGACATCACCTCATGCGCGTACTTCCCCTATGATAGCATTTAGAGAGGTGTGTTTAAGTAAATTATCATTTACCATATTCATGATTAAGTAAATTATCATTAACCAAAATCATTACCATTTCCATTTCATTTTCATTTGCATTTGCATTTGCCATGTGCATGTTCATTTAATGGATATATCCCATTTTATCCGGAGCCATATGTAAATCATATCATCATTACATCCTCAATGAGTGAATAATTTATCGATTCATTCTCCAAACATTTTAGGGTATTATTATAACCCACCACGACTAACACACCTAAAATTGAGCTTCTAATGTCTCCTATTATGACTTACAACTCCTAGTTTCATAATTGTTAGCTAAAAGAAAAGAACGTCCTAACATCAATTTGTATACCCCCGGAATAACCCCCACATAACCCATTTCTAATGTAGGGTGGTTAACTAACTCATCTAGGTCTCTAGAACTCTAAGTTTACTTCATACAAGAAGGTTCCTAAGTCCTAAGCCTAAAGAAAAAGGGTAAAAATTGAGTTAGAAAAATAACTCAAAACAACAAGGTTTCCGAATTGATTCGCCCTAGGGCCGAATCGATTCGCCCCACGCAGCGAATCGATTCGCTCAAAAGTGAATCGATTCGGAGGACAAATTCCATTTTCTGCCTTGGCCGAATCGATTTGGTCTTGCAGACCTGTAACTTGACCCCTAAGCGAATCAATTCACCCAAGGGCCGAATCGATCCCCCCCTGCGATTTGGCCAAGGATGGGGCCACGGGTTACGAACCCTAGATTTTCCCCCAAACTCAAATATTCTCCATTTTTACACACATCCAATAACATTAATCTACCCCAAATCATCCTACATGATTATCAACTACCATAATCCACAATATCATCAACATAACTATGATTAGGGCTCAAACACCATAAAATCCATATTTATCCCATTAATTCTAATACACAACTATCACACAATTTACTCATCTTATACCATATATTAGCAAGTAGAAAACTTTCCTTGAGGTAGAAATCTCAGATTTCTTGTAGTAGCAACAATCTCCAATCTCTCTCTTTTTCTCCTCAATTCTCTACACTTCTCTTCTTCTCTCTAGGTTTAGTAATATACTTAAGAGAAATAAATGAAATGCAAGACTAAATCGTGGCTTTAGTCTAAAATTCCCTACTTAAATGGTTAATACCACATTTAAAATGACTTGCAACTACGCGTGTCAAAAGTGCCCGAACCATAAAAATACAATATGACAATTATTTCGACTATCTCGCACATTTCGGGACTAACTACGCCCTCTAAATTGGCATCCGACAATTTTTTAATTCATTTTAGGTTCCGATTTTATTTAAACCATAAATGTCATTTTAAAACATGTGACACCATAAAACGCACAATGATGATATTTACTTATACATACAGTAAATATGCAACAATTTAGTAAATATTAACTTTTAACTTATTTAATTAATATTTACTCCACTTCTCAAAATTTTATATAATTACTTCACACAGTAAGTTAATATAAAATAAGTTCTCAAAAGCGAGGGTTGTTACATACTCCCCCCCTTATGAGGGAATTTTGCCCTCAAAATTCAGGCGTACCTTGTATAAAGAGATGCGGATATTTTTCCCGCATATCATCCTCACGTTCCCAAGTCGATTCCTCGACATTGTGATGACTCCATTGAAATCAAACTAAGGGCACCACCCGAGACCTCAAACGTCACTCTCTGTGCTCTAAGATAGCAACAAGTTGTTCCTCATATGAAATGTCGGGTTGCAAATCGATATCCTCCAAAGGAATATGCCAAAGGGCACCTTCACACCTCTTATACTTCTTCAAAGAGGAAACATGAAACACATCATGGAGTTGTTGTAAGTGTTCCGGTAGGGCAAGTTGATACACCACTGGACCTACCTTGGCAAAAATGGGAAAAGGTCAAACATAGCGCGGTGCAAGTTTTCCTTTCTTCCTGAATCGCTTTATACCTTTCATTGGTGACACTCGCACCAAGACTTGATCTCCAACTTCTCTTTTGGCGATCTTTAGCTATTCGGATGCGATTCCGGATGAGTTCAATCTTGGAAGAAGTATCCTGGATCATTTCAGGTCCAAGAAACTTATTATCCCCCACCTCTAACCAACAAGTGGGTGACCTACAAGGCCGGACATAAAGTGCTTCATAGGGTGCCATCCCAATAGTAAATTGGTACGAATTATTATAAGCAAATTCGACCAAAGGGAGATATTATTCCCAACCGCCTTTAAAATCAAGCACACACATTCGGAGCATGTCCTCTAACATTTGGTTGACTCTTTCTGTCTGCCCATCTGTTTGAGGGTGATAAGAAGTACTCAATTTCAATTCGGTTCCCATAGCTTCTTGGAAACTTCGCCAAAAGTGGGAAACAAAAATCTTGTCTCTGTCGGAGACTATATTTATTGGCACCCCGTGGAGCCTAACAACCTCCACAATAAACAACCGGACATAACGAGAAATATTGTAGTCGGTACGTACTGGTAAGAAATGTGCCAACTTATAGTCAAAAGGCCAATGATAACCCAAATAGAATCGTGACCATTTTGCGACGTTGGCAAGCTCGTGATAAAGTCCATCGATATACTCTCCCACTTCCACACCGGAATTTCCAACGGTTGCAACAAACCCGTCGATCGCTGATGATCTATCTAGACCAATTGACAAGTAGCACATTGGGACACGAACTCATAAATATCCCGCTTCATGCCCGCCCACCAATATTGACGGCGCATGTCTTGGTACATCTTGTCCCCACCAGGATGTACTGAAAGTTTAGACCCATGGGATTCCGTCATCATGGCCCGTCTTAAATCCCCTTCGTCCGGGACAATGAGTCTCCCGTGGAAATGTAATCTAACCTCCGTGCTTATAGAGTAGGATTCCGCTCCCTCGGTTAACAATTGGCGTATACGGTCCTGACAACCTTTATCCCTTCCTTGTGCTTCTACAACCCTTGCCACTAATGTAGGCGTTACGGTCAATACTGACATGAACGCCCTAGAAACTGCGTCCTCCTGACTAAGCTCCTTCCATTTGGCTTTCCATACCTCCGCTAACTCCCCCTCGGGCTTTCTACTCAAAGCATCTGCCACCACATTCGCCTTGCCCGGGTGATAGTGGATGTCAAATTGATAGTCTTTCACAAACTCTAGCCATCGGCACTGTCGCATATTTAAATCTTTCTGTGAAAATAAATATTACAACGATTTGTGGTCCGTGAAAAGACTAAATTTCTCCCCTAGGAGATAATGACTCCAAATCTTCAAGGCAAAAACTACTGCGGCAAGTTCTAAGTCATGCACCGGATAATTCTTTTCGTGGGGCTTTAGCTTGCGAGAAGCATAAGCAATAGCCCGTCGCTCTTGTTGAAGTACACCTCCCAATCCTTGTAGAGATGCATCAGTGAAGACCAAATATTCCAATCCCGGCCTTGGTAACGCAAGGACTGGAGCAGAAGTCAACCTATCCTTGATCTCGTCAAAAGCTGACTGACAAGAATTATCCCAAATAAACCTCACCCCTTTCCGGATTAAATTTATAAAAGGGCTAGCAATTTTAGAAGAACCCTTGATAAACCGGCGGTAATAACCCTCCAAACCCAGAAAACTACGAATCTCAGTAGGTGTCGTGGGCTGACCCCACTCCCTCACCATATCAACTTTACTTGGGTCTACCGAAATACCCTGGGCTGTCATAATGTGACCCAAAAACTGTTCCTCCTGCAACCAAAAACCGCACTTCTCGAACCTGGCATACAATTGGTGATCCCTCAACCTTTGCAGGACCAACCGCAAATGAGTAGCATGGTCAGATTTTGTTCGAGAATACACAAGGATGGCGTCAATGAACACAATGATAAACTGGTCCAGGAAGTCTCGAAACACCCTATTCATGAGGTCCATAAACATGGTGGGAGCATTGGTTAGTCCAAAGGGCATAACCAAAAATTCATAGGACCCATATCTCGTTAGGAAAGCAGTCTTGGACACATCTTGTTCTCGTATCCGCAACTGGTGATACCCCGTCCTCAAATCTATCTTAGAGAAGTACAACTCTCCCCTAAGTTGTTCAAACAAATCATCAATCCGAGGCAACGGGTATTTGTTCCGGATGGTGACTTTATTCAACTCTCTCTAGTCAACACACAACCGGAGAGAACCGTCCCTTTTCTTCACAAATAACACTGGAGCACCTCACGGTGACGTACTTCTCCTAATAAACCCTTGCTCTAGCAAGTCCTGAATATGATCCCTTAACTCCCTCATCTCAACAGGAGCCATACGATACGGAGCTTTAGCAATCGGTCTCGTTCCCGATGCTAAATCAATTACAAACTCAATCTCCCGACTCGGAGGCAAACCAGATATTTCCCAAAAAACATCTTGGAAATATCTAACAACCGAAATAGAATCTAAGGAAACAACTACATCTCGGGAAGTCTCCTCCGCGATACAATACAAGTAAGCGCTAGTACCTCCTTCTAAACGAGGCATAACCACTAAAAACATTTCTTTCCCCGGAATGGAAAAAACTATACTCTTCCCATAGCAATTTACTATCGCATGATACTTCACTAGCCAATCCATACCCAAAATCACATCATACCTGACCATATCCAGGACGAGTAAATCGGCCTCAAAGCACAAATTACCAAGATTTATTTCTATTTGTTTACAAACAAAGAAAATAAGTGAACCATCACCCATGGAAGACTCAACCCTAATGAAGGTACTCTCCGCAGATTTAATTAACTATGTAGACTGAGCAAAACTTCTAGAAATGAACGAGTGTGTCGCACCCGTATCAAACAATATACGACCCATGTGACCCTGGATGAGAAACCTACCCTCAATAGCTGGCGGTGCGGGGGGAGCCAGAGGAAGCATAGCATCCTGAATGTGATAGACATGCCCATACTATAGTTGACCCTGCTGTGGAAGGATAATCGGGTTAGGTACCTGTGCCGGTAACTAAGCCTGTGGCTGCTGTGGGATCCTAGGAAGCTGACCCCCAACTAACTGAGGACACTCCCTCTTGTAATGACCTGCCTCCCCAAACTGAAAGCATCGATGCATCATATTCTTTTGGTTTCGGCCCCGATTATTCCTAAACTGGGTAACACCTTGGCCTGGATGGCCTCTTCCCCCATGACCACCCCGACCTGTTTGCTGTTGTGGGGCACCCTGCCCTGACCGTGCCTATTGTTATTTCCACCAATGTTGAATCCACCAAAACGTTGCCGTTTAGATAAGTCCCCTTGTTGGGGATCCCTTTCTCATTGCCTATTTCCCGAAGATTGGGACGAGGGTAATACCCCTCCTCCTATACCATTGCCTCCGGGTTTTCCCGCCTATCCCATCACTGTATCTTTCTTACTACTTTGGACATACAACCGGTGCTCTTAGCAATGAAGCAACCCCACATTCATTACATCCCTAAAAGTCTGCAAAGCTGGATTACCCAGCAAATATTGCTAGATCCTCCAGTTCAACCATCCCATAAACTTTGATATTTTCCTCTCTTTGGGAGTCACCTCGTTCGGTACAAAACTTGCTAACTGGGTGAACTCCTCCTCATAATCCCCAACTGACCGTTCTCCCTGTACCACATCTTGAAGCTTCCTTCCCATCTCCCTTTGAACTGTGGGAGGGAAGTACTTCCAGTCAAACAAAACCCAGAAATCATTAATAGTCATAATATCCCTTTGCTCTGGCGTAGTTATCGACTCCCACCAATGTAATGCAGATCCAACGATCTTGAAAGTATCAAGGACTTGTTTCCTCTCCTCACTACACTCAACCATACGTAGATGGCACTGCATATCCTTCTTCCACTGATTGACTCTAATGACATCGGAACCTCCTTCAAATTCCAGGGGATAGCCCTTTCAAAAGGACTCTCTAACTCTCTCCCACGAAGAAGGTCCTGTGGGAGCTTGTACATCTGGAGCCTGGGGTTGTTGGGCTTGTGGAAATTATTAAACCACGGCAGTCATCGCTGCGTTGACCGCTTGGGCCACCATATTTGCCACATCAGAAGCATTTACAGTTCCTTGCGGCGGCGGTGGGGGACCAACATCCTCTTCTACGACTCTATTCCTTCTAGCGAGGTGGCCTCTCTTAGGCGACATCTGAAATAAAGAAGCAATAGAGTTAGAATACTGCATAGAATAATCTATTTTACAGAAGATCGCAAACATAGGCAACAAAGCAATCCTAACAATAAGCTCTATATCAAAGAACGCTACGGTAAAACGTGACAAGTCTTCATAGATCTTAAAGACTCTAGAACCTGATGCTCTAATACCATCTGTGACAACCCGCTCATCAAAATAAGGGGTGGCCATCCCGATACTCAAATAAAGATAGGAACCATAGATGGATCATTCTCAGCATCACAACGATGTAATAAGTATGCGGGATAACCACCCTATATTTCAGAAAAACGGGTTGGCAATTTTTTTTATAAGTTAAAGAAAGAATTTAAACAACCCACTTTAAAAAGAAAGTGGAAACTCAAAAGAACTTATATTACATCAACAACAAGTATACAATAAGGGGACCGAATATGCTGTCGGTCAACAGTCTGTACAAACCATGTGGAACAAGTTCATTAAGTTACATAGTACATTACATTAGATAATTACAAAAGCTTGGGCCACACACCCGAGTAAATGACTCGATCGTAACTAGAATACAAAAATGAAGGCGTCTACACAAAATATCCCGTAATATCCACAAAGTATCACGGCTCCCCAAAACACCGGAATAGGAAAGTCAGAACAGATTCCTTGCGGCAGAGCACCTGAGCGGATACAAGATTCATGCACAACAAGAAATATGAACGGGTCAGGGCTCGGTTTTATATGATCACTAGATGAATAAAAATTATGACAGTTATGAACAGTTAATCATGAATGATAAAGATGAGATTCTAACAACATAATCTCAAAGCATAAACTAAGACAATTTAAATGATTATAAATTTAATTTAGTTATGAAAGAGGATATGAATAAACATCATTAATTAAAAGCCTCCATCATCTTTCACCATTTCATTTCATCTTTCCATTCCTTATCAGGAATATAACTACTTTCATATGCTCTTTGTGGCATTTATCATACATCAAGTCTCACTTGATTAAGAATTGTTATATTCATATACATATAATGATTCTAAGATCGTCCCTCCGGGTTTCCCCACTGGACGTGCCCCTAAATGACTATAATCTTCCAGGGCCTATCAACCAAGACAACCTGGGCACCTTTCGCAACATCGGGAAGTGGCCATATGCCAGTGGGAAAGTCATAACCACACTCGGAATTACCTCACCATCGCAAAAAACATACATAATAACCGATCATATGGCTGAGGACTATAGTCTCCCTGCATTCAATAGTCAGGGGACATCACCTCATGCGCGTACTTCCCCTATGATAGCATTTAGAAAGGTGTGTTTAAGTAAATTATCATTTACCATATTCATGATTAAGTAAATTATCATTTACCAAAATCATTACCATTTCCATTTCATTTTCATTTGCATTTTCATTTGCCATGTGCATGTTCATTTAATGGATATATCCCATTTTATCCGGAGCCATATGTAAATCATATCATCATTACATCCTCAATGAATGAATAATTTCTCGATTAATTCTCCAAACATTTTTGGGTATTATTATAACCCACCACGACTAACACACCTAAAATTGAGCTTCTAATGCCTCCTATTATGACCTTACAACTCCTAGTTTCATAATAGTTAACTAAAAGAAAAGAACGTCCTAACATCAATTTGTATACCCCCGGAATAACCCCCACATAACCCATTTCTAATGTAGGGTGGTTAACTAACTCATCTAGGTCTCTAGCACTCTAAGTTTACTTTATACAAGAAGGTTCCTAAGTCCTAAGCCTAAAGAAAAAGGGTAAAAATTGAGTTAGAAAAATAACTCAAAACAGCAAGGTTTCCGAATCGATTCGCCCCAAGCAGCGAATCGATTCGCTCAAAAGCAAATTGATTCGGAGGAAAAATTCCATTTTCTACCTTGGCTGAATCGATTCGGCCTTAACCCGAATCGATTTGATCTTGCAGACCTGTAACTTGACCCCTAAGAGAATCGATTCACCCCTGCGATTTGGCCAAGGATGGGGCCACGGGTTATGAACCCTAGATTTTCCCCAAAACTCAAATCTTCTCCATTTTTACACACATCCAATAACATTAATCTACCCCAAATCATCCTACATGATTATCAACTACCATAATCCACAATATCATCAACATAACTATGATTAGGGCTCAAACACCATAAAATCCGTATTTATCCCATTAATTCTAATACACAACTATCACACAATTTACTCATCTTAAACCATATATTAGCCTGTAGAAAACTTGCATTGAGGTAGAAATATCAGATTTCTTGTAGTAGCAACAATCTCCAATTTTTAATCTTCAATCTCTCTCTTTTTCTCCTCAATTCTCTACACTTCTCTTCTTCTCTCTTTCTCTCTAGGTTTAGTAATATACTTAAGAGAAATAAATGAAATGCAAGACTAAATAGTGGCTTTAGTCTAAAATTACCAACTTAAATGGTTAATACCACATTTAAAATGACTCGCAACTACGCGTTTTTGTTAAAACCAGTCAAAAGTGCCCGAACCTTAAAAATACAATATGGCACTTATTTCGACTATCTCGCGCATTTCGGGACTAACTACACCCTCTAAATTGTCATCCGATAATTTTATAATTCGTTCTTATTTTATTTAAACCATAAATGTCATTTTAAAACATGTGACACCATAAAACGCAACATGATGATATTTACTTATACATACAGTAAATATGCAACAATTTAGTAAATATTAACTTTTAACTCATTTAATTAATATTTTCTCCACTTCTCAAAATTTTATATAATTACTTCACACTGTAAATTAATATAAAATAAGTTCTCAAAATCGAGGGTTGTTACAGCAACGTGTGAATTAGGATTCATCGCAGCATGTTGTTTCCCATAGCTAAAACCAGGATGGTTTTTCCATGAAGGGTCGAAGAATTCCCATGCGCATCGAAATTACCCTTGAATCCTCCTATACCACTTACTTGTTCTTGAAGCATAACTTTGTAGGCGGGTATAGTCGGGCATTCCTCAGTTGAATGAATCACCTCACAAATTGCACACACCTTCTCGATGGGGTTTGGGATGGATCCAATTAATCCTCTTCCATATATTTCAAGTAGGTCACGCATTCCTTTCTCAATTATATCGAGTCGACAGTCCGTCATAGAATTCTTTTCTACGTGAAATAGGCCGAACGCCGATGGAGTGGTGGTCAGTTGGAGATTTCGATTTTGAGCATTAGGGTCAGATGTATCCCAGGATTGGGTAGTCTCGGCGACATACCTCAGGTGAAGCTCAACATCGCTGGCATCTAAGTCAATAAATGGACCATCGCACATGGTTTCAACGAGTTGCTTGGGATTAATGTTTAGCCCATTATGGAGAAAGGAAATGATTTGTGTTTTATCAAAACCATGATGGGGACATGAAATGATTAACTCATTGAAACGCTCGAAGCATCAATCGAAAGAATCATTTTCTAATTTTCGGAAAGTTTGAATTTGAGCCTTGATGGAGTTCGTTCGATGTGGAGGAAAGAATTTCTTGAGAAATTTATATTGTAGCTCGTTCTATGATGAAATCGAATTTGGAGGTAAAGACCATAGCTAGGTCTTAGCCTTATCCTTTAGCGAGCATGGAAAGAGTTTAAGGCGGAGCACATCTTTTGTGCAAGTTTGATCGCTAAGAGTCTCGCACACCTCCTCAAATTCCATGATGTGGGCATATGGCTTTTCTGAATCCATTCCATGGTATGTGGGAAGTATCTGGATCATCCTATTCCTAAAACGGAATTGCCCTGCATTATACGGGAGTAAAATGCATCCCGGAGTAACAGTACACTCGGGATATAATATGTCTCTCAAAGGACGATATGGGGAGTCTCCCTCACTAGCCGCTGCACTACCGTGTTGTGACATATTTCTCTCACTCAAAGACTCTGTGTCCTCACTTGGTATACTCAGAGCGCGCTCTGAAGTGTGTCCTAAGAGGGAAAACATAGTGTTATTTGCGATTGAGTGTGACGGTGTGGGTGGTGGAACCCAGAATTGTGGAGCGTTAGGAGTGTGAGGGCTATCAGGGTCGTACTCAACTATTGGATTTTCGTGAATGTGGGTTGGAGTATTATGGGGAGTTGGAGTGAGTTCATAATTTTTCATTAACTGGCTTATGAGAGATGATGAGGAATATTTTTGTGTCTTTTAAATTTTTATATGTTTTTAGAATTTTTTTTTGAAATTTTTGGTCAAAGTTTGAGATTGTCTCGATCTAATCCTAAGTCTACCTAATTCCCCGACAACGTGTAATACCCCGTATTTTTATGCAATATTAATTTGGGGATTTATTTAATTTAATGTGAGTTATTAATTTAATATAAATCCAGAAATTAATCACTTTATAATTATTAACGTGATGTGAGTTAGTAATTATGGGAAACTTGTTGTTGAATATTATTAATGAGTAAAGTAATATAATATTGGTTCTATTAAATGTCAAGAGTGAATAAAATGATAATTTTGGAAATTTGAGTCGGAAGGCGCCCGTGTCGCGTCGGGACTAAATATTGATGAATAAAAGTGAATAAATTATAAGTCACTCGTATAGTCATTTTGAGTGCGTCAAAGTGTCCGAAAGGGTCGAGATAGTCAGAAAAGTGTACGCGGGGGTTTAGTTTGGGTCTCGGGGCGTTTTTAGGCTTAATTAGTACCCCGGGAGGGCACTTTGGTCATTTTACATTTTTGGGTAATTAAACCCACGAAAATTATTAAACTATATCAGCCATTTGGAATAGCCTTTTAGGGTTAACAAACTCAAAACATTAGAATGGCCATAGGAGAGGGAAGGAGAAAGCTTTCCAAGCAAACCAAGTCCAAAAATCCATCCGATTGCACCGCCACCACCACTAACGCATAGATCGCGCGACGGGGAACGCAACAACACCAAATTCGTTCACAAATCAGAATGCTGAAAATCCTAGGCAAGTATTTATCTTTCTTATTTTCATTAATACATCGTTCATGTTAGTCTAGGGTGATTAGGACGAGTTTGGTAGAAGAAAATCCAGGTTGGAGATAGGAAAATCGCATGTAGAATTGATTTGAATGAAAATCTGGAAACCCCTTCATATGTAGAGGCTTAACAACGAAATTATGATGAATTAGGAGTAGAAATTTCTGGAAAAAGACTGATTAGAACCATGATAAAGAAATTCTAGGGTTCTTGAGATTTTTATGAAGTTTTGGCCTATTAATCCATGGTTATTGATGAAAAACTGCATGCTTTACATAGAAGATGAATAATATGGGTGGATACTGATTATAGTACGAATTTTAGGGAGTTTGGGTGTGAAAAATTTGTATTTGATCGAGGTTGGATTGTGAAACCCGTAACTGTTAATTTGCAGAATTCACATACCTGATTGATCGATCAATCGAACCAGGAGTGTCGATCGATCGACGTATCGATCGATCGAGCTCCTGCCATCGATCGATCGACCCCTTCTGGCAGACTCATATTTCCCCTTTTTAAATTAGTTGAATTCAATTTAATGAGAAATAATCCTTGGACACCCTTATTAAAATGTTTTGGGAGATAAAGAAGACCAGTAGGACTTATAAATAATTATGGAACCTTTAATGTAAGACGAGAGTTGTATTTTTGGGATATTTACATATAAGGGACGATGAAATTATGTATTAAGGGGAGAGACGCGTAAGATAGTTACGTTGGAAATTAGATGAGTACCTACTGAATTCTACACTTAGGAGGATAGAGTCCATGAGTGTTATGCAATAAGTTGGAATGATCCCTCAAATTAAAGTAAGAAATGAACGGTTATACGTGAGAACTAAATAATGAGAAATAAGGATAAATGTCGTAATTATGGGATTAGAGATGTACCTAATTTGTTATGGTAATAGTAGTATAGTTATATGACTGTGTTTATGCATATACTATCTATGTGTGAAAATCGTGCTCGTGCTACTTGCTATCCCTGAGGTTACCGCGCTGGGACAGTCTTATCTCGATGGGACCTTTATGGGGGTTATTGACTCGTACCCTAGAAGATAGAAATCCTTGGTACAGGCTATCGAATCGATAGTTCAGACGGTCTTAAGAGACGTGGGGGCATGTGCTATCCTCTTAGAGACTTGGAATCTATGCTTCGCCTCAATATTGTTTGTGTTTTGTTTAATACAGTTCGAGAGTGATTCCGAACTTGTATTTCCCTTAGTACGAGTGATACGGGGATTGGATAGTAGAGTATGCCTGCACCATAGTTTTTATGTGGGGTGCTGATAGAATATATATATTATACGAGTATTTAATATATATATATATGAATTTCTGAAATTTAGAATTGCCTACTGTGTTATGGTAAGTAAGAAATGAATAATGACTTCAAATTGGAAATACTTGTTTTGAAAAGTATAATATGACACTGGGAAGCTTTATTAATAAATAAAGTTAAAATGAGAGCTTTGTTACTGAATGAAATTTTCCTCTTAAACAATTATATTGTTCAGTTTTAAATCTTACGAGTGACCTAAGATAAGTTAAACCATTTGGAAGTTTAGTGCGATATAAGATAAGATAATCCGTTGGGAAGATTAGTGCGATAGGTGTGCACATTAGAAGAGAGGCGAGACTTTCTCAAGAGAGTGCCGCACTAATATGTTGTTGCATTGGCCTGTAAACATTTTAAATACTTGCTAAACAAATTTTAAATCATTTACACTATCTGGCTCTGACCCATTTCTATTTTCCTTTCTCTCTTGTATATATATGTATATATTACAGGTGCCCAACGACAGGGGCGTCTGGCGTAGGATCCTTTGGAAGGAACGCACTGCGGCTTAGGTGGGAGTTGCAGGCCTCTTGCTTAGACGACTTCATTTATTTGATTCCACTCCTAGCTTATTTATTCAGTTGGGCATGTGTCGCCCGTTTCCATTATCCATTTGTTTTATTGGACATTGTGATCCATTTATTTCTAGTATTGTCACCTTGGGATTTATTACTGTCTCGATGTTTTACTTTAAGTTTTGAATGTTGGGATTTAGTTATTGAATGTTTAAATTATTTGGATTATATGTTCCAGGATAATTTGTGGTGTGATTCTTTAATATTGAATTATTGTAAAGATTTAAATCTTGGTTTATAAAATAAAATTTGGAAAGTAATGTCTAAAAATGGTTTTGACACTTAGCTTAATTAATTAGGGGTTTAAATTGGAAAAGTTATTTTTACGACAGTGATGCTAAGAATGAACCAACTGTTCACCTTGATTTTAATTTAATAAAGGAGTGATCGCCCGATATTTAATTAGGCGGAGTGTCACACAACGACACCAAAAACTTGACGCGACTAAGAATGTGTCTCATAAGTGTATACTCTCTAGGCTCAAGTGCAAACATGTCGCTCAAGTAATAATTCGATAAGTCGGGTATCGATCCTCAGGGAAATAGGACAATAGGGTTGTGACGACGTTGGACAGATGAAGAAATCCTAACTCTGACTCTAAAAAGAAAAAGGAAAAGATGACATGTTTTGGGGAATTGGCTACAACTAAATGCAATTTTGAAATTATGAAAGAAATGCAACTATTCTAAATTACCTAAAATACGAACGATGAATGATTTAAAACTCGAACTATATAATGAAGAAAACAAGACGGGAATACAATCCCTCAACCCTAGTGTATTGCTGGTATAAAACTAATCATAAATTTAAATGATTGATTAGACCCAAAATTTTGTACTCCCAATCATTACGTATATGAGGTTCAAGCCCGCACCATACTTAATTAGAGGACGAGTAAATCGGTACATGCGATAGCGACACTCGCATTGCATTCTAAAGCATCCCGATTACCCGGAAGCAAATGAGAACCAAAGATATACAATGGTTGTGATGCTACGCAATACGGTCATAATAAATCATTAAATTTAGAGGATTAATTTTATACACATGAAACTACCACATCAGGTTGAGTTCATGCATCCTAACCTTTAATTAATGAAAACGATTGTTGAATTGCAGGAAATCATGGTTAAACTAAGGGAGAATTGAAGAATGATGTAAAAATAAGGTTAGACAGAATAAAGTAATCAACTAACTTACCAAAGAACTAAAAGCATTAACTAAAATTACTTGTAATCACAGAAATCTGAACAAACTTCAATCTTGGAATTAAAATTGCAATAAACCTTCAAACTAGGGTTTTAAGTGTAAAGGGAAAAATTACATGATTTTTCTGCTGCTTAAAATGATAATAAATCGGGTTTAAATACCCTACAAGACTTCAAGAGTTTTAGCTTAACCAGGACTCTCCATTGGAGGAAGAGTAAAAAAAACCAAAATTGCGACAGTCGGACCGGTCCAGTCCTCCTTCGATTCGGTTCGGCTTGGATCCGCATCGGTTCTTTTTATTTCTGACCGGATCGGTTGTTTTATTTTTCATTAGCTTCGAATCTTCTTCGGCCTGGGGTTCACTGGAACTTTGCATTTCGGATCGGACCGATCCAGATCAGTCCGACTCTTCTTTGACTTTTTCCTCTATCTTTGACTGCCCATAACTTTCACACCGGTATTCCGATTGAGGTACCGTTTCTTCCTATGTACTTGTAAACTTGATATCTTCAACTTTTATTAAGATGCCTCATTCAAATTCTGGGTAAAAAATACAACTTTTCCCTTTTGACTTTCCTTCTTTTCTTTCTCCATTCTTCCAGTTTCTTTATTTCTTTAGTGACATCAAATACTTGTAAAATTAGTATGATATACCAAAAACTCGGGGTACTCATTAGAATAAGTCAGTATCAAGATTACGAGATAAAATCAAATCAATTACGTTGTTCGAGGTGCTAAAAGTAACTAAATTAAAGGGATAAATTTGGAAGAATTTATGCCTAATCAAAAGCCTATATGATTCTTCTCATACAACACTTACCATATCAAAATCAGAATAGAAGGCTCAATAACCTTTATTAAAATGAAAAACACATCCTCGGTATCAAACGGAATCAAAATCAATATTATGAAATTTTTAGATGGGATTTTAGTTTGAGTTTCGACTTTTTTGGTCTTTGGTTTCTTTTCCATTCAACGTATCTAATTTCGTTTTTAGGTTTTCAAATTTATGTTGTAGATTCATAGGTTGGAAATTTCCATATTTGGGTTTTCGTTTTTTGGTGTTGTGAGTGTCGGTGATGGTGGATGTGGATGTAGTGAGTTAGATTCTAGATATTTCAAAGTTTGTGGTGGGTGGAGGGTTTGAGTTGGTTGGGTGGTGGTGATTATGGGTGCATATGGGTCGGGTTGGTTCGGTTCCACGACATAACCAGAACCAGAACCAGATACATAATTGAAGTTAGTCGGTACCATGGTTTTGGAACCAGAACCGAACCGATACCCTACCTAAACCAAACCGAACCAAACCATCAGTTCTCGATTTGGTTTGGGTTGGTTTATGGTTCACGTTCGCGGTACTGGTTAATGGTTCTGGTTTGCGGTTCTGGTTCGTGGTTTTAGTTCACAGTTCTAGTTCATGGTTTTGCATTATTTTTGCAGTTAATAATAGTTCACTCAAATTATTTTCTAATAAATAAATAAATAACTTAAAAGTTGGCAAATATTAATAATCCAATGTCATTACATCTTAAACAAATCATCAAATATTAACCTGCTTTATTTTTCTCAATTAACATTTTTCACTGAAATAATTTATTTAAAAAAATATCACATGCACACACACATGCACAATTTGCCAAAAACTAATTATCTAATTTCATTACATCATAACTAAAATATCATATATAAAAAAAATAGAAATATTTTTCAATAGCACTATTGATACCGAACATAAATTATAAAGTATAGAATCAACTATTCGATCGGTTCTTGGGTTGGTTCCATTGATTCGGTTCTCGGTTCGGTTTGTTCTTGTTCAGGTATAAAATCGAGAACCGATACGAACACTATGGTTATCAATTTGACCAGAACCAACCCATGGAGGAAAAAACCAACCCAACCCACAAAGGTTGGTTTGGTTCAATTATTCGGGTTGCCGGTTCTGATGCACACCCCTAGTGGTGATGATCGAAACTTTTGTATTTTTAGTGGTTCTTTGGTGGTGGTGGTGGCAGTGTTGGTTATATAATATATAATGTTTATATTTTTTATATAGTCATTGGTTGTCGAGTGGTCATGAGAGATTTCAGTTGTTCGTAAGAAGATCGATTTTGTGAACAAGGAGTTAAAGTCATTGGGACAAGCCTTCTAGAATATGGTGAGTTATTGATTGTTACTTTACAATTTTTGATTGTACCCATGTTTTGATTCTAGTAATACTTGCAATTAACATGTGTATATCATGTCAAGATAAACACTTCTAATAATGGGTTAATTATCCCATTGGGTAAGAAAATTGATTACGACCATTTGAATTTGGAAGCAAATCTCTCACAGGAGAGAGAGAATACAAAGAAGCCCTTGACGTCATGAATGAAAAGAACAAGGAAAAAATACAACTAATTACCAAGGTGAGTGACAAGTTAATTATTCTTTTACACAAAATCAAACTATGTGTGTGTGTGTGTGTGTGTATTTATTAATGAGTGTGTAGTCATGATTTTTGTCTAAACATTATTTGTTATTATGCGTATGAACATCTCGACTGACAAGATGTCCATCAACATTTTCCAGATTAATATTGCCATTGCCAGATTTCGTAGACTCGTTGACGCAATTAGAACCTCTAAGGACACTTTCGATCACCATCACAAGTTGTATGCTATCTTATCTTATTCATAATTTTTATTCTTATTATGTAAGACTATTAATACATGATTATTTTATTTGGGGCAGGCATAATACGAGACAACGAATCGTGCAATGGATTTATTCAAGGTCTCGTTCAAGGTGAGGGGATATAAAGACTGATATTGTGTATGCTATTTGCAGGAAAATGTTAAAACAAAACATCCTTGGTTACTATATGAGTCGAAGCTATATAGAATTTTACAAGGAGGAAGTAAGGAATCTTTTTATATGTTTTTTTCTTAATTATTTTGTCACAGTACTTTGCTCATTTTTTGGATTAGAATTTTGATGATAAACGTCTAACTATCGTAACTGGAATTCCTAACGCGAGATGGTTTGGCGTGGATGCAGACTATAATGCTATAGTGATGGATGTGATGGTACCCAATCTTTAAGATTTATTTTAATTTTATAGTATAAAACTTTCATTGAAGAAAGTTCTCATGCTTGGAGATTAAATGGTAAATTATTTATTGATGGATGTCTTATCTTCTCCCACCTATTGTGTTATCCTATCCATTAGAATATATTTTTCAATGCTTGGTATTATTTTGATGTAATTTACACTATAGGTTTTATCTTGATGCAATTTGATTACATGAGGTGGTTTTGATTTTGAGTTTCATGTAGTGTTGTATTATTTCAACTCATTTTGTTATTATTGTCGGTTTAAATAGATTAGGGCTTGAATGGACGTATTTTTTAATCAATTAGATTTTAAATGGATTTTAAGTCAACTACATCATGGGTTTTAATCTGTACGCAAACACATATGGCTCTAGATTATTTTTTTTGGTTCACTATCGAAGTTTTGAATATCTTAATGCATCAATTATATTTTAACTGAGAACTCACCTGTTATTTGGGTAAAGGTTAGAGATTATGTATTTATTTAGCTTTAAAGTTATTTATTTGTTTTTGTTTATGTTTGAGATGAAATTTTAGCTTTATTATTCTTTGATGCAATTAAAAGTTAAATGGCTTCCATGTGGTTGATAGTTTGGTGAAATGGTTTAAGACTTTGACATTTGTTTAAATTAAAACAAGGTTCGTGTGACTTATTATAATATGAGAGAGACAACTAGTGTTCTTCTTTTTTATTTATTTCTTAGTTGTGTTCTTAACTATGTGATTATTGAAGCTTCATCTCAAATCAAGTGGGTTTCTTTGAGACAGGCTTCACTGTTTTCTTATTGCATGAATCTTTATTTCTTACTTGTGCTATTAACTATGTGATTATTGAATCTTTATCTCAAATCAAGTGGGGTTATTTGAGACAGACTTCATTATTTGCTTATTTCATGAATCTTTTATCTTGTATGAGTGAGATCTTCTTATTTTCCCATACTAGTTTGCACCCACAAATGTTGCACTTGTGACTCATGTAGGTTGGATGCACTTGCAAGTAGTGATTTGATGGATGTAATAGTTAATTCACATCAATAATTCATATAAGAATATCGAATTGTCATTTAATTGATACAATTTGGTTGTGTATTTAGTTAAATTATTATCTAGATATAAAATGAAAAAAAATGGAGAGAATAATATTCAAATTTAAAGGATCGGAAAATAAATAGACTATATTTAACAACCCAGAAACATACTTGGTTAACTGAGAACTCTCTCCCTCTCTCCCTCTCTCTCTCTCTCTCTCTCTATATATATATATATATATATATATATATATATAACTTTTCACGAAAATACTTTTGTATTTATGGTGACTATGTCTTCTCGGATACCTTTGAAGCACTAACATACTTCATTCAACTTCTAATTTCTTGTACATAAATTGGAGAAGAATTCTACTTCGTACTAGGTTGACACTACACTTCAATGGTATGTTAAAAGGAAATTGTTTATTTAAATTTATGTCATAAGGAAAAAAAGGAAAAAAAGTTTTTTGCACTATTAAAAATACTATTGTAAAATACACTCATTGTATTTAGTTTTTGATTTATTCTTGTCTCTTTTTATTTAAGAAGGTAAAAATTAAGACACTAATGTGTGAAATTGTTGTAAGGAATATATTTTACATTTTTATGTCATTTAGCTAGTAAGAAAGGAAAATACCATAATATTAGCAAAATCTAGAACCTAAGGAAAATACCATAATATTAGCAAAATCTAGAACTTAAACCATTGCCTCAAAAAAGGAGGAAAACATTATAGAAAAATTGAGCTAGTAAAAAACACGAAATTAAAGCATGTAAATATTTTTCCCGCCATGTTATATCACATTAAAATGTAAAATGTTATACCATTACTAGACATTTAAAAAGTATATTTTCGATAGAAAAAAAGAAAGAAGAAACATGATGATGATGATGCTAACATTGAAATGATAAAAATGTGTTCTAATAGTGAAATTACCTTCCGATTTAGAAGACAACTAGTAGTTTTATTTAGTTGCTTTGGAGAACGCAAATATTTGTCAAGCATTTTTCGTTGTCTTTTTCAACAATAAACATGAATGGAATGTGCATTCATATATTCAATTAACAAAAAAAGTACTTGCCAAATTATTATCTAAATCAAAACCAAAAGAAAAGTATTTTTGCTATTGTAAAATCAAAACTTTTGAGTGGAATAGTAAAATCCCCTTGAAGACGGAAATCATCACCTATCTTAAGAATTCCCTTCTCCCTGACAACCGAAAGGTTATACGTCTTTAGAACTCTATACTTTTCAAAAAATGGTTATAACTCATTACTAAAAAACATAAGAAATTATGATTTTTTTTATTTAAATACATGTGAAGCACAACATGACTGTGGCAATGCGCAACACCTTTGCACAATTAGAATTAGGTCTAGATAAGGGTAGGAGGGAAATGAGAGGGTTTTGGCCAACGTGATTAATAGTTATGAGGGCATCTGTAGTTCTTAAATTTTGGATTTTGACTTGGATTTTATGGGTTCTTAAGGTAATGAAGATAAAAAGGTGCAAAATTTAATCTGAGAGAGTAGAATAACGGGGATGAAAGTGCAAAGTCAGTTTGGGGTTATTTTTTGTTCGTCAATTAATAAGCGGGTATTAAGGGCCTTTAATGGTAGGTTAGTAATTTTTTATATCCTTTGGGGGAATAAGTCCAAAGGGGTCAAATATATATTATATATATATATATATAATAGTGCTCTGGTGCATGCCTCCCGGATTTTATAAAATAGTGCTCTGGTGCATGCCTCCCGGATTTTATAGTTTGCGGACTGACAGGTGTGTTACTCAGCAGTAAAGGTAGTTCACATAGTTTCTCTATCTCCCTATATTATCTCTGCTATCTCACGCATTTTATGATGTCTCTAAAGACATCAAACTTTGATATTTTTAAAACATGATTGGTTGATGCCGCTCGCGCAGACCCACATCATTTTATGGTTGTGGATCCGCGCTAGCGAATTAACCAATTGCGTCTTAAAGTCATCAAAATTTGATGCCTTTAGAAACATCGCAAATTTTTCTAAGAAACCATTACTTTCAGATTCATACTATACATATATATATATACATATATATATATATATATATATATATATATATATATATATATAGAGAGAGAGAGAGAGAGAGATGAAGGCTCTCCTACATCACGCTCTATAAATCACACTTAGTTTTAGGCCATAAGAATCATTTTTCCAAATTTTGTATTTTCTATTGAAATTAACCTTTCAATCAATATATATTCAAAAAATTAGGACAAATGCAACTTTAGCTATTTTTAAAAAATTCACAAAATTCTGGAGGCGCAGACCCTTATAAATAAGGTATTTTCTGCATTTTTTGTTGGATTTTTAAAATTTAGTTAGAAATTGCATTTTGACTGACCAATTTTTTTTGAACATGTGTTCATTTGAAGGTTAACTCCATGGGCAAAATAAAAAATTGAAAAAAAAGTATTTTAGAGCCTAGAACTAAATGTGATGTATGGGTAATGTAGGAAGCATGATCTATAGGAGCCTTGCTCTCTCTCTCTCTCTCAGAGAGAGAGAGAGGACCACATGATAGAAACCAGACATGATGATAGGGAGATAGGGGCCGAATATAATATAATAGAGAGGTGGGAATTAATGAGAGAACATGATGGCAGATAGATGAAGAGATGTGCGAAAAATAGTAGAGTTGATGTGACGGGATAGGAGAAATGAGAGAAAGGAGAGAGTAATCTCCAAGATTTTTGGGTGAAATTTAATGTAAAACACAACACCATTATCTAATAGAGTTCCACGCTTTCAGTCCACAAATTATAAATTATGGGCGGTATGCACCAGAGCACTATTGTGTTATATATATATATATATATATATATATATATATATATATATATATATATCTGTGTGTGTGTGTGTGTGTGTGAGTGAGTGTTAGGAAGGATATCTTTATTGAGATTTTTTTCCCCTAGGACGTATTATATATATTTTAATATTTTTGCACAGAAAATTCTCCATTATCCATTATGTATTAATGGACTCTTATTCTATGTTGGATTGTTGCATCTGTTGTGGTTGTAATATGGGATTCAGTTGGAGTTATGCTAAAACCCACTAATATACCCATGTTATAAAGTTTAAAATGGGCTTTGAGGGGGAAAATGAAAATAATAACTTAGCGGCCTAGAAATTACAAACACGTCACTTGCCTTAACTAACTCGTCCTCATCGGAATCTCGGTTGGCCAGATTAACTCGCATACACTTCTTTTTGGAGTTTTAAATGGGCTTGAGAGGAAAAAAATAAAAACAACAACCTAGATGCCTAGAAATATATACAAACACACCAAACGATACCAAAGTATCTTGTCAAAACTAATCCTGTCCTCATCAGACTCTCATTGGCCAAATTGACTAGTATACGCATGTTATGAAGTTTGAAATAGGGCGTGGGGGCAAAAACTAAAAACAATAACATAGCTTTCTAGAAATAGGTAAAAACACAACAAGTGTATGAAGTTTGACTAGTATACGCATGTATGTGTTTTTACCTATTTCTAGAAAGCTATGTTGTTGATCATTCGTATACGCAGTTAGTTAACACACACATACATTGCATTCTTGCGCCCTCATCAGCCTTTCGACTAACCAAATTAACTCACATACACTTCTTTTTGGAGTTAGATATTAGCTTTTTTTTGGGTGGGGTGGGGGGCGAAAACTAAAAGAAACCGAATGGACTAAAAATAGGTACAAACACATCAACAAATATCAAGGTAACTCATCTAAACTAACCATTTCCTCATCTGAAAAGGCCCTTTAATAAGTTCTTTAGGTAAAACAAACTAAATCAATTATTTCCAATTTTATCTTTTTAAACCCTAAACGCGCATCTAATCAATTTAACTCATTGAATAATTAAAGCATTGGGTAAAAGAAACAAATTCAGGAAAAAATTCCCGAAGGGCAAAAACCTTTTTATTTCCACTATAATCTGTAAAGGAACAGTTTACAATCGGATTACATCAAAAATAAGGTGACATACGAATATCCACAGGTGTCGGTCGATATCGTCAGCAATGGAATAATCGCAGAAGCTCCAGAAGAACCGCAGTCCTATCTTTGGCAAGGAATACCCTCAAGCACTCCCAATGACCTCATTTCGATGTAAGTTTATCCTCTCTACAAAGAGTTTAACAAAGTCTTCTTCTGAATGTGTTCAAGATCACAAACCTTTGGAACTATGAGAATAGGATCTTGAATAAACAAAGGATGAAACTAAAAAAAGTGGGAATTCTTAGAAATTTTCATCTCTATTGAAAACGTCTACGCAATGTTATTTTTAAAACTGAGCAAACCAGAGTCCAAGATAATTGAAACACAGAAATCGAGGCAATATCGTTTGAGCGACAAACGCTGTCGTTTGAACGACTAGCGCTGTCGTTCGAACGAGTTTACATGTCGTTTGAACGAAAGTAAACCCTTTCCTATTATTTCATGATTATCCTTGTATTAAAAACAATTTAGCTCAGATATAATAAAATGCGTTTTCAAAACTTTAATTTTTAATTCCCAAACATTAAAAACATTTAAATCATCCAATATTTAAACAACATTCTAAATCACATATTCCTTTGATTATTCGTACCTGTGTGATCTTAGAACAAACAACATGTGAAATTGCAACTTGACTTGATTTCTTCTTTATGGCTTTAATATGAAACTTCTTCAATCTCGAATTAATTACTAGTCTGGACTCAATTTATTTTGTCCGAAATTAAGCCAATTACAAACAAATTAAATCGTTAAGAAATTTGTGCTTACAAATCTCCCCCTTTGGCTATTCCAGGACAAAAAAAATGCTAGCTATATTAAATATCTTATTCCAGAAATCTAAATCTAAAAAATACAGGACACAAATAAACTATGAAGCAGCAGCATTGAGTCTAGAACTGTCTCTGAATGTGATGTAGCAATGGATCTCTAAATTTCAAAATAGATACCTATATACATGAGACACAAACAAATATACCCAAGTGAAGTATGGAGGAACATAAAATATATCAATAAAGTTTAAACACAATTTTTAATGAAAAACACACTTTTTAATTAAACTCTCCCTACATCACATATCTCTCCCCTTTTTTTCCTGGCATAGACAAAGCACGGGACATAAAAAACTAGCATATAAAAAAGGGCATAAATGATAAACTGTGACACTGGATATGAGAAAGATGGCAGTAAATAAATATTGGAAAAAGTAATATCAGAACTGCAGAATGAAATATATACATCCAGTCACAAAAAAATGTAGCATCAGAAGTCCATGAGTACATCATATCAGGATAAATATCAAAATACATCAAGTGTCACAAATAAAATGTTTTAAAACATAAATATCAATAGGTATCCTAGTCCTCCTCCTCCTCCTCCTCCTCCTCCTCCTCCTCCTCCTCCTCATCATCATCATCATCATCATCATCATCATCATCATCATCATCATCATCATCATATGCGGTAGCTATGTTGCTAAATTCCGATGAACCTGCTCCTTTGCCTATCTCCTGTCGTCTCATCTCATAAAAAAAGCGGTCATTTGTGAGTCACTTTGAGCCCTAGACTCATCCTCGACATCAAAATGAGCCATCATAGCATCGTACATCTGTGATTGTGATTCCACCTGTGCCTGTAAAGAATTGAACTCCTCTACTGTGGGTCGTCTAGATCTAGAAGGACGAGACTTAGAAGGTATAGAATTCGGCTCAGCAGGATTAGATGGCTCTCCAAAAAATAATGGGTCAGCAAGAGGTGGTCTCGCTCTCGCCTCAGAAGGTAAATGACTCTCAGATCGAGTCAAAGTATTGCTATCAAGGAAGGACGGAGTAGAAAGCTAGACATCATCCTCTAAAACAGGAACTCTAGCCAAGGAGCAAATGCGAGATACTAGGAGACCGTAGGGAAGAGTGGGGCGTACAGGAGAGCTACCTATAATGGTAACCGATGTCATAACCCGAAACAAAAGAGATGGTAGATCAATGTCCCACCCCTGACATACGATATACATGAAATATACTATATCGAAACCAATCTGAGTATGATTGACTCGAGGATATATAGAGGAGGATACAAATCGACTGAGGATGCGAAAAGTTGTGTGTAACTAACGGTGAAACAATGTAGTCCATGTAGGTGGACCCTCCCAACAGCAAAAATGAATAATCTCATCTCCAGTAGGACCATCCTCGGGACTCCTAGGAAAAATAGCATCTGAGACACGGGGTAACTATAGAGTCTCAGCTATAAGATCGGAAGTGATAAGTATTGAGACACCCCTAACAGACGTCTAAACACCACCAGGAGTGAGAAGATCCCTATAATAAACTCCCTAAATATGTCAGGGTAAACCATGCCATGGGCATCAAATAATCTTTCCCATCTCCAGCCAGACAACCATGTAGGGATAGATAGCTCAGAAAACTGATCAACACAAAACACTTTCTCACGAACTACAGCGCGAATATGTAATCCCAAATGGCAGTAATGATCATAGTCAAAATTAGTGTACCAACGTACAAGAGAGTATGGTGGTCTGTAACTCCTAGCCCTATGAGCCTGCGATGTGGGAGAAGACTCATCTTGCCTATGAGAAAAAGTACCCCTGTGTCTAGGTGGCATGACTAGACACTAAATAACTCAGGTGTAGATGAATAGGGTAGGCAGACACAACTGACGCCTAGAACCTATCTTCGTACAAATCCTTTCTAACCACCGGGGTAAACCAGTAAACCATAACCCAACACATAACAATAACCCAATCAGAATAAGCATAAGCAGACAATATCGCCAAAAGGACCAACATTTGGTATTTAAAAATTAAGAGTTTTTTTTATAAATAAATTATGAACACCCCATTTTTAAAAAAAATTATATCACACAAATTAATGGTTATAAATGGGTGAAAAAAAATTTAATGAAAAAAAAAATCAATTTTTCATACCAACTCTTTATGTTGATTTCAAACACAAAAATGAACAAGAACCCATGCATTAAGTGGAGAAAACAGTAGAAGTGAAACTTGAAACAAACAACAAAAATTTAGAGTTCGACCATTTTTGCTTTTGAAACCAACACAGAAACACACAGCAAACACCAAAAAAAAATTTAAACTGAAAGTAAACCACGAAACAGAGAAAGTTCAAAAACCATGAAACAGTGAACACAAGTCTCAAAACAACAAAATATTGGATTTTGAGGAGAGAACCGGTGCAAAGTAAAAGATTTAGGTAGAAAATCATGTTCAAAATCGAGAGTTTTGGGACAAAAATTGGTTCGGGTGAAGCTCTAAGACGAAGTGCAGAGAACAGGGTTTCAAACTTTGGGAACAAACGAACTGAACTGACAACACGACTTTTTAAATCTGTAGCAGTGTCATTCGAACGAAACACGTGTCGTTCGAACGAGAAGCTATTTCGTTGGAACGACGCTTCTCGCGACATGTCATCTCGTTCGAACAAGATGTAAAAAATAAACCCAGATTTTACCAAAAAATGATTGTACTGAAAACACTTATAAAATCGACAGAATTAAAATATTGTGAAATTCATGCCAGCATGTAATTAATATGCTCAAACGTGGACATGGAGTGAATGGGCATGTACTAAGACAAAAGAATCACAATTTTAATACATCAACACGTTCACGATGCTCTAGATGATAGCAATATGTCAACAAATAATGATATATCCATGTGTGATAATTAATAAATGAGATTCATGAACAAAACTATCATCATACACACAAATCTAGAATTTTGACGATTCTACAAACAATATCATCATGATGCAATGTTTCATCCCTAGGATTCGTGGTACAAACCCGTTTTTATATTCCATCCGAACACCCTCATAAATAATACACATTAATTTTTCTTTCTTTTGAGGTGATCTAAACTAAATGGCCCAATTTTTGGCATAATTATCTTTTTATTGCCATTTTAATTTTTTGGGCTCTTTTTATACGGTGGCTATCACGACTAGTCAATTTTACACTTTCGCATCCCTTTCCCGTAAGCACTCAACATATTTTGCAATTTAATTCCTTACGATAAACATTTCTTACATGCACACATCCTCCTGAGACTACTTACGCATTGATGACAAAATTGAGATAAGAATGTCGCACCAAACTCAAATATGCATGTGATGTCAAACATTCATAAATTCTCGTGCATGTGTGCAAGAATGGCATACATACAGAGATGAATCCAAATACACATCAACTTCGAGACAACTCCATTATGACAATGGTTAAGATCATTCAACGCATCAATAAATATGACAAAATGCCCTAGCCACATGGATAATGAAGTGATGGGGGTCCAAGCACACCAATAAGTAATATTAAACATGAAGATTCACGACTAAAAAAACAAAAATCTTTTTGTGTTTTTAAAAAATTTGACTCAAAATAAAATCTTTTTGTATTTTAAATAGACTTAAAAAATGACAACTGGATAAACATCTTTGTATCACCAAACTAGAGTATGAAAAACTGACGAAAACACTAAGTCGAAAGATGAGACATGTGGAGATCCATGTGAAATGACACACATATCACCAAGTCTAATCCTTAATGCCTCTAAATATGATTTTCTAACCCATGTGGGTGTAAAACGAAGAGTGGAGGATTTTGATAAAGGAATGTTTGGGTCCTTTGACTTTCTAAGAATGTGCTTAAGATCAAAGCAAAAATGCATAAGATGGCCTCTCCTACCGCAATGAGTGCAAGTGTAGATACGACGGGGAGTGTTTTCTATGGGACGATTAAATCTAACATTCCTCGGTGTCTCTTTCCGAATAATCTCGGATGGCTCTCTAGCTAGCCTGGTATTAGCTTTGGGAACGGGTGGAATATGTTTATCGAAGCCAATACCACTCTTATTATCCTTGATTTGTACGGTTCCTAAAATTTTATATAACTTCTCGGACCTAGATTCCAAATCAAATTTAACCTTACTCGAATCTATCAATTTCTTCTCAATTTCACCTATCCTTTACTCAAGTAAACGCCTAGAATCCTCAAACTCAAGTAATTCCTTTTTCATAGCCTCCATTAACTCTCGAAGACTGTCTCTCTCACCCTAGACATATTCTAGCTTCTCACAAATTTTATTCTCACGCGCCCTAAGTTCCTCAATTAAAGTATTGGAGTTAATTTTCAATGGCACGTTATTTCAATTTCACTTCTAACTTTAAATTTTCCTTTTTTGCTTTTAATGTTTCTTCATATAACTCATTAAAGGAAGTTTGCAAGTCTCTCTTATCCTCACTCTCATCATCATTCACCTCACCCTCACTTTTTAGGGTATCACGATCTGTGACTGCAGGAGAATCATGCAAAAGTATGTCGTCATCACCTACATGATTAGCCACAAAAGTGGAAAGTTCTCGCTTAGTGGCATAAAAAAATTCTTCTTCAGGGTCACTCTCACCAAGGGTAGAAACATGATTTAACGGTTTATTAAAATTCTCCCTAAGTTTAGTGGGACACTCATCTAACTTATGGCCAAACCCTTTGTAGCAAAGACACTTCTCACAATTTTCCTTTTTAACAAAATTTTTAAGAGAAGACTTCATGCGAGATTTCAAATTAGAAGTTTCAAACATGTGAGTTATAAAATCATCAAAATTATCGAAAGCCATACCTAAAGACAAGGGATCACAACATAATAAAATAGTGCAACAAGCTCTGATACCAATTTGAAAAGGCCTTTTAATAAGTGCTTTAGGTAAAAACAACTATATCAATTATTTCCAATTTTATCTTTTTAAACCCTAAACATGCATCTACCCATTGAATAATTAAAGCATGCGGTAAAAGAAACAAATTCAGGAAAAAATCCCCGAATGGCAAAAACCTTTTTATTTCCATTATAATTTGTAAATGAACGGTTTATAATCGGATTACAGCGAAAATAAGGTGACATACGAATACCCGCATGTGTCGATCGATGTCTTCAGCAATGGAACAACCGTAGAAGCTCCACAAGAACCGCAGTTTTATCTTCAGCAAGGAATACCCTCAAGCACTCCCAATGACCTCAGTCCAGTGTAGGTTTATCCTCTCTACAAAGAGTTGAATAAAGTCTTCTTCTGAATGTGTTCAATATCACAAACCTTTAGAACTATGATAATAGGATCTTGAATAAACAAAGGATGAAACTAAAGAAAATAGGAATTCTTATAATTGTACATCTCTATTGAAAACGTCTACGCAGTGTTATTTTTATACCTGAGCAAATCAGAGTCCAAGATAATTGAAACAGAGAAATCGAGGCAATCTCGTCCGAGCGACAAACACTGTCATCTGAACGTCGTTCGAACGAGTTTACATGTCGTTTGAACGACAGTAAACGCTTTCCTATTATTTTCATGATTATCCTTGTATTAAAAACAATTTAGCTCAGATATAATTAAATGTGTTTTCAAAACTTTAATTTTTAATTCCCAAACATTAAAAACATTTAAATCATCCAATATTTAAACAACATTCTAAATCACAGATTCCTTTGATTATTCGTACCTGTGTGATCTTAGAACAAACAAAATGAGAAATTGCAACTTGACTTGATTTCTTCTTTATGGATTTAATATGCAACTTCTTCAATCTCGAATTAATTACTAGTCTAGACTCAATTTATTTTGTTCGGAATTAAGCCAATTACAAACCAATTAAATTGATAAGAAATTTTTGCTTACATCATCAGACTCTCGGTTGGACACATTCACGAGTATACGTACGTTATGATGTTTAAAATGGGCTATGGGGGGAGAAAACTAGAAACAACAACCTAGAGGCTTAGAAATAGGCACAAAAATATCAATCAATTCCACAATAAATTTTTAAAACTAACGACATCCTCATAGGACTCTCTATTGGCCAAAATAACTAGTATACGCACGTTACAAATTTTTAAATAGGCTTTGGGGGAAGAAAACTGAAAAGAATAACCTAGCGGCCAAGAAACACATCAAGCGATACAAAATTAACTTGTTTTAACTGACCACGTCCTCATTGGACTCTCCGTTGGCCAAATTGTCTAATAGACGGACGTTATAAAGTTAAAAATTGGGTTTGGGGGAAAAAAACTAAAAACAACAATTTAGCGGTCGATAATTAGTTACAAACACATTGTAATAGGGTCTTAAAAGTCACCTTGTGATTAGAGATAACTTCTCCTCCTAACAGAGATAGCTCAGAAAAGAAGCCCAATAAGAAGTAGGGGTGGACAAAAAAAAGACCGACCCGAACGGACCGATTGGACCGAACCGGACCGAACCGAAAATTAAGGCTATTTTGAAACCGGTCCAAAAATCGGTTCACAAAAACTAAAAACCGATTAAACCGGTCCGGTCCGCGGTCCACTATATTAAAAGACCGATTTAGACCGGACCGGACCGATTCTCATATATATATAATAAAAATAATGTTATTGTGTTTCTTATGTATAGTTTTTGAATTAATGTATATAACTTATGAATTTAATTTCGAACATTTTATATATGTATAGACATTTTTTTATTTGGGTTAAAAAAACCCATGTAAATATCACTTGGAGTTTCGAGTATTATTTTTTTCTATATATATTTGTGAGAAAAATAGATAAAAACATTCATAAAATGTACATATATATAAAATAGGGTCAGGACCGAATTTTACCCAGGACCGGACCGAAAAAAGCCTGGACCGAATTAGTAGGTTAACCGAATTAATCGGTCCGATCTCGGTCCAAAAAAATTGAGGACCGAATATTCGGTCCGGTCCAAAAAATAGGCAAAACCCGGACCGGACCGGACCGTGCCCACCCCTAATAAGAAGTTTCAAAAAAGAGGCCCAGCAAGGAAGCTTAGAAAAGAGGCCCAGCAAGGAAGCTCAGGGAAGAAGTTTAATGAGGAATCTCAGGAGTCCCTTCGAGAAGGATCAATTGCTTATTTTGTTATGTTTGTTCAATTTGTATATTTTGTAACACGATGTAGCTTGTAAGCTGTAATGGTTGTTTTATGAGAAGTGAGGTCAAACGGTATCCACAAGGGACCAAGTCTGGAAGGGCTTGGGAGAGCTTCCATGCTCTATCGAATGTCCTCATCGTGTGAATCTCAGAGGGAACTAATTTGGAGGATTGAGAAGCAAGGCAACGTCAAGGGCTTATTTTGACCATTTTATATACACTTGATAAAAACACCAAAAGACCAAAGCCCGAGAGAGCTTATCCAAAGTAACCATGAGTTCCATATCACTTTAAGCCCAGTGCCAAATAATCCTTTATCCAAAGTCACATCTGCTTTGAGTGATATCACGTGCCACCTACTCGTTGTCCAATCCAAACATGAGTAAATAACTGTTGTATTGAGATTGTCATACGGTTTGGTGGATTACCACTATTGTGACTGTCCATTGACACACAATTGGTAGACAAACGGTATATGTTGGTATGTAATGTTTATAACGTAGGGCAGGCTGACCCATCCTGGCACTTAATGTTAAGTGACATAAAGGTATGAGGGATGGTCTTTCACGTTTTTTTAGACTAAGACCAATTGAGTGAGGTTGGTGCTAATATAAACACCTCAGCCACTTCCTTAAAGCGAGAGTTCTTCACGACCAAAAAAGGATATCTTTCTGATAGTTATAACACCCCGCGTAATTCTGGCGTCGGTCGCCACCAAAACTATATTGGGCGTCACTAAATTAAATATCTTTCTTAGCATGTGACATATATGAGACAAATAAATTTTATTTAACAAGATAATAATTAAATAAATCCTAATAAATAGTAATCAATAATGCAATATAAAATCAATCGCCATGCTAATCACCAATAATATCCAATAAGCAACAAATATAATCTCCAGTAAACTGAATCAAGAATGAAATATCTGGATAAAATCGGTACAACTGTGGAATCGAGTGTCCCACAAAATCTATAAACTGAGTCTCAATATACATGCAAAGGAAGGAAAACTAAACTAAACTACTAAGCATAAAATAAATAAACTCCAGCTTCACCTCCAAGATATATCTCAAAATACTCCAAGACAATTACTCCATCACTAATACCTGAAAAATGTTAGTCAATGCATAGGGTCAGAGTCCCAAACATGAATACACACTACTCCCCTCAATTAGGGTCCATGAACCCAGAAAATATCATTATACATGATAATTATCACAATAGAATATTTTAAATTTACGAGATAATTAATAACGATGCGAGTAAATAAATGACATATGCTAAAGCATGAAACTACTACCCAAAGACCAAGTCCAATTATTTAATTTTCATTAACATCATTTAATCAAATTACTCAACTTTATTATTTTTTCTCCTTTTATCATCAGTTGCAGTGCTCCCGCATATAAATCTTACACCATTTTAGTAATGGGACTCCCACTACTTCTCATCATTTTAGTTCGTGACTCCCTCTAAAAGTCTTTCATGGTTTGGTTGTGGGACTCCCACATGTTCTACACATCCCCTCGTAATAGCGAGCAAGTCCATATTCTGTCAACCCTGCACTTATTAACGAGGTTCCACAACACGTTATAATAGCCAGCCAACCCGTTTAACTATCAACACTACACTTATTATGTCGTCACACACCCCACATCATAAAAGACAACCAACCCATTTAACTGTCAGTCCTGCACTTATTAACGACGCCAATATATTTTAATCCCGATTTTAGTATCTTAGGCATTAATTCTCAATTTCTCATTTTTTTCTTCTTCAATTATCTATTTCCCCACCCTTATTATCGACGTGAGATTCTCCAAAAATCCCTTAGTCCCGTACCTAAGGGTCCCCAACACATAAATACGTCCAACCTTAATTATAGGATGAATTTATATCAATAATATCTTCCTAATCGCATTCCTAGGCTAGAGAATCGATGGCATGATGTGAAAATTAGCCCCACCCCGGAATCACCCATCCGTAAAAATCTACACGAACTAGTCCCATACATAGAAAGTATAAATAGAAACTAAGGCCTACCTACTAATCCCATACCTAGCAAGTATCTTAAAATATAGGTGTGGGTACCCGAAATTAGAATGATGGGCCGGGACGAGTAGTCCAATTATGACGGCCCAAATTCTAGACCCACCATATCTTAACCGATTATGATTCAGTCTTTTCCCATGTTCCCATTAAGAGAGGTTCTAGGAAGAGATGGAAAACGTGGGGGAGTCCAACACCCCCACTTACTAAAATGAGCATGTATATAATAAACCCTAGGTCCGGGGCAAAGGACAGATTGTATTCTCTGTAATCACTCTCCAGAGTATATAGAAATAACACTGACTGCACCACCGTGGACGTAGGCACCTTTACTGAACCACCTACATCCTTTGTTGTGTGATTGACATTTCGCATTCCTTATTCTTGCTTGGTGATTGTCTTTCCCTTATCTATTTTCGTTGCATAATAGTTGTCACCACAATTGGCGCCGTCTGTGGGAAACGTTTATCTTCCTTGAGAAAGCCCACACCCAGAAAGGAGTTTGAAATGTCTGATCACAGTAGTAACTCTCCCCAGGTAGGAGATATCCAAGAACCTCCTGCTCCTCACAGGATTAGGCCTGAAGTATGGCGTTCAGATCAGAGGGCTCGCCCAGAAAGGCCAGCCTCAAAGGAAACCCAAGGACCTGCGAGATCCACGCAGATATCCAGGCTGATTGATGCATAGGAGGCAAGGCTCCAAGAACAGAGGGAGTCTTCTCGCAGGCACGAGGCTGAGAATGATCGCCTCAAAAGAAGTTAGAAAGAATGGAGAGAGAGCTTCATCGTAGTACCAAGAAACGTTCGTACCACACTCCAAGACCTCAGGCGAGCAAGTCTCGCAGCCGAGGAAGGATCCCCAGGCACGGATCCCAGAGAGCCGAGGGAAACGAGTAAGAGGATGACCTGCTCGAGCAACTGCGACTAGCTCGTAGTCACAGAAACCCTGATCGCAGCAAAGAGAACATACGAAGCCTGGTCCGAAGGGAGATGAACCAACACCCTGCTCATCACAGTACCAGATCAACCCGAGAACTCGCTAGGCGAGCTCTCAAAACTCAGATGAAATCACCCTTCTCGAGGGAAATCAAAGAAGAAGCCCCCAAGAAGTTTTCTATTCCAAGGTTCAAAATTTATGACGGTAAGACTGATCCCATTGATCTCGTCAGACAGTACCGGCAGGCCATGACCCTCTAGAACCATCGAGATGCAATAATGTGCCGAATTTTCCCCTCGAGCCTACATGACGTGACACAGAAATGGTTCGAAAGGCTCCCCCACCGGTCCATCAGGAGTTTCAAATCCCTGACCGAGCTCTTTACGGACCGATTCATTACTAGCAGCTCCCATCCCAAAAGGATGAATGCTCTGCTGACAATGAAAAAGATGCCCCAAGAGACCCTCCGAGACTACGCGAAGAGGTACTGGGAGTTGTTCAACGAGGTCGAGGACTGTTCAGAGCAAGTGGCAGTGGCCTCTTTCAAAATTGGGCTACCCAGCTCTTCCCTTCTGTAACAATCCCCGAAAAAGAAAGAGGCCATAACCATCGACGACCTAATAGCCCGCATGGAGAAGTATGCTAAGGTGGAAGATGTGACCCGCAGCACAGGGGAAAACGATCGAACTAAGCTCGCTGCCAAGGGCAGTGACAAGATTGAGAACCAGAAGAAAGGAGGAAAGAATGGGGACAAAAATGGCTCCAAAAACGGAGGCAACAATGATGTGTTGAAAGCATTTCAGGCGGTCAACATCGTCTTCAAATAACCAATTTACAAAATTCTCGCAAAAATCAAAGACAAGCCATTCATCAAGTGGCCCAGGAAGATGGGGGGAGATCCCTCGAAGAGAAACAATGCGCTGAGATGCGCTTTTCACAAAGAGGGAGGACATAAGACTGAGCATTGCAAACCTCTTAAGTCCCACCTCGAGGAGCTGGCCCAGTCCGGGCACCTGAGCGAATTCGTGGAGAAAAAGGCAGCGAAAGTTACTGCCCATAGAGAGGCAAGGCCTAACAACGTACTCGAAGATGAGGCCAGCCATGAATTCGTGGTAATTCATGGCGATCCGACGTGAAACAGATTCAGGGCAATTCAGCTCGCATGGAGGTAAAAAATCTTACAGCAGTGATGCAGGCTTTTCAGATCGTTCCAGCAAAAACACAGTCAGGAAAGCGTTGGCGAGCAGACGACGTCGACTATAGTAAGCATATCATGTTTACATATGAAGATCTGGTGGGAGTAAGAACCCCACATCACGATGCTTTGATCATTACTCTAAGAATAGCGAACTATAACGTTGAAAAATTGCACGTCAACCAAGGAAGCTCGTCCAAGGTGATGTATCTCGAATTGATCAGAAAATTTAAATTAAGCATCACCAACCTAAAGGAAGCTACCGTCCCTTTGGTCGGCTTCGCTGGAAAGATGGCTATGCCCTTGGGAAAGATCGTGTTGCCAGTGAGGACGGGAAATGTTTCCAAAATGATCGAGTTTCTGGTGGTCGACATTAACTCACCATACCAGGCTATCCTCGGCCGAGGATGGCTACATGCAATGAAGGCAGTTTCCTCGACCTACCACCAAAAGCTCAAGAATGTGACCGAGCGAGGAGTAATGGAGATCAGTGGCGATCAGGCGATGGTAAGAAGATGCTTCATAGCGGCCATCCGCCCAAAACCAGAAAAGAAGGCCGACAAGCCCAGTGAAAGAGTTGAAGAACAAGAAGGTCTGATACCTTCGACATAGCAATTAAAGTATGGAAGACCCGGAGTAGAGGAGACCTGGCTCCTCCCCTCCGAATGGGTCGTCGAGGACCTGGAGGAAGTCGCAGCTGGAGATAGCGACGATAGCAGGATTTTATTAATCGGAGCTTCTCTCACTTATCAAGAGAAGAAGGCATTGACCACCCTATTGAGGAAAAACATAGGCGTCTTCGCATGGGAACCATATGAGCTGCCTGGAATTGATCCTAGTATGGTTTGTCATCAGCTGCACATGGATCCTACCTTCAAACCAATCGCGCAGAAGGCACGGCGAACTGCACTCGAGAAGGCAAAGGCCGTGGAGAAAAAAGTTGAAAAACTGCTAGATGCAGGATCCATACGGGAAGTATAATTCCCCAAGTGGTTATCCAACCCAGTAGTAGTTCCAAAAAGCAACAGGAAGTGGAGAGTTTTCATCGACTTCATTGACCTCAATAAAGAGTGTCCTAAAGACAGTTTCCCCCTTCCAAAAATTAATCAACTGGTGGACGCCACTGAAGCTCATGAAAGAATGAGTTTTTTGGATGCATACTCAGGATATCATCAGATCCCTCTGTATACCCCAGACCAGGACAAAATAGCATTCATCACCACAGTTAGGTTATACTGCTACAGGGTCATGCCCTTCGGGCTCAAAAATGTGGGGCAACCTACCAGCGACTGGTCACCAAGATGTTCAAAGACCAAATGGGAAACACCATGGAGGTCTACATCAATGACATGCTCGTTAAAAGAAAAAAGAAAGAAGACCACCTCTTAGACCTGTCAAACACCTTTGAAATTCTGAGGAAGTACCGAATGAAACTTAACGCGAGCAAGTGTTCCTTCGGTGTCCAGTCAGGAAAATTTATTGGGTACTTGGTCAGTAAGAGAGGCATCGATGCCAAGCCAGACCAGATTGATGCGATAAACGGGGTACAACCTCCTCGCACAATCCGGGATGTATAAAGGCTCACCGGTATGCTCCCTGCCTTAAATCTCTTTATCTCTTAGTCCTCCGAGAAATGTAAGACCTTCTTCCAGCTTCTAAAGGGAAACAAAACAGTAGAATGGAACCCGGAATGCTCGCGGGCATGGGATGAGCTCAAGACTTTCCTCAGCTCCCCACCACTGCTCGTCATACCATAGGAAACAGATTCCTTGTTCTTGTACCTCTCCATTGCCAACCACACTATCAGTTCTGCATTAATGTGCGAAATGGCAGGAATCCAGCACCCCATTTATTACGCGAGCAAGACCCTACTAGACACCGAGCAGAGGTACCTACCACTAGAGAAGATCGCTTTTGCACTAGTAGTGGCTTCGAGGAAGCTGAAGCACTATTTCAAAACCCACACTGTAATCGTCCTTACATCACACCCCCTTAAAGCAATCCTGAGGAAGGCAGATTTGTCGGGTAGACTGTCTAAATGGTCAGTCGAGCTCGGACGATTTGACATTCAATTTCAACCAAGGAATGCAATCAAGGGGCAGATCCTTGCTGACTTCATAGCTGAATTCACAGGCGAGCAACCTTCCAACCAACCTCAACCAGCGAGACAAAAGGGGAACGACGCGACGGAGAAAACCTGGAAGTTGTTCGTTGATGGAGCCTCTAACTCAAAGGTGGCGGGAGTAGGCATTGTCCTCATTACTCCAAAGGATACAATCCTTGAACAAGGAATCAGGCTTAGATTTGCAGCCTCTAATAACGAAGTAGAATAAGAAGCCTTAATAGCCGGCCTCCAGAAGGCGCACACTTTGGGAGCAAACCATTTACACGTGTTCGGCGGTTCTCAATTAGTTTCCAATCAGATAAGTGGAGATTACAATGCAAAAGATGAAAGAATGGCAGCGTACCTCGCCTTAGTGAAAAGACTAATGGCGAGCTTCGAAGAGATCAATGTCCAGCAGTTTCCCAAAGGGCAGAACAACCATGCTGACGCCCTAGCAGCCTTGAGTTCAGCGGTCGATTCTGACTTAAAAAGAACAATCCCCATCGATTTCCTCGTTCATCCGAGCATTAGCCGTAATAGCGAGCCGTCAGGTGTGGGACAGGTGCTCCAGGTAGAATTAGCTCCCAACTGGATGGACCCTTTAAAGAACTATTTGAGGGATGGCACGCTCCCAAATGACAAGAAGACCGCCCAGAAGATAAGAGTCAAAGCTGCTCGCTTTCACTTATCTCCAGAGGGCAACCTATACAAGAGATCCTTTTCCGATCCCTACCTTCAATGCGTTCACCCGAGGAATGTGAAGCAAATTCTACATGAGCTTCACGAAGGAATCTGTGGAAGACATATAGGAGGAAGATCTCTAGCTTTTCGAGCAATGAAGGAAGGCTATTGGTGGCCATATATGCAAAGGGATTCTGCGATGTATGTCCGCAAGTGCCTGAAATGCCAACTTCACGCTCCCATGGTCCACCAACCTGCTAGCGACTTAAAATCATTGTCCATCCCATGGCCATTCGCCCAATAGGGAACGGACATCATAGGACCACTTCCTACCGCCACCGGCAATCGCAAGTATATGTTGGTCGCAACTGACTACTTCACCAAATGGATCGAATCTAAACCTCTAGCGAACATCCGAGATGCAGATATGATAAGGTTCATATGGAAAAATATAATCACCCGTTTTGGCATCCCCAGAACCATCATCACTGATAATGGAACGCAGTTCGAGAGCGGCTCCTTTCAGAGTTTCTACGACGAGCATGAAATCAGACACCATTTTAGCTCGGGGGCCTACCCTCAGAGCAATGGCCAAGCCGAGGCTTCTAACAAGACAGTGATCGACGGATTAAAGAAACGATTAGAGCGAGCCAAAGGCGCGTGGGCAAATGAATTACCACATATTTTATGGGCCTACCGAACCCCCCCACGACGAACAATGGGGGAAACCCCATTTTCGCTGACATATGGAATGGAAGTAGTCATCCATTAGAAGCACGCTTTTTAACAATGAGGTCCAGCCTTGTCGACCAGGGCCATAATGATGCAGCATTGCTCGCTGAGCTTGACCTAGCCGATGAGCGCCGAGATCTAGCCCTAGTAAAACTAGCGAGCTATCAGCAACAGCTCGCGAGGCATTATAACAAAAGGGTCAACCCAAGGGCATTCCAAGTTGGGGATTATGTCCTAAGGAAAGTCCTGGGCAGAGCAGTAAAACCATCAGATGGCAAGCTAGGGACAAACTGGGAAGGACCATTCAAGATAACTAGAGACGACCTGCAAGGATCCTATCACTTGGAAACGATGGAAGGCAGAGAGATACCCCGAGCGTGGAATGCAGCCAACCTTAAGAAATTCTATTTCTAGATTCTTCTTTTTATCTTTGATTGTGAAACTAGAAGTTTATTTCCTTATCATTAATAAAAGGTTGTTTGGCAGTTGCATTCTACAAAGTATCAGTCAACTAACTTGCATTTTACGAGCTGTCAATAAATAAATTTTATGACACACACACCTTTTCCAAGCAACAGGTACACTGATTATTACACTATAGCACGGAAATGACCCTCCTCAGGTTTTCATTATGAAATATGAAAGACCTCTTAGCATTGCCCTTGGAAATATATGAAGCCCTACAGGAGATCCTTAGGCACTATGACCAAGTCAGAATTGGTCACCAAACTATGTTTGGTTGAATAAAATCTTGATCGGATAGAGCATCCAACACCAGGTGTGTCCTCGCCAATTGCCACACTTAGGCCTAAGGGAGTGTGACGACATAACCTAAAAAGTAAAGTGAGGCAGAATGGTTTCTCGTTGGCATACTAGACTGGAACGACATTTACTTGATAATGCAAACATATAAATCTAATCAGCCAAGATAGGCTCAAGATTTTTGAACAAAAATGTGGAAAATATAAGACACTTGTTTAGTCAGCAAATTTTCCCAAAGCATAAATTTTATATTAATTCATCACATTTACAAAAAATACAATACATGTTTAGTCGAAGAGCTCGCCCAAAACATCAAGATTACATCACTTCGATACAAAAAACACAGAGCTACTACAGAGAGGGTCTTAGTGAGGCTGAGCCCTCTGAGCAAGATAATCGGCCACCTGAGCTCTTCGACCATCATCGGGAGGGGGAGCTAACTCTTCTTCAATTTTGTTAGCATCCGACTCCAATAGCTGCCGAGGGATGGCATCAATGGGTATCCACTGATCATCTCTCCGGAAGGGGTTAGGCATTTGAGTGGAAGGAGAGATTTCATGGAGATACCAGAGCATGGAGTTCCTTAGAACTTGCATCTCCCTCAAGGCACTCAACCACCCCCTGATGAAGTCGATCCCTTTAAACTCTGTCAGCCTCGTTGGAGCATCTAACCAACCCTGGTCATAGTCGTCGGCCCACACTCACCAAGGTCCCTTTTTAAACAGGTGTCGTAGCCGAGTAACATCCCTTTGAAGCCCGACAACAATCACATAGGCTCATCGAACATCATCACGAAGCTCTTCCACTTCTCCAGCTGGGCCCCTAGCACTTGTACCATCTCATGGAACAGTTGATGGGGCAGAACCTTGCAGCACCTGAGGAACATTGCTTGATCCTGCTCCAGCTCGTGAAGAGGAAGAACCTTGTAATACCCCAGGAACAGTGCTCGACGCATATTCCCTGAGTCATGAGACTTCCCTCCTCAACGCTTTATTCTCCCGCTAAAGAATCTCCCTGACCTGATTGATCTCAGAGGCGTCTAGGAGCCTCGCCCTTAACGTATTCACCTCCTCTTGGACTGAAGCACCAACTTCTTCCATCTCTTGAAGCCTATCCTTCAACTTGGCCATAAGCTCAGACTGATCCTTATACTTCTGATTCCTTGACCTAAGAGATTTACAAAGCTTAACAAAGGCTTGGCGAACCAGAGGACTTGCATTGGGACCAAGGGTCCTGCCCAATTGAGATGTGGCAGGAATATACTCTTCTACATCAATCGACTACAGGAAATAAAAAAGCAATGAAGAACAAAATCATTCAGTATACTAAGGAAGTGAAAAACCTTCTCATTTCATTAAAACGAAGAAAGTCAGGATACATGGAAGAGTCAAAAGGAAAAATTACAAGCAAAGATATAAGGTAGTCCTAGAAGTAAAAATTAACTAGCAACCTAAGGCTGCCCAGAAGTCGATGGTTGCTTCAGCATCAGTAGGAGCACCCCCCACAGTAGGGACACCCTCTTTCGCCTGAGAAGGGAGGACCTCGGCGGGCAATGTCTGTGAGACAGGATCAATGCCTTCGATAGCCGGGGCAGAGGCCTCTTCATCCATAGTCGGCTTTGGCCCGGGTCATGCTCGTCGAACATAGGAGAGTCATCATCAACAGCAGCAGCTAAGAGGGCCTTGTTCCAATCCTTCTTGAAGTTTAGACGACTGATGTAGCCTATCTGAACCTCGGCGTCTTCATATGCCGCAGTCCACCCGGAGTTGTATGAATCCTCCTTGATGGTGGCTGCCTGGGACTCTTTCTCCTTTAAATGCTTGGTCAGAACCTTGTTCTCCTCTACGACGGCTATCTTCCTCGAGCAGACCAGGTCATAGACCTGCCTCAGCTCGTTCATCTCCTTAATCGTCACATCCCTCTCTCGATTAGAATTAACGAGGGCCAGGTCAGAGGAAACTCGGGCGACGTCAGCAGTCTTTAGATCAGCCTCTAGTTGAGTACCCCTCACTTCCAAAGCAGCTTTCTGCTGCTCCAGCTCGCCATTCCTTCTCACCAACTCGTCGCGAGAGCGATGGAGCATGGCGAAGTCAGTCACAAACTGCTAGAAACAAAGAAGAGATCAGGAAGGAGAAATAGCTAAAACTTGTTAAAGCATTAGAAAATGGAAAAGATTTTACCAAGGCTAGCCTCTGGAAAGCTTGCAGGGCCAATTGATCAGACCCCAGCGCCCTCTGGCGATCTGTAGGAAGAACTACCCTCTCGAGCAGTGCATGAGCCAGTTGAGTTGAAATGGAAACTGAGTCCCCCTCGGGCAAGGCCGATACCGGGACTAAGGCTTGCCCAGACTTCGTCCTTGACTCCATCTTTCTCCTCTCTTCCTCTTTCTACTTCTTCATTCTCCTCCTCTCCTCCATCCTCTTCTTCTCCTCCTCCATCTTCTTTCTTTCCTCCTCCTTTTTTCTCTCCCTCTCTCTCATTTTCTCTTCTTCTCTCCTCTTCCTCTTTTGCTCCTGAGTAGAAGACCGAGAGCCAGTAGCCACAGCTCCAGTACTGGACACTGCTTCTTTAACCTCTGAGCGAGGAGCACGTGA